>OY979438.1:10000000-12400000 GCA_963855545.1 Ethmia dodecea | reverse complement strand
ATTTAAATTTAATTATATTTTTAATCTTGGCTGTTGGCCGATCTAGTTCGCACCTTAGCCTTGCGCGCGCATCGGTATCGCGGCAAGAAAAAAAAACAACGCGCCATTTTTTGTAAATAATTGTCGGCTTTGACGAAGTTTGGATTAATTGTGAAGTTTAATATTAACGAAAATGTCTACTTCAAGTGAAGAAAATGAAGAAAACCTATTATTAACTCCGCCGGACATACGTAACGAGGCGAAAAACGCGTGCGATAGTCTTTTGCCATCAAAATCGAGTGAAATGTAAACTAAGTACGAGTATTTAGCGGCCGGCCTATGAAAAATTTTTAAAATGGAAAACCGGCAAGAACGCTCATTCTTTCTCAGAAAAAGGTCGTTTTGAGCAAGTGTGTTGAAAAACGCCGTATGAAACACGTCGTGTGCCTGTGACCATAATATACGCGGCTTTCTTATGGCGCACTCGCTTTCGCTCGTGCGCACACAATATCGCATTGTATATAATGGTCAACTTAGCACACTTGTATCATAATGTACTAAAAAAAATATGATGCAATCGAACTTTAGTTGTGTCTAACAAGTTTTCTTAAATATCGATTAATAATAGCACGATTTCCAAAGAAAGCACTAAATTCAGCTACGATATTTTTTTTTTTTAATTTAACACATTAAAAATAGCTGAAATCGAATAAGTAGTCGATACTGAACAAACTAATTTCAGGAATTGCGCTTATTCTGGTACATGTTGTATATAAATACAAAGTTGCATGAAATGAGCAATGGAAAGCTTACTTTTCTGGGAGTAACATGGGGTATCATTTTCCCACGGGAACGGGACTGACACGGGTAAAACCGCGAGGCGCTGCTAGCGGAGAACGAAGCTGCTAGTCTATATCTATACGTATATACTAATCTATACTAATAATTATTATAAAGAGGAAAGATTTGTAAGTATATTTGTTACGAATAAACTCAAAAACGACCTAACTACCTACCGACTGGACCGATTTTAATGGATACTTTTGATACTACTGGATAGTTTTTACTAATGGAAAGCTAGAAGATTCTTGAGTAACATAGGCTATATTTTATTCCCGTATTCCCACAGAAACGGGAACTACGCGGGTGAAACCGCGCAGAACCGCTAGTCTAGTATAAAAAATATGAAGGTTCAGGCTCAGCTTATGTTGCGGTGACGAAGTTAGAAAACTGTAAAGTTTAAAGTTTACATGTGAAGTTTATGCTTGTAGAATAAACCTAAAAACATTTATAAAATAGGTACTACTAGAGCGTACAGTACGGCCTTTTTAACTTGGCAGCTCCGACCATTTGTCGGTATGAGGCGGCTTGCGCAGGCTAGGCGGACCATGTTCAGAGCAGCCAAGATAAAACGGCCGTACTGTACCTACCTATATAAAAAGGTTGTATGTCTTCCAAGTTTACATATAAAAAAAACACGGGTTGCACTCCGGGAGTGCCGGCAGAAGTGAAAACTTGATTATCGATTTCGGTGTTACAACACTACTCTCCAACCGTCTTACGGTTTTTCGATCAGCACACGTGACCTGACGCGAGTTTCACAGTTTTTACCTATCCCACAAAAGTGCTCAACGCCGCTAAAGAAGTTTTCACTTCAAAAACTGTAAGCCCCTTTTCACACTGTACCGGTTTCCGCCGGGCCGACGACGCCGGCTACCCGGTGGCGAAATGTATGGCCGATTGCCCGGTTGCCCGCGCCGGTACGTATGAAAGCGAACGTATGTACATCACAGTGTACATGGCCATATACTTCGCCGCCCGCCGGCCCGCCGGAAACCAGTGTACGTGTGAAAAGGGGCTAAGGCTTTCTTTATAAATGTTAGGAAGTAGGTATATAAACTTTTTACATTAGCTTAGCAGGTATTAACCTGCTTAGTAATACATACTAAAAAAGAAGAAATGTCCTTGCAATACATAATGATTTCTAGTTTTCAGTAAACTGCACATTCGATTTTATCGTAGAGATACCTAGTTACATTGCTTATATTTTTAATTTGTGCAGAATTTTAGGAGTAACGTTGTACAATGATTTTGTAACGTTCTAATTTCATTTTGATTAGATATTACAATATTTTGAATATTTATTTGTAAATCTTATCTACTAAATAACTACTTACCTATATAGGTAACTAGGTACTTATCGATTGAATAATGGAACTCAAGGAAGAGTAAGTTTAATTTATTTATATTATATCTATCCAGTAGGTAGGTACCTACCTACCTACTTAATAAAACGTTAACTATTCTATTTTAGTTATTATTACTCAGGTAAATGTATGTAGATAGATACCTACCTACTTTTAATTAATCCTATTATATTTCAGTGATCGATGTCTGCAATGTCCATGCTGTTTGGCGTGCAAGTATAAGACAGAGTTTCAGAAAATATTTGACTTAAAAGAAATTGGCTTAGTAATATATCGACACACGATGCCTACCGTTGTTGACGTAAGAACGTTAAATTTATCTCTACGACCCACGCAAGATGATAACGATCAAATTATTAAGTTAACCTATTAGCCGCTTGCTGTCGAATTCCCGCAACCATAATCACAGTAAATTAAATATTTATATAGGTACATTAATCTATATATACTTATATAAAATGATAAACTGACTGACTGATTGGTGATATATCAACGCACAGCCTAACCGCTGGTTCTATATAGACTTGAAATTTCGCACATAGATAGCACAGTGTAGGCATCCACTAAGAAAGGAATTTGCAAAATTCAACACATAAGGGGTGAAATAAACGTGCGCGAGCGAAGCCGCTGATAAAAGCTAGTAATTAATAAAACTCTAACGGGACCGTGTCTGTACATGCAATATTTTTTGAAAATTTTAGTGGTACCTAGTGTAGATAAGTAGTTATCTATTGATTTCGATACGATAACACCAATTTTTGGATGTCTGTGTGCGCACGCATCACGCAAAAACTACCTACATGACGGATTTTGATAAAATTTGATATGGAGATAACTGAGTAGGTACCCGGGTCAACATCAGCTGGAGTATGTACTTTTTATTTCAGAAAGATATCTTATTTCCAAGGGAAAATATAAAAACTTGTTAAAAAGAGAAATAAGTAACTACCTACGTAGATAGGTAGGTACTAAGTATTCCGAAACGATTAAACCTTAGAAACTTGAAATCTACTATATAAAAATAAGTCGGGTTTTCCTTCCTGACGATTTAACTCGAGAACGGCCGGACCGATTTTGATGAAACTTTTTGTGTGGGTTCGAGTGGGTCCAGGGATGGTTTATAGCAAAGAAAATTCAGCATTGCACCCGTGCGAAGCCGGGGCGGGTCGCTAGTATGGTATGTAAGTAGGTGTATTATTATATCGTAGGAAACCGATATGAAAGGATTTTTGGAAATTTTTTACTGGAACGGGAATAAACTGGACCAGCGCGGGCAAAGCCCCTAGGGTGCTACATATTTGTAATACTTACAATTCCACGTGCGAGTCTAATATAGTAGATTGTGTCGTAATGGGCAATTTATACGAGGCCATTCCAGTGACCCATTCCACTAAGCCAATCCACTATTGGCTTCGTGTAAATGGAGACAGTCCACTGCAATGGATTGTCCTCAAGTTTGTTTTGTATGCAGTTTGGATTGGCTTAGTGGAATGGCCTCGTGTAAATGGCCCATAACACCTGAGACAAGGTAGGTAGAATCCGGTCAAGAAATACCAATAAATTGAAGAAAACAAAAACGTTGTCAAAATAAGTACAATGTTTAAAAAGTAGTATATAATATAATCTCACGCCTTTTTTTATCCCCGAGGGGGTAGGCAGAGGTATTCCATTACTGGAAATACCCACATTTCACGAGATATATTGGACCCCTAAACGTGATAGGTGGTGAGCCTATCGCCGGACCGGGTCTACTAGGTGGATAAACCCGTCTAATTACACAAAAAAATTAAAAAATTTAAAAAGTAGGTTGGTACTTAATAACCTAACCTAACCTACCTACCTATTTATTTATAAATAGGTTCTTACCTACTTATCTGTTGCAGGAAAATGACTTTCCTAGGGCAATGAAAATGCCACCGCAAAACACTGAAGAGATTTTCATTTTACATAATACCAAAGATGTCGAAATAACATCAAAAGAATTTATTCCTGCGCTAAGTAAGTTTTCATTTGGTTTCTACTGTGTCCAGTTAATATTATAGTAAACTAGCGGCGCCCCGCGGCTTAACCCACGTAGTTCCCGTTCCGTGGGAATACGGGGATAAAATATAGCCTATATTATTATGTGTTATTCTGATGTATAAGCTATATAACTGTAAAGTTTCATCAAAATCCGTTCGGTAGTTTTTACGTGAAAGAGGAACAAACATCCATCCAGACATCCATTCAAACAAACTTTCACGTTTATAATATTAGTAGGAGGAAGTGACGCACACCTGCGCGACGACAACTAGGTACCTCGCTTCTAAAACAAAGGCAAGGCAACCTATTTTATAAAATTTATTTAAATCAGTTTTATTGGGAGAGCAACTCCGATTGCCTTCTTATCCCAATACTTAGGAAAAAAGGACGAATTAATTGTGAAATAAGTACCTAGTGAAGAATGTTACTAGGTATGCCAAATCAGTTGAAAGTTTGTTACAGTATAGCTTGTATGTATACAAATACGCTAGTTTTTGTTGTATTCAAAAATACCTATTAGTTTTGATTTTACAGGCATTTAAACTTACGATAAATATCAAGTTCCGCTAACAGTCACGTGACCGCATGTGACGTCATTTTACAACGCTCCGCTTGTCAAGTCGCCAGCGGTGACAGTAGCTCAGTGGCTAAGGCTCTGAGTACTGAAACCAATGGAGACGACATATTATTCTATATGAACAATCTGTTATACAAATATGATTTATATCGACATTGTACTCATAAACTTGTAGCTGTCTCGTTTTAACTAACCTACCATACTCCACGTAAAAAGAGATAACAATATATTTGCCTAAACTATTTTCGGCAACATTAAAAAGTGACGTCATAGAAATACCTAACTACGGCCGGTTCGCCATTTGTTTTTCCAGCTGTAGCAGGTAGATGAGCTGTCAACGCTAGTTGTAATTTGCAGTGTTTTGTGCGAAAATCGTGTTTGTTTGTGACTTGAACGTGTCATAGTTCATCATAAAATGTAAGAACTAACAAGGAACATGCCTAATTGCAGTGTTGTAGGCTGCGGCATCAAAAAAAGCGAAAATCGACCAAACATTTCGTTACACCGGTACGTATTATTATTCTGCAAAAATACCATACAATTCAATAAATGCCTTATGTTTTTGCTTTCATAAAAATAGTTTATATATAATTAATTCCAAATTCAGCTTCTACTACGTTTTTTGTGGGTTTTGATAGTGTATTTTATGAAAGTTAAAAACAATTCTTTTGTCGGTAGAGTTGCCCTTCAAGGTATTTTTCATATCGATGTTTTCAAGTGTAAATTGTATTGTAATATTTTTGTACCGGTATTTTTTGTTTTAGGTTGCATAAAAATGTTCAAAAAAGAAAAATATGGCTGGATATGATAGGAGTGGAAAATTGAAATACTCCTACGAAGTCTATTTTCGTTTGCTCTTTTTATTTTGAGGAATCCTGTTTTAATCGGACTTTAAATAACACGGCAATGAGAGACGATGCCGTACCGTCACGAATCTTTCTGGTATGTATATGTTTTACTTACCTTTTCCGTAGCTTATCAACGAAAGTTGTCCTGTGAATTACCTCTGACTACCCCTATTGGGCATATAGTCGTGAGTGTATGTACCTACGTATGTATGTATGAAAATTAATACCAAGTTTCGAGTAAAACTGACCCAAAAAATAATATTGTCCAAACACTATTTTGAAGTATGGACAATAATATTTCATTAAATTTATAATTCCTTAAATAATTTCTTAGAGAATTAGCGTTGATAGTCAGTCAGGACAAACGATTTTATAAGTATTGATTTTATCTGAAATCATGTTCTATATTTTATTATCATTCGTGTTTCAGCCGTCAGCCCAATCCAGTTCATCCCGTACTTTAAAAGAAATAAATCAAAATCAGACTATCTACTACCAAACACATTTTACACCTTAATGTATTAATGTAAATATTGCCTGAAATAAAGATTTTTATTATTGTAATTTATATTGTAAATATTTCATTTGTGAAATTCAAAGTTATGTTTCAAATTAAAAAAATATTTTTGCAAATTGCTCTTTGTTTTATTGAAGTACATTTTTTTTGTTTCAAAAATAGTGCCCTTTTACATTCAGGGCCGAGCCGCCATGCCGCGGCTAGGCGCCAGGGCCAGGGCAGTAGGGGCGCCGGATGAAATGCCAGTTGCAATTATTGAAATTATTTTTGTCACATAACAACTTATTCTTAAAAGTGGGTGCCCAGTGGCGTTACCCGCGCGAATCCAGTTTATTCAGAGTATGTATCTCTTTTTAATTATTTTTTTATATTTTCCAGTGGGAATAAGATATTTTCCTGTAGTAAAAAGTACCCTAAATGTTGACCCGGTTACTCAGTTATCTCCACACCAAATTTCATCAAAATCCGAAGAGTAGTTTTTTTCGTGATGCGTACACAGACAGACAAAATTTCGCGTTAGGAGAATATAATATGTTCTCCAGTTCTATTTTAACTGAAATATTATTTCAGTTAAAATTTGATTAATAAGAAAACATTAATGTCGAAATTAGACGACAAAAAAAGAGACGCTTCATAGGGTTCGCATACAGGCGCTGGCAGGGGTCGGGCGCGGCGGCGCGGCCCTGATTAAATTGTGATATGACAGAGTATAGAAACGCGGTGTAACGTAATTTTTTGTAATTGAGAAATACATAACCTTATACAATGATATTAAGTAAGAACAGATATGTTACCTTCATAGTAATTTGCTTTTTAAATCTGTGCCGAGCAATCCAAAACTGCACACAGTATTTAATTTAGTAATTAGTATCATAAGTGGTATGTACACTCCAGAAACACACATGATGGCATTTTTTTATTTATTTTGAAATAGACGCAGGAACCTCCGGGGCGTCACGCCCGTGACTGTGCCGGTTTTTGAGTCTTCACTACGCGCGCCCTTATAACAAATCTGCCTCTTGTATTATTTAATATCAATACCTTATATTATAAATCTGAATGTCAAAAAACACATCAAAATCAAAACATCGTCTACAAAGGTATCGATGTACTATGGGGCAACACTATGAAAAGGCGCCATTTGTTTTTCCCAGTACGTTTAGGTATACACGTTTTTTTCGTAGGTATGTCATCTCCATTGGTTTCAGTACTCAGAGGGCTAAGGAGCTTGCGCAGTATTTTGTTTTGTTTTCATCCGCGCATTATGATAATAGTGTTTATATTCGATTAATGAAATGGATGGAAAATTCGAAAAAGGGCAATCGGATAATCTGCCTAAAATCGATGCACTAATATTATATTAAATAGTTACCCATTTTATCAACAAAATTAGTGATTTCGTTGCCGCCGAAATGCGAGGAATAAAAATGCAAAGTTAACTTTTCTTGATCTTTAGAAAATAATTTATTTGTTCTAAATTGTTTTCAACCGACTTCAAAAAGGAGGAGGTTATCAATTCGACTTTTTTGTTTTTTTATGTTGTTACCTCAGAACATTCGATAAGGTGAACCGATTTGAATGATTCTTTTTTATTTGAAAACCTGGTGGCCAGATTGGTCCCATTTCAATTTCGTCTAGTTCTGACAATGGCATCCATGAGAAAACCCTATAAGTCTTCATTTTGCATTAAGTATGTGCGCGACAAATGGACGAATAACTCAATATCAAGTCAACCAATTTCGATGATTCTTTTTTTAACCGACTTCAAAAAAAGATGAGGTTCTCAATTCGACTGTATTTTTTAGTAGGTATTATTAGTTGAAGTTGGTTTTTTACTCTAGAAAAAACAAAATCCCCAACTAATGTCATATTGTAACTCAAATAGGCAGAAGTACCAAACCTTTTTAGTTTTACGTTATAGACAACAAATATGTATTAAAGTTTTATATCTACATATAACTACGTATGTACATATATGTGTATATAGGTACCTCTTCTTAGTAACTTCTACTAAATGCATACATTGATTTATTGCAAATGTAGTGGGTTGAACAGATGTACTAAATCTATTTTAATTTATAGTTGTCTTGCCCAGCGGCGTTGCCCGCGCGGATTCCGTTTATTCCCGTTCCTGTGGGAATTTCCGAAAATCCCTTTATAGTGGTTGCCTACTACATATTTAAGACACCTACATACCATATTTCAAATAGCGGGTGCCCAGCGGCGTTTTCCCGCTTGGATTTAGTTTATTCCCGTTCCCGTGGAAAATTCCGAAAATTCCTTCATAGTAGTTGCCTACGACATACTTAAGACACCTACATACCATATTTCAAAGAGCGGGTGCCCAACGGCGTTTTCCCGCTTGGATTTAGTTTATTCCCGTTCCCGTGGGAATTTCCAAAAATCCCTTCATACCGATTCCCTATGACATATCAGACACCTTCATACCATTTTTCAAGTATCTAGGTGTTATCGTTTCGGAGTAGTACGTATTTCTCTTTTTAACCAGTTTTTTTTTATTTTCCCGTAGGAATGAGATATTTTCCTGGAATAAAAAGTACCCTAGATGTTGACCCGGGTACTCAGTTATCTCCATACCAAATTTCATCAAAATCCGTCCAGTAGTTTTTGAGTGATGCGTGCACAACCAGACAGACAGACAGACAGACAAAAATTCCAAAAATTGGTGTTTCGGTATCTATATTGATAACTATATACACTACCGTTACAATTTTCAAAAAATATTTAATGTACAGACACGGCCCCGTTAGAGTTTTATTATATGTATAGAATACGTAAGGCAGTTTTATTTATTTTTATTTGTAACTAAGAGCAGTGATAGCCTTACGGTTAAAAAGTATGCTTCACATGATGATACACAGTGAAGCTCGGGTTCAAATCCTGGCATGTACCAATGAGTTTTTCGAAAACTTAGTTACATATTAATTTATCACTAGCTTGTTGGTGAAGAAAAACATCGTGAGGAAACCCGCAGGACCCAGAATAAATTCAGAGACATCTGTAAACAGACCCGATCCGGCGATGGGCTCACCACCTATCACGTTTAGGGGTCCAAAGAATATCTGGTGAAGAGTGGGTATATCCAGAAATGGAATACCTCTGCCTACCCCCTCGGGGATATAAGGCGTGAGTTTTTTTTATTTGTAACTTATTCCAGATCGGCAAGAGACAGCAACAACAATTAACTGTGCTTTTATCTCCAAATTGATCTAACCTCTTCATAGCGTTTATCCATTTCTTTCGTATTTTTAAGTCCTTTTGGAACCATAAAACAATTTGTAAGACGCATTGGTTGTTGTATTTGTACATTTCAGCACAACACATGATTTTCTAGTGTTTGGATTGGACATTTTGGAAAGTATTTATAATTTCTAATGAAACGTAAGACGGCACCGCGTGCTGAGAGCGCGAGGGGTCTGAGCGAGTGTTGTAAGATGACGTCACACCGGCACACGCATCGAGTACGAGTCCGCGTCGCACGTTTACTTCTATAAATCGCAAACTAATTGACGTATCAAAATAATTCTTTCACTTGTATTTTTTATTTTTGACAGAGAATACGGAGAGCTAATATTCAAAATTTGTTAACATTCTTCATTAGGTAGGTTCATATTCATACCTAGATACTAAATTGTAATCTTAGAAATAAAAATAAAACAGAGCAACCATATTACAGAATAAGTAAAATTAGTAATGCTTTTATGGGTTTGTATGTCCGGTTTTACAACAAGATACCTACCTAAACCTGTTCTAGATTTGCCAGAAAAATGTTAAAATGGTTTTATGTAAAATGGCATAGGTAGGTACCTAATGTAAGTTATTTGAATATTTGAATGACAATGATTTTTGGTACCTATACATTTTCTCCAGTTCAGCAAAGCACTAAAACCATGTAACTTGTACTTTGTATTATATTTATTGTTTAATAGAATAATGTGTTGAGGAGTTTATGCCCCGCTTCTTCTCCTCAACTATACTGAAGCGGTGGAGGCGCAATGACTTTCAATGAGAGGACATAAAAGCCCCTAGCCCCTAGGCAAATATAATAGACTGCCACTTACTACGAACCTGGCAGATCTCATATGATTCATCCACGTTCATCAAACGACTAAAATATGCATTGTAGGTTTGTTTGTAGGTTTCGTAGGTTCATACAATACCTTAATATTTTATTTTCCAGCTAGTCACGAATTAAGTTGTCCACGTTGTCAACATATTAAAGAACATGCGCAAAGATTAATGCTTAATATTCCTGCTATCGATAAGAACGATATCATAGGCGTATGTAACCATTGCCGAATGAAAGAAAAATCTCAGAGCATTTGTAAATGTCAGGAAATAGCTAAAATATTTACTTCGGACAAAACTACACAAATGCGACACGACGAAACAAAAAAACGCATACAAACATGGCTTCGGAGAATTCAACATTTATCTAAAGAAGTAGCATCCGATGAAGAAGATATACAAAAAACAAAAATTGAAGTTCACTCAGAATTAAAAGTGGATATTTCTGAAGATCCAACCTTAATAAGATCTAAACCTAGATCAACGCCGAGTGTGGATGTGATTTTACAAGATGAGGCTATAAAAGCTAAAATATTAGGATTACAAAAGCTAAGACCGTACACTCCACACATGACGTCTAAAAGTAGTCATGTAAAAGATGAGTCTATAAAAGAAGAAATATTAGGATTACAGAATCTGAAATCGTACACACCCCAAAATGCGACACAAAATGATATTCTAGAAAGTGAAGGTATAAAATTAGAAATATTAGGATTACATCAGCTAAAATCAAACAAACCGCAGAAGACGATAAAGAGAGGTATGTTTGAGGAAGAAGACATTCAATTAGGGCTACCTAAATTGAAACCATATGAACCACATAAAAAAAGACCAAGAGGGCTATCTCAGGAAGCTGCAAACATATTAGGCCTAGCCGTATCGAAACCGATGGTGGCCGCACAGTTAATGGCTACCGACGAAGACTTAAAGCATTTTACAAAATATAAAGCACAAAAAGTAGGAGTGTATGAGCCACGCAAACCAAAAGGCGTGCATTTGAAAGAAAAAGCTGAAATACTAGGACCAAAAATGGGATCAACTTCGAGCTTGGCCTTAAGCTACGAAGAAGGAGAAATTTCAGGTTTTAAACGTCATAGACCAATATTATCCCCTTCCGGTACGACAAAAAGTGATACAGACTTGTCATTATTATCGAAAAAGCAAAAATCACAACAACCCAGGCCTGATGATGTATATTCAAAGAAAGAGTCCGAAGGGAAGGAGGAAATAGAAACTTTAGAATCAAAAAGACATAGAGTTAAAGACTTAGATCGGAATCCAAGTGATGAAGTTCTAAAATATGGGCCACAAAAGATAGGCAAAGAGGGTCTTCACAAACTGGATGTAACAGAATCCACGGAAACTAAAAAAAATAAACACAAAGGTACTCTTTCACAAACCATCCTTAGTGATGAAATAGTAGGAAAGGTATCAAAAAAGAAATCGCGTGTGCAAACGACCGAAAAAGAGGGATCGTTTCGATCTGAACTGGGAGACATATTTGAACGTAAAAAACGTAAAGCAAAATCTATGGCCTTGTCTGGCTTTTCTGATGAAGATGATAACAAAAAAACCGATACAAAAACCCACAAGATGACCGAAAAACTATCAAAAACAGTTTTGTCAGACAAAATATCGACCGTGGAAACAAAGTCAAAGAAACAAACAAAAATTGGAATTAATTTGCCTAAAACCGAAGAAGTAACAGGGATCCTTTCAAAAAAAAAGACGCCCGAACAAACTAAACCTAGCTTAGCAAAATCTGCTCATGAAATAAAGAAAAAATCGAGTAAAAAACCTGAACATGCCTCTGTAGAAAACTTATCCAAAACAATTTCTGAACTGACAACACGTGGTATAAAAAGCAGTAAGTCAGCACGTTTTAACAAAATATTTTTCCCTAAGACCGCCAAGGAAATGCCAAAAGTGAAACCTGCAGAAAGTTCTAAACTAATAAAAGACACACAGGATAAATTACAACTAAAAGCTGAAGAAGAAGAAAAGAAAAAAGAAGCAGCACTACAGAGAAAACTAGAAGAAGAAGAAAGAAAGAAAAATATTCGAGAACAAAAGAAAAAAGATGAAGAAGAAAAACGAAATCGTGAAATGAAAGATGAATTGAAGATGGATACTAAATATGGTGACCAAATCCCACAAAAAAGTGACATCTCTGGGAAAGGGAAAACAACGGAATCACACGAAGATAAAAAAAAATCAAAAAAAATTAAAGACGAAAAGTCAACTGAGAAACAAGATACCGATAAACTTGTCATACAAAAGCAAGATCAACCAATAATCCAGAAAGATGAAAGAAAAAAAGATAAGAGAGAAACTGATAAGTTGAAAGATAGTCCTATCAAGGAATCTGATAAGTTGAAAGAGACTCCTACCAAAGAAGCTGATAAGTTGAAAGAGAGTCCTGCCAAGGAAACTGATACAGCTCCAAAGAAAAAAGATGAAAAACCTACTGTTACAGACACAGAGCAAGCGGCACAAGGCTTAGTTAAAGCATCAGAAAGAACAAAACCATCCGAGGATAAAAGTGATAAACAAAAAGGGATAGGAAAAGGCAAGGAAGAGTCTGAAGTTTTTGAAAGACGAAAAGATGAAATGACTTATGTTGATAAAGTTCTTAAAAAAGAGGATAAAGCCAAAGACAAAAATAAAAAACTGAAAAATGCAGAGGATGAAAATTTAAAAAAAGCGTTAGAAGATGCTGACAAGAAAACAAAATTTGATCAAGGGGATGAGAAAGTAAAATCACCAAAACAAAAAACAGCAGAGAAAAAAAAGCCAGAACGAGTCGAGACCCAAACTAAGGATAGTAAGGTAGTAGTAGTAGTAGACACTAAAGGAAAAGAATCAAATCAAGATTTAGTGTCAATAAAAAAAATTCAGCAAATGAAACCGTCTTATGATGACCTTATTTTAAAATTAGTACGAATGAGACGTGAAGAAGGAGTACGGGATAAAAAGCCACCTCAAATTTCAGCTCCACCATCAACAATTCTGAGACGTCGAATTCGCAAAAAATCTTCAATTTCGACCGTTAAGTTCGGAATAGATTCAGATATGGAACTTGACCTAGAAAGTCTTCTAAGGAAAAAAGCAGAAGCAGGGGAATCTGAAGAGATTATAGTAGGTCAAAAACTGTATCAAAAAAAGAAAATGCCAGCTGAGAAGATAATTGAAGACGAGAAACCAGTTTTATTCAAATCAATATTTAAAGAAGCTTCTACGGATAAAGCTCCTCAAATAACATTTAAAGAACATGAAGGTGCTGCGCATACTCCAACAAAAACTCTTAAAGGAAGTAAAGAGGTATGTGCTCTTGTTCATTAGGTAGGTAAGTAATTTATATTTAAAGAGATTATAACATAAACCTATTTAGCTCTATGAATTATAAATTATAGCTAATTTGAGCAAAGCAGTTCTGCGCCTCTTAACTTTTGGGTAGTCTAAAAATTCTATATCCAATGGAAAGCTACATTATCAGTAGATAATGACCTGATAATTTAGCTTTTAATTGGTTAAAGAAATTGTTAAAACCGGTAAGTGGGTTTGGTGCCAAAGCGTAACAAACAAACAAAGTCACATTCGAAGGCAGAATAGGAAAAAAATTAGTAGAAAGGATAACCTAGCTAGGTATATAAACTCCTTTAACTTTCCGAGGTTTCATTTGCATTCGGAATGACAACGTCAAATCGTACCATAACGCCTTCATGATTGAAAGTGATCAGTTTTTAGACCTTATATTATATACAATTTATTTGAATTTATTACATTTCCGATGTTACTTTTTACATTTTTTTATACATATTAAGAATTTGAGACTACTTTCCGTTTAAATTTCCCTGCGGAAATGTCTAAAAGCAAAGAGGTAAAGACGCTGCGTACAACGTTACATTTTAAGATTTCTTTAAATTAAAACCACGATTATTTATAACAATTTATTATAAATAAGCTATTAGAGCTTGATATAATGCTGGTCTTCGCTCCATTCTAAAACGTTTGGCCGTCAATATTTTCAGGTTGAAGAATCTTCTAAGGGTGTGATACGTTACGCCTTATCTGATCGCACATTTATTGATAAAGGATGGACAATGCTGCCCACTGAGAAAGTAGTTCGAAAGGTATTTTCTCATATGCTTATTAGATATGTAGGTACCTAACTAGATCTTTTACATTACTTAGGTACTTCTTAAATTATGAATAATAATAATAAAACACGCCTTTTATCCCCGACGGGGAAGGCAAAGCTATCCCATTTCAGGAATTATTCACATTTCACCAGTATAATCTTGTGATGAGACTGGTGAGTCCATCGCCGGACCGCCGGACGGTCTGTAGATACCACACAGATAGAAAAGATTACTTCAATCAAGTAATATTACTTGATCCAAGAGTTTTTCATATTCGTATATGAGGAAAGTCGTAAATCTCTTGGATCAAGAGTGAAAAGATTTCAGAGTTTATTATTCAAATCAAACAATAAAATACTCGCTACAAAAGCGCATGAAACTTTTATCTAAAATTTTTACGCTCTTGGACCGAATAAATAAAAATTTTAGATTTAATTTGTGTCGTTCTTCATTTCAAACAATAAAGCAAGAACGAGAAATGCTTGAATGAAGAGTTATCGACTCTTTATTTAATAATTAGTGTGTCTTGCCTTAAGGTTTAAAGCTTAGTTTAAGATTTAAAAAATTTGCCGTGACTATTTAATATGCTTGACACTAACAACTGCGCTTTTAAATTAAATATATTTCTGCTTTGTCGTGAGATTGCGCATTGCTTCCAGGAAATACGATAAATATTTACCCTAAAATTGTGAATCTTTAGTATGAAAGAGACGAATGCTTTACATAAAAGATTCGCATATTTCAATTAAACATTATATTAATTTGGGCGAAAAGAACCTATTGTTCAATATGAAAGTTTCTGATACTTCAATTAAACTTTATGTTAGTTTGAGTGAAAAGAGCCTATTACTTGATATGAAAGATTCTGTTAATTATATTAAACTTTATAAAAGTTTGTTCTAAAAGAGTGCAATTATTAATTTAGGAGAAAAAGTACACGATTTTGTTTTGGTCGTTCTTGGTTATATACTAAGAACGACCAAATCAACATCGGGTACAATTACAAACGAAAACCATAGGTATTGAATTGAATCATATCGCAAAACTGAACAACCGTCACAAAATATAAGAAATAGGAAAGAAAAAAAACGTCCCAATAGGTAACAATGAAATATGGAAAAACAAAGCATAATCAATATTGTACAATCAGAATCTTTCATAAATGAAGTCCTAAAACCATTATATTAAAGGAAGGTACTTAATTATTAATTGAAAAGCTGTATGCAAGTTATTTTATATTCAATTTTATTCATTTGTAAAGTAAACAAACTACTGTGCATTTAAAGTAAACAAACTACTGTCGATTTCACTGATTATACCTACTGAAATACAGATGTATGTAGTATTTCGATCGTCGGTAAAATATCGAAAATATGAATAGTCCGTCGAGTAAGCGACATACCTCAATTTTTTTTGCACATATAATATTTTGGTAAAAATTTCGTTACAAAATTCTGAGTCAACGTAGTCCGAGACTTGCCCCATGCGACGCCCGGATGCAAGCGAAGAGTACCTATGGGTTAAAAATTTTAAAAAAATACCCGCATCCAAGCATACACGTGGCAAGGCTCGGACCAAGTTGACTCTGAATCTTGTAAGGAATAATCAAAAGTATATTAATAAGTCACTATCTATATTCTTGTACTTTTGTTCAAAGTCCCAGGATATCTGAAATAACAAAACATGTGTTACGTTACTCTGTCATGATTTATCAGAAAAATACTAAGTATAAAAAACAGGACACTTGGTCAAAGATTTCTCAAGGATGCTACATCGTGGTTACTTACCAGCATTTGAGCTTTGGAGCTTTTGAGTATTGAAAACTTTTCTATGTCTACACCGTCAAGGTTTTAGAATTCTGTCACTCCACATATGTGTTTTCCCACTTCTCTAAGAGCTTGTCCCACGGCTCATCATTTTGCATAAGCCATAGTGCATCATCAGATGTTCCTAAAATAAAATAGTACTTGCATTAATTTAAACACACAAAAAAAATTTTGGCTGCAAATAGTCTAGTGTTAGGCTAGGTAATGATAACTGAAGAATGGAATATAACCTAACCTAACCATAATAATAACGGGTGTTATTTAAAAAATGGTTAGCAGAGTATTCGTATTTTTGTGAGCAGTAAAATTTTATCTGTAAGCAGAAATAGCTAATTGGTCAGCAACTCATGGCCAGCAAACATTACAAAACCAATCAGCAACTTATGTCCTTCTGGCTGGCTGTAATTATTTTTGAGCTGCAATGAGCTGCTACTGTTTAATAAAATTAATTTTGGTAAGCACTCAGAGGGGAAGTCAAAAAATTGTTTTTGAGCTGCATATAAAAGTAGCAAAAATAATCTCAGCAAACTTGTCATGCGCAAAATGGGCGCATTCCTTACAAAGATTAGGAAGGACTTTGGATTATGCAACTTTTATGATTATTATTACGATTACAAGTAGTGTTGGTAGTGGCAGTGGCAGTGGTAGTGGTAGTAGTGGTGGTGGTGGTAGTGGTCGTAGTAGTGGTAGTGGTGGTAGTCGTGGTAGTGGTGGTGGTGGCTGTCGCGGTGGTGGTTGTGGTGGTGGTGGTGGCAGTGGTAGTGGTAGTAGTAGTAGTTATAGTATAATTTTTATGACATGTTTTCTCTGCTGTTCAATCATAAAATTTTTCTGACCAAGTAGTTATTTTGCGGACCAAGTAACTATTTTGCGGACTGAATGTTTATTATTAGCCCATGTTATTGTAAGCTGCCTATTTTTGATTAAATTTTTGACCATTATCAAAATTATTTGCCGATCAAGGATTGCTGACTGATTTTTTTATTTGCGAACAAAATTTTTGTATGCCGACCAAATGATTTAAATGCGTGGCTAACCAAATTTTATAATAGGTACTCATAAAAACTTAAAAAAAATCATTATTAACTACTTAAGCTATAGCAACTCCTAGCTCCATCATGACACTCAGAGTATAAAGTGCTGGTCAAGATGAATTAAATGAACCCAAACACGGTGGGTTTATGCTGGTTCTAATAACATTTCCTAGCTAACAGTGAAAACCACATTGAAGTCTTGGTGGTTTAGGAGAAATTAGCAGATAACAGATAACAACAGACATGCGGCTTCAATTTATATTTTGTAGTGATGATAGGCAATGATAATTTAATTACTTTACACATATTCAACTGCTTAACTATCACGGAGAAGAGAACTTACCTTGTATATCTTCAGTGTCCGCTGAATTCAACTTCGGTTAGGTTTCTTTTTTGGATTTTTTTATGCAAGTATTGTGTCATACTATAGGTACTACAGTCATGCAAAGTTTCATCGACTGAGGAATTGATGTTAGGAATTAACCTTTATTGCCTAGACTAAAGAGGAAAGTAAGGATAGCGTGGCCTCCTCTGCAGATTCCATTGCTTTCACTTCAGGCTCAAAGCAGTAACAGTATGTCCAGGACTTCAGGAGTTAATTTTCACAAAAATTTGCTGTTTGCTGGTTTTTTTCCGTTACGACACGAGAAATAGACGTGCACTCGTAAAATTTGAATTGCCAGTTGCCAACTTGGCAGTGACAAATCGGGGTGGCTAGATATGATTGTTCAGATTCCGCCAAACTAATTAACATTTTCCCATTTTTTTAATTCGTTTAAATAAATGCGCATAAACATGAATACGCATAATATGAACTCGCATAAACAAATATTAAGTTTAGGATTTGTGTTGAAAAATAAAATAAACATTTGTAGGATCAATTAATTTCTTTTATAATGGCGGTCCTTTTTGATTTCGCCAGAACATTTGTAGGAAATGGATAGAATCGATATATTGTTTTTGACAAAATCTATCATAGCAACACCATAGACAATAATAAGACCATAGAGTATCTACACTAAGATACTTATACATCTTCATAACAAATAATATTATACTAAGGAAAAGTTAATAGGTGACTTGACAGCTCTGTCAAATACATACAATTTACATCTTTTTGTCTATGATATGTATTTTGCAGAGCTGTCAAGTCACCTATTAACTTTTCTCTAGTATACCTACCTATGTTTACTATTGAACCTACTACATCGAATTTGTGCCCCCATTCGATTCGCCTCAATCAGAAATTCTGACCTGGTAGATTCCAAGGGTCATCTAATGATGGAGCCGGAACTTAGCCATGGGAACCCTAAGATGGAACCACCCAACTACGTCGAATTTGGGCTCATCGACTCAGCTAAGGTTGACCGAAGTACGAAATATCGAATGTCAAAAGACCGACGTACGTTTGACCGAATGTACGGCAGTCCGATATACGCGAGACCGAAAATGCCGAAGTATGGGCCGCTATTTTCTTTTTGTTGTGGCTATGGTTTTTTAGCTTCACTAGTTATCGTACCTAACTGAGTACTAACTGACTATCGTACCTAACTGACCGACAACCAGTCAAGTAATTGAAATTTGATTGGTCTCCGTGAGAAATTCCGACCTGGGTGATTTCAAGGGTCTGATGATGGAGCCGGAAGGTGGTCATGGGAACTCGAAGATGGAACTCCCATAGCCACCTTCGGGCTCCATCATCAGATCCTCTAAATCACAAAGTTTCAGGTTGGAATTTCTTACCGATACTAATCAAATGAGCACCAGTCAACGTAATTGGGTGGTTCCATCTTGGAGTTCCCGTGGCCACCTTCCGGCTCCATCATCAGACCTTTGGAATCACCCAGGTCTTAATTTCTCACCGAGATGAATCGTACGAGAACAAGTTCGACGTAGTTGGGTGGTTCCATCTTAGAGTGCCCATGGCCACCTTCTGGCTCCATCATCAGACCCTTGAAATCACTATGTTCCAAGTCGGAATTTCTCATTGATACGAATCAAATGAGCCCAAGTTCAACGTAGTTGGGTGGTTTCATCTTATAGTTCCCATGTCCACCTCCCGGCTCCGTCGTCAGACCCTTGGAATCACCCAGGTCGAAATTTCTCATCGAGACGAATCAAATGAGCCCAATTTCGACGGTCGTCCAATTTACCATAGATCCAGGGAAAATTTATATAGTAGCAACACCAAAAAGGCACTAATATTAGTAACCTACAAAATTTTTCGTCCAAGAGTAAAACTTTCTTGGTCGAAGAAAGAAAAGAAAAGAAATTTTAATCGAAACAATAAATACTAAAAAAGTTTTGAGTTAAGAATGCATAGTTCTTGTGCTAAGAAAGCTTACGCTCTTGGTGCGAGTAAGAATTTTGGTTCTAGATTTTGGTCGAAGAATGAATTTTGAATGAAATACCTAACAAAAATATTTGAGACAAGAATGAAACGTTCTTGGCCCCAGTACTGGTTTCAAGATTTAAAAACTCTTGAATGAAGATAGAGTGAATCTTATTCTAAAAGCTCTGTTTTCGTTCAAAGTGGCGAGCGTTTTTAAAGGAAGACTTTTGATAGTTCTTGAATGGAAAATGGCGATATTTAACGCAAATAGTAACAATCTTGGGTTAAATAAGAATTGCCAAGAGTTTTAACTTTAACGCTAAGAATGGGAAACTTTTGATTGGAATAAGTAACTCTTACATCAAAACGGTGTTTCTTCAAACAAATATTTCTCGGAATCAAACTAAATAAATATAATTTTTGAGGCAATATTTGGGACCCATTTAACTCAAGTAAAGTATTTTATACCAAGATGTATATTACTTGCTTGGAGCAATTATTCCAAGAGATTTTTGACTCTTGGTCTAAGTAATCTTTTCTATCTGTGCAGGTAGATACACACACACGCACATGCCTTAGAATTAATTCTAGGACCTGCGGATTTCCTCACGATGTTTTCCTTCACCCTCGAGCTAGTGAGAAATATGTCCGTAAGTTTTTGAAAAACTTATTGGTACATGCCAGGATTCGAACCTGAGACCTCACGAATGCAAGGCGGGCTTATTAACCGCTGGGCTATCACATGACTTGGATAGTTTTTACCAAGAAATCTAATTTCAGAAAAGTAACATAGATATTAGGTAAGTATATCAAACAACCAACCAAAAGTAGGTAGGTAAGTATCAGTACGGTACAAACAGGAAACTAAGTACACTAGGTAACTTGCGTATGCCGCAGTGTGACGAAGGCGCCCGAATGGTAACCGAGTGAATACGAGCTATAGCTTTGTCTCTAATTGCACCGCTCCCATTACCCTCTGGCTTTCATTACCCCCTGGTCCCTACATCAAAATCTACCCGGTGACCGCAGTACCGCACCGTTGATTTGATTGCAGTGTCGATAGCGTTCATCTCGCTTCCATCATTTAATTAAAAAGTCTGCAGTACTTACTTACGTAACAATACCAAAAACAACTGTCTATATAAGATTTTCATTTACTTATAAATTAGATGAATGTGTATCGCATGCGTCCTGCACGTCCCGAGTTCGATTGGTTCGAACATAACAAGAACAAGAGGCTCATGTCATACGACACCGGCGAAAGTCTAGCGGAATTTGGGGACAATGGTCGCGGTCGCTGGTACTACAGGAATGGTCGCCTGGCACTTGACTATTACGATTCAGAAGGTAGCCCACGTTACAATACTTACCTACTTCACTATCACTATCACTACATAGTATAAAACAAAGTCGCTTTCTCTGTCCCTATATCCAGTGGCGTAGCTAGGAGGGCAAGGGCCCTGGTGCATAGGGAGAGAATCGGGCCCTCCTCCCCTCTTTCCGCGTAGTTTGAACTTATTGATATAAAATTTTTCCCTCCAAAATTTGGCTCTTTGGGAAGTTTCTATATTTTAAATGTCTAGGTATATTTACCTGACTAATTGATAAAATAGATTAGGTACATAAGGTCGGTATTTAAAAATCGAATACATTTTCTTACAGTATACATAATTTAATTTTGTATAATAAGCCTATAATACTTCATTCGTTCATATCGATATCTGTTTATCAATAACGGCAATCACTAATAGTCCCCGGAGGACAAAGTCCTCCGAATCGTAAGAAAACTTGCCGCGGACTCAACGCACACGGTGTTCGATCATTTGTCCCCCGAAAATTTAGAGAGGCGCAAGCTATGGAAGCGAATATTCTGAGATTACGTTGTGTTGTAATTTACATGAAATTTAAGAAAAAGAGAAGTAGTTTTAAAAGAGAATACTGAGTCCATCCCTTTATATCAGATCGATTAATGAATGGATATTTCCATGCGAAGAATGCTCAGTTGAAACCATAAATCTAGAATTTTTGCTATGGTTGAAACAATATCCAAAAAGATTCTTCAAATATTATAAAACGTCGGTTGGAACTTTTGAAGGGTTGTTCTCAATTGTGAAACCCTCTAAAAGATATTCTGATAATGATGAGGATGTGCATTGGTCCAGAAGAAAGAATTGTTGTTATTAATTGGTTAATAATAATAAATAAGCAAAAAATACCATATTTAGTTTTTCCTAATTCGACATTAAATCCCTAAATGATAATTTTTCATATAAATTGGTATTTGTTTTTCGTATAGGTAATCGATTTTTAAATATCGATTATTTTTAAGAAAATTTATCATTTTTCAAAAATCCATTAATTTTATCAAAAAGAATAATCGTAATTTTTTTGGATCAATGTCACATCCCTATCGAGCGCGCAGCGATTTTTTCAGGGACTGCCGCGTAATTTTTTTTCCTGTCCCGCCCCTCGGTGTCCGCGATTATTCGGGGGACTTTTTGTACGCTATACTTTTAATCCCTCGTGTGCGTTACTCGATGCAGTTGTAAGCGATCTATTTTGGTGGACAAAAAAATACGGGGACAAAAGTGTTTCGTCTGCGCAGGATGTGAAATGTAATGAACGAATGAAACATTGACCGGTATAATCCGACTAGTTCCAAGAAAACAGATTTTTCATTACAGTGCATTCTTTAATGAGTATTTTTAAATTTATCGTTTTATTTGGCAATTTTATACCGAATTTTAATGATTTTAGCAAAAAAAAATCACTAATATAAAATAAAATTGTACTTATTGGTGAAGAAAAACATTAGGTGTTCGATTGCTGTAGTTTTTGCAGAACAATACACCGCATTTAGTCATTTTAACAAGCTGTTGTTATCACGAACGCTCAAATCATAGAGATCGTCAAGTTAGAAGCCTCACCATGGAATTGAGCTGTTCTGATAATGTCAAACAACTCTTCCTAAATAGTGCCAAATAGTGCCCGAAGCATATAAATAGTGCTATCATACTTTCGGAGATATTCGGGTCGTTCAGTGAGGCTGCTATCTTGACGTCAAGATAGCAGCCTCATCTCAGTACACAAAAACCACAGCACTGTTCTTGAAGAACTATATACCAAAAAACTCTTCTTAAATAGTGCCTTGGATTTGCAAAGTTTCAGAATTAGTGCTTCAAAGGAACCGAAGATATTAGGGTACATTGATGAGGCTTCCAACTTGACGTCAAGCTGGAAGTCACATCATCAACGAGGAAGAATTTCGAATCGAGACTAATGCCAAAAATCTCTTCCTAAATAGTGCCTCCGGAATCAAAACAAAGCGGAACGATTTAACTTGTATTTTAGTCAATAAATGATGATAAACTTCCACGTACATTTTGGATTCGGTACAGATAGGAATAAACCAACTAGATCAAAATGGAGGCTCAGCTTTATAGAGAGCAACATCTCAGATTTTTTTTTTGTTTTTTTTTTTGTAGATAGGGGTACAAATTGTGATGATTTATCAAGTATCAGGATGCGGACTGGTTTAGTTTTTGAGATATAATTTTTTGAAGAATTATAACTTAATCATTTATAATCTATATAAATAAAAATGAATTGATGTTCGTTAGTCTGATTAAAACTCCAGAACGGCTGGACAGATTTTGATGAAACTTTTTGTGTGGGTTAGAGTGGGTCCAGGGATGGTTTATACGGTGGCAGAACGACGTCTGCCCGGGCCACTAGTTATATATCAACCTCAAATATCAAAGAAAACGCAATGTCCAATGTCAAACTTCAAAAAGGCGTTTTAAAAAAATTTTGTTCATTGATAAAAATCTATTGGTTATTTATATTAAAACATATTTTTATTTAATACGTGAATAGTAAATGTTTTTTTACGGAATACATTTATTAAGATATTCAAGTTTTATTTCATCGCCGTGTCCTAAACATGTTTAAACAATATTCTTTTATTTTAGGATGAATTTCAACAGGTCCATTAAAATCTTCATTTCCGTGGATTTTTTATCGTTAGTTTTTCAAACAAAATCGAGTTTTTTTATAATATATTCTAGCTTAATATCTAGCAGATGAGGGTGTATTTCAACAGGCCCATAAAAATCTTCATTTCCGTGGTTTTTTTTTATACTTAAGTTTTTTTTAAAAACATCGCTTTTATTAAAAATTTTTTTATATTGTTTGTATTCTTGATGAATATGTAGCAGATAACTTTAAAAAGTAACGAGATATACAAGATTAAAAATTTTGTGCCACGGCTATGAAACATACGTGCACGGCAATGAAACAAGCGTGCACGGCAATGAAAGAACTGTGCCATGGGATTGAAAGAATCAATCCACGGAAATGAAAATCCATATAAAACATAATATTTTATATACTTACCACAGTATTATACTTACATCAAATATAACATGCCTGTCTCCGAGAGGGAAAGGCATACCCAGACTGTCTCTCCATCGGATCCTTTAAATTCCTACCAGTCCACAAACAATGGCTTGGTTCTACCCAAAGTTTGTGTTTGGGAGAAAGATTTGGATATAATCTTTTAAGTTTTCTATCTTGTGTCTGCTACTTCACGCCACGGACCTTTTAGTCGTAGTTTTTTTTATAATTTAATTATTTAGTGGCACGCACGAGCATCAATGTGTTATACCTTTTTACATTTATTATAAAATAGCATAAGAATTAAATTACTTAATTCTTATGCTATTTTAGCTCAGTGGCGCATAATGCGTAAAAGTGGAGCTATACGATTGGCCATTACGGTTTTATACAAATAAATATAAAAAGGTATAACACAATAATAACTAAACACACACTGAGCTAAAATAGCATAAGAATTGCGTAATTTAATTCTTATGCTATTTTAGCTCAATAGCACATTGTAATTAGGGCGAGAGTTCCATATTTTAATTGGTAACCCTTTCACTAAGACCGGTTAAAGAAGCCATCTTGTCTTTTCAATTGCCTTAGACACGCTCGGTTCCGCGCTCCTGCATTGTATGTATTTTATACTTTAGATTTCTAATAATTAATTGCTCAAACCCCAAAAATAGAGCTTTTTTATTTCCCTTGTTCCTGTATCGAACATCTTGTACATCTCATTAGTTTTTTAAGTTATCTGCTACATAATTAGCAAGAATACATACAATATAAAGAAAACTTTAATAAAAGCAATGTTTTAAGAAAACCTTAAGATTTTTTTTTATCAATGAACAAAATTTTTTAAAATGTTTTTTTGAAGTTTGACATTGGACATTGCGTTTTCTTTGATATTTGAGGTTATAAATGATTAAGTTATAATCAGAGATCGGCATTAGGTAGTGTGATTAGGTACCAAAGTAGGTAGAGGATATAATATGGAGTTGTTATAACCACCATGTTCCTACTTTTAAATCGAATGAAATTTAAATGAAATGCCAAATTTCATATGTGTGCTTTGTGTCGGATGGGACCGAAACTCATTTTTTTTTTAACTAATTAGCCGTAATACTATTACAAATTATGTTTTTTAGCTTTTGTTGATTATCTCCATAACCAGCCACTGTAGAGAAAATCACCTGAGAACAAAAGTAGTTTATATTTAGTAAGTAAATATGATACTGTAGAAAAATCTACTCCCGGAAATTTCCCGGGAAATTTAGTCCCAAATAAAGTGGTGGTTTTATCAACTCAATATTACATCCTCGTAGCAACTTTACCTACTATGGTACCAAATCACACTACCTAATGCCGATCTCTGGTTTTAATTCTTAAAAAAATTATATCTCAAAAACTAAACCAGTCCGCATCCTGATACTTGATAAATCATCACAATTTTTACCCCTATCTACAAAAAAAAAACAAAAAAAAAAACATTCTGAGATGTTGCTCTTTATAAAGCTGAGCCTCCATTTTGATCTAGTTGGTTTATTCCTATCTGTACCGAATCCAAAATGTACGTGGAAGTTTATCATCATTTATTGACTAAAATACAAGTTAAATCGTTCCGCTTTGTTTTGATTCCGGAGGCACTATTTAGGAAGAGATTTTTGGCATTAGTCTCGATTCGAAATTCTTCCTCGTTGATGATGTGACTTCCAGCTTGACGTCAAGTTGGAAGCCTCATCAATGTACCCAAATATCTTCGGTTCCTTTGAAGCACTAATTCTGAAACTTTGCAAATCCAAGGCACTATTTAAGAAGAGTTTTTTGGTATATAGTTCTTCAAGAACAGTGCTCTGGTTTTTGTGTACTGAGATGAGGCTGCTATCTTGACGTCAAGATAGCAGCCTCACTGAACGACCTGAATATCTCCGAAAGTATGATAGCACTATTTATATGCTTCGGGCACTATTTGGCACTATTTAGGAAGAGTTGTTTGACATTATCAGAACAGCTCAATTCCATGGTGAGGCTTCTAACTTGACGGTCTCAAATCATACTGAGTACACTGACGTTACAATTTCACCTGCCAAGGTAAAAAGTTCCTGGTTCGTAAAAAAAGTACTGTAGGCGAGAACGACGACGTTTCGTGTCCCGTGTGTTAATAGGTCTATGGTCCCGCCGTGCTATCATAGATTATACGGTTAGCGTTGTTCTGTAAGTTGCAGCACAACGCTAACCGTATACCTACTACTGCTACTGCTACGGGCGTAATCATCCAAACTACTATACCTATAACTGAAATAACGATAACAAACAAACAGCACATGCTTATCGAGGACGCTTGGCGCATGTGTTGAAAATGTTAAATTATCATTGGTGATGTTGATTTAAATAGAAAAAAAATAGAAATTGAAACAAAAATCTTGTGAGCAGGCCTCGAGACTCGAGGCTCGAGCCTGCTCACAAGAATTTTTTTTTAATTTTTTTTCATTTTTTTTTCAAAGCTGAGGCTAGAGGGCCCCCTGAGCTCGAGCGCCCCGGTGCACTGCACCACCTTGCCCTATGATAGCTACGCCACTGCCTATATCCCTATGTCCCTATGTATGCTTAAATCTTTAAAACTACGCAGCGGATTTTGATGCGGTTTTTTTAATAGATAAAGTGATTCAAAAGGAAGGTTTTAGTATAACCATTGCACCCGTGCGAAGTCAAGGCGGGTCGCTAGTATGTAATAAATTTTGTGAGAAACAGTTTTCTTTACTTTTAAACGTATCTAAGAACAATACACTACCTACCTACAATACACATTGAAATAAGTATTTGTGTGCCTCGGCTAATAATAAGTATTTCATTCACATTTATAATCCTGCAAGGTACCTACCTATAGGTAAAAATCTCATTAGAATATCCTATAATTTGGATCAAATTAGAAATTGAGATCAAAGGAGCTTTATAGTGTAATGGCAGCGTAGACTTAGTAAATACAGTTTTTTTTTCAGATCTAAATGCTCAGCAACGATTCGTGGTGTACAGCAGCGGCGAGCCCGATGAACACGGGCGGTCGCACCCCGTCACCGTTCTCGCCATGTTTGACTACCTAGGCAATGGCATAGTGTTTGATCACGCCGGAAAAATACGGTAAGTTTCCTTAACTTACCTACTTGAAATTGGCAAAATGCAAAATGCCATGACAAAAAAAACTATATTCTCCTTGTTATTTAAGATCTTACATTCCCGTAAAGGTAAAATCACACACAGGCCGGAAAGCGGTCGAGATCCGAGACGGGCTTTTTTGTAATGTTCAAGTTTTTAAAAAAAATATGTACTTACCTACCTAATATATCAAACTTAGAAACAAGCTCGACTTGTCTATTTCAGCTACCTACTTCCGTAGCCTGATGCCTAAAGTTCGCCATACACGGGAACGATCGGTCTGTACGATCCGTCGCAACAGATAGATCGTAACGACGGATCGTCCGTGTATGTGAAGATCGTTAACGATTTACTTCATCGCAAGCGATATCGCAGATCGCAACAAATCGACTGTGTGTGGGCACTCGACGATCAACGATTCGATTTTTTCGTGTTGCCAGACTGTGGGCAATTTTACCACCTTTTATTTAATTTGCAATGTATGTATATAACTATGTAAGTTCGGGTGGAAACTTGCAACTCAATTTTGAAGAAGATATTTTAAACTGATGTATGTAAGTCCGGTTACAATGCAATATTATGGTACCACCAAGCTAGGAGGTGGATATCGCAACTTCTTAATGACTAGACAAAGATAACCAATTAAGCTGTTTTTTTTTGGTTTGGATGTCAATGCGTGGTTAGCCATGTGATGTCATTTTAAATCCAACACGGGGGAACATCCAAGGTGACGAGTTATTTTTAATACACTCTTACAAGATGGGTAATAAATGAAAGGGCTGAACTATTATATACTATACGTGACATGGAATTTCTGCTTCTTAATTTTTTTGTAGATAAAGGTATATAAGAGGGATTATTAACCAAAATATCAAAGCGCGGAGCGCAATAATTTCCGAGATATAATTTTTTGAAATTACAATAAACTAACCCCAAAACTGTACAACTTAAACGCGTAAAAAAGAAACTACAATGCACCCATCACTACATTACTAGATTACTCTTCATTCCTTATAATTACATACAACACACTTAAAAATACACTAACACACTTACAAACAGATATACTCTCACACATAATTACTTACACACAATCATTCACTAAAATAATATTAAAGAAAAAAAATGTCAAACTGATACATAGGTACACTAATATTATATAATATAATAATAATAATAATATAATCTCACGCCTTTTTTTTATCCCCGAGGGGGTAGGCAAAGGTATTCCATTACTGGATATACCCACATTTCTCGAGAAATATTGGACCCCTAAACGTGATAGGTGGTGAGCCCATCGCCGGACCGGGTCTGTTTACACATGTCTCAGAATTAATTCTGAGACCTGCGGGTTTCCTCACGATGTTTTCCTTCACCGTCGAGCTAGTGATAATAATGTACGTAAGTTTTTGAAAAACTCATTGGTACATGCCAGGATTCGAACCCGAGCCTCACTGATTTTCGGCCGGCTCTTTAACCGTCTGGGCTATCACTGCTCTTATTATATATATAAATATTATATTTATCCTTTTTTAATTTAATATAATCTACCCATTAGCATACCTACTTTCATTGTTATTAATATATTGTGGTTATTGAGATTGACTATACAATTACCTATCACCTATCCATGTTTAGCCGTAGTATAATAATTTATTGTGTAACTGTTTTTTAACCCAAATAAAATAAAATAAAAATAAAATAAGACATATTATGTCAAACGTCAATGCGTTTCGTTTAGTCTATTGTAAATGTCAAATTAGAGTGCAGTCTGATAAAGTACCTATTATCGATGTAATTTTATTGTATTAGATAAATTAAATTTAGTTTCTTCATTTATTTCACTTAACGTTATTGCCCATATTTTACCGATTCAAAGACCTTTCCGCCCTTCTTTAAAAAAAAACTAAAATTGCCCATGGCTTGGGTAATTGCCCACGGTCTGGCAACACGACAGATCGCTTGCGACCGATCGTACAGACGGATCTCACAGACGGATCGTTCCGTGTATGGGCGTCAATTTTGTTGCGACGGATCGTACAGACGGATCTCACAGACGGATCGTTCCGTGTATGTGGCCCTTTAAGGCATGCTGCTGTGGTAAAAAAATCCTCTTACAATTTTTTTGTCATTATAAACAATAGTTACTTAAGTAAAAATTACATAAAAAGGCTATGTACCTACTACAAAATGTTAAATGACAGACTAGGTACTTAGTAGACCTACCTTTTTTTTTGTTGTTTCACCCCTTACAGGGTAGGCAAAGGCATTACGCCATGCAGCCTCGTCATTAGTTAATGATATCCCTATGTAAATGGCTCTGTTTCAGAGTCCATGCACAAAAATACAGTGTCTTTAACACTTTCTACAACCCTAACGTGCCCTAACTTGGTTATCAGTAAAATGATAGCACTTTTACTGACGACTTTATTGTGACTTTTTGAGGCAATCCAAAAATGTCCATATCTCGCATTTTATCGAATTTCCCATTCACTGCACACCTTCACGGACACTTGCCACATAATAAACTATCACTATTATGAGTCAAAACCCGAAATACACAGCAAAATGAAAATTAAACAAAAAACATGACGTCCCTCTTCGTATTCCGGCCAAAAGCCGTAGACCTACCTAACTACACGCTTCATGTTATGTCAAGCTCTTTGATTATTGAAAGTAAATAATCTAAGGTCACACTATTAATTATTACTGTAAACCATAATTACTTAGTAGTAAGACGTGAGATGAGCTGCCCACTCCGGGAGAAAATTGGAATTTTGTTCCCGCTATCCTTTCGAATAGGTGTCATGAATAGTAGATTGTGTCATAAGGGAGCAAAACTATATTTTTACGGCGAGGGCGTTTTATTAAATCACGAACATAGTGAATGGTTCTATGTAGAATCATGAACGAAGTGAGGGGTTTAAAGTACGTAGCTTATGGTAAAAATAATTTTGCGACCGAATGATACACTCTGCTTTTCATACCTCTCTATGAGAAAAAATTGTTGATGACATTGTTTGCTTCTTTTTTTAATATATTCCGGTGTTTAACTATCACTGCAGTCAATGCTACTTGAATACATTTTAAAATATAAAATACACAAACAATTCAATGTCGGAATTCGAAAATTTTGCGTAAAATAAAATGTAAATTGTGAAAAATAAGTATGAAAGCGCGCGCATTGCCAGTATTGCCACAGCAATTTTTCTGACAGTGTGGCACAACCATCGAACCCCATTCAGCCTTGTCAGCATATAAGTTACTCTATGCTTGTCAGCCTAATGCGGCGAAAAATTGAACTAATGTTTTGTTATAGTACTTCAGCTACAGTGACGCCAACCTTAGATGCAAACTTATTTTGTTAATCTCTTTGGCTAAGAATGTTGCGGGATATTTTTAATTCCAAATTCAAAACACTTTTATTCGCACTTATTAAAATCCTATCGGAAAAGACTTACTTTGATCCCTGTTATTGAGGACCAAAACGTCACTTTTCGAATAGATGGTGTGAAAAAATTATTACCGACCCGGATAGTTTCGTATCCGCTTTCCCGTCTCTGTTTTCAATTGACCTTGAGTGTAATCGTTTCTTTGTTTTCCACTGTAGCCTTAAATACAACCAGACGGAAGGTGTAGTTCTCGATCGAGGAATAGGTCCAGTTTCGCATTGGAAATGGCACACTCTGAACGACCCTCCGGTACTGCAACAAGTTATGATTGACACCCACATGGCCCACAAAGATCCCGATATAATGAATCTCGGAGGACCAGGAGATCAGAAAGTACACCAAGATAACGAGGATATGTTAGCTATAGAGTTCGATAATTTCATAAAAGAGAAGAGCAAGAAATCGTCACAAAAGTTTAAACCATTTCAAATTAAAATGAAAGCTTTAAAAATTAATGAACAATTCTCTTTACGTGTGTTAGACCAAGCAACGATTTATCTTATTTTCAGAGATGGAACGACGAATATGAAACTGAATATAGGAATGATATTAGATCACAAAGAGATCATAGATACCGATACAGCTGAGGTGGGAGAAGTATCAAATAACTTAGAAAGATTTCCAGCTCGCACTGATAGTATTGCAGGCCTGCAACAAACTGTAGCCCACGCGCAGTGTGTAGAACGCGCTCGTATCGAGCGTGACCGTAGACTTCGTCCGAGGGAGCCCACTGCCAGCATCGATCGACTGACAGCTGCTGCCTCTCGGCCCTTGCGCATACCTCTCATGACTGTCCCATCCGGTTCGGATGCTCCCTGTGTGTGTGCCTACTCTAGAAAGCCCACATCTATGAATGTTTACTATGACACTCGCTTGATATAATATTGGCTGCTTTTATTAAATTAACAAAAAAACTTGCTAATAAGAGTCTTTCATTTATTTTTTTTATGATACAAAGGGGGCAAACGAGCAGACGGGTCACCTGATTCGATGGTAACCCAGGTAGCAAAATGACGTAGAAGCGACGGCCAATTAAGGTCCATCTTGAAATAGATGACGTCAAAATTTGACGTCTGTAGGATCTTATAGTGACGTGGATTTGTCTTATCCCAATGACGTCTTATCGAGACGTTGGTGACACGTCACACCATAAACGTCTGTGACACGTCACACCATAAACGTCTGTGACACGTCACACCATAAACGTCTGTGACACGTCACACCATAAACGTCTGTGATACGTCATACCATAAACTTATTGGGCGGATTCTGGCTTGCAGACTGCTGCTGCTGCTGACCTTGAGTGAAGGTTGTTGTGGGTGTGATGAGTGATGACGATGTGATGATGCTTCTGAAGTTTGCGCTTAAGTCCAGGTGTTCCAGAAGGTTATGCTGATGTCCAGGTGTCGAGGGGTCACCAGTATGGAGGAGCGGAGGTGGAATGCTCTTCCATCGTGAAAAGGAAGATCTTCCGCAAGGCGAGGTGATCGTGCCTGGGGTCCGCGGTCCAACGGTTGATGTTGGACAGTTGTATTTATACAAACTCATTAGAAAACTCCGATAGCGCGGTTTAGAACTCGGCCGTCTATTGGCGCGTTCTATTTAGTGGCGCTACACGTCATACCATAAACGTCAGTAGAACCTCTCATGTAAGTGTCGGTAGGACGTCTTCTTGAAACTAAGATTGGACTATCAGAATGACCTTAAATGACGCCTGCCTGGTGGCATCAATAAATTAAAAACAATCTAATTTAAACGAGTTTTATTAATTATACCTGGATTTACAAAGTAGTATTCATATTTATTAGTAATGCAGGATGTTTAATAAACGGCTGTTTTTGCTGTGAATCTTTTTTGACCATAAAAATTGTAGTTGCAAGCAGTCAGACATCAGATATTTCTCCATCGTAAGAATATAAAAAGAAAAAAAAACGGTATATGCTCAGATCAAATAACTTTTTATTTGGTCTGAGGGTATATGTACCTACGGGATGGACGCTCCACAGACCAGTAACGGCAGTAACCAACCAGGGATGCTCCAAGCTCAATGTTGCCTGATATGGTTTTTAATTTCCCTACATTGCCTCCCAAAATAAAAAAAATCCAAATACATAGTACTTAGTACCTAATATTTTCTGAATTTTATTATACTTATATATTTTCTTCTTCCATAATAATAATAATAAGCACGACGGGCTTCTAACCCAAGCCGTGCTCATTATATAGATAAAATATGGAACGTGATATAAAAGTAGAAGTCTAGCGTCTAAGTCGGGCGGAAGTCTAGTAATGAAATGAATAAAAATTACTTAGACGTTCAAATTCATTACGAAAAACACGCTTGATTTTCTAGTATAATTTTTACTATAAAATTTGTGTTATATCATAAATAAAATTTAAAAACAAACTACAACATGTTTGTTGTAGTTTGTTTTTACTTACCTACCTACTTTTTTCAGAACTTTTTTTGTATAGACAAATTTTTATCCCGTTTTAAACGGGACGTTCGTTTAGATTAAATCATAAAACAAAAAAAATTACAATGGATTTTCAAAATCATAATTCTAGAAAAACCAAGCCCTTAATAATTTAGCTTCAACATACAGTAGGTACCTACGTGCCTACGTCCTACGTGGCAGCTATTTTTGAATTGGTGAACGTCTACCGCGGCATAAGAATATGCGATTGACAAGTTTTTATATACTTACCTATTTATTTTATTTTTAAAAGTCAACTCCATCACATCTTATAAAAAGGTGGTGTCTTAACCAAACTAGGCATCTTGTACAACTTACAAGTTTAGTGACACTTCAGCTTGCAGTTATGAGGTTTGAAGCCGTGAATTGTTTTGTTAAACCTATAGTAGCTGCTGTTCAGTCACTTGTAACCAATGACGTTAAATATAAAAAGAGGTAGATTTCGTACTACAGCGCGATAACTGAGGCCGATAAATGTTGCTAATTAGCGCAATACTGTTTAGTCGCGTTATAGCAGCGCATGAGTAAGCGCGTGCCGAATGTGCCTATCATAACTACTCGCGATATTCTCAAAATGCCGCATTGTGTACTGCGAAAATGCAAAAACTATGGTATAAAAATAAAAAAGGACCAAGGAGTTACATACCACGCGTAAATACATAAAAATGTCGCCATATTTTAATATTTTATCAAAATTACATCATATTATTAAATATTTAAAATTATGGTTGAAAAGGGATAGCGAAAATGGACGGCAACTGCAGTGCGATAAGGCCAGATAGCGAGCACGTCCGCCATTCATAGATTATTCAATCAGAAGCGAAGTCGTAGGCACAATTTACAACATCATGTACTTAGTTATAGCCTTACGGTTAAAGAGCCTGCTTTAAGGCTGATTCATGTATGTTATATTAAAAATTAAAACATATGATGTAAATGAATTTCTTAACATATAATTAATTTTATTTAAGGTTTTTATAATTGTATATTATGTATTATTGTGACTAATTTCCTACACAGTGTTAAACACTGTTAAACAATAATTGTTTGTGGAATAAATATAATTGAAATTGAAACCAGTGTAACATGAATCAGCTTTTACATGATTAAAACCAGTGAGGCTCGGGTTCGAATCTTGGTATGTACCAATGAGTTTTTGAAAACTTACATACATATTTATCACTAACACTCGACAGTGAAGGAAAACATCGTGAGGAAACCCGCAGGTCCCAGAATTAATTCTGAGACATGTGTAAAACACACCGAGTTTTTGGAAAGAAGTTCCTTAACGCGCGTTGTGAAAAAATTAAGACCAAAAGTTGTAACGACACTTTTTATAACGACACATTTTGCTATAGTTGTAAGCCGTGCGGCGTGCGCGTCTCTCTCTCTCTCTCTCTCTCAGAAAGATAGTGACACCCGGATGGAACTTCGTTGATGGTGATGATGATGATGGTGATGATGAGATGATGGTGTTTATGAAATGATGATGATGCTGATGAGATGATGATGATGTCATGATGATTATGTGCTGCTTCTGATGATGATGATGGTTGATTGTGATGCGATGATGATGATGATGAGATGAGATGGTGATGACGAGATGATTATGATGAGATGATGATGGTGGTGAGATGATGATGATGGTGAGATGATGATGATGAGATGATGATGAGACGATGATAAGATGATGATGAGGTGATGGTGTTGATGATGATGATGCTGATGATGAGATAATGATGATGAGATGAGATGATGATGATGACCGAAATTCGTTCCATCCGGGTGTCCCTTGACACCTCTCAAGTTTTATTACACATTTTTTGGTTATATTTTTAATAATTTTACGAATATAATCGTGTCATATTATGTAAGTATTATAACTAGCAGCCACTATTATGTTTTAATGTTATCCAGATTTCCAAGTGACGAGCTTATGCGACATAAATGGATCAGCAATAGTCAGCATAGTACAGGCGGAAAGAAGTGAATATGATTGGTTACCTCCAAAAAGCCAAACATACCAAAGAAAGAAAGAAAGTTGGTGATTGTAAGCCAATAGCTTGTTTTATTTAATGTCCCTACTGTTTGCATTTTTCACCTAGTCTATGTTGCGTTGACGTATTTTAAACGCAACTCTTGACAGATACTGTCTCTTTCTATATCATTCGTTCCGTATCATCTTTCGCCGTCATTGATGTATCCTATAAATACGCTAAGAGGTAAGTATGTACATGTCGTAGTCACTCGTAGCGGAACAATTATTTAAACCAGCGTCGTATGACTATACGCCATCTTGGTATTTAACATCATTGCTTGTAACAGCATAAAATAACTGTACTGAAGGAAAAATATATTTAACAATACAAAAAATATTAAACAGTTACTCCCTTTTGTACATCAGTTTTGATTGAAATTGTTTTTATTTAATAAGTGTAAATCACCTTAATTCTCTATAATCAAATTTTTACCAAAATTCATGAAAAAAATTCTTATTCTGGCAGCCCTAAAAATTACGGTTGGTTATTGCGGGGGTAAAAATGACGGTCAATCAGGGGGCCAATTCTACTAAATGTCAACGGTTACAGTTGGATGACAATGAGATGTCAATGGTCAGTCAATGATGTTATTTGCTCTGAAAACTGTCAAAATAACACCATTGAATGACCATTGACTGACCATTGACATCCAACTATAATAACCGTTGACATTTAATGGAATTGGCCCCCAGGTCAATATTGTCATAGTATCTGGACTCTAGACAACATAACCGAACTACACCATCCTACAAGTTCAAGCTTATTCAACTTATAATAATTGTTTTTTTAATGTTATGATATCCGCCGAATTCATTCTTCTGGTGCAGGACAGCACTCACAAGCAACCGAGGGCTGAATTTGACTAATATAAGTAGAACTCCTATTAACTGAAAATTGTATAAAGTGTAGGTAGTTCAAGTTGTGTTGGTTATCGGATTAACTTTTTAGATAATTAATCATCCTACGTTACATTTTTTACTAGCATCACAGACTAACTTATACAATTCATTCGGTTACTCGAACGGTTATGGTTGGTTTTACAGTATTATATACTTTTTCGGATGGTTCCAGAATGATCTGTTGCGTACGTCATAAAGACGTTTACAGATTCCTGTTCTAGAAACGTTCTTTTCTGGTCCTAACCAAAGGATCCAAAAGACGTCATGTAAGTACGTCGTTGGTACGTGCACCAAAGACTGCATCTAGAATAACTTGTTGCCGTCGATAACCGTACGTCAGTAGGACATACATCCACGACCGTCGCCGGACTGACCTTATAATGACTGGTAAAAGACGTCATTTTAAGGTTGGCGTCTGAAATTGCTACCTGGGAAGTGATGTCCGTCGCCCATGGACACCTGCAACTCAAGAGTCACAACTGCGTTGCCGACCTTTAAGGTGGGAGTAGGGGGAGGGGAAGGGAGGTGAGGGGGGGAGGGTGGATCGGGGCCTCCGGTTACCTCACTCACTCAACGAAACGCAATGCATTGCTTTACGCTGGTTTTCTGTGAGGCCGTGGTATCACTCCGGTCGAGCCGGCGCGTGCCGAAGCATGGCTCTCCCACGTGACAAAACTTACAACACTATAGGTAGTCCAGTAAATTTGTCGGTTGAATGTATGGGGTCGTATGCGTCAAATCCGGTAGTTCTGATTTTTTGCAGACTTGTTTATGATGTTGGCCTAATGTATAATCCAAGTTTGTGACATCGAGCGCCGAACGCAACTTTGTCAAAAATCGAAAAAACAGCGAAAAAATATTATTTTTTCAAATTTTGGCGATTATAACCTTAAAGGATTAGTTTCTGAAAAAACTTTCTGAGGACGTTTTTAAAGTAGACTAAATTAACTACAATATGATACTAGAATTGTCTCTGTAGACACAATAGTTTCTGAGATTTAGCCTTTCAAAGTTTATATTTTTTTTCGAACTTCGCAATTTTTTGCATTTCTGTCGTTTTAAAATGTTGCCTGCTACTTCGTTCGCGTTATTTAGGGATAAAAAGTAGCCTATATGTTAATCCGGGTCTTAATATATCTACCTACCAAATTTCATCTAAATCCGTGCAGCCGCTAAGTTTATTTTTGTCTTTTATCACGTAGATATCTACACTAATCTATACTAATATTATAAATAGGAAAGATTAGAATTTTTGTACGTTTGTTACGAATAAACTCAAAAACTACTGCATCGATTTAAAAAATTCTTTCACCAATGGAAAGTTAGAATATCCCTGAGTAACATAGGCTATATTTTATTCCCGTATTCCCACGAGAATGAAAACTACGCGGGTGAAACCGCGCGGAACCGCTAATTATGTTATAACACTAACGGTATTTGTATCGAATAAACTCGAAAACTACTGAGCTGATTTTACAAATTCTTTCGCCAATGGAAAGCTACATTATTATTGAGTAACATAGGCTTTATTTTATTCCCCTATTCCTACGGGAACGGGAACTACGCGGGTAAAAACGCGCGGAACCACTATTATATATGATACTAGCGATTCTGCACGGTTTCACCCGCGTCGTTTCCGTTCCCGTGGGAATACGGGAATAAAATATAGCCTATGTTACTCGAGGATATTTTAGCTTTCCATTGGTGAAAGAATTTATAAAATCAGCCAAGTAGTTTTTGAGTTTAGTTTTACCAACACCGTTAGTGCTATATTATAATAGCGGTTCCGCGCGGTTTCACCCGCGTAGTTTTCGTTCCCGTGGGAATACGGGAATAAAATATAGCCTTTGTTACTCAGGGATATTCTAACTTTCCATTGGTGAAAGAATTTTTTAAATCGATGCAGTAGTTTTTGAGTTTATTCGTAACAAACGTACAAAAATTCTAATCTTTCCTATTTATAATATTAGTATAGATTAGTGTAGATATCTATGTGATAAAAGACAAATATAAACTTAGCGGCTGCACGGATTTAGATGAAATTTGGTAGGTAGATAGATTAGGACCCGGATTAACATATAGGCTACCTTTTATCCCTAAATAATGCGAACGAAGTAGCAGGCAACATTTTAAAACGACAGAAATGCAAAAAATTGCGAAGTTCGAAAAAAAATATAAACTTTGAAAGACTAAATCTCAGAAACTATTGTGTCTACAGAGACAATTCTAGTATCATATTGTTGTTAATTTAGTCTACTTTAAAAACGTCCTTAGAAAGTTTTTTCAGAAACTAGTCCTTTAGGGCTATAATCGCCAAAATTTGAAAAAAAAAACTATTTTTTCGCTGTTTTTTCGATTTTTGACAAAGTTGCGTTCGGCGCTCGATGTCACAAACTTGGATTATACATTAGGCCAACATCATAAACAAGTCTGCAAAAAATCAGAACTACCGGATTTGACGCATGCGGTAATGTATAAATTTACTGGACTAAGGTACTATGCATCCCCAAAGTAAAAGCCGATGCCTTTAGTTTAACCTACCAAAGTGGTACACTGGATACCGGATGTAGATAAAAACTATACACTTAAATTATAAGATCTACATAGGTAGTGATTCCTGGAAACTCTGGAGAGTCACTAATTATCCCTATCCACATAGGTGACTATCGTCGATTTGCGAAACAAGCTTTTATTTATTTGAAGTGTGTTGTGGGAACAATTGAATCGGCCATCTGTCCCTAACACGTTGAACGCCACGGGGGGCACCACGTGGGCCAAACTGAAAAGTTGGTTCGAGCCATCGGGAATTCATATTTATGTTGTTTTTTGGTTATTATGCATTGAAAATATAATAGTTACCACTATAAACTAAAAATCCTGGTGTTTTTCTTCCAAAATCCTAAGAATTTGTGAGTTGGCACACGGGTGTCCCCCATGGCTCCCGCGGAAGGAATTACGTTTTCATATCTCATACTCGGAAAGTAGTGTATGTTTGATCTGAGTCCCGGGTCGGAAGCGATGATTCTCACCACAGAGAGATTCAGGGCTGTGATTCCCGCCCTCGGTCGGGAAAGACTCATGAGGAATTTTCAATGACATTCTTAAAATTGAACTAGATGGCGCTGATCAACATTGGGAATTAGAAATTGGCAACACTGATGTGTCGCTTTACGTGACACATCCGTCCGTCATGTCATGTGCCGTTGTTGTGTTGTGTGTGAGTGAGTGTAACGCGTCAGCAGGCAACGCAATACAACAGATCTTGTTTTAGGTACCTAAATTCCTAGTGCGTCGAGTCGAGCTTCGGTTCCTCCGTATTTTACACCCATACACTATACATGGTTCACGCATTTTCGCAGATGAAGGAGACTGAGTTTTTGTTTATCGTGGATTCGGATCTTTTGTTGTAACACAAACCACTCGTAAACAATGTACAAACAGAACAATAAATAAAATACAAGGCAATGAGTACTGTGATGAATAAAATATTTCGGATCAAATACCAATCACTATTTATTACTTCAAACTATATCTTCTCACAATTTCTTAGTAGTACTATATTCGCTCTTATTGTACGACTGTACTCTCCGAGATCTCGCTACAGAATGACTCACAGTCGCCAGCTATCGCCCCTCCACTTGTAGCGTCCCACTAGAAATCGGAATACAATAAGCGGATATGATTGGTCCATTAAACTGAGCTATGATTGGTAGAATTTTATAAACCAATCATATGCGAGTATTAGTGTTGCCACTTTAGAATAACAATAATATTACAAATGAACTAGAAACATCGACTAAAATATTACAGATCATGACATTCGGCCATCCGCGCTCGTGCAACCTCCTGGTGCACGCACATCCACATATTATATATTAGGTACAGTACGTAGCCTTCATATACTACATACTTAACAAAACTAATTAAAATAATTGTATATTAGAAAATGCGTGCTTAAAATAATCCTTAAATCTAAGCTTATCCTTATATTTCGATTTACAAATATATTATAAAAATAATTATAAATCAATCTCGTATATTACTTAAACATTATCTAATATTCAATTAAATTCAATTCGTTTATTCATAATAAAAATTAAATGTCATGTCATCTAAAATTTATACAATATTACTAGATAAGTCAAGATACTTATTCAATTGGTCAATTGTAATAATTAGATACAATACATTGCAGCAAAATATAAAATAAGTCATGACATTCGGTCAATGAATGTATAATATTGTATTTTATGTATGCATATTATGGTATAGTCGCTTGAAGTAGTTATTGCAAAATAGATAAAGGAAATCTTCGTCGTCACTCAAGAACGAATCGCTAGACTGACAAAATTCAGGATTCAGGTAACAACAGTTTCAAAAGACTTTTGTTATAAAATCTAGGGACATTACTGTTAATAAACCTTTACTTACTTTTACTTAATTTACCTATAGAAAATTTACCTATTTGAAAAAGTAGGTACCTCACTATTGTATATGAACCTGTCTATGTGCTGTATAAGCAAATGAATCTTTTATCTATCTATCTATAGTTATCAACGACTTCAACAAATATAAATTATGGTCTCTCTATGGAGCATGCTTCATATTGGATTTCTTCCACAAGCCATGGTGATACTGGTGCACGGATTTTGAGAGTGCGTTTACTTAAAGGATGCGTTGATGACCGTGTTTTTAGCTGTTTTCGTCAAGATGCACGAGAAGATCCACCATCGCCCGGCTCCATGACCTCGAAAACAATTATTTAATCTTGGTTAGTATATTCAATTACACACTTGGACAAAGACACTGCTTAATCTCACTTTTTCATGTTACTGAATAAATATTACTATAATTTGGGTAATAAATATACCAGTCCCTGACTGTGGACGACAAATACCTCAATTGAAACAAAATATTTATCCACTACTTCCCATCTGCCTACCCCTTCGGGAAAAAGGCGTGAGCATATGAATGTATGTATGTATGTACTTCCCATCGCAATCACATGTAGAACAAACATCTCTAAGAAACATACATATCCTCAACGTGGAACATACGTAGCTCCGTTCGGAATAAATAGCCTCGTCGTGAAATATACATAGCTCCGTATGGCATACATAGCCTCTTCGTGGAACATACATAGCTCCGTTTGGCACACATAGTCTTATCGTGTCGTGGAACATACATAGCTCCGTATGGCATACATAGCCTCATCGTGGAACATACATAGCTCCGTTTGGCACACATAGTCTTATCGTGTCGTGGAACATACATAGCTCCGTATGGCATACATAGCCTCGTCGTGGAACATACATAGCTCCGTTTGGCACACATAGTCTTATCGTGTCGTGGAACATACATAGCTCCGTATGGCATACATAGCCTCGTCGTGGAACATACATAGCTCCATATGGCATACATAGCCTCATCGTGGAACATACATAGCTCCATGTGGAGTACATATCCTCATTGATGAAGGAAATGTACAACTCCCTGCGCGGCACACATGACCTTGCAGTTGTGGCGCCAAGTATTAGTACATCATCATCAGGGCGTTGTATCCGGGCGCCACTCCGTTTTCGCAAGACCTAATACATTATTCTGCCGCTAGGTGGCGCGGCGAGGGAGGGAAGTCGCCGGTTTGATGGCCGGCGGCGGTTCGGTTGATTCTTTGTGTTAAAATTAGTTTTAAGCCCTTTGGTTCATGTAAACCGTTCCCGTTGAGTAATTAAAGTGGATTAAAATCATAACCGAGTGTTCTATAAAAGTCTACTTCCCTACAAAATTGGCAGCCCAACGTTTGGCCCGAACGTTGCTCGGAAAGTGAAAACTCAGTGTTTGGAACAGTTGCAGTGCTTATTTAGTGAATAATTCACAGTTCCTGTGCTAAGAACGCTGTCTAATAGCTTATTTTCACGTGGATTATTCTGCGGACTTCGTTTTAATCCTAGTTGTGAAGCGTGCCCAGTAGGTACCTAGGCTCTGTTCGCGTGTCCGCGTGCCTTATTTCTTACTTCTAGCGACGAAAAACCTAGAATATCGTGTTCCCACGTAGTGCTAAAAGACTCTGGTGTGTCGTTCTTCTGTTTTGCACAAGTAAACTGCCCATAAACTGTTTAATACCTGTGTACCTAAAGTTCGGGACATTTGAACGTTTATTTTCATGTTTTGTGTTATAATTACGCATAAAAACTGTGTACAAACCATACTTATAAACTGTTACATACTTTTCGTAGTATTTTCAGTGATTTTCAATGTGATTTTGCCGGTTCAAACACGATCGCAAGCCAAGCGTTACCATTGCTCAAAGTCGAAACTTTCTCACTTTTCAATACTCGATCGATACTGTTGCAAAATCTTAGGGAAGTATTGGAACATTTATTCTTTTCATTAAAACTGTACATAAGTGAAGTCTGCGGACTATTTGGTGAACTTTTACTCATAAACTGTATGCGTTATCGTAATAATCTTATTTCACTTTTGTGTGACTTAAGTGTGAGTGCGAGATTCGTAGTATCTCCTTCGGCGAATCGGCTCATCGTCACGTTCCGACCCAGCCCGGCCGCGCACGACGACGGCGTTGCGACGGCAGGCGCGCCCGCGCTGTTACCGTGCCGTGCCGTGCGCCCAGCGCGCCTCGCTCATCGTACCTACCTACTCAACTCAAACTTTCTGAGGGAAGTAAAACTTTAATTCTTTTTTTTTATTATTGAAAGACTTTTATCATGTGGACTTCTTTGGTAAAAGTGATTCTATATACTTTTGTTCGAAAAACTTTGAAGTGCATTTTTATTTTTATTTACGTTCCATTCATGTGAGAACTGTTAAAAGTTTTCCTTTTGTAATGTGTGGACTATTAAAAACTATTCTTTTAAATCTAAATAATAATATGTGTGGACTAAAATTTATGTGAACTCTGTTGTGTCCGTAATTTATCAAAATGGTGCTAACGAGATCTCGTGCGAATAGTCTTGGCCAGCATCCCTCCTCGGCGCATACTGGCGCCGATGCTGACCAGGGTGGTCGTGTGACGCCGCCTCCGACTCAGCAGCCTGTGTCCCCCCCGGTGCATGGAGCACCCACACAGCTGTCCTCGCCCTCCTCGGCGGTGCCGCCGGCCGCGGCCGGGGCGCCCACACCGATCATCATGACGGACTTCCACCTTCAGCAAATACTGTCAACGCTGCGTTCACCGGCCCCGCCGTCCGTTGCTAATGCGATGGGGAGCCACAGCAACTTCGCGAGGTGCTCTGCGAGGTTTGATGGAGCTCAAGGGACAGACGTCGTCGCTTTCATAGACGCGATCGAGGTTTATAAGGAATGTGTTGCCATGGATGATGACATTGCGCTTCGAGGCCTCCCTATGTTGTTCACAGGATTGGCCGCCACATGGTGGCAGGGAGTCAAACATTCCATCGTGACCTGGGACTACGCGATGCACCTCCTGCGACAGACTTATGGTCGTTGCCTACCACCACACAAGATATATCGTGAACTTTTCAGTAAAGAGCAGACCGACGAGAACACGGATGTGTTTGTTTGTAGGGCAAGAGCCCTACTCGCACAGCTACCACCGAAGACTCTGCCAGAGAATCCTGTGCAGCTTGATCTGGTCTACGGACTGCTTCATAGACGTATACGTGAGAAGGTTGCTCGGAATTCATTTTATACCTTTTTCGGGCTACTTGAGAAAGCTCGCGCCGTCGAGGATCTTCTAGAGGAAGGCCGTACGCGATCACACGTACGCCCCCCCACTTCCTCTGCTCCTCCGAAGCCGCCTTCTGTAGCGGTGCCTGCCGTCGTGTCTTCTGCTCCGTTGTTATCCCCTGCATCTACACCTGCGACTACAACTTCCGGTGGTACATCAAAGTCGAGACCCCGCTGTTCGTATTGCAAGAAATTCGGACACGAAAAGGAAACTTGTCAAAAACGTTCGCAAGCAATCAAAGCTACACCATCCAACCCTAATGAAGCTAGCGCAGACACTAAACCCGCTCCTGTCGTGTGTTTCGGGTGCGGTGCTCCAGGTGTGATACGACCGAACTGTGCCAACTGCAAGAAGAAAGAGAATGTGACATCTGCGTCGACGTCCTTTCAATCCGTTGCTGCAGTGGGTGCTACGCCGATCGACGCGCGTGCTCGGCCTATGGTTAAAGTGAACATCTGCGGTGCTAACGGTCGTGTAGTGGTCGATACTGGTGCGAAACTGTCAGTCGCGAGTGTTAGTCTAAGAGACGTCCTAGTTAAGAATAATGTTGCATTTGTTAATACATTTGTAGAAATTAAGTTAGCGGATGGCTCTGTTGATCAAAAATATGTAGAAACTGTGACCGTCGATGTAGAACTACATGGAATTGTTGTCTCCACTATTTTTGTAGTCTTACCTGGTGCCACTGATACTCTCCTAGGGATGAATTTTATTAATGACGCTGGCATGGTACTTGACCTCCAACGAAAGCGTTTTTCGTTGCATTCGGTGAATCAAGGTAGTACTTACTTTCCGTTTCACTTCGAGGATGAAGTCGATTCTCTCGTCTATTCTTCCGTGGCTCTCCGCGAGAACGAGGGATCTATGTTGACTGCTTCGGAGAAGGAAATTCTTTCGTCAGTGCTTGATGGCAATCAGGATATTTTCGCACCAGGGGGAGCGCCCACTACGATGGCGCAGCATCACATCGATACAGGCGATAGTCCGCCGATCGCTGTCCCGCCTTACCGTTTAACGCCTGCGAAGAAGGAGATCGTCCGAACTGAAATAGAGAGGATGTTAGAAGATGAGATCATCGAAGAAGCCGAGTCGGAATGGGCTTCTCCTGTTGTCCTAGTGCCCAAGAAAAATGGAGAGACACGCTTTTGCGTCGATTATCGTCGCTTGAATTCAGTGACCAGAACGGATAAATACCCGCTTCCTGTAATCGACGACATCTTATCTTCTACGAAGGCAAATTGTGTTATGTCTACGTTGGACCTCAAAGCGGGCTACTGGCAGGTTGAAGTTGCTCCCGAAGATCGCCATAAAACTGCCTTCACAACGCCTTTCGGAACGTTTCAATTCCGTCGGATGCCTTTTGGGCTCAAAAATTCCCCGGCGACGTTCCAGCGCCTAATGGACCGGTTCAGGTCTGGGCTCAATGACGTATGTGTAGTAGCTTATTTGGATGACCTTCTAGTGGTCTCCGAAAGCCTTGAATCTCATATGAGGGATCTACAGAAAGTCTTCGACAGACTTCGTTTGTTTGGATTGAGGGCAAATCGCGACAAATGTATGTTTGCCCGAGACCAAGTTACATATCTTGGGCACGTCATTACGGCGAATGGTATTCAGGCTGATCCAAACAAAATCCGTGCTATTTTGGAAATGGCACCACCGTCGAATCTGAAGCAGCTAAGAACCTTTCTTCAAACTTGTTCTTGGTTCAGGAAGTTCATTCCTAACTTCTCAGACATAGCTCGGCCAATGACGGAGCTTACTAAAAAGAATGCGAGCTGGATTTGGAGTGACGCTCAAGCTCAAGCCTTCAATACGCTGAAAGAGAAACTTACCTCTGCGCCTATTCTTCGTCAGCCGAATTTTGATGCTCCGTTCATTCTTCGCACCGATGCTAGCGCCTACGCATTGGGCGCTGTGCTAATGCAAGGAAACGACGTTCACGACGAAAGACCTATAGAGTATGCCAGCAGATTATTGTCTTCAGCAGAGCGCAACTATAATACAACAGAACGTGAGGCGCTCGCTGTAGTCTGGGCACTCGATAAGTTTCGGGGTTACGTCGAAGGTGCGCAGATACGTATTTGCACCGATCACCAGCCCTTGCGATGGCTGATGTCTCTTAAAACACCTAGTGGTCGTCTGGCCAGGTGGGCAATGAAGATACAGTCGTACAACTTGGACCTGGAATATACACCGGGAAAGAGTAATGTCATTGCCGACTCGCTGAGTCGTCCTGTGCTACCTGCTGCTGAAGTAGAGGAATCATGTGATCTATGTCCTATTTCAGTAGACTTACCTCATCGTGGACCTGCTGAACTCCGCGCTGCACAGCTTGAAGATCCGGAGACTATGAAGATCTTGAAGGACTTCGAGGATGATGACGACTTCTCACGCTGGACGGACCGAGGGTATTATGTGTCACAGGGTGTGTTGTTCCGTATAGATCCTGATGGTGAAGCCGAAGAGCCGCAACTAGTGGTCCCGCGATCCCTTAGGGACGAGCTATTGAAAGAGCTTCACGATGCCCCTACAGCTGGACATTTAGGCGTAGAGCGGACCCTGAAGAAGATCAAGGAACGTTACTTCTTTCCCCAGATGCGACAATACATAACCCAGTATCTGAAGACCTGTGACCTGTGTCAAGCTTTTAAACCAAGCAATCTCAAACCAGCCGGACTGTTACAAACTCCAGTCATGCAACAAAGGTTCGAGGTCCTTGCGATGGATCTTTTCGGGCCTCTTCCGGAAGGTAGTCAAGGAGAGAAATGGATCTTTCTAGTCGAGGACGTGACCACTAGATGGGTGGAACTCTTTCCCCTCGACGAAGCTACCTCCGAGAAATGTGCGAAGATTCTTATAGAAGAGTTCTTTCTACGGTATGGTTTGCCACGGCGGATTGTTTCCGACAATGGGTCGCAATTCATGTCTGCCGTTATGCAAAAGGCTATGTTTGCGTTGGGTATTTCTCAAAACCTGACGCCTGTTTATCATCCGCAAGCGAACCCCGCTGAGCGGAAAAATCGAGACATGAAGACCATGCTGGCAATTCTGGTCAACACCGATCATCAAGAGTGGCCCAAGAGTTTGCCTGCTGTGCGTTTTGCGATGAACACCGCTCACAACCAAGGCACTGGACATACTGCTGCTTTCTTGACCTTTGCCCGAGAACTTCGTTCTCCCATTCATGTTGTCAATGATATTCGCGCTATAGTTGAAGCGGAAAATTTCGTCCCACAAATTACCCCGTATCTTAAAAGTTTTGTCGACACTCTCCAAGAAGTTCGTTGGAGGCATGAGCATCAGCAGGACCTGAGAAAAGACGCCGCTGATCGAAGTAGGAGAGAGGGACCGCGTTTCCAAGAGGGTGATCTCGTCTTGATTGCAAATCACGCTCTCAGTCAAGCCTCAAAGGGAGTCACGAAGAAGTTTGCTCCGCGTCGCATAGGCCCTTTTAAAATCAAACGAGTCCTTTCGCCTACCACTTACGAAGTCGTGGATAGTCAAGACCACGTTCGAGGTAAATACCATGCCAGTCTGCTCACACCCTATGTCGGGGATTCTGAGCCCGTTGTCGCCAAGTCAAGGGGTAGACCCAAGTCACAACCGGGGCGGTCTTGTGACTTGGAGGGGGAGGATGTGGCGCCAAGTATTAGTACATCATCATCAGGGCGTTGTATCCGGGCGCCACTCCGTTTTCGCAAGACCTAATACATTATTCTGCCGCTAGGTGGCGCGGCGAGGGAGGGAAGTCGCCGGTTTGATGGCCGGCGGCGGTTCGGTTGATTCTTTGTGTTAAAATTAGTTTTAAGCCCTTTGGTTCATGTAAACCGTTCCCGTTGAGTAATTAAAGTGGATTAAAATCATAACCGAGTGTTCTATAAAAGTCTACTTCCCTACACAGTTTAAATAAGTTGATATAATATACTATATATGCATAAGTTACTCGTATATAAACCTTCTTGTAATACCTATATTTGACAAAATATGGCCTCAGTTTTACTCCATTTACATTAAATGGATCGGGAGTTCAGAATAAGTTTTTGAAAATGTTTCCCCATACCGTTACAATTTGCACCAGATTCTTTTCAACTATGATCAAAGGTGATTCAAGTTTAAGATAATGAATCTACAATCCCGCAGAAAATACCTACTTTGAGCTTACATATTTACACAATATTTTACACTCTACAATAGACTAGACCAATCTGCTGTCCACTCTCAATATTAATTCACTCCATAGAACTCGACAGCCAAGAACATTTACCAATACAAAAACAACACTGTATTTTATAATCCCATAGCCAGAATGTGCCATTCTTATAATGAAGTCGTTCGAATATATATACGAATATGGAGATAGATTAGACTTATTCGACGGTAGATTTAAAAGGTTCCAAAATAACTTATTTTATGTCCTCAATTAAATCACCAAATTACCCTCTGAATTTAATAATTTTTACTTTTATCTTTCATTATTAAAGAAACATTATTTTAAATTGTAGATCCGTAAATTGTTATAAAAATACTTTAATTTATTTGTTTAGAAATTTCAATTGTACCTACCTACAATACGTATAACTTTTGACAGTGTTTATTTCGTTATTTCCATTAACAATTTGTTAACACATACTTTAGGTTTGCAATCTGTTTAATACCAGTACTATCTCATTACAATGCTTCGTTAATTGTCATCTGTTTTGTGTGTCTAATAAATAAATCAATAAATAAATATTGAATGTACTACCTGGCGATCTTAAATTAATGGGTATTTTTTTTTTAAGAAAACATTGACTAGATGGTTAAATGATAAGTGCTTTTATAGTTTCCAGGAATATATGAATTTTAAATACTAATACAAAATCTTAAGCAAAAAATAATTTTGCACGCCTGCATGTAGGCAGAATACAAGGACGTGCTTGTATTTTAACACCTTTAAGTTCACTGTATTCTGCAAATAAACGAGTTCTTCTTCTTCAAAACTAAAATACCCTGCACATTCAAACATACACTTTTAATTAATGCCAATGTAAGGACAACATTTTGTTTGTTGTTTCAAATATGTAGATGTCCGATGCGTGATCTCGCACGATTGCCATAGAAACCGATTTTTCACGTGATAGATATAAATCGATGAACGATCAGCCTAAGCGTTCCGCTGTGATGCATTTATCTCTCTTTCAATCCAGTATGCAATTTTTCATCAATGTTTTCTTATGACGGTATTACGTAAATTTTTCATCCGTACCGACTTTACAGACAACCAATTTTTTTTTTTGTTGTCTCGGGTCTATTACTTGCTAAAATTATTATTATTATAATAATATGCTGAGTTTTAATCCTTCTTTCCCTTACAACTACATTTCTTTTTACCACTTTATAGCTATACAACTTCATATCGCAAAATAATAATCTGGTTGTTAATTTAATTTATTAACTTTATAAATGCCATAAATACTACGTACATACCCTTTTTTTTGTGAGCTGAAGGTTGGTTCCCTCTTCTGAACTGTGATGAATAAAATATTTCGGATCAAATACCAATCACTATTTATTACTTCAAACTATATCTTCTCACAATTTCTTAGTAGTACCACAGATATTATAATACTAGTACAGATACCTCACGCCATATAACGATACGCGACCGCGCTAAGGAGCGTTACTGGGAGCGTTAATTTTGTTTGCTCTACAGCTGTGACAGGTGGCGCTAGTGTCAGCCAGAAAAATTAAGGAGGAACGATGAACCTACAAAAAGCTCAAGTCTAGCTAGATGGCGCTATTTCTGAAAGAATGGTTTTTATTTTTTTTACGAAATGTGCTTTCCGAATTAATACCTCTAAAAATGTTTCCCGTATTCTATAAATAAATATTGAACTGTAAAAAACTCGAACATAAAGGGACGTTGTTTTTAAATAAGCACGCACACATGCATAATATAGAATTTTAAACTCCAACTGATAGGTAATTTCAAATTTTACTTGTGTGAGATGTTGGCGTAATCATGCAAGAGCCCGACTCTTTGCGGAAAGTATTGGGTTCATATCCTCACTATGAAGGTTTTTATTCTTTATTTCCTTTTTTATTTAGACTTTTTGTTAGTAGGTATCTCATAAAATTAAATAGGTACATAAATATTAATAATAAATGGTTTTACATCAAATAAAAGATAAAATTACTGAAGTACGCCCTTGCTGCACATGCGACAAAAGCGGCGGCGGCTGATAGCGCTGCTCCCAATGATATTAAATAAGACAAAATATAAGACTTATTTAATATCATTGGCTGCGTGATAAAAACTACCTAGTATCCTGAGTAGGTAATAACCAGACCATAAGGTATATCTGATACTGAAGTAGATTTCAAAGGGTTCAGTAGTGTCTGTGTGGTTGAATAACAATAAACCGGCCAAGTTCGAATCGGACTCGCGCACGAAGGGTTCCGTACACGGCAAAAAAATCACATTTTTTGTATAGGAGCCCCCCTTAAATTTTTATTTATATGGTATTTGTTTTGTTACAGCGCGGCGGCAACAGAAATACATAATATATATTTATCACTAAGCTCGACGGTGAAGGAAAACATCGTGAGGAAACGCTAAGGTCTCAGAATTAATTCTGAGACATGTGTAAATAGAAGCGGTGCGGCCATGGGCTCACCTATCACGTTTAGGGGTCCAATGTATATCTCGTGGAATGTGGGTATATCCAGTAATGGAATACCTCTGCCCTACTCCCTCGGGGATAAAAGGCGTGACATTTTTTTTATATTTGTTTTAGAAATATGTAATCAGTGAAAATTTCAACTGTCTAGCTATTGCGGTTCTTGAGATACAGCCTGGTGACAGACAGACGGCCGAACAGACGGACGGACAGACGGATGAAGAGACAGCGAAGTCTTAGTAATAGGGTCCCGTTTTTACCCTTTGGGTACGGAACCCTAAAAAACATTCGTACTTCCAATATTTATTTTATAAAAATAGCAGGCATAGTGGGATAGGTAGGATACTTCCTACCTACCTATGATTTCCAATACCTAATCCAGTAGGATTAGATAATTGAAATCATAGGTAGGTAGGTGCAGTCAAGAGCATGCTAAGCTTGACACTTTGGACTTTGACCCGGCCCTGTATTCTATGGCGCACAGTATAAATCAGAGCTCAGCATTTATAAAATGGTAGTGTAAAGGTTGACTTGCTCTTGACTGTACAACTCTACTTGTATTAGATAAGAATGTCCTACTGATATAATAATCAATACATCAATATTTTTGGCTCCCTTTTATATTCGCCTTAGATAGAATAAGTATAGGAAGAATTGAGTTTTTATAAAAAAATACTACGTTAGGAATATGTTTTTGTATAAATTCTTCATTTCATGGACTTGGCAAGTGCGTACTAGGTTGATTGAAGTACCTGACCAAAGACTTTTAAAGAAAAAGTTTCTTCTCCTAGGAGAGTACATAATTTTCTTTCTACCTAACATTGTAACTAACATTTTCAAATCGCAAGAACGGCAACAGCGCACGATCGCTGTGATCCCGCGCGCCCGCCGCGCGGTAGCACGGAGCGGCAACTTTGCCAAACTTGTGCACGTACGCGATAGATTCTTACACACACATATAAATGGTAATAGTTCCACCGTCATGTGGAACAAACTGCAACCTAACTAAACTAAAGCCCAAGAAGTATTTATTTCTGCCGCTAGAGGACCAAATAAAAACTATTTTAAGTCCGATTTAGGGGCTGATTTATTGATTTTTCCATTTTAGGGTATACATTTATTTGCAAAATATATTTTTCAGCGTTATATTTCACCATTACTGCTTTTTACATAATCTTTAATTATTAATCAATACCCGTAGAGCCATCTGTCGAGATAAGTTTAAACTACAAGTTTCGTTGTATGGAATGAGACCCCATGTAGTACTATATTCGCTCTTATTGTACGTACGTACAGAATGACTCACAGTCGCCAGCTATCGCCCCTCCACTTGTAGCGTCCCACTAGAAATCGGAATACAATAAGCGGATATGATTGGTCCATTAAACTGAGCTATGATTGGTAGAATTTTATAAACCAATCATATGCGAGTATTAGTGTTGCCACTTTACAATAACAATAATATTACAAATGAACTAGAAACATCGACTAAAATATTACAGATCATGACAGTACGTAACCTTATTTTGATAAAAAGTCAGATTGTTTTTTTTTTTGTTTGACAAATTCTTGCGACCATAGATTACGTTAAAAAAAACCCAAGGCTTATCAGCACCATCTATTGACACCTTTGAATACTCAAGTGACAGCTGTCACCGAAAACTCCCCATTGCTTCCGGCCTTAGGGCGGGAATGAATTTAAAAAAATAGTACTATATTTGGCAAAGACGTTTAAAGAAAAAGTTTCTCTAGGAAAGAGAATGACTTTCTTCCAACCTCTTTGGGTACTTAGTAGGGATACGAAACTTTTTAAATCAATTAGAATAAGAAAAAAAGGTACGGCCCTGTTGGTATAAACAACAGAAAATAGCCCGTGCGCGGGGCGGTACTCGTTCCATATTTAAAATTAAAAAAAGAGTAATAATTTGGTAAGCTGTTCCGAAATTCAAAATCTTGTTTGACACTAATAAGCACAGAACACTATTACTCGGCTAAAAGTACATATTATTTTAAAGAGGAAGGATTTGTATATTATTTTTGTAATGTTATTTAGGTTAGGTACTCTATGATGTAGTATTCAAAGACGTTTAAAAGAAAAAGTTTCTCTTTCTTCCAACCTCTTTGTTTGTATTGTTGACAAATTTGTTTTTTTTTTGTAGGTATTATTGCGTTTGTTAGGTTTCGATCTTTTAAATTGTTATTTTGTAATATTTTAGTCATTTTCTATTTTTATGTTTTTAAATGGCAACACTCGAGTGCCTTGGATTTGTAATTCGGTTGGCGGGTAAAGCACACGGCTTAACGATTGGACCACGATACCGACATCGCGTGATCTCGTGGGCCAATCGGAGGGCTGGATTTTTCCCGCCAGAACGTTGGAGATCTTGGCGACGAAACGGTAACGACGGGGCATTCGAGTGCTGACCGTGATCGAGATCACTAGCTCTGTGATTAGATTTTAATATTGGTACCTAGATTTCGAGCACTTTCCTATTGTACCTAAGGTGTAGTGTACCTATCTATAATTTGTTAGTAATAAAATCAAGTTACGAGTTAAAAGTGTTCATAATCCAAGTCCTACTAGATAACCCGTGATAGTTAGGATAGCCGAGTCTACATTTCAGAAGTGACAAGTGCAACCAAAAACGTAAGTACACGCCCAAATCATGTATTCTGTTTTCTTTTGATTTAATTGTGATACGGTATTGGACTGATGTTGAATTTGGCTTTTTATTCTCGCTTGTTAAATGTCGGACATGTTAACTTGCTTTGAAACTATGCATTTGCTATAATAGAATACTGTTATAGTATTAACGGACTTACGTATGGCTTTGTGAGTTAATAACATTTAATTTAAGCATTGCAGTTCGGTATCATTGAATTAGGACAAATCGAACTGATTTAAATCGAATAGTTGGTGATAAAACTTAAAATAAATTAAAGGTGGGTTTTATTTTTATTTTACATTATTTTCATTTTTATAAATTTATTTTCCCGTGTAGTTTTCTTAGTTTCCTGTGTTAATTATTAAACTGAATTTATATGAATTAAATTGAATATTTAGTTTGAATTTAAATATTTTGTATTAAATTAAGTAAAAATATTTTAAAGCGAATTTAATACAAATAAAGTATTTTAAAATTTAGTTGTTTTAAATTAATTAAATTATTTTAAATTCAAATAAAATAAATTTTTACATTATTCTAATGCCTTTGCCCATGTCTCGAGATTTCAGACTATGTCGGAGCCACCGGATCGACGGAGGCTCTCGACTCCGAGTCGCAGAGATCGCACTGCAACGCGGAGCCCGAGTCGTATAAGAAGTCGAAGTCGATTACGGCATCGAAGCCCCAGCCGTCATCGCCCAGAGCCGGACATCGAGCTAGGCCGTGAGCGGCTTCGGATGTTGGAGAATGAAGTGCAGCGCGAGCGCGAGCGTGCACGTGCTGCCGAAGAACTGCGCGTCGAGCCATCTCGGAGCAGCGGGCCCCGACTGGACCCTACTCATTGCAACGCCACGGCGAAGCGTCATCGGAAGAGCCGACGTCGCAGCACTTCCACGGCGTGGCGCCATCGAGACAGCCGACGCCGCAGCATCGCGGCGGGACAGCGTCGGGACGTCGAGCGACTTGCGGAGCGACGGGCTGAGTGACCAGAGGAGCATGGATCATCCCAGCGCAGCCACGAGCCACGGATTGAAAGGTCACGTAGCCCTACTTTATCAAAAAGAGACTTGCTCGATATGTTTAAGAACTTAAGGGATGGTTTAGCATTACCAACCGTAAACCAAAGCGCACCACAACCACTACAGAAGATTGATCAGGGAACTAGGGGTAGTCCACGACAGTGTTCCTACACTGATGAAAGGTTTCGGTAATAGTATGGTTCAGGCTATAGGGAATCTGAGTTTAGACATGAGCGTTGACGGGGTAGAGGGAAGCGTTGTTTGCAAAGTCGTGAGCGACCACTTGCTGGATATGCCTATTCTTTTAGGGCAATCTTTCACGGAGCAGTCGCACATATCGGTGTATAAGGACAGGAACAAATTAAAATTCTTTAACATCGGGAAGGAATTACCTGGCAATGAACTTGCTGACAATGACGATACTTTGCTCAGGTACTCACCAGTTACGGACATTGAACTTTATGGTTTAGCAACCGTTAGGGTAAAAACCACACCTGCATTCGACGGTCACGTACTTTTGAAAAACTGCTTAGCGGGGAAGCCTACTGAACAGTATGTCATCGTCGGGGACTTCATCATTCAGTCAAAGGGTATATTAACGTGTCGGTCATGCCTTGTTCGGATGTTTGTCGAATTACTTCTAAGCTTGTCTTCTGCCGGGCTGAACGAGTCGACGTTGTGAATAGACTTGCTGAAGAACCATCAAGCGAGGCGAAAACCGGACATAGGTTAGATGAAAGTAAGGTACACATTGGTGACGGGGTATCTAACGATGATAGGCGAGCACTGCTAGATATGCTTAGGAAGTATGAACATTGTTTTGCCACTTCACTGAAGGACTTACGGTGCACCAGTGTCACGGAGATGAACATCGAGCTTAATAGTCAGCGTCCTATTGTATATCGTCCCTACAGGTTGTCGCATCATGAGCGGGAGAAAGTGCGGTCTATGGTTGGTGACATGTTAGATGCTGGTGTGATTCGAGAATCCGTTTCTGATAATGCTAGTCCTATTCTGCTCGTGCGTAAGAAAGACGGCTCATCAAGGTTGTGTGTCGACTATCGCTTGCTGAACTCTATGATAGTTAGGGAGAGGTATCCGATGCCTATCATCGAAGACGAGATAGCTCGCCTCACCGGACAATCATGTTTCATCATCCTTGACTATTGATTCATTTTCGGAAAGGACTCTACACAGTGCTTGGAACGTCTTGAGGAGATACTGCAGATGTTGGAGAAGGCGAATCTTACTCTTAACCTGTCTAAATGTGAGTTTTTACGAGACAAAGTAGACTACCTAGGCTATGAGATTAGTGCTAGCGGCGTTAGACCAGGTGACAAGAAAATACGTAGCGTGCTTAGTTTCCCTCGACCTGAAAACGTACACAATATCCGGCAATTCCTTGGCCTAGCCAGCTACTTTCGTAAGTTCATAGAAAACTTTGCACAGATCTCATTTCCTCTGAGCAAGTTGCTCAAAAAAGACACAGCCTGGGAGTGGAATGATGAGCAGGAGCAAGCTTTCGAGAAGCTGAAGGGTAGTTTAGGTACAAGACCGATCCTGGCAATATATGAACCCACAGCTGAATTAGAATTGTACACTGATGCGAGTAGGCTAGGAATTAGTGTAATTCTTTTACAGCGAGTACACGGCTCCGAGGGTTTCCACCCAGTCGCATATTATAGTCGACAAACCTCTCCTGAGGAGAAAAACTTCCACTCGTATAAGTTGGAAACCCTTGCAGTGGTTTGCTCGCTACGAAAGTTTAGGGTTTATCTCCTGGGAAAAGATTTTAAGGTTGTGACGGACTGTAGTGCGTTGCGCTCTACGTTCTCAAAGCGGGATTTGATCCCAAGGATAGCGTGATGGTAGCTCACATTGCAAGAATTCAATTGTAGCGTCGAATATAGGGCCGGGGTCAAGATAAGTCACCTGGACGCGCTATCTAGAAACCCGGTCGAAGCGTCTGAGCCTCTCGATGATCAGCTGTTTCCTACCATAATGCCCATTAGTAGCGAGGATTGGCTCCATACGCTTCAACTAGGTGACTCAGAGTTGCGAAGGATAAAAGATGTGTTAAATAGTGGTCTAGATGAAAAGGGTCTTCAGTACATCAGGCAAAATTATGTGATTAGAGACAATAGGTTGTTCCGCTATTTAGATGGGAATATGGAAAAAGTCAGATGGGTGGTGCCAAAGGGTGCAAGGTGGCAAGTTTGTAGGCTCAATCACGACGACATTGGGCATTTTGGGGTCGAAAAGACCTTAGAGAGAATTAAAAGCAATTATTGGTTCCCCAAGATGTCCAAATTCGTCAAAAAGTATGTGGGAGCTTGCATAGAGTGCGCGTATACTAAGGATAGTTCAAGCACTCGTGAAGGACTCTTACATCCTATCGCGAAGGTTAAACTCCCTTTCCACACTCTACATGTAGACCATCTTGGACTTTTTGCCAAGTCGAGCAGGGGTTTCACTCACCTGTTCGTGGTGGTAGACGCATTTACCAAATTTTGTTTCCTGAGGCCTGTCAGAAACACCAGCACTCAGAATGTCATTAGAGTACTGGAAGATATTTTCAGCATTTTTAGAAATCCTGACCGACTTATAAGTGACCGTGGTAGCTGTTTCACCTCTCACACGTTCAAACGGTTTTGCTTAGATAAAGGAGTGAAACACATTTTAAACGCGGTAGCTAGCCCCAGGTCAAATAGGCAAGTAGAGCGGTATAACCGACATATACGGTTCTGGACAACGACCGTTATGTTGTGGTGCCTGTCCCGGGTCTAATAGATACTGAAAACAAACGCCCGACATGAAACCGTGGATTCATGTGACAGCTTTAGAAGTCGATAGAGATGATATCGATGACAATTGTGATAGTGATGATGATAACTTGAATGCAAGCTAGAGTATGAACACCTTACTAACCCTGTCGAATATAGAGTTTATTATGTACAGATTACTATTTGTTGTTACAGGACAAGCGCGCGAGAATCGATCGGTTCGCAGCTTGATCCAACGAGTGCCAAAGCAAGTCCTCCGGCTGCCATCACGAGCATTAATCGATCGGCTCGCGCAGGCGTCGCTAGGCATCCTGATTAATCGATCGTTCAGGAGGTTAGGGCACCCTGATTAATCGATCGTTCAGGGATTTAGTTAGTTCACGATATAATCGATCGATTGTGAACTTACTCTTCGTTATTTTAAACCCGATTAATCGATCGTTCGGGTTGACGATACCTTGATTTTGATCTAGCAGACTGCTAGTATGTTGTTATTCCAAGTCTTTATAATTAAAACCTGCTGATATTCTTAGATAAATTTAATCAATGTAGGTAATTAGATGATAGTGTACAATAACTAATATTATGTCCAGCTTTTAGCCCACGAGACAAGAGGAGTGGCCTTTTTTTTTTTTTTGCTTAATGCTGGTCAAGTTCCTTTCTGTCACGCGCACCTCCTTCTCGTCTCGTTGGCAAATAAATGAATACTGTACTTGTCATCATAACGATAACTTCGTACTTTAACACTTATAATTGTATTAATAACAATCTGTTATTGTTCAGTTAGGCAATGTAATTTGTCAGGAACCCGATTGTTAGGTTACCACCTGGTGCCGTGTGCAGGGTCGCACACGGTGTCAGGACGGACGATTGTTAGGTTTCGATCTTTTAAATTGTTATTTTGTAATATTTTAGTCATTTTCTATTTTTATGTTTTTAAATGGCAACACTCGAGTGCCTTGGATTTGTAATTCGGTTGGCGGGTAAAGCACACGGCTTAACGATTGGACCACGATACCGACATCGCGTGATCTCGTGGGCCAATCGGAGGGCTGGATTTTTCCCGCCAGAACGTTGGAGATCTTGGCGACGAAACGGTAACGACGGGGCATTCGAGTGCTGACCGTGATCGAGATCACTAGCTCTGTGATTAGATTTTAATATTGGTACCTAGATTTCGAGCACTTTCCTATTGTACCTAAGGTGTAGTGTACCTATCTATAATTTGTTAGTAATAAAATCAAGTTACGAGTTAAAAGTGTTCATAATCCAAGTCCTACTAGATAACCCGTGATAGTTAGGATAGCCGAGTCTACACGTTTTTGCACGTTAAATTTTTATAAAATAGTAATTTTTTTTGTTTACTTTCCTTGAATTCGAAATGAAAAGTAGAGTGTTTAACGCGGGTGGAAGTTATCAATTCCTACTCGGACTATATCCGCCCTCGCTGCGCTCGGGCGTCTAAATACCTCGTCCGACCCTTGTATAACAATCTACTATTTTACTACCGCGGGGGCCGCGGGGATCACAGCCTGGCCCACCCCCCGAATGCCCGTACGCCGCGTGCCGCGCTCGGCGATTTAGTTGCCCGTTCCAGTGATAATTTATTCTGACAGATTTTAGGGTTCCGTTCCTAAAAATGAAAAAAAAAACGGAACCCTTATAAGATCACTTTGTGGTCCGTCTGTCTGTAAGACCCTTTATCATAATAAATCGGACCATTGTAGTTACGTGAGCCATTGCAGATCAAACTTCAGAGTCTGCTTAGGACATCCGCAAGGGATTCTGGTGTTCCAAGAATTTCCTTGCAGATTTGGGCAACGCCAGCTCACTCAAGGAGCATAATATGTGCTACCGTCTCCTCCGCCTTAATGCACGCTCTGCATAGAAGGCTGTCAGTAATACCTAAGGTGTGTAAGTGTTTATTCAGTGAGCAGTGTCCGGTGATGGTTCCCGACACCATTCGCAGGCTGTCTCTGTCCAGGCGCAGAAGGCGCTTGAGCAGGTCCGTGTTCAGGAATGGCATATACTCCTTGGACCATTCCTAGTGTTCTTGATATTCTTATGTTGATATCACCTGAGTAGACTCCCGACTCCAGTTCCAGTGTCTGTTTTTGATCCCTCAGTGTAGATCCTTAGTTCTTTTGAACCTGAGTGATCATACAACTCTGCTGTAAGTTCTACGTTGTAGTGTTTTACGAAACAGTGTGTTTTCTGGATCCTATCGCTCTGTGATGCCCTCATCGGGTTTCGCGAGATTGCATTCTCTTTTATGTGTTATGTGTTTGATTCTGGAATCTCTGCTTAGGGTGCCGGATAGCTCCAGCCTGAACGTCGCCAGGGCTGCTTCTTCCCTCACGTTAAGATGTAGGGGTGGTAACCCCAGCATCTCTTGTAGGGCAGCAGTAGGTGATGTTCTCATGATGCCGTTAATTTCTACTCAGGCTAATCTTTGTAGTTTTTCGAGGTCTTTCTGGGCTGTCGTTATCGTAGCGTAGGCCACAGTCAAGTCATCATCAAGGTATATTTTACACTAGCTCCGCAGTTTAGCCAGCGTAGTTCCCATTTTCGTGGGAATATGGGTATAAAATATAGCCTATATTACTCCTTGATAGTGTAGCTTTCCATTGGTAAAAGAGTTTTTAAAATCGGTTTAGTGGTATAGGCATTAAAGCGTAACAAACAAATAAAGTCAATATTATGTTAGGGTGTAGGTACCTACAAATTTGTACGGAACCCTCGATGGGCGAGGGTTCCGACTCGCACTTGTCCGGTTTTTTATCGTAAACTTCAAATCAAATACTACATATTATTAATATACGTTGTATATATTTCTTTAATTGGTGCAATTTGAAACAACCCTTACAAAGTTCAGAAAAACGTAAAAAAAATCTAAGTCTTTTGTAAAAAATAAGAACCAAGCTGACTGGATTGTTCTACAGGGCCACACGGCCCACCTTGCTAACTTTTTAGAATGAAAACGATGCCCTGTGGCTTGTAAATCACGTTTGAACAGAAGCATTGCGGTGGCTCACCGGTGACCCCCGTGGCCTGAATGGATTCAATGGGTTTGGCCCACCCGTGTCCCCAATGGCTCAAATGAAAAGACAACTATTTTTCTGTGGCGTTCAACGTGCTAAACTACCATTGGGGATGGTGTATGTGTGGATTGAGTGAGCACCCCTCAGAAAAAAAGGAAAAATGCTCTTTATTTAGTAAAAATTCTAAAACAATTGTAAAAGTAATCCCTGAATTTGTAAAAAGATAAAAAAAAAAGATAAGTACAGGGTTTAACGTATGCTCACTCAGTTCTCACAAACTATCAATGAAATCAGCGAGTGTACCTATTACTGAACATACAATATTTATATACTAGGATTTATGGTATAAAGATAGGTGAAACGTAAGTTTTTAATAGTAGATTATACAACAAGGGAATAAAGCACTGTTTTAGGTATGTCACGGGCGCGACACTGAATCCTGAACGTAACGAAGGACTCCCAGTTTTACTCCCGAGCCCAGCGAGGGAGTTATGATTTAATTCCCGAGCGAATTTAGTGAGGGATTTAAGCGCCCAAGACAATATAATAATATAATCTCACGCCTTTTTTATCCCCGAGGGGGTAGGCAGAGGTATTCCATTACTGGATATACCCACATTTCACGAGATATATTGGACCCCTAAACGTGATAGGTGGTGAGCCCATCGCCGGACCGGGTCTGTTTACACATGTCTCTGAATTAATCCTGAGACCTGCGGGTTTCCTCACGATGTTTTCCTTCACCGTCGAGCTAGTGATAAATATGTACATAAGTTTTTGAAAAACTCACTGGTACATACCAGGATTCGAACCCGAGCCCCACTGATTTTCGGCCGGCTCTTTAACCGTCCGGGCTATCACTGCTCTTACAAAACTGCTTGCTGCGCCCAAGACAAAAACAGTTTTATTCCCGAGTTATATACTCTACTTTTCTCACCTTATGCGAGACAATAAAATGCAATTGCATGGTAGTAGATGTAATCAAAATTATAATTTATTGTTTAAAAAACTTAAAATTTTACCTGTGCATGAAAAATTGCGATACATAATGGCATTGGACCAATTTCAGTGTAATGAGTTTAAATTACCTAAAATAACTGTCAGAAATCTCCGTGAGAATGTCCGTGGTAAATTCCTGGAACCCCCTGCTAAGAACTACTATGGTGAGAGAACGCGAAAATATATGGTACCAAGAATTTGCAACAACATTGTCTCGGAGGATGAATGTATTAGCAAGCAGATGTTTAAAAACAAACTCAAAGCTAAGCTATTGGATGCTTTATTAACTTCCTCCTGCGTAGCATTATAAGAGGAAGTTAATGGTTTGAGTAAGATGTCTGTCTGTGTATCTGTGTGTCTGTGTGTCTGTCGACAGGATATCTCCGGATCTACTGGACCGATTGACTTCAAATTCGGTCAGTAGATACCTTAGGTCAATACCTCGATCGAGTTTGAATTTCAGACCCGTGGGTCAAAAGGGACTGGGCATTTCAGACCCGTGGGTCAAAAATTTCAAAAATTTCAAAAATCTCAAAAATGCCAAAACTGTCAAAAATGTCAAAAAGGTCAAAAAATTTCAAAAATGTCAAAATTTCAAAAATGGCAAAAAATGTCAAAATGTCAAAAAGCTCAAAAATGTCAAAAAGGTCAAAAATGTCAAAATGTCAAAAATGGTCAAAAATGTCAAAAAGGTCATAAAATGTCAAAAAGTTCAAAAATGTCAAATAGTCAAAAAGGTCAAAAATGTCAAAAAAGGTCAAAAAATGTCAAAAATGTCAAAAAGGTCAAAAATGTCAAAATGTCAAAAAGTTCAAAAATGACAAAATTTCAAAAATTTCAAAAATGTCAAAAAGGTCAAAAATGTCAAAAAATGTCAAAAAAGGTCAAAAATGTCAAAAAGGTCAAAAAATGTCAAAAATGTCAAAAAGTTCAAAAATGTCAAAAATGTCAAATAGGTCAAAAATGTCAAAAAATGTCAAAATGTCAAAATGTCAAAAAGGTCAAAAAATGTCAAAAATGTCAAAATGTCAAAAATGTTAAAATGTCAAAAAGTTCAAAAATGTCAAAATGTCAAAAAGGTCTAAAATGTCAAAAGTTTCAAAAATGACAAAAAATTACAAAAATGTCAAAAAATGTCAAAAAATGTCACCATCAAAATTATTATCATCATTAACATCATTTTCGTTGTTGGCAGTCAACAGGTGGAAGTTTGTCCATAGAATTACATTCTCTCGTTGTAGATGTAAAATGATAGACACAGTTTAATGTTGTTAAATATGTTATAAATATGGTTAAGGGTAGATAAGTGGTGTTTTTGTCATTCTATGGTAGGTACAAAACAACAATACATGTTTTAGTGAGTGAAACCTTCGCCAACAAACTGTAATGCAGTTTGGCGATACCTAATAATGATGATAATTGTTGTATTCTGTGGAAAATAAATAAATAAAATAAAATAAATCCGTCCATCCGTCCATCCGTCGATCCGTCGATCCGTCGATCCGTCGATCATTCGATCCGTCGATCCGTCGATCCGTCGATCCGCCGATCCGCCGATCCGACGATCCACCGATCCACCCATCCACCCACATCCACCCATGCACGGCCTTCAAGCCACACCTCCGTGCCCGTCGGAGTGGGGAGCGTGAGGTTTTTTTCGTTACGGAATTTCTGGATTCGGTCCCCGCGCTCAAGGCCCGCGATAGAAGCTATGCGATAGCTTAAAAAATTGCTAAAAAACAAAAATTATAGCAATATCAAGGCACACCCGCCGTATTGACAGTCAGAATGGCGGGTGTACCTCGGTTTCATAGTATTTATTTATTATGTGGACTAGAATTAACTATGCAAAAACAATGAACCTTAATCCCCTTTTCACACGTTCCGGTTTCCGCCGGTCCGGCGGCGGCGGGCAGCGAAGTACGTACCGGCGGGCAATCGGCTATACTATACATTTCGCCGCCGGACCGGCCGAAACCGGTACGTGTGAAAAGGGGCTATCGAAATCAAAGAAAGAACCAACAAGATCGAGTGGTTAGTTCCAGAGAAATAGGTTTGTTGGTGCAAAAGTTGTGAGCAAACATTAAATCTTACTAGTTAATAGTGTAGGTAGTTTGTGAGTATGGATGTTTGTTGCTCTTTCGAGCAAAAACTAGGTACTTACTGAAAGAATTTTGATAAAAAAAACATGAAAGAAGAATAGTAAGTATATTACATATCTAGGGAAGTAAAATAAGAAATGTCGAAAAAGGGAGAAGCCGAGGTACAAACGTGAGCTGAGGCTTATTTACTTCCCGAGGTGTAGGTACCTATACTTTTTTTCTGCTCGAACGTAGGCGGAAAGCGGTGGCAGTGGGCCAAAAATTGACGTTTTCTGCCCGGAGAGATGAAAACGTGTTTTTTTTATATTTGACTGGTACGGAACCCCTCGGGTACATGTCCGACTCGTGACATGGTTTAAAGTTTCGTACGACAGATCACGGAAACGAATTCTCTTGCTTGAGCTTGTCGGTAACGGTGTTTGAATGAAAGTCGATACCTACCGACAAGCTCAGTCGGTATCACGTCGGTATCCTGGAGGTGAGATCACGTCACACAGACTAAACAGCTTAAGTTGAGGTGGAGCGTGATCTGTTTTCGACAACCTTTATTTATCAGTAATAGAATACAATATGCGGTTTACGAATAATAAACCAAACCAATGGGCTGACGTGTTACACGAACACAGTCGTATCTTTATTTATATGAGATAAAAATAGGTAGCTGTAGGTACTTAAATTGTAACAAAGAGATTAAAATATATTAGGGCATGTCCTATTATATTTTAATCTCTTTGAATTGTAATAATATGAATTGTCGCTTGTAAGCTCAAAGTAACACCGTCTTTTTTTCTATTCCGCTCCATTCATCGACACTAAATGGTCATAAACATGAAAGAAACACTTTTTTGTAGTTGTCAGTGCTACTATAAGGGAGGGCTTTGTCGCCGCGGGATGGGAAAAGATAGCTGCTCGCTAAAATGACACTTAGGTGTATCAGTGGGTCTAAAATGGCCACTTTGAGCAATTCCTCTGAGCAATTCTCCTTTTCTGAATTCTCAGCAAATCCTAAGCAATTCCTCTAAATTTCGTAAAATGGTCCCATAATTTAGTGATTCACTGACAATTCAATTCATTAGCAGATTCGTATTTGGTGAAAAATTCGAATATGAATCGAAATTGAATTCTAATATGATTCACCCGAAACGGCCTTTTTTGGCCACCAGGCAGAACTTTTTTCGATAGTACCTACCCGGAACAGTTACATATTCTGTGCCGGAACTTACCAATTATTTTGATATTATTTTTACTGATTTTAGTAGTTAGTTAGTTATTCTATGTACAACATAAATAATTATTTGTTATGATTGTAGTTACCTACCTACCTAGGTAGTACATAATATGGTTCATAGAGTAACTTATATTGATATGGTTTACCTTTGATCAAAAAGATTAAAATATAATAAGGCATAGAGGGGACAAAGCGAGGAAAATTTGAAGTCAAAAGTTATTCCAAGTGGAATAAGTCTAGTACAATTTCGACCGAATGACAGCTCGCGTTCATACTAACTGACCACCTGACACTTTGAGTATTAAAAACTGACATGATAAGGACATGACGCTTAGGCTTCAAAGTTTTGTATGAAAATATTCACTAGCTAAATCCCATAACCGATCAAGAGAAACTTTGCTGACTTATCCTCTATGGTACTTGACATTGGCGGAATCATTGTTCTTTAACGATGGAAAAGCCATAACCAAAAAGTTGAAGTTGAATTCCCAATGCCCCCTCTATGCCCTATTATATTTAAATCTCTTTGCCTTTGATGCGATTTAAAAGGGTCAAATCTATTTTAAAAAGATGAAGAAGATAAAACACTTTTCTTGAAGGCACTTCAGTATGGAGCTACTTTCAGTCATAAGGTTTCAATTTCAACTCTGATGCAGTGCCACAATTCTGTTCTAGAACCACCTAGAAGTATTGTGACGGTGATTGTGATAGTGTTTTCTGCTATCATTTTGATTGTCACAATCAAATATGCTGAAATAAGAAGTCACATCACCATCATTCTTCTAGCTGGCACGGAGGTCCTCATGCTCACTAAAAAGAAACACCCTTCTTGTTTGATTAATGATGATTACAATAAATAATAAGGCAGATGCCTAAAATGTAAATGCCTCTCAAAAACCAAAAAATTACACTGTCAAGTCAAATTTCAATTGTTTGACACAACGAACGAAGCGGAACGGTGACAAAACGCATCTTCCCCTTTTGTCCATTCGTCGTCTTTTTATTTTTTAAGAACTGATGGAATATTATTTTGGTTTGTACTTGGTTCGTACTTAATAAGTTGTCAATAAATTTGTGCTCATTATTTTCAGTTATTGTTTCAATAGGACTATGTGGAAACCAAGAAACAAATATATAAAATGGTGAGACATTGTTTAGGAACGAGTGGACGGTATAACATGAACCTTTTTATCAAGGTCCCATATTTTATGATTCAGAGTTATCAGGACGAACCCAGTTGCTACGTTGGTTCTTTCCCCAAGGACTTTAGCTACGGGCCATTTGAGCAAAATGGAGAAGGTGACAACATATCTTTACAAGAAGACCATAAACCTCGGATTCTCCTTATGGGTCTTAGAAGGTATGTATTTTTATTAGAACTGGATTTTATGTAATTTTTTAGTAATTACAGATGATATAAAAATTTTAAGACCCAAGTATTTGGATGCAAATATTTTTTGACATGGTTACTACTTTCAGATCTGGGAAATCATCTATACAAAAAGTAGTATTTCACAAAATGTCTCCAAATGAGACTTTATTTTTAGAATCAACAAATAAAATCGTCAAAGACGACATAAATAACAGCAGTTTTGTTCAGTTTCAAATCTGGGATTTTCCAGGGCAAATAGATTTTTTTGATCCTACTTTTGATTCTGACACAATTTTCGGAGGCTGTGGGGCTCTCGTTTTCGTTATTGATGCACAGGTAAATTATACTTTATGCTTTAATTGTTTATGATAACTTATCATTATAAAACAAAAAAAATATTGATCATTGTTTTCCAGGATGATTATCAAGATGCCTTGGATAAGTTACAACTGACTGTGACTAAAGCTTACAGAGTAAACAGCAATATTAAATTTGAAGTGTTTATCCATAAAGTAAGTTATATTCCTATCTACAATGTAAAATGTAGTAATAGACAAAGACATTCACTTTCTAAAATTAACATATTTTTATTTCATTTGCAACACAATACTCACACAGACATTTTAATAACAAGCATAGAAATGGAAAAATAAGCATTTTATGGGTGGTCAAATTACTGACAGGACATATTTGATTGCTTGGACACTTTTCTTTTTGGAGATTAGTCGTGCGAAGGACAAATTTACCATAAAGTAAACCTTTGTTATGGTTATTATTTTTCAAATGGCTTGTAAGTTTTACAGATTGTTTTTGTTCCAGGTAGATGGCCTAAATGATGACTACAAAATGGAGTCACAAAGAGACATACACCATCGTGCAACAGAGGATCTAGCTGAAGCTGGTTTAGACCATGTCCATTTATCATTCCACTTGACTTCTATCTATGATCATTCTATATTTGAAGCATTCAGCAAAGTTGTGCAGAAGTTGATTCCTCAGTTACCAACATTAGAAAACCTCTTAAATATACTCATATCAGTAAGAGTTCTTATTCCTATAATTATGAGTGGGTTTAGGTTACCATTTAGGTTTATTACTATAAATTCTGATATCAACTCAATAATATTTTATTACAGAACTCTGGGATAGAAAAAGCGTTTCTGTTTGATGTAGTATCCAAAATATACATAGCAACAGACAGTTCACCTGTGGACATGCAAAGTTACGAATTATGCTGTGACATGATCGATGTTGTTATTGACATATCATGTATTTATGGGTATGTAAATAATAAGGGTAACTCTTTGTCTTGTTTGTTTAAATTATCATATTGTGTGGGCTACAATTTCATTATTTTACTATACTGGTATTAAACATACCTATGATATATAATATCTCTATTTTAGTAACAACAATAAGGAAAAAAACATTAGTAAGATAACTTGACAAGTAATTTATGTTATTATTACAGGATGGTTGATGAGACAGAAGTGAATACATTCAATAACCAAAGTTCGAGTCTTATTAAATTGAACAATGGTACAGTGCTCTATCTGCGTGAAGTCAACAAATTCTTGGCACTTGTGTGTATTCTGCGTGAAGAAAACTTTCAGAAACAAGGTTGTTATTAAATTATATAATTGTGACCAATACCTGTAAATTATTATTTTCTATGATTTGGATTAAACAATGCATTTCAGTTTCCTACTAAATATTAAATAAGTTTTGTCAATGTTTCCAGGTGTCATAGATTACAATTTCCTGTGTTTCCGCGACGCCATAACGCAAGTATTTGAGCTCCGCAACAAATGCCAAAACTTAACAGGGTCGGCGCGTACGCGGTCTGGAACCCCCGAGGCTCTAGCCAACGGCGCGGCAGATTCCACAGAAAGCGCCTCGGATCCGCAACCATAGTACAATATACCACAACTTTCTTCCAATCTATCCTCTTACCGATAAAGAGTCATAAATAATTCACATTCAGTTATATTACCTACATGTATTGTATATTAGATGAATATTATATATAGATTTATGAAAACTTAAACGTGATACATAAATAAAGAATATTTTTAACTTGTAGTATTTCATTATACACTATGTATATCTATACTTACTAATATTATGGAGAGGAAAGATTTGTATGGTATCTTTGTTACGAAAAAAAAAATCGTTTTAAAAATTCTTTCACCAGTGGAAAGTTAGAATATCCCTGAGTAACATATGCTATATTTTATGCCCGTATTCCCACGGGAACGGGAACCCTGTCTTGTTCTTCACCGATCTCCTGCGGGTCTAAAATGGCCACTTTGAGCAATTCCTCTGAAATCAATTCCTATTATGAATTCCCAGCAATTCATAAGCAATTCCTCTAAATTTCGTAAAATGGTCCCCTCATTTTGGTGATTCACTGACAATTCAATTCATCAGCAGATTCAGATTTGGTGAAAATATTGCCACACGAAAAAAACGAAAACCGACACTTTACCGGTAATTGTTTTTATTACTATAAGTAAGTACCTATTCGTATAGGATTTAATGCTTAGTTATGTTAATCAACAAAATACACTTAAAATCATTCCAATGATTGTGATTACGTGTCCAAAACCTACATTGAATCTTACAAATATTTATTTTTTGTTCGACTGGCAACAATTTACACGTCTAAGTGGACATTAACCAAAGGCCAATAAACTAAGTGGACATCAACAAAACTAAAAGAAATTATTTGTTTATATGTAGATTACATAGAATACCTATATTTAACAAAAATATGTTCAATCATCAATATGTGGCTTACTTTGGAGAAAAAATTATCCACTTTTGGATTCCATGGAGGCATTCCTTTGGACAAAGTTGTAAACATCTCAATAAACATACCGATAATTTATTTCAAATTGCAAATTGGAACCAATTTTCAAACTTAATTTGAAAGTAAGTGCCTACCTACGTTATTATTTTTACAATTCTTTATGCTTATGAATCATTGTGCAAAGTTTTGTGATACATTTCATTGACAAAGAATTTTTATTTTCTTTAGGTCGTCCACTAACTCCTCTGTGTGAATTTCGGAGGCTTCAAGGATTACAAGTGGAGTGAGTTGCAGCCCGTGCCCCTAGTGCCCATGCTTTCCACCTAATTGCAGTGAACTTCGGAATGCTTGTGGATTCTTTTAAAGATTGTTGACACATATTGGACCTCAATAAAAATAAAGGTATTGATTTCTCTCGGTGGACACAAATGAAACTTTATTAATATAAGAAAACAGACTTTAATAGAAATGGTAATCAGAATAACAATCATAAAATCAAAGCGAGAACATTGGTCATGTATTGTTATCTTGCACCCCCGTAAACCCGCTGCTTGGCCAGCTAGTGCAAACCATAGTTACCATAGCTTTTCTTTCTTATTGATTAGCCTGCTTAATAGTAATTACTTCTTAATACATAATGTCAATGCTGTTACTTCACAATGCAGTTCAATGTAGTGTCGTTGAAGGGAATTGGTCTTAGTGTCAATTGTGTTGGACATAGGGGATAACTGAATCAACTGAAACATAAATTAAATATTCACTATCAAAATTCAGAGATAATTTAGTAAATGTGTAGATGTTAATAAAAATTAAAACACACTGTTTTATTTTCAGCATGGAGTTTTTCAAGTTGGGACAGCGGCTGGTGCTTCTGCACACATGAATCATGATTCGCTCCACCGTGGCTAGCAGTAATACTTTATACTATTTAAGTCCGAGTCACTCACCTGAAATTGAAAGTAAAAACTATTATTAATGTATAATTTACATGTTTTGGATGAAAATAATTAGACAATTTTATTTCAAAATAAATACTTTGTTTTATTTCCTAAAAAGGCTATAAAATTATTTCGAACTTCCTAAGTTTAATACTTCAAATTTTGAAAAGTTATAAATAAAATACAGACAATGGACAGAATTAGTGTTATCCCATGTCTCATAGAAAATTTTGTTATTACAAGAAAATGGACTTTAATGAATACATTAAACAACAAAAGAAAAAGAAAAGTCATAAAACCGAGAACTCATAATGCTGATTAAACTAATTTTATTGGATGTAGCGGATAACCTTAGTGACCTGAAACAGCTAATCAGTTAAAATATATGTAGAAGGATACCCACTGTTCATGAGATATTTTTTTGGACCCCTAAACATGATAGGCGATGAGCCCATCGCATCGGTTAAAATACTTAAAGTAAAATTCACATAGATTTTAAAAGAACTACACTGTTACATTTTCAGCGTGGAGTTGCTCAAGATTGAATGGTGCTTTGCTCTACCATAATTAGCTTCTATACTTTAGATATTTAAGTCAGTGTCCCATACTGTGCACTCAACTCTGAAATGTAGAGAAGATAAGAATGAAATAGGTTCTCTAGAACTTAGGGAAAGTGGCACAGTTACTTGTATCATCTACTACTACCTAATTTAATAAATGTAACCATTATGACTCTTGCACTTACCTTGGAGATACATAGTACATATTTCACCACTACGGGTGGTTAAATAAGGTTCCAAGGTCTGAGTATGAGGTCCAACAAAGTCTGAGTCCGGCATTTCAAAAGCTAGTTCCATTTTTCGAAAACTTGCACTTTGCAGGCGATATAAAATACTCTCCGTCACTCGCGCGTGCTTGGGAAAGTTTTTTTATAAACCCAAATCGGTCAATTTTATTTAATTTTTACAAAATTCAACAAAATGAATTGAAAAATTTTGGTATTGAGTAACTTCAGTGATTCTGCTTGGATTCTGCTATTTGACACTTTGCAATTCTGCTTTTGTGAGCCATTTTACGAATCTCCATAGAAAACTGTCAAAAAGATGAATGAATTGCTGAATGATGGAAATGAATCATAATATGAATTGTCATTAAGTGGCCATTTTAAGATTTCAAATATGAATCATAATATGATTCTAATATGATTCACCCGAAACGGCCTTTTTAGACCCCCTGGGACAGATTGTTGATATCATTTTTATATTTTATTTTCATTAGTAAATAGAAGGAATATATTTGCAGTAGTGTAGGTACTTATTTCGAGTTTTGATCTTCAGTACATGTATACACATATAGCTCACGCCTTGTCACACAGCGGTAGGTAGAGGGTAGGTGCGGTTTCCACCGGTCCGGCGGCGCGGCGAAATGTATGGCCAATGAGGGACTTTCCAGGCCACGTTCCTAAAAATTCTCATAGATGGCGCTCTACAATTCCTATCATTGTTAGCTTCTTTTTTCTTTAAAGCTGTCAGCAATATTCATGACTCTGAACTATTGCAAGAAGATTTGTACAGATTAGACCAATATTGTACTCAGAACAAGTTGGACCTCAATGTCTCCAAATGCTTTTTTATGAATTTCACCAGAAAACGAAACATTTTAAGCTATCACTACAAAATAAAAAACCAGAGCCTTGCTTGCGTATCATCTGCTAGAGACCTTGGAGTGATCCACGACAATAAGTTGTTGTTTAATCTTCACATTAACACTATCGTTGATAAAGCCTACAAAGCATTGGGTTTTATTATCCGTTCCGCTAAACCCTTCAAAAATATGAAGACATTAAAAATTCTTTACTGTGCGTACGTACGTAGTCAACTTGAATATGCGTCCCAAGTCTGGAACCCATGTTATACTACCTATTCCTGCAAAATTGAGAAAATTCAGAAAAAGTTTACTAGGTTTCTGACTCGTAAGTTTCGTGTACCTTACCTTGAATACCCTGAGCGTTGTAAGAAGTTTCACCTATTGCCTCTCAGTGTAAGACGAGACATATCTGATGTTAACTTTTTGATGAAGATCGCCCAAAATAAAGTGGATAGTCCAGAGCTCCTCGGCAAAATTGTGTTGAAAACTCCAGTGCGAACACTTCGTAAACATGCCTTATTTGATATCCCTCTTAGTCACTCTAATTTTAGAAAAAACAGCTTTATACCTAGGTGCTTAAAATTATGTAATAGATTGAATGAGGACAGTAAATTCGATCTATTTGCCGGAAGTACACGTAGCGCAGAAACGGTTTTGGTTCCTGACCTTGAGTCGAAAACATAACTTTATTCATTATAAGTAAACTTATTAGAATATCTTGCTTAATGATAAGTACTACTTGGTTGCTATTATGTTGTATTAATAAGTTTTGATATTTATATGTGGAAGCTTTTAATTAGCATGTACTTGTCCAGAAGGACTATTAATTTGTAAACGTAGCTGTAAGCTCCCCAAATAAAAATAAATAAATAAATAAATTCTGTCTAATAATGTAATCTGATTTCCTTTGCTCGGAATAGAGAATAGTTTTTTTAATTACCTAGTAATTTAAAGCTGTAAAATAAATACCATGTTGTTTCCTTTTTGACTTTGGACTCCGATTGCCCCTGCATTATTCCTTAAAATACCGACGATGGTTAAAAGACCAAGTTTTATTGTTTAAAAATTAAGGAGGTCTCCTAGATAGTCCCAGTTATTAGAAAAAAATAATTTAAAAATACCCAGGGTGAACGCCAGGGTAGTAAACTTTTAACCTTTTGCAGTTCAGACATTACACACAAAAATAGGTATGGTCTGTGGTTTTCATAGTATGATTGACAGAATGGTCTCTATATCCACTATACAATGGATATTATGTCGCTACCCTTGTCCAAATTTAAAAAAATCCCTTGATTGTATTGGGGTGTTAGCGTGAATAGGATATGTCTAATGCAAAGGTCTGGATATAGAATAATTTGATTGTTTTGTTCAAAAAATATTTGGTTTTTTGTTTTTAATTTAGTTTATTAAATAATATGTATTGTATCCAGTATAAAAATGTTTACAAAATAGCACTGAGCAAAAATGTTTTTACCTATATGTACCTGTGTTTTACTGTCTTTTTAAGTCTTTGGACTCGACATAGACCACCTAAAATTCCTAATTTTAAGTTAGCCTATCCTTTTCCATAGAATACGAAAGAAAAGGACAGAAACAAACCATAGATTAAAGAGTTAATGTCAAACATCTAAAAACCTACTAATTTTAACTATGAACGTGCTTATCTGTCACTTTTATCCATGACCTTGTTAGATCGTCGCTAAAATTGCTAAACACGCCATACACGAGAAGACTAATTTTAATTTGACAGGACTAAATATCTCTCGTCTCTTTTCTTTTATAAGAGAAAGAAAATGACAGGACTAAACTAAAATAAGTTTAGTCGCTGTAATGCAGAATCGAGTCCTTTGTCTATGTATAATAATAGCTTATAGTGAAAACCCTGTTGGCAAACCAAATAAATAAATAAATTATCTGAGTCGACCTGCCTACGACATTTGGATAACAACACTGCTGCGCGTCGCGCGTCGGTGACTAAAAAGCTAGAAGTAATAGTGTTCTGTGGTACAAGGACTACTTAGGACTCTTGAACTATTCTCTATAGGGTTGTGTCCTAACTAGTCAAATCAGTTACTTTTTACGATCTGTCAAAACGAAAATTTACTATGGAAAATGTACTGAAATAGCAAACCGTGACATCATAGTTTGTAGTACTCAATTGCAGCACTTTTTTTGATTGTTTTATTATTTTTAAATTTGCTATAATTATAAATTGAAAATCGAAATACATATTTTGAGGTGTTTTGGGACAATCTTTTTAATGTATGACTACTCGCAATTTAATTTCGATGCTGTCAACTACCCAATTCCGAGCAAAGGAAACCAGATTTGCAGCCAACTATGATAGGAATTATAGAGCGCCATCTATGAGATTTTTTACGAACGTGCCCTGGAAAGTCCCTCATTGCCCGGTTGCCCACCGGTACGTATAAAAGCGAACGTACATGGCCATATACGTCACCGCCCGCCGGACCGGCGGAAACCGGTACGTGTGAAAAGGGGCTTATTGTCACATTAAATTTATTGTATAAATAAGATTGTTTACTTTTGAAGAAGTTACAAAAAATAAACTGTAGAGTAGACCAAAATATCTATGATTTCATATTGTTGGTATAAATGGCTGATGGCTAAATGGCATATACCTCATTAAATTATAAAAAAGATTACATGACTGATGAGTGATGACATTGACAAGTAAAGCTGTGGACCTGTGGACTGAACATCAATACATTACAAATCTTTTGTTTGTGGAAAAAATTAAAACACTGAGCTTTGAAATTGTACCAGAAAGTTTACACAAGTTTATTAAGTGAGTACCTACTTTGATCATATTTTAATACATAGTAGCTTTCCTTTTATATTATTTATGGAAACTCCGTGCTGCATCTCCCGGAACATTATTTCATTTTCTGATTGAGCTGTGTAGTTTTTCTATGCCGCTTGCAATGATACGCAAAGAGTAAATAGATATCATACGGAAATATTTAAGACTGGAATATGTAGGGTTGTCATCCAAATAATAGGCTTACAACTGAATACTCCAACATCCGTTTGGCACATCCTTATTATAAGCAGAGACCAGTATAAACTGGTCTCTGTTATAAGTAAGACTCGTAAGTATAATTATTTTTTTTATTCATATTTAAGCCTATAAATACAGTTCTCCAAGGAATTAAAACCACCAAGCTAGTGTTAAATAATGTAAGTTTTTTATTAATTTATTTATTTCAATGATATTTGATATAAATCGAATTACCCATTAGTGAACCCCATCTATATTATAGATATAATAAAACTGTAACGAGACTGTGTCTATATGAAATATAAAAAAAAAATCTGTCTGTCAAAACCTACTGGACGGATTTTGATGAAATTTAGTGTGGAGATAACTGAGTAACATCTAGGGTACTTTTTACTCCAGGAAAATATCTCATTCCACGGGAAACTATAAAACTGGTTAAAAAGATAAATATATACTACTCCGAAACGATAACACCTACAAACTTGAAATATGGGATATAGGTTCTATGTTCTATGTTAGGGGGTTTGGTTTCCGCACTTAGTCCTGAGTGGACCATTGTACGTGAGCCATGGCGGCCGGTTACTCCAACCATCCTACCTTCTTCCAAAAGCAGATCAAACTTCCGAGTCTACTCAGGGCGTCCGCAAGGGATTCTGGTGTTCCGAGAATCTCCTTGCGGATCTGGGCAACGCCAACGCACTCAAGGAGCACGTGCGCTACCGTCTCCTCCGCCTCCATGCACGCTCTGCACAGAGGGCTGTCAGTAATACCTAAGGTGTGTAGGTGTTTATTAAGTGAGCAGTGTCCAGTGATGGTCCCCGATATCGTTCGCAGGCTGTCTCTGTCCAGGCGCAGAAGACGCTTGGTCAGTTTCTTGTCCAGGGATGGCATAGCCTCCTTGGATTGTCTACATCCTGGCGTCGAAGTCCAACATTTCTCCGCTTGTGTTTGTGTATGTTCTCTTAACCAGTGCCTAAGCTGGCTAAATGGAATGGGTATGATGGGTTCGGGTTCAATGGCTTTAGTGTCAGAACCCCTTCTGGCGAGCTCATCCGCTGCGTCGTTCCCACGTGAGCCACTGTGTCCTTTAATCCATTGAAGTGTCACTGTGTTGTGGCTTAGTACCGTAACACGTTCTAATGTATTGTGACACTCCATTATCAGTTTCGACGTGATTTGGTTTTTCTTTAGAGATTGGAGGACTGAGGCACTGTCGGAGAGTATACGGATATGGGTATCCGTCACTTCTCTGGCCTCTATTGCGTGTGCTGCCTGGATAATGCCCACACACTCTGCTTGATAGACAGTGTTGAGCATTCCTAGCGGTCTGGAGATTCTAATGTTTAGATCATCTGAGTATACTCCGACTCCAGTTCCAGAGTCTGTTTTTGATCCATCAGTGTAAATTCTTAGCTCTTTTAGATTTGGGTGATCGTTCAACTCTGCTGTGAGTTCTACGTTGTAGTGTTTTATGAAGGAGTGTGTTTTCTGGGTCCTATCGCTCGGTGATGCCATCATCGGACGTAACGAGATTGCATCCTCTTTTATGCGTATGTGTTTGATTCTGGAATCCTTGTTTAGGGTGCCGGATAGTTCCAGCCTAAATGTCGCTAGGGTTGCTTCTTCCCTTACGACAAGGTGTAGGGGTGGTAACCCTAGCATTGCCTGTAGGGCAGCCGTGGGTGCTGTTCTCATGCTGCCGGTAATTGCTACACAGGCAAATCTTTGTAATTTTTCGAGGTCTTTTTGGGCTGTGCTTAGGTTGGTCCTGGGCCACCACACTAAGGAGCCGTATGTAATGATTGGTCGGATGATTGTGGTGTATAGCCAGTAGGTGATTTTAGGGCTTATGCCCCAATTTCTTCCTAGCAGCCTTTTGCATTGCCATAGGGCCATGCTAGCTTTTGTCGTGACATAGTCGGTGTGTTTTGCCCAATTCAGCTGTTTGTCCAAATATATACCCAGGTATTTGGATTCAGTTGATAGGATAAGGGTGGACCCAAAGAAGCTTGGCAAATGTAGAGTTGCCAGCTTCCTTTTCTTTGTGAATAGGACAAGTTCGGTTTTAGTGGGATTCACTGTTAGTTTGTATTCCTTGCACCAATCCTCTACCACCCTTAGGGCTTGGCGCATAAGGTTACACAGTGTGTTTTCGTGTGTGCCGTTTATTACTATAGTTATGTCGTCCGCGTAGCCTACAGTGAAGTAGCCCTTATCATTTAGTCGTTTGATAAGGCTATCTACCACTATGTTCCACAGAAGAGGTGAGAGGACGCCTCCTTGTGGGCATCCCTTCGCCACAACGGCTCTCGTGGTGTTGTTCACTGTGGCTTGTACCGCTCTGAGCCTGAGCATATTTGTGATCCATCCTCGCAGGGTCGAGTTTACTCCATGCTCCTCGAGACCTGCGCTGATGCTATGGAAGATGGTTTTGTCAAAGGCTCCTTCTATGTCGATAAAAACAGCTAGTGAGGAGCATTTGTGGTCTACCGCACATTCAATCTTGGAAATCACACTATGTAGTGCGGATTCTGTCGATTTCCCTGTGGAGTAGGCGTGTTGTTGTCTGTGTAGTGGATATTCCCGAAGGGGCCCGTCCCGGATATATCGGTCACAGAGTCTCTCCAGGGTCTTCAGTAGAAAAGATGTCAGACTTATTGGTCTGTACGCCTTTGGTTGAGTGTAGTCGGTTTTTCCTGGCTTGGGGATGAAGATTACTTTCACCTCTCGCCATGTAAGTGGTACGTATTTGTGTGCTAGGCAGGCTTGATAGATTACAACCAGCCATGGTATGAGGAAATCCGCTCCCCGTTGTAGCAAGGCGGGGAAAATGCCATCTAGGCCTGCGGATTTGTACGGCTTGAAGGTTGTAATTGCCCATCTTATTCGTTCCTCTGTTACTACGGTACGGGCTCTGGACCAGTCTTGGTCATTAGGTGTGTATAAGGGCTCACTTGCCCATGTCTTGTCCTCGGAGAGGTTGCAGTCTGGGAAGTGTGTTTCTAGGAGTACTTTACTTGGGATATAGGTATCTTATATGTTGTAGGAAATCATTATCAAAGGATTTTCCGTGGTGGATTTTAGAAATTCCCACGGGAACCAGAATAAACTTTATCCTCGTGGGCAACGCTGCTGGACACCGATTATCCTAAATATTATAAATGTGAAAGTGATTTTGTTTGTTTGATTGTTACACCTTCACGCCTAAACCATATTATTAGGGAGTAACATTTTTTTTCCTAATTTGTGGTTACTTGCAATCTGTCTTTAGGGACCGTAAGCAGGTTTTTTCTGGGTATTATGTATTGACATTGGAGTTTTATGATCCAATGATCATTCACCCTTATTGCTAGACCAATCCTCACTTATCTAGTTGTAGGATTTGATGTCTTTTGAGTCTATTTGTATCATATTGAGTGAGCTCGACTTCCCGTGGGTTAACATGGTTCTGTATGTGCTGGCTGGTCAGTCTAGCTAGTTCACACAATGTACTCGTAGAAGGAAACTATCTCTGCGCCAGCACCGAAACCGCCTCTGTGAGGGATGCGTTTTATCCTAATGCTGGTACACTTGTATTGCGAGTCAGACCTCTAAGGCGATTGTAATAAGAACGTTACAAAGTCCAATGTGTCAAGCTCCACATGCTCTTGACAGTAGCACAAACTACATCTGTCAGCGATCATTTAAATACAGTATTTTTTAAGTTTCCATACCTCAAAAAGAAAGAAACAGAACCCTTATAGGATCACACTTTGTTGTCCGACTGTCTGTCTGTCTATCTGTCAGTCTGTCTGTCTGTCTGTCAAGCAAGACCCTTTATCTCGGGAACGCGTAGAGGTATCGAGTTAAAATTAAGACTATATATATCTACTTACATATATGGTTTTAATTTCAACTCTATACTCAGGTCTTTAAGTCACTGAAAACTGCGAAAAAATCATATTTTTAAGTTAACGTAAAAGAGAAGAAAATATACGACCGTTTAGTATATTTCGACACTCTCAATGGAATCAAAATTTATAAGGTACTCTCCTTTGGCCTAGAACTTTGAAAGGAGATGTTTCATGAATGTATGGAGACTGGGCCTGCACCATGTACACCAGTTTCTTAGATAAAAATAAATAAAATAACTATAGTTTTATTAATGATTTTGCTCATATTTGTCTAGTTTCGTTGTACAATAAACTTAAATTTTCATTACATCTAGCATCGCGCTGACCGAAAAAAAAATTGGGGCCTGACCGGTAAAATGACAATTGACATTATTTTGATGTTTGTCAGACGAATTCAGAATAACATGGAAATTGGGCTTAAAAAGTTCGAAATAGTATTATGTCAATATGATTTCATGCGGATCCATTGAAGTTTAATTACTTTTGTGCAAGTAAAATAGATGGAAATGATTTTTTTATATAATTTTCTGATAATCACTAGATTTTTCTTTATTTTTCAAGCTGGTGTATAATGTGCAGGCCCAAAATGAAACGTCTCCGTTAGCAAGTAATATCGTCTTATACTACAATTACAGGGGAAAATCTGAAAACGATAAATTGGTAATAAAAAATATCTGTTCCTCTACGCCTAACGACGTTGCCTGCACAAATCCGGTTTTTCTCGTTTCCGTGGGAATTTAACAAAATCCCTTCTTATACAGTACCTACGATAGTTCATCCATATAACAAAGAACTCATGAGTAGAAATCCGACTTAACGAATAGCACTAAAAATATCATCGATGTAAGTATATTTCTTAGAATTTTTTAGATTTACAATTTCTTTGCTAAAACCGAACCGGTCCTATCTATAACAAAATCAATTGGTCACGATTGGAAATTGTCTTATCTGTAGCTTATGCAATAACTGATGGATGTAGGGTACATATTTCAAAAACAAGTTGTGTATTCCGGTATCGTTTTGTCACAAGAATGCGCATTAGTACAAGTAGAAGGTCAACGGAGTGATAAGGTTTGTTTTTCGCACACGCATACCTACTTTCATCTGTTAAACATATTTTCAAATCTAACGGAATTGCTATATGGTCGAAATTAGGTCGCAGGTAGGCACATTGTTGTTTTATTCCGGGAGTAAAGCCTGGCCTTGATGATTTAAATAAAACGCAACAACTACTTTATGCGTCGCTGCTACCATCGTCCGTTGTAAACACTACGCCATGACACACCCATTTACTAGACAAATAAGGTGGTTGTATTTTGAAACTGCGTTTCGTTATTTACCTACACCTGAGATCAACTTAACTCTTATCCTAATAATCATCATTTACCCGTGACAGCCCACTGCTGAACTAAAAGACCCTTAGTTCAGCAGTGGGCTGTTGTCTCACATATGAGGAAGTATGGTCTATAATCTCCAACACAAGCCCAACTCGGATTGGGAGATGGTGTTAAGCTAGTGGCAACATAAAAAAAAAAAACTAACAGATTTTTTTTGTCATTTTTCAAGCCACCCAAGGGTATCTGACATGACTTAACGACGTCCATTGTTAGTAAAAAACGAAATCCGGGACCAACGGTTTAACGTGCCATCCGAAACAAGGAGGCGCGCATGCAAATAATGTCACTAGGCGGTCATCCATTCACTGACTGACCGCACCCAACTTTGCTTGACCAGTATGATCGTTACTATTCGTTACAAACACACTGGTACCGCAGGGCTACGAGCGCTTCGTATATTGTGTATCCTACTAATATTATAAAAGTAATATAACAGTAATAAATGTTGCTAATATTATAAATGCGAAAGTTTGTGAGGATAGATGGATGAATGGATGTTTGATAGTGAAAGTTTACAGTAATATAACTTAACACAGGATACTTTATAACCAGAAAGTTATTAAATAGTTTACTGTGTAAATTAAATATTTAGATAGATATTTATGTTTCTACTAATATTTGTAAATGTTAACTTGTGCCAGGGAACCAAGTTAATTTTATATAATATGTGTTACTTAATCTCAAGTAAGTGAACTGTATTATTTAGTTCTTTTGAGAAATAATAGTACATTATGATATAAGTGCGGTAGGTTGAAAATTACAGCCGAGGCGATATTGCTAGCCCGAGCCGTAGGCGAGGGCTACAAGTAAGCAGAGGCTGTAATTATCAAAGCGCACGTATGTCATACGACGTTTTATAACACATTTGCGAGGAAATAAAATAAAACTCCGACTATGGTAAACGAATAAAAACAATACAGCGTTAAGAGAAAGCGCGCGGCGCGCATCATCATTTTTTTTAGGCAAAGGCACAAAAAACAGCCAGTATTACTAATAACGTAAATTAATATTTTTGTGTTTTTGTTACAGATTCATTGGTAGTAATTTACTGTCAAAATTAATTAAATTAATTAATGAGAGGTTTTTTTTTTGAGAATTAAAAAAAAACATAGTTTGCAAGAACTCTGTAGATGGCGTTGAACTGACTACGTTACTACTAAATGCGGCACGTCACCATAGAGTAACTTATAACCGCGACTTTCTTATTCTGTGAACTTATATTACTCGCGAACGACCTAATCTTTATAATCTGTGATTACGACACTTTCGAATGTGCGAATGCTTTTTTATGGTCCGTCCAGGTTTAAAATGTACGATGGCTTGTACCCATTGCGCTTTCATCTTTAGGAAAAAGGTGTATTCCTTCATTTTTACATAAATCCACAAGGCACAGACTTCTCTTCTTTTTTTCTTGGGACATTTTCTTTTTAGCGCGGAAAACCCATAAAAAGACTGCTAAATATTTATTCCTTGTTTTTATTTATTTGCTCTTTAGCTGAGATAACTGAGATTTATTTATTTTCAAAAACTAAATGTCATTATGATGTGTGATGTGTGTGACACAAAGAGATTTAAATATAATAGGGCATAGAGGGGGCATTGGGAATATTTTCATACAAAACTTTGAAGCCTAAGCGTCATGTCCTTGTCATGTCAGTTAGTATGAACGTGAGCTGTCATTCGGTCGAAATTGTACTAGACTTATTCCACTTGGAATAACTTTTGACTTCAAATTTTCCTCGCTTTGTCCCCTCTATGCCTTATTATATTTTAATCTCGTTGGTGTGACAGCGACATTTACTTTTATATACGTTTCGTTTTACGATATCAAAAAAATGATGTGACGTTCCGTTCCTAGCAGTAACTTAGCAAGTTCAGCGCCATCTATCCAGAGAACAGGGAAGAGTAAAAAAAAAAAATGTTGTCAACTTTTTTGACATAAAAACTCTGCTGAGATTTTAAAAAGTACCGTTCGTTTTAAGACGGAGCATCTTGATAAACCGTGCGTTTTACTTTACACTTACCGCACTTGGGCGTAATGAGATACAATACGATATTGAAATTGGTGAAATAAGACACCTTTTACGAGCAAATGTGTTATAAAGTTCTTTAAACCTAGTTCAAGAGATTACTTTCTACAAAGACATTTGCAAACAACTTTACTTTATTTATTTACTAGCGACCCGCCCCGGCTTCGCACGGGTACAATGCTAACACTATAACCTTCCTCTTGAATCACTCTATCTCTTAAAAAAAACCGCATCAAAATCCGTTGCGTAGTTTTAAAGATTTAAGCATACATAGGGATATAGGGACATAAGGACATAGGGATATAGGGACAGAGAAAGCGACTTTGTTTTTTATACTATGTATTGATATTGATATTTAATTAATTAATACTTTAGTATTGATTACATTTTAATGTATCTTCTGTTCGATCTCGATTATAGCGAATTTATAAGTATAAGTATAGTATAGTATAATCTCACGCCTTTTTTATCCCCGAGGGGGTAGGCAGAGGTATTCCATTACTGGAAATACCCACATTTCACGAGATATATTGGACCCCTAAACGTGATAGGTGGTGAGCCTATCGCCGGACCGGGTCTATTTACACATGTCTCAGAATTAATTCTGAGACCTGCGGGTTTCCTCACGATGTTTTCCTTCACCGTCGAGCTAGTGATAAATATGTACGTAAGTTTTTTTTGAAAAAACTCATTGGTACATGCCAGGATTCGAACCCGAGCCTCACTGATTTTAGGCAGGCTCTTTAACCGTCCGGGCTATCACCGCTCTTTAGGAAAGATTTGTATGTTTTCAACAATAAACTCAAAAACTACTAGAACGATTATAAAAAATATTTCCTCAATGGAAAGCTATTACTTTTCTGGGAGTAACATGAACAATTATTTTCCCTTTAATTAAATACATAATATGATTGTGTGGGAAATCCGTATTGTATTGTAGATATTCCTGATTGAATAAAAATCGTAAGAAAACACCCACCTCGTCTGACGAAGGGCTTAAGACCTGTCTTACTTTTAGGAGTCTTAAAAAATACACTGTTGAAACGTTTTTATTTTCAGCAATGGAGTAGGCTGACCCCTTTCGGGATAACGGCGTGAGCATATCAATTGTTTTATTTCCAGATGTATAAATATTTTCGAAACCTTGACGTAGCTATTTACCGAGAAAAACAAAGTGACTAATAAACAGTAAGCCCGCCAATACTGGTACCTAGTTGTTATGTTTACTGTAAAGGATACTTGACTAAATAGTATATAAGTTTTTGAGCTATTTTGATAAACGGCAAAGTTGATGTGTCTTTAACATCATCGTAATTTAAAATCGAAAATATATCCTGGTTATCAAAGGTGTGTACTGTCTAAAACATCATTGCATTAGAAAACTAACGAAACACGCAACATTGACATACTTTTTCGAATTTACTTTATGCGAGGTCGAGGCAAATGTCAGTTTAAAATTAGATTTAACCACTAGGAAGCAGGATAGTAGGCATCACGATTGCAATTCACCAATCGTATAGGTTGATTTCGGACAAGTTATATTTTAAACGCTTATGTGGCAAATGTCTTTCGCAATAAATTGGAGCGACATCATCACGCCATACCGCGCCATCCATCGAACGACGAAATCGGGGTGGGCTCGCGGTCGCTACTCGAAAGCACATGGCTGTGTTATGTGATCGTGTTGTAGCGTGGTACTCATGTATCGGCTGATGTCGACGTCACGCGGCGTCAGTCCGTGGCTCTAGCCTCTCTCCCCCAACGCTTGCAGTCCTCAGTACTCTGGTAGTGTCGGCGCGTACTACACGCGTCAAAAATCTAGTATCGTGCGCGAAATTACAGCTGTTGCTCGACAAATTGACTTGTTGACAAAGACTTGACAGCTAATACCTACTCAAAAATCCCTTTGATTTGTGCCTTTGGAGGTTCTCAGTGATATTGGTCAATCTCTGAGCTTCTTAATAAGGTAAACAATTATTTTAGTCTACTTATTTTTAAAGGTTTGACTTTTCTTGTTTACTGCATACTTGTACACAGTTTTCGTCATCACATCAGTCATGAATTACATCGTCATTTGATTAGGATTGTACTTGCCATTCATTGTATTGTTGTTGTTTATTATATTTTTGAATTACGTTTTGTCGTTTGTTTGTCCTCACTTTGAAGTAACGCGCTGATGTTTCTTATGCGGTTATAACCGTATGATTCTGAATCTTTGTTTTCACTTTCTTGTCCGGTTGGCTGCCTAACTTAATTGTTTTGTTTGCAAAGGAATGTGGAAACTTTTCGTTTATTTTATTTATTTTGACTATATGACGGACGACATCATTATATTTCAGTTTCAGTAATTCGTTCTTGGTACACTTGCTTAACAAGTGCCAACATTCCAGTTGTAATAGTGTTTACGATTAATTAAGATGTGATTGCCTATTATTAATTTTGGTGTAAGGGACTTGTAATTCGTGCGCAAGATCTCATCAATATTTGAACAGATGTCTCGCAGACAGACAATGAAATGTAAGTAGGTACGTTCTTCACCTTGGGCGCATCGCAAGACTGAGGACTTGTTTCCTCAATTTATCGGAATTCTATCCACGCAATATGACAATATTGACAATATGACGCAATATATGAGCAGTGATAGCCCGGACGGTTAAAGAGCCGGCCGAAAATCAGTGAGGCTCGGGTTCGAATCCTGGCATGTACCAATGAGTTTTTCAAAAACTTACGTACATATTTATCACTAGCTCGACGGTGAAGGAAAACATCGTGAGGAAACCCGCAGGTCTCAGAATTAATTCTGAGACATGTGTAAACAGACCCGGTCCGGCGATGGGCTCACCACCTATCACGTTAAGGGGTCCAATATATCTCGTGAAATGTGGGTATATCCAGTAATGGAATACCTCTGCCTACCCCCTCGGGGATAAAAAAAAAAAGGCGTGAGATTATATTATTATTATATTATTATCTATCCACGCACCAGATAGCTCAACTGGCGAACTTGCCTTTAGGCTAACAACCCGATATCATGAAGTAAACATATTTCTATTCAATGTGGTGATTATTTCCTATATAAAACAGCCACTTTTTTGAGTGGGGTACAAAGTTGGATTTTACTAGTCTAGATCCTAAATCCATCTAAAAAAAATTGCGAATTTTATAGCGATTAAAAAGAAAACTGTCCCACTGTTCCTGGTTTATAAACGTGTCAGGGCATATTGTAGGCAAGCTCATCTCATCCCACCGTAGGCCACGTCTTTGCCTTCGGTCTAGTTTGGGGTCAACAGTAGGCCCATCATAAAGTAAAAAAAACTTGAATCCCCTTCATGTAGTGTAGAAAGAATTTATAATGAAAACTATTATGCGATGATTCACTTTGCGTATCTCAAACCCGGATTTATTTCAAAACTGACGTGCGACATTTCTCAGTTTTACAATCTAATATTCTAAATGATAACTTGGCTGCAAAGACATATGTTAAACAACAATATTATTTAATTCATACCTTTAACGTTGATGACTATTACTAGAAAAGGTATTAGGTAGGTAAGTACGTGTGAACATCTGATAACCGTGACGTAGGTCGTAGACTATTTTATTGGTAGATAATATTATAATATAACAACCTTAACTTCGTAGTTTAATTCATAATTTACTATAGGTATTACTTCGGTAGATTACGGTACCTATTTGAGTTACAGTCGGTAAATTAAAATTAATTTATTTTTTTCAGGAGGTATATCATCCCGAATAAACAGAGTAGTTGTTCTCTTTTTACATCACCTCCATCATTTGTTCCCTGCAGAATATCTACCTCAATGTACCTACGTATTTTTACTCCATAATTGTTTTAGTTACCTATTAGCACTATTAGTACGAGTAGTGGGAGCCCTGTGGTTAGGGAGCCTCTCGTGCGTGAGGCTCGGGTTCGGATGGAGAGGGCATGTACCAAAGGCTTTTTCAAAAACTAAAAAAGTGGCATGTGTGTGTACCTCAGCACTCAGCGGTGTCCGTCGATGGACTTGCCATTTGCCCGTTTAGGGTACAAAAATATACTGGTGAAAAGTGGGTGTATATTTATATTTTAGTTAGTTTGTGACCGACTTCTAGAATCGGTGTTATTTTAAAGTAATTATTTACCAGCAGAAATATCTATTTCCCTCCTGGCTGTGGCAACCCGTGCATGTGCATGTGCATTCCGTGAATCGTAACTTATCATTGTTTTCGATAAAAGTTTAATATAATTTATGCTACACCTACTAATTTAATTAGATAAGTAAATGTTGTTTACTAGATAAGTGAACGCACACTACGTGTCTTGCAGGATAGTTACACGTGAAGTCCCACGCCACTGGTTTTGTTGTGGCGAGCGTGACAGGCCGACAGATAACGTTTCAATACAATAATAACAATAAAATATAATAATTTAGGTATAACCTGAATACTGCAAACAACGAATTATGAAGGTTGATAGTGGTGTGCCTTGTGGTCACAGTTCAATAAAATGTGGGACACTATTTTATCATGAAAACTAGGCCTTATACCTACAGTAAAATAAATGAATCACTCAATTTTATACTAGGTAGTATAAAATTGAGTGATTCATTTATTTTACTGTACTACTAAATAAAATTGGGGCTGTCTGGGTTTTAACCGTGATTTGTGTGTTGTATTATAAATAATACCGTAAAACATGGTTCTTTTTCTATTGTACCTACAAGGTTAAGGTTTTATAGGGATAATACCTTAATTAATAAAGGTAGTTATTGTTACTGCAAAGTGAACTCGATTATGTTTCAAAATAAATATACTGTGTTTATAGTTCCTAGCTTCCTAGCTTATTTTAGTAAAATATTAGAAATTAAATTTTCATAATTTATTTTTTTATAAAATAATTAATCTCACGCCTTGTATCCCCAAGAAGGTAGGCAGAAGTACCTATGACATTTGTTTAAATACAAACGTTTCAGTATATTCTTTGGACTCCTAAACGTCATAGGTAGGTGTTTTTTTATATAATATTGGCGGCAAACGAGCAGACGGATCACCTGATGGTAAGTGACTACCGTCTCCCAAGGACACCTGCAACTTGAGTGGTTAGCCACTGGGCTGTCACTGCTGACTGCTCTTGATTTATTGAAATGTTACCTACGAATGTTCTGTTCAATGTTAAAAATAATAAATTTGGTATCTTGAGCAGATTTTATCAGTAGCAATGACCCTATCTGTCATAAAAATACAGTTTTAATATATTTATAGATTTTTAATACTAATTAGTGTAGGTAATTGACATGGGATACAAAATGACCTTCAAACACATGGAACTTGAAGTCGTTGAGGCTAAAATAACTCCTGGCAGCTGCCATTAAAGTTGACGCAGACGTCCATGGACACCTGCCACCATATACATCGAAGTAAATGCAAATTTAGACAAGAAGTACCATAATCGCACAAAATATATAATTTATCTAGACAAATCTTTTACAATTTACAATTTATGATACTGTATTCTTGGTCCTTCGACCTAACGACCTTTAATGTTGTATGTTTAGTAGTTTTATTATAATAATTTATTTATTTACGATCACAATCATTAACTGATGAGATTATTTACAATAAATCTTAATTAGTAAAAAAAATATCGACACTTGAAACGTATTAAAAATCTGATGTGACTATAGAAATAAAACAGATAATTTCTCTTTGCCATGCCAAAATTTTCCTTTGGTCAACTAGACGTTTGCTTTGTGCCTACGTAGCTACAGGTAATTGGATTGCTATTCTTGCGGATTAGTCACTAAGAAGGGCAGAGTCCCCGCCTGTGTCGATCGGCTGTCTTCGTCATGCACGCCCAAGCCGCGTGCTTCCTATGTTTCTCATACAATATCCAATGTCATGTTCTAACTCTAAAGCAAATGGTCTGGCCAATGGGGTGAATGAATTCGTCGGTTAAATGTAACATACTCGTATATAACCCATTTTTTGTGCTTTCATCATACTGAATACTGATGTCATCTCGTCGTCAAGCATAAATAAAGGTGCAGTGCAGACAATAAAGATAATCGGTTTTCCTGGACCTCCCGTGGGTCACAGATGCTTGACTAGATTTCTAATAGTAATTCACGTTGCTGATGGACGGACTACAGAGATGCATTTGTGTTCACATCACAATAAATAGTTAGGGACCTACTATTTTAAAATGAGGGTCTCTAAAGCCTTGAGGAAAAAGAAGTCAGACCATCAATATCATATACGCTTTAAATGTACCCAAATACCGGTTTCCTCTTTTTTACCCGTTACTTTCCCATTGTATTTTGCGAAATTACCAGTACACCGCGTGTCAATCGCGACGTGGAGTGGCCTGAATACTCGTAGTACTGATGTGTACGTTATGTACACGTCAGTTTCTCAATTCATTGGAAACTGCTTGCCTATACTTAGTATAAATATCTCGACGACGCAACATTGAGCAACATCCTGCGCCTGGTGCCTGGCAGTGCATCGACCCAATAATTCAAGTGATATCTACGCTATGCACCGCATCAACTAACCAAACAATTTTCGTCTTCCTTTAAAACAGAACCATAAAATAAAGATAGCGAGATGCGAGACGATCGCATGGTTAGTAGCAATAGCAGCAAGTTGTAGTAGTGTTATGAATGCACTTTGAAAGTCTGGCGACCGCAATAATAAAACAGACATTTTTTTTTTATACTTTTTACCCAATCAATGATTTTTATTGAACCTAAAACGTCAGGTACTCCCAGCGAGTAACTCACCTGTGTGTCTTAGTTTTAGCGTGATGCGCGAATGTAATGTATGTAGTCACGCACGATTGTAAATATTGTAATACCTTTGTACTCAGGTATATTTAATCATCGCTAAGCAATTACTATACCACAAATATTCTTATCTGAATATTGGAATTAAGAAGATTTTAATATGAGCTCGATTAACACGGCCGGATGTTTCTATAAATGAACTACATTATCAGCATTACCGAACTTAACTAGCACTACAAAAAATAGATAAATTATTTTTTGCACAAAATAAAAAAAACCTTTTAAAAGTCAAAGTGGAAATTACAAATAGGTGATCTCTCCAGTAGGTTAGGTACATCAGAAAACTAGCGAAATAGTTGTAAATACTTACAATTTACGAAACGAATGTCATGACTCGCGGCCGCGAATCCACATTTCCCTCAATGTTACTTTCACAGTTTAAAATGGCAGACGTCCAAATTAAATCTGCTTGTTGTTAAGCCGGGTATTACAAATATAATTTATTTTGTTCCAGGAACAAATCATAGCTGTGCGTTTCGATTGCCCCTGATCATAATGGGGTAATTTCTAGAAGAATATTGCAGTGGTAGGAGTTTGTGGAACATTGTGTTAGTGTTTATTGACATTGGAAGAGTGAACAATAATCTGCAGCCATGTATTCTATGAACTACATTGGGAAGTTCATTGCGAACTTCCGGGAGTTCTACAACGAGATTAACGGGGCGACACTGACGGGAGCTATCGACGTGGTGGTCGTCGAGCAGCCGGACGGCAGCTTCACTTGCTCGCCCTTCCACGTGCGCTTCGGGAAGCTCGGAGTGCTCCGTTCCAGATTCAAAGTGGTAATTATAAGGGTTTCCCTTATTATAACGACTAATTAACTGGAAATATCAAGTTTTCACCAGTTTCTTTTTTGTACCACAAAACGTGACAGGTGGTGAGCCTATCGCCGGACCATGTGACGACCAATGCTAGATGCCTAAGAATCTGCGGGTTTTCTCACGATGTTTTCCTTAACCGTCGCGTCGAGCTAGTAATAAATATGTATGTAAGTTTATGAAAAACTCATTGGTAAATGCTGGTAATACCCTTCTTCATCAACTTACCAGAGACCGAGAAACTTCAAAGACAGAATGAATAAGCAAATTATCAGCAACGTGATACATCGTCGGCCACATGTATTTTATAAAAAGACAAGATTATGGCCAAAAGCATGCTTGTGCAGTCACAAAAAGTTCAATATCGATTTATGAGTATCTTCTCACATGTTACGAAATACTACCTCCATAACCTCCCACGTAGGAATATTTTTCCATCTTATCTCACCAACATGGGCAACATGTTCCCAGATATTTACATAAAGAATGGTTTCACAGGTATTGTTATTTGTACCTACTAACTTTTATCGTAATTTTCATAATGATACCTATCTTATCTGTTATCCATTGAAAGGCTTACCGTTTAAGTGTGAGCGGTAAAGTCATTAATAATTCATCAAGTATACCAAAACTAACTAAACGACTGTCTAAATAAACGTTTCAAGAATTTCTCATTTTGGCTTTTTTATGAATTTGGCTTTACATTGGAAATTTTATCTAAATTCTTCAGAAAAACACTGCTTTAAAATTGCAGATCAGCATTTTATTAGGACTGACCGACATATCTTCTAGACTATTGTAAAGTAATGTACAGACAAGACCACGTGGCGCTTGACACATTGGACTTTGTAACGTTCTTATTACAAAGAAGCCGCCATAGAGGTCAGACTCGCACTACAAGTGTAAAGTTTCATGTGCTCTTGACTGTACATTTCTTTACAATAGTTTAGCTATAGATATATCGGTCAGTCATAATAATAGGCTGATCTGAAATTTTAAAGAAGTGTTTTTCTGAAGAATTTAGATCTTCAGCTATCTTATCGAAAATAGTTGACATACCTACAATCTATTACTACTATTGACAAATGATCAATAATAACGTAATCCGAATACTCCAATATTGGTCATCTTCACGAAACTACTTTATCTATAATTCCACTCGAAAAATTTCACGTATCCAACTCGTATCAACACTGAACTACACACCACGCATACATGAATACGTTTAGTATCGACACAAATAGATTTAATATGCTAATAATAATAATTGACTTACAATGTCTTTATTACTTAAGTAGCTTAATTTTGCTATGTGGTATTAATGACGATTTTAAACTCAATTGAAATATTTCACCTGCGTAAATTACTATGCTCATCTTAATATGTATTCAGCTAACGTGAAATGAAGCGATAATTTGAAGGTCTAGTTTCGTATTGATCTACGTGTCATTCGTGCTTGATATGTCATTAACTACGCGGCCCGGAAGATTATAGGACATTTTCCGTTCTGAGAACTTCCTTAATCGTCGTTATTATTCTCCATAAAATTTGAGATGGTTCAATTCACGAGTAGGCAGCATATGAAAATCCAATTCCTAGAATTGGATTTTCATACTGCCACTGTCTTTCAGACTGCAACTTATGAAATCGACAATCTTACTAATTTCATTGTACATTTTATATTTCTTTTGCGTGATTTTTCATCGTCATTCATTCATTCATCCTCCCTATAAATACTTTCCTACAAAGTGTAGGTGTAGTTTTACTTATTAGAAACACCGGTGTGGATGTTTATTCTCCTCAGAATCCTAACGGGGCGCGGGCGTTTGAAAACTGAAAGATATCCCAGAAAATATCGAATGAGCATGAATCATGTCTTTCTTTTATCTCACTGTCAAAAACAACTAGAGGTGCCTAGTTCTAGGTGAACGAATAGTATATTTTTAAATTAATTTTTGAGAATCCCAGTATTTTTGACAGCACTACGATCTTACAGCGAGATAAACACCAACGCCTTTACAACAATCATATGGACTGGGGCACATTCCGGGATGCGGTTGAGAAGGTGTTGGAACTGCTACTCAGCCTTCTTGGATATTCAACAGGATATACCATTAAGTCACATCTCTAAGACAGGATATTTCAAATAAGAGAGGGTGATTGCACATCCTCTTTCCATGACATCAGGGCATGAGTGCCTCAGGGGTCAGTACTAGGCCCTGTATTGTATTCAATATACACCGCAGACCTTCCCCAATGCACGCCTGTGACAATGGCAACATACGCTGATAACACAGCTATTTTGTCTAGCCATAGACAACCCGAGAATGCCTCAAAGTTTCTGCAGGAAGGTCTTAATAATATAGACACTTAAGATAAGGCTAGTGCCTCTGAACCTGTTCAGGTGACATTCGCTCTCCGCCCAGGCAGTTGTCCTGCCGTGAAACTGGGTGAACAAGAACTTCCACACTATGATGTAATTAAATACCTAAGCATTAAGCTTGTTCGAAGACTTACATGGAAGGCCCACATTCTAGCTAAGAGTGATCAGCTAAACATAAAATAAAGAAGCCTGCAATTTCTGCTTGGTAGAAACTCTATCCTGAGTATCGCTAACAAACTCCTCCTGTATAATGCTATACTTAAGCCGATTTGGACATCAACTCTGGAAGTCTGCAAGCACCTCGAACCTAAATGTAATACAAAGAGTGCAGAATAGCACATTGAAAAGTATAACAAATGCCCCTTGGTTCATTAGGGTCTCAGAGGTGCACGACATACTGGAGGTCAACACCGTTCAGCAGGAAGTAAATTCTATTGCCGGACGCTACAAGAATAAAAAATCATCCAAATCCTCTGGCAGGCATGCTGCCCACCCACCAAAGGAGACTCAAAAGACTCGCAATAGTAGACTTAGCAATCTAGACAATGGTTTGGAAGAGGTTTCTTAATGAAGAAATTACTCTGCAAAACTAAAACACTGCTACCATCTGCTTGATGTCGACAGATTGCTCGCCGATTGAAATAAGAAAAAAAAAATCAAAATCATAAATTATATGTCTCATTTCTTTGAAATCGCAAGTATAAACAGAAAGAACCGAATGACGTAAAATCCTATAACACATCGTCACGCATGACATAAATTCCACGATAAACATACATTCATACACGTTTTAGAATAAAACTATGTATGGATATGTAGGTAATAGTGACGTGAGCTGTAAAACAAAGCTATGTACAATAAGTTTTATTATAATACTATTTTTTACCAATTGCTTATGTGCTAAAGAATAAAGATGAGAGTTGTAGAATTTTAATTGAGGGACTAACAGCTGTACAGCCGACTGAGTGGCGCGACGAAGCGGACGTGTCTACACTTCTAGTGTAGTAGTGCCTTGATGAGATGAGATAGGGTTCTATTCTCGCAGCAAAGACTCTTGCTTGAAATTTCTGGAAAGCGAGTACGTCACTCTAAACGGGTATACCCAACTTGTCAATCCAGTAGAATATTATGAATTTACAGTCCATTGTTCTGTTACTTTGTTTTTGTGTGGTATCACCACTCGGTATTTCGTATTTCTTTATTGTATGGAGTGGTTTACTGTACATTTGGGATAATATGGGAAATAATATTATTTAGTGACGTATTTCAATTAATGTTTTATTTGTATACGTCACTAAATAATACACACACCGGCACAATTAGCGGAACAGAAAAAAAAAGGAGAAAAAAGAGGGAATTTAGAACAATGAATGTAATTTTTAAACAATATATTATTTAAAATGAAACAACAATTAAATTAACATGTTTTGACATTCATTTGTAACACCATACTTAAAATTTTATAAAAATAAAAATTAAATTAAACAAAATGCATTTTTCTTCGATTTTTAATTATAGAGAAACAGCAGAAAATTCAAGATTTTCCAAAGTTTAACAACAATTTCAATGACTGTTCAATATCGAGTGTTTCCTCCTCGTGCTCTGATGAGGGTTTCCATCCGTCTGGGCATGCTGCGGATGATGTTATCAATGGTTTCTTGGGGCAACCTCTGCCATTCTTCAAGTAATGCGTTTCGCAACTCGTTGAGATTATTGGGAGGGGGCATTCTTGACTTTACACTCCTCTTTAGCAAGTCCCAGACGTGTTCTATAGGGTTCATATCGGGGGACCGTGCTGGCCACTCCATCACCGTTATACCAACATGGTTTAGGTATGTCTGTACTGTGCGAGCACTGTGAGCCCGAGCATTATCCTGCATTAGAATGAAGTTGTTACCAATAAAGGGGGCAAATGGCACAACATGTTCTTCTAAAATCTCCCTGATATACCGGTCAGCATTCAGATTCCCGCCATCGACCACTACTAACTCCGTACGAGCTCCTAAACATATTCCTCCCCAGACCATAATTGAACCGCCGCCATATGCAACTGTATTTTCAAAATTAGACTGGATATACCGTTCTCCTTTGCGTTTCCATACTCGCTGCCTTCCATCAATTTGATTTAACATAACTCTGCATTCATCAGTAAAAAGAACCTGTCCCCAGTCGTCGAAGTCCCAATCACGATGTTCACGACCAAAGTGTAGACGGTTTGTGCGATGATGTCTCTCAAGTTTTGGGGCTTTGGCGGGCACATACGAGCCTATACCCACTTCTTCGAATCTTCTACGAACTGTCCGCTCACTCATCCTTACTGCTCGTACCTCTTCCAGTAAATTTCGAGCCTGCACCGCCGTTAGTCTCGTGTTCCGTCGGACTTGAAGTTGGAGAAAACGGTCATCCCTCCTTGAAGTACACCTTTTCCGGCCTTGTCCTCTCCTTCTCACTAGAGCATTCGTCAATCTGTATCGTTGGATGCTACGATAAATCGTTGATAACGATCGACGAAGGCTTCTGGCAATCGATCTGTAGGTTTGACCATTTCTCCTCATTTGATCTGCCCTAATGATTTCTGATGGCGTTAAATCAGGCATAATTAGATGCTCGTAAATTATCAATATGCGAAAAAACTCAAAAGCCTCAAAAACTGCAATTCAAAGCTTTTCAAATGGAATTCACGAACCTTCTAAAAACGGACAAGCGGTGGAAAAAATGAATCAATGAAAATTAAAACAAAAGAATGAAAAAAGGGCAGTCGCTTAGTATTCCATTTTTAAATTAAAACCCAAATTTAAAAAAAGCTTGTTTAGCCGGCCAGTAACACGCAAAAATGCGTAAATACTCCCTTTTTTTTCTGTTCCGCTAATTGTGCCGGTGTGTGTATTATTTCCCATATTAGTGTGAGTATTTTATGCACGGCCAAAAACGCGAAGTGAGAAACATGAATTCAGCTTTTGGCTGAATCACTACGCAAATTGGAGTAAGTCCAATAGTGGTATAGAGGAACCCATTCCTATTGTGTGAAAAATTTGGCACAAATATTTGTGATCATCCGGCCACCTGTTATGCTTTTAGCGGTGGGTTAAAGGTCTAGTTATTAGGTAGGTACTTTACTTTCGAATTATCGCGATTTGCAGTGGACTTCGGTCTACATCCTGATTTGCGCTCATTACTCATGAAAGAATCGTTATATATATATTGTTTATCTTACCTAGAACTATACGTATTGTATCGATATCATACAGCTCGTTTAGCAATTTACATTACAGATATTACAATACATATTAGCAAACTTGAACAGGCCAGCATAATATTTTGTCACGGAAGTGGTTTTCTTTTAATATTTGTACAGCTATATAAACTCTAGGGTTAAATTACATGATTTTACACAAAACTATTTACTTACCTACTTATGTTAAAGACACATTTTTAATACCTAGGTATGTATTTTTATAAAAGAGAAATTACCATTAAATCACTCATGAACAGAAACCGTGATCGAACTAAAAGCTGATATTTAAAATTAAAGTTGTTCATAAGATGTAGCACCCGCTAAGAAAGGATTGCGCAAAATTCTCACGGGAACTGGGAAAATGGGATTAGCATAAAATCTCAGAAACCACTGGACCTTGAAAGCTTTTTATAGTTTATAGCTTTTAAGATGTAGAAAAAGATTTGGTGAAATTACAAAGGGAATAGAGAAAAATAGAAATCTTATGAACGATCAAACATACATTCTGCATTAAATACTTACAAATTAAGAAAATGCCTAACGAATACTTTATATTTTTTCTCAGGTCGACTTGGAATTGAATGGGGAGGCTTTGAATATCCATATGAAGCTGGGGGAGTCTGGGGAGGCGTTCTTCGTGGAGGAAGTAGGGGAGGATGAGGCGGAGTGCTCGGCGCACCTGGCCACTTCGCCCATCCCGGCCGCGAGGTTCGAGGAACTATACGAGCCGCGTCGCAGGAACTCGCTCTCTGTCGTCGAGCCCGACCACGGCCAGGCCTCGGATTACACCAAGCGTCGGTGAGGACCCGCCTTAATCCATTTCGCTGTCACCTAACATCAGCTCTCCTAGCGAAGTGGCAAAAGAAAGTTTTATTCGCTTAGCTGGCGTTTGCTTAATTGTAATACGAACTATTAAGAACTACGTGTCAGTGATAATACTTATTTAGTGTGTTGGTTATATTTTACTTGGTTGCGCTATAATGCCGCGCACATGCCAAGTCGAACGCTTATGTCAAAACCATACATTTGTCATTCTATTCGACCGACGTTTACGTTTTCAAATCCACTTAGATAGGCCTTCTGTTTACTTAACAATCAATTTTAATATCAGTTTTCTTTGTATCGATTAGTACGAGTAAACCCTTTGCTGATATACCTACCTAATGGGACGATGTGTTTGGCAATAATACACAAAATAACAAAATTTCAACTATAACAATTTCCTACTACTATGTAAACAATATAATCTTATAAAACAAAGTAAAATAGAAAGCGGTGGATGGTTTAACAGATTAATTAATATTCACTTGTGTGTATTGTAACGTTCGAAAGTGAATGTTTAGTTATTTCCATTAATAAATGTGTACTAACGCAAATTGCACTTGTCTCATTCTGCAATTACTTCAAGTTACCGATCCTTTCGTCAACACTCGATGACTCACTATAATAAAAACCATTGACAATGTATGCTTGCAGATATACCGCTGATGGACAAACGATGCAGAAACCTGACTTAAGTAAACTGACAAAAAATACGAAACCAGAAAAACAAACAATTGACCATGATCATGAAGCTTTATTTGAAATGGAGGGGTTAGATGAGACCTCAGACTGGACGGACTCTAGACCAAAAATATTTGCGGCGACGCAGCTCGGCAAGGACGAGAGTGAAGCCAGTCAAACTGTCCAGAAGATCAGTGCGCATAATGACTTCAGACCGATTGACGCGCCTTTGATTCAGGACGAAGTGAAAACAAACGGCAATGGTAAGAAGAAAAAGAAGACGCGTAAGGTGAGCTCAAAGAAGAAGCACCAGAGGAAGTCCTCGACGAGTTCCATATCGAGTCAGTCAGATCGCGCGGGTTCTGAGCAGCGAGCGTCGCAGCCCACAGCCATTCCCAATGCTACAGACATCAACTTCTACAGCGATTCGGAAGTCAACGCCGCCGCGCTTAGGTGAGTGACACCTTTTGAATTTGGCAAACTAATCAGGTTACCGTTTTCGTCCATGTTCCTCTCGTAGAAAAAATACACTTTTTGGATCAGAAAAGTTTTATTTGAGCGTGTCGCCTGGTTGCAGCGAAGAGATGTCCAACCTGAAGTTGAACGGCGACAACCGCATACCCTTGGCGCTCTCGGACACAGCGTTCGAGGTGCAGGCTGCCTCCAGAAACGCGTAAACATAAATAATAACCTTTTAACTGTTGAATCACCTCGCTTTGCCGTATCACCAATTTAAACTCGAGTTAATCTTAATTGTAGAATACATTATTCGTAATCGTGCTTATGTAAAGCGTCTTATATTTATTTTATTACAAATCAAGAGATTTGCTTTCTAAATCTTAAATTTTCTAGAACTCTTATTTTCTTAGTTTCCTAGTCACTCACTGTTGCGGACTTCTTATTTTAATATAGCTGCTGTAATTATTGTACGTAGACTAGTGCATTAATTCTCTAATTAATTACTCACAATATTTAACGTAAAAACACGTAACTACATACTTCTTCCTCTGTATATGATTTAGTTTTTTTTATAAAGCACGGACTGTAACTCATCATGTATTGCAGTATAATGTTGAAACCATGTAATTTTACGTAAGTAGTGTATGACTTTTCGAGATTATCACCTACACGTTAAATAGGTGTTGGCAATCGCCTACATTTTTATTTTATTACGAACAAACTGTTTGTAATATGAGCCCATTTGGACTAGGTTCTAATTTGAACACAATCTGATATTTTACCAATTACTTCGTTTACTACGAAGGGTTCAGTATAAATAAATCTGAAGTATAAATTGAGAGGTTTAAAATAATTGGGACATACATTCAGATTGGTAAACTAAAACTTTAGAAATTATGATACTGTCCAGGATTCTGGCGAACTTTTGAGTTCTGTGGGCTTGTTTTATGGGTTCTATTGTCATATGAGAAACCAAAACCACAAAATATAGGCACCATTATATTCTTGTCCTCCTCCATTCATTTGAAAGAAATGAATGAAAATGTTTATTGTTTTTTGTCATACTACAACACCTAATTATTGTTGTATTTAAACGAACGCTTTCCTAATTTACTTAAATTGGCGTGCCAGGGGATCCCGCGGTGGTACTCCAGTGCAGTCCGATACCGAGGTGGAGTTAGCGCGGACCGCTATAGGCGACAAGTCTTCGCAGTCGTGGCGGTGGGGGGAACTTCCCGAGCCCCCAGTGCGAGCCATAGAGTCCCCCGACTCCCCCGAGTCTCCAGCGTCCCCCTCCTCCCCCGCGGAGCCGGTTTCCCCCACGGAACCCCTCAGTTCCGACGAAGAACGGCCCGGACGCCGTGGAGTCCTCAGTGGAATGTTCCGGTTCATGTCCACGAGAGAAGCCACGGAGTCCGTCGAAGGCGTCTACTTAGACGAGTTGGATCGCGGGCAAGTCGATCCTGACCTCTACTTCCCGAAACATCATGCGGAACGTTATCGGTCTGGTAAGTTTATTGTTTTGTACTTAGTTTATTGAAAACCTGTTCGGATAGATAGTTTTGTATATTTATGTTATAGTGTTGTATATTCTTTCGATACCTAGTTACATTGATCTGGAAAACAGGTAGATACATTATAAAAAAACACAGAGTATTTATACAACACGTAACAGACTAAGCGCAATTCTTGAAATTAGTTTGTTCAGTATCGACTACTTAATTGAATGTTAAATGTGTTAAATGTTTCGGAAAAATGAGTTAGCATATCTGAATTTAATACTATCTATGGAAATTGTGCTATTGATCGATATTTACGAAAATTGATTACACACAACTAAAGTTCGATTGCATCATATTTTTTATTATTATACTAATTGGGGTGTATGAGGAATTGCGCTTTTTCTGTTAGGCGTTGTATAAAATAAATAATCTCACGGCTTTTATCCACGTTTCACCAGGATATTCTTTGAACTCCTAAACATGGTGGTAAGCTGACCGGATTGCTGTAACGCATGCCTCAGAATTAATACTGGGACCTGCTGGTTTAGTAACTATGTTTCCCTTCACCATTGAGCTAGTGATAAATATGTACGTAAGCTGGTAAATGCCAAGATTCGAACCCGAGCCTCACGAATGAAAAGCGGTCTCTTTTACCACAAGACTATCACTGCTCATAGTATTTCCCCATAAATATCACAAAAATTGCCAATGTCTTTTTTTTAAATAAGGTGTGGGAAGTGCACCTCATACAAGGAGCGGGCCCACGGAGGAAGAGTACGAGTCAGGTAACGGGCCGTCGCTGCCGCAGTCACCGGCCTCACTGGAGCCCCCCGTGCTCGACTCAGACGATGACGACAAGCTGCTGGCCAAGTGAGTTACTTTACTTCAGGAATACCAGTTTGGAAATAATATCTTTCGTCCTGTTTTGTTGTAGTTTGTGCCTAATGAGTGTACATATATACGGACAGACAGACAGATTTTTATTTTTCTATTCCTTTTATAAACTCGTAAATATAAATTCGTGTTCAGATTTCAATACCTCCGAGGGTCAGGCAGTGGCCATTTCTGGAAATGCTCACATAAATAAAATAGCTAAGTAATACAAGCATCGCCCCTTGGTCGGGACGCGGGTGAACCGCGTAGTTTTCGTTCCCGTGGGAATATGGGGATAAAATATAGCCTTTAACATGTTACTTTTCATTGGTGAAAGAATTTTCTAAATCGGTTTAGTGGTTTAGGTGTGGAAGCGTAACAAAGAAAATCACTTTGCCATTATTTTTTAAATTTATTTAGTAAAACAAACAGCTACGGACATAATATTGTAAAAATAGTCTTAGCTTAACTTATTTAACGAGATACATGTTAGTATGAAAAAGTCTGCTTTAAAAACGCCATACATAACGTCAATTTCATAGGTAAGCACCTAATACTTATGACATGTTACGTTAGGGGCCAAGTGGGCGTGTACGTGCGCGAGGACGTAGTGTCTCGCGCTCTTCCGTTCGAGGAGTTCTGCGTGCGCGGGGGCAGCCTGGCGGCGGAGGGCCGGCTGCTGGTGCGGCTGGGCGACCGCTGGCTGCCGTGGCGGAGCGCCGGCCCGCTGCTGCTCTCGCTGCTAGCCTACCGACGGCCGTTGCCCAACGTGAGTTTCAACTTTATAATAAAAAAAAGCCTAACGTGAGTTTCAATTTTTTTTTTATATATATAATGGCGCCGCATTTAGCATTTTCCCAATGTCAAGTAATTCAGTTTTCAAGACTTTCAAGTGTTAAGTTTACATAAATTATAAATAATCTCACGCCTTTCATCCCCGAGGGGGTAGGCTGAGGTATTCCATTACTGGATATACCCACATTTCACGAGATATATTGGACCCCTAAACGTGATAGGTAGTGAGCCCATCGCCGGACCGGGTCTGTTTACACATGTCTCAGAATTAATTCTGAGACCTGCGGGTTTCCTCACGATGTTTTCCTTCACCGTCGAGCTAGTGATACATATGTACGTAAGTTTTTGAAAAACTCATTGGTACATGCCAGGATTCGAACCCGAGCCTCACTGATTTTCGGCCGGCTCTTTAACCGTTCGGGCTATCACTGCTCACTGCTTTATTTAAAATCTAACCTGTATTAAGAAGAATTATGACTGTTTATTGCCGAAAAGTTCTCTAGAATTAATATATGTACTCGTAATGTATAATATACATTTGAAACACATAAATAAAAGGGCGGCAAAATTTTTTCCCGCCCGGGCGTCCGACACCCACGCTACGCCACTGACTAGAGCAACTAAATTTTATGTATTACGTACATGTTAAATAATAAAAACAAGCTTTACACAATTATAAAATGCAAATGTTTAATTACAGCGCGTGCTAGAAGAATTAGAGAAGATATCAGACAAAGAAGGGCCGGAGTCGCAGCCGCGCGCCCCCGACAGCGCCGCCAAGCCGCGCGGCTACTCGTGGTGGAGCTGGCGCCGTTCCAACGCGGAAGCCAAGCGGTAGACATGATTATATATTGTATTTTTAAGACCTGACTATTGCCAGCAAAACTTATTCGATACTCATTCGAAATTAGAACAGCGATTAGCATCTATATGTATGTACCAATAATAAAATTTATGTGTCTGTCTGTGATAAATGACCGCTTTTAGAATTTTTATCGGTCTGTCTGAAACTGTCTTGAATTGGTTTTGAAACGGCTCAACGGATTTCAATGAAAATTTTAGGGATTCAAAGAGGAATTTTACCCAAAACATTTGCCATACATCTAGATATATTTCCTTTTAGCTCCGAATCATTGCCTGGGAAAGAAGAACCTACGAAAGAAGCAGCAAATGACGCATCCTTGCCAGCAACAGAGACGGGCGTGGAACCAAAGACAGTAGTAGAATCAGAAGCGACACCTATTGAGCCAGTTACTGCTGAAGAAATAAAGGAAGTGGAAAGCTTAATTAAAGAAATGGAAGAAGTTATAGAACCTGAGGACTTGGTCAAAGCTGACGAAGTTGATGCGACTATCCCAGAAATAAAGCAACCCCACGATCAAGGTGTTTATTAAGTTTTTCTTCTTTATTATTACAAAAGTTGATCATCATTATTTATTGAGCAAAACAGACCTTACACCATTTTGTGATAAGCGCTCTACTTATCAAGCCAGTCAAAACATTCTATGTGGATTCGTTTTTATTATGTAAAAGTATATACTTCTAAATTAGCTATCTGCTATTGTATATTGACATTTTCCTATGGACTGTAAGTCATATTTCTAAAAACTAAAAAAAAAACTTATTGAACTTGTTCATTAAGGATTGAACTTGTTATAGGAGACCGCCAAGACCATAGTTCGTCGGATTCTGATCAAGATAACCACATGCAGAGACCAACTCGGCGACATTCCTCCTTCCGCAAAACTCTGAGACTATCTTCCGAACAAATCGTAAGAAATTAAATTATTATATCTAACTAATTATGGCTTTAAAATAACAAGACAAGGTATGGTTTTTGCCACAAGGTTTTATATTATGTGTTACGATATATTTACGTAAATTAATAACTGACTATATTACAGTCTGTCATAAATAAAACAAATCGTTTCTTATTTTCATCACTACCTACATACACACACCGGCACAATTAGCGGAACAGAAAAAAAAGGGAGTATTTACGCATTTTTGCGTGTTACTGGCCGGCTAAACAAGCTTTTTTTAAATTTGGGTTTTAATTTAAAAATGGAATACTAAGCGACTGCCCTTTTTTTATTCTTTTGTTTTAATTTTCATTGATTCATTTTTTCCACCGCTTGTCCGTTTTTAGAAGGTTCGTGAATTCCATTTGAAAAGCTTTGAATTGCAGTTTTTGAGGCTTTTGAGTTTTTTCGCATATTGATAATTTACGAGCATCTAATTATGCCTGATTTAACGCCATCAGAAATCATTAGGGCAGATCAAATGAGGAGAAATGGTCAAACCTACAGATCGATTGCCAGAAGCCTTCGTCGATCGTTATCAACGATTTATCGTAGCATCCAACGATACAGATTGACGAATGCTCTAGTGAGAAGGAGAGGACAAGGCCGGAAAAGGTGTACTTCAAGGAGGGATGACCGTTTTCTCCAACTTCAAGTCCGACGGAACACGAGACTAACGGCGGTGCAGGCTCGAAATTTACTGGAAGAGGTACGAGCAGTAAGGATGAGTGAGCGGACAGTTCGTAGAAGATTCGAAGAAGTGGGTATAGGCTCGTATGTGCCCGCCAAAGCCCCAAAACTTGAGAGACATCATCGCACAAACCGTCTACACTTTGGTCGTGAACATCGTGATTGGGACTTCGACGACTGGGGACAGGTTCTTTTTACTGATGAATGCAGAGTTATGTTAAATCAAATTGATGGAAGGCAGCGAGTATGGAGACGCAAAGGAGAACGGTATATCCAGTCTAATTTTGAAAATACAGTTGCATATGGCGGCGGTTCAATTATGGTCTGGGGAGGAATATGTTTAGGAGCTCGTACGGAGTTAGTAGTGGTCGATGGCGGGAATCTGAATGCTGATCGGTATATCAGGGAGATTTTAGAAGAACATGTTGTGCCATTTGCCCCCTTTATTGGTAACAACTTCATTCTAATGCAGGATAATGCTCGGGCTCACAGTGCTCGCACAGTACAGACATACCTAAACCATGTTGGTATAACGGTGATGGAGTGGCCAGCACGGTCCCCCGATATGAACCCTATAGAACACGTCTGGGACTTGCTAAAGAGGAGTGTAAAGTCAAGAATGCCCCCTCCCAATAATCTCAACGAGTTGCGAAACGCATTACTTGAAGAATGGCAGAGGTTGCCCCAAGAAACCATTGATAACATCATCCGCAGCCCAGACGGATGGAAACCCTCATCAGAGCACGAGGAGGAAACACTCGATATTGAACAGTCATTGAAATTGTTGTTAAACTTTGGAAAATCTTGAATTTTCTGCTGTTTCTCTATAATTAAAAATCGAAGAAAAATGCATTTTGTTTAATTTAATTTTTATTTTTATAAAATTTTAAGTATGGTGATACAAATGAATGTCAAAACATGTTAATTTAATTGTTGTTTCATTTTAAATAATATATTGTTTAAAAATTACATTCATTGTTCTAAATTCCCTCTTTTTTCTCCTTTTTTTTTCTGTTCCGCTAATTGTGCCGGTGTGTGTAGTATAAAACAAAGTCACTTTCTCTGTCCCTATATCCCCATTTCCCTTTGTATGCTTAAATCTTTAAAACTACGCAACGGATTTTGATGCGGTTTTTTTTTAATAGATAGAGTGATTCAAGAGGAAGGTTTTAGTGTTAGCATTGCACCCGTACTAAGCTAGGGCGGGTCGCTAGTAAAGAATATAGTTAAAAATCGTATGCCTATAATTTTTTTATTTATTTGTCAGAAAAATCTGAATCTCCGCGAGGGGATGAACGAGATGGTGTTCAGTGTGACGACGGCCTACCAGGGCACCACCAAGTGCAAATGCAACGTTTTCCGCTGGCGGTACGACGACAAGATCGTCATCTCCGATATTGACGGAACCATCACCAAGTATGACATTCTTTTGATAGATTTTTTATGAAAAAAAGTTTATTTTTTATAAATACTTGATGGACTGACCTTCAATAAAGGTACCTAATTAAATTTTATGAGCTGCGTTAGGCAAGTTTCCTGCATCAATCATGTGATTAGCTAGCGTCGTGTGCTTAGTAGCAAATTTTGTTGTGAAGTTTACATGGGTTATATTTTTGTAGATCTGATGTCCTGGGACACATTTTTCCACTCGTTGGCAAGGACTGGGCTCAGTCAGGTGTAGCGCAGTTATTCACGAAGATCAAGAACAATGGCTACCAACTACTGTATCTGTCCGCGAGGGCTATCGGACAAGCGAGGGTAAGTTAAAGTAATAAAATAACGGTAGTAATATATCTGAGCAGTAAAGATCAACGAGCTTAAGAATATGCTATGTGAATTAGCCTTACCCGTGACCAGACCTGTCCTACTTCGCAGTTTAGGTATAAAAATATTTGCCTACAGTAAATGAACACGTATATTGCTATTTTACTCGTTTTCGTCTGACTAATACTCAAAGGAAAAACTTGACTCGGCTTCCTGTACGTTAGTTAGCACTATTATATATTCTGTGCCGTGATTTTGTTCGCGTTCCGGCATAAAAAGTATTCTAACCTAGTCTAAGATTTGTTCAGCGGTTTAGCCATGAAAAAAATAATCTACAGACAGTTACTTTTGCAAATATAGTAATAACTACCATACTGTAATTCGGGACGGCTTTAGCACCCCATAGAACAGGGAATCCTAGTTTGGGAGCCAGGCAACTAGATCTTTTGAGCATCATTGTAACATAAATTTATGGTTCGATATGAGTTTGCTCTTTAAATAAATTTATTATTATTGTAGACCGCTTTCCTCAAAGCTTTGAAATCGATCGACTTCCGTAGGGAATAGGGTAGAGGACAAAATAATTATATTAAGTCCCTTAGATGACTAAAAAAAATTTTATACGTATTTTATTTTGTCCGGCAAACAAAAGTTAAGCGGACACTGCGCTTTGAAATTTTGCGTGACGTCATGCCGTGGAAAATTTTTTTGCTAGAAGTAACGTCGAAACACTCCTGAAGTTTGATGGGATATATCGTCGTAATTTTTTTAAAGCAAAAAAGACGTTCAATCCTTATTGATAATCTAACTGAAGGACCTAATAGAATAGATTTTTTTTTATCCGGGAAACATCCCTATTCTCTGTGATATTAGTATGGATTACGTTGCAGGTGACGCGCGAATACCTGCGCTCGATCAAGCAAGGCGAGGTGTGCCTGCCGGACGGGCCGTTGCTGCTCAACCCCACGTCGCTACTGCGCGCTTTCCACCGCGAGGTCATCGAGAAGAAACCCGAGGAGTTCAAGATACAGTGCCTCGCCGACATCAAAGCACTCTTCCCCGCCGGCTCGAACCCTTTCTACGCGGGATACGGGAACAGAGTTAATGTAATATATATATTCACGTATTGGTGACTGAATTTGGCAGAAGTATTTCGAGCGAAATTATTAGACGTCAAGCTTATGATGACAGTGATTTTTTGTTCGTATACTTATGCATATAAATATGTAGTATATGTTCTTAATTATTGGGAAGTAATAAAAACAACTTTTCAAACTCATAAATTAATTTCCTTGTGATGAAGTAAATTATATTTTCCGTTCACAGGATGTGTGCGCATATCAAGCTGTCGGTATTCCTATCGTGAGAATATTCACCATCAATTATAAAGGAGAGCTTAAACACGAACTGACTCAGACATTCCAATCTACGTAAGTTTTTCAAAACATGTAATAATAATAAGTTTAACACATAAAATAATACCATTAAGATTTTTCTGCCATACCTTCTACGAGTACACTTATAATGCACTGCTGAGGTGAAGTGAAGCGAAAAAATCTTATGGTCTATCTAATTCGTTACTCACGCTATTCATGTGCAAACTAACATCTGTTTATTAAATGTAATATATTTTTATTTCAGCTACCACGTGCAAAGTGACATGGTCGATGATTTCTTCCCATCAAATAAAAGCTAGCTCAAATTAGGTTTATTTAGTCGTTAATTCTAAGAGAGATTATATCGAGCACTCGACAATGCCGGTAAGCCGTATGGCATGATTTGGTGGGGCCAAACCACTTTCATTCATTCTCAACAGACTAATTAAAATTAAATACCATACCTAATGCTCAATAACTTCATAATTTGTGAAACAAATACTGACTTTAATCATCGACTTGTCATCTGTCTCGTTTTCTATGTGTTCTTTCATCTGTCAGGAGTTACTTTTGGCGAAATATAAGCTGTAAAGAAACATGATTGAGAACAAGGCTACCATAAATCATTTCCTAGATGCATCTAGAGGAAAGGGATAGGGAATGATAAAACGCACTGACTAGTTCCGTTCCACGAAAAATAAAAGTTTATGATGACACGGTGAAATTCATAAGATCTATTTGTTTAAATCTTACATTCTAGTAGTGGTAACTGGTTTGTGGTAGCCCTCAACTGTCTCTAAATGCGTGTACAGTCCGTCTACTGCGATGTTACATTTTGCTATAGGGACTGCTCACGCATTCGGTGTACCTCGTGTGTATCATCCGCAGTGCCACGGCTTCTGATTGGCATATGGACTAGATATACATTACGTACCCATTTCATACTCAGATGCCAATCAGAAGCCGTGGCGCTGCTAGGATGATACACACGTGTATCTCAGCTATATTTCAGTTTGTATAGGAAAAGCTCTGACAGATGGCATCATATGGAATACTTTAAAGTTGTCAAAGCTCTTCCTATGTTAACCAGTATAAATGTTACCGTGTCGTTTATGGCTTGGTCTTCTTGTGCGTCTTTTCGCAAATACATCTTCGGTGTTGGACTTGTTTACTTAGTTTATAAATGGGTAGTCTTAAACTTAACTATCGTGTACCTATATGAAGACAGACCAAACAGAATTTTTTTTTTAAACAATTTATTCATTGGTATTAGCACTATATCGACTTGTTGTGTATGCTAATAAATAAATAAATGAAAAGCTAAAAGACATGTCATTCGGTTCTGTGTCATAACAAATTGCTATTAATGCTTTATAGTAAAATACAAACATTTTCTGATTCGAAGTCCATACTTTTCTTCATGCAATGTGTTTACCGTTTGCAGAGCTAAATGCTAACTTTGTTCTCGCTATCAGTGCAATTTTTTTCCCATTCTGTAACATGTATCTGTATCATTGTAGTTATTTTCATATTTGGTTCCACAGGTACTCTCACATGTCTGTGCTAGTGGATCAGGTGTTTCCGCCAGCGCTCTGCGAGCCTAGTGACGAGTACTCGCAGACGATGTACTGGCGCGACCCGCTGCCCATGCTGGACCTCCCTATCGTGGCGTTGCCACCGCCGCCCAAGCACTAGTCTCGGATACTGCTGACGTTGCATATGACGTCACGATCCGAAAGTTCCTATCTGCGCTGAGGAGTGCTTCCTAGCTTAAACGAGTAAGGTGCTGCGCTTGATTGTTGCCTCCAAATGCTCAAACAACCTGTTACCTGTTCCAGTGTGCAATGCCAAATTAGGAAAACTTTGTTATGGCAAGCCAACCGGTAAGTTCTTTCTTGTGCATTGCAATGAAAAAGGAAAATGTAATTACATTGACTTCAGCAAAGTTTTCAATAAAAAAAACTTATGAAAGGGTCAGTAAAAATCAAAAGCTACTGGGGTTATAATGTATTTTTTTTGCGACAAACATATGTTTTTACGAGGCTTACATGTTTACTAGACTTGCTGTGTAATCTAGCTTTTAAATTAGCCAATTTTAGCATGAAATTTCCTGCCGAAATATCACCAAATATATGTAGATACTGCAATTTAGTGTAATATTATGCTATGCACTCAAATGCACGAGAAAGTATAATTACTGCTAATAAATTATGTCTCAAGACAAATACAAAAATACGTCATTGTTAATTGGTAAATTTATTGTGAGCATGTGGACCTCCGTGCCACCTATTAATTTATTTCTCGAACCACCTAGAAGTATTGTGACGGTGATGGGACTTTATCACTTTTATTATGACGGCTTCCCCGCAGAATGATTGATCAAAATTGGTGGACCGGAGCATCACATGCTTTGTCTATGGATTTCACACAAATCGTCGAATTCCAAGACAATCAAACCATGTACCGGCGAAATGAACATTTCAAACTTTTGTGACAACATATGTGACAGCTACAGACACATTCATTACTTAATTGGGACAGAGAAATAAGCGATCTTTAATGTCATAAGCATGTGGTCGTCCGTCTCAAATTTAATGTCGAAAATGATGGTGAAATGGAACTTAACAAGTATTTCGATAAATTTTTGACGCGACGTCTTATAAATTGATGGAGCCGGCGGCTTTCCCAAAAAAGTGTGATGTATGCGTCGTTCCAGTGCAAGCGAGAGCGCGCAAAGAGCGACAAAGAGGCACAATCCATTCCATCAGTATTTTCTTATGACGTTGTCACGTTCAACTATCGTCAGTAAACCGACTTTACAGACAACCGATTTTTTAACCGATTTAGTTGGTATTCTATGTAACTTAAATAATTGAGTCATATAAAAGCAAAGGCAGCAACATCCCATATAAAAAAAGAATGTTGCTGCCTTTGCTTTTATATGACACAATTATTTGTTAAGATTGTACATAATATGATTTAACTATTGCTGCGATTTAAAAGGGTCAAAACCATTTTAAAAAGATGAAGAAGATAAAACACTTCTAGAGCTTTTTTCAGTCATGAAGTTTCAACTTCAACTCTGAAGCAAAAGAAGAAAAAATCCTGATAGAATCACAGTAACTTTCCATAGTATGAAATAAAATCGAATCCAATTAATATTATGAGCTATTTGTCGTGACTAAACGGTTTAGAAATCGTTAATTTTTTTATTTATATGCATGTTTCACGAGGGTTTTCGACTGTAAATGGTGGCAGAACTCAGGAGTAATTAATGTGTCTGTACCTGTCACATGTGTTGTCACAATAGATTGAAATGTTAATTCCACCGGTACATTGTCTTGGAATTCGACGATTTGTGTGAAAACCATAGACAACGCATGTGGTGCTCCGGTCCACCAATTTTGATCAATCATTCTGCGGGGAAGCCGTCACATTCAGAATGATAGCAGAAATAAGAAGTCACATCACCGTCACAGTACTTCTAGAAAAGAATTAAGAGGTGGCACAGAGGTCCACAATATGAACATTATAGGTAATTTGAGTTAGAGAATAAATATGATTGTATGTGTAAATTCAATCATTTATAATGCTGCATCTCGGCAAAATGAAATTAAATTTTAGGGGTGGAGTTACTATTAGCCACTGGAGTGCATGTTTTATCATTGGAATAATTAATGTCAAAATACTGTAATATTCCATGTAAAGAATTTGATAGATTTTAAGGTTTTTTGTCGAGTTTGGGTTTGCCGATTGATTGCGTAAGCTGTGATGTCGTCGACTGATGAAGCAATGCTTTATTTTGTACTGTGATTACCTAATTGTATGTTATGCTAAGTTATCTTTGTGTTATTGACTTTAGACCCATTCAGCGTATGGAGCAAGAGCATAGCTTCTATCAAGATAATTAATTCATTTGCAACAGTTTTAGAATATTGATTAGTAAAATATTTTTTTGTAATAATATTTACATAATTAAGTTCAATATAATTGTTTTATAAAGAATGGATTGATGGTTTTCTCTGATTACAATTTGGTATTTTTTATAAAATTATTTATTATTGTTTCTGTGATTATATGAATAATAAAATTCTAAATAGATGTACCTGGGGTTGTTTTCACTACAATTGACTTTTCTAGAAACATTTCATGGTAAAGGTACTATGAGAAAAGCATATTTTGAGTTTTCATACGATACAATTCAGACTTGTTGTCATTATAATTACTTTAATCCAATGATATGACATAGTCTTTTACTATCTTCTACTGCTGTTTTCAATAATTTGTGTACCAAGAACCAGAGACCAGGGCCCTGTTTTATAAAGCTACAGGCTACAGGCTACAGGAAAAAAAAAGCCTGTAGTGCTCCTGTAGTTACAATCTACAGGTAACAGGTGTTTTATAAAGACCCCTGTAATATTACTATTGTAGCTTAGGCTCGAAAATCTCGACTACAGGCGCAGTTAACAAGTCGGAGTACAGCACTATGAATCAACCGTAAAAATAAAAAAAAATGACAGAATCGACATCAGTTTTTTGGCTTAAAGTCTAGTGTACCACTATAAAATATTAATATTTATTTATAATAAAAACAGATGTTTGTTTATTTACTTGTATTTCTATGGTTAAAGAGCCGGATGAAAATGAGCGAGGCTCGGGTTGGAATCCTGGCATGTCCCAATGAGTTTTTCAAAAACTTACGTACATAATTAATTAATTAAGCAATTAATTATTTAAGCAAAGCGAGGGCGGGTCGCTAGTTTATAATAAAAACAGATGTTTGTTTATTTACTTGTATTTCTATGGTTTATTTACGTACTAGTTATAGAAAAAAAACACATGATTTTCTCTAAAATTAACATTCAACCATGGCCAATAATTATATCTCCTTCAGTATGCTCCAAAACATATTGCATTTGAGTAGGAACGTATTTTAAATTTCTCATTAAAGGTGAAACTCGTTTGCGGGTTCATATTGGTTCTGACGGCGAAAGTTCTTGGCGTCGTCTTCTTGGATGTTGACCACTATCCTCAGAGTCCGAGTCTGAGTTCCAAACACGCAAAATTACTCAAAATATTTGAATTAACAAACAACAAAACGTAAGTAAATATAACAAACTTCCTCCTGTAACTAAATTACCTACGTATAAACACCAGCTGTAGAAATGTTGACAAGTTTTTCCGTAAACACCTGTAAAAATTGGTCGAATCATGCTCGAAACACACTCGATTAAGCATTAAATTGTCTTTGGAAAGTTACAGGCACGGGTTCCTGTAGATTGTAAATAAAATGAACTGTAGCTTTATAAAACGCCTGTACCTGTAATTTTATCTAGTGTTGCTGTTTAATTTATCAGTATTGCTGCTTTTTTCCCTGTAAATTGTAACCTGTAGCTTTATAAAATAGGGGTGGTAGCGGGGACGACAACCCCCGCAAAAATTTAAAAAATGACAGAATCGAAATCTGTTTTTTGGATTAAGTCTAGTTTACCGCCATAAAATATTAATTTTTATCACTACGTATACAACAAAGTCGCTTTCTCTGTCCCTATATCCCTATGTATGATTAAATCTTTAAAACTACGCAACGGATTTTGATGCGTTTTTTTTAATAAACAGAGTGATTCAAGAGGAAGGTTTTTATATACCACAATATAAACTGAAGCAAAGTGAGGGCGGGTTGCTAGTTTATAATAAAAACAGATGTTTGTTTATTTACTTACTTGTATTTCTATGGTTTATTTACGTAATAGAAAAAAAACACATGATTTTCTCTAAAATTAACATCATATAACTAGCCAATAATTATATCTCCCCCAATATGCTCCAAAACATATTGCATTTAAGTAGAACGCATTCTAAATTTCTCATTGAAGGTGAAAATCGTTTGCGGGTTCATATTGGTTCTGACGGCGAAAGATCTTGGAGTCGTCTTCTTGGATGTTGATCACCATCCTCAGAGTCCGAGTCTGAGCTCCAAACACGCAAAATCACTCAAAATATTCGAATTAACAAACAACAAAACGTAAGCATAATATTCGAATTAACAAACTTCCTCCTGTAACCAAATTACATACGTCTCTTCACCTGTAGAAATGTTTACAAGTTTTTATTTTTTTAATTTTTTTACAACTGTATTTTACAAGTTTTTCCGTAAACACCTGTAAATAATAGGTCGATTATGCTCGAATCACGCTCGATTAAGCATTAAATTGTCTATGGAAAGTTACAGGCACGGGTTCCTGTAGACTGTAAATAAAATTACCTGTAGCTTTATAAAACGCCTGTACCTGTAATTTTATCTAGTGTTGCTGTTTAATTAATCAGTGTTGCTGCGTTTTTCCCTGTAAATTGTAACCTGTAGCTTTATAAAATAGGGCCCAGGGGCCTAAAGGTCATTTTATTTTTACAGTCTACAGGAACCCGTGCCTGTAACTTTCCATAGACAATTTAATGCTTAATCGAGCGTGATTCGAGCATAATCGACCTATTATTTACAGGTGTTTACGGAAAAACTTGTAAAATACAGTTGTAAAAAAATTAAAAAAATAAAAACTTGTAAACATTTCTACAGATGAAGAGACGTATGTAATTTGGTTACAGGAGGAAGTTTGTTAATTCGAATATTTTGAGTGATTTTGCGTGTTTGGAGCTCAGACTCGGACTCTGAGGATGGTGGTCAACATCCAAGAAGACGACTCCAAGATCCTTCGCCGTCAGAACCAATATGAACCCGCAAACGATTTTCACCTTCAATGAGAAATTTAGAATGCGTTCTACTTAAATGCAATATGTTTTGGAGCAAATTGGAGGAGATATAATTATTGGCTAGTTAAATGATGTTAATTTTAGAGAAAATCATGTGTTTTTTTTTCTATTACGTAAATAAACCATAGAAATACAAGTAAGTAAATAAACAAACATCTGTTTTTATTATAAACTAGCGACCCGCCCTCACTTTGCTTCAGTTTATATTATGGTATATCAAAACCTTCCTCTTGAATCACTCTATCTATTAAAAAAACCGCATCAAAATCCGTTGCGTAGTTTTAAAGATTTAATCATACATAGGGATATAAGGACAGAGAAAGCGACTTTGTTGTATACGTAGTGATAAATATTAATATTTTATGGCGGTAAACTAGACTTTATCCAAAAAACAGATTTCGATACTGTCATTTTTTAAATTTTTGCGGGGGTTGTCGTCCCCGCTACCACCCCTATTTTATAAAGCTACAGGTTACAATTTACAGGGAAAAAAGCAGCAGTACTGATAAATTAAACACCCGTGCCTGTAACTTTCCACAGACAATTTAATGCTTAATCGAGCGTGTTTCGAGCATGATTCGACCAATTTTTACAGCTTGTAAACATTTCTACAGGTGTTTAGACGTAGGTAATTTAGTTACAGGAGGAAGTTTGTTATATTTACTTACGTTTTGTTGTTTGTTAATTCGAATATTTTGAGTGATTTTGCGTGTTTGGAACTCAGACTCGGACTCTGAGGATAGTGGTCAACATCCAAGAAGACGACGTCAAGAACTTTCGCCGTCAGAACCAATATGAACCCGCAAACGAGTTTCACCTTTAATGAGAAATTTAGAATACGTTCCTACTCAAATGCAATATGTTTTGGAGCATACTGGAGGAGATATAATTATTGGCCATGGTTGAATGTTAATTTTAGAGAAAATCATGTGTTTTTTTTTCTATAACTACCTACGTAAATAAACCATAGAAATACAAGTAAATAAACAAACATCTGTTTTTATTATAAACTAGCGACCCGCCCTCGCTTTGCTTAAATAATTAGTTGCTTAATTAATTATTTATGTAGGTACGTAAGTTTTTGAAAAACTCATTGGGACATGCCAGGATTCCAACCCGAGCCTCGCTCATTTTCATCCGGCTCTTTAACCATAGAAATACAAGTAAATAAACAAACATCTGTTTTTATTATAAATAAATATTAATATTTTATAGTGGTACACTAGACTTTAAGCCAAAAAACTGATGTCGATTCTGTCATTTTTTTTATTTTTACGGTTGATTCATAGTGCTGTACTCCGACTTGTTAACTGCGCCTGTAGTCGAGATTTTCGAGCCTAAGCTACAATAGTAATATTACAGGGGTCTTTATAAAACACCTGTTACCTGTAGATTGTAACTACAGGAGCACTACAGGCTTTTTTTTTCCTGTAGCCTGTAACCTGTAGCTTTATAAAACAGGGCCCAGTTTAAATACAAGAACCAAGAAAATGTATACACATATAATGGACTCGATTCTGCAAAGCACCTAAAATTCCTAATTTTAAGTTAGCCTATCCTTTTTTATAGAATACGAAAGAAAAAGGACAGAAAAAAACCATAGATTATAGAGTAATGTCAAACATGTAAAAACCGACTAATTTGATGTCACTTATCCATGACCTCCTTACGGCTTAGGCGCAAAATGCCACATTCGCAAAATGCCACACTAACAAAGTGCCATACTTGTTCAACTCTCTTTCTTGCAGTATGTTCGAGAACGTGGCATTTTGAGAATGTGACATTTTGCGAAAACCGAATGTGTCATTTTGCGCCTAATCCCTCCTTACATTGTTGCTAAAATTGCTAAAAATGTGTATTTGGTTATGATGTGAATGCGTTCATAAGGTAAAATTTCCCTCCTTACATTGTTGCTAAAATTGCTAAAAATGTGTATTTAGTTATGATGTGAATGCGTTCACAAGGTAAAATTTTGTTATTTTTACATTTGTGACATTGTAATTAAATATGGCGCTTATTTCTGTCCCTTTCCTTTCCAAAGCGGTGGAAAAGAATAGCGCTAACTTAAAATTAGGAATTTTAGGTTGTCTGCAGAATCGAGTCCAATATCTATAATCCCTAGTATTAGCATAGCCACCACACACTTGTGACACTAATATAGGCGAAAAAAACAGTCTAAAACATTTTAATAATGGTGTATTTGAAATAAAACTAAGTCTGATCTTCATCCATGACGTCTGCTTCCATCACATCATCTTCTTCATTTCCGTCTTCCTCATCACTGGGCACATCTAAATCTTTTTGGAATCCCTTTCCCTTCGTCCAGTGGCATTTGATTACCAATTTAAAATCGGCCATTTGAATGTCCAGAAGTTTTAATATGCTCGCCTGTTCAGGAGTTAATGGACTACCTTTCTTGCAAACCTATAAAAAATATTACACTAACATTAGCTAGTGGCAAACTGGCAACTAACTTTAAATAATTGTGATATGGTTCAAGATGTGACAACTAATCACTACATAGTATAAAACTAAGTTGTTTCCTGTCTGTCTGTCCCTATGTATGCTTAGATCTTTAAAACTACGCAACAGATTTTGATACGCTTTTTTTTAATAGATAGAGTGATTCAAGAGGAAGGTTTATATGTATACATATAATACATACATAATATAGTAAAGAAACACTGATAATATCATATAAACCTTCGCAAAACGAGGGTGGGTCGCTAGTCAATAATATACATACCTGGTATTCCTTTATGAGGTTTATTACCCCCCTTTCTAGTGATGTCGGCAAACCAAGGCGTCTTAAATGTGGTTCAATTGTATGTGAAAAATCTTCGAGGGGACCTTGTGGCAGTATCACATCACGAGTGGCAACAAACCCTGATCGTGCAAATTCTGTTGCTTCGTAACCTTTAAACCAATTCAATACATCCGGTACATCTCTGTTGGTCATCAGCAAGCCACATTGCCCTTTCAATTTTTTAGATATCTATAAGAATAAACTTTAATATTATAGTAACACATAAAATAATATATATGTACTATACATGAACACCAAATGCTTGAATTGTATAAAAATTTCAAAATCTAATTATGTAATTTATAAAATGTAGTTTCACCTATCACATTTAGGGGTCCAAAGAATATCTTGTGGAAAGTGGAAATATCTAGAAATGGAATACCTCTGCCTACCCCCTTGGGGCTTTTTTAATTTTTATAAAATAGTTTTTATACAGGATGTATTGACCAATTTCCAAAATTGGACCATGGTGGGCAGAAAGTGTAAGTATAAAATATACATATTATAGATGTAGCGACATCTAGCGATGCTACAACATCTAAATAGACAGCAAGTTCTAAACCGCCCTATTGAAGTTTTTTAATGAGTTTGTATAAATACAACTATCTAACAACAACCATTGGATGCAATGTCTTCAGGTATGATCACCTCCTCTGGCGGAAGATCTTCCCTTTTCAAGATCTAGGAGCATTTCACCTTTGCTCCTCCATTTAACAGACATATTCTTAATTTTTTTAAGTATTTCTATACATAAACCGAAAGTAAAGAATAATTATTTCTATAGCTGAGTTTTTAAATGAGTTTGGAAATTCTGCTTTATAGACATTCCCCGTTTTCAGTACTATGATTGAATTCGATAAAATGATATAAAAAATAAATGTTTATCTCACCAAATTGAGTTGTTCTTCCACCTCATCACTTTTAGTTCTACCGAGTGCTATTGCCATGACTTTGTTTTTACCAAAAAAAAACCTGGAATCCTTCCATTCACTCCGTAAATCTTTAAGTTTTGTATTGCGCATGTTGTCAACAGTAAATACAAAAATGTGCTCATATTTAGATAAAGACTTTCTTATTTCTTCTATAGTTTTCTGTTTCAAGAGAAGTCCCTTTTTGTTAGTTTGAGTAAGGGACACTGAAATCATAAAAAGGGTTTTAGAATTTAACAAGTTTATAATAATTAATAATAAACAAATTATACCTTTCTTATCTCTTTTAGATTTCGGCATCTTGCAAATCTGTTATTATTTCCCTGTCTAATATTCTCCCTTCAGCAGTTCCAATATAAATAAAATGTCTCTATTTTCTCGGCGCAGCGAAGTTTTCTTTCTTGGTTACAAAACACAACACCACCAAAACACGTGGGTTTCTCTTTTTTTAAGCATTGGCAATTTAGGCCATCAGCACTAAGCACGACACCAAAAATTATAAATATATATTATGTCTTGGCAATCGACAGTAAAACGATAGTGCTTTTTACGGCTTCTTGAGGTAATTTTGAAAACGTACATCACCTACGCATTTTATCGAATTTCCTATTTACTATACTCTAATAATTATAATGAGCCAAAACGCAAAACACACAGAAAAATGAAAATTTTACAAAATTTAATTTTCAGTAAAAAAACGAGTATTTTTGTGCATAGACTCTGAAGCAGAGCTAAAAATTTTTAATTTCGTTTTGTGTTTAGTGCTGATGGCATAGGCTACGATCAAAGATCATACTTCAGTCTTGTATGTTTCCATTATGGACCATTTACACGTGGCCATTCCAGTGAGCCATTCCAGTAAGCCAATCCAAACTGCCTACATCAAAGGCTTGAGGACAATCCAATGCAGTGGACTGTCTCTATTTACACGAGGCCATTATTGGAGTGGCTCACTGGAATGGCTCATTGGAAAGATCAGTCTACCTAATCCTACCTACCTAACGAGCCATTTACACAAGGGCAATCTACTAAGACAATCCACAATCCAAAAAAAACGTGAGGACAATGGAATGGATTGTCCTCAAGTTTTTTTTGTATGCAGTCTTAGTGGATTGCCTTAGTGGATTGCCCTCGTGTAAATGGCCCATAATAGTATAAAACAAAGTCGTTTTCCGCTGTCTGTCTGTCTCTGTGTATGTTTGGATCTTTAAAACTGCGCAACTGATTTTGAAGCGTTTTTACTTAATAATAGATGGAGTGATTCAAGAGGAAGGTTTTTATATACCACTAGCTTGTACGCGGCTTCGCTCGCGCACGTTTATTTCACCTCCTTTGGGGTTGAATTTTGCAAAATCCTTTCTTAAGGGATTCCTACACTATATAAACTATCTATGTGCAAAATTGAAAGTCTCTAGACTAGACCTAGCGGTTTAGGCTGTGCGTTGATACATCACCAATCAGTCAGTCAGTTTATCATTATAAAGATATAGCTGATATAAAGCGAAGCGAGGGCGGATCGATAGTAAGTAATAATAATTAGTTATTCTTGTGGAATTAATTAGTACCTGCTGCTATTCTTCTACCCCATCGTTTTCACGAGAAGTCAGAGAGGCAGGCAATTCATGGTAATCATGAGACGGATTTTTTTATTGCATTTATTGAAATTACGCGCGCTTTCTTGTACTTCCTGTATATTTGAACTTGGTAACTCACTATTTTCTCGTTTATATGCTATCCATCCATCTCTTTCAATTGAATGCTATTAGACAAGAAAAGATCTAGGGTTTCCTTCGAAAAATACATGAGTTTGTCTATCGTGTTACCACTGCTTCCGTCACGTTTACTTAAATTCAAGATGGCCGTTTTATCTTGAGAACCCTCTTCCGTTTTTTGTTTCCCCTCTGGCCCCGCTGCCGTCAGTGTAGTGTATCGTTCACAGCAAGAGAAAAACTGAAATTGTGTAGCAATTTGCTAGTTTAATAACTTTTTTTCCCTTCCAACAAGTAAGTGAATTGAAATTATATTCAGTGGATTACTTATTATGTGTAATTTTAAAGTGGCCATGTTTAGAAATTGCATTTTGTGACTGTGACGCATAGAAGGAGTGCCCCTTCGCAGCAGCCATTTTGCCCGTACCGGCGACACGATTTCGCGGCGCGGTTAGCTATTCATTCCAAATTTTTGTAATCGGAGCATAAAGTTATAAGAAATACTCCTAAATAATTGGCTTTCTCAATAGAAGTTTTGATATTAATTGATGATACTTTCATTTCCACGGAATTGCTACAGTAAGTTGGTTTTTGGCTCTTATTACATTTCAAAGTACATTCCTGGACCTTCAATTTTCTAGGATTGCTATTCGTCCAAGGCAAGTCCAAGGTACCACCTATCTTCTGGCAATAATTTATAGTTTGAATGATTATTGGATTGAGCTACTAGCGTGGAGTTGGTTTGGACGTAAATCTAGTCGTCACACTAGTGCGTCGCAATTTCGCCGTGCGTAGTCATGCCGTTATCTTGGTCGATAACGAAACAAGTGATAGAACATAGATGAAATTGTGTTTTTAATGAGTAAGACAAAAAAGATTCGTCACAGATCTTTATACTATTGAATCTGATTCAGAGTCAATTTCCGTTGTGTAACTTAGCGTAGGCAAATAGAATTGAATATTTGATATAGACATGCACTGCCTTTCAACGCTGTAGGCACGTGCGTGACATTGTCAGGGGCACACAAATGCTTTACAGTTGGTTGCATTGAACTAGTTTGAAAGGATTTTATAATAAAGGATCACAAAAAGAACCACAAAAGGCACACTCGTGAATTGCTAGTACACTGAAATCTTAAAATTTCACAGAAATTTTACAAAACATTTGTTTGTCCTATGTATATATTTGTCTTTGAAACATGACACAATTTAGTGGTCTTTATTAGATAATATATAGAGAATTCAATATAAAAAGTAAAAATGTTCATGTATTCCTTTATTTATTCTTCATTATAATAGGTATTTCATTCTTAAAATTTACCATTTCATTTAATTAAATACATATGTAAAGAAAGAAATAATAAATTAAATAATGGTAAGTAAGACATTCATGGTCACATCTAACATAGATTTAAAGAGCTCTCCATTTCCCTAATATTAGAAATTTAAAAATGAATAAAATTTGGCAGTTAGTTTTTAGATTGAGGTAGGACATAGCTACTTCTGATTCGCCAACAAAGTTGTATCATATCTGTCCATCATACTTTCTCATCATTATTCTGTCTTAACTTGATTAGAACTACTGTAGATATACGGTGCTCATTCAGTTTAACCACTTTAGTTTTCCATGTAAAAATTATAGGTAATTAGCCTCAGAGAACTTAGTGGTGATGTGCTCTGTTACAAGTTTATATGGTGTACTTGCAGGTGTTTATTCCACTTCCAGCTTTTTCCCTGTTTCAGGAAGGATTTTGAAATATCTTCGAGAGTTCCCAATTTTCCCATGTCTTGAGAACTTAGCTGCCTACATACCAAATTTCAGCTACCTACCTAAGTCCAGAGGATGCGGCTGTTGCATTTATAGATCAATCTGTCAGAAAATACTTTCTGAAAATTTGTATTATCACTAGCAGAGGCATTGCAACAATTCCCTCACTGACCCCCCCTTTTTTTTAGTATTAATTTCTAACTTTAACTATATCTTAGTTTGTTTCTATGTCCTAAAATTTATCTATAATCCGAGTTTCAGCTTCCTAGGTGCAGCGGTTGAGGCTGTGCATTAATAAGTCGATATCTCTCTTTATATTTTTAGATGGATATGGATACCTACAGTGGTTAGCATTATTGCATCATCCATATTATATGCTTCATTGTATATGTACCTATGTAGTTAGAAGGCTACTGTGAGGTTTTCCTTACTACTTATTTGAAGAGTTGTAGTCCCAACCTGTAGCAGATAAAGGTTGCCATTCATATTACCTCTAATTTATAATATAATAAAACTACTATGTATGTACCTACTTACATGTTTAAATTTAAAAATATGCATATTATTATTGATTGAAATCACTTCATAATAAAAGGAAGATGCATTTTTTATAACATTTGACTTACTGTACATACTTGATTAATGATTACTATTACTTTCGACAATTACAAAAAAGGGTCTTTCTATTTGGTTCATGTTAAAGGTCTTTCTGTTGGGTGTACATAATACGAACTAATATGTATTCATTTACGTTTACTATCAACTAGGTATCTACATTCCAAATTGATTGGATTATAGAGGCAATACATCACAACCCTCTGTTGTTAAATTACGTATATCTATCTACATCAGATCTACATACATCTTACTGGTAGAAACTGAATAATGTATTTCATAGGTAGGCTAGGAGCTACAACCAAATGATCTCAAAAAGTTGTACAGTTAGCTAGTTTTGAAACGAATTAAGGGCATATGGTGTATAGTAGGTAATCTGAAAGTATTGAAGACTTCAATATTGCGACGCGACATGTCTACGAAAAAGTGTTTGATGACTGTTTGTTGTAATGTGACATAAAGAAGATGTTAGAAGAGGTAATTGTATGTCATAGGTTGTTAGCTATTTAAAATCCTTGGCGCATCTTAATAGCTTAGCAACAGGGTGTGTAGAATAAAAGTAGGTAGGTACCTACGCAGTGGTAGGTATCATGGCAAGGTAGGCGCCGGGCCGACGGGCGCGGTGCACGCGGGGTGTACGGTGAGGGTGAGGGGTGTGTGCAAGCGTCGCGCTAGTCGTATTTCGTCTGGAGTGTTTATCCCGCGTCGGCGGATCAATACCGGTGGCGCAGTGGCGGTAGCCGGGCGGCGGCGCGGCGACGGCGCGTGCCTTGCTAGTGGCTCGAGTCTGTGAGATGCTGTCAAACCGAGTGGACGCCAATTCGATGTCGCGTTTCGCGTGAAGGCCGCTCTTTGAGCCACATTGAGTTTTCACATTGCGCTTGTGCGCTCGTAGGCCTCTAACCAAGGTGCGCCACTCTACATGATGACTCATTTTCCAATGTGCGATTCGCTACGGTGAAAATGACGCCTAACGATTAGTCTTTCTGAGGAAATTTAAATTGCACTGGCCATTATCGATATTCGGTTCATATAGTTTATCTGGAACTTATACTTGGTTGCAGGGGCATCAGTGAAATAGTCCTCACCCATCGTCTACGATGTCGGTCGACAAAGAGGAACTGGTGCAGCGCGCCAAGCTTGCGGAGCAGGCTGAGCGATATGACGACATGGCGGCCGCGATGAAAGAAGTAACGGAAACCGGCGTCGAACTCAGCAACGAGGAAAGGAACCTCCTTTCTGTTGCATACAAAAATGTCGTGGGCGCCCGACGATCGTCATGGCGTGTTATCTCCTCCATTGAACAAAAAACCGAAGGTTCGGAACGAAAACAACAGATGGCAAAAGAATATAGGGTAAAAGTAGAAAAGGAGCTCAGAGAAATCTGCTACGATGTTTTGGTAAGGAAACTTTTATTTTGCAAGTGTTTGCAAAAATTTCCTAGTTATATTAATTTAGATTAAATTAAATAAGCGGATAAGTCGGATCTTATACCGAATAAAGTGAGATGACTGTCGCTTGGAGTATTCCAGCGCGCATGACGTCATAGCTCGTCGTCAATTTAATGCGTGATGCAAGCGATCAGTTGTCGTGTCGTGGCCACTTCCTCTGTAAGCAGTACATACTTCTGCTAATGATGGGCGTTATAACGTTCATATACCATGTGGGTGCAAAAGGGGCGCGGTGCGGATTTTCCTCGAGGGTAGGGGAGGGGTGACGTATTGCGCCGCGTCACTGCGCGCGCCGCTATTCCTATTTCGTTCATTGCCCTATGTCTTAAAACTTAACTTATTAAATGCAGTCCATAAATAATAAGTTCACATCTAATTTAAAATACTAAACATATTTTATGAAGTGGGGTATTCATGATATGGTTTCATATGTTGACTTATTTGGATATCTGACTCATGGTTTTAACTACAAGTAGGCATGTAAGCAATGTTGCTGTGTCATATTTTTAATAAAGAAATATCCAACACTTAGCCATTACCTAGGTTATACAACAATTATCTTACTTATTATTTTGAATAATAGTTTAATCTTCGACTGAGGGTGATTCTGTAGTGGTAAAGAAAACCAATCATTGTGTACTAATAATAATAATAATAGAATCAATCTTGTTGCAGGGTTTACTTGACAAGCACCTAATTCCTAAAGCTAGTAATCCAGAAAGTAAAGTATTTTACCTTAAAATGAAGGGAGATTACTACAGGTACCTCGCGGAAGTGGCCACAGGAGAAACCAGAAATTGTAAGTGTTGGATCTACTTTATGGACACTTTTCGTCTAGAGAAATTGGTGTAAACCTTGAAGAAAGCAAATATGGTTCAAGTAGTATTTTATCAAAACATAGTATGTCTTTTATCAATTATTCAGTTTTGCTAACTCCCCTTTACCTTGCAGCTGTTGTAGAGGACTCACAGAAAGCATACCAAGATGCTTTCGAGATCAGCAAGGCGAAAATGCAGCCCACACATCCAATAAGGCTGGGTTTGGCGTTAAATTTCTCCGTCTTCTATTATGAGATATTAAATTCGCCAGACAAAGCGTGTCAGCTCGCAAAACAGGTCATTATTTGTGTCAGTTTAGCTTAGGCTCTGTGCTGGCTGGTTCGAGGACGAGGCATCGAGGGGTAACCCCACGCGGACATGTAGGCTTAGGTACTAAAGTGCTCGCTTGTCCGCAGCCGTCGTGGAGGACTCGCAGAAGGCCTACCAGGAGGCGTTCGACATTGCTAAGGCCAAAATGCAACCGACCCACCCCATCAGGCTCGGTCTCGCGCTCAACTTTTCTGTCTTTTATTACGAGATTATCAACTCGCCGGCGCGAGCGTGCCACTTAGCTAAACAGGTTTTTTATTTGCTCCATTGATCTGCCGTGTGACCATATTGACAACTTGTAATAATAACTCCATACTAACTTGAGTAGGAAATGCTCCTCGACTCGGTTTTGCATGAAAATTAAGAGACGTTTTGATTAGCTAAGTCATTTTTATGTCTGAGTTGACTAATCATGTTAGCATGACAATAAAAGCAATTAACCTCTTAATCCTCGGTCCAGCCAGTACAGAGTGATATTCGTAAATTAATATTTTTAATACCCATATTATGCTAAATTATAAGTTAATAAATTATTTTGAAATTAGCAATGCCCAACTACATATTGTAGGAAGTTTTAAATTATTCGTGGCATGGTTTGCAGGCGTTCGATGACGCGATCGCCGAACTGGACACATTGAACGAGGACTCGTACAAGGACTCGACACTGATCATGCAGCTGCTGCGAGACAACCTGACGCTGTGGACGTCGGACACCCAGGGCGATGGGGACGAGCCAGCGGAGGGCGGCGACAACTAACCGCGCGCCGCCATCACCCCAGCACACGCATTTGTTCTCATCGGTGTTTTATAAGAAAACGAGTAACATTCGAGAACGTCGCGCGGCGCGCCTCTGTCGCTGTTGCGAGCCGTCGCTTGTAAAAAAATGTTAAACATGTCGTTCGCAGCGGACCTTCACGTTCCGTCTAAAATTAAATGTTATGTGTCATCTTTGACGGTTTTGTATTTCTGTATTTACACTGGATTACAGATATCGAGCTGACCTGATGAATATAAATATTTATAACTTAAGTTATTAAAATTACGGTTTCTTAAGTTAAAAGTGTTTTCCTTTCAATTAGATTCTTAACAGCCTGGTCGGCCCCCAAGTATAACATTCCTTTCGCCGCATGTCCGCAGTGAAATGGAGTTCATGATGGTGAATGTTATTTTGAAATTTATGCAATTAGGTAATTAATATTTGTTAACTACGCCCAATGACCCAATGAAATCTAGATATTCATCAATATTAAATCCACAAACTGTAATGGCTGTATTAAATTAGGGCACAAAAAACTTGTTAGTGTCTTTATAATATGTGGTTTTTGTGATGTCCTTTTAAATTATAAATGTATGTACCTACCAAAGGAAACCTTTAATGTTGACATTAACCATTTTGTTGTGCCCGTCATTAATCACTTAATATAGCATTCTGAATTTCCAGGCATTTATTAGCGAAATAGTTTTGTGATGGAAAAATATTGTAACATTTCTGCTGCATTTTATCAGCCATTAATCTATTATATTTTTCATGTTTTCACCAATAAACTTTTGTATTAAATACAATTTTTAGTTTTAGAATCAATATTTGAATAAACCACCACCTATTAACCCCATAAAGATGTTTGTCTAAAACAGCATTTATCGTTTCAAGAAATTTAAAAGTGTTATCTTTATAAATCTAATTATCGGTATGTATTTGAAAAAGACGATGGGTACATAATTTGCATTGTAGAAGGAGATTATTACTTTGAAAGAGTGTATGTATCGTCCTAGCAGCGCCACGGCTTCTGATTAGCCTTTGGACCAGATATACATAGGGTACCCATTCCGTACCCTCGCGGTTTAGAAGATAGAGGGGGGGGGTGGGTTGGTGGTGCTGCCAAAATGACGTCTTTACATCAGCGCCACCGCTGTATCTCTGTTAAGTAAAGCATATTTCTGTATGTGGGCTACACGACGATTTCTTACTTTCAGAAAGGTTTTTAAAACCCACACTCAATTTCCCGTGGAATTAAATATATACAGGGTACAGGTGGCGCTGCCAGAATGACGTCGTTACAGCAGCGCCACCGCTGTATCTCCGTAAATAACAATAATAATTTATTACATAAACTTAGTATTATTACGAAAATGGTTAAAAAAGTAAAACTTATTGCTAATTAAATTTTAGTGATACCTAAACTAAGTAGGTAACTAAATAGTTGTCTTAGGTATCATGTTAACGGTTAGTACAAAAATGATTTTTGTAAATAAAGGACAGACTACACCAACATATAGTTCTCGTGAGTACGTTAGGTACGTGACCCGAACAAGTATATATGACCATGTCTTGGCCACTAAACTTCCCTATACTTCCTAAACCGGGAGGGAGTACGAAATGGGTACGTGATGTGTATCTGGTTCAGATGCCAATCGGAAGTCGTGGCGCTGCCGGGATGATACATACTTAGCACTTACACCACCTGTATCTCCGTATAAATAGAGGATATTCATAGTCTAGGACTACACCAACATTTATTCCCGTAATGTCTCATTTTGCAAGGTACCCTGAAAGATATAGACCCGAACAATTATTTGAGGTTATATTACCATGTCTTTGAAAGTAACATCATATTAATTTCTAAAATATGTTTGAAGCCACGAAATCAGCATATAAAAAGATGCCCAGCGACATCGCTCTTTTTAACACATGAATGCTGACAAAACCAAAGTCATGACGAAGCAATTGGAAAATAATCAGTGTGGAACCGAATCATAGAATATCTGGATAAGTACATAATTATATTTAGGGAAACAAGTATCGTTTAATACAAATATGTACATAACAATGAGAAAGAAGTAGATAGAAGAATAACATGGGGTAGGTATGTATGAAATAGGCGCACAATGCCACATTCGCTGATGCCACACTGGCAAAATGCCACACTATCAAAATGCCATATTATCAAAATAACAAGATTGTGCAACTCCCTTTCTTGCAGTAGGCCGATGATATGAATTTATGATGAATTAGAAAATAAAACTAATTGCATTATTTTAGTATTTAATTAAGTACATTATTTATTAATTCCCATTTATTTATTTTAACATAAAATATATTGAAAATGTAAATAGAAACTATGAATGCCAATAAAAATCATAAACACTTAATCACAAAATATGTATTATAACTTTTTTTCAAAAATAGCATATTTTTTTGTATATAACTACATAACTACCTACATTTATAATTGAATTGAGTAACAATTTAGTTGCACAGTGGTCATGGGGTGTTTAATTGTATTATAATAGTATTTAATCGCATTATTTATTAACGTGGAAATACGGAAATAAAATATAGCATATTACCTGACCGGGGATTTTCTCGCTAGTAGTAAAGTTTGTATCACTTTCCGTTCCTTTCAGAAAAACAGACAAACAAAAGTTCTCGTAATTCATAAAAACAACGTCCAAATTAAAAAAAAACATTCGAGAATGTGACATTATGCGAAAATTGCATTTTGTTAATGTACATTTTGCGATGTGGCGTTTTGAAAATGTGACATTTTGCGAAATTCCAATTTGTCATTTTGCGAATGTGGCATTGTGCGCCTAAAACGTATGTATCATCCTAGCAGCGCCACGGCTTCTGATTAACATTTGGACCTGATATACATATTACGTACCCATTTTGTACTCTGGGTGCGAAAGTCGTGGGTTTCGTACCCTCGCGGTTTAGGAGATATGGGGGGGGGGGGGGGGGTTGGTGGCGCTGCCAGAATGACGTCTTTCTGCCGTGGCGCTGCTAGAATGATACATTCCTACCAACAAATTCCAAATTCTGTGTACTTAGGTATTTGCTTTCATATCCTAAATTACACTTCAAGATCAATAAAGTTGAAAATTTATTGACATAATACATATATTTTTTTTAAGATTTGTACATCAGTAATAATAACACTTAACTAAATTATAAAAAATGATCTTTTTTCGCACTAACACTCATGAAGTCAATTTATTCCAAGACACGTTACGATATAATTCAAACGTTTTCGCTCACCATATAACCAAAAGAGAAAACTTTCCTTAATCGAGGCAATAAAATAATGCACAGTAGAGGGCGAATTAATGTTGCTAATAAATATGCGAAGCTCGATGTTAAATTTAATAACGCCGTCACATGTTTCGGGTTGTGTACAGGCTCCGAAGCACTTGCTGTCATCGCTGCCGCATAAACATTGTAAGCATTCAGGACTGCCCGAGGCGTACAGAGTACCAAATGCACAACAATCAACCAAAATGCTAATTTCAATGCCGCTGTAGCTTCGCAATTGTCAATTTCAGTTGGATTTGTCTTCGATTTCATTTTCACGATTATTAAAATACTGGCTGTACTCATTATAAATAACGGCACAAAAATATTGAATACGGTAAGCATCGAGTACATATTGAACCTATGGCTAGAGTCTAAAGTACAAATCACTACATCTTTTTCGAGACAAATAGTTGTAGCTAACGTAAACTCTGGAACACTCAGTGATGCAGCTAGCACCCAAACAAAAAATGTTGGTATCGTCACAGATATGCTCGTTGCAGTCAGTCTATAATCTACATTCATTGTTCGAGGCGGAGTTGAAGAGTCACTGTTTGCTACCAGGCTATGCTGTGATGATCTTATTTCCATATCTTCATCTTGGCTGTTTCTTTTTCTCCTTAGTTCTGATGTTTTTGCTCTGACATTTATTGTAGTCAGTGTATGAAGAGCTAAAGCAGTCACTAAGTACAGGGACGCCGTTGAAATGAACACGTTCATCCCTTGATATATTGTGCATCCGCTGTTTCCAAAGTACCAGGTTCTCAGATTGTAAACCCACAATTCGGGAACAATTATCGTTCCCAAAACTAAAAGGTCAGCTACTGCTAACTGTATTATTATTGAAAATAAACCTGAAACAAATAAGTTTTCTATAGAAAGAAATATAACTATTTCCTACAAAACTGCAATTCTGTGTTGTAATACTAACTAAAATTCCCTGGCTGGGCATAAACATTCCAGTCCTGAATTATTATAGGTATAGGTAAGCAACAGATCTCACCATTTCTTAATCGCCTGAAGAGTGCGGCCAAGACCGCGCAGTTAGCGAGGGCAGCAGCGCCGGCGACGCACGCGATGATCGCGGCGAGGGCGGCTGGCGGGAGCAGCGGCGCGAGCGAGTGCTCCGACATGGCGTCGGCAGGCCGGGGATGTATCGGGATCAATGACTCGGGCTCCCGAGTCACGGCGTTCTCCGCCGCCCGCCGGTCCTCGCTGTTTTTTTTTGCCTCTTGTGAATCACCACGTTCGTTAGGGGAACATGTGCGTACGAGGGAGTGCGAACCACTTTCCGTCAGCTCAATTATGAGGTATTTACTCCTAAAGTTAATAATAAATATGTACAAGTTATTTTAATTCAGCGAAGTTTGGAACAAACTTTCACACGACTTGTTACTGTAATGAAAGGTCGGTTAATACTGCAGATTGTGACGTGGTGGTCGTCTTTTGTGCGTACCTACCTAGGTGCGGATGTTTGCGAATACTGTCTTCAATAAAATAAAGGGCTGGTAGATGTTCTACTCATTATTATTCAACGTTCGCAACTTACTACCGGGGCATTGGCAAGACGACGAACGGCGAATGGCCTGCTAAGTCATTTCTGTTTTGGTTGGCTATATATTTATTGCCTCTAGGTAGGTATAAAGAAACGGTAGAGTGATAAATCTAAAGTATAGGTTTCATACTTTTTTATAGTAGCTGTTAAGTGTTATCATAGGTATCTACTCTTAATTCGACTTATTTTGTGTGTGTTTATTGTAAGGAACGTTTACAGCAGAGGTGACAACGACGTGACACTATACGAGACTTTTCAGCATACATCTTTGTGTCTATTTCAAGCGCATACATTTCCTGTCGTGTCGTGTCGCTTCTGCAGGCGTATTCACGGAGCTTCGATATTCGACTCGGAATCGGAAAATCTGTCGAACACTTTCGAGATGGGCTGACGTTGGTGTCGAAAACTAACGTCATACCTACGTACGACGGTCCTCATGTGACATAAGGATTCGGAAAATTTTTCACTCGATCTGAATCGAACGGAAACGGTGTCGAGCCTCCGTGAATACGCCTGCTAATGTGAACGCTCCCTAAGTCATACTTACATTTATCGAAGTATGTTTTAGATATAATTACCTACTTAAAAGCTGAAATGCGAGAGAGTAGGAGTAGGAAGGTACATTTAATTCGAATTAATCACTAGCGCCGGCTATTAGAAATCCTCGTGGCACTATTCGACTATAGAAAATTGCACTTCGACGAATAAATTTAATGCCTCGCTATAACATACGAGTAGGTATAATAATAGATTATACACCGAGGGGATAAAGCACTGGTTTATGTCATGAGCGCGATATTGAATCCTGAGCAAATGAGGGACTCGGAATTAAAACGGAGTCCTGAGTGCAGCAAGGGATTCAAGCTCGCCCAGGACGAAAACAGCGCTTTATCCCAAAGGAGATACCTACCTACTCTACTTTTCTCACATTTTGCGAGACAATAAAGAACAATGCCACTTCATATGGCTTGTAAGCTTCTTGTAAATATAGGTACACTTAGTGGCCGTTCGATTTTCAAATAAGTTATTGCTGTAGGTCTCTGAAACAATTTTTCATACGATTTCATTATAACCCGCCGGCTAAAATATTGCACCGAATCTCATTATAACCCGCTGGTTAATAATGACTTGCTTTAGGTTATGTTTGCATGATAGCAATGTCGAGCACGTGGTGTGAAAAATGCTTCGTCCTGAATGACTGACGGATCAACGCAGCCTAAACCGCTAATCGTAGAGACCTGAAACTTGGAGGGTGTGTTCTTTGTATTATGTAGGCATCCGATAAGAATATTTTTTTCGAAATTCTACCCCTAAGGGGGTGAAAAAGGGGGGCAAAGTTTGTATGTGAAAAAGGGGTAGAAAGTTATTTTGGGGGTGATTTGCTTCGAAGTTGATATCAATGTCGCAGTAAGATAGATAAAGCCGTAATATAGTTATATCCCTAGGGATATAATTATATACCGTAACATAGTTATACGAAAGCGATTCATTACTATCTCATTAGGAATATAGTTATAAAACGGTCCAAGTTTAGTGATATACTTATATTACTAGATTAAGTTCAGTGTTATAAATATATTCGGGTTTGTTTCAAAAAAGTCATATTGTATCATATTGTAGTGTATTAAAGCTAAGATTTGAGCAGTGATAGCCCTTACGGTTAAAGAGCCAGCCGAAAATCAGTGAGGCTCGGGTTCGAATCCTGCCATGTACCAATGAGTTTTTCAAAAACTTACGTACATATTTAGCACTAGCTCGACGGTGAAGGAAAACATCTTGAGGAAACCCGCAGGGCTCAGAATTAATTCTGAGACATGTGTAAATAGACCCGGTCCAGCGATGGGCTCACCACCTATCACGTTTAGAGGTCCAGTGTATCTCGTGAAATGTGGGTATATCCAGTAATGGAATACCTCTGCCTACCCCCTAAAGTAATCATTATCATTACATATTATAAAACAAAGTCGCTTTCTCTGTCCCTATATCCCTATGTCCCTATGTATGCTTAAATGTTTAAAACTACGCAACGGATTTTGATGCGGGTGTTTTTAATAGATAAAGTGATTCAAGAGGAAGGTTTTAGTATTAGTATTACACCCGTGCAAAGCCGGGGCGGGTCGCTAGTTATAATTAAAACGATCATATTTTCACGCAACGCAGGCAAGTCACTGTCGCAGGTTTCAATAGGCGCTGGCGCTGCTGATGAAGATGACGGTTGTTGCAAGTAAACAGATGCGACAGGCAAGGCGGCTCGGCGCCTGCTCCGCACACTCCGAAAGCTATTTCACTAAACTTAATCTAGTAATATAAGTATATCACTAAACTTGGACCGTTTTATAACTATATTCCTAGTGAGATAGTAATGAATCGCTTTCGTATAACTATGTTACGGTATATAATTATATCCCTAGGGATATAACTATATTACGGCTTCATCTATCTTACTGCGACATCAATACTTCTTAGTGCTATGGAGGAGCGGAGGTGGAATGCTCCTCTATCGTGAAAGGGGAAGATCTTCCGCAAGGCGAGGTGATCGTGCCTGGGGACCGCGGTCCAACGGTTGACGTTGGACAGTTGTATTTATACAAACTCTAGTTTAGAACTCGGCGGTCTATCAGCGCGTTCTAAGCAGTGTCGCTACAGTGCTTTTGATATAAATTAGGTAAGTACATTTAATTTATACACATGTTTAAAAACTCGCAAAATCTAGGTAGGAGAGACCGAGGGGTTTTGAAACAGAGGTTAGTTGAAACAGCGCTGATTACGAGGAGCTTGTAACTGTTAGAGAGGTGGCAACTTCCAAAATCAACTAACTTTTACGTACACATCATCCTTAAGTACACATCTGAGACTCAATGCGCACGGTTGCGTCGTTGTAGCTTACCCATAGCAAAAACCGCCGAAAGTAACTTTTGAACGGTTTTTTGCGGGACCTATATTTTCATAACCCAATTAAATTTTGATTTTAATTATATATGTATGGAAAGTTAATTTACTCAAGATTGAATTTAAGGGCCTCGTACAGTCAAGAGCGAGTCAAGCTTTACACTACCAGTTTAAGCTGAGCTCTGAATTATACTGCGCGCCATAGAATACAGGGCCGGTTCAAAGTCCAAAGTGTCAAGCTTGACGTGCTCTTGATTGTACTTGTAATTTCTTGGTATTTTTTTTATTATTTTTAATTTTGTCAACTTTGCAGGGGTTATTTTTAGACCTTAGGGGATTTGAAACAGGCTGTTTCAATTCACCTCGCTTAGGTTTTATTAGACAGTTTTGCCTTATAATGGTGTGGTATACATATCTATTTTTCTGTTTATTTTATTCTATTATCCCTACAGATTATAAAAAGAAGTATGGCTAGTCTCAAAATATACGAACTCGTATCATGAAAACTTACATTGCATCATAAAAGTCTGTGACGCGGTTTCTAGAGATACCTTCACTTTTGTAATGTACAATAATTTTTCGAAGAGCATAAACTAAAACATAAACAAAACTAAAACATTATATTTTTTCATCAAAATAAAGACTTAATATAATGCCAAAACATTTGAAATGAAGCTGTATGGACATTCAAAGAGGTTAATTTAAAAAAAACTTGTAAATTTGTGATTTTATTTCTAATTATAAACTATTTACAAGAAATTATTATTTATTTAAGATTGAAAATAAAAATAAATAAAACTTGCTTGATACTGTTTAAAATTTTGTTGTATAAATAATAATACTACATTGTCAGACATCATTTACAGAACACGTAGATATTTAGTCTTTGACTAGGTTAAAAAAAACTAGTGTCTGGTACTATGAGTTTTTTAAAACATAAGCACTTTCATAAATTCTCGCGTAAACACCCAGACACAAAGTCAACACAAAGTCAACGGGTGAGAATCTTACGCGCTCACCTTTGACTCAGAAGGTATGGTCACTAACAGGTGAACCAAGGGCCCTATAATCAAAAATCAAAATTAAATTCATTTATTTCAGTAGGTATACAAAATACACTTTGAATACACTATAAATTATACTATCATCTCTAATGTACGGCCCTCAAATCCATTAAAAAACAGCTGTTTCAATTCACCTAGACCCCTGTTTCAACTTACCTCGGCATAAGGAGAGTTGAAACAGAATGACTTATTACGTTCAAATCGATTTTTTGTCACAGATTTTACTGTTACCCATTCTTTGTGGCCATTATCTAAAACTATAAGAAACAAAACTATCGATGAGCCTAAATTCACGCGGTTTGTGCTATTAGATTTTTTTTTATGAAGCATAATGTAATAGTAGATTGTTATACAAGGGTCGGAAGGAATCAATCCCGATACGAGGTATTTAGACGCCCGTGCGCAGCGAGGGCGGATGTAGTCCGAGTAGGAATTGATAACTTCCACCCGCGTTAAACACTCTACTTTTCATTTCGAATTCAAGGAAAGTACACAAAAAAAATTACAATTTTACAAAAATTCAAACATGCAAAAACGCAATAATACCTACAAAAAAAAAACAAATTTGTCAACAATACAACCAAAGAGTTTGCAAGAAAGAAAAACTTTTTCTTTTAAACGTCTTTGAATACTACATCATAGAGTACCTAACCTAAATAACATTACAAAAATAATATACAAATCCTTCCTCTTTAAAATAATATGTACTTTTACCCGAGTAATAGTGTTCTGTGCTTATTGGTGTTGAATTTCGGAACAGCTTACCAAATTATTACTCTTTTAAATTTTAAATATAGAACGAGTACCTACCGCCCCGCGCGCGGTCTATTTTCTATTGTTTATACCTACACTCACAAGGCCGCGCCTTTTTTTCTCATTCTAATTGATGTAAAAAGTTTCGTATCCCTACTAAGTACCCAAAGACGGAAGAAAGTCATTCTCCTTCCTAGAGAAACTTTTTCTATAAACGTCTTTGCCAAATGTAGTAAGTACTATTTTTTTTAATTCATTTCCGCCCTAAGGCCGGAAGCAATTACTATGAGTCTTTCCCGACCGAGGGCCTGAATCACAGCCCTGAATCTCTCTGTGGTGGGAATCATCGCTTCCGACCCGGTACTCAGATCAAACATACACTACTTTCCGAGCAAAGATATTAAAGTAAGGATAAGTCATATTCATACAACGCGCGTTTAAAAATTGATCCGCTACAAGTGGCTACAACATTCACATACTTACTTCTTAGCGTATTTATAGCATACAAAAATGACGAGGAAAGATGATACGGAACGAATAATAAAGAAACAGACAGCTATCTGTCAACAGTTGCGCTTGAAATACGAATTGAAATACAATGCGACTAAATAAAATGTGGTTAATTAGCTACATTTGTCGGCCTCATTTTCCGCGCTCTAGTGACATATCTACGTCTTTCTATATATAATATCTTTGTGTCCGAGTATGAGATATGAAAAATTTGTTTCAACTCCCCTAGGTCTCCCCTACCTACTGAACGGATTTTGATGAAACTTTACAGTTATAAGTATAGCTTATATTATACATCAGAATAACACACAGGCTATAGTTTTATACCCGTATTCCCACGGGAACGGGAACCGTGGGGCGCTGCTAGTCCCACAATAGAATTATGAAAAAAGCATCAAAATCCGCCGCCTGAGAGATTGCTAAGGTACTGGGCAGAACGTGTTTATCTTTAAAGGGATAGAAATACGTTGCATTTTATAAAATCTGTCCTACCGCCTGAACATTTACGTTATCCCGTTCCCTAGGAACTATGTGTTTTTCTCTATTTTCTATAGTTAGGGTCTCTAGTGATCCTGTGTAACTGCTTTCATTATAAGTTGTACTATTCATCATGTTCCTCTCACCTCTGTATTTTTCATTTTAATTATTACAAAAAGCTCATTCTCATTTCATTTCGCAAACAAACATTACAGATAACATTAGTCATACGTACCTCAAAACCACAAGTGGGACCAACGGCAGAAAGCAAACATGGGATTCCAATCCATTATTTTTCCTTTCCATGATTTGGGTGTTTATGTAAGGTCGGTACCTATTTAACCAATCCGTTTACAACGAAAAAAAAAAAAACGTTTAAAACCGAAATTAACCATCTTTTTCGATTTAAAACGGTTGCTGTTGACGACTAACTATGTTTTTCTTGATTAAGTATAATAAACTGTAAATATTTTTAAATGTGTGATTGACCGAGCGTAGAGCTTACATAAGTTATAAAAACTCTATGGATAAGTTAAAAACTGAAATGGTAAATAACAAAAAATCATTGTTTTTTCTATAAACTAATTAAAACGAAACATGACGTCAGGTGACCAATAATTGCCCTTAATGAAGTGTAAAACAGTTATTTTATTTTTGTAGGCGAATTGTAAACTGTTTAAAACGATTTATTTAGGGGTTAAAACGGCAACATTTTATTTAAAACGTTTTAAATCGGTTGTTTTACATCATCTGTATATGGGTGCATTAAGAGAGGCATTATAATTTATAGTTAATCCGTGAATTACTTAAAAATATGTTGGTAACGATTTACGATTGTAAAGTGTTTATAACGAGTGGCCCGGGCAGACATTGTTCTGCCACCGTATAAACCATCCATTGACCCACCCAAACTACACTAAAAATTTCATTAAAATCGTTTCAGAATTTTCAAGTTTTAGCGAGACTAAACGAACAACTATTGAATTTTATAGGTATATAAGATAAAGAGAAGATATGTACCTATTATGTACCTATGTAGGTTTATACCTATGTAAGTACCTACTTTACCTACATATTTTATTAGCACCAACATTGTTTTTTAACTTGGAACATAGTGTAGGTACCTGCTTGAGGTAGGTACCATAATTATATTGTAAATACCTACATTGTACATATTGAAGACATAAATTTTAATAACACGAGCCCTTACAATGCGGGCAGGTTTCTGTACTTTACTGATAGCACAGCTGATATAGCGAATCAATTAAGTAAGTTGTGCTTAAAGATATGAAAAACAGCATTTTTAGGGTGCCTCAGTCCAAAGATGAACCTTGACGGTTCTGTCCTTTCGTCGTCTCCCCTTCTGCCAGACGTTTCTAAATGTTTGGAATGGGAATACATACCATTAGGTTAGCCTACCTACCTACCTAATTCATAAATTATAAGTAGTAAAGTGTAGGTACTGCGCTGATTATTTCTTTTCATATCTCATACTCAGAAAGTAGTGTATGTTTGATCTGAGTACCGGGTCGGAAGCGATGATTCCCACCACAGAGAGATTCGGGGCTGTGATTCCCGCCCTCGGTCGGGAAAGACTCATAGTAATTGCTTCCGGCTTTAGGGCGGGAATAAATAAAAAAAAAATAGTACTACATTTGACAAAGACGTTTAAAGAAAAAGTTTCTCTAGGAAAGAGAATGAGTTTCTTCCAACCTCTTTGGGTGCTCAGTAGGGATACGAAACTTTTTACATCTTGTGAGTGTAGGTACAAACAACAGAAAATAGCCCGCGCGGGGCGGTACGCGTTCCATATTTGAAAATTAAAATAAGAGTAATAATTTGGTAAGCTGTTCCGAAATTCAAAATCTTGTTTTTCATCGACACTAATAAGCACAGAAGGCTTTATAAGAATATGTACTTTTGTACATATTATTTTAATGTTATTTAGGTTAGGTATTCTATAATGTAGTATTCAAAGACGTTTAAAAGAAAAAGTTTCTCTTTCTTCCAACCTCTTTGGTTGTATTGTTGACAATTTAGTTTTTTTTTCTTAGGTATAATTGCGTTTTTGCATGTTTGAATTTTTGTAAAATTGTAATTTTTTTTTGTTTACTTTCTTTGAATTCGAAATGAAAAGTAGAGTGTTTATCGCGGGTGGAAGTTATCAATTCCTACTCGGAGTATATCCGCCCTCGCTACGCTCGGGCGTCTAAATACCTCGTATGGGAATTGATTCCTTCCGACCCTTGTATAACAATCTACTATTCCCCATTCCTTTGGGGTTTTGGATATCTTTTCATATTTTTAATTAAAGATCACGCAGTTTCAAAGTCGTGAACTTTATATAAAACGTACAACTTTTTTTAAAAATACAGTAGGTACCTACCTAGTAAAATATTAGACTGTCTATCAAAATTACAGGGAACACTATATTTTCTGAATTCCGGCCAACACTCACCCTCATATTGGTAGGCTTTAAGTAGGTACCTACCTAATTAGGTAATAATTTATTTATAAGAAGATACCTACAAATAAAATACTTACTCTAATTAACACCTCTCCATAGTACAGGGAATCCTAGTTTGGAAGCCAGGCAACTAGATCTATTGAGCATCATTGTAACATCAATTTGTTTCGATTTAAGAGTGCATTGCTTTTGAAATAAACTTATTACCTATTATTATTAATAATTAAATTTTATATGCGATAGCATTACCTACACCTATATTTTGTATTAGTATTAAGTATAGGTATATTTCGATAATTTTTTCTGATAATAAGATAGCCCGGTTTCCTTGGAGTGTTGAACTGAAGGACAGCGACTCAATATCGTTCATTTGTTTTGATTGGCGGCAGCCGTCGACCGCCGGCGGCGGCGGGTTCGCGTGATGGATGACTCGCGACAATGTTCCTCCTGGGACGCGTGTGGGCGGTGTCTTGACAGCCAAATTCTGCACTTTCCTCCGACTTTCTCTCCGAGGTGCGAAAGGTGTTGACTCGGGGGCTCGCAAATACTCGCAATGCTTATTCGGTAGCTGGCGCCGCATAAGTGTACGCGTTCTAATCGCGTCAACGGTCGACGGTCCCTCGCTACAGTGCATCGCGCGCACTTTAGATATTCAAAGCACCTGCATGCCGCTTCCGAGTTGAGTTTATAAAAGTAGTGCTAGAAGTCAAGGTGTCTACAATCGGTTGAGGAGCCGGAGTGGAATGCCAGAGGGCAGTCATGGGGCGAGCAGAGATAGTGACTGTAGCGCTGCTGGTGGTGCTACGCGCCGGGGCGCCAGCGCGCTTCCCCGTGAGTACGCTACTGCCTACGCTGCTAGGGCGGGCGCTCGATTATCCCAAACGCCCTTGCACGTGAAAGATCCCATGTGGCATCACAATTCCTAGTCACATCTAGAGTGATTAATGATTATTTTTCACAACTATTACACTAACTAACAAGATGTGGGGTGTTTTGTGTAATCATTATAATATATTGTAACCGCCAACAAAACAACTGTTTAAACCTAAAGAATCATAATTAACGAAAGGAGAGTAGAAACCCAAACATAATATTCGTTTCAGTACCTAATAACTTATATTTTATTTTGGAACAAAAAAGTGATATTGAACCTAATAAATAAAAATGACCTTTTAGTGCACATATAGGTACAGTACAGTTTTACTTATTAATTTAGAAACAATCAGTTTTTACGTGTAAACTCTTGATTGAAATGTATCCAACTTAAGTATTTAGTATGTATTTATTATAATTTACCTACATAAAATTATCTCGGCAGACTACCTAACAGTGTAGGTGTAAATATTAAGAATTGGTAAATTCATTAAACATAGGTACAACAAAACGTAGGTATTTTGTGGTTACTTCTACCTACCTACTCACTGCATTGAACGCAGAATCTTTGGAACAAGTGCCTACCTGGAAACCGATTACAACCGATCAAGTAGCAGTTTACTGCGGGCGATCTGTTAATCCTATTGTTTTGCTATTACGCGGCTTGACCGGTCTTAAATATTTAGTGATGATTATGTGTTATATTATTGTCTCTTCGAATTTGTGACGAAGCGATTTCATAGATATTGACACATAATTGTAGTCAACCGTCCTGAGTTCAGGACGGGCCGTCATAAATTCCAAGAGTTAAATAATTATGCGTCACAAAATCATCATTACATAGGTACCCATGTAATAGATAATCAGTTTCCATGTCCAAGCGTTCCGAGATCCCAATCACACAGCGTAGTACTAATTTGTTTCCACTTTATGATAAATATAATAAGATAAAATACATACGCGCACGCCTTTTCCCGAAGGGGTAGGCAGAGACAATAGACCGCCACTTGCTACGAATCCTGGCACAGCTTTCGCGCCTCATCCACATCCATCAATCGGTTCATACATGCTCGTCGGTTTCGGGTACTCTTTATCTGGCTTTTCTTCAATACATCGCTGATCTGGTCGATGTAAGCAGGCCTAGGTCGGTCGGTCGGTAGTAGGTAAAATAAGATAATTAAAGTAGGTAAATAAAAATATAATCAAGTAGCGGTTCTGCGCGGTTTTACCCGCGTAGTTCGCGTTCCACAGAAATAAAATATATCCTATGTTACTCAGGGATCTTCTAGCTATCCATTGGCGATAGAATTTTTAAAATCGGTCCAGTAGTTTTTGAGTTTATTCGTAACAAACATTCAAAAATACAAATCTTTCATCATCACAGAATGCTGTGATAAATATGTAGGTAGGTACACATTTTTTATTTTTTACATGCCCTCACCCGGATTCTTACCCGGGCCTCACAATACGTAAGTAGGTAAATAAGTCTTATTGCTTACTTAGTTATCTTATTTTCTGTTTCTTTGCTTGACAAACGGTCCATGGAAGTAGGAAGGATTCATGGTTTGGTCAGCTATTTAAATACGATGAGATAATGCCAGTCAGTTTTTGATATACAAATGTAACATTTTCATATGAATGATTCAGCACAAGATTTACAATTCCTTTGCCTGAGTAGTATTGGGTATTACGTAGTAGGACGGAACGGTAATATAATGAGTATTAATGAGTTGCTGCTGTGTTTCATAATGTTCACGAGAATAAGTATATGGGTAATTTGAACAGTTTATTAATTTTCTTACGTTTCAAAATGTCACAACAATTTTCTTCAGAGGTTATTTGACGTAGAAAATTTAATAGTTGAGGTAAGTAAATACAAAAACAAGTGAGGGCTAGTTTCGGAAAGTATACAAATATCACACTTAAGTCAGTTAAAAACAATTTTCAAATTCATTGTATCTTTTGTATCTGGGTCTCCAAGGTTTTTTTTTTAACATTTCTTAAAATCCTCCAAAGCAAGGGATTTTGTTGATTCAGGGGTGTGATTACTGGTTTGTACCTCGCCAATGTTTTCGTAGTACAACTACTTTTCTTAATGTAGGTTTTTCTAGTTATGTACTTAATATATTTTTGCCCCCCCCCCCGTTAGTTTTCAGTAGATACGGGTTGGTTGTGGATCTGAGATGAGATTGTGCCTACGCCTGCACCTTTCAATGAAAACCATAACCTTCTTTGTACATAAAAGTGGCAATTGATTGATCACGATCGATATAATACCTATTTATTTAAATTGTTAATAAGTACATGATTATAGATGGATTGTTAAATATGTGTTAATCATTTAGAAAAATAAATTTGGTGTTAATAATTGTAGAGTTTCTGCAAGTCGGGGATTTCATTAATTTAGGTGCATAGGTATCTACATACACGTAAGCAATTTTTAATGGTTTTTAGTCCTTATGTACTGTGTTAATCTTGATTTCTATAATATGAAGTCAGTGATCATTAATTTAAAAGGAAAATTATTCCACGTAATTTTAACAATTTACCGTTACGTCCATAAAACGTCATTGTCGTTGACGACGTGAATACCCATTAACAACAGGAAGCATATTAGACAATCATTCTAATGATATAATGTTCAATGGAGCTTCAGTATGAAAAGCAATTATGTCAATGGGTATTATCCAAACCGCATAGTTACGTAACAACCGTTTTTCTATGCACTTCTTCCCAAAACCTCATATTGTAAAGACTTTCTCTGAATTCTGGTATTTGACCATAGAGTTTTATTTTAGCAATTATATTACATAATAAAATTGAGTTTAGGTGTTTCGCGGACTGGATCACGTAGTGAGTTACACAAGCGGCTGTCGGCGCAGTTTTTCAATGGGTGCGATGCGATGATTCACTACACGGACCCATTACTCCCGCGGCGCGCGACGTGCCGCCGCAATTGACGTGCCAATAACTTTCATCACAGGCAGCACAAACGTAACTCCACAATGGAATTCCAAAATTAAAGTAATTACTTGAGCTATTGCGCTGCACTTGTCGGAAGCCGATAATTCACTAACACCTATTGTCTTGCGTTGAAAAGGAAAAACAAATAGTATTACTTTCCCCTTTACTTCGCTCGCATCCAATGTGGTACCTACACTTAGCTGACTCATGTGGTGTTGATTTCGGTTTCACTCACCTCCATCAGTTTGACTGACTTGCCAAAAAATAAATACAAATATGTACCAGTACACTCGAACTTACAAAACTTGACGAGTGATGCTCATTCTGCGGTGTCTTTGTTACTTGGACCTGGGATCATTAATCATAATTTTTTGAAAAATGAAAATGGACAGACAAAAAACACACTCAATAACTAATGTACCTACCTATGCGCTATTCTTTGTATAAACGAATACAGTCCCGTAACTTATGCAAATTGTCTATCTTGGCTCTGGATTTGGGAAACATACCACGGTAGCCACTTTTGGCTAGTTCTCAAAAAAGTGACACCCGGAATTAAATTTGCAACCTTTTAAAAATGTACTCCTTTTTGGGATTTTTACTTTACAATCCGATACATATGGTATCCCTTATTGTGAATATGTGAAAGGGAATGGATTCTGAATATTAATCTGGGAGAATATAAGCCCATGAAAATTTCAGGTCGACAGGTGAATGATAGTAGGTACTAGCAAGTGAATGAGAATATCAAGTCAGGTTATGATTACAGGTGCAGGTTAAAGACAATATAAGATAAATATATAAGAATCCTGTATCAGGTTAATGAAAATAGTGGCAGGTAAATGATAAAAATAAAATACGATATTGCACAAAGAAATAAAAGATTAAAAAAGAATCAAATTAAAATAATTATTTTCTTAAGTCTCTTTCTTTTGTCACGAACCATGACATTTAAAAATTTATTTATTTACCAGTATGTCACATAAAATATTTACTATCTTTGTGCCCTGCGGTTCCACCCGGAGGTATTTTGATTTTCCCGTGGGAATGAGATATTTCACAATTATAAAAATAGCTTATGTTACTCTCTGATAATGTATCTTTCCATTGGTGAAAGAATTTTTAAAATCGGTCTAGTAGTTTCGGAGCCTATTCAATGCAAACAAACAAACCCACAATGAGATCTTTTCTCTTTATTATTTTACTATTATCATTATGATATTATTAGTGTATATTTATGACCAGTAAGAGTAGCACAGCCCACAATGCAATAAGATACATTTTTACTAGCGCATACAGAAATGCTGTATATTTTTATTCACCCGTATTTAATAGGCAGGTGAAAGATGGACAGGTAATAGAGAAAATGACCGTTATTACACTCTTAAAGACAAGGCGTTCCATGTTTTTATTGTTTATTTACATATGTTAAAGTAAATACTTGTTTACATCACATAACGAAATTTCAAAACCAAACGTTAAATAATCACACATACACAGAGGAAAGAAAAAAGAGTACTCACCCACTACAAACACCGGTCTGAAATATTTGTCGCGAAATTCCTCGAGACACAAAAAAGATAGCAGGTTCTGGTCTAACACAATTCTAGGTGGCCGACTGGCTGGTACTTTACAAGAGGGTTAGGGAGCGGGACGCGTGGTAGTATTCGCTGTGCGCTAGTGTGTTTGTGTTGACAGGTGAAGTAGAAAAATCCCTACGGACAAAATATTTTTTCCAGTAGTTTGAGTATTATGCGTGTTATTAGCTATAACTGTTAAAATTCCGTATTTTGATTATGTGAGAAGTAGAAATAACTCATAAAATATTTTTTTTATTATTAAATAATACGAGAAAATGACTATTAAAGTTGACTAAGTCGCGTTTGGACAGGGCAGGTTAGGGAGAAACTATGACCAAAATGGATTGTATAGGACATCATTTAATTCATATATGATTAAATATACGTGGCCTTTGTGTAAAAAGTATCTCCTCATATATCTACACTCATAAAGTAATGACAAAATAAAAAATTTAGCCGATCCAAAACTGTTTGACAGGTTACGGTGCCACTTTTTTGAGAACTAGCCTTTTGTACATAAATGTAATATCTCTAGATAGTTTGCGCCAAGAACACCCTGGTTCTGCTATAACCTCCGTCATTTTTAGGGGCAAAAAAATATAAGTAATGTAAACTGTTAATTATGGTGTACCTAGGTACCCACTTGTGTATATCTTACAGATTGGGAGTACCTATGAAAAACCTTTCGGGAATCAGCCGTGAGTGTAGATTTATTTATAAAAGGCACATAGTAAATATGTATTATACATACATACATATAATCACGCCTCTTTCCCGTAGGGGTAGGCAGAGACCACTTCTTTCCACTTGCTACGATCCTTACATACTTCTTTCGCTTCGTCCACTTTCATTATTCCTTTCATACATGCTCTTCGGTTTAGGGTACTCTTGACCTGGCCTTTTTTCAAGACGTCCCCAATTTGGTCTCGAAACGTCCGCCTAGGTCTACCCCTTCCCACACTTTCATTCACACTCGCCTTATACACTTTTTTCGTCAATCGTTCGTCATTCATTCTCTCGACATGGCCAAACCATCTCAGCATACCTTTCTCAATTTTTGTCACTACATCTTCTTTCAGACCACATCGTTTCCTTATCTCACTATTTCTTATCCTGTTTACATATATATATATATATCCTGTCACTCAGTTTAACTCCTATCATACTTCTTAACGCTCTCATCTCAACTGCATTTATTCTGCTTTCATGTTTCTTCTGCCATACCCAACTTTCACTTCCGTACATGAGTGTCGGAGCCAACACCCCCCTATGCACAGCCAAACGAGCCTTGTTAGACACCTTCCGGCTGCTCATAAAGGAGTGCAAAGCTCCATCCACCATGTTTCCTGCGTTCACTCTTCTTTCAATATCACTCTCACACTTTCCATCTCTTGTAAACTTTGAACCCAGATACACAAACTCATTCACCTGTTCAATTTGTTCGTCTCCAATCACGATATTGCACTCTGTCACTGCCTCATCTCTTTCAAACACCATCGCTTTCGTCTTCTTTACATTCATCTTCATTCCCTTTCTAACAAAAGATCCACTCATAGCAGTTACCATCTCCTGCAACTCCTTGGCCGAAGACGCAAGTAATACTTGGTCATCAGCATAGAGGAAACATTTGACGAGTAACTCATTCATTCAAACCCACTTTCATTCTCTTTTAAATCTGTCAAGCAATTGTTCATGAACAGATTAAACAGCCACGGTGACGCTACACATCCCTGTCTAACACCTTTTTCGATATTAAACCATTCGGTGTATGCCCCGTTTATCCTTACACAAGCACTGGAATCCCTATAAAGAGATTGCAATGCTCGTATGAGGATACTGCTCACACCGTTCACGGACAATGCTGACCACAATTCATTCCTCACTACTCTATCATAGGCCTTTTCTAGATCCACGAACGCTCAATAGACCTTCTTGTTTTATTATACTTAGTCTGGCCATAAATACTGTTACAATTAGAAATAAACAAAATATTACATTTGAATTTGGAATCTGTTATTTTTATATGATTGTTCATTGTGTTTTCTCATTTTGGCGCCAATACATTGTACACTATTTTGCGATATTTAAATGGAGTGGGGTGATAAAGAGAACCGAATCGCTGTGATTGCATTACACAAAGTAGGTATGGAGCCAAATGCAATTTTTAAAACTCTCCATACGCTTGGTATTAGTAAAATGTTTGTGTACCGGGCTATTAACAGGTACAATGAGACGTCCTCTGTTTGTGACAGAAAAAGATCTGGCCGGCCACGTAGTGTTCGTACGAAAAAGGTGGTCAAAGCAGTAAAGGAAAGAATTCGAAGAAATCCTGTCCGAAAGCAAAAGATTTTATCTCGGGAGATGAAGATTGCACCTAGAACCATGTCGCGTATTTTAAAAGATGACTTAGGACTTGCAGCCTATAAGAGACGTACTGGTCATTTTTTAACTGATAATTTAAAAAAGAATAGGGTGGTAAAATCAAAACAACTACTGAAGCGGTACGCAAAGGGAGGTCACAGAAAAATTTTGTTTACGGATGAGAAAATTTTTACAATTGAGCAACATTTTAACAAACAAAATGACCGTATTTATGCTCAAAGCTCTAAGGAAGCTTCCCAATTAGTCGACAGAGTGCAACGAGGGCACTATCCGACTTCCGTGATGGTTTGGTGGGGTATTAGCTATGAAGGAGTGACTGAGCCATACTTTTGTGAAAAAGGTATCAAAACATCGGCACAAGTGTATCAAGATACCATTCTTGAGAAGGTAGTGAAGCCCCTTAACAACACCATGTTCAATAACCAAGAATGGTCCTTCCAGCAAGACTCGGCGCCGGGTCATAAAGCTCGGTCTACGCAGTCTTGGTTGGAAACGAACGTTTCGGACTTCATCAGAGCTGAAGACTGGCCTTCGTCTAGTCCCGATCTTAATCCGCTGGATTATGATTTATGGTCAGTTTTAGAGAGTATGGCTTGCTCTAAACGCCATGATAATTTGGAGTCCCTAAAACAATCCGTAAGATTGGCAGTGAAGAATTTTCCCATGGAAAGAGTGCGTGCTTCTATTGATAACTGGCCTCAACGTTTAAAGGACTGTATTGCAGCCAATGGAGACCACTTCGAATAAGCTTTTCATATTTTAAATTGTTTTATATTTATGTATTAAACTAACACACTGTAAAAGTAATAAATGCTATTTGCAATAGAAAAAAATGATTTTCTTTGTTTCAGTATTTATGGCAAGACTAGGTATGTATTATGATAGTAGATAATAATTAACAATTTAATTAAAACAATGCAAATGCTAACAAGCAATTTTTTGCGTCTAAACATTTTAATTTCTCTAAAGAGGCCTGTGGCCTTCAATTAAAGCAATGAAGACAATATAGTGTGGGAACATTGTTATCATGACATAATATGTAGGTACGCGTGTGCGAAAACATTACTAGCGCTATAATTATTTATGAATATGTTACTGTTTAAGTTAAAGGGCAGAAAAATCATTTCACGGAAATTACGTCATCGATCTTGTCGCTTAAATCGTATCACGACACATAACCCTAACTATAATATTTAAAATAAGAAAGTGATTTTGTTAGTTTGTTACGTTTCAAACTCGTGAAATTGGTAAGTGTAGAGATAGATTGCACCTTGGAGAAGGAAAGAGGATACATGGTGGAAAAACACATGGTTTCTAGGGGACGCGGTAACCTAAAGTTCACATGAACAGAGTCGCGGGCAACTGCTAGGTTCAAATATACTTACATCTCATACTGTACAGTGGCATATCTAGGGTGCCTCTCACAGGGTGAGCAAAATCCTTAAATCATATTGCATTGTAACTGATACAACTTGTGGTGAGTTCAGCTATCATTAATTCTCGCGACGGATAAAACACGCGGGACCTTAGAATTGAGAGTAGGTAGGTAGGTATATTCATTTAATTATGATATCTGTTTATTTAGTGTTCCTATTAATTTTATATTACCTAAATGTTTTAAAGGGCACAATTTCCCTGTTTGCCTAGGTGCCATTTTCCATAGGTATCTACAGCCCCCCGTACACATTTAACCAAAGTTTCTATGTACCTATCGGCGTCGTAAATTACGTCAGATGTAGTTTGGTTTAAAAACTAGTCGAAAATTGCGCTGCGCAAAGCTGTCTGCAGTTTCATCACTATATAAACATGCGGTCTACGGCTTACACACCACGCACTTCGGTGTGCATCTGGATTGAGGGCCCACTTTTTAAATTATTGCGAAACGAAATGATACTTACAGGGCATTTACTTAAAATTTTGTAAAACCTAAAGCAAAGATTCTTAAATTTCTTAAACGTGAATCAAAAGAGTTATGGTCAAATAGCTTGGGCCCTCAATCCTGACGCCTGCATAAAACGGCATAGTCGAATCTCAGAAAGTACTATCCCTGGGATAATAATTTTTATTCGAGTATTTAGTTAGGAATTTGTTAAATACATTAAGAAATTGTTAAGTCTTAAGAATGCGACAATACAGATTTATGGCGGTTTAGCTTGGGCCCTCAATTCATCAATTTTGATATTGTAGAATCAGCAAAAAATATGAGTTTTTCTAAGGAAAGATATTAATACGACTTTAATATATTTGAGTTCCATATCTCGGAAAATTTGTTAAAAAGAAATAACGACACAAAAGTTAATTGTTAAAAAGTTATTGAAATTCGTATTTTTTCAAAACGTCTGAACTGAGGGCCCAAGGTTTTTGTCAGTATTGACTAGACTAAGCTTTCTACACTACCGCACTTTAGGCTAAGTATTTTAACAAATTCTTAACTAAAAGGCTACAAAGCGTCCATTCTTCTAAATGCCGTACTTTAGGAGAAAATTGATTTTCGATGTTTTATATGAGAAAATTCAGTAGGGTGTATATGATTTTGTTACTTTTTTGAGACAAATCAGCATGTTCCCTCTTAGAAGATATTTCATAAGTTGTTGTCGGAAGCGATTACGTTTTGTGTGATACAAAATTAATAAAAGGTGTTATTTAAATGGTTATCATAGTATTCGTATTTTTGACGCCTGACGTACGCGCGTCCCCGTCATGTTTTTTGTTTAATTTTCATTTTGCTGTGTATTTCGGGTTTTGACTCATATTAGTGATAGTATATTATACCTATTTTGCAAGCACAGATCATTAATCTAGCTCTATGGTAGCAAATGCCAGGGATAAACATTTTTGGATTGCCTCAAGAAGTCTTAATGAAGTCATCAGTAAAAGTGCTATTATTTTACTGTTGAAAAAAGTTTGTTAAAAAAAAAAGACCCACAATCGCTCCATACTTGTATGGTTTTTTTTATTGTTTAGCGGCCTTTGGATTCTAGTCCTAATAGCCTTATTACTTTCCTATTATTATTAATCTTAGTAAAATGGCTCTGCTTCAGAGACCATGCACAAAAATACTGTGTCTTCCTCATCTCTCCCAACCCAACTTTCCAAAATGTTGCCAACTGTCTGAAAAATTATGATAAACAAAATTGTTTTTTTTTCATATTATTTTATTTTCTTGTTAAAAACAAATTAAGGTGAGTACCCTTATTTGTAAGCTAAATATGTAAAAATTTTATCTATGCGTGGCTGTATATGAAATGTTTTTTGAAAATTTTTACGAGTCTATTTTAACGAGTCTATTTTATCTAGTCTATACAAAGAGATTTAAATATAAATTATATTTTAATCTCTTCGAGTCTATATATTTATCGATATAGATACCAAAACAACATTTTTTAAAATTTGTGTCTGTCTATCTGTCTGTCTGTCTGTCTGTCTGTCTGGTTGTGCACGCATCACGCAAAAACTACTAGACAGATTTTGATGAAATTTGGTATGGATATAACTGAGTACCCGGGTCAACATCTAGGGTACTTTTTATTCCAGAAAAATATCTCATTCCCACGGGAAAATATAAAAACAGGTGAAAAAAGAAAATACGTACTTTTCCGAAACGATAACACATAGAAACTTGAAATATAGGTGTCTTGTATATCGTAGCCAACCGCTATAAAGAGATTTTTGGAAATTCCCACGGGAACGGGAATAAACCGGATCCGCGCAGGTAACGCCGATGGGCACTCGCAATTTCTAATATGTTATGTAGGCGTCTTATATGTGGTAGGCAACCGCTATGAAGGGATTTTTTGATATTCCCACGGGAACTGGAATATATTGGATTGAGGATTTTTTTGATTTTTTGTATTGCAAAGGCTCCAATACTACCGGTTTTACCGATTTAAAAAAAATGTTTTGCCAGTGGAAAGCGTACTTTTCTGGGAGTAACATGTGCTATAATTTTCCCACGGGAACAGGCCTAAACCACGTTACCGATTTAAAAAGTTCTTTTAAAAATGGAAAGATACATTACCAGGGAGTAACAAAGGCTATATTTTATTCCCGTATTTTCACGGGAACGGGAACTACGCGGATGAAACCGCAAGGCAATGCTAGTTGTTAATATACAGGGTTATAATTTTAATACGTCCAATAGGTACATAATTTCATTGATTATTGGCACTTTCTTATTTTATTTTTCCACGCATACGTAGGTGAAGGCACAGCACAGCTAATCGTATATAATTATATCGAGCTTTATATATTATATACAATATGTAACAGAATAAGTGCAATTCCTGAAATTAGTTTGTTCAGTATCGACTATATATTCGATTTCATCTATTTTTAATATGTGTTAAATTTTTCCGAAAAATGAATTAGCATAGCTGAATTTAATGCTATCTATTGAAATCGTACTATTATAGAACGATATTTAAGAAAATTGGACACAACTAAAGTTCGATTGCATCTTTTTTTATATTAATTTACTAACCGGGGTGTATGAGGAATTGCGCTTTTTCTGTTACGCGTTGTATAATAATATATATTGTATCTGCGCTTTACAAAATACTACTTACATGATCACAACGAATACTTGTTTATACTTACGATAAACATTATGGTCACCCTACTAAATTTTCTCATATAAAACATCGAAAATCAATTTTCTCCTAAACTACGGCATTTAGAAGAATGGACGCTTTGTAGCCTTTTAGTTAAGAATTTGTTAAAATACTTAGCCTAAAGTGCGGTAGTGTAGAAAGCTTAGTCTAGTCAATACTGACAAAAACCTTGGGCCCTCAGTTCAGACGTTTTGAAAAAATACGAATTTCAATAACTTTTTAACAATTAACTTTTGTGTCGTTATTTCTTTTTAACAAATTTTCCGAGATATGGAACTCAAATATATTAAAGTCGTATTAATATCTTTCCTTAGAAAAACTCATATTTTTTGCTGATTCTACAATATCAAAATTGATGAATTGAGGGCCCAAGCTAAACCGCCATAAATCTGTATTGTCGCAATCTTAAGACTTGACAATTTCTTAATGTATAACAAATTCCTAACTAAATACTCGAATAAAAATTATTATCCCAGGGATAGTACTTTCTGAGATTCGACTATGCCGTTTTATGCAGGCGTCAGGATTGAGGGCCCAAGCTATTTGACCATAACTCTTTTGATTCACGTTTAAGAAATTTAAGAATCTTTGCTTTAGGTTTTACAAAATTTTAAGTAAATGCCCTGTAAGTATCATTTCGTTTCGCAATAATTTAAAAAGTGGGCCCTCAATCCAGATGCACACCGCACTTCGCTGTCACCGCGCCCGTCCTCGGTTGACCTGGTTTATTAGTTAGAATTTATCACCGCCTTGTTGAGAATTCAAGATCACTCAGACGCGTTCCTGATACCCACATTGATTGTATTGTCGTAGAACCCGCCGAATATTGGCGGTGAGTAATCTCAAGTAACCGAGACGGGTTCTCGGTAAATTAGAAATCGTTTTTGTCACGGTTGCCCTTCTTAATAAGAGGTATCCCAATCCTAGAAACAAAGGGAAAGTCGTAATATCAATAATATATGAATATCTTTATCTACTCGAATATAGTTACAGTGGGTGGTAGGTAGATGACGGACGTTGGCTCAGTTGGTAGCCTTCTGAGTTGGAGGTCGTGGGTTCGATACCCGCTCAGGGCTAACATTTGTGTGCATGAACATGTTTGTTGCCTTCGTGTATGGGTGTTTAATATTTATTTAAGTAGATACGTTTATCAGTTGTTTAGTACCCATAGTACAGGCTTGCCTAGTTTAGGACTGAATAACTGTGTGTAAATTGTGTCCCACAAGTTATTATTGTTGTTATGGGTACAATGCATTTAATCAAATTAATTGATATTAAAACATTGGGTTTAAAATTACTTATAAGTAGGTAATTGTCTATAACAATGTAAGGTTTTTTTTTATTGCAGAGATATATTTAGTATTTTGTAGTAAGTTGAATACCAGGTAATGGGAATCCAATATAATTCATTCAAAATATACATATTATATAAATAATTATAAAATCCGTACATGCAGGTCGTGAACACATTCTCAAAATAATTTTAGCATGCATAATAACGTGCTCGAAGGTGCTGTACAAAAGACATAAACGCAGTATTTCAGAAGTAAGCGATGGAAAGGTATACCTATAGTTTTGTTGGTGTATTAGATTTCTATATTATTTATAATCTAATCAACCCACCTCAACTCATGGACGAGTTAGACTATTGACATTTCTAAGTGTATCTTTGTACCTACAGAAAATAAATTATTTTTGATTAATTTGTACAATATTTTGGTAATAAAAATATTTTATATTTTTGTTTATTAGTACCTACCTACAATAGGGTAGTGTCCTGCCTAGTCAAATTAGTTACTTTTTATGATCTGCGAAAACGAAATTTTACTGGAAAATGTACTTACTGAATTAACAAGGCGTGACGTCATCATCTTTAGTAAAAAATGGCTTAACTTCTTTTGATTGTTTTATAATATTCAAATTGTTATAATTGATAAGGAAAATCGAAATACATGTTTATCTAGAGGTGTTTTGGGAACATCTTTTTAATGAATTTACTACTCGCATATTAATTTCGATACTGTCAACTAATGATTTGAAATATCAGGACTCGGGCTTCACTATATAACTAATATAGATAGAGAAGTTGGAGTACCTAGTATGATAGAAGGGCTAAAGAAAGAAGTTACGACTATGTGCCTTCTCACAAAATTCACGAACACGAACACAGCAACTGGTATGTTTCTGAGTTTTTAGTAGTGTTTAGGGTGTTAAATTAAAACGGATTAAATGAAATGACTTCTGGCTTAAGAATGGGTAGGTATGTTTCCTACGATTATTCCACATATCTTCACCTTCTTTTTGCAGGCAATATTTTTTTAATTATGATGAAAACTGAAAAAAGTTATATATTTGATATTTCGTAGATTTCATAACTAGCACGCTAGGTGTAACAGAGTAGCAGGTGTGACGTATGAAATGAAAACTCATTTCATGTGATTTTTTACATTCTACTCATGAAAAACCCATCTCTACTCTGGCTAATAAATGACGAACCGTATAACGTCCACATTAACGAGTTGTGAGTCAACCAAATCCAACCAACTTAAATGAATATACGGGTAGTACAAAACTTAAAATGAATTTTTGTTTTAATTAGCTGAGTGGGGTTTTAATTTTAGCGATTTAATTTATTTTAGTAATGGTTTTGTGTATATGGACGCGGGATCGTAAGACGCCATTTGAAGTAGACGCGCCATGCTTAATGGGCCATTTACACGAGGGCAATCCAGTAAGACAATCCACTAAGACTGCATACAAAAAAAACGTGAGGACAATGGAATGGATTGTCCTCAAGTTTTTTTTGTATGCAGTCTTAGTGGATTGTCTTAGTGGATTGCCCTCGTGTAAATGGCCCATTATTGACTGTATGAGTTTCAGGAGCTGGTGGCGCACGGATGGTGGGGAGGGACAGAAGGGGCACGTGGGGGGTTGGGTGAGGGCGCTGACGTGCAGGTGGTGTACCTGCCGGCACTGCTGCCGCGCGAGGCTCAGTCCGCCGCCGACCGCCCTGACGATGACGTGCCGATGCCGTATAGCTTCGATGCCTTCGGACGGTGAGTTTACAAATATAATTGAGATAATTAACAACAAACACAACATGATCGAAGTAAATTTTGTTCGCTAATCCATAATGTAGCTACTATAAATCACTGAACGAATGATTTGTTTGTATGAGTGAGAGCTTATTGTCTTTTAGATAATATTTGATATGAGTAGCTTCAATGAGAGGATATCAGAAGCTGAAAATTTTTAACTATAATTTATAGTGCTAAGTTGCTAACACTGTCCTCGATTGAGGTCAAGAGCAAGCATTTGAAAATAAAAAAAGTGGCCAAGTAATTTTTCATAATGATTGATCCATAATTTCAGGAGCTTTGAGCTGCAGCTAGTGCCGAACCGGCGCCTGGTTTCGCCTCAGTTCCGTGTGTGGTCGGAGCGCGGACAGGACGCGCCGCTCTCGGCGGTCGATGTCAACTGCCACTTCCAGCACTCGGGGCCCGGCGCCGTCGCGGCGCTCTCTGCTTGCAGGGACCACGCTCTGGTGAGACCAACGCTCGTATATGCAGAGGTTCGAAGAAAAGAAAAATCTTTGCAACGCGGGCAGGAGAACTCGTCTCGTCCGTCCATGACTGCCAGATTCATCACCCGGACCTATTAGACTATTTCAGCTGAAGTTTCTGAAGCTATATTAAATTTTTAAATCTTTTGTAGCTAGGTACCTATGTTATCCTTATGCTATACTGAAATATTTTTTTCATATCTCATACTCGGAAAGTAGTGTATGTTTGATCTGAGTACCGGGTCGGAAGCGATGATTCCCACAACAGAGAGATTTAGGGCTGTGATTCCCGCCCTCGGTCGGGAAAGACTCATAGTAGTTGCTTCCGGCCTTAGGGCGGGAATGAAGTAAAAAAAAATAGTACTACATTTGGCAAAGACGTTTAAAGAAAAAGTTTCTCTAGCAAAGATTATGACTTTCTTCCAACCTCTTTGGGTACTTAGTAGGGATACGAAACTTTTTACTTCAATTAAAATAAGAAAAAAAGGTGCGGCCTTGTGAGGTGTAGGTATAAACAAAAGAAAATAGTCCGCGCGCGGGGCGGTACGCGTTCCATATTTAAAATTAAAAAAAGATTAATAATTTGGTAAGCTGTTACGAAATTCAAAATCTTGTTTTACATCTACGAATAAGGAATCCTTATTCGTAGTTTTTCATCGACACTAATAAGCACAGAACACTATTACTCGGCTAAAAGTAGGTAAATATTATTATAAAGAGGAAGGATTTGTTTATTATTTTTGTAATGATAATTAGGTTAGGTACTCTATGATGTAGTATTCAAAGTCGTTTAAAAGAAAAAGTTTCTCTTTCTTTCAACCTCTTTGGTTGTATTGTTGACAATTTTGTTTTTTTTTGTAGGTGTTTTTGCATGTTTGAATTTTTGTAAAATAGTTATTTTTTTTTTGTTTACTTTCCTTGAATTCGAAATCAATTCCTACTCAGACGATATCCGTATCTCAATACCTCGTATGGGAATTGATTCCTTCCGACCCTTGTATAACAATCTACTATTAATTCACTTACTATAAACCAGGTATCACGTTTAATTTAGGTGTTCGAAGCAATAGTTCGTTCGTGCGAGGGTAAATCCACTCGGGAAATTATCTGACATATTTTTTATTTCCCTATTTTAGTATAGGTAAGCACTTATCTTCCCTAGTGTATATAATTAATAATATCATTGTTCTTCTTACAAAATCATGCTACTATACTAAACATGCAACTTATTACTCTTACTCAAAAAGAAAATGTGGAGGCGTGGTAGAGGCGAACGAAATAGAACACAGATGGCTCAACAGCTATAATTAAATAAAACGACAGTTTTCGTAACAAGCATGAAATATGAATATTCATGTTTCTTACTTTTAATTTAAATTTTCTGTTTCCATATTTCAGCACGGCCTGATCGTAATGGACAATTCCACCTACGAGGTGCGACCTTTGCCTTTGGGAGCGGGGCGCGCTGAGAACGGCGCTGGCCGGACTGCCCACGTCATAAGACGTGCGCCCCCGCCACCTGCACCGATGGACGACGCTCGGCCATTGCGCCCCCGCGTCCGCCGCCCGCGCTGGCAATACTCCAAACCCCCCAGGCCGGCTAAGCCAGGACCGGCCAGCTATACCATCGAAATAGCTCTGTTCTTGGACGAAGCGGCCTATAAAATCTTCCACCCTTTCTTTAACTACAACGAGGCGGATTTACGGGATATGCTACTCGCTTATGTGAATGGGGTATGTTAGAGAGTTAAAAGGCGCTATCATCTCCATAACATTCGTTTATTTTTTAAACCCTCATATATGAGTACATGTAGCCCTCAATTTCTTTTAACCAGTTCAATGTTGTCTCTTCCAAAACAGCCACATAGTACACCAACTTATGGTCCTGATAACTGTAACAACTTTTTCATATCTCATACTCGGAAAGTAGTGTATGTTTGATCTGAGTACTGGGTCGGAAGCGATGATTCCCACTACAGAGGGATTCAGGGCTGTGATTCCCACCCTCGGTCGGGAAAGACTCATAGTAATTGCTTCCAGCCTTAGAGCGGAAATGAATTAAAAAAAAATAGTAATACATTTGGCAAAGACGTTTATAGAAAAAGTTTCTCTAGGAAAGAGAATGACTTTCTTCCAACATCTTTGGGTACTTAGTAGGGATACGAAACTTTTTACATCAAATAGAATAAGAAAAAAAGGTGCGGCCTTGTGAGTATAGGTATAAACAACAGAAAATAGCCCGCGTGCGGGGCGGTACGCGTTCCATATTTAAAATTTAAAAAAAGAGTAATAATTTGGTAGGCTGTTCCGAAATTCAAAATCTTGTTTTTCATCGACACTAATAAGCACAGAACACTATTACTCGGCTAAAAGTACATATTATTATAAAGAGGAAGGATTTGTATATTATTTTTGTAATGATAATTAGGTTAGGTCGGTGGGTTAGGTACTCTATAATGTAGTATTCAAAGACGGTTAAAAGAAAAAGTTTCTCTTTTTTCCAACCACTTTGGTTGTATTGTTGACAATTTTGTTATTTTTTTTTGTAGGTATTATTGCGTTTTTATATGTTTGAGTTTTTGTAAAATGGAAATTATTTTTGTTTATTTTCCTTGAATTCGAAATGAAAAGTAGAGTGTTTAACGCGGCTGGAAGTTATCAATTCCTACTCGGACTATATCCTATACCTCGTAAGGGAATTGATTCCTTCCGACCCTTGTATAACAATCTACTATTTCATCTCTCCGGGCGGAAAGCGTCAACTTTCTGCCCGCTGCGCTTAGCGAAGTTGCCGCTTTCCGCCTACGTTGAGCTAAAAAAAGTATACCTACACACCTCAGGAAGCAAATAAGAAAGCCTCAGATCATATCAATAATGAAGCGAAGCCAACAGACATGTTCATGCACACAAATGTTGCCCCGAACGGGGATTGAACCTACGACCTCCTAATCAGAAAGCAGCGTCACTATCAACTGAGCCAACAGGCCCATCGAGCAGACATGCTGCTCGAAATATCGTAAATCGGAGAACCGTGGTATTCCTCCCTCCTGCCCGAGCCAACTACTTATGTCCCACAATAAAAACATACCTTGTGGAAGACTGAAATACCTATACAACTTCAAGGCCTTATCTTACATACCCTGTGGCGTTATATTCTTGTTCTAGGTGCAAGCGCTATACCAGCACTCGTCTTTGGGCACCCATATCCAGCTGTCATTGGTGCGGCTGACGCTGCATCGCGCGCAGCCGCCGGCGTTGCCACCACATGCTGAGCGCGGACGCCTGCTTGATGCCTTCTGCGCCTACCAACGCGACCTCAACGTCGAAGACGATGATGACCCGGAACATTGGGACATGGCTTTGCTGCTATCTGGGTTAGCGTTTACTTTTACTGCCTTATTATAAGAGTAAATATTGCAATTTGAAAATATTTTTAGAAATTTTTATGTGCTGTTTTGTAAGTACTTAACATTGTTTTTAATTTTGTATTTTAACATTTGCTCCAACCTTCCTGGGTTCATGTGTGTACTGCATATTATTTTATCTACCTGTAAAACCTCATGGAGCAATAAATGATATGACTATGACTATTTGCAAGGATTATAAAAGTCATATTAAAATTATATTAATAATAATAATAGATTATCTCTGGTAAAGCTTTGGTTTAATCATAGGCTTAGTACTGGATTACCACTGGTAAAGCCAGTTGCTGATTCGCAGTCTTGGCCGACCTAGGCCCCAGCCCATCTCGTAAGTACCAGCCGCCCCTTCCTCAGTACCCCTGTACATAATGAATCTTAACATATTTAATCTTATTACCAACTTTTATTTATTTCTACACAAAATGTAGAGATGAATTTAGGAAGATTACTTATTGTTATATAAGTGTCTTGCCCCGCCATAATGTGCTGGAGCGTTTAGAAAATCTAGATACCTACTCCGAGTTATTTCTTGTTATAATCACTTTTTTGGTCACGATTATCCGCCTCTAATAACTGGCTGCCCTAGGCCCGGGCCTTGGGTGAATCCGCTACTTGGTAAAGCTTGCGTTTAATCATAGACTATAAGGTTTGCATATTTTTTTTCACACCACATGCTCGACAAAGCCGGATTATATATCATATAAACGTCACCGAAAGCAAGACATTATATCCCTTGGCTTTAACCGGGTTATAATGTTGTATGGAATTTCATTATAACCCTAGGTCAATAATGTAATTTTCACTTTTCATAATCCTTATTGCTATGGCGATAAAGTCTAATTTCCTTAAGAAAAATGAGGTGCAGTCGTGGCCAACTCGATTTTCGAAAACCGAAGCCGCGACCAACTAGATTCGCACGATCTTCAATTGTTAAATCAAGTACCTAGGTCACGCCGGCAGAAACAAGTTGCTTATCCATTTTATAGCTTCAACATTTCAAAAAGAATATCGAAAATGTCGAGTGATGAAAGTACTTTGACTTCAGTCTATTATACTAGATGCCATAGGCATTGTCAATAATCTACTACCATGCAATTGCATTTTATTGTCTCGCATAAGGTGAGAAAAGTAGAGTATATAACTCGGGAATAAAACTGTTTTTGTCTTGGGCGCTTAAATCTCTCACTAAACTCAGGACTCAGTCTTAATTCCCTCGCTTCGCTGGGGAATTAAATCATAACTGGGAGTCCTTCGTTACGTTCAGGATTCAATGTCGCGCCCGCGCCCGTGACATAAAACAGTGCTTTATTCCCTTGTTGTATAATAGTACATTATGGTACAAGTGAGTAAAGTTGGTGATTACCGCTGAGGCGCCATTGAGACCCGAGCCGTAGGCGAGGGTCATAAGAGAGCCGAGGACGGTAATCATCAATACACACGTGTATCATACGACGTTTTTCAACACACTTGTGAATAAATAATACTAAAAAATCATTTTAAAATAATCATTCGCAATGGCGGGGAAAATTAATTGGTTTTCCAATTTTTTATTTATATAATTTGGAAAAGGCAAAAGGATCTAGGCCCATACAGCCTCGTTTTCCTATGCGCTCGCATCTTACAATGGCGATCGGCCATGGACTAAAAAAATTAGGTTTCTTTTTCTTTGGTTTGTCGTGGATAGCGTTTTAGCCACGTACAAAATGGGGTATTTAAAGTTTTTACAGAGAAAACCAAAGTTATATTTGAGTGAAAGTTTTGTTTATTAAACACGTACAAGTTGAAATGATCTATTTAAATACGAAGTTGCATGAAATGAGCAAGCCATATTTGTGTATTAATTTATTAGTACGATTGAATACGATCTTTTTTGTATCGAAACTTTTTTAAGAACAAAGCAACTCTAGCAACAAAATTGAAAAAAAAAATCTATAACTCACTAGTGAATAATAGCAAACAAAAAGTCTCAGTTTGATTATAGGTGTCATTATGTGCCTAATTGCAGTGAAATTAGAGCCACTTTATGAGCAAGTGTGTTGAAAACTACTATTTGTAATACCTAACCGTAAAAAATTCTGATAAAACCAGCTTGATATAGCTTTATCTTGCACTCATAGTTGCTAAATGTTGGTATAGGTTAAATGCTATCTCTTCCAAGTGGCACACATGTTATACAATATCTTAAATTATTTATTATTTTCGATTGCGTCAGATTTAAAAAATCATAAGTTACAGAATGTCTATTTCGCCTAATCATCCAAACCAAAGAATACTATCTCAACATTATGTTACGATTTACACCGATTTCAGTCTGGACTTCTACTCCGAGGAGGGTGGGCGTCGAAATGGCGTGACGATGGGCCTGGCGCCGGTGGGCGGCGTGTGCCTGCCCGCACACGCGTGCGTCGTTTCCGAATTCGGCACCACCGACGTGCTTGGCCGGCCATACCCTTCCGCTGGCTTCACCTCCGTCTACATCCTCGCGCATGAGATCGGCCACAAGTCGGTTTTCCATCCTAAGACGACTTTTATTTTCATATTTATAATCCAATCTACCTGCCCAAATAGTTGAAACAAAATCAGAAAGCATAATCTTCAACCAGTAACAGCTCAGTTCGGATATGGGTCTTTCCTCACCTATGAAGAAATAGGGGCTGTAATCTCCTACGCTAGCCCATCGCGGATTAGGAGATGGTGTTGTTGCCATTTGTCAGAATATTTCAAGCTATCCAAGGGTATCTCACATTACTTAACGACTTTCATTGTCCGTGAACACAAAGAAAATCGGTATCATCTCTTCAACATATCCGTGCCATAGACATAAACCGTGCCATAGACATAGACCGTGCCCATTACAAAAACAGCGGCATCGCAGGGCTACGAAAATACAGTTCACGACAGTTTCTACGCAAATATTGCTCTATATAGATCATTTATAGAATGAGTACATGATAGATCGACTGTTGATTGATGCAGCCCAACGTGTGACATTTGGAAATATTTCGATGGGACATCATCATCGCTAACTATTGATTGGTCACATAATTATAAGTCAATACGAACACGCCACGATTAAATTGGTAGGTTAGTCTAGTCGCCACCTAACAGTGATTTTGAACCTCCCAAGGCTATCTGAAATTGGAACCGCTAGGCTATCCAATCAGAATGTTGTTTTTGTTTCCAGCTTGGGCATGCACCACGATGGCACGGGTAACGCCTGCGCCCGCGACGGCTACATAATGTCGCCCTCGCGGGGCACCAATGGAGAGGCAACCTGGTCTACTTGCAGCGCCCGCGTCGTCGCCGACTTACAGTACGTTCTTTTGACCAAGATATATACGTCCAACACGGTCTCTCAGTAATGATGCGTTTGAGTTTGGAAAATATACCATTTTAATTTTAGATGGGCAACATGTCTGCTGGATGGCGGGGATGATTTAGATACGCCGAATGAACTGAAACATGAGAGGTTTGGAGGAGCTCCAGGTGTTGTTTGGGGCGCTAAGAAACAGTGTGAGGTAGGACTTATTTAAATCACCTCCAATCTCTAAATTAAGTATAAAACAAAGGCGCTATCCGCGTCTGTACGGTTTTTATTATCGTTTAAGGAATGTCTTCCGATAGCTTTTACTTACATTATATATTAAGTTGTACATTGCACCCGTGCGAAGCGTTTCGCTACTGTTTTATCTACGACCTTCATGCGTTCGGTCTTTTGTGCAAGAATACTCCCTTTACCTTCTAATTGATTAGTATGTGGATATAACTGATAGATTCTTTTGCGCGACGTCGACGCGGCACCGTCGCCCGACGCGCCGACGGCGCTGCACTGCACACAGCTGGCGTGCCGTACCCCGCACCGCGCTGGCTTCTACTACGCCGGCCCCGCGCTGCCCGGGACTCCCTGCGGACAGCATATGGTCAGTTCTTTACGTTATTTCTAAAATACCGAAAGGATGTTTTTTTACAACCCTTATATACTCACAGTTGAGGAAACTGCTTGCGAACTTCTTATCCTTTATGGGCTTCTTCTTATCCTTCCTATATGCGCAACTCGAACAGAGGCGGTAGAGGCGTAGCGCGGAACGGCGCAAGTCAGCGTCAAAGGCAAAATTTTATTTCCCTACAGCTTTTTTATGAATAATGGACTTACTCTTGACCACATACTAGCCCGAGCCCCGAAAGCAAAGACGGGGTCTACGATGGAACTGTTTTAGAGTTTCATACTAATTCATACTTACAATACAAAAAATCTCTCTTGCGCCGCGACTCATCGCTTCTGACCGTGTTGCGGGTCCAACTAATAAATCACTTAATCGTTAGTGGTGTCAAGGCGGCGAGTGCGTGCCAGCGGGCGAAGGTCCAGTGACCGCGACACCTCCAGCTGGTGGCGAAGACGCGTCCGGCACGGGCACCGGCTGGAGCTCTTGGAGCTCCGGCGCCTGCCGCTCCGGCTGCACGATGCGCGCACGCGGATTCCGAGAGCGTCGTCGCTCCTGCCCCTCCGCTGCCATTTGTGACGGCGCCTCTTATGATGTTGTGCTCTGCGATGATACTAAGGTACTGATATTTTTTTCTTTTTCCGATCTGTCTGTGCTGTTTGCCCTATTGCCTTGACAGCATTCACCGGAGTAGAGAGCGGAGTGCGTAGGGCACTCTACCCTGCGTCTTACAAACTACTTTATACTTGTAACTACAAAAGAATACCACGTACCGTTTAATTTGACGTTTACTAATTTGGGACCCAAAATGGCGCCTAGAGTTAAACAACTATAGTTTTATATGAAGTACCTACCGCGTAAGCATTCAGAAAACATATTATTCACCTAACCAAATCATATTACACATTATATCTCAGTTTTTTATAGGTATACTTAGCTAAGAAATATGTTGGTAAGTAGATCATATTTATTTCAACAAACATCAATATAGTTTTCTGTTGTGTATCTCATTTGACCAGATTTGTAGCAAGAAGACGCGCGTGGGTGCAAGTGAGCTGGCGGCACGGAAATGCGCCGAGTACGCGGGTAGGTTACCCGACTTGGACCCGCGGGGAGGAGGCCTGCAGGCGCCACACGACCCCAGTAAGTTCCTACCACCAAAAGTCTTATTCGGTATTAGTGTATCCGAGTGGCAGTCCTGCAAGGAGTAAGTGCTCTAGCCGCCTAGTGAACTCCAGTATATATAATATGCTCACCTTTATCTCCGAGGGAGTCTTCAAAGTGATATTATTACATTAATGGAGATACCCACTTTTCACCAGTATATTTTTTGGACCCGTGACAGATGGTGAACCCATTGCCGGACCAGGATACAGTTGCCTCAGAAACATTTATTATATTTGCGGGTCTTTTGACGATAGTTTCCTTCACAGTGGAGCTAGTGATAATGATATGATATATAAAAATATGTAGGTAGTTTTTGAGTAACTCATTGGTAGTGCCCTCACCAGGATTCAAACTGGAGCCTCAAACATGAAACGGGCGGGCTCACTACACACAGGGCTATTACTTTCAGCTCCAAGTATTAACACTTTTTTACTTCTGTGCGAATTTGTTAGAAACCCTGGAAAACTAGCCAGACGGAGAAAAGATATTCTTTTTACCTTTATACCAGCTCTGCAGGGAGTCAAACGTATTCCAAGATATCAATTATTATTTTGTAACTTTATAACAAATATTATTAGTGATAGCCTTACAGTTAACGAGCCTGCTTCGCATGATGAAAATCAGTGAGGCTCGGGTTCGAATCCTGGCATGTACCAATGAGGTTTTCAAAAATTTACGTACATATTTATCACTAGCTCGACGTTGAAGGAAAACATCGTGAGGAAACCAGTAGGTCCCAGAATTAATTCTGAGACATGTGTAAACAGACCCGGTCCGGTGATGGGCTCACCATCTACCACGTTTAGGGGTCGAATATTCTCGTGAAAAGTGGGTAAGGAATGGAATACCTCTGCCTACTCCCTCGGGGATAAAAGGCTTGAAATTATTATTAAAAATTGTAATGGAATGTATAAATAATGTGAAGTAATAAATAAATCCCTGATTTATATTTGCTGCAAAGCTATAAGCCGTTTTTTGATTAAATCTGGGGTTTGCAGCTCGCATGTGGATGGGTTGTGCGATCTTCTGCCGAAGAGCGTCAGGCGGAGGGTTCTACGCGCCGCGGGTGGAACTCAACGATGCAGGCCTCGACCCCTACTTCCCCGACGGCACTTGGTGCCACCACGACGGCACGCAAGACTACTACTGTCTGCAGCACCACTGCCTACCTGAGGTCAGTGTGCCATACATTTGTATACAACTCTACACGTCTATAAATACAAGAAGAAACTAACTGGCTGATTGGGTGACAGATCGATCAACACAGCTGAAACCGCTGGGTTTACAAGCATGAAGTTTCCTTAGCAAAGGTTCCTTAAATGACGATTAAGAGACCGCTAAGAAGGCATTTTTGGGTATTCTCACGGAAACGGGAATAATGGAGCACGCCGGCAACACTAGTAATCAATAAATCGTAGATCGCAAAATACCAAACAATCCCACGTAAGGCTTCCGGTTAAATTTATATGATATATTGTGAAAACAAATAATAATAAATAATCATCTCAAGCCTTTCATCCCCCAGGTGGTAGGCAGAGGTACCTTGGACCATAGAGAGATACATTGGACCCCTAAACGTGATAGGTGGTGAGCCCATCGCCGGATCGTGAAAACAAAACATGATTATGTTGTACTTTTATGATGATGATGATGTAAAAAAGTGAATGACATTGAAAAGTTAGCAATATTGCAATGTTGAATAATGAAAATGTTACAATAGCATTTTTAGTAGGTAGTCCGCCTCATACAAACTTACTTTAAGGAAAAATAACTGATTAGTTTTTCTGTGTCATTCTTCATTCATATCTACTTCCATGACTCAGTTTCACGTGTTATGCGGTTTTCTAGCCACACTACGTCCGTATCACCATATTATATTCCTCCTTCCGCAGATAAAATTTATTATAATGCAAATTGTGATGTAGCCGACTTTATCTATTATGTATGCGTGTTATCTCTGTATGCGAACTTAAACTTCTCTTTTTCTCACTTTCTTGCAAGTTTTGTTGAAGGATTGTACTACCTCATGTTGTATTCATTTATTATTTTTAAAGTAGGCAGTTAGTGAGGTACATTTCACGCAACTTGCTCGATAATGTCTAATTACATATCACGTTAATATGTGAACGTAAAACAAGGTATTTTATCCCATGAGATATATATTGTGATTTTAATTTGAAACAAGATCATTTTAAAGAGAGTTTAATCGAAAATCTAACTATAGCCACTATAGGCGAACACACAAAAAAGAAAAAAGGCGCCATTGCAAAGAATGTGAAAAGTACCTATTCACCACTGGAATAAAGACCGTCTTCGCCATGAACTAGTAGGTTCACGGTCTTCATCTTAGATGGCTTGAACCAATCGCTTCAGTAAGGACTCTACATGCATAGCTCGCTACGCAGTTACGCTCAGGGTCCAAAATGCCCCCCGTGACGTAAGACACTGCTTTATCCCCTTGATGCATAATCAATTTTTACCTCACAGAGTAATAAAATTAAACTTTAAAGAAAATTTGAAAGTAGTTCGAATAGAAAGGCTAGATCTTACTACATAATATGAATAACAAAAACATAAATCGACGAAGTAGATATAAAATAAGTAAATATCAACTAACATTGACATAAATTAGATGTAGTTGATCTACATTTACGATGGCATTGTGTTGGGTCTTGTGCCGCAACTGGCAAACGAGCACAGAATCCTCTAATCTCATTGTTTGTCAACAATACACTGTGTCATCTCACGTGCTCTCTTGCGCAGGCAGCTGCAAAATAGCTACAGATAAGGGTATTAAATGCTCTGCACACGTATCCCTAAAACGTATGTGATTCACAGTATTTTATTCAAATAGCTTTGAAAACCAAACAGCAAAGTAATTAATATGGCTTGCGCAACATTTGCTGTCTTTTACTTTATTTAACCTGCTTAGGTACTTGATGAGAAACACAAGTAAGTATAGACGTAGAGTCATTATCTATCTAGCTGTCTAGACTTGCGCCTTAATGCCTGCTTCGACTTAAACTATTATGAACTAGGAAGTATCCTATCATATTTATGTAAAACACTTGTAAGTGAAATCTTAAAAAAAACCATTATCAACAGTCGCACAACAAAGGTGTCAACCTAGGCGGGGAGTTCACGATTGTCAGCGTGGGTAGGGAACAAAGATAATTTAAATCTCTTTGGTAGGGAAGAAGAAAAAACCATACTGTTCAAGATACGCTTCTTTTCCTATGACTGATGTCCACTTTTCCGCAAACTTCACAGGCGATGGATCACTGCAGTGGCAATTACAACGTCCAAAAAATATGTTACACTTGCTTGTACGCTTGCGATATAGCATACACATTATGTGGATAGCGTTAGTTAAGGGCTGTTTCTAATGTAACATAATAGACATGATAAAAAAAGTGTTGCATTGGACCTGGTTTTTAAAATATCTACAATGAATAGATGACTCCATGCCGTCACATGGTGGTACTCGTAGCCCTTGTAGGCGGCATCTATGTAAGTATGAATCATTTGCAGGGTGGATAAAATATTGCGGGATAATACTACGCAATTGTAGTCTTTTACTTAATATGTACATCTTTAACTTCTTATCTCATCCGATCGTTATTTCCACGTGTGTACTACATGCGATTATTACGGTTACTAAAACATTTTATTGCAAAGTATTAAAACGATTATTAACTAGAGCCAGTGTTTAAAAAAAAACAGCCGTCAATCCATTTTTGTTTGGTTGTTAAACAAAGGCTTTTATTATTTTCCGTGCGTCAGCGGCTTCATGATATTTGCTAAATCACCGTAAATTTGTCGCTAATTTGTCATAATCATTTATCAAGACGTTTAGTGTGGACCATGTGATAAATCTGTGCGGTACGATCTGACGTGTGAGGTCACTGTTTACTTTTGATAGTAGGTATGATTTATAAACACGCTTTCATTCACTCACTTCACTACCTACAACAGTATATTTTTGAAGACCGATTTATATCTAATATAGAGCATGGCCTTGTTAGGCCACTTTACAAATTTTACGGGTCCAGAACACGAGCGTAGGCAAGACAATAGTATAGTTAGTGAGTAGTAACTTTAAGCCGTCTTAAATAATTGCCCAAATGTCATAGCTGATGCAATACTTTCCAATAAAATGTAAGCTTAATATGGCGGATTGTCATGTCATTTTATTTTTATTTATTTTTTATTATTTTTAGTTACCAAAATTATTACTTTGATTAGATTTTTGCTAACTAAAAAGTTTATCATGCTTCCTATTTTTTATAATTTTTATTCCCAGTCAAGCAGCAACAGCCCACGAGTCCCTCCGGACCAGCTGTACCATTGAGTTTTACCATTGATGGTACAATTGCTACCGACTTGTACCACTTGTACCACGAAATAAAATACAGGACCTTGTCCCATTGAGTTTTACCATTGATGGTACAATTGGTACTGACTAGTACCTGGACGAGGATAAGAGAAGATAATTCTAATGTGTCTCCATCTTGTGGTTTCTGATAATCGGATAGATCTGTACAGTCACCTCCATGAAAATGACCTTGCCGGTCCATCCCCCGTCAATTCATCACATCGGCAATAAATTACAACACTATTACTCCATATTGCCGTCAAGTCTATTCTGTAGTAAATTGTCTCGGTTATTTATTAACGTATTACGTTTATAAGTTCTTTTATATTTTAGGTCGAAAATTTTATACAGCTGCAGTGCCCTATTTGCTTGCATTAAGTGCACGCAGTGTAGGTATAGGTAGGTACAAATAAATTATTTAAACAAAAATCCGTTTAAATAGGATAGGACTCACTTGTTTCTTCCGAGATCGACATAAAACGGCATAAGTACATTAAATTACCATGACACAAATGCTTTTCTATACTATAATCACTTACTATACAACAGTACCATGTGTTCTTTATACATAGTAATACTTACAGTACCCATTATAACTATATAGGTATCACACATGTGAGCAAAAACGGGCGAGGGCATCCAACATCAAAGTACCTACTATAATATTACCTACTTCAAGGGAAGAATTTTTGAATCATTCGTTTTGATTCGCATACGAAAAGATGTTTGCGTTTATCAGTGGCGAACTAAACCTGTCGGAGGCCAGGGGCGGTCTTAGAACTTTTGAATTCGGAGGCCCCTCCAGACCCAGGGCGGGCCTCTGGTCCGGGGGGCCTCCAAACTTAAAGTAGCTTTAATCGTATTTGTATCTATGAAGCCTCCAACCAACACCCAACTGCCTCTTATCCTTGTTTAGGATTTGATCAAGAGAACTTTTCTCTAAATTTGGAGGCCCCCCAGGACCAGAAGCCTGGGGCGGACTGCCCCTACCTTAGTCCGCCAGTGTTGTTTATGCTGAATAAAATGTTTCTTTCTTTCTATAATCGGAACTTTTAATTGTTAAGGGACTAAATCTCAAAAGTGGAATTATTAAGGGAGTGCTTTTGAAATGCACTTTTGTGGGAATTTTTCGCTAAAACTTAACTTGGGGGACTCTTTTGGGTTGATTTAGTAGCATTTAAAGTGGGCCAGCCGATTTAATCATAAATAAAAGAAATATACGCATTTCATAAAAATACGGAATACTGACTTTCGGAATGCTCTAATCCAAAAAATAGACAAAATCCAATAAACGGTTGAAACAAAAGTTGATCCAGGATGTAACAAAAACAATAATAAGAAGATAATCTGACAGTTAGAACATTATTTCAGTGATTTATTTGTCAGTATTCCACCAACTTTCATCAGTATTCCGTAAACCGTCAGTATTCCGTCAACCAGAATAACGGAATACTGACGGATTGTTGACGTGGAATACTGATGATCCTGTGGGTTTTTGGATAAAAACGGGTATTTAAAGTATATTTAGCAAATTTAAAACATTAGAACCAATAAATTAAGTAAACATTCCGTCGTTCTACATAAAAAAAACAATACATAATCTTAAATATTACGGCCGTAATTACACATTGAATTTTTCAGAAATCGGCTGGCAACAGCATTTTCCTCGTCGATGATGCGTCCTTACCGAAGGACCGAGGGACGTTAGTCCTTCAAAGGGTATGTGGAGTACGAGGCGAAAGGCATTCTGTTTAACTACCTAAGCGGCCACGATGTGAATTATTTCCTAAGTGTGTTTTTACTAGCAAATACGACGCTCTAGAATTTTGACCCAAAACCGAGTTGCAAAATGCAAAATGATTATAAACCTATCTAACAATGAAATATATTTACAAAATAACTCTTGAACAGTCCGAAAACTATTCTAGTTTATAGTTTTACTGTCAAAGTCCACTTTATTCTGTAATTAAACATCTAAGAGGACATTAAGTAAAAAAGGAAAGGCTAGTTGCAACCGGAATACTGATGAGATGGGGTGTTTGAAGTAATTTTTCAGGTATTAAATGTAATTAGATTTTGCCAAAATCGGGTAAGTAGATTTTGCCAAAGACATAGTCTAAATATTAATCTAATACCAGAAAATATTTATATTTTCTGTAAATACCCGTACGCACAGTACGCACAAAATTCCACTTTTGTGATTTTGTCCCTTAAAATTGAAGTTATGCAAGAGAAATCTTTAGATCTACAGCCCTACCTCTTAACTTTTATTATGGGATATCTAATTTGACGCCGGGTGGCGCTTTATTTTGCAACTATAGCTGTTTTATCCACGTAATTCCCGTTGCCGTGGGAATACAGGAATAAATAATAGCCTATGTACTTCCTGATAATGTAGCTAGCCACTACTGATGAAAGAATTTTTCAAATCGGTTTAGTAGTTTTGAGTTGATTCGTTAAAAACATACAAATGTTTCCTCTTGTAAAAGTGTAGATGTAGAAGTGCAGATGACTAACGTAAAACAAAAATCTCTATTCTCTAGGCGAGGATGACGCCCTTTTGGTTCTCAATTGAAATCGCAAATGTCAAATTAAATATTACACTTTAACCAAATACCATTTGACCAGCCGGATATTAATTAATTAGGCGTATTCACGGAGCTTCGATATTCGATATTCGACTTCCGAGCCGAATATCGAAGCTCCGTGAAATCGGAATCGGAAAATCTGCCGAAGATGGGCTATTCACAGATGTCGGTTACGAATTGTAGACCAGGGTCGATAATTTTTAAAACCAAAAACAATAGTAGTAGGATGAAACCCATTAGAAAAGGAGGGGAATATTATAAAAATGAAAGGAAAAATAAATTACGGGTGATCTGAGGTCGGGAAGGGGATGGGAGTGGGTTTTTAAAGGTAAAAAACGGTTTTTCTCGATTTCCGGCAAAACTAAAAGTCCTATCGAAGAAAGTCAAATGGCAAAGTTGTAGGTAATAAAAAGATCTACAACTTTTGTATTTACACTTTTTTCACATAACCTCAAAATTTATGTGAAAAATTCAAAAAACCAAGTTTTTGGTTTTTTATTTTTATCTTGTACAATTTTTTTTTATTTTTAACGAAATTTGGTGAAAACTTACCTTATTATGTCCCAAAAGCGTTGTAATTTATTTGATTAAAAATATTTATTTTGAATTAATATCGAAAAAACACCCTAATTTTCAATCGAAAATTCACCCGTCAAAATATCAGCTTTTTTCAAAAAGTTGGTATGTTTTCTGTTCGTTGAAATCTCTACTTTCTTTTGTGTTTCTTTAATGTTTGAGTTGATTGATACAGATGGAACAAATAAAAATCGTTATATTTTCTTTAAAAAATAGTATGCTTAACGTAACATAACCTAAAGATTGAAATTAAATGATATTTTAGTACAAGATTTTTTGCATTTTCTGAGAAGATTTACTATAGTAACATATATTTTTTTTTCACCATCGGAAAGTAGAAATTTTAACAAACAGAAAGCATATCAACTTTTTGAAAAAAGCTGATATTTTGACGGGTGAATTTTCGATTGAAAATTAGGGTGTTTTTTCGATATTAATTCAAAATAAATATTTTTAATCAAATAAATTACAGCGTATTTGGGACATAATAAGGTAAGTTTTCACCAAATTTCGTTAAAAATAAAAAAAAATTGTACAAGATGTAAATAAAAAACCAAAAACTTGGTTTTTTGAATTTTTCACATAAATTTTGAAGTTATGTGAAAAAGTGTAAATACAAAAGTTTTAGATCTTTTTATTACCTACAACTTTGCCATTTGACTTTCATCGATAGGACTTTTAGTTCTGCCGGAAACCGAGAAAAACCGTTTTTTACCCTAAAAAACCCACCCCCATCCCCTTCCCGACCTCAGATCGCCCGTAATTTATTTTTCCTTTCATTTTTATAATATTCCCCTCCTTTTCTAATGAGTTTCATCCTACTACTATTTTTTTTCACTTTTTATTATTTTTAAAGGCTTCTACCCTAGTCTATTGGGACAATATGCGAATAGGACTTTTTGCGAATGGGACTTTGCGCGAATGGGACCTTTTGAGAATGGGACATTCTGCGAATGGGACGTTTTGCGAATAGGACGTTTCGCGAATAGGACATTTTTTCACTCGCTCTGAATCGAACGGAAACGGTGTTGAGCGTCCGTGAATACGCCTGCTGCTGATTGTAAACCTAATTATTGATTATCGAATCTAACCTAGAAGTTTTCGATATTAATATATAAAGCAGTATTGCAAATATATTAATTATATGTATCGAGCTATTTAAATATCGCTTAATTATCTGTGTATCGCACCTTATAAAAGTAGACTGACGATCACCGATACCTAAAGTTATCAAATCGAGTGGATTGAAAACGAATGATTCAAAAATAGAGTTCTACTTAGATAGTTAAATCGCTGTCTTAGAACTGATTGCTACTGGAGCTCCTACAATGAGCGCTGTTTTACATATTATAACAATAAACTATGATTCATTGTCTTTCATCTATTGCAGACAATAGTATCGTGTATGTTACTTATGGAAAATAAATTGCGAGTAATCATTATTTAAAACGCTATCCCAAAACACCTCTAGAAATGCGATTCGATTATCATTTCACAATCATATTTGGGTGTCAATTTTGGTGTATGAGGAATTGCGCTTATTCTGTGACGCGTTGTATATAGATTTATATATTATAGATATATGTATTAGGTACATTACATAGCAATTATATGATTTTGCCACGACTTCGCCTGCATTCCGGGATATAAAGTAGGCTCTATCTATATTGAAAAAGTCATGTCAATCCGTTGCACCGTTGTTGCGGGAAGAAAGGCAAACCAAAAATCAACAAATTCATTTTTGCATTTATTACGATTAGAGCCCGTCTCTCATGTGTGAGGTCTCGGGTTCGAATCCTAGCATAATGTAACAATGAGTTTTTCAAAAACTTACGTAGGTCTTATCACTAGCTCGACGGTAAAGGAAAACATCGTGAGGATACCCGCAGGTCTCAGAATTAATTCTGAGGCATGTGTAACAGACTCAGTCCGACGATGGGCCAGTCCAAACATTTTACTTGTGAAATGTGGGTATTTCCTGAAATGGAATACCTCTGCCTACCCCTTCGGGGATAAAAGGGGTGAGATTATTTATTTTATTTTATATTAACTACTAGCGGACGATCGCGACTTTGTAAATTGTCTGCAGTCGAAATTATTTATATTATAATAAAAAAACACAATACCTACCGTTAATGACTAAAACTAGAGAAAACCAAATTTATTAAGTAAATAATTACTTGGACATATAGAAAAGACAGTCTAACTTAATGTTACAAAAAAATTATCTATACAATGTTACATAAAGGAGTCATTAAAATTCACTATTGTCTGTCACGACGGTGACACAAAGTAGCCGTTTTACATTGCAAATCTAACGATTGATCATATCCTCTGCAGAATTTCAAAATGACTGCGCAGTGGCACATTTGGGAGTTGCCAAGTGAAGATATCGGGGGTGCTTTCAACGCGAGGGCGCGGGCTGCACCCGACGACGCCGCCGCGGCCGCCGCCATGCGCGCCTATCTCTCCCTGGACAGCGCTGGCGCACCACTCACGCGGGCAGCTTTGCCCCCACATATGCCAGACGAACCAGAACACCACTGGGAAGTCACAGACTATATAGATATTCAAAATAAAGATTTTCCTGTATCTTGAGTTGGCAACGACATGATAAAAAGGTTAAAATTCATGCATTATCTTGCCCATATTAAAAATAAGTATTATCCTCTTATTTGTTAAGTTCACGTAGATTATCTAAAACATATTTTTTATCTGTGAATGTTTTGTAAACTGTAGCAGATAATATTAGTAAGTAGGTAGAGCCGTCAAAGTGCATTTAATAGCATTTAAGATTTGTCTAAACAATATAATTATAGATAAGCGTTTAAATTGTAAGCAGTATTATTATATTTTAGACCAACTTACTAGATTACTTTAGAAATAACTGAAAGGAAGAAACCTCGAATGCTAGTCTTTTTATTTTTAGTTTACGACGCCTGGATACCTACATGTATTGTAAAAATGTAATTGTGATTGGTGGTTATATTTTACTACTTTACCTACATAAACTACAACTCTAGTAGCGATACAACATTTACAAACAACATTTTATTTTTCGTTTTTAAATTAGGTTAGATTAAGAAGTACTTACCTATAAAATGTGGTGCATTTTCATAGGGTAAGTATTTGGTAGGTAATTTAATTCACTGGGTAAAAATAATAAATAAATATTTCAAATATCAAATAAATATAACTTTTTTCTAAAGTCCCAATTTGAAGCTACCTATAAATTACTTATACGTATATATATACCATGTACTTAGAATTAATTATACGATTTAGAACTGTTAGAGTCTCCCGCATAGTAATATAAGTATGTGTTTATAATGTAAGCGGCACTTAAGTAGCTAAACGGTGATTGACGAGACACGGGTTTAGCATACGAGACGCGATTATTAGACCATATATGTTTAACAATGGTAGTAATTAAAAAAACACACACTACTGAATCGGTAAGTGATTGCATTTTTAATGGTGTAACGTAACTAAACGTGTTCGCTTCAATCTCCTTTGCAAGTAACCAAAAATTACAGGTTAACTAGGTACCTAACTCACTAAGTTAGGTAAGTATACAATTTGTCAAACGACCAATCCATAAAATGTTAAACGTTTTACGTTACCAATATTGGCACAATAGATATTAGCAATGACAATGACTCCATTACACTTCAAAAACATAGTACGTTAAATATTATCACACAATAGGTTCCTTAATAAATAGTAGATACATTCATTATTGGTAGTTCATCAAGATTTATTGCACGTAATGTGCCTACGTACCTAAGTGCTTTTAAGTCGGGAATAAAATAATGTAGTAACTATCGAGTTAATCCCACGAGTATATAGGTATTATAATATGTTCTGTAATCTATACCTACGAGTATATATAAAATAGTAGGTACACTGACCGACTGGCTTACACGTACAGATAGACTAAACCAGTGAACCTGGAGATTTAAAATTTTAATGTGCGCTAAGAAGGGATTTTTTAGAAAGGCATCCCGGTAAAGGGAAATATGGGATCATATCGGCATGATCTGTATACCATTCTATGCGGATAAAGTCGCGGGCGATAACTAATCTATATATAAAACTCAATTAATGTTCGTTTGTCTCACTAAAACTCGAGAACGGCTGGGCTGATTTACCTATTTTTACCTATTTTCTACTTTTTATAGCCAGACTCAGAGTATAATCTATATATATAAAGAGAGAAGTCCTGACTCACTGACTCATCAACGCCCAGCCTAAACCCTTACACCTAGAAAGCTGATTTTTTTCACATATATTATTTTAAAGACGTAGACTAGGAATAAGAAAGGAATTTTCCAAATTCAACCTTTAAGGGGGTGAAAAAGGGGTTGAGAGTTTGTATGCAAAACCTTCATTTTTGGGTGTATCAATTCGAAACATTGTTAAAATACTCCTCAAAACAAATAACAAGACACGTGATTCTGGATTTTCCAAAAAAACCCCCCTAAGGGGTTGAAACAAGGGGATGGAGTTTGTATGGAGACGTGTTGTTTTTTACGTCTATCAAGTTGAAACTTGACACAAATACTCTTAGAAATAAATAATGAGATACGTGTTTTTGGATTTTTCGAAAATCGACCCTTAAAGGTGTGAAAGTGGGGGTTGAGTTTGGTATGTTTGGAAAACCTTTATTTTTGGGTATATCAATTCGAAACTTTGTAAAAATACTCCTCAAAACAAAAAACACGACACGTATTTCTGAATTTTCCAAAAAAAAACCCCTAAGGGGTTGAAACAGGGGGATGGAGTTTGTATAGAGACGTGTTGGTTTTTACGTCTATCAAGTTGAAACTTGACACAAATACTCTTAGACATAAATGACGAGATACGTATTTTTGGATTTTTCTAAAATCGTCCCCTAAAGGTGTAAAAGTAGGGGTTAAGTTTGATGTGTATGGAAACCCTTAATTTTTGGGTGTATCAATTCCAAACTTTGTAAAAATACTCCTCAAAACAAACAACAAGATACGTATTTCTGGATTTAAAAAAAAAAACCCCTAAATGGTTGAAACAGGGGATTGGAGTTTGTATGGGGACGTGTTGTTTTTTACGTCTATCAGGTTGAAACTTGGCACAAATACTCAAATACTCTTAGAAATAAATAATGAGATACGTGTGTTTGAACTTTTTGAAAATCGTCCCCTAAAAGGGTGAAAGTAGGGCTTCAGTTTGGTATGTATGGAAAACCTTCATTTTTGGGTGTATCAATTCCAAAGTTTGTAAAAATACTCCTCAAAACAAACAACAAGAAACATATTTCCGGATTTTCTAAAAAAAACCCCCGAAGGGGGTGAAACAGGGGATGGAGTTTGTATGGAGACGTGTTGTTTTTTTTATTCTATCAACGTGAAACTTCTCAACAAATACTCTTAGAAATAAATGATGAGATACGTGTTTTTGAACTTTTCGAAAATCGTCCTCTAAAAGGGTGAAAGTAGGGGGTTCAGTTTGGTATGTATAGAAAACTTTCATTTTTGGGTGTATCAATTCCAAACTTTGTAAAAATACTCCTCAAAACAAATAACAAGAAACGTATTTCCGGATTTTCTAAAAAACCCCCCCGAAGGGGGTGAAACAGGGGATGGAGTTGGTATGGAGACGTGTTGTTTTTTTTATTCTATCAACGTGAAACTTCTCACAAATACTCTTAGAAATAAATGATGAGATACGTGTTTTTGAATTTTTCGAAAATCGTCCCATAAAAGGGTGAAAGTAGGGGTTGAGTTTGGTATGTATGGAAAAACCTTCATTTTTGGATGTATCAATTCAAAACTTTGTAGAAATACTCCTCAAAACAAACAACAAGATACGTATTTCTGGTTTTTCCAAAAAAAAAAAACTACTCTTAGAAATAAATGATGAGATACGTATTTTTGGATTTTTCGAAAGTCCTCCCCCAAAAGGGTGAAAGTAGGGGTTGAGTTTGGTATGTACGGAAAACCTTTATTTTCGGGTGTATCAATTCAAAATATTGTAAAAATACTCCTCAAAACAAACAACAAGATTTCCTTATCTTCAACTTGAAACTTGGCACAAATATTCTTCAATAGTCTCCATACAAAGTCCACTTCTTTTTTTTTTGAGAATTCACTATGGGTTCCTTATGGAAATTTATTTGTTATTATGACCACATGCGTAGCCATTGACATCAAGAACTAATTCAAAAATCATAATCCAGAGAGTGTCCTAGGCTTTACAACACGTAAGAGAATAAGCGCAATTCCTGAAATTAGTATCAACTACTTAATTGATTTCAGCTATTTTCAATATGTGTAAAGTTTTTCCGAAAAATTAATTAGAATAAATAAATTTAGGACTGCCTATTGACACCGTACTGTTATCGCTCTTTATTTAAGCAATTTGGTTAGACAAAACTAAACTACGAATGCATCACCATCTTTTTATGGGGTACGGGGTACGTATCAGGAATTGCGCTTATTCTGTGACGCGTTGTATATAGGGTGTTTTTAATAACAAAAATATTAAATAGCAATGATAGCCCAGTCGCTAAAGAGCCCGCTTCTCATTCGCGAGCCTAGGGTTCCAATCCCGGCATGTACAGACAAGTTTTAGTAAGGATCCCTAATTTTTTTCGTCATAGATATATCCTATATTACTCAGGGATAATGTAACATTCTATTGGTGAAAGAATTTTTAAAATCGGTCCAGTAGTTTTTCAGTTTATTCGTTATTAACATACAAAAATACAAATCCTTAATTCCTCTGTATAATATTATTGTAGATAGATAGTGTATAATATCCTTCTTGATATATTTTCTAAACTCAAAGGAATAACAAATTCCACGCGGACGAAGTCGCGGGCATCAGCTAGTCTAAATATATAAAAGGAGAAGCTAAATTTAAAAATCAAGGCCCAGCCCAAACTGCTGAACATAGAAACATGAAATTTTGTGTGTAGGTTACGTTTATAGTGTAGATGCTCACTAAGAAAGGATTTTACGAAATTCTACCCCTAAGGGGGTGAAAGGGAGGTTAGAAGTTTGTATTGATAGTGTGATTTCTGCGTGTATTAACTTTAAACTTAGCACAAATACTCTTCAAATTAAAGTATGAGATTATATTAGTTTTAGGATTTTTTTAAATCAACCTCCAAGGGGGTGAAGGGAGGGGGGGGGTTGTATGAAAATGCTTTACTTTTGGTTGTATAAATTCGAAACTTTGTAAAAACACTCCTCAAAACAAACAACAAGACACGTATTTCTGGCTTTTCCGGAAATCAACCCCTAAGGGGTGAAAGTAGGGGTTGAAGTTGATATGGAGAAGTGTGTTTTTTTGCGTCTATCAACTTGAAACTGCACAAATATTCTCGAAAGTTGCAATACAAAGTCAATTTTTTTTTTCGAGAATTAACTTTGGTTTCCTTGAGGAAATTTGTTTGTTATCATGATCACATCCATACCCTTTGGTATCGAGAACTAATTTAAAAAACACCCTTTATTATAGCCTTGGACACTATCTGCAATTAAAAAATCCTAACTTCATATTATAAATGCGAATTTGTTTGTTGGGCAACTCAACCAATTTTAAAAATTCTTTCATCTAATTCGAAAGCTACATTATCAGCCAGTGTCATTGGCTGTATTTTATCCCCGTATTTCGGGAACGAGAAACTACGAGGGTAAAACTGCGAGGCGCTGCTATAGTCTTTTATAAACAAACTTAGATATGCAGCAATTTTAGCATAAATCGTATTTGGCCGTTTTTTTATTAAGACGCGTGACGAATTTTTGCATTCGATACCGATTCATTCCAATATTACGAAAAGGAATACTTTGCACTCTTTTTTTGGAGCATGGCCAAGTGAGTATAATGTTATCTTTACGAGATGCGAAGTAGGTAACATACGGTAGAGATCCGTATTACGAAGTAAATATTATCAAAATTCCCAAAAGTTAATATAACATCCACATGTTTTATTCGAGACGATAACTCAATTCTATTATATTGTTTGCCACTGCGTGGATATATAAATCTTCATTCAACCACTTGTCATTCTATCCGCATCAAATAATATTAAAAAGTCTCTCAGCGAATATTCAACGGATTTCCATGCCCATGTTCAGAATTGATAAATTTGCCATAAATATTTTTATAGTAGTCGAACTTTAATACACCACGCCTTATCCCGGGGATGTGAAAGGATTTTTTGTAAAAGTAACCATTTTTCTTTGCTGTAATTTCTGGACCCCTAAACGTGACAGGACATGGTGGTAATGGCTAGTTTAGTTTAAATCCTAAAATTAATTAGAGCTAGTGGCAAATAATTCGACATTACATGTTTTAACTACCGATAACTTATTTTATATGGATTTAGCACGCATTTAATCGCGTATCTATTTCTAGTTTTACAGCAAAGTTAATATACTCGTAGGTATATTGTGTTCACGATTTACCTAGTTTTAGTGCGACTGCGAACTTAAGCAAGTTCTTGTGGGCAACCTTCAATCTGATACAAAATGCTTTCAGTAAGGTTGACAATTATTTTTTATTATTATTGTCTTCGGATTACGTCAGGTTTTGGCAATGAAGCATTCAATGTACTATAAGCTTAAAATTACAAACTCAACTAAGAGGAGAAATGTGTACATACCTACACTCACACCTTTTCCGGACGGGGTAGGGCAGACACGACCGCCACCTGCTATGAACCTGGCACATCTTACGCAATTCATCCATCAATCGGCTCATTCATGCTCGTCGGTTTCAGGAATTCTCTTTTTCAGTACATTGCCAATCTGATCGATGTAGGTACGCCCTTTTTTTGTGTTACCCTGGGAAAATGCATTACTGCATACGCACCCGACCCGGGGGGGCCAGGGGTTATGTGGGGCTCTGCAGCCTAGTGCTGCCATACCCACTAAAAACCCAGGGATGTTCCTCCTTGCGATTTGTCAACTTTGCTGACTCGGTCATTTGCAATCTCTATTTGTAGGTGATTCTATTTGTGAACTATTCCACCTAAATCACCTTCATCCATCCACTCAATATGGACAAACCACCTCACCATTGCTTTCTCTATTCTAGTCTCTACATTCTCTTTCAAGCCGTAACGCTCTCTGATTACACTACTCCTCGTTCTATAAATACTAAGAAGAAAAGTTTGTTTTAAAAGAGGTTTGCTATGTACAACCGATATTTTTTCTTTGTTGACATTTTTTTTAAAATAGTACCTACCTAAATCCCTGTACCTTTGAGTATTAAACCAATGGTTGGTTTAATAATCAAAGATAGGTACTTAGTGGTACAGCTGTTAGGTTAGGTTTTAAATTCAAAGTATGTGAAGAGTTTATAACTTTTGTAGCAATAGTAAACTTTCCGCAGTTAAAGTCAAAGTAATCGAACTTCTCACTGAGACTGACGGACGTAATCGCTTAAAGTTTAGAGCACTATTAATCACTCTGATAACTTATAGTTAACATCTGTCGCTAATGGTAAATAAGTTGGCTACACTTTCAATCAATCATTGTGTTATGATGTAAATACAACGCGTAACAGAATAAGCGCAATTCCTCATACACCCCAATTAGTATATATATATATATATATTATATAAAAAAAATATGACGCAATCGAACTTTAGTTATGTCTAACCAATTTTCTTATAAGTAGGTATATCGAATAATAATAGCACGATTTCCGTAGAAAGCACTAAATTCAGCTAACTACGATAATGAATTTTTTTTGAAAAATTTAACACATATTAAAAATAGCTGAAATCGAATAAGTAGTCGATACTGAACAAACTAATTTCAGGAATTGCGCTTATTCTGTTACATGTTGTATATATTATATAAATATAAATATATGTATAACTGAAGCTCTGATCATGATCACGTGGTCCTCGAATCGTCATCACGTGCGTCACTTATTGTTGTACTCACTTCCTCATATGAGGAAAGAGTCTTAGGTCAGTGTGATATTCGAGCTCTGAAGTTTAAAACGATTGTGTTATGTTTATTCTTGTTTACCAGCTTTTGCTAGCTTTTCCCTTATGATGCAAGCTATGCTTCTGTATAATTTCATTAAGATCGGTTCAGCTATATATTACACGTAAAAAGATAACAAGCAGATAGAGTTACTTTTATACGGTCCATAGATTATACTAGTGAAATGTGGATATTTCCTGTAATGGAATACCTGTGTCTACCCGCTCGGGGATAAAAGGCGTGAGTTTTTTTTACTTTTATCATATGAAATGTAGATAATGTAGTATGGATTTCAAATCTAGTTACAGATAGTGCAGCTGTAACAGGTAAACACGCTTTTTATTTATCTGTACGTACACACAAAAACATCCTATATGAAGCGATGCAATAACTATTTTTTCACACCACATGGTCGACAAAGCCGGATTATATATCATATAAACGTCACCGAAAGCAAGACATTATATCCCTTGGCTTGCGCCGGGTTATAATGTTGTATGGAATTTCATTATAACCCTAGGTAAATAATGTAATTTTCACTTTTCGTAATCCTTATTGCTATGACGATAAAGTCTAATTTCGTTAAGCAAAATGTGGTGCACCCGCCACGGTCGTGGCCAACTCGATTTTCGAAAACCGAAGCCGCGACCAACTAGATTCGCACGATCTTCATTTGTTAAATCAAGTAGGTCACGCCGGCAGAAACAAGTTGCTGTATCCATTTTATAGCTTTAACATTTAAAAAAGAATATCGAAAATGTCGATTGATGAAAGTACTTTGACTCCAGAGTCTATTAAACTAGATGCCATAGGCATTGTCAATAATCATTCAATAATCTACTACCATGAAATTGCATTTTATTGTCTCGCATAAGGTGAGAAAAGTAGAGTATATAACTCGGGAATAAAACTGTTTTTATCTTGGGCGCTTAAATCCCTCACTAAACTCAAGACTCAGTCTTAATTCCCTCGCTCGCTTCGCTCGGGAATTAAATCATAACTCACTCGCTGCGCTCGGGAGTAAAACTGGGAGTCCTTCTCGTTACGTTCAGGATTCAATGTCGCGCCCGTGACATAAAACAGTGCTTTATTCCCTTGTTGTATAATCTACTATTATTCTCTAACTATTTGCAAACGCGTAGGTATGCTTACAAATTCATTTCCATTAAACTAAATCTTAGGAAAGTTGTTGGGTCTGGTAACTGGTATTGCTCATGATTATTTGCCTTCATTTACCTGCAAGGATTTCCCCAAGTTTCACAAAACGAGTTCTTTACGTGGTCATAAGGAAAAAGAAGCGTTGTAATAGTCTCTTAGGTTCCCGTTTATTAAGATTGAGTAATTATTGTCAGTCATAGTCGCGATCCTTGGCAAGATTTTTCTGTCAACAACCACTTCATAAATCTAAAACCTACAAATTCCTAACTAAGTACTTTACATTATATTATGTCTGAGGGGCAGTCTAGCTACTGAAAGGTAAAATGTATCTAGTCTTTCGGATTCTATCCTTCACATGGTTCCTCTTTAGAGGATTTGTTTGATCTGTAGACATAAGTAGTACAAAAGTCAAAAACTTTAATACATAACATTTCTTATAAAACAATTTGAGTAAACAGACTTAGTGAAACAGACTTAGACCTATGTGATAATAGGTCTATGGAATCAAGTTATACTATATTACTAATACTATCTATATGAAATCACATTTATTCTGCCTAAGAGAGTTATACAACTTTGTATTAAGCTGCTAAAATAGATTATAAATTTAGAGTTTCTTCGAATTTAGTATTTACAGTAGGTAATGCGTTAGTATAAGCGATGACTATTCATTTGAATTGAATATAAACAAAATCTGAGAAAAGTATTTGTACGAAATGGTGGTACATTCATCACATCACGCGCAACACTGAACTCTGTTCAATGATTTAAATTAAAACACTATAGGTACAACAAGTAAACAATCTGGTTCATCTCGAACTTACTGAAGAATACCTACTGTACGAGTACCATGTGTCTTATAGGTATGAATATAATATATTGTTAAAATTTAAAGGAATTGGAGAATTGCTTCATATTAAGGTACCTATTTCTTAATCAGGTGACATTTAGATGTTGATTTATTTCTCATTCAGGGCCGTTTTACCACAATACCACTATATGTTGGTAACTAGCTTTTACCACAAGACCACCTAAATGTTGGTAACTAGCTTTTACCCGCGGCTTCGCTCGCGCACGTTTATTTCACCCCCTTTGGAGTTGAATTTTGCAAAATCCTTTCTTAGTGGATGCCTACACTGTATAAGCTATCTATATGCAAAATTTCAAGTCTAGACCCTGCGGTTTAGGCTGTGCGTTGATACATCACCAATCAGTCAGTTAGTTTATAATTTTATATATAGATAATAGTATAACTATAACTGTATGTACCGTTCTGAAAATTATGATTTATGAAAAAGTAAATTGCATCTGAACGCGTATGAATTTTAGAACGTATAATATAAATTTATATTCAAATTAGCGGGTGCCCAGCTGCGTTGCCAGCGCGGTTCCTATTTATTCCCCTTCCCGTTTTGGAATTTCCCGAAAACCCTTCTACGTCATTCAAAAAATTCATGCGTCTAGACCCAGCAGTTTTGGTTGTGCGTTGATCGAGCAGTCAGTTAGCCAGTCAGTTTCTTCTTTTATAAAAGTACATACTTACTTATATTCAGATTATTAACTTAGTATGCTAAGTTGAAGATGTGTGAATGAGGCCGTTTTCTATAGTTCGAGTACTTAGTTAGTGTTTGGAGTAGGTAGGTACCTACTAACTTTAGACATATTACAAAAAATCCAACAGACTCTAGATACTTATATGCGAATTGTATCAGTTTCGAGGTCAAGCAACCATAAAATTAGATTCTGGTATAGGGCTTTAGGTAAACTGTAGAAAATAGAGAAGACAGAGTTGATAAAAAAAATTATAAGGGTTCTGATTTTTTATGGTATGGTTTTTACCTTATACGAGTGCTTTCTAGACACAGCGCGGCGCCGTAGCAGGGTCATTGGCGCCCGGAGCGAGATTAAGTTATTGCGCATTAGTGCGAATATAAACTTATTAAAAGGCTCATTATCATTATACTTATTATGATTTATATACAAATAAAGCATGTAAACAGTATGAAGTCCAAAACTGTTTTTATAAATGTACCTCAGTTGTAATCACATTAAGCACACATGTAAACAATGATTTATACTTAATTTACCAGCGACGTTGCCTACATTGAATCCATTTTTCTCGTTCTCGCGGGAATTCGAAGAATCCATTCTTAATCTCACAACCTTTGTGCTAAGGTTCATGCTTCTAGACCGTCTTGGGTTTCGTCTGGGCGTTGACGGAACAGTCAGTTAATCAACCATTCAAATTCTTTTTTTATATACAACTAGCTGACCCAACAGACGCTGTCCTGTAAAAATGTGATAAATGAAGAACCACTCGACAGATTTTAAGCAAACGTCACATAAACCATCTGCTAAATAGTCCGAATAAAGCCACAATTTGGTTTGGATAGGTGAGCTCGTTCTTGAGTTATAAAATAACAACGAAAAGTGGCATTGATTTTTATATATATAGATATAATATGTAACAGAATAAGCGCAATTCCTAAAATTAGTTTGTTCAGTATCGACTACTTAATCGATTTCAGCTATTTTAATATGTGTTAAAATTTCCGAAAAATGAACTAGGATAGCCGAATGCTATCTGCTAGTGCTACCTACGGAAATCGTACTATTATTGCTCTTTATTTAATAAAATTGGTTAGACACAAGTCACAACTAAAGTACGAAGGCATCATGTATTTTTTATATTAGATATTATACCAATTGGGGTGTATGAGGAATTGCACTTATTCTGTTACGCTTTGTTTAAAGATCAAGGAACCTGCCCTCACTTTGATTCGGTTTATATTTGTTTATTTTTCCATACATCTTAAACAATCATTTTCATATTTCAGACAATTAAACCCTAGTGAAGTTTACTCCTATAGCTTCCTCATGAATGACTCCGTCCATTAGTGAAAACCTTATGAAAATCCGTTCGGTATCTAGTTAGTTTATCACGTACAGACGGACAGACTTGCGTCGCAGCTGGGCTGACTTTGTTTTACAATAAGTATTCAGTGGTAATATTATATATAGTTACTTCTATACCTACTAATATTATAAAGAGGAAATATTTAGATTTTTGTATGTTTGTTACGAATAAAATCAAAAACTACTGGACCGATTTTAAAAAAAATTTCACCAATGGAAAGTTAAGCAGAAAAGCTAGTGTTTAATATTTTGTTCCAATTTAACAAAATGACGCTACTACGCAACAATACTCGTATTACTACATTCGACAGATGCTCCTGAATCACGAGTTCTGATGTTGATTTTATGTATTCTTATAAAATAATAAAAATAATTTTAATTTGCTCCCTGGCCTTGGCCCTTTTTTTGACAGCTTCGACTCTGTAAAATTCAAAGAGGTTTAAATATACTAAAGCCGTATACAGAAAGAAAGCCGAAAACCTATCAGCGCCGACAAGCGCCGGTCTGCGCAGATAACCGGCGGAGGCATTTATATGAACAAGCGCTGATAACCGCCGATCGGCGCTTATCGGCGCCGACTCGCGCCGGTCCGCGCTGGTGCCGCCCGCCAATCATCGTACGACATTTTGCTCGCTCTGCTTCAATCTGCTTTCTTTCTGTAGAATGGACCAGCGCCGATAAGCGCCGATCGGCGCCTATCGGCGCCGACAAGCTTTCAGCTTTCTTTCTGTATACGGCTTATGGGTATAGAGCGGCCAAAGCGAATAAAATTGTAAGCCAAAAGGTATTACCTAGTGGTCATCATAAGTCTAGTGGGATACGTCCGAATGTCAGCTCGGGTTCGTACTTACAGAAGTGATGCATAAAATAAAAATTATAAAAATATTCCCAATGGCCCCTATACATATATACTTGGTTAGAAGGTATATTAAAAACTATTTGATACATCTGTATGTTTTTCCCAGATTATTATAATTATTTCAGTCCAGTTTAGCGTCAAGTAGCGGAATGCAGACACAATAGGATTACCTCTCGGCCTTGAGCGTTCGTGAGACTGATGTTTGACTGGTTTATCCAGTTTTATACCTTTTACCTACTATAAGTAAACGGTCGTTTTTTTTGACGCGTAAATATTGATACCTACCTTCTGGCCTGGTTCAAATTCAAAAGTGGTTCAACAATCATCTCGACTTGGACTTTTATATCCATTTTAACGAGTTTGGGATTGATCCAACGATCCTAAACACAAAAATTTTAAGTGCACTTCTAAAGTAGGTACGTATTACATTCAATGTTTTCAAGGAAACTGGAATAAACTTAACATTGTTTATTGGTCATCTTTTACACTATGTCGGTCACTGGTGATTTATCATAATGAAATGTGTCGGCAACCACCGCCAGTGGCAAAGTACATCGACAGGTTATCGATAGGTCGGTACTTGCGAATATAAATAAACAGAGGTCACTCACTTGCATATTATTATACCTACCTATATATTCATAATTGTAACAAAATAGGTACTTTATATCGTCTACAAACAATAGAATTTATCAGCCTATTATCATAGAGGGCATCTTACATTATCGGACATAAAACATAAAAACTATAAAAGAAAAATAAATAAAATGAAGAAAACAATGTCTATAAAACAATTATGATTTTTTTTTATTCTGAATCAAACCATGGTTTTTTCAATAGCTACAAGGCACAGATAGTAATTTAGGTAATAAATATTAATAACTAGCGACCCGCCCCGGCTTCGCACGGGTGCAATGCTTATAAGAATTTTCTTTGCTATGAACCTCACGGAGCCCGAGACCTTTCCAACGAATGCAAAACCGTGGAAATCGGTTCGTGCGTTCTGGAGTTATATCGTCAGGAAGGAAAACCCGACTTATTTTTATATAGTAGAAGATAAATAGAAAACTCTATTTACTTGAACAATACACAAACTAAACACTTCAATAAACTATAGTACATAAATATGAATAACGGAAAACTAAATAAGTATGCTCACAAACACAAATACGCCTTTATCCCAGAGGTGGTATGCAGAGGTATTCCATTCCGGGAAATACCCCCTTTTCACCAGTATATTTTTATAAAGATATTTGTGGCATAGAAAAAGATTTTTTAAATATACATATACTAGGAAGCTAGGTAGGTATACCTACGAGTATAATCCAATAACGGTTCTTTACCCAGTTTAGAAAATAAACTAATTTTTACATAATTATTTCCTTGAATACAAATTGATTAAAATTAAACCGTTAATATTATTATTTTTTTAAACTTATTTTTTGTACCTACTCTATTTTAGTAATTTGTTTGATATATGTAGTAATCTAAACAAATAATGGATCTCAATGTTCTTAATACATTTTGTAATTAGATTATAGTCGCGCGTTGATATCTCATCCTATATTAATCAATTAATAGATACATTAGACTTCAACGCGCTCTCTACTTCTAGAGTAACAATATCAAATCCAATTTAAAACTCGTAAAATTGATTTATTTTCCTTTTACATTTGAGTAGGTACTTAATACATATTCTCGAACAATAAACTTGTAAACTACTTTCTTTATATTTTTGTACTTGTAGGTACCAGCCGATGCATTAAATATCGATAATGTTGAAAGTTTCAAAATTACAGCGCATGCACCTAATGCAAGCCAACCGCAATCATAGCACAATTGCGATAACTCCATTCAGAACAAATCAGTTATCGAGCGGTGGTTAATACGCAAAGGGAATTTATGTAAACATCCAATAAACACCTTATCATAGCATATAATTGGCATTGATCAGTGACGACGATCTTGAGGATTATGAGTAATTGCATGGAGTAGAAAGCCATGTAGAGGGGCGAAGTGCGGCGGTGCGAGTGGCGCGCGGACGCAGTGGCCCGGCGGAGCCAGCGCGTGCGGCAGTCTCTCCACGCCCTCCTCCGCGACTGCGTCCGCACCCGCGCTCGCACCCGCTCCGCCTCGAGCGCAGCTCTGACCCCACGTATAAAGCGGAGTCACCGCGCGCACTCGCACGCAGTCACGACTCAACCACGCTCTCTTGTGCAGTCGCCCGCCACGCGTCTCACACAAGCAGCTCGATCTCTCGTATCCTTTCCTGCACCAGTGAAACTTACTCTGTGACAATGGCCTACAACGACTGGGGATACACCAGCGAAAACGGTGAGTTCACTTGTCACCTACCGACTTCCTCTGCTCAATTGGTAAATTGCAGCGGGCGGCCCGGACCGGTTTGTTTACATCGGTACACGTGTCTTATCCCATGTAAATAAGACGTGTTTATATGTCAAAAAGTTGGTAGGAAATGAATAAGTTGTTCTTATCATTATTACCAATAGTTTAGCGTAGCTAATAGAAAATATAAAACTTGGCTGTTATAAAAATATACTTAACCATTCATTTTCATATCGTCATCTTTACATTGTTCTATTACTACAAAGTAGTAAGCGTAGCCCATAAATAACACGATTGAATAATTATGTACATATTTGTTTACAGCAGTGACGTAGACTTCGTACCTACCTACCTAGTTTTGTTTCTGAAAGACAAAAAATGTATCCACAAAATTTCTATTCATATTACACCTGTTGATATCAACTACCTACCTACCTATTTAAAATGCAAATTTATTGTATTCAGTGTATTTTTGCGTCGGTAATTTCGATTGGACTAAAATTTATTCTGTAATTAATAATCCAGATGATCACGATCACGGGTACAAGTACCCCCTCACTAAGTATCTACTTTTCAATTTGGTAGTGGGTTAATAATGTTTATATTCATATAGTACATATATTCATTCATGTATTATATTAATAGTATCTATTATTATCCTTTACCATTTGAAAATCACTCATGCGGAATGTATTGGGTACTAGAGAAACTGTTAATATACACTTTTTTCCCAAGAATATTGTTAATTTGTCGAACAGTGGGTCTAAAATGGCCACTTTGAGCAATTCCTCTGAGCAATTCTCCTTTTATGAATTCCCAGCAAACCCTAAGCAATTCCTCTAAATTTCGTAAAATGGTCCCTTATTTTAGTGATTCACTGACATTTCAATTCATTAGCAGATTCGTATTTGGTGAAAATTTCGAATATGAATCTAAATAGGATCCTATTATGATTCACCCGAAACGGCCTTAAAATGGCCACTTTGAGCAATTCCTCTGAGCAATTCTCCTTTTATGAATTCCCAGCAAACCCTAAGCAATTCCTCTAAATTTCGTAAAATGGTCCCTTATTTTAGTGATTCACTGACATTTCAATTCATTAGCAGATTCGTATTTGGTGAAAATTTCGAATATGAATCTAAATAGGATCCTATTATGATTCACCCGAAACGGCCTTTTTAGACCCCCAGATCAACAATTAAGACCTAGACAGAGCATGCCAAAAGGCAGCAAATTTTCGTTGCGTGCCGCGCCGAGTGTCGGCTGGCCTACTTAAATCCGTTCGCTGAGCCGTCGGACAAATGAAACTTCTTCCACTGAAGTTTTTGTACAATCCGCCTACAGGTAGGCATAAACAAAGCAGACGATCCATGAGGTCATTATTACAAAGCCAAAAATACAAAGGATTTCATCTATTACTTACAAAGAACGCTTAAAGCCGCGTTCTATATTTGTATTCGAAATTAGGTTTCTTCTCAGTGCGTTCCACCGTGTTATTTTTACTTTGAAATATATACTCCTTCTCGAGAAACATTTAGGTTACTTGCGGTTTACAAAATTTAACTGAAATGCCCAACCAATGAGTTGTACCAGTGTGTACTTATTTGACAGTCAAATGTCTCACGGCAATTGGTACATTTCTTCTAAATGCTCCTATTTTCATGAATGGCAACTATTTGTTACGTTGCATTAGGACACTAACCTACGTCGAGACGTCCAATTTACTTTTTAAGCACATTTTAAACAAAAACTGACACTGATGAGTATTTTGTATATACTATTAGTTACCGGTAAAGAAAATCTTACAACAATAGGTAGTAATAATAATAACCTCAATTTCGGTTTTGCTAATATGATAATTGGGTAGTTGACAGCATCGAAATTAAATTGCGAGTAGTCATACATTAAAAAGATTATCCCAAAACACCTCAGAATATGTATTTCGATTTTCAATTTACAATTATGGCAAATTTAAAAATAATAAATAATCAAAGAAAGTGCTGCAATTGAGTACTACAAACTATGACGTCACGTAAAAAGTAACTGATTTGACTAGGTAGGACACAACCCTATTTATTTCAGTGACTTTTTATAGTCAAATAAATACGAATACATACGAGTACATTGAACATTATTAAGTTGACAACTCATCCTCAATCTCGTATGTACTTACACGGTTGTCATTAAGTAAATATCACAGCTGAAGTTAATTACCATTACCTTAATGTAAACCACCATTTTAAAATAAATGTTTATTTAGAATTTAACAAAACTGTTTTTGTTTTAATAAGTATTTGCAGAAATTCATTCTTTCCTTAGATATTGAGACATAAACTATAACTGTACATCCATAACAGATCATTTGATTTACTTAAATATGGAACTTTGAGAATTGCTTTATAGTCTTCTAATATTTTAAATCAACAAAATATCAGCTTATTTATATGTATATTACGCTCAATTCCGTAGGATCCACCATCTCGATCCACCAGTGGATTGAATAGCACGTAGAAGTTTACTGTGATATTAAGTGATAATGAGCAATTTTAGGATTGTGCGATTTACATTATAGACTTTATATATATTAAATTTCATCTCTCCGGGCGAAAAGCGGCAAATTTCGGCCCGCTGCGCTAAACCAAGTTGCCGCTTTCCGCCTCCGTCGATAAGAAAAAAAGTATACATACCTCGAGAAGTAAATAAGAAAGCCTCAGATCACTTGTTTGCATGTGATCTGAGACATTTCTTATTTTACATCCCTAGGTGTGTAATATACTAATTTGCAAGAGTTCGGGGTTTAATGAACTGTCAATAAAGGATTTATGGAGTTGTAACGAGGTACTCCTTATCCTACCTCCTTTCTTCCTAATCTTATCAACTTTTTGCCCATTTAACTTCTTTATCTGGCCACATATTTTAAATTTTTAAATTAGAATTAGATATTTCTGCATTTTTTTAAATTAGCTGCTTTACATAGGTACAAAAGTTCCGGTATAAGCATGTAGCTAAAACAACCAGATGAGCCTTCTTCTGCAGTGACAAAATTGTGTTTCCTTCATTATCTACTCTTCATCTATCTAGAATATCTAGAATAAATCCCACTTTGGCTGCTGAACATCTCTTTATTTTGAACTCCGACCTTCACTCCGTCTTCGTGCTCTCTATCTATAGAGTAGGCCGCACGGCCGCAGAGTTAAGTGATCATAAAATTCATAAAAGAGTATAGAGACAATAGTAGCGATCTCATCTCAGCGCAGCCGATGAAAGTACACTGCATTTTTTTATTTTCCTTAATGTATTATCAATATTAATATGAAATACCCACCATCGGGACATCAATTTTATTATTACTAGCTGACCCGGCAAATATAGTCCTGAGTCCTGTTCAAATCTCGTAGAAAAAAATTCAGTTTTTCTTTTATTCCGGGAAACTTTTAAATTTTTTCGTTCTTCAAAAACTTATTAGAATACTAAATATTTAAAAAAAGATAGCTAAATAAAATAAGTCCAGCCGTTGACAAGTTATGGATATACGCTTACCAACGAACAGAATTTATTTTTATTATTTAAAGTTATAGATAGATTAATACTCAATAACTACGTCGTAACAAAATTTAATTGTAGGTAGAAAACCAAAATCTTATTTCTCATTAAATTTATGCGCAAGCACAACCAGTTAAGTAAACACAAAAATTAGCGTTATCTTAAATGTATAGCCACGGAACATGCATTGTTTTGTAAATGAAAACCTTTTTTTAACGGAACAGAGCAGAGGTAAACTATGACGGTAAAGCTGTTTCAATTATCTGTTTTATTTTATCACTTATTCAGTCGAAGACTCGCAGACGATAGGTACAACTTCTTAACGTTAGTTGCAGTTATAATTTTAATGGAATAATATAACGTTACATTAATAACTAAAGTGACGTATGATGTCGGAGATGATTAGTGTTTTAGGGTGTACCTTTATCATCTTTGAGGGATTAGCAGAGGCCCAAGCAGAAAATCTGTTTAAGAAAATATTAACGGATTCTCTATTTCAACAAACGGCTGTTATTTACCTAACTATAAGATATGTAAGTATTTGCATTCGAAGCGACACGGTGCAATGCTTCAATTATGTGCAGCAATTCGCAACCCATTTCAATGCGTTTGTTTTATTATGTATTTCGTCTTCAATGCACCTTTGTGGTACTGAATGTATACAAATAGTCAAACTATTTCGCTGATAGTCACACAATTCGAGTACTCGTGCGAATGAATAATACATTTAATACCTTAGTAAACTATTTTGTCTCCATTCGGACGAGGACAAGGCGCCTCTGTTATCCACAATGTTTTCTGTATATCCATTAAATCACTTCTTAGATTTATGCATAGTAATGTTGTTTTTACCTTCTTTTTACTATAATAGTACATTATGATATAAGTGCGGTAGGTTGAAAATTACAGCCGAGGCGATATTGCTAGCCCGAGCCGTAGGCGAGGGTTACAAGTAAGCAGAGGTAATTGTCAAAGCGCACGTATGTCATACGACGTTTTATAACACATTTGCGAGGAAATAAAATAAAACTCCGACTATGGTAAACGAATAAAAACAATACAGCGGTAAGAAAAAGCGCGCGGCGCGCATCAGCATTTTTTTTTAGGCAAAGGCACAAAATACAGCCAGTATTACTGATAAAGTAAATTAATATTTTTGTGTTTTTGTTACAGATTAATTAGTTGTAATTTACTGTCAAAATTAATTAAATTAAATAATTATGTACATAAGTATTTCTTTATTATATTTTATCTCCCAAAGTTAATTTTAATCATAAAATGTTGACAACTTTTTTGGCGTAAAAACTCTTTGCTTAGATTTTAAAAAGTACCGTTCGTTTTAAGACGGAGCATCTTGATAAACCGTGCGTTTTACATTACACTTACCGCACTTGGGCGTAATGAGATACAATACGATATTGAAATTGGCAAAATAAGACACCTTTTACGAGCAAATGTGTTATAGATACTTATACATACTTCTTTTTACTATATATATTTATTAGATAGTTAGGTACTTTAACTATTGCTCAGGACATGAACCCCGTAGATTTTTTTATAAGTCTTTGCACAGTCGAGTAACAGTTGCCCACGGATTGTCAGTTACCCTAATAATATCATTGTGTTTGCATTCCGTTAGCCATCCAGAGCTTTTCTACTAGAACCTGGAAAAAGTCCCGTTGTAACTTTAATGTCCTATTTTATAGATACAGTAATGCCTTGAACGGAAGTATTTATGAAAAACGGAAACATTTTTTAAATCGCTTTAAGCCTCGACTCTGCTGTCGCGATATTAATCGCGCCCTTCTGTCAACGCCTTGTCAACGCTTATTTACGCTAAGAGAAAATTCGGATCATACAAAAATTACCAAAATACCGCTGGTGAATCGCTTTTGCCGCAAACAATTGACAATCGGACGGTGTGGGCTGGACAATGGCTTAAATGACATTTCTAAATTATTTTTATTTTATAAGTTCTACTCTTTAGTAGTTTCAAACGTTACCCGCGATATTCATAAAGTTTTCTTCTCCTAAATATAGACAAAAACTATTTTTTCCAACATCACCAATTTTCTTCCATTATAAGGTGTTGGAAGAAAAACTATTATTTTTTTCATACTACTTCGAATTTTATTTTTTAATTTTGACAAAGACACGAAAATTGCAATGACATTCAAGGTGAATAATTATAAACAAACAATATGATTCTCTTATAACTAATGTATTTCGGTCCTTTTGTGTTATTAAACAGTTATATTACTCACAGTTACCTATAATTCTTTACTTTGAAAACTCAACTTACATTGTCGTGATTTAAAAGTGGGAGTATTTTGTTCATATCTAGAGTTCAGCCACTTTGACAACTAGTTTTTCAATAATATTATTTTCAAATATATAAATAACTAGCGACCCGCCCCGACTTCGCACGGGTGCAATGATTATACTAAAACCGCATCAAAATCAGTTGCGTAGTTTTAAAGATTTAAGCATACATAGGGATATAGGGACAGAGAAAGCGACTTTGTTTTATACTATGTAGTGATAATAACATTAGATACAATAAATTAAATCGATTATATAATAATCGGAACTCAACGACCATTATATTTCATCATCCGAATCTTAAAATTAAGTTTTCAGAAATACTTAATCAAATTACCACTTTTCAATTGTGAATCCAAAAGCACGATTAAAAATTGATTTCTAAATAATAGAATACTCGGGCTAAGTCGATTGACAAACTACATTAATCCAACATATAATATTGTACAATATTGTATCATCATTACGAATAGTGATGACTCGATCAACCCGTAACAAAATCAACTACTGAACGATGGGTTGGTCTTTCCTCACATATAGTATGGGCCATAATCTCCCACGCCAACCCACCGAGGATTGGGATCTGGGGTTAGGTTAATGGCCATATGCAGAGACAGTAAGCTAAACCGTTCCTTCAGAAGTTCAGTGGGCGTACCACCATCTCTTACAACAAGTTTAAAACAGTTTAATTATATCGGCCATAAGTAGGTATAACTTTTTAATATTGTTTTAAGTCAAATCCAATAAAGTGCAGTATTTCAGTTTGTTTTGGAAGAAGGTGCGAAACTGATCACACTATATGAAAATAAGACTGCATCTCGTTTTCTCTATAGCTATAAGCATAGGCAATCATGAAACCATGATTCGTTCTTTAACAGGATATCGTTCTTTTACAGCTGTGATATCCTTTAGGGTCGCGACACATCCGCGGAACCAGGCGGAACGTACAGCGCCGAAGGTTCGGTGAACAACATACATTGACGTTTCACTTTAAAGATAAATAAATCAGCCACCCGCGTCAACCGTAATGTATGTTGTTCACCGAACCTTCGGCGCTGTACGTTCCGCAGATGTGTCGCGACCCTTACGGTTAAAGAGCCGGCCGAAAACCAATGAGTTTTAAAAAAAAAAACTTACGTACATATTTATCACTATAGCTCGACGGTGAAGGAAAACATCGTGAGGAAACCCGCAGGTCTCAGAATTAATTCGGAGACATGTGTAAATAGACCCGGTCCGGTGATGGGCTCACCACCTATCACTTTTAGGGGTCCAATGTATCTTGTAAAATGTGGGTATATCCAGTAACGGAATACCTCTGCCTACCCCCTCAGGGATAAAAGGCGTGAGATTATTTTATTTTCGTTCTTTTACATATGCAGGAATAAAACAATATTGTTAAAAGAGGTCATTGTACGAATCTGAGTAATGTTATTTTAATCACAAACGTTCCTGAACTTAGATAGTATTATTAAATCATGGTGGTCATTACCTGAAACGTGGAGATAAGTATTGTACAACGATGTAGATAAGCAATGCACTATCCAGAAGGCGTATCAAACTACTCGTATTCAGTAGAATAGTACAGCATTGTTTGCGTGCCACTAATGACAGGTTATTAGAGGCGTGTAGAGAGACTATTGGACAATAATGAACCGTCACTCATGCACCATACTCACCCGCGCCCGTCCCGCCCTGCAGATTTGCGCCATCTTTATCCGATTGTCGCTGCCGACCGCGTAATATCCGTAATTGAACTTGAATTGCGGATGTGACCTACAAAAACGGATTTTTTCAAACATCGACCATGACAATGATACATAGCAATGATATTATCATACTTATACACACTCAAAAGCGGTCGTAGCCCTGCGGTGCCAGTGTGTTTGTAACGATCACACTGGTTAAGCAAAGTTGGATGCGGTCAGTCAGTGAATAGGTGACCGCCTAGTGGCATTTATATTACGAGCGCTTCCGTGTTTCGAAAGGCACGTTAAATTGTTGGTTCCGCTTTTCGTTGTGTTTACGCACAATGGAAGTCGTTAAGCCATCTCAGATACCCTTGGGTAGCTTGAAAAATGTGGCCACTAGCTTAACACCGTCTCCCAATCCGCGGAGAGCTTGCGTGGGAGATTATAGTCCATACTTCCTCATGTGTGAGGAAAGACCCTTAGCTCAGCAGTGGGCTGTTACGGTTTGATGATGATACACACAAAAAAATAATGACATAATATACAATAAATACACAAACGTATTGTTTTCTAAAAACAAAAATAGTCAATGAATAGAAAAAACTGATGATATAGATAGATCAAATAGACACAACGGTTTATTGTCAACTTAGATATTACTGCTAGCAAAATGTGTGCGCGTACATGCTTCAATATCTACTTTACAGTGACCTCGAACGGTGTCGCTCCAGTGCGGAAATGAAGGTCAGAAATCACGGTCAAATCACCGGTCGAAAGAACAGTACCTAACTAATTTCATTGTAAACAGTCATTGATTGCGGAAGTAATACAAAAAATAAATGATTTAGATTTCACATAGGCTACTTTTCATCTCAGAACTCCCTGCTGGAAAAACTTGTCATGTATTTTTTAATTCATCTTTTATTTTGTTATTAAAATAAGTGATTAAATGCATAGTCCTATATTAAAAACTTTTAGGGTTCCGTAGCCAAAGGACAGGACCCTATTACCTTCTAAGTTGCCGAGCACCGAGCCGCCAGGTGTCTATCGCGAGATGAAAGTGGCGCAATCGCATAAAGACTAATTGAGTTCGTATACGATAGTCACGCCAAAAGTTATTAAGCTATTGCATAGCTTCTATCGCGGGCCTTGAGCGCGGGGACCGAATCCAGAAATTCCGTAACGAAAAAACCTCACGCTCCCCACTCCGACGGGCACGGAGGCGTGGCTTGTTTATTGGGCATAATCCAAAGCCAAGTTATGATAGTAGATGGACGGACGGACGGACGGACGGACCGACCGACCGACCGACCGACCGACCGACCGACCGACCGACCGACCTACCGACCGACCGACCGACAGACCGACGGACAGACGGACGGATGGACGGACCGACCGACCGACCGACCGACCGTCCGTCCGTCCGTCCGTCGGTCGGTCGGTCGGTCGGTCGGACGGACGGACGGACGGACGGACGGACGGACAGACGGACGGACGGACGGATGGATGGATGGATATTGCATAGCTTCTATCGAGGGCGTGCATTGTCTAACGTCGTTTGTTTTCGGCAGTCTTGTTGATAAAAAAAACCGGCCAAGTGCGAGTCGGACTCGCGCACCGAGGGTTCCGTACAACCTTGCAAATTTATGGTTTTCGTAATTTTTCCTTTATCTATGCTATAAGACGTTGCTTCGTACCAAATTTCAAGATTCTGAGTTCACGGGAAGCACCCTGTAGGTTTTGATTCCCTTGCAAGTGTCGAAAATTTGCGGCATAAACGGCTGTATCTTTTGACTGCGTTGGCTTAGAAGTTTGATTTTTTCACAGCTTCAAGGGACAGTAGACCTGAGTAATTGATATAAATTTCAGCTTCATACCTCCACGCGTTCCTGAGAAAAAGGGTCTTGACAGACGGACGGACGGACGGACAGACGGACAACAAAGTGATCCTATAAGGGTTCCGTTTTTTCCTTTTGAGGTACGGAACCCTAAAAATGATATGCAATAGCTTTACCGCGGCAGTACCCGAGTGCAACACGTCTTTTTAGGGTTCCGTACCATTTTTGTTTCAATTTCTATTTTTTTTTTATTTAAATCAACATCACCAATGATAATAGTACATTATGGTACAAGTGAGTAAAGTTGGTGATTACCGCTGAGGCGCCATTGAGACCCGAGCCGTAGGCGAGGGTCATAAGAGAGCCGAGGACGGTAATCATCAATACACACGTGTATCATACGACGTTTTTCAACACACTTGTGAATAAATAATACTAAAAAATCATTTTAAAATAATCATTCGCAATGGCGGGGAAAATTAATTGGTTTTCCAATTTTTTATTTATATAATTTGGAAAAGGCAAAAGGATCTAGGCCCATACAGCCTCGTTTTCCTATGCGCTCGCATCTTACAATGGCGATCGGCCATGGACTAAAAAAATTAGGTTTCTTTTTCTTTGGTTTGTCGTGGATAGCGTTTTAGCCACGTACAAAATGGGGTATTTAAAGTTTTTACAGAGAAAACCAAAGTTATATTTGAGTGAAAGTTTTGTTTATTAAACACGTACAAGTTGAAATGATCTATTTAAATACGAAGTTGCATGAAATGAGCAAGCCATATTTGTGTATTAATTTATTAGTACGATTGAATACGATCTTTTTTGTATCGAAACTTTTTTAAGAACAAAGCAACTCTAGCAACAAAATTGAAAAAAAAAATCTATAACTCACTAGTGAATAATAGCAAACAAAAAGTCTCAGTTTGATTATAGGTGTCATTATGTGCCTAATTGCAGTGAAATTAGAGCCACTTTATGAGCAAGTGTGTTGAAAAACTCTTTTCAACACACTTGCTCATAAAGTGGCTCTAATTTCACTGCAATTAGGCACATAATGACACCTATAATCAAACTGAGACTTTTTGTTTGCTATTATTCACTAGTGAGTTATAGATTTTTTTTTTCAATTTTGTTGCTAGAGTTGCTTTGTTCTTAAAAAAGTTTCGATACAAAAAAGATCGTATTCAATCGTACTAATAAATTAATACACAAATATGGCTTGCTCATTTCATGCAACTTCGTATTTAAATAGATCATTTCAACTTGTACGTGTTTAATAAACAAAACTTTCACTCAAATATAACTTTGGTTTTCTCTGTAAAAACTTTAAATACCCCATTTTGTACGTGGCTAAAACGCTATCCACGACAAACCAAAGAAAAAGAAACCTAATTTTTTTAGTCCATGGCCGATCGCCATTGTAAGATGCGAGCGCATAGGAAAACGAGGCTGTATGGGCCTAGATCCTTTTGCCTTTTCCAAATTATATAAATAAAAAATTGGAAAACCAATTAATTTTCCCCGCCATTGCGAATGATTATTTTAAAATGATTTTTTAGTATTATTTATTCACAAGTGTGTTGAAAAACGTCGTATGATACACGTGTGTATTGATGATTACCGTCCTCGGCTCTCTTATGACCCTCGCCTACGGCTCGGGTCTCAATGGCGCCTCAGCGGTAATCACCAACTTTACTCACTTGTACCATAATGTACTATTTCAACACACTTGCTCATAAAGTGGCTCTAATTTCACTGCAATTAGGCACATAATGACACCTATAATCAAACTGAGACTTTTTGTTTGCTATTATTCACTAGTGAGTTATAGATTTTTTTTTTCAATTTTGTTGCTAGAGTTGCTTTGTTCTTAAAAAAGTTTCGATACAAAAAAGATCGTATTCAATCGTACTAATAAATTAATACACAAATATGGCTTGCTCATTTCATGCAACTTCGTATTTAAATAGATCATTTCAACTTGTACGTGTTTAATAAACAAAACTTTCACTCAAATATAACTTTGGTTTTCTCTGTAAAAACTTTAAATACCCCATTTTGTACGTGGCTAAAACGCTATCCACGACAAACCAAAGAAAAAGAAACCTAATTTTTTTAGTCCATGGCCGATCGCCATTGTAAGATGCGAGCGCATAGGAAAACGAGGCTGTATGGGCCTAGATCCTTTTGCCTTTTCCAAATTATATAAATAAAAAATTGGAAAACCAATTAATTTTCCCCGCCATTGCGAATGATTATTTTAAAATGATTTTTTAGTATTATTTATTCACAAGTGTGTTGAAAAACGTCGTATGATACACGTGTGTATTGATGATTACCGTCCTCGGCTCTCTTATGACCCTCGCCTACGGCTCGGGTCTCAATGGCGCCTCAGCGGTAATCACCAACTTTACTCACTTGTACCATAATGTACTATTATTTAACATTTTCAACACATGCGCCAAGCGTCCTCGATAAGCATGTTCTGTTTATTTGTTATCGTTATTTCAGTTATAGGTATAGTAGTTTGGATGATTACTTTGGTGATGATTAGTTTGGATGGTTAGCGTTGTGCTGCAACTTACAGAACAACGCTAACCGTATAATCTATGATAGCACGGCGGGACCATAGACCTATTAACACACGGGACACGAAACGTCGTCGTTCTCGCCTACAGTACTTTTTTCACGAACCAGGAACTTTTTACCTTGGCAGGTGAAATAAAGGTGTAACGTCAGTGTACTCAGTATGATTTGAGCGTCCGTAATAACAACAGCTTGTTAAAATGACTAAATGCGGTGTATTGTTCTGCAAAAACTACAGCAATCGAACGAAATCATCACAATTTGTACCCCTATCTACAAAAAAAAAAAACAAAAAAAAAATCTGAGATGTTGCTCTCTATAAAGCTGAGCCTCCATTTTGATCTAGTTGGTTTATTCCTATCTGTACCGAATCCAAAATGTACGTGGAAGTTTATCATCATTTATTGACTAAAATACAAGTTAAATCGTTCCGCTTTGTTTTGATTCCGGAGGCACTATTTAGGAAGAGATTTTTGGCATTAGTCTCGATTCGAAATTCTTCCTCGTTGATGATGTGACTTCCAGCTTGACGTCAAGTTGGAAGCCTCATCAATGTACCCTAATATCTTCGGTTCCTTTGAAGCACTAATTCTGAAACTTTGCAAATCCAAGGCACTATTTAAGAAGAGTTTTTTGGTATATAGTTCTTCAAGAACAGTGCTGTGGTTTTTGTGTACTGAGATGAGGCTGCTATCTTGACGTCAAGATAGCAGCCTCACTGAACGACCCGAATATCTCCGAAAGTATGATAGCACTATTTATATGCTTCGGGCACTATTTGGCACTATTTAGGAAGAGTTGTTTGACATTATCAGAACAGCTCAATTCCATGGTGAGGCTTCTAACTTGACGATCTCTATGATTTGAGCGTTCGTGATAACAACAGCTTGTTAAAATGACTAAATGCGGTGTATTGTTCTGCAAAAACTACAGCAATCGAACACCTAATGTTTTTCTTCACCAATAAGTACAATTTTATTTTATATTAGTGATTTTTTTTTTGCTAAAATCAATAAAATTCGGTATAAAATTGCCAAATAAAACGATAAATTTAAAAATACTCATTAAAGAATGCACTGTAATGAAAAATCTGTTTTCTTGGAACTAGTCGGATTATACCGGTCAATGTTTCATTCGTTCATTACATTTCACATCAATTATAGCCTGCGCAGACGAAACACTTTTGTCCCCGTATTTTTTTGTCCGCCAAAATAGATCGGTTACAACTGCATCGAGTAACGCACACGAGGGATTAAAAGTCCCCCGAATAATCGCGGACACCAAGGGGCGGGACAGGAAAAAAAGTACGCGGTAGTCCCTGAAAAAATAGAACTAACGTGACTAGGCGCTGCAACGCACACGGCACACTTTAGTCTTCGCTGCGCGCTCGATAGGGATGTGACATTGATCCAAAAAAATTACGATTATTCTTTTTGATAATTAATGGATTTTTGAAAAATGATTAATTTTCTTAAAAATAATCGATATTAAAAAATTGAGTACCTATACGAAAAATAAATAAAAATTTATATGAAAAATTATCATTTAGGGATTTAATGTCGAATTAGGAAAGAACTAAATATGGTATTTTTTGCTTATTTATTATTATTAACCAATTAATAACAACAATTCTTTCTTCTGGACCAATGCACATCCTCATCATTGTCAGAATAACTTTTAGAGGGTTTCACAGACACAGTTGAGAACAACCCTTCAAAAGTTCCAACCGACGTTTTATAATATTTGAAGAATCTTTTTGGATATTGTTTCAACCATAGAAAAAAAATTCTAAATTAATGGTTTCAACTGAGCATGCTTCGCATGGAAATATCCATTCATTAATCGATCTGATATAAAGGGATGGACCTGAGTCCAACCAACCAACCCTTGTCTAAAAATCTACTATTTTTTCATGACTGAATTCACGTCAAAAAGTAGAAGTAATAAAATTGAGGCACGACCCGATCGTGGTTCGGCCCGTTTTAGAGGCTGTATGCTTTAAATTATAATAGGTAGACAGTTGAAATAGATTATTTGTTATTATTAACTCGTAGGCCTCGTAGCGAATACCCTAATTATAATTAAAAAAGTAAAAAGTTTAGTGTGGTCCATGGAGACAGAAACGTGTTTTTAGTAGTTTGAAAACCTCGGTGCGCGAGTCCTACTCGCACTCGGCGGGATTTTTATATTTCCTTTATTTTAAAGGACATTTAAGTGAATGTTATTGATAAATCTGAGACACTGAAACAGGTTCAATAATTCTGCTTATCTCAAGTAAAGTCGAGGTTACAGCCGGCGGCGGCGTTGCGTACCCCGACCGTGGCGTTAGGTGGTTCCGCAGTGGCTTACTGTTTGTAACTTTGTACCATGCTCGTCTGCCAGCCTCATGTAATATGACGAATATATACGTATAAATAACATACACTAAATAGATATTATTTAGTGTTTGAAAGAAGCTCTCCTCAATTACATTGATTAGCTAACATTCCTATTCAATTTAGTAGCTAGAGCTCTATTCGCAACGACACGTGCGCGATGACAACAAATTGTGATGGATTTATTAAAGACGGAAGTCTCGCGAATATAAAACAACGAATCTTTGATTTATTACCGAAATTCAATATCGTTGCGTTCTATCTTTAACATTACGAGACGTCCACATTATGGCTATAGCCTGTTTAAGGATTGACGTTCTTACGATGCCAAAAATTGTAGTGTGCAACAAAACACCACTCCGATAAAAAAAAAACATCTGTTTGCTCTGTCATAAATCATAATTTAGATGTTTATATTTTATATCTGTAGTCTACAAATCTTTCGAAAATTTTCGAAAAATATGTAGACTACAGATATATATGTAGACCTAACTCCACTTCATACGTATTAAATTTTACGACAGTAAGACGTGTTTGGTTCGTATACCTACATTACACATGTCCGCTTACAATTTCCAATTTGATTACCTACACCTAGATTCTGTTTCAGCTAGGCCCACAATTATTTCTATTGTACTTCTGACGGCATTTATTGAACCCACACCGTAATTATTTCCCGTTCTCATCACAGACATCATGGTCACGATAAAATAGCAGATACCTATTATTTTTGGCTATTGTTGGCATCCGTTTGACGTCGAAGTGAACTCAATTGCTGCAATGACAGTTTTATTTATTTTGATACAAAGATATTAAAGTAAGGATGAGTTATATTCATACTGCTTGCGTTTGAAAATTGATCCCCTACGAGTGTGCTACAACATGTACATACTTACTTCTTTGCGTATTTATAGGATACAACAATGACGGGGAAAGATGATACGAAACGAATAATAAAGAAAAAAAGAGCTATCCGTTAAGAGTTGCGCTTAAAATAAGACTTGAAATATAATGCGACTAAATAAAATGTGGTTAATTAACTACATTTGTCGGCCTCATTTTCCGTGCTCTAGTAACATATCTACGTATTTCTATATATTATAATATCTTTGATTTTGATAGCAGCTCTCAAGCTGCCTCTCTTTTCAAGATATTTCAAACATTTATAAACGCTAAAAAATAAGTTTAAACATGGTTAAAATTACGCAATATGTCTTTACTAATAATATTTTTTATATCAGAAATGCTAGAACGTTATTCGTGTTACTAATTCGTTTACATGATTTATATCACAACAAGAATATCAATTTTTTTTTATACTAAAATGTTATTCACGACTAACGTTTATTCACAAAAAAACTAGTGTATGGACTTGGTATGCAAATCACGTTTAATTATTTGTTTTTGTTAGGAAATAGTTTGCCATTAAACGTCTCGATTAAATTGGTGTACCAACTTATTTTATCGCATTTTGCGAAGGTTGACTGACCGTGGCTACTCCGGTCAAACCGGAAAGTCGCCGAATGTAGGCAAAATGCATAACGAGTATGTAATCGTTAAGTTGAACCCAACATATACCTATTATAATAAGTAAACATGACTACGTGACAAGCTGAATACAGAGGATAATTTAACTAACCTTTGCCATAATCTTATAGATCTCACAGTTTATAGTAAAACGAACTTAAAACATGCAGAAGCACGAACAGACCACTATCCAGAAACAATTACATAAAATTTTCTTAACGAGAGTTTCATAATGTCGCATTAGAAACTCTCTATTTACAAATTGATGTCTAATTAGTTACATTGAATTATTTATTGTTTCCATCGCATTAAACTATTATGTACCTCGATTTTATAGTGCACCTTAGTGCTGGAATTAGTAAAGAAAATTCTACATAATGACTTTAATCGGTATGTTTGTTAGGTTTAGGTAATTCTTTCAATGGCTCCGCGACTTTACTCAAATCATCGAGTTAACGGCACGTTATTTACGACTTAATAAAATTTCCATTTGCTCAATTGTCTAAATACTGCAATTTGAATTAAATAGAAATATGCCAAGAAGAGCACCAAAGTGTCTTTTGACGCTGTTTTTTTATTATTTATTTTTCCCATTTCATACTAAACATACCTAAACATAACAATAGAATATCCATATAATAATCCATCCTATTTAATTCTACATCGTCCAATATTCCGGCCTGTCGCAATTCTGACACCGAGTGTTCAGTACTATCATGTTCATGAGTTAAAATTAAGCTTATTCGAATTTGTATAAAGATTCTTCAACTCCTTTTTTTGTTGTGTAAAACCCAAGTTAATGCAATTCTAATAATGTTTTTTCAACCCACCCTATACCTATACCTTGCCTACCCCCTCGGGGATGAAAGGCGTGAGATTATTAATTTTAATTTATCTACAATGTTAACGTTTTGTTAGTTTTTTTAAGTTTGAATTTGTGCTAAGTATAACAAGCTTAGGGAGCGGTCTTAACACAAGAGAGCCTAATATATGTATATTTTTAACTTACTATTTTATCCCACAAAACTAACCCAACAGATGAAAACAAATATCGTGTCTGTAATTGGTCTATTACTTTCTACAGCTTTGCCATTTTTTAACTTTCTACCTAATTAAAACTACTGTAATAGACAGACGGACAGACACCGAGAGAATATCATAAACTTTTCCGCTTTTTCTTTAAATTTGGCACGTGTCACTAAAATGTTTCTTATGATGATTAATTATTTTTTATAGAAGACAAGAAAGCTATAAATCCTTAGAAAATATACCTATACCTATCTATTGTTATAAAATGAGTTTTTACTAAGGCCGCATTTGACGGGTTTACTTATGAGGCGAGGGAAAACACGTAGTGGCTGTTATTGAGTCCAATGATTAAAATACAAAATGAATATACGAGTAAGACATATTGAACTTGAAATAAACAAATTATTTAGGTTCCACGGTCAAACAAAGGAGTACACGAACATTTTTCATATTCTTCGTAATGTAAGTATTTTAAATTTAAAACAAGTTATGGTTTCAGATATGTAGTCATAATGTTAATAAATAGTGATATTCAAAATAAAAATCGATGGTACCACAACAATTAGCTGACCCGTCAGTGGTGTTGCCTAAGCAGATACAGTTTTTCCCCGTTCCCGTGGGAATTCCCAATTTTATTTTCCTGCCACGGACATGCTCTCGTCAACTCACTAAAGTTTCATCGTGATCGAATGAACGGTATGGAAACGCTTATAATAGGTACAATTAAATACGAACTAACAAGAAAACATTCGTTTTTAATATAAACCTACCTACATAGTTAATGACTGTATGATTACTTCTATAATTCGTTATTTTGATTAAAAGTTATGACTTAGCAAAAAAAGTCAATGATCAAAACTAACCGTTTTTTGTATGCAAATCTGATGCGATAGTTCTGCGAAACATTCATTTGCAGTCTGCCTGCGGAGGCTCACTATAGGAACTAAGTAGATAAGATAGCGAAGCGATTTGTTAAGAAAACTGACAGTCATAATCATAACAACACTCACTCATCCACCAAGTTGCCACACATTGTGGAAATGTAAGTTAAATACTTGCAAAAACCGTCGTTTTTCCCGCTCGTGTTGAATAAACGATGAATCATACCACTCATACGATGTCCAATCTTAGCTATAATATGTAGTACCTACCTACGTACCTATAAACCAATTTAAATATCTAGAAATCTACGAAGCGATAGGATAGATTAATTGTGACTATTAGAGTCGCTCGTATAGGAAACCCTTTGTTCTCATTACCAGGCGGGACAGAATGCCCAATAATACACTACGAACAACGTGTTGCGGGCAATGCAAAAATCTCTCCCTCGGCTGAGGATATTTGTCCTCCTAAAATCCACACTTACTTATCAATCCAAACAGAAAGGAACATAAATCATAATGTTAACATCAGGCTCTTTGTGCAGGACCTGCTACTTGGACGGAGAAGTTCCCGGAGGCTCGGGGCGCACGGCAGAGCCCTGTGGACATCGACACATCACAAGCCAGCAGCGGCGGAAGTGCTCCGCCCCTGCATTGGAATTACTCCGTCAACCACCCGCGCTCCGTCGTCAACCCTGGTTACTGTTGGCGCGTTGACGAAAACGGATATGACTCAGGTAGTACACTGCTCAAGACTCTGATGAATGCGCAAAAGGCAGGATCCCGTTCCGGCGATAGGGCTACTGTTAGGGTAGACAAATGCCCCGAATTTTACGGGTTACTCCGTTTTTTAGGCTACGGCAATGTAAGAACCCGTAATTAACAATATAAAATATGGGGTAGGCAGCGGGACAGATTTTATAATATAAATTTTGTCAACAACAACGGCAACAACGTTGTTTGTCTCGTAAGAAAATCCGAAACAAATATTTTTTTGTTTGTAACCCGTAAAAGAATTGCAGGGGGCCTACACATGTGGAAAATGGGTATTACCAGGAATGGAATACCTCTGCCAATCTCCTCGGCGATAAGTCGTGAGCGTATTTATAAGTTCAGCAACTCCTGTTGCGCAATGATTTCAAGAATAAAATTCAGAGATCCAAATACAAAGTGTTGTATTTGGAACGGATGAAAAGTCGATGAACTGAAACAAACAAACACGATGACTCATGAAAATTTTCTTCGTCCTTATAAAATTGCCGGTTAGGGCCAGTAAATCGCATTTTTTTCCGAGAGATATACTTATAGTATATTTTATATCGAGGGACTAAACGAAGCCATAATATACCAGAGGGCGAGGGAGTCAATGAAACCGAGGGTATATTAAGTTGGCGTTTAGTCTCAAGGTGCAAAAAGTCTTTGAGTGCGAGAAAAATAATCAATTTAGTACAAATTTATTTAACACCGAACAAATTATTTATACTCTACAAAAATTCTGAAATTTTCGCGGTCAGTTTTTTCTTCTAGGCATGTCACAGATTAACAAAGAAATTTAAAACTCTTTGCAGATTAACAATTTCAAATGGCACCACCTTCTTTGCGGAGAACTAGAACTCAACATTTTCGCAATGAAGATGGTCCACACTCCACAGATATTTACTGGCTGTTTGAGTTGGTCTATGTCTCATTAAGGGAATTTAAAAACTAATTACTTTTTACTCCCTAGAGACTAAAGTGGTCACTATAATCCCGCTTCGTAGGGCTATATTAGCGTACTTTTAGAGCATGAGAAGTGAAAAATACGTTTTAGGCGTGGAAGCGGCGCTCAGTGCAATAACGCGAGTTAATTTGCATTTCCTTCCCATCGAGCCGACACCGACGACGGCTGTTCCCCTCGGCATCAACTGAGTAACTTACTACGTTACAGATTCATATTGAGTCATACGGGTTTTGGAAGGTCCCGGTTAAAAAATAGCCATATTACAATTCACAGTAACTTTATTTATATTTTTATTACTTAAAATGTATCTACTAAGGAAAGTGCATTATGGTGACTTTATCTTTTACCGTCAACAATGAGTTTACTGTTAAATTGCATGTTGATTGCGAATCAATTTTGTTTAACTAGATAAGTAGATGTAGATAAACCGATTATTGAAGTAAGTGTGATGTAGGTAGATAAACTGAGTTTATAGACATTTCCTGTGTAGAAAGTACCTAAGTATTACCTAACTACTAGACCTATATTAACAAAGCATTTAGAAGTTATTGTTCTTTTTTATATCGATATAAAGTCTCCTTCTGGAGCAGTCGCGTAAAAATATTACCTATGACTAACTGCTTCGGAGATAAGGACAAATGTAACGACACCTTGCACTTCAAAATCCGTTAAATCGTTAGTCTACGCGTCTCAATTAGGCTCTCATCCTTATTACTTACACACATAAACACACACCCTTAATTGCTGGAATACACTCTATTTAATAAATAAATAATTGTGGGACACAATTTACACACGGTTATTCAGCCCCAAACTAGGCAGAGCCTGTACTATGGGTACTAAACAACTGATAAACATACTTAAATAAATACTAAACACCCAGACACGAAGCCAACAGACATGTTCATGCACACAAATGTTGGCCCCGAGCGGGGATCGAACCCGCGACCTCCGACTCAGAAGGCAGGGTCACTACCAACTGAGCCAACAGGCCCGTCATTATTATGTTATTTAGTTACGCCCGTTATTTAGTTACGTTGGTTTCTGTGAAAACTAAACTCCATAGCGGGCAAGCAATCTTCATCTACTAAGCAATGTAAAAAGAACAGTGTGGAAACCATCCATAAAACTACCTCCCTGATGCATCAGCTAAAAAACCCTACCTATAACCTTGTGGTATATTCGCAGAACTTCGCGGAGGGCCTCTAGGCTCCGACGTGTACAAACTGGAGCAGTGGCATTGCCACTGGGGCGCCGCCAACGGCGAGGGCTCCGAGCACACGGTGGACGGCCGCGCCTTCTCCGGGGAGCTGCACCTCGTGCACTGGAACACCAGCAAATACAACAGCTTCGCTGAGGCCGCGGGCCAGGAGGACGGTCTCGCGGTGCTTGGAGTGTTCCTTGCTGTAAGTAACAATACAGGTGCGACTCGGATTGCACGTGAGGGGTTCCACCATACTACATTTAATTTTGCACCTATTTTTTTGTTAATATTTGGGTTATAGGTATAGAACAACCAAACACTGTGAAGGTTTCAACTGTCTAATAATTACGGTTCAAAAGATATTGCCCTACTAATGTTCCTACTGCGCTGATGATGATGATTATAATCTATTTTCTGTTAGAAGGCATCGCAAACATTGTTCTTAGAATCGCATTCCATTGTACACACGGTTGTCATAGATAAGGTAGATACAAGGCCGGGGCCGGATCCAGGAATAGCTTTGATAATTTTGAAAAAACAAAGGTACAATAAAGCATTGGCTGGTAACTGAACTTCCGGCTTGATATTAATTTATAATCAGTTGATCACTTACTCGTATGTATGTTTTACGTAAAATTTGCATGGATAGTAGAAATTTTTAGGTACCTACCTACCTACGAATTTATTTATTAATATAGAAGTTGCTTTTAAAGATGGATAATGACTGAGAAAGTTGACAATACAATTCAAATATAATTATTTGTAAATAAGATTATACGCATCCTGCACTTGACATGTCGTAACTGATAACTAGGAACTGAAAACAAGCTGGCAGCTTGTCACTCACTACGTACAGTACACAAACATTTATTTTGCTTCTTTGTGCACAAATTCTTTAAGCCTGTGGAAGTTATCAATGTCCAAGAAAGAAGTAGATACGTATATATATGTATATACGGTGTAATAATACAGTAATGAGGGAGTCGGAGCAGGATCTTTCGTGTAATTTGGTGTAAGCAGCTTCAGGAAATAAATTCAACTTTTCTTCTTTCTTACACATTTTCCACTATTTATTGTGCCGCTAGTTAGAATAAAACACTTATTGCAGCAGCATTGACATTGCATATCTCGACGCTTATATACAGGGCCGGATCTATCATATGGCTGTTTGGGCTTCAGCCCAGGGCCCCGCGTGGATTCCAGGGGCCCCAGCTAAGTCAAGTCAAAGTCAAAAATAGACGATAATGCGAAAAAATGTATAATATTATTAAATTAAACTGATCGCAAGGTTTGCATCCTTGTGAATTCTACGATTAATCAAACCCATTTATTTCAAGTCTACGTTGTATTGGTACATGGAACTGAAATGAGTAATTAAGTGGGCCCCTAAGTAGTATTAGCCCAGGGCCCCCTAAACTTACGGTCCGGCCATGCTTATATACGAGCCTTATACTTACTTATAATAATATTGAAAGTAGCGCGTATCTAATATTATTGTAATTGTACAACTGGAATTTCTCGAACGAATAATCTTCGTTATATTCTACCTAGAACAGTACAAGAGTTGCTTAATAACCTTGAGACTAGAAAAAAGTGCTATTATATTGTCCATTGTATTATGCAATTGACCTAACGCCGTAATAGGTAGGTACTGACAAAAGCATTTGTATTGTATTGACACAATCAGCAATATTCGTAACATAACACTTCCTAAGTCGTAAAGCAAACAAGTTGATCAATTGATCACACGTCACCGCATGAATATTTGATTCCGCGGGGTAATCGTATACAGTCGTATACTTACCGAAGTGTAAATTTGTACTTAGGTACCTACCCATAGTAACAGAGATCATCGTCATTGAAAATAAAAAATCACACAATACCTACTGTTTCTAATATAAAAATAGGTAGGTACCTACCTAACTACTCGTTTACTTTAAATTACTTAAAACACTTTTTACGAAAATTTGCACTCTCGATTTACTTAGGTAGGTAATTACCTGGTGGCATAGTTTGTCATCAAAATGGTTCAAGTGTATTTCGAAAGAAAAAATGTAGAATCATTTATCGTAACTATCTAATTAGCAATTTAAACAGTAAAACTATTTTTTATCATGTGTTCCACATTTGGCTCCATACATACATTACACGACAGTAAGAGAGCCAACCGGTTATGGGTCGTCAGGCTTTAAAATGAAAAGTGAAATCTGGGTTAATAAAATTTAACGTAATTCAAAGTTAATACTTAGTCCTATTCAAAGACTTTTTCTTTACCATAATAAAATTATTGTTATAAAGAATAACCAACTTAAAAAGAAGAATAATACCTATGCCCTAATTGCGAAATTTACCGACTAACATTTGAATTTTTTATGAACTGCGTCACATTCAACTATAGAATGTGTCTCTCGTCTCGGGTGCCGAGTGTTACTTTCTCTTTTCGGTCCGGTAGCATGGTCAGCACGCGAGTGAACTTACCTAATACTTCTTAAACAAAAACTATCACATACCTACATCTGACTAAGTAATCTTGACTTGACTAGGTAAGCTCTTCAAATAATTTTACGAAATAATTAAACGGAGTAAAGCTTTTTACAAATGCCTTTTTCTTTTGTAGTCTTCTTTCGCTTTTCCTGCTATAATAAATGTAAAAGCACCTACCTACCACGTTTAGGGTCCCAAAGAGTATACTGGTGAAACGTGGGTAGAAAGGGAATACCGCTGCCTACCTCGTCGGGGGTAAAAGGCGTGAGATTATTTATAATATATGTAAAGATGTTTGTTTATCCCTTCTTGAATATGATATTTTAGACTGAGGTATCGTTCGATATTCAATGTTTTTTATCGTTGACGTTCCGGGATCGTCAACGATCGATGTCACGAACAAAAGCCAGCTTAGGCACTTGCTAGGATTTATTGGTAATTTTCTAGCAGAATCTATTTCTGTTTATCTTGTTAGGTTCATGTATAGAGAAAGGATTGAACCGCGAAGCAAAGGAGATCACGTCACTGAAGCCTCGCAGCGCGCCTCAATCCTTTTAGGTCTGTCCACGAGTGCATGAGCTGTGTAATTTGCATATTCAATCATACAAACAAAACGTTTAAAGAAAATTTTTCCCTCCTAATGAATTTCTTCCAACCTCTTTGCATACAAAACCCGTTAACAAAATATTATTTCTGTAGAATTTTGTAAGTGTTTAAAGCTAATAAAAAAAAACAAACACACAAAATTACTCCTCAATACCTAGTCATCCTAGTAAAAAAGCACGCCTTTTATCGCCGAGGAGGTAGGCAGAGGTATTCCATTTCTAGAAAAACCCACTTTTCACGAGAATAAAATTCGACCGTTAAACGTGATAGGTGGGTGAGCCCATCGACGGACCGGGTCTGTTAGATACACATGCCTCAGAATTAATTCTGAGACCAGGGGGGTTTCCTTACGATGTTTTCCTACACCGTCGAGCTAGTGATGAATATGTACGTAAGTTTTGAAAAACTCATTGGTACATGCCAGGATTTGAACCCGAGCCTCATTGATTATCATCATAAGAAGCGGGCTCTTTAACTTTTTCTTTGGATAGGTACCTAATAAATAAACTTGCATTTTTATTTTGTGGTGCTGAAAAGTAAAATGAGTAAAAATATATACGTAGTTAATCGTATCGACATAATTTGTGTAGCAATACATAAACTACTTAGGTCAAAATCTGAATACAATAGGTACATGCGAGACGTATATTTTTTCACGAATAGGTATATTACATTCTTTACTTATGTAGAATGGTGATGTCAATTAATGGGTTTTACTGTTTCAAGCAATGAACCTATACTACCGAAACCAAACCAGCTGTTATATCAATAAGTAATTTTATTTGATGCGACGTATTTTTGTATCAGGTGGGCAAGAAACACGAGGAGTTGGATAAAGTGGTGAATCTGCTTCCGTACATCATGCACAAGGGTGACAAGGTCACTTTTGCGAGTCCCTTGGACCCCGCCAAACTGCTACCTCCGCGCGCCGCTTATTGGACCTACCCTGGATCGCTCACCACCCCGCCCTGCACTGAATGCGTCACGTGGATACTGTTTAAGGAGCCCGTTGAAGCTTCCGCTGAACAGGTTAGTATCACATCATCATTTTCTTTCACTTTTCCCATTATTTAGGGTTGGCGCAATATATTTTACTACTTTCACTTCCATAAATAGTGTACCTACCATATTTTCTTGGGTCTTAACCTCTTAAGTATCTAACCCTAGATTTTATAACCTACCTAGGCCAATCGCTAACATAAACAGAGACGTAAATATACCGACACCAAATACGACATGCACTAACAAATATCAAGTAGGTCATCATGGCTCCAGTTAAAAACCAGTTATCGGCTACCGGTTTTCAAGGTTTGCGATAAAGTTAGTTCATCGCGAACATCGAACTTTTATAAGTAGGTAGGTATTGCTGGCTTTTACTCAGAAATGTCGAAACCGTTTTGTTTTAAATTTATCGTTCGAAAAAGTAAAGATAACACTTCGGACAAATAAAGTTATAATTTCAAAATGAGAATGAAAGAGCAGTGATAGCCCTCTGTAAGTGAATTTGATTCCTGATGAGCATTTGCCGATGAGTTCTAAAACGTAGCCTACGTAAATACTTATTTCTCACTAGTTCAACGGTGAAGATAAAAACATCTTGAGGAAACTCGCAGACACCGAAAATGTGAAGAGTGGGAATTTCCTGGAATGGAATACCTCTTCCGACACCCTCAGTGATAAGACGTCACGTCTTTATATTTTAATTAAACATACTTAAACATACGAGATAATTGTCCACTTGGACGTATTTCAGTTGGCGTTGATGCGGAAGTTGAGATGCGGCGAGGCGTCGTGTGGCGTCGAGGCCATGGAGCTGCTATACAACTACCGGCCCACGCTGCCACTCGGCAACCGCGAGATGCGAGACTACGGAGGCAACTAACACCAACGACGCTCGCCCTAGTCACTCATGTAGAGACAGCGTTTACTTACGCTCACTAGAGACTCGCAGTTGAGTATGTACCAACACCAGACGTATGCGAGTTTCTAGAGTTGCACCTTAATGTACTGATCATTTCGTGGTCATAAGTACTTATTTACGCAGGTGTTTATATAATATAGTCTGCTATGTGCACAGTATGTGATGCACTCTATAATGTAGGTACTATATGTCACGCAAGAACACATTTTTAGTGAATGCAAGACATTTTCGTACTACCTACAACGCAACCTACCTACTGATCGTCGGATGGACGATCTACACAGATCTCTACGATTTTAAAATGGTGAACTTCAGCAGCTGTCACATCAAGTGCCTTTAATGAAGGCTGCTATAAATATACGTAATAAAATGCTTATTAAAAAAATAAACAATGTAAGGAAAAAGAGCTTCATTAGTATTAGACACCCATAAACCTACGTAAATTATATTCGAATTATACAATTAACTGTCAATCTTATAGAATCTTACATTACATTAGTTAAGTTTGAGAACTTTTTATAGATGATATTACATGGAAGCTGAGTTTAATAGCAGGGACACAGGCAGACTATTTTATCATTTAAGTAAGGCAAAGTAACTACTTAGTTTTCTAATGTGTTTTAGTTGTTCATGCCGTATGCACATATGATAAATAATGGAACGAAACGGAACTGCTTAAATGTTATTTATTTTTAAAAATGTGAGAAATGAAACAACAGGTCCTAATACAGAAATTAGCTGATAAGGGTGTAGAATGACAAAAAATTGGAACATGTTAATATAATGCAAATTTTGACTATTCAGTAAATATTTCACGGGTTATATAGTTTACGCCCTAGTCAAATTCATTTGTACAATGAAAATCGTAATACAGGTGTATTGAGATAATATTATATTTAATGAACATTTTGTATAATACCCCTAACCTAACCAAGCTGACCGGTCGCGCAGGCGCATATTATTCGAGACAAAAGATAAATGTTAAAAACAGTTAAAATAAGTACGGTACTTACTTAGGTGATGCCGGAGCTGTGACCAATGTTCGCCACACTACCTAAATAACCGACGCTATATAGTAAACAGTGATATTATAAGTGCATTAAGTAAATACATAATAATTAGAAAATAGTACGAAATATGTGCCTCGAATGTAAGCTTCACAGTTATGTTAACTGTGTCGTTATAGATTATTTTAATTAATATTGTGGTTATAGAGGTGTTTACGACACATATTTATCTTGTAAAAAAAGATTGTGCTTTTTATGTTTACTGCACTATTTAAAACGGCTTATTATGTTATGTAACACGTAATAAATTATTGACACATAACCAAGAAGTTGTTTTTTCTAATAATTTATATACTCCTCTGACTATTTTTACCGGACTGCCTCAGGAGGGTAATGTTCTTTCGTATAATATAATAAGTTTAGAATATAAAATGCATATTTACAATTCAATTTATATATTTCGTTATAATATAGGTACAAAATATATCCAAAATATACTTCACTTTTTTTTTACAAGTTTTATTTTAATCGAAGGACATTTTTTTTTAGAATATTTGTCATATTTTATTTACATTAAAATAAATACAGTGACATATTACATGAATATTTTCGATAGCCATATAGGAAAGTCAATCAACTCTTACCCTAGTTTGCATCAGCTCTGATATAGATTGCCTAGAAAAGGTGCAAGGGTAAACAAATACCACAAACCATGACTATCTTTTAAAAAACTGCAGATTTGCTGCTTCTGGTCCTTAATTTTCCCCATTCATCGGTGGTGGTACCCATACCTTCATGGATCTTTGGATTTTAGTTTATAAATAAATCTATCCTAGTGTGGGAATTGAAAGCTCAGCATTGGCTTAAGTATTGGAATTGTATCGCTGAGACATTGATCAGTATAGCCTTGGGAAACATTGCAATAACAATACTTAATAAATAGGTATTGTAATTATTTCAAAGTAATGTTGAGTAACAGAACAAACACAAGCTTATTATACAAAAATAATTTACATACACCATTTAGCACTTCCATGGTTAATTGTCATGTAAACTAATAGTCACATGATAGATAAAACATTTACTTACACTGTAAATCGACCTTCCGTTTTACTTTACAGTCATACTTTCTAAAATACCACAATAAACATATTTATAATATAATAATGTTTTTTTAATTATATAATAATACTTGAATATAAAAATATTATATTATTTAGTACAAAATGTCTTTTCTTTAAAAATACTACTTATATTTGTTCATTTTTATGTGTAATTGATCTGACTAGAGTACACACAATCATTTTATTAAATCACTATTATTAGGGCTTTTGTTTTAAATTTATTAATAATCTCGGGTTGAGATATAGTCTCCGGCATTTTAAGAATAAGGAAAAGTAAACTGAGTTTATGTCATCTTTCATGGGCGTACCCAGCTTCTGCCTAGGTGGGGGCAAGTCAAATTTTTTAGGTCGGATCGTCCGCGGCTGTTTTGTCATACACACTACACAAACACACCTCCAGGTTTTTTGGAAATTGCACCGTGCATTTGCCAGCGTCTACTGCTCGGTTTATGTAAAAGTTTGAGCATAAGGCCCCGTTTACACATTGATTAGTAATTAGGCGAGTTCATGCATGTTCTGCGAGATTTCCAGGGGGGGGCAGTCATCTTTACTTTACTTTTCTACGCCCATGTCATCTTTACATATTCACAGTAATGTAGCGATCAAGCCGCGTAATCGGAAAACAATAGGATTATCTTGTAACAGATCAGCTGCAGTAGGCTGTTGCTTGATAGGTTACCATCAATGACATAATAATTATAAATTTTAATAACCTTTTTAAAAGCAAGTAGGTATGTATTTGAAACCACCACATACATCACAGTAGTGACTGTAACTGATTCCTAGAAAACTTTGTATGTGATGAAAATGATAAGCAAACATAAGCTTTTTTAGCATTAACTTAAAACTAATTTATAAAAAAAACAGGGCAAGGACTTTTTCTAGATTATTACTAGGTGGGTTGGGAAAATGGTTACATTACTGGTTAAAATTTAATAAGATCTTCACTAGAATCATGATTTTTTCTATTGTCATTGGTAGGTTCCAACTGTTTTGGTGATATCTTTCTTTTGGGTGGCACAGGGGCTTCATCTAAAATACCTGTTATAGCCAAGTATTGACTATTTTCCATAAAAACCTTAACTTCTTGATTCATTTCAGCTCTACGGGTAGCTGGCGACAGTTTAGTTCTCACCGGAGGGCTGGGTGCCGAGCGAGAAAATGCTGGTCGATTATCAAATATAGATCCATCAAAATTACTTACACTTCCCGAGTGTATTGCTGAAGTATGGCTTCTTTCGAGTGCAAACCCTTCCAAAGCGCCATCACTTGCTTTATCACCAGTTTTGAGATTATCAGTATAAAATGTAGTTTTTTTATTATAATGGGCTTGAAAGTGCTTATGAGCTTGGACATCAGATTTACTTCTTTCAAGTGTGAAAGCAACATTTGTATGTAGGTGACAGCTAAAAGAGCTTGTGTTAACAGTGCAGGCTGGAGTTGTCGAGAAAGGCACTGACGGTGCCCACAAGCAAGCACCTTCATTCCTTGGGACCATCAAAAGGGGATCCTGGAATATAACGTCATATTAAAAATCAAATTAGTAATTAATTTCAACTATATACTACACTAGATGTTTCGCTCGGATTCACCCTCGTAGTTCCCGGTCCCGTGGGAATACGGGGATAAAATATAGCCTATGTTACTCCCTGATAATGTAGCTTTCCATTGGTTAAAGAATTTTTAAAATTGGTTTAGTGTTTTAGGCGTGAAAGCGTGCCTAACAAACAAATTCGCATTTATAACATTAAGTTAAGATTTTTAAATTCGTGATAACTTTTGAATGGAATGTCCGATTTCAATAATTGAAAAGTAATCGACAGGTATTGAAACAGTATTGAATAGAAAATGATTTATTCGGCTAATTATTAATATAAAGGTATGCATGGTCTGATTTTGGTCGGCATTTCTATCAACTTTTAAAATGTAAAAAAGTAGTGATGGCGACATAACTACTACCTACTATGATATCGCGAAGTTTTTTGTAGATATTAATATGTTCTTTAATATTGGAGAATTTATTTGTTCTATCATCAATAGTTTCAATAGACAGACATTTTATAGCTGAATTTTTTACACCTTTGCATAACATTATTGAATTTTAGTAGGGATCCCTAATTTTTTTAGTAACAAATATAGCCATGGTGAAAGAATTTTTGAAAGCAGTATAGTAGTTTTGGAGTTTAATTGTTGCAAACATACAAATCTTTCCTCTTTATAATATTAGTGTAGATATAAGTATATATAGATATAGAAGTAAATATAGTATAAATAATTTAGATAAGCTTAATATTTATTCACCTTGCCAGTAATGGAATATATTTTAGACTGCAATGTGTGAAGCCGACTGCGCAGGTATTCATAAGAACACTCCCGGAGTTTTATAACCCATTGAACCACATTGTCCTCAGTACGAGCAGCAAATAAGTGTCGTTTCTCGGGTTCATCTCTAGAAATAAATAAGCATCAATCAATTTTAAAAAATATATATTTCAATTTAATAAAATAGAATCCCATAACATCAATCAATTCACATCCCTCAATTGTCTGGATCTAGTACAAAAAATCAATATACTCAGTCAGTCTTAAATAAATTGAATAGTCTAAACTATGTACTCTAACAACTTTAAAAAATATTTAGAACAACAATACAATCTATAAAAACATTTATTAGTTTTTATTAATTTTTAATAATTTGAAAATTAATTTGGTTTGACAATTAGGTATGTTTTATTTTTATTTTATCCTATGACTCATCAGGTTTACTACTTACATAAATGATATTGAAAATGAAAATGGTATACTCTGTCCATGCTCCATCTGAATTGAGGAATTTTCCATTACAAACATCCCAGCAGGATTTTTTGTATCAAACTTGCCCATTTCACTTATTTTAAAGTAAAACAAATAATTGTTTATTAACCGGAACCATCTTTCTTTGAATACTGAAATAAAATTCATAATACTAGGTATGTATTGTGATAAATTTTCCATTACTTGATTAAAAGGTTCATTCAATCAATAATAATAATAATCTCACACCTTTTATCCCCAAGGAGGCAGGCAGAGGTATTCCATTTCTGGATATACCCACTTTTCAAAAGATATTAATTGTTCATATCATGAGTAATTAAATTCATACCAATACCTTTTGTTACATTAAAAATTAGAAGCACTGATAATATTTACGCATTGGCTGCCAACGAAAATATATAACAATGACCATTACAAACTAGTGCCTACGCAATATTGCGTAGCTGGCATTCAATGTGTTAATATATAAAATGGGGGCTGACAGAGTTAAGTAATATCTGGAAGTATCCAGTTTGGCTGAACTGTACAATATCTGACGTGGAATTTAGGGGTGGATGGGGTAGGGGGGGAAGGGGTTGGGGTGGGCGACCCACCCCCCACCACCCCCACTTGCCGGAAACGCATAGTTTTTTTTTATGAATTTTTAAAGTTGACATGGAGCCTAGTGAAAAATCGCAGGACGTGGAATTTCTACTTCATATTTTTTTTGTAGATAGAGATATATAAGAGGGTTTATTTACCAAAATTGCAGAGCTCGGAAATCAATAGTTTTCGAGATATAATTTTTCGAAATTGTAATAAATTAACCTCAAAACTGTACAAATAGACGCAAGGTCATTTATCAAACTAGTGGAATGTTTAGGTTCAGGTTATTTTTTTTATGACCACACAAATCCAACCCGCGCCAGAAACTAGTGAAGTGTTTAGGTTCAGGTTATTTTTTTTTATGACCACACAAATCAAACCCGCCCCAGAAACTAGTGGAATGTTCAATTTTAAAAAATTCATAAAAAAAAAACTATGCGTTTCCAGCAGGCGGGGGTGGTGGGGGTTGGGTTCCCCACTCCCCCCCCTACCCCCCACCACCCTACCACCCCTAAATTCCACGTCAGATATTGTACAGTTCTTCCTCCAGTTTTCATCAGTGCTTTTTTAACTGGTGAGCCCTTCACTGAATCGGAATTATTTTTAGACATGCCACAAAAGAAAGGGCTTGTGGGTTTCTCATATTTTTATACACATGATAAATAAATGTATCTAAGTTTTTGGAAAAACTCAGTGTTACATGCCCTGACTTAGACATCAAACTCAGGCCTCATATGTGAGAGGCAAGCTCACTTACAACAAATCTATCATAGCTACTGCAAACATTTACTAAATGCTTACCTGCCTGATTCCGATAGCCACCATTAGAGACTTTTTTATAGTTCAATCTTCCCTCAATCACACACGGCTGGTCATTCAGATGGGCAAGTTCACGAATGTTGCACTTCATTTGTACGGAATATGTGGTACATAAATGTGAAAAACGTAAACAAGAGTATAATAGACGAAATGAAACGACATTTATTTCATTTTTAAATCATTTCCCACAAGGAAAATATGACTTAAAATTGTAAGTCGCGTAAAACTTTAACTGTTTGTACTATTTTAGATACTCTGGGTTTCACTGGTTTCACCTTACTTGCTTGACTTAATTGTTTTTTTTTCCATTGACATTGACGGAATACCTTGCGTTTAAAATCAAGATGGATGGTTATAACCTCAAACACTTTTAACATGTAACGGCTATAGTACTCAGAGAGGTACAAACAAAGGTCGCCCACAAAGTCGTTTAAAGAAAACTATATTTTGTTCGCTCACAAAAAATTAATCACATTTCTCGTTTTGACTGGAAGGAAAATATTTTTAATGGGATTGTTTATGTATATGACTTTTAGTCTTGTTTTTGAACGTAAGCGAACGTTTAAGGATACCCGCACACATTCAATATTATTGTCAATAATAGAAGTATTGTCAATAATATTGAGCGTATTCGGATTGTATTGTCATACACACACCGGCACAATTAGCGGAACAGAAAAAAAAGGGAGTATTTACGCATTTTTGCGTGTTACTGGCCGGCTAAACAAGCTTTTTTTAAATTTGGGTTTTAATTTAAAAATGGAATACTAAGCGACTGCCCTTTTTTTCATTCTTTTGTTTTAATTTTCATTGATTCATTTTTTCCACCGCTTGTCCGTTTTTAGAAGGTTCGTGAATTCCATTTGAAAAGCTTTGAATTGCAGTTTTTGAGGCTTTTGAGTTTTTTCGCATATTGATAATTTACGAGCATCTAATTATGCCTGATTTAACGCCATCAGAAATCATTAGGGCAGATCAAATGAGGAGAAATGGTCAAACCTACAGATCGATTGCCAGAAGCCTTCGTCGATCGTTATCAACGATTTATCGTAGCATCCAACGATACAGATTGACGAATGCTCTAGTGAGAAGGAGAGGACAAGGCCGGAAAAGGTGTACTTCAAGGAGGGATGACCGTTTTCTCCAACTTCAAGTCCGACGGAACACGAGACTAACGGCGGTGCAGGCTCGAAATTTACTGGAAGAGGTACGAGCAGTAAGGATGAGTGAGCGGACAGTTCGTAGAAGATTCGAAGAAGTGGGTATAGGCTCGTATGTGCCCGCCAAAGCCCCAAAACTTGAGAGACATCATCGCACAAACCGTCTACACTTTGGTCGTGAACATCGTGATTGGGACTTCGACGACTGGGGACAGGTTCTTTTTACTGATGAATGCAGAGTTATGTTAAATCAAATTGATGGAAGGCAGCGAGTATGGAGACGCAAAGGAGAACGGTATATCCAGTCTAATTTTGAAAATACAGTTGCATATGGCGGCGGTTCAATTATGGTCTGGGGAGGAATATGTTTAGGAGCTCGTACGGAGTTAGTAGTGGTCGATGGCGGGAATCTGAATGCTGATCGGTATATCAGGGAGATTTTAGAAGAACATGTTGTGCCATTTGCCCCCTTTATTGGTAACAACTTCATTCTAATGCAGGATAATGCTCGGGCTCACAGTGCTCGCACAGTACAGACATACCTAAACCATGTTGGTATAACGGTGATGGAGTGGCCAGCACGGTCCCCCGATATGAACCCTATAGAACACGTCTGGGACTTGCTAAAGAGGAGTGTAAAGTCAAGAATGCCCCCTCCCAATAATCTCAACGAGTTGCGAAACGCATTACTTGAAGAATGGCAGAGGTTGCCCCAAGAAACCATTGATAACATCATCCGCAGCATGCCCAGACGGATGGAAACCCTCATCAGAGCACGAGGAGGAAACACTCGATATTGAACAGTCATTGAAATTGTTGTTAAACTTTGGAAAATCTTGAATTTTCTGCTGTTTCTCTATAATTAAAAATCGAAGAAAAATGCATTTTGTTTAATTTAATTTTTATTTTTATAAAATTTTAAGTATGGTGTTACAAATGAATGTCAAAACATGTTAATTTAATTGTTGTTTCATTTTAAATAATATATTGTTTAAAAATTACATTCATTGTTCTAAATTCCCTCTTTTTTCTCCTTTTTTTTTCTGTTCCGCTAATTGTGCCGGTGTGTGTATTTTGCAGTATGCGGGGCCATATATTGATATGTAATATTGTCAATTTTAGTTTGACAATAATATTGAGTGTGTGCGGGTAGCCTTAGATGACATCCTATGCTACATACTAATATTAGAAATGCGAAAGTTTGTATGGATGGATGTATGGTTGTTAGTCTAACTGTAAAGTTTCATCAAAATCCGTTCAGTAGTTTTTTGCATGAAGGAGGAACAAACATCCATCCATACAAACTTTCGCATCACTACATAGTATAAAACAAAGTCACTTTCTCTGTCCCTATATCCCTATGTCCCTTTGTATGCTTAAATCTTTAAAACTACGCAACGGATTTTGATGCGGTTTTTTTTAATAGATAGAGTGATTCAAGAGGAAGGTTTTTGTGTTAGCATTGCAACCGTGCGAAGCCGGGGCGGGTCGCTAGTTTATAATATTAGTAGGATACATCAGAATAACACATAGGCTATATTTATCTCCGTATTCAACTATATACGTATATACGTGAACGGTAACTACGCGGGTGAAACCGCGGGGCGCTGGCGCTAAATCAGAAATTATGAGGAATAGCGAATAGCAATCAAAGTAGTCTCGAGCGCGATTTTGATGAAAACTAAAATGGCATCTTTGAATTTTTGAAAAATCAATATTTTGAATTGATTGATGTTGAAAAAAAAAACACCTATTACAGGGTATTTTCGCCAACTTCACTGTTTTGGGAGAACGAGAAAAAAAGTTCAAAATTAGAAGTAAAAAGAGTCAAAGTGCATAAAGGATCATTTGAACATTATAAATATGTTGGATTGCACCGAATCTGTATCTTAATTTACGAGATATTTAGCAGTAAAGTTTTGGTAAGGACATTTTTGGACCGGTAATGACAACTTTTAAAAACTCTGAAGATGTTTTGAAGGGTTTGTATCCACGGATAACGACGAGTTGTATGAGTTGGGCTAGTCTGAATACATACTACATATACATTTTAAGAACATTCGAAAATAAAATTAGTAAAATTTTGGTAGCCATCAACATTCCGCATACATTAAGGTGGTGTTTTTTTATACAAATGCTAAAGGTATCGGCTTTTTATTTACCCTCTTGAAGAATTCCCTTGATTTTCCAGTCACATTTAGTCATACAGTCTTTATACTAAAGATTTATGTAAATAACTAAAAACATATAAACTCTCCACAATTTATATGATTAGGTTACAATCAAATTTAAAATAACAAAACTTTTTAAAAAACATTTAAAAAAAACAAATAACTTTTCGCCAAACTGTAAATCTGTCGTAACTTAGGTAAGCACTTTATTTTATACAACAGTCAAAAACAAATAGTATAATTTGAACATTCTTATGAAATAAGAAATAAACTTTTACTTGAATTAACTAAAACGTATTTTCTCCAAAATGTAAAAGAAAGATACAAAACAAAAACACTCTTGCTTCAAATGCTAATAGTTTTTTATAACATTTAATGATTAAGTATATTTATGTTCTAAATAACAAACAATAATTCTTTGGTTTTTAGTTTTAAATGATACCCTTAAAAATAAATAAAAAAATTACTTTCATTTAGTACTTAAATATTCATACTATAACTTGCTATCCTTTATAGCCCAGTCATATTAGGGGTGAAAATTGGTTTTTCGCAAATATCTTTGTTCCTATTGCTTAAATGAGATTTCCACTTAGTGTAAAAGTTGTAGAGTATACAATGTTTTACAACTTTTGTTTGAAATTTTATACATTACAACTTTTATAATAGGTGCAAATCTCATTTAAGCAATAAGAACCGATATATTAACGAAAAACCGATTTTTATTACCTTTGACCTTCAATATCTTAAGACGCGAACACGATAGCATTTGTCACTTTTGAGATAATATTTAGGACGACAAAACAAAGTTTTATACCAATTTATAGCTTATTTTCTTTCATTTCGAGTTTGACCCCTTTTTTTAACTAATATGACTGGGCTACTGGGATAATTCTTTCTATAAAAAATTAAATGTCATTACCATCGTAAAACTGTCCTTACCGCTCTACTTAACAGGACCCGGCGAGGACAGTCGTGGTAAGGACATTCGACGGTTTTTGTGACTTCATTCTAAAACTTTCCAATATTACACCGGTTTTTTAGACGTATTACGCACAAAAAAGCTGTGTTTATAATATATCTAGGACTCAGACATATATAAATAGTACTTACCTTAAATCTGGATGTGGTGCCGGTGTGGACAGATTTTCAAATTTTTAGAAGGAACGCTTGTACAGCAAAAACAAAGGCGCGCTTACATTTCTACGCTCAACGGACGAATGACGAGCTTGCCTATGCACAGTGATGCGCTTGTATGTGTGCGGTGCATAGTTTACTTATGCTTTAACATTTTGTTACGAAAACCGGTAAGGACAAAAATTGCTATCAGAAGCTGTAACGTTGTAAATAACATGTTTATGAGGCACCTACAAATTTATTTTCTATTTTTACTTACTGCTAAAACTATATTCTAATGTATAAAATCATAAGTAAGTGTAAATTTGCTAGTATTTTTTTTGTACACCGAGTCAAAGTTTTAAAAGTAGAAATGCAGCACACGTTACACCCCGATTTTTTTGTTTCAGTCCAGTATTACTTCCAATTTAAATGAGTTGTTTGAAAGACAATCTTATAAAAAGTAAGTTAATAAGGCATTAATTGGTATCGTAACAGAAATTTCACATATAATAAAGTAATTTTTTAAAAATCGGGTTGCAACCAGTATTTGGCCCTTTGGCGAAAAGTCCCTACACCATTTGATAGTGTCGCTAATGTGGACAGTGCCGGGTGAGCGCTAACACAGTATCCTGCGCATGTTCATACTCAGTACCTGAACCATTGTTGTACTGAGAAACAAATAAGGCCTTTAATTTTGTATAAATTGCTATTAGGTATTGGTACTAACAATAGGTTAGGTTATCATTGGTGTTGATTCTGCTTTACAGCGACTAAACTTATTTTAGTTTACTCCTGTCATTTTCTTTCTCCTAGAAAAGAAAACAGGAGGATATACTTGGATATATATCCTGTTAAATTAAAATTAGTCCTGTCAAATAAGGCATTTCATAACGTGTTTAGTGAAGAAGACCCGACTAAAATACAGCCTCTAACGGGAACTGTTCCATGTTGGTCGAAATAAATTGGTTTATTATTATTATAAAAGCTCTAAGCTGCGAAGCGCGGTTACTGAGCGGGCCCAAAATGTTAAATTTTTAAATAAAAATTCTCAAAGGTGGCTAAAAATATTGGTTTGAAAAAAACACTAGTAATATAATTACTCATTTATTTTTAACTTTTAGTACAAAATAAAACTAGTACACAGGGATACATCTCAAACCTAGCATTTGCAATGTTGAATAGTCCGAGGGCTTACGACAATAAGTCTTCTCATTTGTACTATTTTAGATACTAACTTCACACAGATTAGCTCACTTCCCCCAAAAATAAAACTTATTTAAAACTGAATAATGTAATCACTCTTCGAGTTAATCTAGACATGATTTATGCCAATATTACCTACCATACTACTGGTTCAGATTAGAAGCTTACTAAAAGTATACAAATACATACATACATAATTTTGAGGTCTGGAGCGGCATTTATGAGTTTTTTCAGGCACATTCAAACCAGTGCACACCAATGTCTAAAATACACATAATGACACCAGTCTTTTTAAGCTTGCTTCTTTTATACAAGATATTGTAGACTACAGCTGGATAATTATTGAGATCTAGGCTCATTTATGTATTTCAAACATTATATCTAGAAAATCTCATTCACTGTACACAACAGTCGTGTCGGTCTTAAATTATTATCATTGCTTATATTTGTATCATTACAATTACATAATCATACCAACCAATATCTCGCCATGAACTCTTAATCTTTAACAATTTATTATTAAAATGTACAATGGAAAATATCACTGCACTTTACAATCATGGGTTATTTTTAATGATAAATTTTACTATGAATTGAACTGCTAGTACGTAGGACTTTCACAAATTTAGCACAAGACACCTTTTCAAACGCAGATTATATTCCCCATTATTTAATTTTAAAATGTTTTATTTAGCTTCTTAGTCAGGTGTAGAAATAAGAGCATTTTCTTGTGACTAAGATTCTTAAAAAAAACTGACAATGATTTAAGTTTTCTTTTCAGCAATAATACTCAATTACAGTAAGCTTCTGTCGCGTTATCGCGAGACTCGGCAATAATTTTATATTACACTATACAGATATACAAAAGTAAACTGAGTCATTCCAGCATATTGCCTATATTGCAACATTGTGGAGGGCTAGGATTAAAATAATATAACCATTTTATTTCAGATTAAGTTTACGTAATAAAAGTAATATAATATTCTTAAAATCCCAAACTGTACAGTAATCCTTATAGTTCGTAAGTCTTAATTCTAAAAGGCGGATAAATTTCGTGAGCGAATGTCCTTTTACATAGTATTATTTATCCGATTTTCCATCATTTTTAAATGAACACGTCCACGTATAGTACAAAAATAAGAGATACATTGGCTGCTATGGAACTATGCACCTATGCATTTTCTACACAACTCTATTCTATTAGTAATGCGATTTCGTAAAACCCTGTATTAACTTATTATTGAATGGTGATCAATTAGTCACTACCAGTAGAGGAAAAATGTGTTTATGTTTGAAGTTCACAAGCAAGAAAAATGCTAAACATGTGACCATCAAATTAACATCTGTTTAATAAAATGTGATTGCACTTTGACATAATTTCCACAATCCGATCATTTAATGTTATCCTCACAAATACCCATATATGTAATAGTAGAACATGATGATAAAAGATCAATGTTATTATTATTTTCCTGCTGTACTTGACATTTATATATAAAAAAATATTATTGTGCGTGTTTATATAGCCATTACAATCGTAATTTCAATACAATCCTTAACATATGGATTCATGAGATTTGATGGATATTGATTTGGCACTATTTTTATATTTCATGAAAAATTAAACAGTATAAAATATGTAGGTAATTTTAATGTATGCAAATGACACTGAATATTTCCGGTGTAACTGATAAAAGTGATAAACCTAAATGAATGTATATGAAAACATGAGTTGGCAGATAACACATTATGAAGTACTTATATAATTTATCAGGACAGTGAACGCTAAATTAGTAAGGTTTTCGTGACATGATTTAAATATCCGTGACAGTAAACTACAAGTTGCATTTCCGTACCGAGAGACATCACCGCAGAGAACCTCCTTTATCTTTTACACGATCTTAATAATCAATGCGTAGATATACATTCTATCTGTATTTACAAACTAGCTATAATTAAACATTATTTAAATTTTAAGACCTCCCAAAGAAATGATTAACATTATTCAGACTGAGCCTTTCGTAACATTGAAAAACAAAACACATAAAACAACAAGCATCCATCAACCGACGAGCGCGAAACGAACCGCTGAACTATTTCCAAGTCATGTATTTCAGACACTAATACCTAAATGAACACATGAAATACAATCCGTCGCGGCGCTAATCTCCCGGTGCGCCCTAATAGAACGACGATATAACCTAATTTTAAATAATTACAAATCTTAAACGTAAATAAACTCAATAATATACATAATTACATTATATATTCGAAAAAATAATAATAACAAAACGGACGTAGTTAACATCCGTGGAGAGGGTGGATCGAGAACGCCGCCCGACGCGGCGTCGCCTCCATGCCTATAGAATACAATAGAGCAGTCCTCTCACGATCGCAGTGGGCAGTGTTCGGGTAGAATTACGCTAGGAGCAGCGCTGATGCGCGAACCGGCACACGTCGCAGCGCTAGATGCGCGGGAGCGGGCGTCACATCGCCGGCCGTTCCCAGTCGACGGCGGCGGGCGGAGGCGCGCCGCTCCACGCGCCCCAGCGCTCGCGCCTGAAGAACCGCTTCTTGAAGTGGTGCGCCGCCAGAGGGGACGGCGACCGCGCCTCCGACATCGCGCCGCCTGCTCCGCCGGCCGTTGTGCTGGCCGCGCCGCCTGACAACACACGGAACACCCTCGTTATTACAGTTCCCGGCGATGGAAACACACGGAATATAACTAATTTAAATCCAAAGGCCATTAAGTTAGGACGAATTTAGGACATTAATTAAGGAACTTTTTTATAATAATAATATAATCTCACGCCTTTTATCCCCGAGGGGGTAGGCAGAGGTATTCCATTACTGGATATACCCACATTTCACGAGATATATTGGACCCCTAAACGTGATAGGTGGTGAGCCCATCGCCCTTTGAACTTTTTTAAAATCCGTTTATTTGACTCCGGCAATGCTTTTAAATGCCCGTGTTCACTCACACGCATCACGAATCTTGAAGAATTACGAATACATTTTAAATTACGTATCGTCTTCAAAAATCACATCGTCAAAAAACATGAATCGTGATTTTTATGACGGATCCGCACGGTTCATCGTTCGATAGGTGATCCACGACAGAGTTGAATCACGAAAAGAATGTGTGATATGATATGATATAATCTCACGCCTTTTTTTGTGTGTGAACATCAATTCGGATGATTTGACGAATCGTAATAAAACATGAGTCCGTATGCAATGTCCATCCATCATGACGATTCGTATTGTTTGGATAATCGTCAATTACGGATCCAGTGTGAAATATTAGTGTTTTTTTAATATATAAATTTGTTTTGCACGCCTGAGGTTGGATACTGATACACACTTCTGCTAACACCTTGTGACCTCAATTACTATATCCTTGCAAATAAACCATTCATTTCATTTCATAACGAGCTATGAGTTGATTGTAGGCACCTGTCGGCGGCGCAGGCTGAGCAGGCGGTGGGGGCGCGGGTGGGCGCTCCCCGTGGCCGATGCCGGAGTCGGGCGAAGTGTTGCACGCCTCGTCCGACCGCCGCCGCTTGTCCTCCATGGCGGTGGACGCGAACGATATGATCTGATCGAATCGGAATGCAATCCGGTCCTGCCATTTGCTTTCCTCCACCTCCTCGCCGCCCTCGCCTTCTGAAACAAATCCATTGTCGTACCGGTTCCTGTTGAGACGGTTTTCATTGTACCAATTTCATAAAAGTTTATCGCTGTGTAACTTATCTGCATAGGTTAATCAACCGGAATGTTCAGTTTTATTTTTATCATATCATTTATTACTATAAAAGACCTCGGCCCATACGAAAATAAAAGGGTCTAATAAAATTTACAACAACTCCTAATTTCAAAAAAATATTATAGGAATATAATATAATAAAAGCGAAACTGATTAATCACGAAATTTTAGAAGTATAAATGTTACAGATTTACAATTGGGCAGATAGATTCCTTATAGATATGCGCTAAGTAAGGATTTTGTTAAATTCCCATGGGACCGTGATAAAAGGGATTCGCGAGCGCCAGCTAAAAGAATACATAAAAGGAAATCTAAAGCAATTAGGCTGCAAGGGTGCTCAAGAAATAGGAATACATACATAACATAAAACTGTCTTTTAACTAAAAAGTCTCCACTACTGAGAGTTTTCAATTGTAGTAACTGCCTGATGTCTGTACATAGGAGATATTTAAGAAAACTAAAGGTCTTTATAACATCAATAGAAGCCAAAACACCTGAACTGACAGACTGTCTGTCTGTATGTTCAGATGGTTTTCACAGTTCTACTATTGCAGGTCTACCTAAAAACCTGGCACAAGTTTCATCTCGATACGCCGCTTAGAACCCAAATCATCTCTATATACATTTAACAACAGTGTCAGTACGGGAACAAAAGCTAGTAAATAGTATAAAACATCATATATGTACCTATAAGTAATTGTAACAAATTATCTTACTGCTCGCACCTGGCGGGCGCTGCGGGTCGGGCAGTTCGTCGACGAGCGGCGTGGAGGTGTTGGAGTGGGGGTCGGGGGGGGGCTCTGGGTCCGCGCCAGGGCCGGCGTTGCGCCCGCGCCAGTACGCCGACGCCAGCACGCGCTCTTGCAGACAGGCCGCCAAACCTGACAAACACTCCTCGGTTAACTCTCAACTTGCACCTGAACTCCAGCCCTGAGTTTCTCATATATAATAAAGTAATCTCAAGCCTATATCCCCGATAGGGTAGGCAGAGGTATTCCATTTCTGGATATACCCACTTTTCATTAGATATTCTTTGGACCCCTAAACGTGATAGGCGATGAGCCCATCGCCGGACCGGGTCTATACACATGTCTCAGAATTAATTCTGGGACCTTCGGGTTTCCTCAAAATGTTTTCCTTCACCGTCGAAGCTAGTGATAAATATGTACGTAAGTTTTGAAAAACTCATTGGTACATGCCAGGATTCGAACCCGAGACTCACTGATTTTCATCATGTGAAGCAGGATCTTTAATCGTAAGGCTACTTTTAAAATATACATTACAAAAAAAATTATTGAAGACCCTAACGCTCTAAAGGAGGGTAAATTATATCCCAAAAAATACGCAAATTTCGATAGCGATTATAAAGGTAATGCTCAAACAAGTAACTTGTTAATAAGAGTTTTCTCTAATTGCTGTGGCCTTTACTTATAAAAAGTCGAAATCCGGTACTGCTGAAAACTCCCACGGGTTTATGTAAACATAAATACGACAGATAAAAAATAGGGTATTTACATTTTTTTTGACATACATACATAAATAAACTTAGAAACGAAGTAATTACAATCCTATTGTATATAAATATATGAAACTCCGGCTTCATAAGATATTTTCGATCGCGTATAAAATCTAATTTATTGGTATTTAAATTGAATGATCTTAGGACCTCTTAGTGAAAGTGGCCGTGTTGTAGGGACTTAAAATCATACCACTACTCAACTCGCGACTAAAAGTTCCTTGCGCTGCATTCCCCGAATGGTTATAGGTTAGCCGCCAACAGTAAGTGAGGGTTGGCGTCAGAGTGAACCGGAAGTCCGTAAAATACCAAAGCATTTTGGAGTTTGAATAACATACCGCGTCTTCCGAAAATAATGGTAAAAGGGCAGAAGAAGTATGATCAACGTACCTTCCAGAGGCTGATGCTGCTGATGTTGGTGATGCGAATTGGGTTCGTGGTAGCGCGCGCTCATGTTCACGGCCGCGTTTATGATGCTCTGGTTGGATATCTCTAGCGTCCGCTCGATCTCGCCGTTAACTAAGTCGCCGATAGTCCGAGCTCCGGGCGTCGCGAGCCTCTCCTGCGACAAGTGCCGCCGCAACGCAAGCTTCGCCGGCGATACCTGTGGGCGCATTACAAACTACTCTGAGTCTTTGCAGTTCGGGCAAAGTCGGTAGGCATCCGGGTACAGAAGCTACACTACCACATAAACGCAAGTAATTATGTGCTAAAAAATACATTCAAAGATGTTAGTAACCTGGAGTATAGTTCTTTACTATAGGAAGAGCTTTGAGAACTTCGAAATAATCCATTTCATTTACTTTATTTTATTCGGAACAACTAAAGCTAGATTTTTTATTTCTTATATCGTTGTCATCTGTACTTTATTACAGTTTTATCTTTGAGTTTTATACATAGTGAGGATGAGGAAACTTTAAGTCTAGATCTTAGGTAATTTCTTTACAATACTATTTATAACAACATGTGACTGTTTGTTTCTGAATAAATGAAATAAAAATACAGCAATAATAGTACGATTTATATAGGTAGCACTAAAATCAGCTATACTAATTAATTTTTCGGAAAAATTTAACACATTAAAAATAGCGAAAACCGATTAAGTAGTTGATACTGAACAAACTAATTTCAGGAATTGCGCTTTTTCTGTTACATATTGTATATTATTTTCAGTGTTATTTTATAAATATCACCTGTTACAGCTGTTCTTATTATCCCCCGACGCAAAAACGGATAAGTGTTATAATGACATGCCTAGTACGGTTATAAATAAAGAGCTCTGTGACAGGTCCCAAAATATTTTATTTTATTATTATTAACAATGCCATCTGTCAGACCTCTTCCCATAATAAATTCAAATATAAAAGTCCTGTTTTACGATAATGGAAAAAAAATCGTGTTCATTTCTCCGCTCTGAAGTTGCCGCTTTCCGACTCCGTCGAAAAAAAAAAATTATACACACCTCGGGAATTAAAAAAGAAAGCCTCAGATAACAGACAGACACTTCTTATTTTACTTCCCTAGATGTTTAATATACTATTAAATGACGAGCATGTGCAACTGAATCGCCCGCAGTGTGTCGAGTAGTCACCTGCGTGTAGTCCGGCTGGGCGTGGTGGTGGCGCATGTCCGGCGGTCGGGGGTCGTGGTGGGCGAGCGGCGGGCGGTTGTCTCGGCGCTCGTACGGGTAGCGCTCCCTGCGGAACGCTGCGCCCGCCGCGCGGGGATACGCCGCCGCGCTGCCCACCGACGTCACCACGCTCACAGGCTGCCGCGGCTGCGCAGACGCCATCGCAAAGTTACACACCTATAGGGTCTAAACACACCGCGCCGAACTTACGCCGCGGAACGTCATACATTACGGTTGACGCGGGTGGCTGATCCATGAATCTTTAAAGTGAAACGTCAATGTATGTAGTCACGCCGAACTTCGGTCGCGTATTTTCGGCATAGTGTGTTTAGACCCATAGCGTCGCGTCTTAACAGAACGAGCGCGCTCGCATCGAGTCTCTAGTCGGACGGTACTCATGTAAACACGCGGGGTACGCAACGCTCACCGGCTGCCGCCATAACGCGCACCATCACAAAGTTATACACCGGTAGCTTAAGCCCGCGTTAAACAAAAGTCTCTACTCCTGTGGTGGGTAAAGTTTTTCCATGAGTTACCAGAAAAATTAAGTCGTACTACTAATATTCTACTTTAAACGATGAGATGTTGGTGGACCAGATTAAAGCCCGGCACGGGCCGGGGTTTGGCAGTGGGCCGCACTTTGCCCACCCCACTACTACTCTAACACTGCGCAGACAACAGTGGATCGGACGGTCTTCTATGGATTTGTAGGAACGCGATCGGACCTAATCTGCTCGGATAAGTACTCGGACACTACTAGCATTATGTAAACACTAGAACCGAGTGTGATCGGATCCCAGACGGACTGCGGACCGAAATCGAGCTTTAGTATCAAGTTGGTCAACAGATTGTCTCAGGGTTCATAAAAAAAAATTTAAAGCCGTGTATGGGTTGTGGTTTTAGAAGTTTTAATGACTCAGGCCGACTGACATTGTGTTAAGGATAAAACTTCTATTGTGATTGCTACATATGTAATAAAATTATATTGCGAAAGCCCAAAGCCAATAAAAACAACACTTGTAAATATTGCAGTGTTATCTTCCCTGTTTAAGTACCTCTGTTCAGAGTTTTAGAATTTCAAGATCACCGAAGGTTAATACATAATTGTCTGTAAATCTCACTTCAATCCTTGGGGCATATAGATTGTGTTGTCCAGTCGGTTGTCTCACATAGCCGTTAGTGTATGGATGACTTTGTACCGTAGGTCGTGGTACCTTACGTTGTTCCTGAAAATAATATTTTTAGCGATTGGTTTATCCAGATTTTTTTCAAATTTATAATCACACCTAAATCCACGTACATATTTTGATTTTGACATATTTCACAATAATTCATCAAAGTTTATCTGCTGTTACAAAGAAACACAAGATAGGTTTTTTATAATAATATTAAGCAATTGTAAATAACGACCTGTTTCTACTCAAAATTGAGCTGGTATTGGAGACTTAGATGGCTAATGTTATAACAATACATATAACTTTTTTTTGTTATAGTTAAAAAAATTTCAAGCCTTTTATCCCCGAGTTATTTCATTTCTGGAAGTACCCACTTTTCACGAGAATATTCGAACCCTAAACGCAATAGGTGGTGAGTCCATCTCCAGACCGGGTCTGTTACACATTCCTCAGAGTTAATTCTTATATCTCAAACAACTGTAATAAAATAAAGTATAAATATTATACCTGATCCTCATTGAGCACTGACGTGATAATGCTCTTGAGGCGATCCTCGAAGTTGATAACCTTCGGGGACTCCTGCACCTTGGAGACCACGTTGAGTGGTTTCTGCGGCTTGACCGGCGACTGCCGGTGCGCGAGGGGCGGAGGCCCGCGCTGCGGCTGAGGCTGCGTCCGGTGAATCGGCGTCGCTGCTTTTTGTAACCTGGTGAATATTTTATAAAATAAACTCCCATGTGCTTACTACGCCCCCTACTACTATAGCTTGACCGCTGCAGTGTACCGCGCCTTAGGGGGTGACAGATGTGGAATCTAGGCAGATGAGACGTGAGATAAGCTTGAGATCCGGGGGTCTATTGTCAAATTCAATCGCAATCGGCTTCATATTGACGTTCATTACTACTGATGTAGGTAAAAACGCTAAACCTGATACATTTGGAAGAATTATCGCATGAATGCTCAAGTTTTTATTACCCCGCCTGTAATTAGAATTAAACAATCACAAGCCAGAAACACCATTTTTTTTTCCATTCCGATTCATTCATCGACATGAAATTGGCCATAAACATGAAAGAAACACCTTTTTTGTCATTGTTAGATAGAGGGCTTTGTCGCCACAGGAGGGAAAAGATGGCTGCTCGCAAAATGACACTTAGGGTGTATCAGGCACAATTTTTACCGATAGTACATCTGTCATTAACGTCAGTGTCTATAGACCAAGCGATGGCCATGTAATAAATGTCGAATAAATAAGATTCCGTTTCCAATTGTAAATAGAAAATAAGGCATCTACTCCCCCGTCTCATCGCGCAACTACCTTAGGCTCGGTATAGCGCCTGCGGTCAGACTATAAACCAATTAGCATTGCACACTTACCTGTGGTGATCTATATGTCTATCTGGCTCCCTTACATACCCGTTCACTATAACATTTGGCTTCATTAGTTTACCAGCTTCAATTTGCCTCCCAGTCTCGAGAATCTTCTGTGCAAGTATCTCAGGATTTTGCTCCTCAATTTTTCCTACATCCGGTACATCTGGCCACTCCTGTGACCGTGACCGGTGTTCCCTAGATTTTCTAGGTTTCGAATTCACAGTATGAGGCTTGACGGTGGCGACGGGTACACTGGACGTTATTACTTTCTGCTGTTCACTAGCCCTTTCCATTTGCATGATTTCATTCTGTATATGTCCAACCTGTGCGTGCAACCTTTTCCTGTGCGCTAACGTAGCCGAAATCTCCTTGAGTATACAATCGTGAGCAATACTTTGCGTGATTTCGATATCAGGTGGTATATGTCCAAGCTGTCGGTATTTCTCAGTAATTTCGAAAGTCCTCTGTTTTACAAGCATTGCCTGCTCAGCCTCTATGTTGTTTACCTGAGCCTGCAGTTTGCTGGCCTTGCTTTGTAGCTCTTTGTGTCTTCCGACAATCTCCTTCGCCTTAGCGAGTAGGTCCACCGTGTTATTAGCATGTATACCAAGCTCACTCATTCGCGCCTTCAAGAGTGCTACGCTATCGCTTATCAATACATTGATTTGTTTATCAAGCTGCGATGCGCGCGATTTCAGTTTCTGATTTCTCTCCTGTTCAATAAAAAAATAAAATGTGTTAAAAAACATCTTAATAAAATATTTTTACATGTATTTCCAATTTCCCCATACTGCATAAAGAAACTTTAAGCTTTGATTTGCTCTTAATGCTCCTATTACTCTCAACACATCAAATTAACGAATTAACTTTTGCCATTGTGAGTATTTTAGTTAAAGACACTATCTTCCATCGTTGAACTGTTCCCGTGACTTTACGAAAGATAAATCTCTCACCTTCTCCTTATCTATCTGCAGCCGTATCTCGTGCGCGTACTCGGGCGTGTTCATGCGCTGTATGAACGCGATGTACTGGTCGCGGAACATATCAAGCAGCAGCTGAAGGCTGTAGGGCGTATGCGGAGAGCGAGGGATGTCCAGTTCGGAGTGAAGTCGGTCCGATGGCTGAAGCTGCACGCCCAGCGCAGATAGCCGCTGCTCCACGCACCCAGGAGGCGGCGCGGTCACCTGCACACCACAATAAACCACCTATAACCACCTGGAAACCACCCAGACGACGCAGAAACCTGATTCGCGGACCCCGCATAGAACGGGCACATCCACCGGTACAAACCTGTTGAGTGTGAGAGGATCATGTAAAGAATTAGTTCATTTTACTCGAAACCAAGGTAAATGCAACAAAAATAAATTAAGCTGGCTAAAAAAATACATTCCATTTGGCGTGTTTATTCGACTAAAAGTACTATCAATACAAGTCCTTATCACATTTTTCACAGTACCACTACATCTGCGTCTGTGTGGGAGTAATTTTATACGTATGGTAGAGCTAGCTACGCAAAATACCGACTTCAACGAATAGCACTAAACATATCATCGAAGTATAGTATTTTTTTACTTGACTTTGATGATTTTTTAAAACCGCTCAAACGACTTCGATCAAATTTAAATAGGACCACCTCTAAAGTATATTCAACCAAAAAAAAAAAAGAATCATTAAAATCGATTCATATTTGGCCAAATTATCGCGTAACATACATACAAAAAAGGAACATACAGGCGAATTGAGAACCTCGTAATTTTTTCTTTCTTTTTTTGAAGTCGGTTAAATATAAAATCGCTGAATCTTCCCTTCAGACGCAGATGTATCAGTAACGACAAACACAAGAGGCTTACAAGAGGAAGGGTACTTACCGTGCCATTATGCAGCGTGGAAGCAAGTGTGGTGGAGTGCAGCAAGTCGAGGCCCGCGATTGCGGCGGGCGCGGCACGGCGTCGCTTGGCGGCCGCGCGTCTTCTCGCTGCACCTCCCGCACTAGCGCTACGCTTATTCGTCGTCCGCCTACTACGATCTGAACACGAACAACGAACACGTGATATAATTTCATACATTTAATAATCAAATAGACAATGGATGTAATGTGACAGGTGGTAGATTATGCTCCAAAGCAAAGGAAGCCTACATTACTAGTATATACTGGACCATCCGAGGCGTGTGTCCCAAACGCTGCGTCATAACAGCCCGAAGTAAAGTTTTTTTAATACAATTACTCAAATAGTGGTACTTTTCTTAGCCGTTTAGTACATTTTCGCGAACTAGAGCTTTTTACTTTTCCATATAAAATTTTGCCTTTTTATTAGATTGATTTAAGTAAGTATAATTATTTTTAACAGAAATAAATAACTTTTAAATCTTAACTCATTTTTTTAAATTCACTTACCAATTCATGTGTACTCATGGAAGAGCTTTTACATAAGTTTTTTTTTAACAAAGGCGTTTTTGCTACAACCATGAAATTTGTATGAGGATAAGCGTGTTTGCTATTAAATTCTTATTCTAATTTGGTTTTATTATTATTTTCTCGCAAATGTATTAAAAAACGTCGTTTGATACACTCGCGAAATAGTATATTGCACACCTAGGGGACTTCCCGAGGTGTGTATACTTTTTATCATATTATCTAATATTTTTCACAATTCACATTTAATTTTACGCCAAATTTTCGAATTCCAGCATCGAACTGTTTGTGTATTTTATATTTTAAAATGAATTCAAGTGACTGCAGTGATAATTGAACACCGGAAAATATTCAAAAAGAAGCTAACAATGTCATTAATAATTTTTCTCATTGAGAGGGATGAAAAGCAGAGAAAAAATTCGGTCGCAATATTTTTTTTACCTTGGGCTACGTACTTTAAACCCCTTACTTCGTTCATGGCTCTACATTAGAATCCCTGACTAAGTTCGGGATTCTATCCTAGAATCATTCACAATGTTCGTGATTTAAAAAACCGCCCTCGCCGTAATAATATCGTTTTGCTCCCTTACGCCACAATCAACGATTACTCACTAGAATCCGAGGAGGAGGCCCAGGGCGCGCCCCACTCGCGGGGCGCAGGCTCCGGGCCTGGAGGCGCGTCGTCAGTGCCGCTGGACTCCTCGTCGCTCTCGTCGCTGGACCGCCGAGCCACGCGCCGCTTAGCCACGGCCGCACGCGCACGCGTCCGCCCATTCTCTCCCCTATTCATCGTCATTCAGATTTATTATCTGAGACATCATGACATGATATGTATAAATTGAAGAAGACATATTGCACAGACCCCAAATAATGGGATCTGGGTTCCTACCATCACCTCTTAAAAAAGTATCATAGTTCAAGAACATTTTGTTTTAAGCTTAAAACTCGTACCACGACCTCTTATAACAATATTGTTATATTTCTGTGTAGTGATGTAAAATAACGAATAACGAGACGCAACTTCATTTTCAAATAGCGTGCACTTTTGCACAGTGTTCCTCAACCAGCTTAAATATAATGCAAGTTATTTCATTTGATACAAAACAATATTAAAATGTCATGGTAAGTACGAAGATAGCAATATTAAAACAATATTGTTTTAAGAGATGGTGGTACCCCAGGGCAAGAAATGACGAAATAAGAACATCAATCAACCATGCTTTAAATCTAATTAATTGATGATTTTTTTACGTAAGGGCTGTTTACTGAACAGCGTTTGTGTTTTAGAAGATAATAAAATCGTTTTAAAAATCAAACAAGGCATAGCTGGGGAAGTCGTTTACCTGACGGGCCTCTGTCGCGCGACTTTCCTTCTGCGCTCGGGCAGCGAGGCGGTGCTGTGGTTGCTGTTGCCATTTAGTAGGTCAGGTGTCGGTTGCCTCGTCGGAGGCGCGCTCAGGTGCCGCTTGCCACTACCCTCACCCTCCTCGCAGCCGTTTTGAACACCCTGTGGAATAATATTGCATGTAGATATGCATTTGCTAATTTATGTTGTTCTACTGAGCTATTTAAAATCAAGCAAAACAAATAGCCTTACTTAAAAAGTATTACCAGGATATGGATTAGACAGACGCAATCCTGGCTTAAAATGCACCTTTAATACCTGCTTAGAATGTATATTTACTACAAATACGTTTATATAAATATTCATATGTCTTACATACAGTATATACCATAGAGTAGAATAGAATACCATACTAATAATACTGATCAATATTATTTTGGAATAATGGGTTTTATCAATTATACAGTGGTGGTCAGATAATTAGAAACACTTCTTATGAATAAGGAAAGTATAACTTCAACGTACAAATGTTCGTAAAAAATATACACATTCAATAATTAATAATTATGCAATAATATAGCCACTCAAATAAAAAACTCATTAAATGCATAAAATATAAAACATATGTTATTTTTAATTACAAAATGAGTCTTACACATGTAGGAGTTTATTTTCTGTAACTTGCCGCTTGGACGCATAATTAGAAACATTTTAAAAAAGTATCCATAGCTCATTCTTTTTTTGGAAATTGGAGAATAACATTTCTTTCGTAGCTTTTTCTATTATTCTAGCGGCAATTCAAAATTTAATCTGAATTTTATTTTGTTCAAAATGGGCCAAAAAAAAAGATGTGACGCGTCAATTAGGCAAATCATTGTTAATTTACGTATAGATCATATGTGGGCGTACAGAAGAATAGCTGAGCACTTAAATTGTTCTGTAAAGAAAGTTTTTAATGCAATTGATCATTACAAAACACATGGAACTGTTGAAAAAATGTTCTTAGAAAGGCTCGGCAAAGAAAAACCTTTCCCAGAGAAGATAAGTTTTTGTTTGTGTTTCTAAAAAAGACCCAATTAAAGGCTCCAACCAGATTATAAATGAAGTTTTTTCGCCTGATGACCCGAGAAACATCTCGCCAAGATTGATACGCCGAAGATTAGTAGAAGCTAAATTGTTTGGAAGAATCTTTCGAAAGGTACCGCTTCTTACCAAGCAGCACCGAGAGAAGCGATTATTAATCGCTAAAAAAATATGTTAATTGGACGGTACAAGAATGGAAAAAAGTGTTATTTTCGGATGAAACAAAAATAAATATGGTAAATTCCGACGCAAAGTGCTATGTTAGACGTCCTGTAAACAATGCTTTTAATTATAAATACACAAGGAGTATAGTCAAGGACGGTGGCAGTAACATTAAAGTTTGGGGGTGTTTTTCCGGATATGGAGTTGGACCCGTTCGGGAGATTGAAGGTACAATGGATCAATGGCAATACTAAAATATTTTAGAGCACACAATGATTCCATACTCGGACGATCATTTGCCTGTAACCTGGATCTTTCAGCATGACAATGACCTTAAACACACGGCCAATATCGTCAAATGTTTCCTTAGCAAACAGCGTATATCCATTTTAGACTAGCCAGCAAATCGTACGGATTTAATCCCGATAGAAAATCTCTGGTTTATTGTTAAAAAGAAAGTCTCAAACAAACGTAACACCAGTCAAAACGAACTAAATGAAGCATTTTTTGAAGCATGGAATTAAATCCCCCTACAAAATTTTACGAAATTGATTGAATCAAAATGCCACGTCGTTGCAGTGCTGTTATTGGCATTAAGGGATACGCCACTTAATATTAATTATAACTATTGATAGGTTTGGGATAGTAGCTATTTCATAAATAACAATACTAATTACTAATACTTTAAAAAAATGTTTTTTATACTTTTTTGTTGTTGTTTCTAATTAGTTGACCATTATTGTTTATAACTTAAAATGGGTTAAAATGTTTGTCCGTAATGTAATATTGAAACTGCCCTTGTGTAATGGAATTTATATTGTTTTTCTAATCAATGATAAATCGTTGAACATATTGTTGTCCTATTTATTGTTTATTTTCAAAAAAAAACGATTGCGGAGAAGTATCTTACATAATGTCAAGGACCGTTGGCAGTGTTTCTAATTATCTGACCACCACTGTATGTAAAGCAGAAATATGATAGATATATAATTATGTCGTGATTGATGCAAATAGCTATGAATGGAGTAAATCAGTATCAACAAAAGATACCTAATGAAAATTATGCATGGGTCGAATATTCGATATTTGAATAAACGTCTAAGGAATATAAATAGTTAATAACTACGTAAATAATTAATATGAGGCACTCGGTGGTCGTATAATTTTTTTTTTATGTTTTTTCACATTACATGGATAAGATGAGTTTCAGAGTGCGGAATACGTTAATGTGCCTTATAGTGAATCTGCAAATAACCGGGTACGATCCGTTAAAAAGCAATTAATAATTTTAAGTATGCCATTTTCAATATTTGACCATTCGCGGATGAGAGAGAGTCACACCAGTTTATTTCTTTTTCTCGCCCTCCTCCGTTTTTAGTTTTTTTGTTGATTATATTTTACTTAACAATTGTTCTTTGGTATTACTAATTTCATCGGTGACATCAATTGAAGTATCATTAGTACAACATTTTTATGAACGAGTTCCTGACATAGTAGATTTCACAAATCAACTTGTTGAATAATGAAGTAATGTTTTATTGAAGGAAAAACATATTCTCTTCAAAAGCTTGATTGTTTTACCCTGTTAATCTGCAGATTTTTAAGGTATTCTGATAACCAAAAAATAATTTTGCAGTCTCGGACTCAGTCACGTTAACACATTACTTATGTCGTTTTTACAACCAATAGTGCCGTGCATATACTTATGTATATATTACTTAAATTATAATATATTTATACTAATAAAAAGATGACATGATTGGAAACAGACCCTTTTGCTGACCTTGAGTTTCGGATTTTTCAGTCTTTGAAAGTATCTCTCCAATTTGGTCCTATCTATAATGTGTAAATAGTACGAGACTGGCTTTCCCGTCCACGAGACGGAACCTTTGAGCGGCGACATCTCGCTAACGTGCATGATGGTCCCAATATCACTCAGGTTCCTGTCCGTTATCCTGAAGTTCAGCGGACAGAAGCTCTTCGACGACACTATTTTAGCACCATCTTTCAAATCGGCGAATCGTTCCTTCAATTGATGATCCACGTGGGGTCCGAACGCGAAGTTATTCACGAAGACAATCGTCGCCGCATTTATCTTTTCTCTATGCTCGTCCATCAAAAAATCGCCCTTTATCAGCTTGTATTCTCCATACTTTTTCCCATACCATTTCATCCACATCCTAAAGTGGGAATCCATACTCTGAAAAGAAATAGAGAATTATTAATAACACACAGTCTATACAAATTAGTATAACTATTGCCGTTAAATGTTACGTTTATTTTATTGTGTTTTATTTTATTGGCTTAAGAGGTTAATTAATGTTACATATATTATATTGTGAAGATTGTAGCGTATTTGCAAACGTTAAAATTCTTAGTGAGTATTCACTAATTCTCTCAAAAAAATATTTCTGTTTCATGATTTAGACACTATTATCTGTCAATCATACCTCTGCATATTTGCTAGGAACTTCCGCTTTCTCCACCCCGAGGCAGACACGGCAAGGCGTGGCGGCAGCCATCTGCAGTACGACCTGCCCCACGCCGGACCCCAGATCAACGAAAACATCTTCCGCGGTGATTTTGATCTGATCGATCATCTGACACACAAGGTCGTATGATGTTTCGCCATACACCTGTTTACCACATAATAACCATAAAGAATGTGCGTAGTTTTATACCTTATATAAGGTATAATACTTACGCATGGCAGAATTCAAACATCTAGACAATCAGTCGAGGACATACGCCAAATTATGAATTATTAGTAGAGACAATGATTGTAATAAAGTATTTACAAGTAACTAAAATACAAGTCTCGCAAGGAGCTACCTCTGGTGAGAAGGGTTCATATTGATTGAGCTTGTCGGGGTCTGCTACTGCTTGGTTGTAAGTCTGCTGTAAGATGTGTTTGAGGAGACCTCTGGAGGGGTGTTTGTTTAACCGTTGAGCTGGCAATGATGTTCCCTTTTCCTGTAAAAAATATAAATAATAGACTTGAATGGACAGAAAAAGATAATTATTTCATATAATGAGTTATAGTCTTTTTATTTACGCATACATTATGCAAAATCGAACCCGCAACTCAGAAGGCAGGGTCACTACCAACTAAGCATACAGGCCCGTCAATGAAATGAGGGCGATGTCGCGCGAAAAGCTAGTAATACACATAACTGAACGAGGCGGTTGCCATTCTCTATGAGTATAAACCTATATTCTATGAAATAAAAGAGGGTTCACCTCATCATTCGGAAATAGATTCCCATATCTCCCGCTTTGGAGCTAAAATAGATTCATCATGACATAGCGTAGGTATGCTAAGTTTAGCAATAAAAAAGATAGCCTTGACATTGGCTATACGATGAAATGACCGATCGATACTTAGTCATATAAGAGCAATGTCGATGGCCTTGAGTCCGATCACGAGTCGAGGTTCGACATAAGGCGAGTTATAAGTGCCGCTCTAGCTCGAAGACAAGCGGTCATTAGCTTCGCTATACATAGAAAACCGAGGAAGACGCGTGACGAGAGCACGTGCTCCGCATAGTGCGCCGGTGCTGTGCTCTACACAGCAGGAAGTAACGGTACATCGTCATCGTGCAGTTTTGCACAACGCTGCCGGCGAGCGGCGAATTAAAATAAATTATGTTTCAAATTCCATTCAAACTTTATCAGTGTTTATTTGCATATATCATATTTTCTACACTAGAATTTAAATTCGGCAAAGTTGCCAGTTCACTATTATTTTATAAAGTAACTAAAATATCAATCACCACGACATCACGCAAAAATCAATTTGAATCGTTTGTAGCATCTCCAAAATACAACGATAGATATAACTACGTACATAAACACTCCGATACTATATTTAGCCGAGACTGGGAAATCAATAACGACCTCTATAAGGTGGCGGGCGATTGCGGCACGCGCGTATTCGCGTACCCTCCTTCCCTCATCCCGAGCGGGCCGCCCCGCGAGGGGCGATGGTCCTCTGCCCGCCGCCCACCGCACCACCTCGTGGTGCTACATGCCATGTTTGTTTACATTCTGCACGCGTTCTCATTCACTGCATTGAGTTTACTAAATTAAACTAACGCATACCGTTGCAACGGATATACCATTTTCGAGTTTTCTTGAAATCACTGAGAATATTGTTATTATGGGGTAATCTATAGTTTTCTCAACTATAGACTAGTACAGAAACAAATGTTACAAAATCACTCAAGTAGTTAAAGTAGCATTTTAGTAAGGTTTCATACATAAGATATACTAATAGTGGCGAATGACCAGAGGCGTTGCCCGCTAGGGACCCGGTCCTTTCCTTGAATTCCATTAAAAACCCTCCTTAGAGCATCCTTAAGGTACTCAAAAGATATTTCCTCCAAATGTTGTACCTCTTAAGTCCACCCGTATAGTATGCTATAGATGATGCGCTGTGCATTATCTATCAGTCAGGATCGGTTACTGTTTAGTAGATACAGAAGATAAAACATAGTCTGTCTTCATACACCCGTTTTCTGAGCTACTACAGGTATGAAGATAATAAAAAAAAATGCTACAGGGTTTTAATAATAAGTAAGGTCTATAATATATAATAGGGAGCCGAAAATGTAGAGCAACGAGGTCAAGTTGCCTTATACACTCTGATAAAAGGTCAGGTGTCAACTGTAGTTCAGGAAAATATGACAACGTCCCAGATATTTATAGACCCAAGAACAATTTTAAAATATTATATATTTACTGTATTTATAGATGTTACCTCTCGGCCCCGTCATTTTGTAAACAGAACCATTGACGCAAGAGTTTTGCTCTTGATTGAGTTTTATTTTCTAAACAGGTAGCTAGATAGCCGACAAAAGTGTCATTTTATAGTCTATTTCGCATAGCATGGGTTCGGTGACAGTTCACATTTTTCTGATTTACGCTTACTACTTGCGACTAATAACACTACATACATAGTAACACTAAAGATAAGTGTAAGCACTAGACATAGTAGCACTGAAGATAAGTCTAAGTTTCTCTGGCATAGATTTTTATAAACCGTATTGACAAACGTACCCCGTTTTCAACCCCAATTTCACACGCAATGTAGGTTACGGGAAGCTGAGTGACAAATCAATATTAACTTTCATAAAATGTTCGGTAGGTACCTACAGTTTGCGAACAGCGTGGGTTAACTCCAACGCTGTTCTTATTCTGTTGATAGGTACCTTTTAAAATGCGCATATTATGTGGTTATGATAACTTGGTACCTTTCGTTTAATACATACCTAATCAAGTGTTAGGGTAAATACAAATGTGTACCTATAGGATAATTATTACTTGTTGATTTGAGGATGTGTAGAGGTCATTTGTCAATTTTATAAATTAGAATATATTAACATCTAAGGTGTTATAGGGGAAAGATAAATGGGGGTTAATTAGTTAATAAATTAATATGTGTAAAAGTTATTTATCAATACTATAAGTTAGAAGATATATATTAAACAACTACTCAATTAGTTTCTCTCTGCAACGAGTGTAGTTCACAAGACGTGGTAAAGAGGGCAGTCTCAAGTAATAGTGTTCTGTGGGCAGTCTGGCTGTATCAGCGGTTGTAGAGGGATAGCGCTAAGAAAAGTTATTATTATTGTGTGTTGATTGTAGTATTTATATTCTTGCGTGATTGTATGGTAATCCTGTCTGGTTGGACACACAAGTCAATATCCGGAGAAATCGCAGGTGAATAATGTGTTTTTAATAAGGTACATGATAATGCGATGGTGGTTTTTGTAACTGGTAGGTACATATGTGCGAAATAAATGGTATAAGTTGAATTCATTTGGTATTGTTTATTTCGACAAACTCGTTCTTTTAAGTCCCTTATATCTCAAAAGTGGGATAGGTGGGCATTTATTGGAGTAGATAAAGATATAAACTGCCCGCTTATCCTTGCCCACTGTTGAGATATCTTGGTATAAAATAATATTTTTTTTACTTTCATACCTATATGTAATCGTGATCTTACAGCTGTATAATATACATAAAGATAATATACTTTACCTGCTTATAGAAACCACCATAACATCCAAAAGATAAACCAAATTGAGTGTTTTGTACCTAGGTAGGTACTTAGGTTTCATCATCCACGAGTTATTATTACTTACTATATTACATTTGCGATGCGGATACAGAACTTGAACGAATTTATATGTATAAGTAACTAACGAGAAAGCTATAGGTATGTACAGCGCTGCAAATGCTTACAACTCATAGAATTTTTGTTAAGGTTGTGTCTACAATCTTGATGTAGTTACCTACTTACTGACGAAATTTTAGGTGCATTTTAAACGTGACTTACCTACATCATATTGGTTGATAAATTTATCTTTTTTTTTTTGCATTTTTTTAATCTAGGTATTTGTTTGAATGAGTGTAGTAAAGTACCCATAGGTACTGAAATGTTCTTATGGGGCAAGTATAATATGAACATACCTATCGACCTTATAGTTCGACCATCCGAATACATGGGAAATAGACGTAACGTGAGACGAGATAAACAATTTGATTACCTAATTATTATTTTATTTCATTTGAAAACATTAGTCTTGGATAGTTCGCGACCGATCTAGTTCGAAAGAGCGCTCTTTTAGGTGAACTATACGAACTAGTTCGCCCCGAATCTCGCGTTTAGTTCTTTTAAATATGTATTTTAGTTGCGTCCTATTATTGAGTGGCGCTGCATGGCGAACCGACTTAATTTTTAGGGTTCCGTACCTCAAAAGGAAAAAACGGAACCCTTATAGGATCACTTTGTTGTCCGTCTGTCCGTCCGTCTGTCAAGACCCTTTTTCTCAGGAACGCGTGGAGGTATGAAGCTGAAATTTATATCAATTACTCAGGTCTACTGTCCCTTGAAGCTGTGAAAAAATCAAACTTCTAAGCCAACGCAATCAAAAGATACAGCCGTTTATGCCGCAAATTTTCGACACTTGCAAGGGAATCAAAACCTACAGGGTGCTTCCCGTGAACTCAGAATCTTGAAATTTGGTACGAAGCAACGTCTTATAGCATAGATAAAGGAAAAATTACGAAAACCATAAATTTGCAAGGTTGTACGGAACCCTCGGTGCGCGAGTCCGACTCGCACTTGGCCGGTTTTTTTTTACTCTTGCCGCTCTTACAAGAGTTTCTTAATAAATGATATAAATTATAGTCTATCTATGGTTAAAGTTTTTCACAATAATAATATTATGCACCATAAAGAATTATGTCCATATAAAAAAAAAAAGTCTATTTCGCGGTAGGACTGCGAACAAGATTGAGCGCTCCCTATGGCGAACGACTATACCCAAGACTAGAAAACATCGTGAGGAGACTCGCCGGTGGTAGTGTTTTTTTTTTCTCTGAGGCATGTGTAACGCGGCAATGGGCTCTCTAACTGTAGCGTTTGGAGGTCCAAAGAATATGGATATTTGCGAAGAGAGGGTGTTTATAGAGGTGTAGTACCTCTGCCTACCGCTAAGGGATAAACGGCGTAAGATTATATATTATATATATAAATGTTATCGCTCTTATTATTGATTCGTTATTGATAATGTGACCTTGTAATACTGCTTATTTTTTTTTCAACTTGCCCAGTGTAATGGAGTTCGAGGAGGAACCAAACGTATCGCCACAACTCGCCGAACATTTTCAAGAAGTGACCGGCTGGCGAAGACGCAGCTCGCTGCGGAGAGCAGACTTGCTACGTGCGCGTGACCCGGGACTCTGTCCCTCGAGTGGCGACCGACATCGGGGCTTGGTGCACCGAGCTAGCACACGTCGGGATATTGAGGTGAGCGAGGGAGCGGGAGGGAGTCCAGTGAAGGGACAAAACCGCAAGCGCTATACCAATGAGATGAGGGAAAGGTCTTGGAGTAGCGAGTCGCCGAGACAAAGTCTTTGTGACAGGGAGTCTCGACGGCAATATTCTAGAAGTCCTTCTGTCGTATTACCTGGGCGGTCTAACCGACGTGAATTAAGAAGACGAAGTCAACCCCGTAATGATTATAATAGAGTATCGGTTCGTAATTCGAGTATAAAATCACGATTATCATCTGATGGCGAAACATACACGCGGGAAATAGTAGAACAACGTGTTGAAGACCGACGTGATCCCCGGTAGAGTTGTAGATCCGTCAGACGCAGAACGGGTGGAGGGACTGAAGTGGATAGGACTGAAACACACCAAAATATACCGAACTTGAATAATTCATACTGTAACCGTACAAGATGTAACTCTCGTTCTTCAAGCTTCAGTCCGTCGATCCGTCATAATACATCGGCACAAAATTGTGTGGTCGACGAAAATGATAGGCGAACGCATTACACATCTTTTAGGAGGAAATCGAGTGGGAGGTCTGGAGTAAACGAGACAGAGACAGCTAAAAAAGTTTCACAGAATAACCCAGGCCCCAAAAGGCATCGCTCACGGTCTCTAAGCTCCAGCCCACCGACTCGTCGTACTCGCGACGACTCTACTAGGGACATCCTTGACAAATTTATGAGCGTAATAGGAGGCATGAGTACTCATCCTAGTTCTAAGCTTTCTGTACAGAATGTTATACCGGAATTCGACCCAATGGCAAAAAACCAAACTATTCTGACCTGGTTGACGAAAGTCGAGGAATGTTCAGAAATATATGGTTGGAGCGACAAGGAGATTATTCATTTTGCATTGCCTAAGCTTACAGGGCTAGCGAAGTCATGGTACCAGGGTCTTGATACTATCCGTTACACGTGGAGTGAATGGAAGAAGAAACTAATAGAGTCGTTTCCTTGTAGAGATAACTATGCCGATTTATTGACTATGATGCTAGGAAAGCGTGCTCGCTACGGGGAATCGATCTCGAGTACTATTATTACGAGAAAATCAATTTGCTAAATAGATGTGCTATTAAGGGACGAAAGGCAGTAGACTGTTTACTACATGGTATAGAAGACCGGGCCGTACGGGTAGGTGCTCAAGCGGCTCAGTTTCGTGAGCCTGAAGACGTTCTAAAATACTTAAAGACGGTAAAGGTTGGAAATATTAAAGATAATGATAGACCCAGACAAGATAGGAGAGGCGCACCTGGAAATATAATAAGGAATCCGAGCAGACCAAAAACTGAGTTCTCCAGGACACCTATTAAATGTTATAATTGTGATACAGAGGGTCATAAAAGTTTTAATTGCTCGAAACCTGCAATTAAATGCACTATATGTAATAAAACTGGACATTTAGATATTTTCTGCAGGAGTAATAAGACGCAAAATAAAACTTCGTTTAGTTTTTAGCCAAGGAAGAAAAACAAGTCTCCGAGTTAACGACGTCTGAAGAAGTAAATAGGAAATATATCATAGACGTAGAAGTGAACGGAATTCAACTGCAATGTTACATTGATTTGGGTAGCCCCTGCGCAGTGAACAGTCGTTTACGCCATTATGGTATTGCAGTGCGGCCGGCTTCCGGCCGCCTCACTGACAGGGGTCCTGGAGCGCTACTGATTCATTCTAATTAGAATTTCTCTGATTCTAGTTAGAATTATACAGAATTCTGTTTAAAACATTATACTATATTAGATTGAGGATCTATTCTTCAATCTTGTTTGTTTAAAAATATTGAATTTTAGCTGAAATATGACTTTCAGTATGGGGTATGATATTTTGTACTACAATTCCTGAATTATTATAAAAATAAAACAACGTTTGACTCTTATCTTGTGTTTTATTTACACTATACATCATCTCAAATGATATACAAACCAAACATCAAGGGTCACCATACATATTTTTTACACAACACAATGTTCAAACAATTGGTATAAACAACAGCCACTCTGTCTGAGCTCAAAACATGGTCTCATATTTCTTTGTTATTGAAATGACTCGCGGCACTACGCACAAAGATTTTATGTTTACAGTAACTTGAGATTATCAGTAACAAGTATTAAAAGCAACACAATGAAAATGTTGAATACGTTTAGAGTAAAAGTTAAACAAATATCGGACTTCAATTTGGCCCAAAAATTAGTACTATTTAAAAGTAAAGTTTTTGGTATAAATATAGGTCTTACTAAAAGTACCTATACTTTTTTTAGTATTTACATAGACCAAAGTTTTAAATTAAAACAAAAGATATGTATGTTTCAAAGGAAATTTTCAAATAAAATGATCATAAAAATAGGTGAGTTTGGTACCCAAAGAGTACTAGAATTATACGTCAAACCCCGTCAGTGGAGGAGCCGGAGGCCGGTTCGGTATTAAAAATGAACTGTCAAACCCCGTCAGTGGAGGAGCCGGCGCCCGGCTCGTAGTATTCTTCGTTGAATTATATTGAAATTTCTTACTGTTTCTGACTGAAATATACGATTTACAATACAAATAATACAACTTTATTAATATGATGTCTTTTATTCAGCAGTACATTTTGGTTTAATAATGTATTACGTCCAGTAAAGCAAAAATAATACAACACTCATAGTTCGATTACGAGTACCGTCATAGTTTGAAGACGGGTTTTTTCACAAAAAATCGAAGGAATAGCGGTATTATTAGTAACAAATATGAACTAATATACACATTTCCATGTTTCTGCCAAAAGAACTGACCAAAAACACTTATTTTCACTACAAAAACGTTTGAAAATATGCCGCGAACAAGTCACGGTGACGTGTTTTTGAAAGACGTATAATTTATTTTTTTTCTTTAAGGGCCACTTGAGTCTTTGGTTCATTTGCTAGCTTGTTTCATTAAGCTGGTGCTATATTATCTTGACAGGGCATAATGTATCAACGGCTTCACTTATCGCGGGAGTCTTGAACCACTTGAGAACAGCCGGAAGCCGGCTCGCCCACTGTTACGCAATAAATGACAGCAGCCGGAAGCCGGTTCGCTCACTGTCCAGGGGGTAGTCAGTGTACCCTTATCAGGAAAAACGAACTATCCAGATTGAGCCTAACTGTAAAAACAGATAGATTGCCGGTTATGAGAGGAATTGGTGGACATTGTTTTACTCCTATAGGTCGTTGCAATGTGGAGATTATAGTTCAGGGAATTAAGGAAATTATTGAAGTTTTTGTGGTAGATGATAATGTTTTAAAGTATCCAATGTTACTAGGGCATTCGTTTACAGAGAGGCCCAACATAACTATTACCAAAACTTCTGATCAGATTATCTTTGAGAAGTTGCCCGCAAATAACAAAATATTTTTGACAGCGTTGGAAGACCTGATAATACCTCGTCAAGAGATGAGGGCAGTGCCCGTAACATCATCCACAAACTTTAGCGGTCAGGTATCTGTAAACGGTTCCGTAAGGGGAGTTGTCGGCCAGGAATATTATCTCCTACCAGGTGGATATATATTAGATGAGGGTAACGGCCGCCTACTTATACAGAACGTCAGTGACAAAGAAATTACGGTTTCAAAGAAATCACTGGTGACTCGCGCTTTACCTGCTTTTCTCAATTACGATGTATGCGCAGTGAAAAAGACTTTACCATTTGATGAAGTTCAGTGTGGATCACAAGTCACAGAACATCGAAGGCGTATACTACAAGAAGTTCACAACAGCTGGAGAAATGGTGATTGAGTTGAGAGATTCTGAACCCGTCGTTTATAGACCATATAGATTATCGTATGGGGAGAGAGCTCTGGTACGCGAGATGGTGCAAGAGATGATGGAAGCAGGCATAGTTCGTGAGTCATCATCCCCATACGCCAGTCCTATAGTATTGGTCCAAAAGAAAACGGGTGAGAAGAGATTATGCGTAGATTATCGCGCCCTCAACCAACGAACTAAGAAGGATCATTTTCCTCTTCCCCGGATTGAAGACCAGCTGGATCAATTAGCTGGAAGCAAACTGTTCATATCCTTGGACTTAGCTTCTGGTTACTATCAGATTCCTATTTCGGAGACTTCACAGGACAAAACTGCGTTTGTCACACCGGATGGCCAATTCGAGTACACACGAATACCTTTCGGCCTAGTGAACGCCCCCTCCGTCTTCCAAAGGACAATGAACAAAATCTTATCCGATGCCAAAGTAAAATATGCGCTAGTGTACATGGATGATATTCTTATACCAGCCAAGGAATTTGAGGAAGGTATTACCAGATTGGAAGAAGTCTTAACTCTGTTATCAAAAGGAGGTCTGACTCTAAAGATGAGCAAATGTCACTTCTTTATTGACCGTATCGATTTTTTAGTATTTGAAGTCAGTTCTGACGGCATTAAGCCTGGCGCAAGAAAAACAGAGGCTGTGGAAAAGTTTCCAACCCCCACCAACGTCCATGAAGTGCGGCAGTTCATAGGCCTTGCTAGTTTCTTCAGGAGATTCGTGAAGGGGTTCGCCATGATCGCAAGGCCATTGACTGACCTTCTGAAGAAAAATTCCGAATGGAAATGGGAAAAATCGCAAAGCGAAGCATTTCATCTGCTAAAGGGTTCTTTGGTTAAGCGACCAATACTGGCGCTTTACGATCCAAAGCGCGAAACGCAAGTGCATACCGACGCTTGAAGTACGGTGTTGGAGGCATATTGCTACAGAAAGACGATGAAGGATCTTTTAAATCGGTGGCTTACTACAGCCGAAAAACTACCGTGGAAGAACAAAGATTACATTCTTTTGAGCTCGAGACACTAGCAGTAGTGACTTCTCTTGCTAGGTTCAGAGTGTATCTGATAGGGGTGCCATTTAAGATAATAACAGACTGCAACGCTCTCCGGACCACCATGACAAAAAGGGATCTTGTACCTCGCATCGCGCGATGGTGGATACAGCTGCAAGAATTTGACTGCGATATTGAATACCGGGCTGGATCCGCCATGTCACACGCTGACGCATTAAGCAGGAACCCGGTCAGCGAAGCAAAAGATGAGACCCATGTTCTAGACGTGCTGACAGTTAGCACGGAGGATTGGATTGCGACTGTTCAATCAAACGACGAAGAAATAAGTCGCATCAAAGTCATCCTCAGCGATCCTGGAACCGAAAATGTTACTGATATCGTTAAAAACTATAAATTAAAAAACGGCAAGGTGTTCCGTATTACAGGTAACCACGGAACCGATCTAAGGTGGGTAGTTCCGAAGGGAGTCCGATGGCAGATTACCAAAATGAATCATGATGATCTGGGACATTTTGGTTATGAAAAAACTCTTTCCCGCATACAACAATCGTTTTGGTTTCCTAAGATGAGACGATTTATTAAAAAGTATGTCAGATCCTGTTTAGAATGTGCCTATCACAAAGGAACCACAGGAAAACAAGAGGGAGAGTTACACCCAATACCGAAACCTGATATCCCATTCCATACAGTCCACGCAGACCACTTGGGTCCGTTTGTCAGAAGTGGAAAAGGCAATACATACCTACTTGTAATCGTTGACGGATTTACGAAATTTGTAAATATTACACCAGTCAGAAACACTAAGACTTCAAGCACTATAAAAGTGCTACGGGAGCACATGAGCTACTTTGGTACACCAGCAAGGCTCATCACTGACCGCGGCACCTCATTTACGAGCAATAGTTTTCGATCTTTCACAAAATCACTAAGTATTAAGCATATATTAAATGCAGTATCTACACCCAGAGCTAATGGACAAGTAGAGCGATTATCGCTCTATCCTGGAAGCATTGTCAGCCAAATGCCGTGACAAAAATGACAGAAACTGGGATGATTATATTCCCAACATCCAATTAGGTCTGAATACTACAGTACATAAGACGACGAGCAAGAGCCCTTCTGAATTGGTGTTTGGATTTAAGATTAACAGTGGATCAGAAAACATATTGAGCGACATCATAGTTGAAACCATCAATAGACCCTCGACAGATGATTTAACTGATATTAGGCTCCAAACTGCTGAACGTATAAGCAATCAGCAAGAAAAAGACAAAGAACGTTTTGATGCAAAGCGTAAGAAGAGTCATGTTTATGCAGAAGGAGAGATTAGTGTAAAAAGAGACGTACCGGGCGATGGAAATTCCATGAAACTGGCCCCAAAATATCAAGGACCATATCGTATTGCGAAGTTATTGCCAAACGAAAGATTTGTCGTACAGGATACTCCTCTAACTAAGAAAAAAAATCATCGCGAATACGACAACGTAGTAGCCATAGATAAACTCAAACCATGGCTAAGCTTTGACAAACATTTTGAGTCCAGTTCCGAATCCGAAAATGAATCTAAAGACGATTAATACATCCTGTCACAAACACTTTTTTTTATTTTAAAGTTATGTACATTAGTATGTTTATTTCCTAATAAACTACTATATCATTCACTACAAAAATAATTATCATGGTTAATTAATTTTTTTTTATGAATAGTTACATTATTTTGTTAGTTTCTAGATCACTAATTTTATATAATTTAAATTAATATGCTCATCCAGATTGTTCCTAAGTAAAATGGCTATATTATTTAAATAATGTTACTTTATAATGAGTGTTTAAAAAAAATACAATCATTTAGTGAAATTTCTATACATATAGTAGAGTTTAAGAGACGAAGGGACTCGTCCCTGCAGGATGGCCGAGCTGTTAGGGAAAATACAAATGTGTACCTATAGGATAATTATTACTTGTTGATTTGAGGATGTGTAGAGGTCATTTGTCAATTTTATAAATTAGAATATATTAACATTTAAGGTGTTATAGGGGAAAGATAAATGGGGGTTAATTAGTTAATAAATTAATATGTGTAAAAGTTATTTATCAATACTATAAGTTAGAAGATATATATTAAACAACTACTCAATTAGTTTCTCTCTGCAACGAGTGTAGTTCACAAGACGTGCTAAAGAGGGCAGTCTCAAGTAATAGTGTTCTATGGGCAGTCGGGCTGTATCAGCGGTTGTAGAGGGATAGCGCTAAGAAAAGTTATTATTATTGTGTGTTGATTGTAGTATTTATATTCTTGCGTGATTGTATGGTAATCCTGTCTGGTTGGACACACAAGTCAATATCCGGAGAAATCGCAGGTGAATAATGTGTTTTTAATAAGGTACATGATAATGCGATGGTGGTTTTTGTAACTGGTAGGTACATATGTGCGAAATAAAAAAAATAAAATATAAAAATAAATAAAAATATTTATTTCGCAAAAAAAAACGGTACAAAAATTTGCTCATATTTGCAACCTTCTATTAAGTGAAGTACACCTGTATCAGAAGGTCGCGCTCCTCCATATCTTACATTAGAAAAGTAAGTACCTACTGAATTTGTTCACATATATAGTGACTAAAAGAATAAACATAAAATAAATTAAAATGTGCCAAAAATAGAACATGAAGTTAAAGATTTTACACATTTTATCTGTAAATATTGTAAATGAAGTATTTATTTTCTTTCAAATAAAGATAAAAGCATGTTTGTATCTGTAGTGAAAGCAAAGTGTTGAGTGCAAGCTGAGTGTTGAGTATGACTATATTGTGTATGGTGTGTGTGAGTTAATGTTTGTGTCTTGTGTAAGTGTGTGTATTGTATGTGTGTATGTGTTGTGTGTGGGTTCATGCGTACGTATAAATTGTTTTGTTTATGAAGCTTACCGTAGCTAGCCCTACGAACTAAGTTCTTGGGGTCGATTCATCGTTGAGTCACTAACTACGGCGGCATCACAGTAATAATCAATATGCAACAAACAGTAATCAATCAGTATGTTTACAGGTAAGTGTCGATCGCTAATAATCACTGTATTTGTTTAAATAGGTCTTCTGTTTGGTCGCTGTCTATTGTTTTTAGCCATTTCGTAATCTTGGTTTTAATTTCATACTTTGATAACATGAAGATATTTATTTTTTTGTTGATTAGATTGTACAAATGTGTTGCTCTTGCATTATATTGTCGTCGTGCGAAGACAGACTTGACGCATGTTGTTTCTGCAACAACGTGTTTCCTACGTTTTAGTTGATAGGAAGGGTTAGGGATTACCGTTTTATGTCTTTTTAGTATAGCGTAAAGGACATACAGCTTCCTCACAGTCAGCACGTCACAATCCAAGTATAGTTTTTGTGTGGAATACATTCGTGGCTTAAAGTAGGCAATTTTTAAAAGTGCTCTTTGTGCTCTTTCTACTTCCAAAAATTTTGTTTTGGTTGCACCACCCCAGATAGGGATACAATAGATTAATATAGCCTGCGCTAAAGCTGTGTATATTAAATTCAGTACAGGTTGTGTTGCAACATAACGCAATTTTATAAATATCCAGATAAGTTTTCGAATCCTATTAGTGATTGTCTCTAAGTGTAAATGCCAAGATAAATGTTGATCCATGTGTATGCCCAGATACTTGATAGAAGTTGTTTTGTCAATAGTAGGGCAGGTACAGGACCCCCTTATTTCACTGCAATTGAGTTCGTGAATGTTTATCTTAAAACTTTCTGAGGGTTGAGTTGATTTATTTATAGTGTAGCATATATACTTGGTTTTATCTGAATTTAAGGTAAGCAAATTGTATTTTAACCAAAGATCTACATGAGTGAGCCCTTTTTGAGTGTCATGGCGAATAGATTTCCATGTTTTGCCCGAGAATACAATCGCGGTATCATCAGCGTATGAGAGAACCTTAGCATTGTCCAAATGCATGTCAAGTAAATCATTGATATAGATCAAGAAGAGTGTAGGCCCCAGTACGCTCCCCTGAGGAACACCATAACCAATGTTAGTAAAATCACTTGTGTGCGTACCTACCTTGACACATTGTTTGCGATCAGATAAATACTCTTTAAAGAGTGCTAAAGGTTTGCCCCGTATCCCTATCTGTTCCAGTTTTTGTACAAGATTAGGGACAGAGACGGTGTCAAACGCTTTTCTTAAGTCTAAAAATACCGTAAGGCATTTGTTTCCTTTATCTAATTGGTCAACTATTAAAGTAGTTAGTGCTGTTACGGCATCTTCAGTCGACTTGTTTTTTCTGAAACCGAACTGACATTCTGATATTATATTATATTTATCGAGGTAGCTAACAAGTTGTTTATTAATAATTTTCTCAATAATTTTTGAAATAGCAGTTAGAACTGATATCGGCCTGTAGTTGCCAACATCGCCTCTGTCACCACTCTTGTACACCGGAGTTATTATAGCTTTCTTAAGGGGAGTGGGGAACACACCTAAGTCGAAACACAGGTTAATCAAGTGGGTCAAGACTGGAACTAACTCGTTTTTGGCAAGCTTTAGAAAGGCAGTAGGGATACAGTCCCAACCAGAAGCGCTCGAGGATTTTAAGTTCATAAGGGTTCTCTCAACCTCTTCACAATCTGTATCTAACAAAACAAAAGATGAGGGCTGCTTTGAATGTGTTTCTGTGTATTTTTTATTGGAGTTTGGGATTGTTGGGAGAGCAATTTTCAATGCCAAATCACTGCCAACGTTAGCAAAATATTCGTTAACTGAATTAATTGAATCAGCAGGGGTACCTCTTAAGTTAAGTAATTGTGTATTGTCAGTTTTAGACTGCTTATGATTTGTAATTTTAGTTATAGTGTTCCATAGATTTTTAGGGTTTTTAGCGGTTATTTGTAACAAGTTTCTATCATATGTCCTTCTTACTTTTTTTATTAAGTTGTTGCAGTAATTACGATAACGTCTAAAAGTGATTTTTAATGTGTCATCGCACGGGTTTTTACGTATTTTCAATTGCATTTTGTTCCTATTTCGGATACATCGAAGTATTCCAGGAGTTATCCATGGTTTAATAATGCGGTGTTTTTTCGGGATGGGAACAGTCTTAGTGTTTTCTTGTAATGACTCAGTAACTACTTTAGTGAGCAGGTCTATTAGTAAATTAGGATTATCACAAAACAACAGTTGAGCAAGATTTTTGTTTGCCAAGGAGTCCAGAGCTTTACTGAAGTCTGTGGTTGTTCTAAATTTAATTGGAGTGACATTAGTTTTAACGTTAGACAGAATAAGTGCAATCGTTGCGTGGTCGGTTACAGAAGTATTTAAGACAGCTATTTGTGCAGTAATCCTAACTTTGTCCAGTTTGAGCATAAAATGATCCAAACAGTTAGCCAATCTAGTCGGTAGGGTGTGTCCTGGCATGATACCTAAATTCGCGAGCTTGTGCAAGTAAGTGTGCCTATTGTTCCGTTCCGCTGCAGTTTCATTCTCCTTAACTATTAGATTAATGTTGATGTCCCCAGTTACAGTAATAGTTCTGTGCTTTTTTATAGTGTCCAAATGTGAACTTAGCGAGTCAATAAATGGCAAAGCACTACTAACCGACGGAGATCTATAGATACCTAGCACAAACTGATTGTCCAATTCCACTTGGAGACCCGATGCATCTTGTAGCCTAATTTCTGTAGTGTTAGCTTTAAGAGTATTTTTAATATAGGCAACGACACCATCATTCTGATTAACGTGATTTGTGGTAAAATTGCCAGAATAGCCATCAAGGGCCGGAATTGGTTTATTTTGTTGTAATCTGCACTCAGTGAGAATGATGATATCTGGTTTAAATTTGAGAGTAGATAAGTTTATCGTCAAATCATCCAAGTTACTATATACACTCCTGATGTTTTGACAGATAATCGTGGTATCATTATTTTTAACTTGTACGTGAGTGTGTAGCTCTTCAATATTACATTCAATAGCAGACGCGATCTCTAAATTGTCCAAATCCGATAGAGTATTTAGTGAACTATCCATTATTATCGAGTAAATGAATAGCATTCAATATCCAGGACGTAGTTTTCGTTGTGAAAGTTTGGCTATGATGTAAATAACAGTTTTTTTGGTGTGTAGTGATGTTTGCTGCATGTGAAGTGTAAGTGTATGAGAGTTGAAGTATAAAAACATTGATTGAATATATGTATGTGTTTGAGTGTTTGTTTAAGTTAAATTTAAGGTTAAAGACAGTTGACATTGCAAAATATTAGAATATAAATCATGGGTATTAGCTAGTCATGTGGCATTAATTAACTCAATACATTGAGTTTCTGACTTAACCGGTATTATGGGCGAGTCTTCATTCATTCTGACATAAATCTTGCCGTATGCAGTCCAGCAGAACTTGTATTTCTTACTCTTGACGAGGTCTCGGGCCAAGAAGTGCAAACGGGCCGCTTTACTTGTAAGGTTCTCAGCGATGAAGATAGGGACGTCCTCGTTTCTTCTGAATCCTAAGTGTTTTGCCATTAGCTTCGTTTTATTTCTGACATTGTAATTCTTAGACATCTTCATTATGTCAGTTTTTATAAAAGTTGACGAGGTTTCAACCACAATGGGCGTGTTTTTCGACCCTTCCTTCTTTCCGCGCACTCGGTAAATATCAGTTATGTCTTTCTTAGAGATTTCACAACCTACAGTCTTTGATAGTTGTATTACCATTTCCAACAAAGCCTCTTTAGTCTCGTTATCTTTCCGGGGCACATTTTTCATCTCAAAATTTTATAAAATAAATGGTATAAGTTGAATTCATTTGGTATTGTTTATTTCGACAAACGCGTTCTTTTAAGTCCCTTATACAAGAGTCTATTTGGCATTGGGGTAGGCAGAGAAAAATATAAATAGTTGCTAAGTACGAGTCGGTTAATCAAAGCTGACACGTTCATATGAAAATACTCATGTACATATTTATGATTAGCCGGACAGTGAAGGAAAGCATCGCTAGCAAACCCGCAGATCACAGAATTAATGCTGAGACATGTGTAACAGCACCTCGGTTCAGCGAGGGGGTCACCACATATTACATTTAGGGGTCCAAAGAATATACTAGTGAAACGTGTGTATTTCCAGAAATAGAATACCTCTGCCTACCTTCGCGGGGATTAAAGGCGTAAAAATATACATATAATTATGTACATATAATATGAATGTAATTAAATAATAAGACAGATGATAATAATAATAACCCTTTTCATAGTGAGTGAGCTATGCATATTTTTCTATAGGTATAATATAGGTATTGTTTACTATATTAATTAAGGTAATAATAATTTCGTGGACTTATTAATGTATATGGATATGGATTTATTAATAGTTAGTAGTAGTAGATGATAGTAGACTACAAACCGTAGCATAGTGTAATGAATTGAATGATAGTTTTGATGTGAGGAAAGAGCTGAGCGTGGGTCGGTGACGCAATTCTCGTAGGGCCGTTGCCCAAATAGCCCATATGGCGCTAAGTATTTGCGTTGCGTCATCTCTGCTGGTACTGGTACCAACTCGGTGAAAATTAGAAAGCGGCCCTTCACAAATTTATGGCAGTGTATGTATTGTTTACCAACATTATCGCACCACCTCGAGCGAGTTTAGTTCTAGTTATAACGATAACGCTATTGGCTAACATAACATAATGTATATTATTCATAATGGATCACGGAAATAACTATTAGTTAAGATACAAAACTCGATACCTAATACCATAATAACAAAATCTTATGTAAAAGTAAACAAACAATACATAATAAATTCCGTCTATACTATGATCGTCTGTTTATTTTAAATTCAGATATAATGTGTATAGTTACATAATTTTCTTATTGTTTATTAGCTTATTTACACAGTACAACACACAGTGTCGTGCTCCAGGGAACATATTATTAAACAAAGATAATATTTAGGTACAACTGAAAAAAACTTTATAGCGTTCTGTATTTGCTTTTATAAACACAAATTATTCAGATAGAGAGTTCAAGACTAACAAGCATTTGGTCGCGTTTTCAATTCAATAAAAAACTTTTATTACGGACAACACATATCCATTAGGTTGTTAATTATGTTAGTACTTATATTCTACAAGTGATTTTGTAATTTGGGTTCCGTGCCTCATCACTGGACACTCAACCCGTTCCGCAATGGTCTTCATGAGACTGTGTTTTGGGGTGGGTGGAGCAGGTGGCTTAAATCCTTCCTTAATACGCAATCTACCAAATAAAAATCTGTTGAGCGATTTAGCCGTATAAATGTTACTAAGAGGCAGATCCTGTTACATTCGCATATTATATCATAGATTAGCGGGTGCCCAGCGGCGTTGCCCGCCAAGATTCAGTTTATTCCCGATACCGCGTGAATTTCCAAAAAATCCTTCCATAGCGCTTGCCTATGACATAGAAGACACCTACAAATCATAATTTCAAGTTTCTAGGTGTTATCGTTTCGGAGTAGTTTTCCCTCGGAAATGAGACATTCTTTCGCTGTCAAAAATTTCAAGTTTTTCAAAAATTTTGATATCTACATCGATAACTATCTACACTACCCCAAAAAATTTCAAAACATATTTCATGTTCATAGACGGCCTCGTTGCAGTTTTATTATATGTATAGATATAGGTAATAGGATTATTTTGGATAAGTGTAAAAAATAATGTCTAAATTCAATTATTCATACTGAGAGTCGTAAGTTGAATTGAAAAGAAACGCTGGCGCAGCCAAAAAAAGGTCATTAACACTACGTGAGACATTCGCGTTCGCTCAATATTGCGGTCATCGCCCCCACATGCTGTACCGCTCTATCACAATTTACCTAATAAATTTTGTATTTAATAGGTATTATCATTGACGTCAACGTCAAATTGTGATATAAACACGAATGAAATGCTATCATGTGCCCCTGATACGTGTTTTAAAATGTCTGCGACAGTGAATGGATTTAAAAAAGTTAGGTATTTGTTTTGCAATTACACTAGGTACACCGGTACCAAAGAGATTAAAATATAATAGGACAAGCGGTACACGTGCGGGGTTTCCTCTTGAAGATCAATACTGGGGTCGTACCTTCAATGCAGCTTCAACTTTCGCCGAGGGTTATCTCAAGATGAATGTCTCAATGAACTTGTTTCTATATCTATATAATATGGAAGCACCTAGTCAAACTACTAGTTGGTTCTACAGGTCGACCAAAAACAGCGCATACACCTGAAAACGTCGCGGTTGTGAAATAAATAATTCAAGATAACAGACATGTGGCATACGACCAGATCAGAGCATCTCTAGGCATTGGAATGAATGCAATACCAACTATTTTGCATCGTGAGTTGGGCGTCAGAAAACTAGTTTCGCGATGGGTATCCCATAATTTGTCAGAAGAGCAGAAGGCGGCTCGTGTTGATTGGTGCCGGTCTACTCTGAAACGCTTCAGCGGAGGGAAGTCGAAAGCCGTTTATAATATCGTTTTAGGTGATGAATCATGGATTTATTCAAATGAGCCTGAAAGAAAACAAAAATCGGCAGTTTGAGTCTTCGAAGACGAGGTTAAACCAACGAAAGTTGTGCGTCTTGTACGTGTCCAATGAAATGGTCGCTTCACTTGTCTCAAAAAAAGGACTGGTTGACACAATTCCCTTGCAAGAATGAAAGGACGATCACCGCTGATTGGTACACTTCGGTGTGTTTACCGGAGACGATGGCCGAACTTCGCAGAGGCAACCCGACACGTCGAGTCATCTCACATCATGACAATGCGAGCTCCCACACCGTCCGCAAAACAAAAGATTTTTTGGACCAGGAAAACGTTGAGTTGATGACCCATCCTCTGTACAGTCCTAGTCCTGACCTGAGTCCAAACGACTTTTTTACATTCCCTAGAATTAAAGATTGAATGCGTGGTCAGCAGAAGCAGCCGTGGAAGCTTAGAAATCGGCCATTTTGGCAACGTCTAGTTCAGACTAGAATTACTGCTTCAATGACTGGTTCGAAAGAATGCAAAAGTGCATTAATTGCAACGGAGATAACTTCGAAAAACAATAAAACATAACTTAGGTATAACTTGTAAATCGTTTTTTTATTTCTCATACTCGCAAAGTAGTGTTTGTTTGATCTGAGTACCGGGTCGAAAACGATGATTACCACCCTCGGGCGAGAAATACTCATACCTAATTGCTTCCCTCCCCAGGGGCAAGAATGAATTAAAAAATAATACAACATTTAGTTAGGTAGTCGGATACGATACTTTTTACATAGGTAGATTAAAATAAGAAAAAGAGGAGCAGCCATTGTAAGTGTAGGTATAAACAACAAAAAATAGCCCGCGGCGGTGACAGGGTGTGTTCTATCTTATATGAATTTTAAAAAAGACCACGATAATTTGGTAAGCTGTTCCGAAATTCTAATAATGTTTGTCATCTAGGTACCTACACTAATATTAGGTATGTATAAAGAGGAAGGATTTGTATTTTCGTATTATTTTTGTATTGTTGACATTGTTCTATTGTTGTGTTTTTTTAATGACTTTTTTACTTTTGCACTTTTATCCTATTGTGTTTGTATTTTTGTATTTTTTTTATATTTGTATTTTTGTAGCGTTTACTTTCCTTGTATTCGAAATGAAAAGTAGAGTATTTAACGCTGGTGCAAGTTACTAATTCCTTACCCTTGTATAACAATCTACTATTTTTATTACCGATCATTTTGTTTTTTCTCTCGCATGAAGAATACATTCGTGAATGTTTTTATCTGTGTATATATTTTTGTTTCCTGTGGGTAGCACCAGTGGTAATTTAAATAATGTAACTAATAAAATAATAGTTATATAGAATTACCCACAATATTATTTAATACTTTATATTATAAGAATAGTTAGGACTAAATTTACTATAGCGTTAAGTTGATTTATGATGACGCATCTGAACGGAGTAAGAAGGTCAAATGTGAGACGCCCCGTCCGCGTGTTGGTCACCTCGTCAGTTCACCTAGGTGTACCACGAACAATGTTTTTCTGTTGGTGGCCTACCTTTCCTTTCATAAAAAATAATCGTAACAACGTATAGTTCTTGGTTCATCTCTGAAAAATCTAAAGGTTATAACAAATTTAACGCATCCCTTTTCTAGAAGATAGTGTCCGGCCACTAGTGCATTCAAACTTTGACATCTGATCTGCTGTTAAGGTCTAGGCAAAAACGCTTAGTTTTGGTCATAGCTTTTAAAATACTTTACAAATCGGTGTTTTCAGTATTTGTTTCAGTATATGGTACATAGTACACAGAAACTAATGAGGTGTTCCACGCACGACCAACACGCGTTTCGTCTTCTACTACCCAATAATTTTAAAGTATACTAGCGACCCGCCCCGGCTTCGCACGGGTGCAATGCTTATAAGATTTTCCCGCTTTTCTGTTGTAATTTTTCCTGAATTTTTTTTGCTATAAACCTCACGGAGCCCGAGACCTTTCCAACGAATGCAAAACCGTGGAAATCGGTTCGTGCGTTCTGGAGTTATATCGTCAGGAAGGAAAACCCGACTTATTTTTATATAGTAAAATGTCTACCATCCTAACCGACCTAAGACATGCTACTCCTGATCTATATCTATACTTCTATACTAATATTATAAAGAGGAAAGATTTGTATGTTTGTTAGGAATAAACTCAAAAACTACTGAACCGATTTTAAAGCTCTCTACGCACAATGACAAGTTGATCGTGCTCTGAAAAACGCGAAATGACGAAAACGCAGAATGACCAATCGCAAAATGACACATTCTGTATACGCAGAATGACCAATCGCAAAATGACACATCTGTATACGCAGAATGACAAATCGCGGAACGACCTGCACCTTACAGATACGCACAATGACCAATCGCAAAATGACCAATAAACTTTACTAAATTTATACTTCACTCCGAAATTGAGTTTGGCGACTAATGTCAATTTAGAATTAATGGTGAGGTATAAAATGAAAGGGCTTGACTAGTAGATTAGAGTATTCTAATATAATGATATGGTTCACAGAATACATCTACTTACCAAGTTTCAACAGTTTAGTTCTTATAGTTTCGGAAAAAAGTGGCTGACAGACGGACAAACAGACAGACATGACGAATCCATAAGGGATTAATAATATAATTTTTTGCCATAAGGCTACGGAACCCTAAAAAAAATCGCGAGTTTGATCACAAAATCATAAAAAAAATTTGAAAAATAAACAAACTATGGCAGAAAGAAAACTATATATTTTGATATTGTTTATCGCAAATACTTAGTCATTAAATAATAAAAAAAATATCTGCTACCAAATTTTTAAATAATTTAATTTAACTTTAAATACTTAATAAATTCATAACGAAATTTTTAAGTTAAAGGGTTGATTACTACTAATTAATTTGTTTTATTTTGAGGTTACAAAGTTCAGTTCTGTCACAACAATTTTTATGTTAAAATTATTTTTATTTTTTCTTTAATATATTTACTTCTTATGTAGTGCAGTCTTAGAGCAGTGATAGCCCGGACGGTTAAAGAGCCGGTCGAAAATCAGTGAGGCTCGGGTTCGAATCCTGGCATGTACCAATGAGTTTTTCAAAAACTTACGTACATATTTATCACTAGCTCGATGGTGAAGGAAAACATCGTGAGGAAACCCGCAGTCTCAGAATAAATTCTGAGACATGTGTAAATAGACCCGGTCCGGCGATGGGCTCACCACCTAGGGGTCCAATTTATCTCGTGAAATGTGGGTATATCCAGTAATCCTCTGCCTACCCCCTCGAGGATGAAAGGCGTAAGATTTTTTTATTTTTTTTTCTTATGTTTATGTCTTCAACTTCGTATTGGTCAATATGCGAATATTTCGCGTATTGGTCATTAAGCGTATGAGTCATTATGCGTATATTTCACGTAGTGGTCATTATGCGTTTTGGTCATTACGCGTATGAGTCATTATGCGTATATTTCACGTAGTGGTCATTATGCGTTTTGGTCATTACGCGTACTCATGTAGTCATTTTGAGTATAGTCATTCTGCGTATTGAAAGCTAGAAATGAAGTTGTCATTTTGCGTATTGGTCATTGTGCGTAGAGAGCATTTTAAAATAAAAGACGTGTGGCACTCGGGGACTGCCGCGGTCAAGCTATTGCATATAGCATTTTTTATCAACAAGACTGCCGAAAACAAACGACGTTAGACAATGCACGCCCTCGATAGAAGCTTTGCAATATCCATCCATCCGTCCGTCCGTCCGTCCGTCCGTCCGACCGACCGACCGACCGACCGACCGACCGACGGACGGACGGACGGACGGACGGACCGACCGACCGACCGACCGACGGACCGACCGACCGACGGACCGACCGACCGACGGACGGACGGACGGACGGACGGACCGACCGACCGACCGACCGACCGACGGACCGACCGACCGACGGACCGACCGACCGACGGACCGACCGACCGACTGACCGACCGACCGACCGACCGACCGACCGACCGACCGACCGACCGACCGACCGACCGATAGACCGACCGACCGACCGACCGACCGACGGACAGACCGACCGACCGACCGACCGACCGATAGACCGACCGACCGACCGACCGACCGACCGACCGACAGACCGACCGACCGACCGACCGACCGACCGTATACACGTAACATATATCTACATATTATAACATTTTGACTTAGACTAAACCTTGAATTATTGTATTATGAATAAAATTATTGTATTCAAAAATCAATTAAAAGCTTTTCTAATAAATAAGAGTTATTATGGTTATTATAATATTAAAGAATTCTTTGAAGATAAATTGTAAAATATAAAGTTGACTGTCTTGGTTGGTCTGACTATTTCATTTCATTTCATTTGATTCGATTCGATTCGATTCGATTCGATTCGATTCGAATCCGACTCCGACTCGACTTTCGACTTTCGACTTTCGACTTTCGACTTTCGACTTTCGACTTTCGACTTTCGACTTTCGACTTTCGACTTTCGACTTTCGACTTTCGACTTTCGACTTCGACTTCGACTTCGACTTCGACTTCGACTTCGACTTCGACTTCGACTTCGACTTCGACTTCGACTTCGACTTACTTTACTTTTCTTTACTTTACTTTACTTTACTTTACTTTACTTTACTTTACTTTACTTTACTTTACTTTACTTTACTTTACTTTACTTCACTTTATTTTATTTTATACAATGCACGGCCTTTAAGCCACACCTCCGTGCCCGTCGGAGTGGGGAGAGCGTGAGGTTTTTTCGTTACGGAATTTCTGGATTCGGTCCCCGCGCTCAAGGCCCGCGATAGAAGCTATGCAATAGCTTAAAATTATTTCACCAATGGAAAGCTAGAATATCCCTGATTAACATATTAATCGATAAATATACTAATAATCACTACTAATCACTAAATACTTTCAACATTTGCGACCGATTACTACTTGCACGATAAAATATTATTAAAACGTATTTAAATCTCTCTGATTAAAACATTGTTCCTGGTCGTATCTCATCATAATACTACAGACGATATCTTTTGGACCAAACAATGAGGTATTACCCCTGAGGTTTTATTTATTATTATAATAGCCATTGAAGTACCAAGTAGCATACTAATTGAACATAACCTTGTGTTTTACTTAGCGGGATTTACATGTCTTTCTTGTTTATGCAGTGGTAAAAATAATAATCTATGTATAGTTGCTTTATCAAGTTACTAGCGGTTCTGCGCGGTTTCACCCGCGTAGTTCCCGTTCCCGTGGGAATACGGGAATAAAATATAGCCTATGTGTTATTCTGATGTATAAGCTATATAACTGTAAAGTTTCATCAAAATCCGTAAAGTAGTTTTTGCGTGAAGGAGGAACAAACATCCATACATCTATACATCCATACAGACAAACTTTCGCGTTTATAATATTAGTAGGAAAGGATGTATTTGAATATTTTCACAGTGAAGTTTTTGACAAATGCGATACATTTTTAAATCTTTTCAGTGGTTTTTGGTTTTTTAATTAAATGTACTTGTAAAAATATTTTGTAATTTATGTTAAGTACGAAGATCGTTCTTTTGTTTATAAATTTAATTACAACCAGCATTTTTATGTATGAAACGTGATAATATAATGCACCTTTTATTATTAATGCTAATTTCGATACACTGCTTTGTTCCCTTATATCAAGATATCGAAAGGGTCTATCTACAGACAGGTGCATCCACTATGTCGTGTCCTGCCCTACCAAGAGGCACATTTCAACATCTTTCTAACCGACAGATAGCAGTTCGTTATCAAGACTAAAGTTTCTTTATTATTTGAGGGAATAGCAGGTACTTTTTTCCAAACCAAAAAATAATTTGCAAGATATCGAGTGTGTTGGTACTTGGTAGACCATGCTTATAGCAATTCTATATTTTAATGGAAATATTAATATTATTCTGCTTTCCTAACTGTACCTCAACTCACGAAAATCCGTAAGCATTTTGAATTTTTAAAAACAACTACAATAAGTTAATGTGTGTAATATAATATAGATGTGTGTAGTATAATAAAAAACATATCCTACATAATTTAAGACGCAATCATCGAACACCTCGCAAGCGAAGTAGGTGTCATGCATACAAAGGAGCACATGAGCATTAGGTGTTTCTATACCATAGTGAAGAATGGTATGCAAAGCGTATTTATAGAGTCAGCCTCGCGCGGCGTCTGCGGACATCGATCGTTGCGTCCTCGCCGCCATCTTGGCCCTCGTGTCTCCCTCCTGCAGCTCAAACCCCTCGCCCCTCTGCTGCCCCTCACTGCCCCACATTCGCCGCACCGTTTCGCACATGCTACAATACAACTGTGTAGGCCTGTCGTATATAATATATGAATCATATTCCAAATAAATATTCTTCCAAGAAAACGTTTCGTCTGTTCTTCCGCCTTCTGTGCACGTAATATGTCATCGGATTGAGCGTTAAAGAACGTGAACGAATTAAGCAAACAACTTCTATAAGTACTGTGTACCACATAGTGTATACAGTACATTTCTAAACAATATTACACAGTAGGTAATAGCGTAATCAAGTACAGATGTAGGAAGACTGTAAATAGATGAAGGTGACATTGACGATGTTTCCGCATGTAGCGAAAACTATGCCAAGTGTAGGGTTGCATTGAATGTGAGGACATAAGATTTGTTTTCCTATAGAAATAAAAAATATATAATCCGTATCACTTATTTTATTACTAATACTAAAGTTATAAAGAGGAAAGATTCCATTTTTTTGTTTGTTTGCTTGTATTGAATAAGCTCCGAAACTACAGGACTGATTTTAAAAAATTCTTTCACCAGTCGGAAGCTTACTTTTCTAGAGTAACATGGGCTATAATTTTCCCACAGGAACAGGACTTATGTGGGTGAAATCGAACGAAACAGCTAATTAGTTACAATTTCAATGTCATGCAAAAAATTCTTGAATTTTATTTGTTTACAAAATAAAAACCGGACAAGTGCGCGAGTCGGACCCACCCGTCGAGGGTACCGTACAAATTTGTAGTTACATATTATACCTCGATGGTTCATTACGTACTTTAAATAAAGACTATATTTTTATGATTTAATTACAAATGCATAGTTTTCAGATTTTTCCCTGTAGGTACTTGTAGTAGAAAACGATATCACTTGTCATTTTCATAGTACTAGGTCAACGGAAAGTTCCCTATACATTTTTAATCCCCTGAGTGTCGAAATATTTTTTTACGTTATCTTCGAAGTTTAATTTTTTTACAGCTTCAAGAGTCTGTAAACCTGAGTATACGGTTCATCATAATTTTAACTCGATCCACACGTTCTCGAGATAAAGGGTATTGACAGACAGACAGACGGACAACAAAGTGATCCTATAAAGGTTCCGTTTTTTTTCCTTTGAGTTACGGAACCCTTAAAAATTTATATTACCCCACAGATGTATATTGAGAAGGTATTATCCCAATACAAACAAAAACATTGAAAGTAGCTGAACCATGTAATCACTAATGTAACCCTTCAAAATACAGTGTTAACAGAACAATCACAGTAAATATATTATAAGCAAAGTCGTATCTATATACATGTAAGATCGAAGGTTAAAACACTAGTAGTAAGCGACCTTCTCAGATAACAAACAACGCTACTTGCTATATATTACGTACCTACTCGATAAATCTACTAGGAATATTACCTACCAAGTACCTAAGAAAATCTAAGGTTAGTCAATTTACGTAATCATCTATTAAATCGTCTTACATTTTGCGGTAGAATGATAGTTGTTGTTTCTAATTTTATCAAGTTCCATCCAAGTCAACGACGACGAATGCATTCATTATTTTATTAACCTAATTTATCAACCGTGCTCAACCTGTTTAACCCGTTCTACTCAACAAGTGCATTGATGCAATAATACTACGAAATATATGCTTTTTTTATGAAATAAGCCGGTTTTACCGTAATATAATAGCAATATAAACAGATTATTTGTAGTAGTAGGTAAATTATTTAAAAAGATGGACTCAGGATTACAGGGATTGATAAGCAGAAAATCTTGTGACCGGCAGGGTTTAACTGTTCATTTGCAAGGAAATAATTCAGAAATCAGAAATCATTTATTTGACAACCTTAATCGCAATCCACTTCATTTTGACGTACATTGCTTCTGACGTAGTACGGTCATTCATTATGGAGAGCAAGCACTACCCGCGTAAGACATGCCAAATAAATACGACTTCGAATATAAACAGGAAATAAGGCGTCTGATCTATGTGATCAATAGTCAAGTATGTGAGAATGACAACAGTTTGTTCGAGTGGCGGGTAGAGCGGCGGCCGACTCACCCGGGCGACCACCTTGTTCTCCTCAGTGCACCGGCCACTGGCCTAGCAGGCTATGCAGATAGGTGCTTATAAAAGTACGCAATATCGATCGCCGAGGGCGTAGCCCCCGACAACGGCCAGTGACGTTACGACTACGACGCATATCCATCAAATCGAATTTGATTAACTCAAACACATAGCTTTCTGTATTCACAACATAAACATCGTACCGGTTTTTTCGTAATCATTTTAAATTACCACGGCCAAAAGAAATTTATGTATGAAAAAAATATCGGCCAGTCACCAACGGACTTCGTGATTGTCAACACGCCCCGATGTATCATAAGATGATGCAAAGCGTTTCGGCCATTCACATGGCGATAAGAAAAGAATATTCCAATTTAATATAAACAATAATAAGCAACTAATAGTAAAATTGATCAACATCACATTATAGTTTAAACTAACAGGTGACCTGCGGCGTTGCCCGCGCGAATCCTGTTTTATCCTGTTGCCGTTGTGAATTCTGGTAAACACTTTGTTTACCAAATCCAATTCAGACTCCAGCAGCTGTGAGTTGGTTGATGGATCAATCGATTATTTTCTTCATATATTATAATAAATAAAAATATAGATACATATAATAATATGTATCTATATTTTTATGTAAATATGGATCGTTTACTAAAGATGCCCATCGGTAATGTTGATTTTCATATCACCCTATTAGTTGACAGAAATTATGTAGGTCAAGCAAACCCATGTATATGCAAAATTCCGAATGGCCCGCGCCTCTTTTGGATGCTTTTCACTTTCGTCGGATGCTGCGTATCCAGCACGAGAGGGGTTCTATCGCTCTTAGTGGAGCGCCGAGCGGCTGAAATATGAATTGAGTAGAATGCCGAGATGAACAGAGCAGGGAGATAGGTGTCAGGCATCGTCGGGCGGAAACTGGGCGGTGGGTGGGCATTCAAGTCATCCAAACTCTCTGAAATAAACTTTTGCCTGGAGGTCAGGGCGCTAGTGAGTGACGCACGTATTCACGGCCGTTTACCTAACCAATAACCATGCCACGCGCGTTTTTATTTTGATACATTTAGCATAGCCGAAAATCTAGTGCCTCTGCCAAGGTGTTGAATGAAACTAGGTTAGTCTAAATAAGATTTCAAACACTTTTAAACCACTTTTAGGATGACAGACTCTTTTTGTATATTATAACGGCTCTAAAATGTTTATTATATACCCGTTACAAGGACGACAAGCGTGTATTTATAAAAGTGAAATAAACAACGAAAATAAAAATGGAAACCTAATTGACGCAAGTATTAGATGTCGAAGGAGTAAGAGGTTACGACTGTATTACGAAAGGGCGCAACTTTAGGTCAAGATATTCATAGGGCTGCCTACATAATACGAATTCTGGGTCACGGTTGCGGCAAACTGAACGCGTAGGTAGAAGGTTTTACTTACCAGAGCTACGACGGAATCGATGGCTCGGTTGAATCTGTCGCACAGAGCTCGCATGCTCTCGTACGAGTGCGTGTCGAAGTCGCACAGGATATTGTTCTCCAGTGCTGCCTTCATCTCCGGCAGGTCTTCGCAAACCCATCTGCACCAATAAAATACATCTTCACCAATATTCATAAATAAACAGCGATACACCGACACATCTACACTAATATTATAAAGAGGCATGATTTGTATTTTTGTATGTTTGTAACAAAAAAATTAAAAACTACTGGTCCGATTTTAAAAATTCTTTTACCACGGAAAGCTACAATATCCCTGAGTAGTAGTAGTAGACCCGCGTTGTTCCCGTTCCTGGGGGAATACGGGAAAAAAGTATAGCTTATGTTACCCAGTGATAATGTACCTTTCCATTGTTGAAATAATTTTTAATATCGGTCCAGTAGTCTTTGAGTTTATTCGTTACAAAAATACTTAGCTTTCCTCTTTATAATACAAGTATAGAAGTGTACATATTAGTGTAGATGTGGATTGGCCAAACCGTTAAACTAATATTATTGAAATTTTACAGGAAGACTATTTTAAGTAACATACATATCAGATGCTTTCAGTAGCTTTTTGTCGCCGGCAAAAGCTATCTACTTAAAGTATCGGTTTTGTTCGAGTTAGCTATAAACATTTAAAAATTGCGGCCACAAGAGACTTTAGATTGTCCTTTTGAAAATAAAGTGACGATAGTACATGCTTTACGTACTGTTTCAATTACCAAATCGAACCATAATTATGCCATTAAATACCGCAGTCTTGTGAGATCCGCGTAAACTGACCAACATCGACAAACACTTTTGTTTTAGTCGATCGGCATCCGGGACGTTTCCCCTGCGGATCCTGATTTCTCCCTTCCCGTGAGAATTTCGAAAAACTCTATCTTCTTGGGTTCCTAAAGCTATCTACATTCCAAATGTCAGCTAGGTCCAGTAGTAGAGGCTGTGCGTTGATAGAGTCTGCACATTTATTTTTATATGTAGGTGTATTAGCTATACCTTTATAAGAAACTAGCTGTTCCGCCGCGGTTTCACCCCGTTCCCGTGGGAATACGGGGATAAAATATAGTATATGTGTTATTCTGATGTATAAGCTATATAACTGTATAGTTTCATTCAAATCCGTTCAGTAGTTTTAGCGTGAAAAAGCAACAAACATCCATACTCACAAACTTTCGCGTTTATAATATTAGTAGGATAAGTGTAGGTGAATTAATTGTAGATAATATATGTACATGTAGTCCGAACTTTTGTAGTCCCTTTTTTACATTAACGTCTTATTCAAAAAAACTAATACAATAACTGTAATTTATTCGTATCGTAAGTGCAGCAAACGTGTTTCTAATAGCAATAAATTGTGGAATCAAGTCGAATTTAATTGAGATCAGTTTCATGGCCATAAGGGTGACTGAGATGTCCGGTCGAGAGGTCGCCGCGGAGGACGCCGCTGGTCCGCGAGTTCAGCCTCTCACCACCGAATGGGTCGACCCGCCAAACTGGTTCCCGATTTATTTCCGACGACTAAAACAGGTGAGCGCACAAGAATCCAAAAATTAGTAATGTGCTCTCAGATTTTAGAAGTTTACTACACGTAATTTGCACCCATGTTTTTTAGTTAACGCCATTCTTTCATTAATATTAAATCTGCGGCCAGCTTCTGAATGAATTAGATATGTATTAGCAAAACATTATTTTACACATTTTGTATCTTTGATAATAATAATATAATCTCACGCCTTTTTTATCCCCGAGGGGGTAGGCAGAGGTATTTCATTACTGGATATACCCACATTTCACGAGATATATTGGACCCCTAAACGTGATAGGTGGTGAGCCCATCGCCGGGCCGGGTCTGTTTACACATGTCTCAGAATTAATTCTGAGACCTGCGGGTTTTCTGACGATGTTTTTTCCTTCACCGTAGAGCTAGTGATAAATATGTACGTAAGTTTTTGAAAAACTCATTGGTACATGCCAGGATTCGAACCCGAGCCTCACTGATTTTCGGCCGGCTCTTTAATCGTCCGGGCTATCACTGCTCTACCTTTGCTGTATCTTTGACTTTCCTAATAAACATTATTTATTTAGACTAATATTATAAAAAGGAAAGATTTGTATTTTTGTAACGAATAAACTCAAAAACTACTGGATCGATTTTAAAAAATACTTTACTATTGGAAAGCCACATTATCATGGAGTAACATAGACTATATTTTATCCCACGGGAACGGGACTTACGCGGGTGAAATCGCGCCTAACAGCTAGTTTGAAATAACTTTATAATAAAAAAAACCTCAACTGGTAGTAACTGTACAGAGAACAGGGCGTTGAATGGTATCTCTCTGTCGTCTTTTTGGCTAGTCATCTCGTGAAAGTCATCCTACTCGTGAATAACTACGGAAATGCAACTTTAGAATGATAATTATTTGTGGAGCGGGAGTTGTAGGCAACTAAAGTGTTTTTACTTTGTAGGTCGGGCAGTAGGGCGACATTGGCAGTACTCGCATCGCAGCGCGCGAAATTGCTACGGTCATCGCCCCAACGTACTTCATTCCACACACACCTCACTGATATCACAGAATATTGTCATTTTGATATTTGCAAATTACCTAAAAGATTAAATCGAAAATGTGGAGAGATTATCAGTCAAGTGGAAGGAAATTTGCTTTATGACATTAAAATCTAAAACTTATAACATTAAGTAAGTGTTACGTTAATAACTTCTTTCCATGTTTGTTTTATTAATATTAAGGTATATTAGCCGATTGTCTTTTACTTTAATGCAACATTTTAAAGAACCTTACCTTATAGTTTCTACTATCTCCAAGGCGCCATCGTGCTTGTCCTGTAACAATTTGAAAATATAGTAAAACAGATCAAAAATGTAACTAATTATTTGGAGGTGCAAAGCAGACTGTTAGCGCAGTAGTAAGTAGTGACCGTCTTCTGAGACTGAGGTCGCAAGTTCCATGCCATCAAAAACAAAACTTGTAAAAAAACCAAGTCTCGCAACTCAGTTCTTCTACCGTAAAAAGTTGTAGGATCCATATAGGTAACATTAAGTCGGTTATTTTATTCAGTCCCTACTAAGGGACTTTCTGTCTTAATTTATTAGGTGATTACCTACCCTAACAACATCTTATAGTGACAATATCAATATTAAAAATCATATTGATATGCCTGTGGTAATTAATTGTGGTAGGTACTACTGTGCTAGAAGACAATAATACATAAGTTTTGGCTTGTGTTTAGGTGTCCTATGTATGTTTGTCGGTTATTTAGTGCCCATAGCACATATTCTAGTACCTATACAGTCAAATCAGTAAGTCATTAGAAGCTAAAGTGACTCTAGTGTATGTTAAAACTTTATATAAAAGACAAGAAAATGCTTACACTAATACTAATTTTACCGTGACCAAACTGATATGGTATGTCAAGTCGACCTTGACCTTGTGTTTTATTTAATGCATTTTGAATCATGCATGAGTATCCATAATATGAATATTTTATGTACTTGTCTGCTGTTTGTTTGTTTTTCTGCACTGTAAGTAGAGCCTTAGTTGATAACTAAATAATAACAATTTAAAATTATGCTGAAAGATAATTTTAAATTGTGGTGTAAATTAGATTTAGGTGCTAGTGAACCTACTAAAATATTTCAATATTTTCTTGTACCTACATAATGGTAAGTATTTAAGAAAATATCTTGTGTAATAAAATTATAAATACATATCTACACTAAAGAGGAAAGACATGTTTTTGTATGGTTGTTGACTTCTTTGTAATGAATAGGCTGTGAAACTACATGATTGATTTAAAAACGATTGTACTCTTACTTTCCTAGGAGTAACATGGGCTATAATGTTGCATAAAATATCATAATTTAAGTTTTTTAATTAAATATTTTGTTCACTTTTTTTCTTTTTATTAGTATCGGCTTACCAAGCATGAGGTGTTTCCTTTTTAATAGTTTATTATTCTTAGTACTTTCATGATATATTTTTCTTTATAATTATAAAAGTATATCAAGTGGCAGTCTATTATCTCTGCTTACCCCAATGAGAAATAGGTGTCATATTATGTATGTACAAATGTTGGTAAACCTAATGAATATATAAATAAATAAAATAATTTTCACACAGGATCTAGATTTAAGTGGCTGAAATCGTGGGGAATGACTACCTACATTAAAGTACACATTTTTTTGAAACTATAGAGTATTAAAAAATACTAGATAGATATAGCACTAAACGATAAATAAATAAAACGTTTTCAAGTCTTGTTTTTAAATCTAGACACTAATACATACTATCAATCAATGTTCCCATTCCCTAGCATATTCAGTAAATCACTATGTCTGCGACCTATTGACTGCTGCTGCACTGTTGACTATTTTAATTAGATGTATACATGATGTTTACCTTTATTTGCTTTCTTGTCTTATGTTTATTATGTAGCAGACTATAAATGGAAATTATTTCTTGCTTACAATATTAATTCAGGTTTCTAAAGCAGAATATTATATTATCAAATAATCTTACAACTGACCTTGGTAAAGTTTTATACTTTCGCAAAATAACAATTTGAAATAATTACAACTAAACTCACAAACATAACCTTCATATTAAATAATTTCTATAAAGTTTCACTGTTAACAGAAAAACTACAAATAAAATTAGTCAAATTAGGATTTATTAAAAAAAATATCATACAAACTTATATCTATACTTCTATACTGATATTATAAAGAGGAAAAATGTGTTTATTTGTTTGTATTGAATAGGCTCGGAAATGACTAAATCGATTTAAAAAATTATTTCACAAATGGAAAGCTACATTATCTGGGAGTGACATTGGCTATATTTTATCCAAGTACTCCGACGGGAAAGATGCAGGTGAGACCGAGCGAAAAACCTAAACACATAGGTTTGAATTATTATGAAAATTAGTAATAGGTACCTAATTTCATTTGAAGATAGAAATTTATTAATTTGAAATAAATTAATTCACTTTAATGCTAAACTATTAGGCTGTAATAAAACCATGGTTTAATTTACAGCTTGTGTTGATGAAATAGTTAATTGGTTTGATAAGTCCAACTCAATTTTATTCCACAGGATTTATTTATATAGGTACTAAGAGTCGAGCTTTACTAGATATAATAATAACTCTTATTGAGGTAAACTCCCCCCTTGTACAATTGTGTTCTGTATATAACAATACATTCTAACAGTAAATAAGTAAATTTGAGTGAGTACCTACCTGATAATGAGTGCAAACTACGCAACAATGTATGCTATGTACATAATATCTAAAAAAAGCCGACACCTTGACAAAACACGAGGTCAATACACTCTTCTGCAAGACCCATGTGATGTGGGGGTGTAAGCCCGTAATATTTCACAGGCTCTAAATATTTATGTACCGCGAAAAAGTCGTACGTTGGATCATTAAAATTACGTGAAAACAAACGCTTTCTCTGTAATTTTACTTCGGTAATTTCTTGTAAAGTAATAGGCTAGATGTTTAATATCATCATTTATCATAAACTGCACTCTCTTTCTATATAAGAAATTGTACTGATGACGAACTAAGGCAACTGATTTCGCAAAACAAAAGTATTTAGGTAGGTACTATAAATTATTAGTATAAATTATGATTTCCTTACCGAGCCATGACCTGAAGTGAGGGGCCATGTATAAACAACAGGTTCCGCGCCTGCAGGAGAGTGCAGGCGTAGATCCAAAGCCATTATAAGAAAGACGCTGCATTAATGCACACACTCTTCACTTATTCACTAAAATTATCACTAAAAACACTAGATTTTAACATAATTTCACTGCACTTTCACACACACACACTCCGAACAACCGTGCGCCATGTTGAAATTTATTTCTAATCATGGCGGATATTTTGTCTATGGGAGAAGCATCAGTGTTGCCATATATATTTGGTGCGGCTCTTATTTAGCCGCTCGTTTCCAACGCCCTGCGATCGAGCGGAAAAATCGCTAGGAGTAATAGTGTTCTGTGGGAAAAATACACAAAGAAAATAAAAACAAAGAAGCTCCGGAGGTTGAAAAAAATATTTTTTCTAGATATTTTTCTTGTGCAAACGTCTTTTATTAGCATAGCAGTTTTAAAACCTTTATTACATACATATATCATCCGTAATGTTATATAATAGTCTTTTTTTCACTATATACGAAGCTTGCTTTTCTGGGAGTAATGTATAATTTTCCTACGGGAACGAGACTTTTGAGGGTGAAAAGATCTATGTGCATTTTATACAGTTTTTTTTTTATAAATTATGAAGCAATAACAATTTTTTAAGTCTGTCTATTATTGAGAGCCATAATAGACTGACTACTATTATACTATTATGTTTTTCCTTAATTAATCCTTTTTCCTTTCCAAATTCCGTTCCTTTCTTTTTGTAAATATGAATCCGTTTCCCCGTTTTATGAGTGTGGTAAATGCGCAAGCCGCGCGAGGCCACAAAAAAAAAATGTTTTATTATCAGGGGCCCTATTTTATAAAGCTCCAAGTGTTGCTGCTTTTTCCCTGTAAATTGTATTTACAGGGAAAAAAGCAGCAACACTGATTAATTAAGCAGCAACACTAGATAAAATTACAGGTACAGGCGTTATAAAAAGCTATGTTACAGGTCATTTTATTTACAATCTACAGGAACCCGTGCCTGTAACTTTCCATAGACAATTTAATGCATATTCGAGCATGATTCAAGCTTTTATTTACAGGTTTTTACGGAAAAACTTGTAAATAACAACTGTAAAAAAAAATTAAAATAAAAACTTGTAAACATTTCTACAGGTGTTTAGTTAGACGTAGGTAATTTAGTTACAGGAGGAAGTTTGTTATATTGACTCACGTTTTATTGTTTGTTAAGCCGAATATTTTGAGTGATGTTGCGTGTTTGAGAGCAGTGATAGCCCTTACGATTAAAGAGCCGGCCGAAAATCAGTGAGGCTCGGGTTCGAATCCTGGCATATACCAATGAGTTTTTCAAAAACTTACGTACATATTTATCACTAGCTCGACGGTGAAGGAAAACATCGTGAGGAAACCCGCAGGTCTCAGAATTCATTCTGAGACATGTGTAAACAGACCCGGTCCGGCGATGGGCTCACCACCTATCACGTTTAGGGGTCCAATGTATCTCGTGAAATGTGGGTATATCCAGTAATGGAATACCTCTGCCTGCCCCCTCGGGGATGAAAGGCGTGAGATTATTATTTTATTATTAGTTGCGTGTTTGGAGCTCAGACTTGGACTCTGATATGATGGTGGTCAATATCCAAGAAGACGACGGCCAAGAACTTTCGCCGTCAGAACCAAAATGAACCCGCAAAGGATTTTCACCTTCAATGAGAAATTTAGAATGCAATATGTTTTGGAGCATATTGGAGGAGATATAAAAAGAGAGACGTGCAGAAAGCATGCTCTTCCACCGAAAGAGCAACTTTGTATTAATTTTAGAGAAAATAATGTTATTTCCTTATATAACTACGTAAATAAACCATAGAAATATAAATAAATAAACAAACATCTGTTTTTATTATATAATAAATATTAATATTTTATGGCAGTAAACTTTTGTCCCCCACCCTATGTAAAAAATAGAGAGATGTTGGTTTTGGTGGTCAATTTAACTGTTGCAACACTGTTGCTCTCTCCCTCTCTCTATGCTTCGCTTCCGTCTTCCGAATCCGTTGACTTGAATGTTCAATCAGTTGTTTTGAGTTTTATTTTATTTCATTCTCTCGCTTTTGATGTTCAAACTTAAAACATATATTCTAATGTGTGAAGTAAAACTGTTAAAGTGATAATGTCTGTATCTTACACAACAATCAACAAGTTTCGCTCTTTGAACAACTTGAAGGATGTGCAGGCTCATTTTATTTATCCATATTTGGTGGTCTTTGAAGGCCTTAAAAACTTTCGTATATTAAACCTAGATAATCAAGATGAAAATCTAGATCGAGTTTTTACTTTTGATCATGAAATATTGGATTACACATTTCAAGATTATCTTCTTTGGCTTATTCTGAAAACTGGTGACATTCAAATAGTGAACATTAAGAATGGGTCTTGGATGAAGATAACATGTGACAATTATGAAAACTACAAAATCAAACGATTTCAAAAGATCGACTCTAAATTGTTCTTTATTAGTGAAAGCGGGGAGTGTCTCGGAGCTCCATACACTACAAAGGAAATAGAAGAAATTTTTGAGAAAGACTTGAATCAAGTAACAGTGTCTTTGAAAAAAACACGCTTTCATAAATTTGATTTACAGCCTAATGTACCTAAAAGCCAACATAATGGACTACAGTTTTTCATTGATTCTGGAACATTAATGATAGAATGTCCAGTTATTGGTTTAATGCAACCCTTGTACACAGATATGAAGTTTGATCAAATAGTTTATTGGGGAGATTCAGCAGTTTTGTCAAGCAAATCAAATATGTGGGTTGTTAATATAAAAGATTCAAGTATTTTTTATGGTTTTGAAAATATTGAAGGATTCTACTATCCATTATCCACTCATAAAGATAGTTTTTATTATTTGTTATTGGATAAAGAAGAGGTAAGATTTAATGAGGTAGTATTAAACAATAAAATAAACGGGTTTAATGCAGAATGTGCACTTTGCAAAATGAGCACTGCACTTCTCATAATGTGCACTTTGCAAAATGTGAAATATTTATCTGATGATTAAAACTTGGTCTTGACTTAGGTATTTTTTTTTTTAAATAACTACTTCGTAAAAGGTTTATTTTATTTTAAATACAAATAATATCGTTCTTATTTTAGGACTTACCATTGGCGCATACCCTAGAAAAGTTCACATTGCGAAGTGTAAATTATGCGAAGTGCCCCACGCCACGTGAGAAGTGAAATGCACATTTTGCGAAGTGCACATTCTGGGTCAAACCTAAATAAACAAAGCACTCATACCCATGTGGTACTGTAGTTTGTTACAATCACCCTGGTTAAGCAAAGTTGGCCGCAGTCAGTGAATTGATGGCTGCCTAGTGGCATTTATATCATGAGTGCTTCCATGTTCCTTCTTAGAAGGCACGTTAAATTTTTCGTCTCAGTTTTCGTTGTTTTTACGCACAAATGAAGTTGTTAAGCCATGTCGGATCCCCTTGGGTGGCTTAAAAATTCCGACAGTTAGGTGGCCACTAGACTAACATCATTCCCATTTGACGGTGGGCGCACATGGGAGATTATAGCCCATACTTTTTTAGTGTCAGGAAAGACCTAGCTTAGCAGTGAGTTGTTACCGGTTGATGACGACTTAACAATAAAATAAATAAACTGCTTTATCTCAGAGATGGGTCGGTAGATGTATTGCATTCCTGCAAATACCCCCTTTTCACTGTAAATTTATATTAGACTCCTACATGTGACAGCTAGGGAGCCCATCTCCTGACTGATATACTGTTACTCACCCCTTAGAACCAATTCTGGGACCTGCAGATTTCCTCGCAAGATTTTTCTTCACCCCAAGCCAGGCGCGGATCCAGCCCTCAAAAACCTGCCAAGTGCGGCGGAGTATGAACTCTCTCATGATCTCGTGCATAGTAGGAACAAAGATGTTTACAAAATATATGATGCTCTTACCAAGATTTTGTAGAGTATATTTCCGTGCGGGCGAAACCGTGGGGCGAATACTAGTAAATTTATAAACCTGTCACAAAAATTACAAAAGTAAACATGAAAGTGCTTACAATGGTGGATCCGCGCTTGCCCCAAGCTAATGATACCTAATTATATACAGGAGAAGCAGGCTCACTTCCAACATGGCTATACTTATATTAAGTAATAAATAATGTGTACTACAAAATATTTACATAGATGTCCTAAAACATTTAGGTATAGATAATTAATTAAAATCAAATTTATTTATCATAAATATTTTGCAGGTTCAGATTTGCTGTGCTTGGAAAACTTCTGAACATAATGAAGATCACCATGACCCTGATTCTTCAAACGAAACTACTGGAAAACTTTCTTCCCAAGATTCTCTCAAGTTAAAGATGCTATGTTTAGTAGATACTGCACTATTAGCTGAACCAGCACAGGTATTGCCACAACTCCATCTGCTTTTTGAGAAAATTGATGATTTCGTTTTCCTTATTGATAATGCATCAAAACTTTGTGAACATGACATTTTGTATAAGTCTCTGCTACATGCATTGCACACGAGAATATTTGCAACAAACGATATTGAACTGCAATATCGCCTAAGTGATTTGATGATAAAAGTAGATCTTGTAGAATACATTGTCTTCAAAGGAAATAATTCTTATGAAAAAAATAATTTATTTCAAAATGACTTGCATCACCTCTGTATAACTTTTATTTCTAAAGGTGATCTAGACTTGGCATCTATTTGTTGGTTGAAATACTCAGAATTGAAGGTAAAACTGACATCTGAGAATGTGATAGACATCTTAAATTCAACACCTCATAATATAAAAATGGGAGCTCTTGTTATTTGGCTTAAAAATTTTGTGCCACCACTATTGGACGAAAACCCTTATTTCATAGATTTCTTTGTTAGATGGACTACACATAGAGTTTTTTTGTTGGAGCAATCTAGTTACTGGCCTAAAATAGGATTGAAATTTATTGATCAGATAACAAATGTTTTAGAGACATCTCTAAGGACCATTTCTCTTCGACCAATATCAATGGATGATCTAGATATGTTGAAGGACCACATTAATTACATAATTGAGTTAAAAGAAAAATATAAAATAAACATGTTACTTGGCGAGATAAGTTCGCAAAGACCCAGTGAAGTTGCGCTAATTATGTTACGTCGTTGCTACACAGAGGATCTTGGAGCATTTTTGCAAGATTATTTACCATCTTTTGCTACTAGATACTTATTTGAACTAGATGACACTCTTCGTGCATATATTGAAAATGAAGCAGCAAGTTGCGGTGGAAGTATCGACAGCTCACGTTTAAAAATATTTCTCGATGCCTTTCGTTCTCCGACAAATAAACTTGATTGCCTTCTTCAAGTATTGAAAGTCCTTGATGTGCCTTGGGATAATACTGTTCTTGATTTAGCTATTGCAGCTTCAGCGTCTGTTTTTAAAGATTTTACTGTAACTGATACAGACCGTATTCTAGCGCAAGAGATACAGAAAGAGCTAAATTATGCCAAAGTCAAGGTTGTATTGAAAAAATATAATTTTCCATTAACGTGTACTGATTACATGTTAGTACTACACAAATTGCTGCAGGCCATAACTGTGGATTTAAGTGATTTAACAATTATTACCGGTGTGATGACTACATACGCAAATTATGGTAATCTTTTATATATTAATAGATGCCTGCGAGATTGTGAAACTAGAGTTGCATTGGACTATTTTGCAAAATTGTGTAATAAACAAAAAAGAATATTACTCAAATCGATTGTAACTAAATATGAACAGGTCATTAATGGAAGAAATAAAGATACTTCTATTGAAAGAAATTATGTAGACTTTCTAAAAGGCACTGGGCTCTTGAACGACATTCAGATAACTATTCTAGATAATCTATATCATCTAAAAAATTCTTTTATTACAAGATTAAGTTTAAACTCAATATACAACGAAAAATGTTGCACTGAAGCTACAACTTCATGGATTTCCAGAGACGAAGTAATAGCGAGCTCTGGTCGTGGCCGCTGCTTGACACAACTCACACAAACGCTTCAGTCTCGACAAACTGAATTGTTTGCATTATTGTGTAGCACATCTACTAGTAACAGAGTACGACAACTTATCGAAAATTTTATAAATACAATCTCTACTAAAGATGATTCTTTAGCCCCAGACGTTGTTTCTACTTTACATCTTTTCAAAGATGGTCACAACTCTTTCCTTTTGTTAGAGTCTTTTTCTGTTTTGATTGATCTAGTAACTAACTGTGCAGAAGAGCATGTGCATAATCTTATGAAATATTTAGCGATTTTGAATGCTTTAATAAACACAAATATTGTTGTGAAAAATCTATCAATTGTATGGAAATTCCATTACATATATTTACCCATGTCGTCGGCCACTGCCACAAATGATTTGATTAATCATTATAGTGAAAATTTACCTTCAAAGCCTATACAAAATAGTAACGATAGTATTCTCAACCACAGTGACTTTATTTCGTTTCGAATTCTTGGTAATATTTTGGGAGCTGATAATACACAAACAATGAGAAACTTATGGGTTAAAGAGATTAGTGATAACGCAGCTAAAAGACTGTTGCCAAAAGTGATTGCCTCGCAGGATCTTGATGAAATTTTGATGACAAACTTACTTCTCATTCTGAGTGGAGTTGAAGAAATGGAAGACAAAATGTGGATTCTAGAAACACTACAAAGTCAAAATGAATCACTGGCACCAGCTATAATGTGTTATCTTTCTTCGCCTCAAATACGTCGGGCTTTTGCTTTTGATGACATTTTTGCAGGTAGCAAATCATCATATCCACCGAAATATATTCTGAAAACTAAGTTTAATATAAATTTGGGAGAAATTGCTGTTCAAGACAGTACTGAAGAAACATGGGATGTTAAAGTTGTCCTTTTCTACGTTTTACGCCAATACCTTGACTCCACTTTTGAGCGACTGATTGAACTTTGTCGCACATTAAACGTTTCCCTAAATGACGGGTTATCTTTGCAACTAATATCTTTGCTCACTACTTGGGAATTAAAATATAAATTAAGTATTGATGACCTCGGCTGTCGGCAAATCATTTTAGAAAATAATGAATTAGATGTTATATCTAAATGTTTTATCATTTGGGATAGTATCGACGACAAAGATTTCTTGACAGATATATTGAGCGACTTTTGGAAAAACGGAGAGGTCACATTACACGGCCGTCTTATATCTATAAATCCCTACTACTACGAAATATATATGTGTATTTATCATCTTATTTACGGATCTTTAGGAGAATTAAGAAATAAAAAGGAATATTTCTTACTTAATTTCTTAAAAGAGTACACGAGAAAAAGCGCTCCGAAACAATACGAGTTCGAATTATTTTCTGTAAAGGGTATGTTTCCAGAAATAGGTCATTATCGATTACCATTTCACCTTTTTATGCGTGATGATATGTGGTCAAACTTGAAATCTGAAATAACACTTGAAACTTATGAACGTTGGTTACCTATAGTAGCGTTACTTTCACTAGACGCTGATTTGCAAACATCAAGAGATATGATTTGTAGCAACGCCTTAAAGCAGACAATGACTACACGAAAACGCAACGACACTACCGATGAAGATTCAAAAGACAATGAACCATGGCGTATAACGACACGAGAAGAACCTTTGCTCCGTGCTGCACATCGTTGTGTAAGACATATTGCCAACATGGAATGGGCAGGTGCATGTCTGTTCTATGTGCTTCAAGGTTGTGCTCGTGGAGCAGATCAAGTTGCTGCAGCACATTTATGCTATCAGTTTGCACAGCGCTGGGCAGCTCTACAGCCAGGCAACCGAGCCGTACGTCAAATGGAACGTTTACATTCGACCCTTTCTACACGTCATTCTTTGCATAAAATAGACTGGGCGTGTGAAGAATTTGTTCGATTAGCATCTGAACCAGCACAGCTTATTCGCGCTTTATATCTTCACCCCAACTTTGTCGACAAAATGTGTCGTTATGATGTAAATCGCGCGGCTAACGAGATCGCAGATAAAAACGGTATAAACATTAGCTCCATCAGAATTCAAATATTAGAAAACATTCTTTCAAAATCGAATGAAGAAAATAAGAATAGCAGTTTTTGTGGTCTGGACACCAAGAAGTTGATGACTGCAAAATATATATTAAAAGCCACTTGTCCTAAAATGGGTGCCATTTATTTATCTCGCGTAGCTTTTGATGATGACAGTGATTTTAATAAAAGCAAAAAATTAAGGGCTTTACAGTGTCTGATGAGTGTAGTAGATACAGATACAGCGGTTAAAGTAACTAACCGCGAACGAGACAAGCTGTGGTCGTTAGTACTGGAAATGCTTTATGTAGTACATTTAGAAAATATTGATATGCCTTGGCTCGTTGCAACATTTATGCAGGATAAAATTAGGGCAATAGAGCAGCTAATCCAAACTGCTGCAGGAAATATCGAAGGACTAAAGATCGCTGCAGCTCTGTCTCGCAGATTTGGGAATTCAGAACTCAATAGAGTCCTTATACAGCTATTATTACGCGCTGGTTTGTATGAAGAAATGGTTCCTTTATTACTTCACGTCTCCTCACCACCTGATGACGTTCTCTATACAGCTTGGCGTGCAGTCATAGTTACTCCTTTCCAACGTGCTGATTACCCCATAACAGAACGCCAAAGAAATAAATGTTTGAATTCTGTTAACTTACTACCCGTTTGTCCATTTATCAAAGATGAAGATTTGATAGACATTTGGAAAAATTGTGTACGATGCAAATGTTTTGGCCTGGGTTGTTTAGTGTTACCATACATCACTCCTCAAAGAAGACAAACCTTAACAGAGCTGCAAAAAATTGATAAAAGGAATCTAATAGCCAGTCTGAAAAACTTACAATCTGAAACATATTTAGTATCCGGGGCTATGCTTGTTGTCGAGAGTTTTTCTTTAAGAGGATATCAATAAAATTACCTAACCTAAATCAATTATTTTAAAATAAACACACCGAAGTTTGCCTTGGTAAAGAAAGAGTATTGTATATAGTTTTAGTTTAAAGCCCGTTAAAACATTATTTTAAATTAAGGCCCGATGAAACGCATCTAAGTAGGTACAATGGACCGAACTATTAAGTTGCAAATGCATTTCAAACACCATTTCAATACCTTTTTACAATCCCAGTATCGCAAATCAGTCGCGATAAATACGTCTAGCCAAGTTGTATTCAATAAATGATTAAAAGTATACTTGGAGTTGCGTAGATTTTGCCACATAAGCATTATACATATTATATACTAGCGGTTCTGTGCGGTTTCACCCGTTCCCGTAAAAATACGGGAATAAAATATAGCCTATGGGACTCAAGGATCTTCTAGCTTTTTAAAATCGGTCCAGTAGTTTTTGATTTTATTCGAAACAAAAATTTTTTTTTCCTGTTTATAATAATATTAAGTATAGGGATTAGGCCCACAATGCCACATTCGAAAAATGCCACACTAACAAAGTGCCATATTATGAAAATGGCATTTTGCTAATGTGACATTTTGCGATGTGGCGTTTTGAGAATGTGATATTTTGGGAAATTCCAATGTGCCGTTTTGCGAATGTGGCATTGTGCGCCTAATGCAAGTATAGACTAGAAAAATTTCAATGCATTTAGTCATATTAACTAACCCCTAGTTTAAAAAGGCAAATTTAAAAAAATATCGGCAGACTGTTCAATCGCATGTTAGCTGTTCTGATAGGTTGACTAAATCAAAACGCTTTTCAACAACCAATCAAAAAAGTTAATGTTAGCTGTTCTGATGGGTTGACTAAATCAAAACGCTTTTCAACAACCAATCAAAAAAGTTAATGTTAGCTGTTCTGATGGGTTGACTAAATCAAAACGCTTTTCAACAACCAATCAAAAAAGTTAATGTTAGCTGCTCTGATGGGTTGACTAAATCAAAACGCTTTTCAACAACCAATCAAAAAAGTTAATGTTAGCTGTTCTGATTGGTTGACTAAATCAAAACGCTTTTCAACAACCAATCAAAAAAGTTAACAGATTTAACAACCAGATTAATCTCAAAAAATACGGTTTGCAGAATGTACAGCTTTTTTAACCTTGTTAAAAAGGTGAAGCCAAATAAAACTACATTGGAGTTATTGTTATTGACACATTCAAATTGATGTCCCTGTTCTTAAAGTGTGTGAATTACAGCATGTGTTTCAGGCATTAGACTTAAGTTTCAATCATATCTTGTAATATATTTTAATAAATAATTATTTACCATAACATTGATTTTCTTTTATTGAAATTTCAAAACATTGCAGGTGAGTGACATATTTTTTTGCATAATTTTTTTTAGATTACTAATCTGAATCAACTTACACTCAGTTGAGCCTGTACATACGGGTTGCAAGTAAATGCTAAAGAACGAATGTATGAGGCAGCTGGTAGGACCATTTCAAACAATGGAGCATATATTCCATGTCCACGAGCTAAATCTTTTGGGGTCTCACCAGATTTGTTTTTCCTCTCCGCAAGATCTGTTATATCTTCCCGTAGTAGCAAAATAAGAAGTGTTGCTTTAGAGTGACTTATAGCTGATACTAAATGTAATGGTGTTTGCTCTGTAAGAGAAAAAAACTTATAATAATATCACTTGTTGAAGATTTCTGTAGCACACTACAGGTGATGACTAATGTCATACAAAAGAAACAACATAGAATAGCAAATAAACACCTGAAATTTAATGGCAATGCTATATTAATCAGCAAATATGGGATCAGAGTTGCAGTTACGCAGGGGCACAAGCACGGACAGGGAAATCCCTACCATTTTATATAATGCTAGCTGAGAAAAGACCTCGAGTTGCGGAAACAAGCCAGCGGTTACATACATACCTACATACATAATACTAGCTGTTCCGGTTTCACCCGCGGAGTTCCCGTTCCCTAAATGTAGCCTATATTACTCAGTGATAATGTAGCTTTCCATTGGTGAAAGAATTTAAAAAATCGGTTTAGTAGTTTAAGAATTTATTCGTTACAAGAATACAATATTTTCTCTTTATAATACTACTTACATAATAAAATATAGTATTAAAACGAGTGACTGTAAATTAAACATTTTAAGTGTCAAAAATAATTTATTTACGTTATAGTATTACCACGTGAGCGACTGACTGCGAGTGACGCGAAATCATCAGAACAGCAACTAACAACATTAATTTTAGTTACTTAAAATACTAAATGAGTAGCTTCAGTTATCATGCGCGAATAGGACTTTATGCGAATGGGACAATAGGTATGCGAATAGGACATTTTTTTTCGGTGGGACGTTTTGCGAATGGGACGTTCTGCACCTAAACCATAATATTTGAGCGACCTAATATGAATTGTTTGAGTGTCTTCGTTAGGTCCTGCATTTTTTTCAATATTTGGCAAATGTTTTTTTTTTATACTGAACAGAATTTTATGTTAAATGATGAAGTGTTTCGAATACAAAAACCACTTTGAAAAATACTATAATGAGCTCAATTTTTTTTAAATTTTCTTATGAAATTATTAGACGTACCTAATAGAGGAGGCGAGGTAGCTAATTGGCGTAATTCAACGGCGCCGTCGAGACCTATCAAAATCGAAAGATAATATAATTTCGAAAAGAAAAGCTCGTATGGTAAAAACCATTTTAGCGGTGGGTTTGGCGTGTACGGTTTTTCAAAAATGTTAAAAAAACAGTTACTTGGGCATTCTCGAGCGCGTCAGATATTCATACTACGTATGCCCCAAGTGCCTCTGAGAACAACGGTATACTAATCTGCCGGTTTGCGTGGTGGGGGTAGGCATATAAAGTAGTCAAAAATGCAAAAAAAAAAGCTCACTCCAGCGCGTCAGATTTTCGGAAGGGGTGTTAAGTAGGCCCCAAGGAAGCTCCCTTTAAAAAAACTGACGATTTGAGCGTGACGATAAGTTACGATGACTTTTTGAAAATGCAAAAAAATATAGTTTTTTTTTAAATACTCGAGCGCGTCAGATTTTCACAGGGGAGGTTTATCTCGGTATACTGAAAGCATATTTTCTTAATCTGACAAAAATGTTGGTGGGTTCTCTTAATCTGACCGAAAAAGGTTTTTTGGTTTCTTTTTTTTCCTTTCTTTCTCCTTGATAAAACGGGGAATTATATATATGTTAGGGTGTACCGAAAATTCCCTTCTACCGCTTCTTTCCCCACCATCAATGTTGCGAAATAAAGGAAAAATACTGGTAGGACGGCATATTTCCGCGAAGCGCTCAGTCTGTATTACATGTTTATGGCAAATTCCTCTTTTTTGCTTCAATTCTTCACTTTTTGCTTACAGTACGTCCAAAAAACAATTTGAGGACCAACAGGCTATTGAATAATATACATACATGAAACTGTACATGTTAATAATACTTTTGTATACAAGTACGCGTAACTTTTTCCGAGTCCACGAAAATTGACGAGAAGCTTTAGAAAAAAAAATTTTTATATATAATAGGTAGGTACATATAATCTATATACATATATAAAATTATAAACTGACTGACTGATTGGTGATGTATCAACGCACAGCGTAAACCGCTGGGTCTAGAGACTTGAAATTTTGCACATAGATAGCTTATACAGTTTTATTTATACAGTTTATTTTGGAAAATTCAACTCCTAAAATAATAATAAGGGGGTGAAATAACGGGCGCGAGTGAAGCCGCGGGTAACAGCTAGTTTTGAATAAATCTGTTGGGGTATCAATTAATTGTTATGGTAAACTAAAGTGTCAATAATTGGGTGTTTTATCCTACATATATTTTTGGCTGTTTCTAGACTTACCTCCATCTGATAGAGATGTTGGGTCTGCTCCAGCAGCTAATAATCTGGCTGCTGCAGCATAGTTATTCCAGTTACAGGCAGAATGCAAAGGTGTCCACCCAAGTTCAGTCTTATTGTTCACACTGGCACCTAAGCTGAGAAGGTATGACATTGCAGGTACATGGTTACTGTATGCAGCACGATGCAGAGGTGTATAACCGTCAGAGTCCCTTGCATGAACCAGTCCTGGTTGAGAAGTTAGTAGTTCTTTTAGAACAGGAACTTTACCATTCTCTGCAGCCCATAGTATGTGATTTATTGGGTTAGCTGTAATATATAGAATAGTTCTGAATGATTTATTAGGTTGCTGTTGTTGTGACATACATGTATTTGTAAAAGTTGAGTATTCTAATAGGACAAACCATCTGGATTTTGCACTTCGTCCACGTCTTCATCCGTGTCGTCCCACCCAGAAACAAACATCCCAGAAGTTTCTGGATTTTCCTTACAACGCTCAATCTCCTCGTGTATCTCCTGTAAACTTTTTGCCTCACCATACTCTGTACCACTGAATTCAGACATCTTTACTTGACTTAGTGTTTAGACAAATGTTGCGGTGAATAAAATTGTATTTTGAACGTTAATTGATTATTGTAGTAGATAGAAAGCGAAACAACTAGATTTTGTTGTAGTAGGTACACATAAAATAATTATTTGATGATTTTTTTAATTCAAATTTTCAGTCGGAATTCCATTAATTCCGAAATGCGAATAACAGAGTAGGGATATTCGATATACATCGATGCATCGAATTCACTCGATGTTTACAATACGATACATCGAATCAATCCGATGTTTTGAAAAGGTATTGATTTACTCGATGTATCGATGTATTTTCATAAAACATCGAATAAGGGAAATTCGATAAAATGCGTGGAATCAAAGAGATTAAAATATAATAGGGCATAGAGGGGACAAAGCAAGGAAAATTTGAAGCCGAAAAGTTATTCCAAGTGGAATAAGTCTAGTACAATTTCGACCGAACGACAGCTCGCGTTCATACTAACTGACATGACGCTTGAGCTTCAAACATGCTTAAACTTTTTGTATGAAAATATTCCCAATGCCCCCTCTATGTCCTATTATATTTTAATCTCTTTGCGTGGAATGGACATTTTTGTATTGCCTCAAGAAGTCACAATCAAGTCTTTGGTAAAAGTTACTATCATTTTACTGTCGACAACCAAGAAGATAAATAAACAGTTCTATTTTATAACAAACTTCCTGACAAATTTAAATCTATGACGAAAGCTTCACTTAAAGTAAATTTGACAAAATGGTAACTACAACATTGCTTTTACAGCTCTAAAGAGTTTTTGGAATTTAAATAATGATTTTGACCACATTGATATATATTTTATTTTATTATTTTTAAATTAAATATATTTTGATCATATAATTTGAATTCATTACAATAATTTGCATGCTTACATGTAAGCTGAATACATTGTACACATTATATAATAAGATCTGAATTTACTGTATTCCTGCAAATAAAAATTTCATTTCAGTGTATTGTATTATATGTATTGTATTTTGTTTGTACTTTTTCTAATAAAAACAAAGAATGTTCTCTAATTGCTTTATTTTTTTAATTAACAACAACTGAATCAACGCGGGTTTGCATGAAAAATCTTTTTTTTGTTAGTAACAGGTAAAAATACTCGATGTTGAAAAAACATCGATGTTTCTATCCGATATATCGGAAAACATCGATGTACAGTGTCGATGTATTGCATCGAAAAAAAACATCGATGTATTTTCTAAGTGGACACCCCTATAACAGAGATGCCACCACAGACTAGAGATGTGTACCGGTTCTACAAAAACCGGTGAAAAACCGGATAACGTCGCTACCGGTTTTTTCATCATCATCAGCCGGAAGACGTCCACTGTTGAACAAAGGCCTCCCCCATAGAACGCCATAACGAACGGCAACTTGCCGCTTGCATCCACCGGTTACCCGCGACCTTGACGATGTCGTCGGTCCACCTGGTGGGAGGCCTACCAACGCTGCGTCTTCCGGTTCGTGGTCGCCACTCGAGAACCTTTCTTCCCCATCGGTTATCGGTTCTTCGAGCGATGTGGTCTGCCCATTGCCACTTAAGCTTGCAGATTCTGAGAGCTATGTCGGTGACCTTAGTTCTTCGGCGGATTTCCTCGTTCCGGATTCTATCGCGCAAAGAAACTCCGAGCATAGCTCTCTCCATGGCTCGTTGGGTGACTCTGAGCTTATCTAGGAGGCCAGCAGTTAGGGACCACGTTTCTGTGCCATAGGTCATCACTGGCAACACACATTGGTTATAAACCCTCGTCTTCAGGCACTGTGGAATTTTGGACGAAAATATATCCCGGTTTGTTACCGGTGATTTAATTTTTCACCGGTATTTTTATACACACATATATAGAGAATAATGGTGGTATTTTATTCCTCGAATTTTTTTACTAGAACCATATACATACCCTTGGAAAGCTTATTTACTGGGCTATTTGATAACATTAATAGAATATTATAGGCTGCCTATGTTTGAAAAATTGAGAAATAAATGAGGGTTTAGGTCACTGATGAAACGAACGTGTTCCTTTTGGTCTATGGCCCCGAAATAATTTAAATAATTATTAATTACGTGTTGATTTGTCGTGGTAGGGTATTGCATTGCATCATTACTTTCACAAAATCTCGTTTTACATGTGCGGGAGCGTACTTATTTTTTAAATTGTTTGTAAATAAATGTTGTCTACTACGACTGTAGAAGTAAAGCAAAATTGCCATATAATATCAAGAAATTTCCCAATAGGTTTTTCTCCGGTGAAAAACCGGTGTTTGCTTAAAAATCTCCTAAAATCTCCGGAGGCTAAAATTGCAACCGGTACACATCTCTACAGTAATACATGCCACAGACCAGTAACTAATGGAATCAAAGAGTATAGTATAACAGGGGAATGGAATGACTGGGAATGACATTCATGACATTGAAAGAAATGACATGACATGACAGTGACACCGGCAATCAGTGCTGCCAACTGGTACGCTTATCCTTTTTTTTCTTGCGCATGCGGGGGGAAAATGCCTTATAGGCCATTTACACGAGGGCAATCCAGTAAGACAATCCACTAAGACTGCATACAAAAAAAACTTGAGGACAGTGGACAGGATTGTCCTCAAGCTTTTTTTGTATGCAGTCTTAGTGGATTGTCTTACTGGATTGCCCTCGTGTAAATGGCCCGTTACAATAGCTGGTGGTAACGGGGACGAAGTTATGTCAGGCTTGCACTTTACTGACTAAAAACTCCCCACGCTGTTCATCCTCTCGCCCTAAGTCCGAGTCCCGGGAAACAGTTCGTTTCTTCCGTGACTCGGCCGTCCCGGCTATGCTCTTCCTCCATCAGGGCAGCAGGCGCGGGTTAGTTCCCGATCTCGCCACGCTTGCAACCCCCTCCTACTCCTACTTTTGGGCATGATCGATTGCCATGCCGGGCCTGTTGGTCAGCAAACACGGCAACCCTAAGCAAACTCCTCCTTCGGCTTGATTAAACGCTTTGCTTGCTGATTTTAACCAACCTTGAATTGAAACTCGTATGTATTTTCCTTTGAGTATATTATTATATTCAAACAAAGAGATCAAAATATAATAGGACAGGCATTTTAGAGTCTGGCTACGCTAACTCTGCAATGGAATAAACGGGCAACCCCAAAAACATTTGCATATGGCAATTTTTTTTGTCAGTCAAGTCAAATTCGTGGTAGTTGAGTTGTCAGATCGAGTTGGAATTTGTTGTTTTTTCTAATTTTAAAGAAAAATAATGGTGAAACCTATAAGAAGTGGCGTGCGGAATGTATTATATAATATGATACGTAAATTTAATGATGTGAGAGAAGAATAAGATATGATCCTTAGCAGAAAAAGACAATGTTTACATGATATAGAAGAGTTGACGAGTAAGTCGATATGATTTTGATACATTATTGATATTCGGTCACTTTGAAAGTTTTATATTAATTATAATTTTTTACTATATTTATATATAGTAAAATATAATAATTACGGGGGTTTGAACGCCCCGGCGGCAATAAAAGTTTAATTTAAAAATAAATAAATCAAAACATTGAACAATGTGGTGATGCGGTTAGGTGTCAGAATCACTCACTTTGAATCTACAGTAAAATCAAAAAGGTTTTTATTATTTGCTTTTATTCCAGGTGGCAAAAAAATTACTTGTGAGCGTTTGGTGGACTAGTAAAGGTGTCGTTCACTACAGCTTTCTTAAATCTGGCCAGACGATTACGAATGTATATTGTCAGCAACTGCAAACCATGATGGAAAAGCTAGCTGCTAAACAACCGAAGCTGGTCAATCGCTCTAGGTCACTGCTGCTTCAGGACAACGCTAGACCACACACTGCACAACAGACGGCTACCAAATTAGAGGAGCTCCAATTGGAATGTCTAAGACCGGTCGATGTCTTAGACATTTCAATACTCTCCGGGCCTTACTCCAACAGATTACCATATTTTTTCGAAATTTGGATAACTTCTTGCAAGGGAAAAAATTCAACTCCGATGGGGCAGTCCAAAGCGCCTTCAAAGATTTTATCGATCCCCGTCCGAATGTTTTTTTTAGTAAAAGGATCAATGAACTACCTATAAATGGCAAAAGTGCATAGATAGCAATGGTACATACTTTGATTAAATAAATATATTATATTAAAGAAATTATTTTTATATTCCTCCCTTACAAAACGCCAATTTCATATGTAAGGACCTAATATTTGTATTAAAACAATTTTTATAAACTGTCCTTAAGTAATTCCAGAGATATTATTAACGTACGGAATGACATTTCATTAGTAGTTGTAGTATTTTAGTCGTCACGGTCAAGGAAGTATTCATATATACTAATACTAAACCAGGAGTGTGATTTTTAAATCTCAGTGGTGATATCAAAATCACCGGTGACTAAAATTATCACCGATGACTTTTATGTCACCATTTTCCAAAAGCCGTATTTTTGAAAGTCACACGCTGTTTTCAATAAATCGTCGCAATCACAAAATATCACAATCGAGCCCCGCTGCTAATTCTTCCGAAAAACATACTTTGGCGTTTTTGGCAGATGTCACATACGTCAACTGTCAAAAACAATCGCATGGTGATTTAAATTACGAGTGGGTGGGGGCACTCGTAAATCGATATCATAGGTATGACAAATGTAAGTCACCGATGAGTTTCAAAAATACGAACTTTCGGAAATCACTCACATCGTGAGAATTAGTCACTTGGTGAGATTCAAAAATCGATCCCGAGTGCGATTTTTGAATCTCACTGGTGATATCAAAATCACCGGTGACTAAAATTATCACCGATGACTTTTATGTCACCATTTTCCAAAAGCCGTATTTTTGAAAGTCACACGATGTTTACCAACATGCAGATATTTTACAATGTCAGTCAGAGACAATCTTCCCGTTACGTTCCTTTTTACGCAGATGTTATAGTGTTGCCCTTGATATCGGTTTTTATTTTCTCATACTATAACTTAAAAAAGATTCATCAAATTGGTCAATCGTAAAACGTAACGTATCTGTCAGTGTCATGTAAACGAAAATTAAAGTTTTGAATTGAAAAATTCACATAATTCACTAGAAAAGGACGAATAAAGAGAACATAACACAGATTTTACAATTTATAAGAAAAGGTATGTACATTTGTTAGTGGCATATGTTTTACAAGTATATTTAACTTAATAATTGTATTTACTAATAACTTGTATATTGTTTTATTTAATTGAGAGGTTTTTTATATTTTCAATAAATCGTCGCAATCACGAAATAGCACAATCGAGCCCCGCTGCTAATTCTTCCGAAAAACATACTTTGGCACTTTTGGCAGATGTCACATACGTTAACTGTCAAAAACAATCACATGGTGATTTCAATTACGAGTGGGTAGGGGCACTCGTAAATCGATATCATAGGTATGACAAATGTAAGTCACCGATGAGTTTCAAAAATACGAACTTTCGGAAATCACTCACATCGGTGAGAATTAGTCACTTGGTGAGATTAAAAAATCGACCCCCGGTCTGTGCTAATACTTTAAAGAGGAAAGATTTGTATTTTCTTATCTTTGTTACGAATAAACTCAAAAACTAATAGAGCTATTATTTAAATTATTTCACCAAAGGAAAGCTAGATTATCCCTGAGTAACATAGGCTTAGGCATATTTTATTCCCGTATTCCCACGTCATATATCTAAACACTATATTTTTTTTTTATTTCAAAATTTATTTATGGTTAGCAATAAGTGGTATGGGTACACAAGAAATACAAGTATCAAATACGTTTTCTCTAGTATAGACAGTATTACCATGTGCAGTTTTTTTATTTTCACATTTTTTTCCCTTCTGCAGTGTTAGCGTGGCCAGACTCTATTTTAAAAGGCCTTATTCTATTTTAATCTCTTTGTACTCAAAGGTATTTTCTCACCATGTTTTATCTCTACATACGTAATTTTTTTCATAGGTCAAGAAAAGGCCGAAGACAGTAAGTTTTAAATAAAGAAATCTCCATCATATATTAATAGAGTCTGGCTAATGAAAGTAGATAACGAAAAAGCGCGGCAAATTTAAAAAATTTTAGCATGGTATCCCTCGATGTATATCTTACCTTACTTGACGCTTGGATTTTTTTAAATAATGTTTTAAATATGAGCTACTCCTATTGAGATTGATATTAACTGTATTTCTATGGAATCATATTATATTAAAATGGCTAGCATTGCATGGAAAATTAAAACCATATTATTTATTACTAATATTAAAGAAAGGAAAGATTTGTATTTTTGAATGTATCTAACGAATAAACTTAAAAACACTGGACCGATTATAAAAATTCTTTCCCCAATGGAAAGCTACGTTATCACATAACACTGAGTAACGTAGGCTATGTTTTATTCCCGTATTCCTACGGAAACGAGATCTACGCGGGTGAAACCGCGCGGAACTGACATTTTCTAAAATACAACTTTGAATAATGAATGAATGACTAATCTCACGCCTTCTATCCCCAAAGGGGGTAGGCATGTTAACTATTCGATAACATAGAATTTAAACAAAAAATAGTAATTACATAAAGTATCAAAGTAATAGATCATACTAACCTAAGAAATGTATCACCATACGTAAACATTCTTATTTTTGGTAGAATTCAGCAATCAGCTTCTTATTCTTCTTGAAACTTGGATATCATGCAGAACAATAACTCTCGAACTCCACTTTTAATAGTTTTATTAATATTTTACTCAAAAATGAAGAAATAAGAACATAACAAACTAAAACGAATGTTTGACAACACAGACCAGTAACTAGAAAGACAATGAGAAATGATTCGAAACTTTCGTTAGCCATATTAAGTACCTACCAAAACCTACAAGGACACCTTGTTTCGTTTTCATTAATTAAAGGACTGATAAGAGACCCTACTAAGAGCTTTTGTAAATATTGTGTTCACATATTGTAAAAGAGTACAAGTAGGTACCTAGCTAAAAAAAAATGTTACAAGATTTATAAAGTTGTAGCTGCCTGACACCTGAAAAAGCTAGATCGAGCTATATAGTAGCTAAGTTGGCAACACTGCCGGCAATGTCGCCAAGCTTCTGTAAAACCGTATAGGTACAGAAAGAAAGCTGAAAACTTATCAGCGCTTATCGGCGCTGGTCCATTCTACATAAAGCAAGGAGATTGAAGCAGAGCGAGCAAAATGTCGTACGATGATTGGCGGGCGGCACCAGCGCTGACCGGCGCCTGTCGAAGATTGTCGGCGCTTATCCATATAAATGCCTGCGCAGCGCTGATAAGTTTTCAGCTTTCTTTCTGTATACGGCATAAGGACTAGAATCCAAAGGCCACTAAACAATGTCGCCAAGCTTATACCGCTTAGAGCCCCCGAAAATGCAAATTAAGTATGACTAGCGGTTCTGCACGGTTTCACCCAAGTAGTTGCCGTTCTCGTGGGATTACGGGAATAAAATATAGCCTATATTACTCAGAGATATTCTAGCTTCCCATTGGTGAAAGAATTTTTAAAATCGGTCCAGTAGTTTTAGAGTTTAGTCGTAACAAAAATGCAAATCTTTCCTTTATATAAAATCTTTCCTGTTTATAAAGAAATATAAGATTTACGAAGAAAATACTTTATTTATTAAATGTGACTACATCACATCAGTTTACATCAAGTTTTCTCTTTTGCGGTTTAGACCTAAACCCTCTTTTCAAGTCAATTGACTTTTTAACTTTCGAATTAATTTCGGTGTGAATTTGATTCTTCATTTCTATTATCGCCTTTTCATAACTTTCAGATAAACTATTAAATATTTCTGGTTTTAATTGTATCTGCGGCAATTCTGATTTACCCCCAGATTGTAGAAGTTCCTGAAATAAATTTTAAATGTAGTGATCATATTGATTAAGGATTTAAAATCAAATAAAAATACATTAATTTAATAATTTACCTTAAATAAATGTATTTGATTTTGTAACAAAACAGTTACAGCATGGCCTTTGCGCCCTGCTCTTCCCGTGCGCCCCACTCTATGTATGTAAGTCTTTATATTTCGTGGAGGATCATAAGAGATAACATAGTTGCAATCTGGTATGTCAATTCCTCTAGCTAGAGCATCTGTGCCTATTAACCTGCATGCAAATTTTAAAAACTTAGTTTTAATTATTTATTGGACTCGATTCTGCAGACCAGCTAAAATTCCTTGTTTTAAGTAAGCCTATCCTTCTCCATAGAATACTGAAGAAAAGGACAGAAACAAACCATAGATTATAGAGTAATGTCAAACATGTAAAAACCAACCTATTTAAACCGAATGTGCTTAACTGTTACTTTTATTCATGACCTTGTTACGTTACGTCGTCGCTAAAATTGCTAAACACGTGTATTTGAATAAGATGTGAATACGTTCTTATGGTTCAATTTTGTTATTTTGACGTTTGTGACATATGGCGCTTATTTCTGTCCCTTTCCTTTCCAAAGTGGTGGAAAAGAATAGAGCTAAGGAACTTAAAATTAGGAATTTTAGCTGGTCTGCAGAATCGAGTCCAATGACTGATTAATATATTGTGGTGTCATAAACAGTTCATATAAATGATGTAGGTAGGTACCTATAAAAAAATGAATAGATTTTTTCAAAATTACTCACACATTGATATCAGATTGTGTAAATTTCTTTAAAACTGACTCCCTGGTTGTTCTGTCTAATGCAGCAGACAATTCTGCAACTTTTAGTGTACCTTGCCCCCAAAAATTCAACAGCACAGCTAATCTGTGTGCTGACTGAGCAGCATTGGTAAAGCACAAGACTTTGTCCCATTTCTGCTCAGCCAAGAAATGATACAGTATGAGGGGCTTTTCCTCTGCACTACATGTAATAAACTCTTCTTTCAGTTCAGCAGGTGTTGTGTACTTTCTAATGGAATTCTCGTCTTCTAGTTCATTTAGAGAGGCAGCTGAAAACAGCTTTGGTTGAAATAACCCCCATTTTTCCAATTTCTCAGGATCTTGAGAGAGTGTTGCTGAGAAAAGTAGTTTATGAGGTGGTGCTTTTTGTTCCTGAAGACTACTCCAACTCAGTGTTGGAACCCTCCCTGTCATTAATTCATTTTCTAGTTTAACATGTTTATCCATATGATAAAGCCAGTCATTTTGAATGTGATCCATGATTCTATCAGCTTCATCAATTACTAGAAATTTCAAATGTTTCAGTGAAAAACCTTCAGTGTTTTGAATGTGTTCTACCAATCTTCCTGCTGTACATACAATTATGTCCACTTCACTAACCCATCCTGCTGATTCAGCTGAAAAGTATGACATATAAATTAAATTCAGAAATTATTATTAGTTATTATTTTCATAACAGGAGCTAACTACATACTAATAATGCGAGTGATACTCACTGAACCGCGCAACTAGCTGCTGTTCTTGCTGCAATGGAGTTGAACCACAAAGAAGTGCTACTTTAAGTCCTGTTTTACTACAATATTTCTTGAAAACCTTGGCAACCTGGATAGCTAATTCTTGTACAGGCAGAACAACCAATGCTCTTATATGGCGTCCAATTTCATTGCTTAAAATCTGAAATAAAGGAAAATGTACTTGAAGAAAGAATTAAGAGAAAAGCTAATAGGAATATATCGCAAATTGCTCCATATTTCCGATGACAGTTATGATGTTTTTACATGCAACATGGTACTTTTTTTATAAGGATTTTTATCTGTTGTCTTTGTGTGCCTGTGAGAATTTAATTGTAGGCTGGAAATTAACGCTGACAATAGTTGCAGACTAATCTACACTAATAATATAAAGAGGCAAGAGTTGTATTTTTGAAATGAATAAATTTAAAAAAAAATTTGACGTATTTCAAAAATTCTTTCACCAATACAATGCTAAAATATCCCTGAGTAACAAAGGCTATATTATATTCCCGTATTCCTACGGGAAAGGGAACTACGCGGGTGAAACCGCCCGGAACAGCTATTTCTGATAATTTTAAGGCTATTATCTTATTATAGTAAGTTCCGCTCCTGTGGGAATACAGAGATAGAATATAGCCTATGTTACTTCTAGAAAACTAAGCTTTCCATTGGTGAAAGAATTCTTAAAATCGGTCAAGTAGTTTGTGAGTTTATTAGTTACAAACATAAATTTTTTTTTTCTCTATAATATTAGTGTAGAAGTAGATTAAAATGTTGTACATCTCTATTTTTTTCATAGGATGGGGGACAAAAGAGCAGATGGGTCACCTGATAGTAAGTGACTACCATTGCTCATCACCCTTATAATCTGAGTAGGCAGGTTGATTTGATGATGTTTATGTTAATATGGATATGCATCTGAAATTTCCGGAATTTTAAAACTATTATGATATTTGTTCCAGAATTTTCAAACTATTACATGGAGCCAAGTGAAAAACGCATCTCAACACATACTCTCACTCAAGTAACTGAAGTGTTTTAAATAATAATAAAACCAATTCAATTTAAGAATATAATACAAATGAGAAACTAAGGATATCAAGTTTATACATTTCTGGAAATTTTGGTACAATTTCCGTTAATTTCTGGAATGGCATGTCCATGTTATAATTTCATGATGCAAGTACGATAAATCAATCTACCTACTCTGATCACTGCTTATAATATAACAAGACAATATTTACCTGTATTATTGGCAAAACATAGGATAATGTTTTTCCACTGCCCGTTGGTACAGAAACACAGACATCATGTGACCAAAGTGGATGTTGTAACTTGTGTTCATCTAGTATAAATGGGATCACTTTCTCTTGTACAGGAAACAAGTGAGTCACACCTTCACTAAGTAAACTTGATTTCAAAGTGCTGTGCAACCATTCCAGATCTTTCACTGAACATGACAGATTTTGCAAGTTTGTTGAAACACTGTAGGGATGTGACAACCAGTGCGGTAACACCCTGTGTACCTGCAAATATAAATATAAGAATTGTAAAAACAGTACTGAGCTGGATAGATAGAATGAAATAAAAAAAAATCACACCTTTTATCCCCAAGGGGGTAGGCAGAAGTATTCCATTTCTGGATATACCCACTTTTCACGAGATATTCTTTGGACCTCTAAACGTGATAGGTGGTGAGCCCATCGCCAGACTGTGTTTTTTACACATGTCTCAGACAGAATTAATTCTGGGAACTGCGGGTTTCCTCACAATGTTTTCCTTAACAGTCCAGCAAGTTATAAATATGTATGTTAGTTTTTAAAATTCAACAACAGAAATAAAGTCCCAACATAATTATGAAACTTGAATAACTGGTAGGGGTATAAATCTAACAAAACATTTGGAATTATAAATATTATTTTGTTAAATATTATTTTAGTTATGTACTTACTTTTAATTTTTTTTCAAAGTCCTTGGCACCTAGAACTTTAAATTCATGTGTATGTTTTTCTTTTCCTAGAATCTTAGATTGTTGATGTTTAGATGTTTCATTTTCTTCCGAATTTATATTGCTTTCAACTTCAGTATGGATCCTTACTGAATCTTGCAATGGCTGTTCTGTGGGTTGTTCCTGCAGAGTTATAACGTCAGATTTCTTTTGAACAGCAAATGATTTCTTCCTCTCTTCTATTCTCTGTTTTAATTCTTGTAAATGTTTAGTTTCTTGATTGATTATATCCACTTCCTCCTCAGTTCCTCTATATCTACAGAAGTGTAAGTGCAGACGTTAGTAAGTGGTTAAAGTAGTAGATAAAATTTTTATGGTTAAAAGCACTGGGATGACAACAATTTTTTTTTAAACGGTGTCTAAATCCACTAAAGATTAGCGCTTACCTGTTTATAACAAATAACTCCATTTTTAATGTATTTTATTTACTATTCATACACACTAAACGGCACCAAATTATTTAATTTTTTATTATTTAACTCATAACAAAGACATGTGCGTGCACAGCACAGATATCTTTAACTAGTCGGAGACAGATAGGACCAATAGGACACACTCTTCCGTTTAAGCAATAGTTCCTAAAAGTTCACCGAGCGCTAGTGTCGCATAGTGTTGTGAAAGTACCCCTTTCAATTGTAATCGATATCGACATGGCTAGTGATGTGCTTTTAAAAAAGATCGATATAGGGCCACTGTTAAGTTTTATTTTTCAAAAAGCAATAAAAAACAATTCGAAGTTATTTCTTTTTATTTCTTTATTTATGTATGTAATAATTATGGGAGGCCTATTTCCAGCAGTGGACAAATGTAGGCTGATGATGATGATGAAATTGTTTATACTGTTATACCAATTATGATTGTGAATTCTTAAAATCAATTTCACACAAAACTTATTAATTTCTTTTTTATGAATGGTGCAGCCCAACCAGTAAATTAGTTTATTAATTTGATAATATTATTTAAAGTATGGACCAAAAAAGTTACTTCTCTGTACATCATTAAAAAGTTTTTGGTAAAGATAAGCTAAGTTGCTGTTCTTTAATCTCAAAGTTTTCTATTTCATTTGTAATATTTGTATGTTCTTTTGCAATTATTGCACTTAAATTTTGGGGACATAGAAATTTACTAATGGGTCTTCATTTGGATTTCTTTGAAAAATGTACACAATATTATGCTCCTTGAACAGCAACTTTCCTATCCTTTCAAAGCTTTCTATTGTCGTGATCGATCCTTCTAACGAAGGAACACGCCCATTATGTGTTTTATTATTTTTTATAGTTTACTGGTTGAGTCTACAAATGAAACATTTTTCATAATGTCCTTTGCTTCATGCCAAAAACTGAAATGCTCAGATTCGGGTTGAATAGAGCCGTGAAGCTTTCCTTGTTTTGTTGTTGTTTTTTAGCCATTGACACAGTTTATCTATAAATTCTACTGCTTCCCCTGTTTTTTCCATGGTTTCGTTGACGGGCTCTCCTTCGAAAGTTTTTCTGTAAGCATATAACTTTATTATAGAAAATAAAAGATCCAGACTACTTAGTAGACCAGCATGCATGGGACTAACCAACTCGACGGTAAGGCTATTAATCATAATTATTATTGTAAACCATATTTACTAGTAAGACATGAGATTAAAAAGAGTTTGAGTTTCTTGCTGGTTCTTCTCAGGGTACTGCATTTGGAACCAGCAATCCGTCGGTGGACATGGGCTGTTGTTTACATTTAGCCAATCTTCATGGACGAGCTTAGAGTGCCTTGTTATTAGACTATTGACCTTTCTTAGTGTACTTTTTGTATGTTTAGAAAATAAATTATATTTGATAAAAAAAAAATGATTTTAGAAGCAGAATATAAACAATGATACATACTTGCCATCTTTTACTATTTTTACAGTGAATTCATTGACCTCCGTTTCAGATTTTAAATAGGTGTGTTCACTTGAAAAAAATCCATCTGGAAATGGAAAATATACATATTTAAATAAAAATTAAACCCTAATACAATTTGATCAGATTGGTCAGAAAATCTTAATATTCAAAAGCTTACCAGAAGTACTCAGTGGGATGCCATGCATTATTTCCGCTTCAGTGAGGGATTTTATTTGGTCTGAGGGGATACAAAACAGCCTGAATGCGATCACCCTTTCCGTCAAATTAGTATTTAGCAGTGTTTTTGACACACAGGTTTTTTCTGTAATTGGTCTTTCGACAACCCACTTAACTCTTCATTGTGAGTATTTGTGAGGAATTAGAAAAGATAACCATAGTTCCCGTGAATCATCGTTTCTCGGAATATTATACAAGCGATGACGACACTCACACAACACTTTATAGTTTGTTTGTCCACTTTGCATGTTTACTGATTACTTTGTAACTCAAGCTTGAAAGCGAGGAATACACAAAGTAATCAAACTATAACGAAAATTAAGTAAAACAAATTAAAATCCAAGAAACAACAGAAAAACAGCCGGCCAGCAGAATGACAGACAGTGAGACCAATATGACAAGTAAAATAAAAGTGTGACGTTTTGCAAGATGGTGGATACTTACTACCATACTAGAAATAAAAATTAAATGCGATTGCAGTGCTTGGTGAACCAATCGGTACTAACAAGTGTCAAGAGTGTCACAGGCGTGCACAGAACACTTTTGCCTGTGGTGCGTGCGGAAGGCAGTGTTGCCAACAGTTAAATTCACAGATCAGTAACCAGGGCCCTATTTTATACAGCTACAGGTTACAATTTACAGGGAAAAAAGCAGCAACACTGATTAATTAAACAGCAACACTAGATAAAATTACAGGTACAGGCGTTTTATAAAGCTACAAGTCATTTTATTTACAATCTACAGGAACCCGTACCTGTAACTTTCCATAGACAATTTAATGCATATTCAAGCATGATTCAACCTATTATTTACAGGTGTTTACGGAAAAACTTGTAAATTACAACTGTAAAAAAATAAAAAAAATAAAACTTGTAAACATTTCTATAGGTGTTTAGACGTAGGTGATTTAGTTACACTTTCGTCGTTCTTGTGTCGGAAGAAACACGTGCCCGGGTGGAATTTACGTTATATTAAATATTCTTCGTTAAGTCTCTGAATATTTGTGTTGTCTTTTTACTGGTGGTGGTTTGTGTGTATATTTTACTGGTAAATTTTGTGCTTAGATGCTGGAAATGGACGAGGACGACCCTCCTCCTGGTGGAGGAGGGCCACCAAGCCATCCATTAAAAGCTGCCATGTCTTATTCGCAGTTTTGTTTGAACCAGTCTGAGTCACCTGATTCAGAAACCGGTAGTTCTAGACCCAGGAGTGTTAAACGTTCCCTAGTTGATCAAGATATTCCCAGTGAGCCTAAAAAAGTCACTTCCCCAGCTGCCTCGATCAACATACGTACACCAGGCCTGAATTTGATTCAGATGCTAAAGTTAGGTACTCCGATGCAGACAAAGGTCCATTCTCGGTGCTGGTCGCGCGTGCGGAAAATGATCCTTCCACAGGACTTACAATAAACAAATTAAAGTTTGCGCAATTCTTACATAAAAACGGTGTGTCAGGCATGACCAAAGGTGGTATCTCATCAGTAAGTCGTTCTAAAATTAACGTAGAATTTACCTCTGCAAATGAAGCCACTAAATTTGTTGCTTGCCCATTAATTAAAAACAACAATTATACGGCTACCATCCCCAAATTTCAGATCTCCCGAATGGGTGTTGTTCGACAAATCCCTTTGGATTGGACCCTTGAGGAATTTGTTATTAACTCAGATTGCCCCCCCAATTGTGGTCCCATTATAAAAGCCAGACGCTTAAACACGAAATCATACAAAGACGATAAGGTGCTGTGGTCTCCATCTACAACAGTAGTGATCACATTGTTAGGTCAAGTCCTTCCTGAAAACATATATTGTTTCCATACAAGCATTCCAGTCTCAGTCTATCAACTCCCTACCATTCGATGCAAGAACTGCTGCCGGTTTGGCCACATTCGCACCCAGTGCAGGTCCAAACCCAGATGCTATAGGTGTGCCCAGGACCATCCTGAGGACTCCTGTGATGTCCTGGATACAAATTCTACATGTTTGTTATGTCGTGGTAGCCACAAAGCCTCTGACTCCAGATGCCCTGAACACATGAGACAAAAGTCGATCAAAATAGTTATGTCTCAAGAGAACATCAATTATACTGATGCAGCCCGCCGATTTCCGACAGTTCGGTCATCCTATGCAAACGCTGTCAGCTCCCCCCCCAAAAATCTCAAGATTTGTTTCCCTCCCTTCCAATCTCATCCCCCTCAGCTTCTCCAACTAAATCGTATAAAAAAACGGTAACTTTTAGCCCACGTCCCCATCCTACATTAGAAAAATCTTATGACATGGAGTTTCACCACTCTGTCACAAGCACTACCCGCTCCTCTCAGCCCAATGGCTGTGCCTTCTCCCAGCGTTCATCTTCCCCTACCCCTGCTACTACTCCCAATGATAACCTCATAGAGCTACTAACCTGCTCCCTTATTAATATTTTAAGTAAATTCAGTGATGCCTTACCGAAAAATGTCATTATCTTAGTTAAAGAATTACTAGAATCATTTGTCATCAAAAATGTCTTACAAAATGCAGCAAATCGTACAATGGAATGCTAGAAGTATTAGATTAAAACTACCCGATATAATTTTTCTGATCAATAAATTTAAACCCGTTGTCTTTTCTGTCATGGAGACATGGTTAAGGCCAGGTTCTCAGTTTAGAGTGCCTGGCTACTCATGTCTCCGGGATGACCGGGATGACAGCTATGCTGGCTGTGCCATACTTGTTAATAGGTCCCATACATTTTCACAAATCTCAATTCCTCCCCATAATTCTGGACTTAATATTGTAGCTGTCAAATGCTTAAACATAACTTTTGTTTCTGCATAAATCCCTCATCCCTCTCCTAATCTTATTTTAGAATTAAATTCCCTACTTTCCAACATTTCCCCCCCATTCATTATTCTTGGAGACTTTAACTGCTGGCACACGCTGTGGGGTTGTGCCTCATGTGAACCCCCATCTTCATACTTACTAGACCTAATAGATGAGCTAAACCTTTGTGTTTTAAATGATGGTTCTCCTACTCGAAGAGTCCCTCCTCCCCTAAACGCCAGTGCGGTGGACTTAACCTTGGCCTCCCCTACCTTGTTGTCTCAGTTATCCTGGCAGGTTCTACCTCTTTCCCATGGTAGTGATCATCTCCCTTTAGTCACCACCATCTCGGGTAAATTTTCTCCCCATCTTGATCCTTGTCCCCTCCTAAAATATAGATTATCTAAAGCAGATTGGGATAAATTTTACTTAGCTATAGAAAATGAAATGAAAAACCTCCCGCCTGTTTGTGACAACAATTTCCTAACAGCATATGCAGCGTTAGTTTCCTGTTTGCTCGGAGCTGCTGACCTATCTATTCCTTTAAAGAATTCTGCTCGGCGTAAAATCTCCTCTCCTCCATGGTGGGATTCTGAGTGTTCTACCATTGTTAAGGAACGTAACCAGGCCGAAGTTACATTCTTTAGAGACCTTACCAATTTAGTTAATTATTTAAACTTACAAAAAATCTCAGCTCGTTGCAAAAGAATTTTAGCAAAGAAAAAATTAACTGGCTGGCGTAATTTCTGTGAGTCCCTTTCCCCCTGTAGCTCACCTACATTAGTTTGGAAAAAAATCAAAGCCTTTCGTAAATCTCAGTCTTCCGATTCCAATATTTCTTCCAACGACCCTGGCTGGCTTTCTGAATTTATAAATAACCTTTCCCCTCCATATGTGCCTTCTGTTGACTGTTTCCCTCCTCCTCTGTCAAATGTCAATTCTAAGGATAGAATGAATGAGGAGTTTTCATACCCTGAACTACAATGCGCTCTGGATCATCTAAAAGACACTGCCCCGGGTATTGATGGCATCCCTTATTCGTTTTTAGTGAAAGCCCCAAAATCTGCTAAATTCTATTTTTTAGACATCTTAAACAAAATTTTTATAACTGGTTGTATCCCTGAGAGCTGGAAGACACAAATAGTACTTCCATTATTGAAACCAGGCAAGGACCCTAAGCTTTCATCCTCTTACAGACCTATAGCCTTGTCCTCAGTTATGGCAAAAATTATGGAGCACCTTATTAACAACAGGCTGTAATGGATAATAGAGAATAGGAATATACTTCCAGATACACAATTTGGTTTCCGCAGAGGTAAAAGCACGGCTGACAGTCTTAGCATCCTAATAACACAGATTCGTTTAGCATTCTCCAAAGGTGAACATGTCATTGGCGTCTTCCTTGACGTATCATCTGCTTACGACAATGTCCTTCTTCCATTACTCAAAAGAAAATGCTTCAGCTGAGTATTCCTGAGAGGCTGGTCAACCTCGTCAGCAATATTTTTATGGTACGATCGGTGTGTGTTCGTCATGATGGCACTTCTCACCCTCCTAGACCTGTTTGGAAAGGCCTTCCGCAGGGCTCTGTTTTAAGCTCTCTTCTCTATAACCTCTACACTTTCGATTTAGACCAAACTGTCAACAGCTTCTGCTTCACGTTCTCCAATATGCCGATGACATCGCTTTATATTCTATTTCAGATTCGTTCGAAACCTCTTCCGATTGCATGAACTCAGCTCTTTATTACCTCAATAACTTTCTTTTTGATCATGGTCTCTCCCTTTCTATTCCTAAATGTAAAACTCTTATTTTTTCCCGAAAACGTTACATACCCCCCATATCTATTTATCTTGATGGCGAAATTATTCCTCTGACAGACAAAGTTAAGTTTCTTGGCCTCTACTTAGACTCCAAATTAACAGGAATCCATCATCTTAATTTAATTGCCAATAAGTGCGAAACCAGTATAAACATAATTCGAGCTCTTTCAGGTGTCCGCTGGGGCTCTCACCCGTACAGCCAAAAAATTTTATATAATGCTATCATTAGGAGTCATTTTGATTATGCTTCATTCCTCTTTGAACCTTGTAGCAAATTAGCCCTCTCTAAATTAGATAAAATTCAGGCTAAATGTTTGCGGATTATAAGTTGTGCAATGAAGTCATCCCCTACCTCAGCTTTACAAATTGAGTGTATGGAATCTCCTCTTCATCTTCGCAGGCAACTTTTGGCAGATAGATTCTTCTATTCAATAGTCCATTTCTCCTCGCACCCCCTTCTTAAATTATTACATTCACTTTCTCAATTGGTCAACTCTTCCCCTTATTGGACTCATAAAGTTACCCCATTACTTATTAATTCCTATCGTAAATATACTAATTACACTTCTTCGTTTACAGTAGTTCAGATTGTTAAAAATCCTCTATTTTTATTTCCATTCTTTGTTATTTCAGCCACACATTATTTTGAACTTTGGTATACAAAAAAATTCAGCTAGTGCTGGTAAAGCTTTAGCATCTATTCTTGGCCGTGACTATTCTAGCTGGAATGTTTTCTTTACAGATGCCTCTAAACTATCGCCTAATGCCAATGTTGGCGCTGCTGTTTGGATGCCCAAGTATAGGATAATCTTCAACAAAAAATGTCCCCCTCAAACCTCAATTTATACAGGTGAAATGTTGGCTATCCTGAAAGCCGTTTCGTACATTAAATCTCACAATTTGAATAACAGTATTATCCTCTCAGATTCCTTGAGTGTCTTGTATGACCTCCGAAAATTTCCATTTCACAGTAGAGATAATTTTTTATTGACCTTAAATGTAAAAAATATTCTACATTCATGTCATGGCTCCGGCCTTAATGTAGTCTTAGCGTGGATTCCGAGCCATAGTGGCATATCAGGAAATGAGACTGTCGATTCTCATGCTAAAAGTGCAGTTGAAAAGTTGAAATTGATCTCCATGCTCTAATATATTCCCCCGTGACTTACGTACATTGGCACAACCTGAAATGTTAAAACCCTGGAATGACTACTGGCAGAAGTCTCGACTAAACAAGGCGGTTAGGTATGTTACAATACAACCTCACTTGCCCTCTAGCAATAAGCCGTGGTTCTTCAAATACCGGTGCATCAACAAACTGGCTACTTCAGTCATAATACGTATGCGCCTTGGTCATGTCTGCACTCCAGTTTTCTTAAATAAAATTAGAATTCGCGATCACTCCATTTGCGAGTGTGGTCTGGACGAGGGTACCCTGGATCATTTATTCTTTGTTTGTCCCAATCTTAAAATCTCTCTCCACGATGCTTTGCCAAAGGAAATTCCCCGCCCGGTTAACATTGATTTCCTGCTATCGTTGGTTTACGCTCCTTTTGTTATACTCTTGCAAAATTTATTATTTTCAATAGTATTAAAATATAATAACATTTGTTTTATTTTCTTTCATTTAATATACATATTTATTTATATATATTTGTGTTATTCTAACTAGCCATATTAACTATTTTTCCCTTACCATTTCTTAACTCCTCCCTTATATTCAAATACTAACAAATATTGTGACGTCATGTGCTGTTTTTACTTGTTTTCAGATACTTGACGCTGTGATGCTAAATTTTTTACCGATTAATACAATCTCAGCACGTAGTTTTTTCTTTACTCGGACATTGGCGAAAGGCACCAAAACCACGGTGAAAAGCCATTATCACCTACAAGAAGAAGAAGAAGATTTAGTTACAGGAGGAAGTTTGTTATATTGACTCACGTTTTATTGTTTGTTAATTCGAATATTTTGAGTGATGTTGCGTGTTTGGAGCTCAGACTCGGACTCTGAGGATGGTGTTCAACATCCAAGAACTTTCGCCGTCAGAACCAAAATGAACCCGCAAACGATTTTCACCTTCAATGAGAAATTTAGAATGCGTTCTACTCAAATACAATATGTTTTGGAGCATATTGGAGGAGATATAAAAAGAGAGACGTGCAGAAAGCATGCTCTTACACCGAAAGACCAACTTTGTATTAATTTTAGAGAAAATAATGTTATTTCCTTCTATAACATGTATGGAGCATATTGGAGGAGATATAAAAAGAGACGTGCAGAAAGCATGCTCTTACACCGAAAGAGCAACTTTCTATTAATTTTGGAGAAAATAATGTTATTTTCTTCTATAACTACGTAAATAAACCATAGAAATACAAGTAAATAAACAAACATCTGTTTTTATTATAAATAAATATTAATATTTTATGGCGGTAAACTAGACTTAAGCCAAAAATCAGATGTCGATTCCGTCATTTATTTTATTTTTACGGTTGATTCATAGTGCTGTACTCCTACTTGTTAACTATAGTCAAGATTATAGCGCCTGTAGTCAAGATTTTCAACCATAAGCTACAATAGTAATATTACAGGGTTCTTTATAAAACACCTGTTACCTGTAGATTGTAACTACAGGAGCACTACAGGCTTTTTTTTCCTGTAGCCTGTAACCTGTAGCTTTATAAAACAGGGCCCTAGATGGATTTTTCTAAGTTTTAAAAAAATATTTTTTTAGTTTTTATGACAAGCAACTTGTTTTCACTATAGACTATAAGTCTATGAGTAGAGTATTTTTCATCGTTTTGGCAAGTTTTCGTTTCGTTTTCCTTCAAGGTAAAAACCGTTCCTTTTCAGAAAGCAAACCGTCCTTTTTTGGGAAATCATACTAGCAGCACTGGTTCCTCTACCGGCCTGCTACTGCTATGCTATTGTCATTGCCATTTGCCAGTCATTGCCATTTACCGCCATACCCTAGGATGCCCTTTGTGTTTTCAGTCACGTCAGTGCCATTTCTCTCAGACAGATGTGTGTACGTGCGACTTACTTGCTTGCATAATATTTGCTGTGCTAACAATTGATTTTTTGTTTCAAGTTTCAATACTTTATCTCTTTCACTAGTTTCACTCGTTCGAATCGTTCAATGACTGGTCTGTGGTTCAATGGTTTTTGTGGTTTTCGGTAGACTTTTCGTTTTCCAATAGCCGATCAAATGTTTCAAAGCCAGATTTAGATAATTGTTCCTATTTTTTGCTAAAGAACTTTCAGTGTTAGAAAGACTAAAACCTTATCAAAATGGCTAGTGTATCCTATCAAATAGCGAATCTTCTCGAGAAGGTGAGCCGGCGCTTTTCTTTTTATCATTATTCGTTGGTAGATAACCTAACAATAATAACAACTTAGCTCACAATGTACAATAATGTACTAATGCGTATTTTAGATGACTTCCAACGACAAGGACTTCAGATTCATGGCTACAAACGACCTGATGACTGAGTTACAAAAGGACAGCATAAAGTTGGATGATGACTCTGAGAGGAAAGTTGTGAAGATGCTCCTCCGATTGCTTGAGGACAAGAACGGAGAAGTTCAAAATTTAGCAGTGAAGTGGTGAGTACTTGAATGCAATTTTAGTTTATCAAAATAACAAATTTTGCGCTACTACTACATCAAGTCTTCCAGTAGTGGCAGATGGACCAACAACTTCAGGTCTGCAGTCATATAAAATAGTCAAATTCAAATTTACGCAGAAGTGTGATGTTCCTGCTAAAAAAAAAAGATTATATTTCTTGAAGTGTCTTATTTATCATAATTGTAAATAATCGATCATGATTATAAAGTGAAGAAGTTCTTATAGATGTCTCCTAAATCATTTAACTGGATAACAGGACCATCACAAATACCTACACTTCCTCAAGCACTGGTCTGTGATGTGCCAATGATGAATCTGAAATGTTTTTTACAGTCTGGGCCCCTTAGTAAACAAAGTAAAAGAGTACCAAGTAGAAGGCATTGTTGAGACCCTGTGTGCAAACATGCTTTCTGAGACGGAGCAACTGCGTGACATCAGCAGCATTGGACTCAAAACTGTCATTTCAGAACTCCCTCTTGGTTCAAATACCCTTGCGGCTAATGTCTGCAAGAAAATTACTGGAAGATTAAGCAGTGCCATTGAAAAGGTAACTACTGTAGTCAAAAAACACATAATGGCCTTACTTTGCTAACTATAACCATTATATTTTTATTATTATTAATCAGGCAAGCAGTTTACAACTGATAAATGCTTGTATTCAGATGTTTTCCACTCAAGCTTTCTCATTTTAGGATACCTATCTATTTGTCTAGTTTATTTTTAAATTGATTAACATACTTGGATAAAGTTGTCATTATTCCTACATACCCTTAATATGTTAGTAAAAAAAAACTTGCACATTAATTATTTATACATATTTATTTTCAGCAAGAGGATGTGTCAGTCCAGTTGGAAGCTTTGGACATCCTGGCCGACCTTCTTAGTCGGTTTGGTGGCCTTCTGATAACTTTCCACCCAATGTTGCTGAATTCACTCTTACCACAACTTGCATCTCCACGCCAGGTAACTGCATTTTTTTATATATAACTAGCGACCCGCCCCGGCTTCGCACGGGTACAATAGTTATACTAAAACCTTCCTCTTGAATCACTCTATCTATTTAAAAACCGCATCAAAATCCGTTGCGTAGTTTTAAAGATTTAAGCATACAAAGGGACATAAGGACATAGGGATATAAGGACAGAGAAAGCGACTTTGTTTTGTACTATGTAGTGATTGTATTGAAGACAACATTCTTTATTTATGGGATTTGCAATTAATAAAAATTTTATGTTTTTATTTTGTTTTTGTCCAGGCTGTTCGCAAACGCACCATAGTTGCATTGTCACACTTGGTAATGTCCTGCAATGCTGCTCTCTACAACAAACTGATCGACCACCTTCTAGAAGGATTGGGCTCGTCTACTTCCTCCAGTGTTAGCCGTACACACATACAGTGCATTGCTTCTGTATGGTAAGTTGATCCTGTGAATTGTTTCTGTATGACAATAAAAAGTAAGTCAGAAAACTCAGTATCGGGAAGCTATTAGATAATATTTAAACTCAGGAAGCACATTAGATAATATTTGATAATAAATATAATGTTGCTTCTTACATATATAAACTCACGCCTTTTTTATTCCCGACGGGGTAGGCAGAAGTATTACATTACTGGACATACCCACATTTCACGAGATATATTGGACCCCTAAACGTGATAGGTGGTGAGCCCATCGCTGGACCGGGTCTGTTAACACATGTCTGAGAATTAATAAATAAAACTTTTTACAAAGTCTGTCCTAATTGGTATATCAAAAATTAAAACTAGAAAGTGCTTTTTGCAAGGTGCATTGTGTTAGCTTTATTTTATATTGTCCTACTTCCTGTGACATATTATTTTATTTTAAGAGTAATATAAAAAATAGACACAGATAATTTTAATGATTCTGATCAGAGTACATAGTTTCCACTTTCTGGTTAATTCAATATGATTAGGTCAATTAATCATTGTTTTGTTATTTAAATGCGTTCTCTGCTTTTTATAAACAGCACACAAAACTGTATGACGAAAAATAATGTTATAAAGGATTGAATTTTTGGTTGGATAAAGTACTCCTATAGTTTATTTTTACTACAGACTATAACAAATCCTTAACAAATGATATGTCATTTGTTATTAATTCATTTATTTATTCCAGTCGTCAAGCAGGCCACAGATTCGGTGAGCAACTGTGGCGCGTGGCGCCCCAAGTACTAGAGCACTCTACAGATTCTGATGAAGAACTTCGGGAGCACTGCCTTCAGGCCTTGGAGGCTTTCGTGCTAAAGTGCCCTAAGGAAGTGCAGCCACATATTCCTACGGTAAGGATTACAAATAGTGTGGTGCGAATAGACAAAATGATTGGTTACTAAGAATACAATGTACTAATTCATGAAGTTTCCAAAAAGATATAGATCTACCTAGAGGACCAATTTAAAGTCTCAAATTCCTTATATTAGACAAACAAAAAATGTAAAAATGTATTGAATAAAAACAATTTAAAGTTTTGTGGAAATAACAAAAAAATCCTGTTACCTAATTTCTAGATTATCGACCTATGTCTAAAGATGATCACCTACGACCCCAACTATAACTATGAGGACGAGGAACAGGGCGGCGGCGGAGAGGACGAGGAGATGGAAGACGAGATGTTTGCGCCAGACGCCGAGCCCGAGTCGGACTCTGAGGAATACTCCGACGACGACGATATGTCTTGGAAGGTGCTTATTCTACTTAGAGTGGATTCTATCAACGTAGAATAAGTCCCTATTCTGCGGTGAAAACTATAGTATTTTGAGATTTAATATGAGAATAACCAACCAATCACTCAGTGTGACCTCAAATCACCCATAGAGCATAACTAGAAAGATTTCCGCGCGACGCGCTCGTAAATTATTTTTTATATCTGTTATTACTATTAGGGTACATATTGTATTTTTTTTAATATTTTTTAGAGACGACGGTATGTGTTGTGTGTTGCAACCGCTAGTCTGCCTGTCACCATTGGAATGCGCATACGCGCCATGTTATTAGTGACTACTTTGTACTCGTTAACGGATTTATATATGCAAACTGTGTGTCGAATACTTTTCTTGATGCTTCTCCATTGTTATTACTCAAAAGCGTCTACAAACATCTGCAATATCTATATTCTTCTGACATTTCACATCAGTTTTGTGATATCTTTTTTTGCTTAAGAAGTATAATATTTGTAGGCTTGTTATTTAGCAATAAACTTTTTAAATGAATGTACATTGACTCACAGGTCAGGCGTGCTGCAGCTAAATGCTTGGAGTCTGTCATCGCCACTCGTCACGAACTTCTTGCGGAGATGTACCAAACTGTTTCGCCTGCTTTGATTGCCCGGTTCAAAGGTATGAACTTGAAAAACACATTGGGCAAATCTATATGTCGCAGTGTTATTGTAAAAGCCATGATATTAAAATTATAATATCACTAAGACTAGGAGTGTCCCTGGATGGTTCGATTCTTAATTGGTGGGTTGTGTGGCAGGACAACGTCTGACAAGGCCACTAGTTGCTAGATAAAAAGTTTTCTTTATGTTTTATATAGAACGCGAGGAGAACGTGAAATGCGATATTCTGAGCGCTTACACCGCATTGCTTAGAGCGACCCGGCCACCTCCTGCGCTTCAGTTAACTATTGCTCCGCCAGAGAACTCCCCACAGGCGTTACTTCAGCAAAGGGTATGTGCACATAACTTATTATTTATGATCTGGGGGCACGCCATGTCGAGCAAAAAGCGGCACGGCCGTACCATCCTTTTCTCGAAGCAATTCAGGCCATTTTCGACCTATACTTAACTAATTATGATTGTGCTGTTGGCGATCTAGCGACCCTCCCTTTGTGCAAGATGTCGTGGGTGCGTTTGCCGTTCGGTGCTTTCATTTTCTGTTTTGGAACATGATTGTTGGCTTTATATGTATTTATGTGTGTTTATTAGGTGTTTAGTAACCATAACGCAGCCTAGCTTTGAGACAAATAAAAATTTGTTCGTTTAATAAAAATAAATTATCTCACGTCTTGCGGGGATAAAAGGGTGTACCCACACCCTTCTGCCTACCCAGGCAGAGGTACTTATTCAATTTCTGGAAATACCTATGTTTCACCAGTATTTTCTTCGGCCCCTAGACGTGATATAGTATGAACTCTGGGACTTGCGGGTTTCCTCACGATGTTTTCCTTCACCGTCGAGCTAATGATAAATATTTAGGAATGGTAATATAATCAGGATACATGAAATGGAACGGGATGTGTGTGGGAGTGAGACGACGGGAGTAAAAGAGAGGAGAGAATAATGGACGAGGTGATAGAAGGACAAAGTGTGTTCAGACTGCTGAGAGTGATATAAAATAATAAATATAAAGTGATAAAGCCTTCGCCCGACTTTCTTTAGGTAATATCCCTCTACAAATATGTAGAGGTTAATCTACTTAAGGTTTTGATCAACTTATTGGTACTCATTGCCAGGATTCAAATCCGAGACTCGCGAATGAAAAACGGGCGCCTTAACCGCTAGGCTATCACTGCTGTACAATATGTGTATAGGGTACAATATCAATTTGTGGTTGCTCATAAAATGCATTTACGAAGCCTGCATACATTATTAGAAATTTAAAAATAAATTATAATAATATTATATGACGCAACATGCAACGGAATGTGCCGTAAAATAGGTACTCTGATCTAAGCACCTATTTTGATGCACCTTCCGTTGTATAGCGCCGTGCGTGACTTTTGTCTCACTTTAATATTCAAAGCGAAAATAGTATGAAAGATATAGTTCTAATTTTATTGCAAATGCACGCTATTTTCATATCAGAAAAGTTTGTTCTAATAACTATTTTACTGTTTTCCGCAAATGTGTTGAAAAACGTTGCATGACATAATATGTGCGGATTGGTATTTACAAACTCGTGACTATGGTAAGCCATCGACTTTGTATCGGGCTTACATTCGTACTGTTTGCTTACAGTAATATCTTAAATAACTATTAATTTATTGTGAAATAGGTGGCCGGTGTAGTAAGCGGCGCGCTACGCGTGATCCGGGGGCGTAGTGTGCGCGCGCGCGGGTGCGCCCTGGGACTGCTGCGGGAGTTGCTCAACGCTGCGCCAGGTTGCCTCGCAGACCACGCTGCACGCGTCATCCGAGCGCTTACGCCCGCTCTTACGTAAGTACACCACAGCCGAAGTAATATCCTACTAATATTATTAACGCGAAAGTTTGATGGATGTATGGGTGTTTGTTCCTCTTTCACGCAAAAACTACTGAACGGATTTTGATGAAACTTTACAGTTATATAGCTTAAACATCAGAATAACACATGATCTATATTTTATCCCCGTATTTCCACGGGAACGGGAACTAGGCGGGTGAAACCGCGGGGCGCTGCTAGTATAATATATGCCCATAAAGATTATCCAGGGTCAGTTGAATAGTAGTACTTTAATGTATAGTACATTAGATTGTCGAATTTCACTTGCTTCTCTCAGAGAGCGCCATCTACAACTACTTGTAGTTCATGTTACGTTGATTATAAATTGCCATCTTCAAGCCAGGCGAGTCATGTTTTGCAATTCTTTAAATTACTGTTATTTGGTAGATTATTATCAGAGGAGGACAGATCAGATTATTTGAATATTAATTTATGTATGATGGCAGATCAGATTATTGTTACAAATCCTTTAAACGCTTAAATAAGAATAAAAGTTTTATTGTTATCACACTACTGACTACACTGTAACCTGTATAACATTGTTGCAGCGACAAAAGCACGGCTTCGTCCATGAAAATCGAGACTCTAGTGTTCGTGGTGTGTCTGCTGCGCGGTCACCCAGGGGATAAAATGCGGATGCACGTTGCTGCGCTCATGCCCGCCGTGCTCTCCTGCGTGCACGACCCCTTCTACAAGGTCACCGCGGAAGCTCTGAGGGTACTGCAGACGCTTGTCAAAGTCATTCGGCCGCTGGGTGAGTATTATTAAACACTGGCTGTTCCACGCAGTCTTAACCAGTACCCGTGGGATACGGTAATTAAACTTAGCCTATGTTACTCAGTGATGTGTAATGTAGCTTTCCATTGGTGAAAGAACTTTTTTAAATCGGTCCAGTAGTTTCTGAGTTTATTCGTTACAAATATACAAATCTTTCCTCTTTAATTATAAAACATCCACACTTCTACACTAATACATATTATTATTAGTGTAGAAGTTTGGATGTAGTCAGTAAGTGTCATTCATTTATATCATACAGTTCAGACATCAAATGACAAAGGAAATCCTATTACTTAAAACAAGCAATTCTTCTATTTATGTATTTATATTTCAGGTATCTCGGAAACGGCTCTAACGATTTTGATGAAATTTTGTATACAGATACGTATACGATTTTATCCGCGCAGAAACGCTAGTGTTCAATACATTGGCGATTAGCTTTACAAATTTTAATGTATTTTTTTTTCTGAACAGACGCTATAGTGATCACAGAAAGCGGAGAAGCGCAAGTGGACCCTCCTCCGGAAGAGCTCCAGAAGTTCATCCCGGAGATGTACCAGTGCACACTGGTGCGCCTGCGCGCCACCGACATGGATCAGGAGGTCAAGGAACGTGCTATCGCCGCCTGCGGACAGCTGCTATGTCATTTTGGCGATTACTTAAAGGTATTTATGATTTATGTAGGTATGTAAACTGTCGGACAAATATCTGCATCAAAGTACAGGATTAACTTCAAATTCAAACAAATACATTTACCGAGTAAGTTTTTTTAAATTTATCTAAATGGGACGGTAAACACCGGTTCATGATTAATAAAAAACTTTATTTTAAAAATAATATTGAAGGGTCGCTATTATTTTATTTACATATTATGTTTAGGGAAACACAATACATATTATGTAAATGTATAATTGTGTGATAGTCATCGTGCGTACTTTGATGGTTTTTTTTTGTGGGGCAGTTTATATATTGGAGTGAGTGAGTCAGTCTTTGGTTTTTGGCGAGTACCTACTATAAGTAAAGGAATTCAAAAGATTCTTTCTTTTCTGGCGATATGGGAAAAAAATATATTTAGCAAAAGACCAAACAAAACAATTTTACTTATAAATCCCACATTCTAAATGTAAACCAATAGCCCTATAAAAACTTTTATTTCAGAATGAGCTTCCAGTTTGTCTGCCAATATTTTTAGAACGTCTGCGCAACGAAATAACACGCCTAACTACTGTAAAAGCCTTAACTAAAGTGGCCTCTTCACCCTTGAGGATTGATCTGACGCCTATTCTGGTAAGATCTATTCGCTAAAAGTTATTTTAGATTTAGAATATTTACTTTAGGAAATGAAATAAATATAAATTACATTTTCAGTCAGATGCCGTACCTATTCTGGGATCTTTTCTGAGGAAGAATCAGAGAGCTTTGAAGTTGTCCACCCTGGTGTTATTGGATACTCTTGTACAAAACTATAGCGACACTATTAGTATAGAGCTGTTGAGTAAGGTATGTCAATACTGTTTATAATCTCTTCTATGTTTGTAACTTCTGACCACTGCTCTTATTTACCTACCATCTTACACTTTTCTTTTTATTCCTATGGTATTTTTTAAAAATCACATGTAAATAATTTTATAGTTTATTCACGCAAAGAGTATTTACAAGGTCTATCATACATATAAATTAAGCGGCATGCAAAAGGTGCCATCTACCTTGATAGATACACAAATTAAGGAAAGTCTGATGTCTCTAATGGTGTTACTGGACTGTGAGACCAGACAAAACGAAAAAAGCAAGTGTACGAAGTAGTAAAGTGTATGTGTGAGTGACCTAGATATCACAAAGTGATAGCGGTGGTTAAGAGCGGCGTATTGACACTAGGGAGGCAGAGAGTGATAATATTATGTACCAACTAGTGCCAATAAAAGTAACTCTAGTAATAATAGTACATTATGTATGATGCAAGTACGGAATGCTGGATATTATAGTCGAAGTTTTTGTAGGCACGAGGCAAAGCTGAGAGCTTATAATAAACCAATGACTACGGCGTTTTTCAATACATTTGCTTGGGTGAGCTTGAATCCCTCGCTGCACTCAGGACTTTCATTCTCTTTTCCTCATTTGATCAGGATTCAATATCGCGCTCGTGACATAAAACTGTGCTTTGCTTTACCCTCGGTGTGTAATCTACTATTTTTGTGTCGGGGGTTTTATAGATTTTGTTAACATTATGTATAACTAGCAGCGTCCAGCGTTTTCACCCGCGTAATTCCCGTTCCCGTGGGAATACGGGTATAAAATATAGCCTATGTGTTATTCTGATTATTCTGATGTATAAGCTACTAGTGACCCGCCCCGGCTTCGCACGGGTGCAATGCTAATACTAAAACCTTCCTCTTGAATCACTCTATCTATTAAAAAACCGCACCAAAATCCGTTGCGTAGTTTTAAAGATTTAAGCATACATAGGGATATAGGGACAGAGAAAGCGACTTTATTTTGTACTATGTTGTGATATAACTGTAAAGTTTCATCAAAATCCGGTCAGTAGTTTTTGCGTGAGGAACAAACATCCATATACGAGCATATACTATAAGAATCCGTGTGCCGTTGCGAGGGCAGGTGCTGATGGAGGTGCCCCCGCTGGTGTGCGAGGCGGACCTGCACTGCGCACAGACGGCGCTGACCCTGGTGAGGGGCGCGTGCCTGAGATGCCCCGCCGCCCTCACGGCCGACGCTCGAGCCGCTCTCACGCCGAACATCCTCGCGCTGGCCAAGTCGCCGCTGCTGCAAGGTACGGTAGGAGGGAGGGGATAGGTAAGATAGAAGGTAGGTGAGGTAGGAGGTAGGTGAGGTGCAGGTAGATAAGGTAGGAGTTGGCTAACCCCGTTTCCAGCTAGGGTATTCCAATGGTTAAACATCTTTTACTTTGTTATGGAGCCCACTGGTTATGGAGCCCGCTTCTCATGCGTGAGGCTCGGGTTCGAATCCTGGCACGTACCGATGAGCTTTTCAAAAAACTTATGTACCTATACAGGATGTCCCAGAAGTCAACGATAAGCCGGAAACCAGCGATAGGCCTAGTCATGAGGGTAATCAGAAAAATATAAAAAAAAAAATTCTTTTTTCAAAATGTTATGAAGGTTTAAAAAAAATCCTAAAAAACTGACACTCTGTAATGAACTTTCTTGTACCGTGACTGTAAATATTTACTTTTTGAATATTTTTTTTCTGTAATGCTATAATGAATAGCCGTGCTACAATTTACAATAAAAAAAAATTACATAACTGCCTCACTTTTAAGTAAAAAGTTAAATTTGCTTCCCAAATTGAATTCTAAATAATTTCATCAACCAAATTAAACCAGCTGTACTGTAAAAAAAATGTATGGCTACTATTTTGGCAAGTATACTTAAAAGTTGACCCATTTAGTCTAAATTCTAAAATGGTATAACACATGCTAGGTTTTGTTATAGTTGAGGCATGAAAATTTTTTTTCTCGATGAATCCGGATTCTATGCCAATCTAATTTAATGAGGTGAAATGTTGGTAACGCAACCTTCTTAGGTAAATCTAGGTTAAAATCTTTTTGAATGGAGACGGACTCATAATTTTGAAAAGAGAACCTAACAGGGATTTTTGTTTATTCGTACATCTTTTGTTTATGTCATTTGTTTGATGGCTTTGATTTAAATCCGTCCCAGAAGTAAAGATTTTGGAGTCTGTTGCTTAGATCGTATTTGCGTGTAATTACGAGTTCGTAAAGTGAAGTTATCATGCCAAATAGATATACCGTACAGGAGTACGCCAACATGCATCTTATTTACGGAGAATGCTTATGTAACGCCAATGCTGCAGCTAGGGTGTATCGCGAGAGATACCCAAACTTAGAGCGTCATCCTGATTACCGAGTTTTTATTAATCTGCATCGATCATTATCCGAAGGTCGATTCCCTGATCATATGGCTGGTGAAGGAAGGCCCCTCTTGCCCTACGAGGACGAAGTCATGCAAGCTGTGGAAGAAGATCCAAGTAAATCCGTACTTGGAATTGAGGAAAGCCTTGGAGTACGTAAAAGCAGTGCACATCGTATTCTGAAAAAAAAAAAACCGTCTGCATCCATTCCATGTACAACGAGTACAATCTTTGCTTCCCCGAGACTACCCAGAGAGAGTACGATTTTGTCAAACGATTTTGCAAAAACACACTGAAGATCCCCAGTTTTTTGAAACGATTTTATGGTCCGACGAAGCAACGTTTAAAAAGGACGGTTACATGAACCTACACAATTTGCACGAATGGCACGTGGAAAATCCTCACCTAATGCGTGAAGATCATTCACAGTACCGTTTTAAAGTAAACATGTGGACAGGCATTTTAAACGGTACAGTTATTGGTCCGATTGAGCTGCCAGAGACCATAAATGGATATGTTTATTTAGATTTCCTACAAAATCAACTACCCGATTTATTAGAAGAAGTGCCGCTAAATATTTACGGCAGCATGTGGTATCAGCAAGACGGCTGCCCCGCGCATTATGCTCGTCTAGTCAGAGAGTTTCTCGATCAAGAATATCCAAATAGGTGGATTGGTCGTGGTGGTCCAATTTCGTGGCCAGCGCGGTCACCCGATCTTAATCCAATAGATTTTTTTTACTGGGGTGCAATTAAGGAAAAAGTCTACCACAAACCGATTCAAGATTTAGAAGAGCTGCGCCGAAGAATCTCAGAAGCCGCTGAACAAATCAATTCCAAACGTCACGCCCGGCGCATAGCTCGATCATTTTTAAGGAGATGTAGAGCGTGCATATTAGCTGAAGGAAAACAGTTTGAACATTTGTTATAAAAATGCTGTAAAACATACCACAAAAAAAATATAACACAAACTTATTTTAAGTATCGTTACTTTAAAGGAGGGTTAAGAAAGAGGATAAAAAGGCTTAGTTCAGGTCAGCTGCAGACTTAAGGTTGCGTTACCAACATTTCACCTTATTAAATTAGATTGGCATAGAATCCGGATTCATTGAGAAAAAAAATTTTCATGCCTCAACTATAACAAAACCTAGCATGTGTTATACCATTTTAAAATTTAGACTAAATGCGTCAACTTTTATGTATACTTGCCAAAATAGTAGCCATACATTTTTTTTACAGTACAGCTGGTTTAAGTTGGTTGATGAAATTATTTAGAATTCAATTTTGGAAACAAATTTAACTTTTTACTTAAAAGTGAGGCAGTTATGTAATTTTTTTTTATTGTAAATTGTAGCACGGCTATTCATTATAGCATTACAGAAAAAAAATATTCAAAAAGTAATTATTTACAGTCACGGTACAAGAAAGTTCATTACAGGGTGTCAGTTTTTTAGGATTTTTTTTAAACCTTCATAACATTTTGAAAAAAGAACATACATTTTTTTTTATATTTTTCTGATTACCCTCATGACTAGGCTTATCGCTGGTTTCCGGCTTATCGTTGACTTCTGGGACATCCTGTATAATGCGTAACAGAAGCGCAGTTTATCATACACCCCAATTAGTAACTTTTTTTAAATAAATTTTCATGCCTTTGTACTTTTGTTGTGTTTAAACAATTTTCTTAAATAAAGAGCAATAATAGTACGATTTCCATAAGTAGCTAAGCTAATAATTTTTCGGAATTTAACACATTAAAAATAGCTGAAATCAATTATGTAGTCGATATTGAACAAATTAATTTCAGGAATTGCGCTTATTCTGTTACATGTTGTATATTTATCACTAGCTCGACTGTGAAGGAAAACATAGTAACCGCACATGGCTCACCAGTACTCACCACCTATCACGTTTAGGGGTCTAAAGAATAAACTGGTCAAATGTATTTCCGGAAATGGAATACCCCTGCCTACCCCCTCGGGGATTAAAGTCTTGACAGAGATTTTAAATCTTTTTGTTCAAGATTTAATATTAAGTGTGCGATGGTAGAATATTGAATAGGTATCAGTGTCCTGTATTTTTTTATATATCTATCAATTATAGCCATCAAACAGGCGATTTTTGAGCGTCGGTATAGACGCTGACTTTGATTGAACGTTATCGCGGCCATATTTCTGGATAAAAAAGTTCTGATACCCTTCGAGACATATATTTTGTACAATCTACCAAATTTAAATAAAATTTTGTTGTCATTGTCATCGTTGTATTAAGATTTATTTTTTGTCTTGTGTATCAGTTCAATCAGTATTATCTTTTGCTGGCATTTATAGTTTTAATAGACAACTGTTTCATGTAATTTCATCAACGTAAGTCTAATATTAGCCCATGTTACTTCCAGAAAAGTAAGCTGTACGTTCTCGAACATTTTTTTTAAATCGGTCCGTTATTTTCAGAGCCTATTCATAACAAACTAACATACAAAAACAAATAATTCTTCTTTATAATATTAGTATATAAGTGTAGATGTACTAACAGTTAAAATCTTTTGTGCTTATAACTATGTTATGACGTAAAACTGTACTCGCAGGCGGCGCACTGAAGGCGATGCTGGGCGTGCTGAGCGCGTTGGTAGCGGCCGACGTGGCGGGGTGCTCTCGCCGTGAACTCCTGGCGCTGCTCGTGGCACCGGTACACCGCGTGCACGAACACAACGCCACCGCGCACCACATGAAGCAGGTACTAGCCTACCCCTATAGGACACACTGTATACTCCTCCGGGACCTATAAGGGATTAGGGACTACGTTCCGTTGTGATTGGGCAACAAACACGACGGGCCTGTTGGCCCGGTTGGTAGTGACCCTGCCTTCTGAGTCGGAGGTCGTGTGCCAGCATTTGTGTGCATTAACATGTCTGTTGGCTTCGTGTCTGGTTTTTTCATTTAATATTTATTTAAGTATGTTTATCAGTTGTTTAGTAACCATAGTACAAGCCCTGCCTAGTTTGGGACTAAATAACCGTGTGTGAATTGTCCCAAAATAAAAAAAAAACAAGTTGATCTCATGGATTTTGGATATTGTTAAATATCCAATACAATAAAAAATATATTTAAATTTTACACATTAGCCTTGCCTCTCTAGGCGAGTTTATCCTTCATACACTTGTGTTCGGCCGCTCTCAGTGAATGGAAGTTTTAGTTTTTATGTGCTCTCGGAAATTCGTCAAGTTTGGGTGCAAACATTCTAAAAGCTACTCCTGCTAAATTTCAGATATGACAGGCAGTTTCGTCTCTTAAATTATTTTGTATTTTGCCCGCACAGAACGCGTCTTTTAACGATCCTATTATTATTATTCGTAAGGAATTTTCAAGATTCTAGATGTCAGTGGTATTCAGGGGCGTGCACTGGTTGATAGTACCGGTCATGCTATTAGAATTTGATCTGCTAGAATACCTATGCAACACCAGCACGCCGCTAGCGGCGTTTCCCGCGCAGATGTTTACCTATTTATACCTAGGTAGTTTTAATAAATCGAAACTAAAATTAAGAGACCTTACCATACAGCTAACAGGTATTACATCGAGGTTTTCTTGCGGGTTATTGTAGTGTAGGTACCTACTGTACCTTTCCTAGTGTAATTATTTCCAAGTATGCTCACACTGAATGCAGAAAGCGAAATTATTTGGGCAGCCACATCAAACATCTCAGTAAATGATTGATATTCACAAACAAGTCAGATAATGGATATTCGTAGTGACCTCCGTTTTTGCATTCATAGTGCAATTTCAATCTCCTGTTGCACTAACGAAAACTGGTTAGTTTCGAAATCTTTGCACACAAACTACACACACCGGCACAATTAGCGGAACAGAAAAAAAAAGGAGAAAAAAGAGGAAATTTAGAACAATGAATGTAATTTTTAAACAATATATTATTTAAAATGAAACAACAATTAAATTAACATGTTTTGACATTCATTTGTAACACCATACTTAAAATTTTATAAAAATAAAAATTAAATTAAACAAAATGCATTTTTCTTCGATTTTTAATTATAGAGAAACAGCAGAAAATTCAAGATTTTCCAAAGTTTAACAACAATTTCAATGACTGTTCAATATCGAGTGTTTCCTCCTCGTGCTCTGATGAGGGTTTCCATCCGTCTGGGCATGCTGCGGATGATGTTATCAATGGTTTCTTGGGGCAACCTCTGCCATTCTTCAAGTAATGCGTTTCGCAACTCGTTGAGATTATTGGGAGGGGGCATTCTTGACTTTACACTCCTCTTTAGCAAGTCCCAGACGTGTTCTATAGGGTTCATATCGGGGGACCGTGCTGGCCACTCCATCACCGTTATACCAACATGGTTTAGGTATGTCTGTACTGTGCGAGCACTGTGAGCCCGAGCATTATCCTGCATTAGAATGAAGTTGTTACCAATAAAGGGGGCAAATGGCACAACATGTTCTTCTAAAATCTCCCTGATATACCGATCAGCATTCAGATTCCCGCCATCGACCACTACTAACTCCGTACGAGCTCCTAAACATATTCCTCCCCAGACCATAATTGAACCGCCGCCATATGCAACTGTATTTTCAAAATTAGACTGGATATACCGTTCTCCTTTGCGTCTCCATACTCGCTGCCTTCCATCAATTTGATTTAACATAACTCTGCATTCATCAGTAAAAAGAACCTGTCCCCAGTCGTCGAAGTCCCAATCACGATGTTCACGACCAAAGTGTAGACGGTTTGTGCGATGATGTCTCTCAAGTTTTGGGGCTTTGGCGGGCACATACGAGCCTATACCCACTTCTTCGAATCTTCTACGAACTGTCCGCTCACTCATCCTTACTGCTCGTACCTCTTCCAGTAAATTTCGAGCCTGCACCGCCGTTAGTCTCGTGTTCCGTCGGACTTGAAGTTGGAGAAAACGGTCATCCCTCCTTGAAGTACACCTTTTCCGGCCTTGTCCTCTCCTTCTCACTAGAGCATTCGTCAATCTGTATCGTTGGATGCTACGATAAATCGTTGATAACGATCGACGAAGGCTTCTGGCAATCGATCTGTAGGTTTGACCATTTCTCCTCATTTGATCTGCCCTAATGATTTCTGATGGCGTTAAATCAGGCATAATTAGATGCTCGTAAATTATCAATATGCGAAAAAACTCAAAAGCCTCAAAAACTGCAATTCAAAGCTTTTCAAATGGAATTCACGAACCTTCTAAAAACGGACAAGCGGTGGAAAAAATGAATCAATGAAAATTAAAACAAAAGAATGAAAAAAAGGGCAGTCGCTTAGTATTCCATTTTTAAATTAAAACCCAAATTTAAAAAAAGCTTGTTTAGCCGGCCAGTAACACGCAAAAATGCGTAAATACTCCCTTTTTTTTCTGTTCCGCTAATTGTGCCGGTGTGTGTATCACTACACGTATCACAACGTAAACTTTCCATTATTTCACTTTCGTTCGTAAAGAATTCACAATATATAAAAAAGTATTTCATCAAAATATTTCGTAACTTGCATCAAAACAAAAACAATATGGCCAAAAACTTTAAGTGCAATGCCCCGAAGACAGCACAGACCAATAACCAGGAAGACAGGAAATGATAAAACGCTTTTTATTGAAAAAACAAACAAGCAATACTGTAAAAATGCACTTAGTGTAAATGAATAAATATTGCATAATAAAAATGTTATTTTGAAATAGAGATAGATAGTTGTTTATTTATTATTAATCTGCTTATAAACAATTTATTAGATAATGAATTGATAACCCATTCTAGACTTCCGGTCTATTCGAAATGAAAGAACTTCGTCAACTAACGAACGTCGCCGAAGTCACCCGACTGTGGGCTGCTGTCTCTTTGGTTACATAGAGATGCGTATTATGCCGTACTCCTCTAATCGGGTTGGCTGAGAAAAAGCGGAGCTTATTTCCCATACAAAATTTCACGCACACTCCGAAACCATTGAGCAACACCGGTAAGGAGTGGGCATAGAGATTTCCTACTATTCAAACCTTTCTGGCGTTTTTTGCGGGGGGAAATATGCACACAAGTGCAATTCTGCATACTTACATACAAAAAGAAAACTGTAAAGACGACACTAACACATAAAAAATGTTACAATACACCAACAATTTTGTGCACGCATAAGTCACAACCCACACATTGATATGTTTCTACGTAAGTAGGGCTGTAGTAACCGTCGTCGATGCTGCAATATCGATAAAATTTGGAAGAAGGAATAATTAATGTAAGAATACCTGAGGCTGATGTAAGAATTAGAAGGACTAAATATTATCTTTATTTATAGATTTAAGTTATTAATTTTCTCAATTATTATTATTACTGTAGAATCTTACAATTTTTGTTGATATCTACAAAAGTAAGTATTCATTTTAATACATAAAAGACAATTTTAATCAATATTAAATGCTTCTGAAATATAACAAAATTAAAATTTAATAAAGAATTAATTAACAATGAACGGGAGAATAGGGAGAGTTTTTTACAAAAACCACAACATTTTTCATGTTCGTTTTATAATTAAGACAGTTAAGCTTCGGAACATTTCACAAATGATGGTTTTGTTATAGTTTGAAACAAAAGAAAATATATACATAAATTTCTGTACAATATACACAACTCTAAAAAATTTTAACAAATAAAAAATATGCTCCAAAGAAGAACCGTGCGGAATGGTACCCAGAAGATTGGCTGCATTCCCTATCTGGATAGTAAGGCTAATCCTTTGACAGAGATAACTGCCATTACCAAGTAAAATAAATGTGATTATATCGCCATGCGGCCAAATTTATCGACAAACATTATGTAACGGTAACATCACTAAATTCCTCGACGGCGACAAGTCGGATTTATCACGCGACCGATCCGAAATTTGTACGGACGTGCAGACCCGATGTTGCTCAACAAATCCAACAACTACATTTGATTAAAATATACGAATTTAGAGTTAAAATGTAATTAAATATCAACAATACGATAAGAATTTACTTAGTAGTGAATTGTAACACCATCTTTTTGTAAGCTTGATGTTCCAGACCTCTTCTTACAAGAAAACACTGAGCAATTCGGCATTTTAAATAGTGTAGTGTTCACTTGAGCGACTGGACTCGGTCTAGAAAGAAATCCGAGCGCAACTAGTTTTGTCAAACTTTATGACCATTTGGTCTTGTACTTTGACAGAGGGGAAACGTTCCGTATGCCTACTCCTTACCGGTGTTGCTCAATGTCCGAAACATTTCCACACTGACATCTAATATTTGCGTGTAGGAATAGAGAGAAAATGGCGATGAAGTAGGCTGGTGTAGTACCCGCTTACGCCGCAATACGTATATGGCTATCTAGTGGCGGCGCTACGGGGCTAGTAGGAAACAAAAATAGTTTGATTTAGAAACAAAAGGTGGCGTTATTAGTAGATTTGCGAATTGTTAAGAATAGTCAAGTACTGAATATATTGCATGTATTTTGGAAAAATACCCAGGGCATGCGGCGCTTATCAGCATCTATGGACCGCACGCCCATGGTGGTATTTCTTTTTCTTACATACATGTATACAATGATCTATCTATATTCTCTTTTTCTAAATAATTATCGTCATCCTCATTTCTGCACGTTCACTGCTGAACATAGGTCCCTACGTCTTCCACATATTAAATCAAATTTAAAGTATCTGGATTCAACTGTGTGCAGGCCTTCCACTCGTTGGCAAAGTGCGTGGGTGCGGTGGTGGTGGAAGGCGGTGAAGACGCTCTGGAAGTAGTCCGCGGCTTCTTACGCGAGGCTGAGAACCCGCCCTCGGATGCCAACCACATGTTTGCACTGCTCGCGCTCGCTGAGATCGGACGCCATTTGTGAGTATTGACCCCTTGAACGGACATAGGATATTTGGTGGTAACTATTTGCCTTTGTCTGTGTTAAAACTATAGCGCGACAGACGACGGTAGCGAACAAGAAGAAACGTCTGTTAATCCGCGTAGTCACGTACAAACTGGTGGAATTGCAGTTATATTGTGCCTTAATTAATTGTTTGTCCATTGACTAGCAGCTCCCGCGGCTTAGCTAGAGTCAATAAATCATAGCCTATGCCTTGCATAATTCAAAATCACATATACACTCAACTTTACCTCTTTATAGTATAAGTTCTTCTATGCTGGACTTGGCTCTTGAATGACATGCGATAAAAACGCGGTGTGGTTGTGTATAGTATACCCAAATCCTAAAATGTTTCATTCAATTTAAAAGGAACCAAAGTAACCAACGTGAAGATATTATATTTTTCTTTTCTACAGAGATCTGAGTTCCATTCCAAACTTGAAAGAAGTGCTGCTCAATTCGTTCACGCCTTCCTCGGAAGAAGTGAAGTCGGCTGCGAGCTACGCCCTCGGCTCCGTCGCAGTAGGCAACTTGCCCGAGTTCCTCCCATTCATTCTAGGAGAAATCGAAGCACAGCCTAAGCGACAGTATTTGTTGCTACATTCATTGCGAGAGGTATGTGCTTTTAGCGTAGCGACCCACCCCGCCTTTTTACGGGTGGATTTTCCAAAAATCGATTACTTTTACAAACCTTGTCCTGCCAATTCCGAAAGCAACATAAGAAAAACAGCCAAATCGTTTGAGCCGTTCTCAAGTGATGATCTTTCATACATGCGGGAATAGATTTTTATAGATTTTCCAAACAAAGTTAAGACATGGAATTGGCCATAATGAGCTAAGGAAGCGTTTACATGGCAGCGAAATGCCAGTCTACAACGCAACGCACGTATTGTTCGTTTGTTCTTCTTTCTTTACTCTACGACTATTAAAAGTAAGCAATTATAAACGCATCTCCAGTCAAGCGTCAGCGTCCCACGGGCAATGAGGGACAATAGTTAATTATATTATGTCTGCATTCTGTTAGGCGATGGCTTACATAAATTTAGCAATCTATCACTTTTCCTTGCACAGAAAAGTTAACTTTGTTCATTTCTATTTCAAAACTTATGAGTTGGCAACTAATGCAATTTTCTTATACTTACAGAGTGGTATTTAATAAATATTTGCATTCTCTTACAGATCATTTCATGTGAATCTTGCACGCCAGAAGGCATAGAAGCACTAAGACCATTTATACCAGAAATTTGGGTACAGTTGTCTAAACACTGCCAGTGTGTAGAAGAAGGATCTCGTAACGTCGTATGTACACTATATTACATTTTATTATTATAATTGATTGTTTAGAATTTATGGAACGAATAGTAAAAAGCTTTATTTAATTTCAGGTTGCTGAATGTTTAGGAAAATTGTGTCTATTAGAACCCGAATCGTTGCTACCACATCTAAAAGAATTTCTTAAGTCTCCTGAGGCGCTCACTAGAACAACCGCCGTTACAGCCGTTAAGTTCACTATTTCTGACCAGGTAAGTGTCTTATTCATGTCTTTTCTTCTTTACACGTTATCTCATAAAGAAGATCAGCTACATCACCATAAGATCACCTTTGATGAGATAAAAGGCAAACCTGATGCTTTTTTTTCCGCGACTTACATGTCCTTCATAAATTAGCCTACCATATTTCACTAGGATCAGTTCAGCGGCTAAGTCATTAAAACAGGAAGTTGATTTTTCATTGTTTTATTAAAATAACAGAAACCATACAACCAACCCGATGTATTCAATTCAATTTGTGTATTCATAATAAAAATTACATGTCATGTTCATAATGCTATCGGCAAATGAACTGAAAATGACAGACTGCATAATGAGAATTAAATCATCAAATCAATGGGAAATTCGGTGCTATGACGATTTCTTAAAGCATACCGTTGTTGTAAGTGATGTAACCTCTTTTCTAGCCGCAACCCATAGACCCGCTGCTTCGCGCGTGCATGTCGGAGCTCCTGGTGCCGTTGTGCGACCCCGAGCTAGCCGTGCGGCGCGTCGCTCTCGTCGCCTTCAACTCCGCCGCACACAACAAGCCGTCGCTCATTCGCGACCTGCTGCCACAGGTGCTCCCCACAATCTACAGCGAGACTAAAGTCAAGGTACGTAAAGATGTTTGTTTATTGGAACTTAGATGACTGAATCAACTCTGAACATTAAAAATAACACTGATGCTTCTTATATCCTAATTGAACAATAATAGTACGCTATAATAAGCTACTAATATTTATAAGCTAGATTAAACTAAGACTATGCAATATTGTAACTTTTAAAGTATTTGCCATATAACCAGAAGTAGTCCTAATTTCTTTGAATAGCCCTTCATACCTAACACTTTGTACATTAGTAGTGTAAGACAGGAAGCTAAAAGTGTTGTAAAGTATATTTGGAATTGTTTTTATAGTTATCTGTTGATGAAGAAACGTCTTATTAATTTATTCTATAACTCGATTATGTACACATAAATTAATAAAAAATATATATAAAACGAGCCTTTTTATCGCTATAAGCGATCTCTGAAAATATCTGATTATCCTACCATCTAACGATTGAACACTAGGTATTACCTGTGATTTTACCCGCGTAAGGCCCGGTTCCGTAGGAAATTTATAGCCCATGTTACTCCCAGAAAAGTGAGCTTTCCATTAATGAAAGAATTTTTAAAAGTGGTCCAGTAGTTTCAGGGCGTATTCATTACAAACAAACATACAAATCTTTCCTCTGTATAATATTTGTATAGAAAACTTGAACCTAAATGTCGTTTTTCTTCTTTAACAGAGAGAGCTAATCCGAGAAGTAGAGATGGGTCCGTTCAAGCATTCAGTCGACGACGGTCTGGACCTGCGCAAGGCAGCTTTCGAGTGCATGTACACTTTGCTCGGGACATGCCTAGACCGCCTCGACGTGTTCGAGTTCCTGAGGCACGTCGAAGACGGTCTTCGTGACCACTACGACATCAAGATGCTGACGTATTTGATGTGCGCGCGACTGGCCCAGCTGTGCCCCGCTGTCGTGCTACAGAGTTAGTACAATCATGAGTTTCGTAAATAAATAATGCTAAAGGCGTGTTAAAATTTTACTTTATAACGAACAATAAAACAGGACATGATGTGATTTTCTTAGTAGACTCTTATACAGTTTCTGTAAGCGTTTCCGATATAGACTTGGGGAATAAAGCCTGTCCCAGGCTGATCCATTCCACATGCCCCAGAAAAAAAAAATCTGTAGGATTACTCACAAAGTTTTAGTTTCCTGATGAGAGTGACCATTATTAACTTATTCGTGCACGCAACAATCCATCCCAAACAGACACAGCTGCCGAAATAAGGTACAGTTCGAATCCTTTGAATATAATGGCCCATACAAAATTATATGTACGTACATAAATCACTAGCTCGAGTGTGGAGGAAAACATCCTACTAATATTATAAATGCGAAAGTTTGTATGGATGGATGTATGTTTGTTCCTCTTTCACGCAAAAACTACTGAACGGGCTTTGATGAAACTTTACAGTTATATAGCTTAACATCAGAATAACACATAGGCTATATTTTATTCCCGTATTCCCACGGGAAAGGGAACTACCACACCACCGTGACCGTACACCGTGGGTACACTAGCGTGAAAGATAGAGGAAAATCTAGTGATTGTCAGATAATTATTAAAAAAAATCATTTTCTTCTATTTAACTTGCACAAATGAAATTTTACTTCGATGATAATCCTATTGAAATAATACTATTTTTAACTCCTTAAACCCAATTTCCATGTTAGTTCAATAAACGTCAAAATATAATGTCAATTGTCATTTTACCGGTCAGGTCGCCATTTTTTTTCGGTCGTCACGTTGCCAGTTTAATGAAAATTCAAGTTTATTGTGCAACGAAACTAAACAAATATGAGCAAAATCATAAATAAAACTATAGTTATTTTATTTATATTTATCTAAAAACCTGGTGTAGGTACATGGTGCAGGCAGGCCCAGTCTCCATACATTCCTGAAGCGTCTCCTTAATTTTATAAATAACACACATGACATTTTCAGGACTAGAAAGTCTGGTGGAGCCTCTGCGGGCGACTTGCACCATGAAGGTGAAGGCGAACTCAGTGAAGCAGGAGTACGAGAAACAGGACGAGCTGAAGCGGTCGGCACTGCGCGCTGCCGCTGCTCTCTTGCAAATACCCGAGGCTGGTGTGTATATATTTTGTTTAAAATGTACCCTAATGGAAAGTACAAAAGCTAGGTATTACAGTATGAAGTGGTACGTGGATTAGATTATCCAGTTACTCACGATACTATCGCCAACTTGCTTAATATACTGTCATATTTTTGGATCATTACAAAGTGCCTGATAGCCAGTTTGATAGTAAATGCAAGAAACAGACCCATTACTTTTACCACTTCACTACATAGTATAAAATAAAGTCTCTCTTTTTCTCTGTCTCTATATCCCTATGTATATTAAATCTTTAAAACGACGCAATGGATTTTGATGCGGTTTTTTTTAGTAGATAGAGTGATTCAAGAGGAACGTCTTAGTATTAGCATTGCACCCGTGCGAACCCGGGGCGGGTCGCTAGTGGGTCATAACTGAAATATAAGTTAGTGCATAATTGATGTTACTCTGCACGGCAACAAACGACAGAGATAACCCCAGGGCCCTATTTTATAAAGCTACAGGTTACAAGTTACAGGGAAAAAAGCATTAACACTGATTAATTAAAAAGCAACACTAGATAAAATTACAGGTACAGGTGTTTTATAAAGCTGCAGGTCATTTTATTTACAATCTACAGGAACCCGTGCCTGTAACTTTCCATAGACAATAGGGTTGTGTCCTACCTAGTCAAATCAGTTACTTTTTACGATCTGTCAAACCGAAATTTTACTATGGAAAATGTACTGAAATAGCAAACCGTGACGTCATAGTTTGTAGTACTCAATTGCAGCACTTTTTTTGATTGTTTTATTATTTTTAAATTTGCTATAATTGTAAATTGAAAATCGAAATACATATTTTGAGGTGTTTTGGGATAATCTTTTTAATGTATGACTACTCGCAATTTAATTTCGATGCTGTCAACTACCCAATTTAATGCTTAGTCGAGCGTGATTCAACCTATTACTTACAGGTGTTCTCGGAAAAACGTGAAATACAACTGTAAAAAAAATTAAAAAAGAAAAACTTGTAAACATTTCTACAGGTGTTTAGACGTAGGTAGGTATTTAGTTACATGAGGAAGTTTGTTATATTGACTTATGTTTTGTTGTTTGTTAATTCGAATATTTTGAGTGATGTTGCGTGTTTGGAGCTCAGACACGATCTCTGAGGATGGTGGTCAACATCCAAGAAGACGACGGCCAAGAACTTTCGCCGTCAGACCCAATATTTATGAACCCGCAAACGATTTTCACCTTCAATGAGAAATTTAGAATGCTCATAAGCAATATGTTTTGGAGCATATTGGAGGAGATATTAAAAGAGAGACATGCAGAAACCATCTCCAACCTCTTACACCGAAAGAGCAACTTTGTATTAATTTTAGAGAAAATAATGTGATTTCTTTCTATAACTACGTAAATAAACCATAGAAATACAAGTAAATAAACAATTAAGTATCTGTTTTTTTATAAATAAACTAGCGACCCGCCCCGGTTTCGCACGGCCAAACTCTCACGCCTTTTATCCCCGAGGGGGTAGGCAGAGGTATTCCATTAATTGATATACCCACATTTCACAAGATATATTGGACCCCTGAACGTGATAGGTGGTGAGCCTATCGCCGGACCGGGTCTATTTACACATGTCTCAGAATTAAATCTGAGACCTGCGGGTTTCTTCACGATGTTTTCCTTCACCGTCGAGCTAGTGATAAATATGTACGTAAGTTTTTGAAAAACTTATTGGTACATGCCAGGATTCGAACCCGAGCCTCAATGATTTTCGGCCAGCTCTTAAACCGTTCGGGCTATCACGGCCAAACCTTCCTCTTAAATCACTCTATCTATTAAAAAAAAACGCATCAAAATCCGTTGCATAGTTTTAAAGATTTAAGCATATATAGGGACAGAAAGCGACTTTGTTTTATACTATGTAGTGATATTCATATTTTATGGCGTTAAACTAGACATTCAAGCCAAAAAAAAGACAAAAACAAAAACAAATGTCGATTCTGTATTTTTTTTTGTTTGTACGGTTGATTCACAGTGCTGTACTCCGACTTGTTAACTGCGCCTGTAGTCAAGATTTTCGCCCATAAGCTACAATAGTAATATTACAGGGGTCTTTATAAAACACCTGTTACCTGTAGATTGTAACTACAGGAGCACTACAGGCGTTTTTTTCCTGTAGCCTGTAACCTTTATAAAACAGGGCCCAGGTCAGTTGATATCAGCTTTGTAGGAACGTGTGCGGTAAGCGGGTATCGTATACTCATATTTTATTTTCGCCAATAACCAGTTTTAGGCATGACTCGTGTTTTCTTATTTATATTACAGAGAAAAATCCCCACCTTATGGACTTCGTGACGCAAATAAAATCATTCCCGGACCTCCAGCCGATCTTTGAGTCCATCTTAAAGGACTCCAACGCTGGCTCCGGCGTGGACTCCAACCTCATGGACCAGAGCTAGCCAAGCCCTCGCCTCTAGCACACCACGCCACCTTTGCATTTCTTCTTGTTCGCGGGTCGCGATACGAGGTTTATTTTATATTTTCTTTCGTTATTTTGTTTGATCTTTATAATAACAAAAATGACTTGTTGCGAGCAAATTGTATAAAATTCAAGTTAAATACCATTTTTTAATTTACCTAATTGCTTTCATTTACATAAATAAGCTTAGAATATAATTCAAATAAGACTATAAAGTTTAATTCAACAGTTTATTATAAAATTACAAGTACGTAACTACAAACGTTGCTAAAAACTCCCCGACGTGATACAGTGACACGTCACAAGAATCCTGGCGATACTCATTAAGGGACTAAGCTAAGGAAGTAGGGAATACTTGAGCGGTAATAGCACATGACGCTTACAGATAGTAGCCTTGCGTAAAGACCTACAGTTAAAATGTTCAGTGTTTGTAGCTCTTGTTAGAGATAATATCTGATGCTAATGATATCGTGTCATTGATAGTTATACAAAATAATTATTGATATGTATTGTGATATTACATGCTATGTGGAAAATCATAGGAGAATGGATAAATACACTATATTGAAGCGAAAAACGAATACTATTAATTATTTCCCTTTTCTTTTCGCCGCGGGGGTGGCACTCGATGCTCTAGAACTTGGCGCTTCGTTCTGTAAATTATAACATTTAAATTATTAGCACTCGCACAGACATGTCATACATCACACCACAACCGACGAATTTCTTTACAAGGTCATATTGTAAACCAAAGGATTAAAGTAAAAGCTTGTAAAAATGACTGTGGCACCTTTGCCGATGGCTTAGCTGGCGAAGGGCGTTGAAGCGTCATCGAGTTTGCGTTGCGTAGAATTGGCCGAGATGTGCTGCTGGCTAAATTACCCGCTGCACTAGCGGGCCTTTCGGGGCTCTGTTCTTTGCTACATAAGGTAATCATAAGAGTTCATTAGATATCTTAATTGTGGATATAAAAAAAATTCACGGAGAAAATAATAATAATAAGTTGTGGCACAATTCACACTAGTCTTAGTCCCAAACTAGGCAGAGCCTATACTATGGGTACTAACAACTGAAAAACATACTTAAATAAATATTAAACGATCAGACACGAAGCCAACAGATATGTTTATGCACACAAATGTTGACCCCCGGGCGGGGATCGAACCCGCGACCTTCGGCTCAGAAGGCAGGTTCTCTACCAACTGAGCGAGCAGGCCCGTCAGGGATACAAGCGCGGTGTTTAGATAATATGATATTGCGAAATTGCTTACATTACCCTGGCGTGATACCGCATCTGTCTGAGCGACTTTACACAGGATTATTTTTAAAGTACAACGTTACCTGTTCCCACGGGAGACTTGACTTTTCCTGCTGAACATGTCGGACAACCGGCCACGTAAATCGCGTTTGCTCCCCGCTGCGCTCATGTCAGAATCCGAACCCTGCGATAAGCAACAATCATAGATTAACTTCAAGTATAATTAGTTCTTTGGAGTATAGTTGTGAGTAATAAATTATTACTAGTATTTTTCTTCAATTAAAGCTTCTAGAAAACTTTAACAAAAAAAATATACTTGCTTCTCCCTTTTACAACATACCTGAGAAACAGTGCCTATTGGTCTGAAGTCACCAACTTCTGAATCGACTTGATCGTCGATAGATCGAGATTTTGTCAACTTTTTCAGTTTTCCGAATATACTCTTCTTTTTCTTCTTCTCTGACGGTAGCACGTCGCTCTGGGCTGACCCACCGGATAAACGGCTAAAACAATATTATTATACAGTTGAAGATTACAATTATAGATATAGCCCAAATAGTGTTACTGGTTTACCTCAAATCTATGAACCTAGTGGTATTCAGAAATATTTTGTTTATAATATAACATGTTATAGATAATTATGTTCAAAACATTATTAACATGTAGGAATGTGTTGGTTGTCACGTGACTGACCTGTCGAGACTGGAGTCGCGCTGCATGGTAAAAAGACGCACGTCCGCGTCGCCGTCCAAAGACTGCATGGACGAGACGCTGCTATCGTCCACCGTCTTCCAGATCAGACTCTGTGTAGAACACGTTATCATTGTTATAAGACATTATAGATAACTATCTGTTCCGATGCGGGATTCTTTTCTCTCCGAAATTGTATATCATAAAACAATTTTATTGTATAAAATTTATCGTCAAACTATTAATCGATCCCTTATATTGCTACAATCAAGGCATATTTAAATAAAAGCTGCTATGACAGACAGACAGAGCGGCACCATAAAGGTTTAGTTTTTCCTACGATAGTACAAAATCCTAAAAATATAGCAACTCTGATAGAGATATTGGCGAGAGGTGTAGTAGATGTGCCTACCCTTGAACAAATTAATACCCCATAAGGAAAAAGGTGTAAGAGAATGTATGTAGATTGATTACCTGTTCCTTGGTAGTTTGTTCTAGTGAAATGGATCGCTTCTTGAGCGATGGAGCACGGGAGGGTGTCCGGGATGCCGGTGCTACAGACAGCGTGTCGCGAGGTTCCGTTGACATAGCACTTAAAGATAAAACAGAATTTCATTGTAGTAAAGAACTATCCCACTGTTTGTACATTAAGGAGTCGGCACGACGGAGTGGCGGCGAAGGGGCTAGTTTAGTAACAATTTAATTTCAAATTAATTGCTTCTACATACGAATGTAATTGGTGTAGGGAAATAGTATCGCACTGGGATTCTCAAAACGCCTCGAAGGGCGGTCAAGAGGCTTGCGGCGGCTCATCGAAGTCCGTGGGCTTTGCAACCGGTCGGTGACCCAGCTAAACAAGTTGGCCTATATTTATTACATTTTGAGCGTATTCATTCTTCATTTCCGACGTAACTGGTAATAATAACAAAACAAATCAGTTAATGGATATCGTAACCTAAAGTGATATTGTATTACCGTCTGGCAGTCGCTTGGTGCCTGCGTTGTCGCTCAGCAATACGAGACGCTCGCAACTCATCGGTAAGCCGACGAAGCCGGGCGGCCGTATTGACTGCTTCCATACCCGCGGCTTCTGCGCTCTCCGGCGTAGCCGACCGAGACCGTGATTTTGATGACTGGGCAAAACATTAATCTCCGGTTATTATTATTACTAAAAATATAAAGAGATGCATTTTTTTTGCTATAGCTTAAACGGAAGTGCTATGCTGCATCATAGGACCGCGTATATTTAGAAAAAGATAATACATATTGCTGTTTGTAGTAAAATAGAAACTTTTTCTTTAAAGAGAGCACTCCTAGATTACTACAAAAACCTTAATCTTGATAGAATATGTAACTGAGATCGGTTTATAAAGATACCGGGTTTATAAGGCATTCGTCTATACATTTAAACTATAGTAGAAAATTATGACAAACACTGACTCTGTTTCTCCTAGGAGGTGTCGGAGTCATTAAGGTCTTCTCAGGCCTGACGGGTTCGCTACGGAATAAATCCGGGCTCTGCTTCATTAGGTCTTCTATTGTCTCAAGCAGTTGTGTTATTATCTTATCGTCCTCCTGTAACAAAATTTTTGCATGCAAGTATGCCAATCATGCTCGGGACAGAAATAAACCTTTGATTTACGTAATCAAGGGAGTACATTCTTGGAAATATAATTTATTTAAGGTAACATCTTGCATACATATTTGATGGCTAAAAAAATTTATGACATAAACAGGTCCTCGAAACATACAATTCAAAGATTTTTACATCAGTATAACCAAATTGTAATACCTGTTGCGCGCGTTTGAGAGAGGCGACGAGCAGTTTGTTTTGGTCACGATCGCGGTCGTGGCGCTCTTTGTCCCGTCGCAACTTCTCATTCGCTGTGCGCAACTTGGCGTGCGCATCCCGCAGCTCTAAGAGGTCGCACTGCAACTCTTGAACCTGAAATAAGATGCAACAGGGTATTATAATGTTGTTATATCTCTCATTTACAAACAAGAGTTATAAAAGATTGAATATATTGAGGAAACATGCCAGGTAGAATTGAATCTATTATTTAAATCATGCAACGGTTTCATATACGAAATAATAACTTTCAAACTATTTTGAAATCTGATTTATTTTATGAATTTATAAATATACTAGCGACCCGCCCCGGCTTCGCACGGGTGCAATGCTGAATTTTCTTTGCTATAAACCTTGCGGAGCCCGAGACCTTTCCAACGAATGCAAAACCATGGAAATCGGTTCGTCAGTTCTGGAGTTAAATCGTCAGGAAGGAAAACCCGACTTATTTTTATATAGTAGATTTCTAAAAATTATTTACAGAGTTTCATAAGAAATTGAATTCTCAAAGAACACTATTAAAATCAGGAAGGGAATTGTCAAAATCGGGATGGATTTGAAAAAATACCTTTTTCTTGGCTTCTTCTGTTTCTTCTTCTGTTGTTCTCTTCAACTGGTCTATTCTTCTCTTCATGTCTAACCTCTCTTTTTCTCTTTCGCGTTCCACCTTGAATAATTTATTATGTTTGGTCAAATTAACAATATGAAATTACCAGGAATTATAAGTAAACTAGCGACCCGCCCCGGCTTCGCACGGGTGCAATGCTAACACTAAAACCTTCCTCTTGAATCACTCTATCTATTAAAAAAAACCGCATCAAAATCCGTTGCGTAGTTTTAAAGATTTAAGCATACATAGGGACATAGGGATATAGGGACAGAGAAAGCGACTTTGTTTTATACTATGTAGTGATATACTTACCTCAAAGAGTGTCTGACGTAAATCTCTGGCCAGCGTGGAAGTCTCTTGCAGTAGTCGCTGTTGTTCATCGCGCTCTTTGTGCCACGCGAGCTCCATACGCGTCGCCAACCCGGCGACTCTTGCGCGTCCCGATGACAAAAGCCGTTCCTCTTCATACTGAAATATCGATTAATATAATATCTTAATTTCCTCTTCTATTCTGTTTACTTTACCTTAGCGTATTTTTTATTCGTACTTAAAGGAATTGCGGTTTAGTTATATAATATCATCCACTCAGAGTAGCTTACGCGGTCACGTAATTTTTTTTAAATATTTGCTTATGTATTGTAATATTGCGCTCGCGGGATCCCCCTTGTCCGGCTGGCGGTAATATCGGATTGTTAGCACAGTCAATGTAAAATTGTAACGTAAATTTCATTTCAAAATCAAATATTTTATCGTTCGGATTTTATTCAAATCTAATGTCTAACCTCGTTGAGCCTGGACTGCATCTCAGCTTGGCGTACTTCGGCTGCAGATTTCTCGCTGACGAGCTCTGTATTGAGTTTCGACGAGAGAAGTCTGGCCTCACATAGCTCATCTTCGAGACATGCCACCTGTTGCTCCAGCGTTGCAACTTTGTTTCGATATTCCTCCTGTAGGTAATTATTATACTGTGTCACAGCAAATTGCTCCCTAATAGTATTACTTTCATGCACGTTAGTTCTCTTTATGACTAACCTCGTCGGTACTTGATATTGAGTTTCTCGGAGCTCGCGGATTTTTGTCACCACTTCTAAGTTCAGCCATAGATTTTTGAGCTGCTTCCAACATTTGCTTATAATTATCTCTTTCCCTTCTAAATCGGGACACCTGCAAATAAACATATTTTATTTTTGTAATGTCAGCTTAATATGTAGAAAAATAACATTACACAATGGATATACTAAATTACCTGGTTGTGCAAAGATTTCAGTTCATCCCGCATGGTATTCATCTGGCCCTCGAATCTGATCTTAGTATCTGCGATTTCAGTCTTTCTAGCCTTTTCTGCCTGTTCGAGACGCGAATTTAGCGCTGATAGCTCACGTTCTAATTCTGCGTTGTCAGCAGTCAAATTTCTTTGAATTTTCGATACTTTCTCGTAATCTTCCAGTTTCTGTTTGGCTTCCTCCATCTGAAAATTGCATTTACACAGTTAATAGACGAATTCTCTTATTTTCTCGGTTCCGTACCTCAAAAGAAAAAAACCGACCAAGTGCGAGTTGGACTCGCGCACGATGGTACGGAACCCCCGTACCATTATCTATAGAAACGCCAAAAAAATTACGTTTGTTGTATGGGAGCTCCCTTAAATATTTATTTTATTTTGTGTTTAAGTATTTGTTGTTATAGCGGAAACAGAAATACATCAATTGTGAAAATTTCAACTGTTTAACTATCACGGTTCATGAGATACAGCCTGTTGGCAGACGGACACCGGAGTCTTATTAATAGGGTCCCGTTTTACGGTATGGAACCCTAGAAAACGGAACCCTTATAGGATCACTTTGGTGTCCGTCTGTCTGACCCTTTATCTCGGGAACGAGTGGAGTATCGAGTTGAAATTAAAACCATATAGTCAGGTTTACAATGCCTTGAAGCTGTGTAAAACCAAAGTTCGAAGTTAACGAAAAAAAAAAGATGCCGCCGTGTATGCTGCAAAAAACGTATTTTCGACACTTTATAGGGTACCTACCTACTTGCCGTTGACCTAGTTGTATAACATTTTGCAAGTAATATCGTCCTAAACGAGGTACCTATATCCCAAGAGCCCAGGCTTGTCAGACCTTCGTCATTTTGTAAAACCTCAAAGTTTGTCTGTGTATGCCCCTACTACAGGTGTAAACGATCCCCAAATATGAAGTTTGGATAACGGTTCCTTTGGAAGTTATCAAGCAGCAAAGGTCCATAAAATTGCACCTCAAATTCTTTAAAGTGTAAAGCCCAGATTTTATATATATTTTATTTGGATTAATATTAGAAATCACGTCGTCCATTGTCAGACACTTGGTGCAGTGAAAACCCACTGTCAGACATCCTTGAATCATGGTGAATTGATATACTTATTGATATTTTTTTTTACACTTCTATACTTTGACGATGTTATTGAAATGATACTTTTTATATTGTGCAATAAAGGAGCTATAAGATAATATTTTTTATTTAGTCTTAATCGTAATAGTGTACTTCTGAGCGACGGAATTCTTAAAAAAATAGTTTCAACATTTTGGTTTTTTGTAAGTTACTCCGTTTTTTTCTATGGAATGATAAAAAGTTTATTCCAGAAATGAATTCTTCATCCTTGAATTATATGATAATGACATCAAACTTGGCCTACTAGCTATAAGTGGGCAGAAATCATGTCATGAAAGTATACCCTCAATTCACCATGATTCAAGGGTCTGACAGGGGGTTTCCACCGCACCAAGTGTCTGACAATGGACGACGTGATTTCTAATATTAATCCGAATAAAATATATAAAAACTGGGCTTTAAACTGTAACGAATTTGAGGTGCAACTTTATGGACCTTTCCTGCTTGATAACTTCCAAAGGAACCGTTATCCAAACTTCATATTTGGGGATCGTTTACACATGTAGTAGGGACATACACAGACAAACTTTGAGGTTTTACAAAATGACGAAGGTCTGACAAGCCTGGGCTCTCACTCTACTACAAGCGCAGGATAAAATCTGAAACTTATCCATTTGTAGTAAATCATAAAAAATAGTCTGTATTTAAAATTGGTTTGGGAAGTGAATTTCGGAAAAAGCTCGAAAACAACTGCGAGACTCGATTCCGGGACTGTTTATAATATGTACCTACAAATTTGTACGGAATACTCGATGGGCGAGTCCGACTCGCACTTGTCCTGTCCGGTTTTTTTATATCTCAGTCGGTATGTATTTGGCACTTACGTCCTTCTTAGCGAGATCGTGGTGGTGCTGGATCACATCCCGCTGGTCATTCGCAGCTCGCAACTCGCGTTCCCGTTGCTCAAGTCGCGCATTTAGGCGAGCTTTCTCTACTTCCCATCCACCTCCGCACAGTCGTTCTTGTAGAGATGATATCTCAGTCTACAAGATAATAATAATATGCACTTGAATATTTCCGATACCTATTCACTGTTTCTTATCTCTAAGTTAAGTGAATATTTTACCTGCAATTCTGCTTTTTCTTTATTCCAAGCAGAAGACTGGATATCATAGTTATCCTGTAGCGACTTTAGTTCTTCTAAAGTTGTATTCAATTGTTTCTGAACGTGGATGAGTTCACTGTAAATTCAACATAGTCATTTTATTATCATTCTTTGTTTATATTTTCAGGTCCATTACCAATTTTTTTTTATTTACCCTTGAGCTTGTTCTTTTTCAACAGTAAGCCTGGCCTTTGTCACTACATGCTCCTCCTCTAAAATCTCGTATTTGCCTGTTAATTCCTCGTATTCTGCTTTTTCTACGGCTAGCGAATGTTCCAATTCTGAAATTTTTTATTATTATATATTTTAATTGGCGATGAAAACTTTAGATTAACCAAAATATTAAATTATAAACTAACTTTTGACAGTCTCCTCATATTCTTGCTTGAGGTCGGCTATTCTTTTGGCACCTGCTCCTGAACTCTGCTCTAGCACCTTCAGCTTGCCTTTAAGTGTAGCTAACTCTGCTTCTTTATTCTTACTATCCCTATCGTGAGCAATACGCATGCGCTCTACTTTCTTACGTTCCGCCTAAAAATATAAACATAGTCACAAGAAGACAGCATTAAAGGATGTTGTGATGCACTAGGAAGGGAACCTTGGTACATACAAACGCAGACTTACTTGCAGGTCCGTTTCAAGTTCAGAGGCTTTGCTTTCCCAATACCCAGATTCTTTCTTTTCAGCTTGCAATTTATTCTCTAAGTCCTTTTTCTCATTTTCCAATTTAGTAATATCAGATTTCAACTGAGAAGTTTCAGATTGCAAACTGGCAAGGTCTTTTTCAGTCTTATTGAGGTCTCGTTTGGCCGCTGTTAATTCGTCTGCCTTTTCTTGTAGGTCTTTGGTTACGCTCTCCAATTTTTCCTTTATTTGAGTCATCTCCACTAATGACACTGCTTCATCATACTTTTGGTTAGACGTTTCACGCAGAGCATCTTCCTGAAAATACGGTTTAATGTTATATCTTTAATGTAATTTTAAGGTGCTAAAAACTAGCTCAAATTTTACATGCTTTAAAGAAAAATAAGGTCCAAAACATATATATAAGCTAAATATAGGTGGAGGGTCAGTACTAAATTTGGTTGATAAATATTTGGAGCATTATGAATGGCCTAACTAAAGGGCTTGGGTATATCATTTAAAGGTTACAAGGTGCCATGCAGTGGTACATTCCACTCCATATTTTAAATCGGGTACCAGTTGTTTTATATGAATATCTTTAGCAACTATAGTTGATTCCAAGCTAGTAATTTTATTTTCATATTCAGCCTTCATGTCTCTCATGTCTGTTTCAAAAGTAATTAGTTTACTTTCAGTTTTAATCAGTCTCGTTTGCATTTCGTCTTTTTCACTTATGAATTCGACTGATAGTCGCCTGTGTGAATGCGCTAATGCCTCAGTTTGTTCTTTTTCTTCTGACAGCTGATACAATTAAAATTATATGGTTATTTTACATATTGAAGTGGTTTTTGCGTATATTTGAGAAAAAAACATTACTTACCTCTTTTTCCAATTTGGCAACACGCTCTTTTCGCGTAGTAAGTTGTTTCTCAGCTCGTTTGTATTTATCCTCAGAATCTTTCAGTTTCTTTTCTAGTTCTCCAATCTTCTTAGTTTTATCTCCGACCTGAAAATAAACGTATAAAATATAGTTTTTTTAATTAGAACTATAATTTTAACTCAAATTATTTAAGTTAACCTCTTTTAGTAATTTATTTTTGTCTTGTTCTAATTTGTGCACGTTTTCGACTTGTTTTTTCAATTTATCAACCTCTTTGTCCTTTGATTCCATTTCCTTTTTGAGCTCATCTACCTTTTTCTTACACTCTGCTAATGATGTATTTTGTGAATTGGTAGTTTCTGTAAATAATATGAATAAAAATAACACAAAACTTACGCGCTCACCAATAAATGTACCAAATAATATAATAATAAGGCTAACTTACTGAGATCTGCGATAAGTTTATTAATTTGTGAATCCAAGTTTTTCTTTTCTTCTTTTAGTATTTTACATTCACTAATTGCTTTGTTAAAATCGGTTTCTAATGTTTTACACTTATCAGATAAAGTAAATTTTTCAGTTTCTAACTTTGTATTGAGATCCTTAAAACGACCTATTTCGGTTTGCAGCCGATTCTTTTCATTCGTAAATTCAGATTCATTTTTGGAAAGCTTCGATCGAACTTCTTCAATATCTTTCTCTAATTGAGTTTTGACGTCAAGATCCTTAGTGGACAGACCAGAATTTTGCATTATCACATACATTTCACCTGTGAAAAATATAAGTAAGTAATAATATTACTTATTTCTAATTAATATTGAATACATAAAGATTCGTACCAATTTCGTTCTCCAATTCATCGACCATTTTTTTCATTTGTAGTTTAGTAGTTAAATCCGTAGGTTTTTTTGGAATACGAGGTTTGAAGGATTTTAAAGCATCTTCTTTCAGTGCTTTCAGTGTTGCTTGGAGTTTAGCATTTTCTTTTTCCAGCTGTATTCAGAAAGGTTTGTATTATTTAGGGAAATATTTTACCATGAGGATGTTCAATATTAATTTTATTTACCTTACTGAAATTAAGTTTCAGTTTATCCAATTCATCTTGCTTGGCCTTTAAAGTTTCCGCTTCTTTTTTAGCAACGTCAGCACCAAATCTTACTTTTTTTTCAGACTTTTCTTCCCTTTCTTTGTTGCTCTCTAGGTCTTTTATCTTAGCCTGAGCTTCTTTAAGCTCATTTTCTAATCGGTTTATCTTATTTGTATTTTGTTCTAACGATCTATCTGTTTTTAAGATTTTGGTGTTTTTCAATAGCTGTAAAATACACTATTTTTAGTTAAATGAAATACGATTTTCTGTGTTTTCTTTGTATTTTATGCTTACCAGAAGTCTCTTATTTTCTGCTAGAAGTTTTTCATTGTCAGCCTCCAAACTTTGTGTTTTAGCACGAAGCACACTTGCTTCCTGCTCTATTACTTGAAGTTGGCGTTTTAAATCCACATTTTGCTGGTCACCATCGAGAGATCTTCAAAGATTACGACAGAAAACGTACGTTTATACACTATTTTTACTAAGTAAAACTTATCTAATATAATTAGGCCTCCCTTAGAATCGTGTGTTCACATAAGGTATCCAGTTTATTCCCGTTCCCGTGGGAAATTTCCAAAAAATCCCTTCGACATATAAGACACCTAGATACCATATTTCAAGTTTGTAGGTGTTATCGTATCGGAGTAGTACGTATTTCTCTTTTTAAACAGTTTTAATTTTTAATTCAAAGATATATTTTCCTGTAGTAAAAAGTAGGTACCCTAAATGTTGAGTTACTTAGTTATACCACGCCTAATTTAATCAAAATCCGTCCAGTAGTTTTTGCGTGATACGTACCCAAACAAACAGATAAAAAAACAGACAGAGAAAGATTTCAGAACTTGGTGTTTTGATATCTAAATCGATAACTATCTACACTACCGTAAAAAAACATGTACAGACATGGTTTATTATATGTATAGATATACAATAGATAGTTTTTACTGACTTACCCTTTCCACTCACACAAATTTTAATTAACCCCGGGCAGGAATCGAACCCGCGACCCCCGACTCAGAAGTCAGAGTTTTTACTTACATAACCAGTAACAAAGCCCGTGGGTGGTCACTTACTTGCTTTTTATAAGTGAGGCTTTTGTTTTTTTTTGCGTCAGGCTTAACTCAGCGTGAAGTCTTTCGCAATCTCTCTCTTTTTCAATTAGTTTCTTCCTTAGCTCGTCTATTTCGTCCTCTAATACCTAAAGGAGAAATTGGTACTGTTATTTCTTATGTCTAACTATAAAATATGTTTATTTGGTATTTGTTGATACCTTACTTTGACTTTCTCTTCAGCTAAGTTATTTGTTTTACTGACATTTCTGCGAAGCCCAACTGCAGTAGCTGTATTTATTTTGGTTGTGGTGTTCGATATTTTATCCGTCAGTTCCTTAACTTGTTTTTTTAATGAGTCTCTGTCTTGTTCCAATTCTTCTACCTTTCGTCGCAATACCGCTGCTTCCTTTAAAATAAATGTAAAATTAGTTAAAAGGTTTTAAAAATTTTGTTTTAACACTACGATATTTTACTACTTTAATCTACCTGCTCGTTCAGTTCCAGTAAAAGTCGTAGTTCTGCTGGATCTTCTTCATCTGATATTCCTTCATCTTTCTCATTCGGCGCTTCAATAGCAAGTCTGTTTGTAGGTGGTGTTGGTGATAATTTGCGGCCTGTACCTTAATAATTGACAACAAGAATTAATAATCAAGCATACTTATTTCAAATGACGTATAAAATAGCCAAATGTTTAAGTAAAAATGAACGCTGTTATTTTGGTTCGCTGCGGAAAGTTAGTTACTGTACAAGGGTCACTTAATATTAACGAAAACCAATCAAGTACTATGACGGTATCTGATTTTTATTTACAATTATCTATATAGGATAGCGTAAAAAGTCTTAAAAACAAACTGGAGAAAATGGCTACCATTGATACGCCGGCTGAATATTTAGGCAAAAGCGGGTTAGTAATAACTTCGTATGGTTGCAGAGCCAAAAGACAGAACTTAGGTATGGAATTAGAATTTGGATGGTTATGGGTTAATGGGAGTTTTTTGGATGAGTTGTTAATTTATGATATAATCATATTAAATTTGGATCAGGAATATAGGGTTGTTAAACAAACTGAGTGGTTTTCCCATAACAAAATTAGTGTGACATACTTCTGGCTTTGGTAGCCATTTTCTTCAGCTGTAGAAGCAATGACTCATTGTCATCCTCGACTCGTGACGCAGTTTTACGCAAGTTATTTGCCTGAAAATATTCGTTAGTTATCATTAACTGAAATCAACACTGCATTTCATCTATTTTTTCTATTCTAAAACAAGTATAAGGGAGTTATAAACAAATACGGTACTATAAAGTAAAACAACATATAATATTGGGTCAAAGTTATATGTACCTATTGATGGTAACATTACTGCCAAAGGATTGAATAGTGAAACAAACGGGAACGAATAGTGAGATGAGGGGCCGGCTATTTCTTTATCTGGAGTAAGAGGCGGACTATCCGACTGTTCTTTAGAATTTTGATCCACGCTATTCGACCTCTCACCACTAGATATATCATCATCAATATTAGAAAGTGCAGGGCAAAAGTTTATGTCATAAACCTCCATATTTTCAGTAAGAGTGCCCTTATTGCATCCAGTTTTAGCCTCAGTTCCTTTACCAGAATCACATTCTCGTATTTCAGAGTTGTCAGCTTGTTGACATTTATCGTTGTAAAGTTTAGCCGCTGTCTGGACAATAGCATTTCTAAGTTTCAACTTATCTGTTTGGGTGAAACAGCTAACTCTTACGAAATCTGTTTGCACATTTTTGGTTTTAGTAAAAGCACTTTCTGTTTGAGTGTACATTTCTAAAGATTCATTGTGACACTGCACACTCGATTCTAGGGTAATTTTTCTAGTTTCAGTGAAAACGTCATGCGACATAACAAGATCAGTTTGACAGCCCTCAGAATAATTTTGGATAAAATCTTGAGGTGATTGTGCCGCTTGATTGACTCCGATAGATATCTGACTAATATCAAGTGAAGATAAACTTTTATCAAGTACTAATTGCATCTCAAGAATACGCTTCGTTGAAATTAAAAGTTTCTCATCGACAATGGTTTCGGTAGAGTTTTGATCAGGAATTAGATCGGGGTGGGATGTTTGGGCGGCTTTTGGCGGTAGAGGTATTCTTCGGCGCCCGAAGCGTTCTCGGTATCGATTAGCCTGTTTAAAGACAAAACTTCTGTTCTTTTATTTAATACATTTATGTCATGTCGCATTTTTTGTAGTAGTTATTATACTTAGACAATAACAAATTGTGAGAGTAAAGAATAATTATTTATGGATACTGTATTTGTGTCGCAGCGTTGAGTCAGTTCACGGCTGGCAGCGTGCCAGCTGGCGTTGGTTGAAAGCTAATGCCCTATTAAATGCAATTGTTCCACTACTAAACCTAACTGGTTACCGAAGTAAGTGGAACTGGCATTAAGTTGTTAACATCTAATAAATGGTGGTAATAAATATGGTCTTCCACTACCGTACGTTAAGTGTCTTTTTTATAACCTGACTACGCCAGTAGGTGGGTAATATTTTTGGGGTGTATGTTTGGTGCGGTCTGAAGCTGTAGCCTTAACCGGTAATAGATTTTAATAAATGAGGAGTCGGTAAATTCGTCCCAGTTCTGGAAGTGCTATTGGGTGAGGGAGACGTCACAAAAAAAATTATGGCGGACGCTAGCAATCGTGATGCCTTTAGATAATGTAGTTGAATTAATTTTCGTCTCGAAAGTGATATGGTCTACATTTTTCCTGAGTAGACAAGAAATAGTTATGTAAGTAATTAATTTTAAAACTTGTCAGTGCTTTTTACACTGAGTCGAGTTTTGGTGTTTGTCTAATGTACTGTTAAAAAACCTAAAGTTAATTATAAGACCAAACTTACAATAGTAGTTCTTCTAAAATTAAAGGATTAATCATTCTATTCATTTAATTTCAACATACAAGCTATGCTAGCCAAGCCAAGTGTGTAATATTTCTTATCTTAATTACCATCTCATCATCATGTTTCTTAGAAAAGATTGTTTTAGCAAGATGAGTTCTGTTATATAATGTGATATAGTGGAATTAGCATTTTACCTCTTCCTCAGCGTTGCGTAGTTGCTCTCGTAGATCTGCTTCCCGTTCGAGCGAGTCTTGAAGATCGCGTAGCAACTGCGCCGGATCTTCCTGGCTGCCTCCGCGAGTCAGTGAAGACCGGGACACCTTCTGCTTGTTAGGCAAAGCAGATCTTTATTAGAATGTAAAAAAAATGTGCAACTACAATTCAACATCTGATATTTAAAAATAGGATTTAAAAGACACGGTGCCTCTACAAAACGGTGTTTAAACTTAAAATCTTGTCACGTCAAGCATCAAGATGCAGACGCAATAGTATTACCTCCCCCATGTTAGATTGGTTAACATTTTGTTTCTGTTTATCAGTCAGTATCTTTTTTACTAAATACTCAGTACGTATCACTACATAGTATAAAACAAAGTCGCTTTCTCTGTCCCTATGTATGCTTAAATCTTTAAAACTACGCAACGGATTTTGATGCGGTTTTTTTAATAGATAGAGTGATTCAAGAGGAAGGTTTTAGTGTTAGCATTGCACCCGTGCGAAGCCGGGGCGGGTCGCTAGTCTTCTTATAAAACAAAATCGGTATCCGCATTTGTCTATTTATGCGCTTAGTTCTTCTTAACCATGCAACTGATTTTGAAACAGTATTTACTATCCTTTTTATTTCATTTTATCCTTGCAAAGAAGAAGCTCGTCAATAGATGCTAATTAAGTGACATCATCTTTAAACATCGATTTGTGGTAAGAGTTTCTAATTTTTCTTTGGCGTTATATGACTATGAAACATTAAATAAGACGTATATTACCCCGTCGGCAGGACTCGGTTGTTTTTTAAGGTTCGCAGGTGGTGCACCTGACGCGTCGGCCAGTTTACTATTAGCCTCTGCAAGCTCTCGTTGTAATCGTAGCGCTACCTCATTGGACCGAGACACTTCTTGTTCTAGTTCCTTTATTCTCTTCTCCCGCTGCATACCTTCTTGTCCACCTACTAACTATAATAACAACAATAATGTGTGCAATAACATATAGGTATATAAGAAAAAATATTATTAACATTATTGAAAAAATTATTTGATACCTCTAATAGTTTTTTTTCTTGCTCATTTTTCTCTTGCTCTAACTGGTCAGCTTTTCTTTCAGTCTTTTTTAACTTAAATGATAAAACTCTACAATTCTTAATAGTTTGCTCTAATTCTCTTCTAAGAGATGAATACTCATCTGCTTGATCCTCTCTGAAATTAATCGTACATTGAGTTACATAGAAGATATTTTAAGTTTTACTTCTTTCAGAAGCAGGTGTTGATATTATATGCACAATACCTAAAGTTGTCTTGCATCTCTTCAATTTCTTCCTCCAGATCCCGTAATTCTTTCTTCATGTCCTCATTTTCGTCCATCAGTTCCTCGCACAAAGTTTCAGCTGCTAACAGTTTAGCCCTAACCTGTTCAATTTGACGCGTTTGAGCTTCTGCTGATGGCCGAGACTGTAATGAAAATTCATTGAGTATAGGGCCAAAGTAACGTTTTACCTAAACATTGCTTTTACTACATACCTCTATCTCTACCTCCATTTCTTTCACTCTTAACGAAAGATGTTTCTTTTCGTCTCTCAAGTCTTCATTCTGAGCAGTGAGTTCATTGACTTTCTGTTGTAGTTTTAAAAGTTCTGAAGATCGACCTGTAGTATATTTGTTAGCTGTATCGATGTTGGCTAACCTCCGGAGCAGAATGTCACTTTTCTCCTTTTCAACTCTCTCACACCGCTTTCTCAGTGTGTCAACTTCTTGCTTTAAGCTTTCTATTTGTTCCTAGGACATTATAAATTTGTTTTATATTATTGAAACAAATTAACAGAAAGGTAGTTCATCACTTTGCTCTCTAGTATCTAAAATATCCAAACAATCGGAAATCAATGAAATGTAAAATTTCTAAATTATATTTTTTCAAGGTTTAGCGACACCTATATTTTTGTTCCATTAGCTAGAGAGATGAGCCCATGGCCCAGAAGCATGACAATTCTTGAAATTACGGTCAGCGCGCTTAGTAGAGCTCACTAGGCTATTTTGCCCAAAGGATTAGCTTAGCTGTCCAGAGGGGAAATGCTGCCATTATTTTGGATGCTTTGCCTCAACATTGTGCTCTGGATTTAGTTTATCTTTAGTTTGTAAATAATAAATTTAGGCAATATTCAATTAATTTAAATGTTAGGTCATTCTATTCTAGTTACTTTGCGTTATGCTTTCACTTAATTGTACCTGATATTCTTTGACGTTAGCATCGACTAATGTAGTTTCCGTGGTGACCGTGCCAGCATTACTTGTTTCATCGTCTGATAGATCTTCTTTATCACGTGAGGGTCCACCTCTCATCGGGGGCTTCGAAATTGTAGTTGATGAATTCCTAGAACTTTTTACCTGTAAATATTTCATTTACTATATAGTTAAGTCGCGCTTCTAAACAAATTAAATAAAATAAGCCGCGAAGTTTATGAATGTACAATGTATTTTTCTAAAATCACACCTGCATCATGAATGAAACATCATCCTTAGCTGATGTTCGGTCTTCTTTTGGTTTAGGCGGTTTTTCTTCTTCTTTACTCCTCGACGCGCTTCTCCTTTCTCTCTCCTTTTCTAAACTAGACTCCTTTTCAAAACTATTTTGAGCTTTTAAAAGTTGCATCTGTAAAAAAATATTTGCACCAGTGATGTTACATATTTAATAATAACAATGCCTAGACCTATTTACTTTTTATATTGCAATTTTTAATTTAATAAGTAGTAAAACGTTGAAAATTAAAAAATCTGTAACATAAGAGTTTATAAATAAGAGCGGCTCTTGAAAATTGTGTTATATAATATGAAAGTATAATTAGATTTCAGGGCATTTCCTCAATTAATTATGATGCTTGCGTACTTGCCAACCACTAAGTTTGACGGCGACCTTTCATGTTTATTTTTGGCTTCGCATTGCTACATATAAAGTTGAAAGCTGTAGCAGACAGATATATCGGTTGACCCACTTAGAAGTTCAACTACGTTTATGAAATACGTTAACTCACCCTAATTGCAGATGTTACCGTCATCATTGCATTATAATCGTATACAATGTGGTATCAGGACCTAAAATTACCAGTCAGGCGAATCAAAACCACGAGGGGAATAAAAAGAAGTGGGTCTGTATCCGGATTCCAGACACACGGCCGTCTATGTCAGCGAGTTGACTACACTTGTATGTGTTAATCAAATAATAACTCGACAACTATCTAAGACTAATACACACACCGGCACAATTAGCGGAACAGAAAAAAAAAGGAGAAAAAAGAGAGAATTTAGAACAATGAATGTAATTTTTAAACAATATATTATTTAAAATGAAACAACAATTAAATTAACATGTTTTGACATTCATTTGTAACACCATACTTAAAATTTTATAAAAATAAAAATTAAATTAAACAAAATGCATTTTTCTTCGATTTTTAATTATAGAGAAACAGCAGAAAATTCAAGATTTTCCAAAGTTTAACAACAATTTCAATGACTGTTCAATATCGAGTGTTTCCTCCTCGTGCTCTGATGAGGGTTTCCATCCGTCTGGGCATGCTGCGGATGATGTTATCAATGGTTTCTTGGGGCAACCTCTGCCATTCTTCAAGTAATGCGTTTCGCAACTCGTTGAGATTATTGGGAGGGGGCATTCTTGACTTTACACTCCTCTTTAGCAAGTCCCAGACGTGTTCTATAGGGTTCATATCGGGGGACCGTGCTGGCCACTCCATCACCGTTATACCAACATGGTTTAGGTATGTCTGTACTGTGCGAGCACTGTGAGCCCGAGCATTATCCTGCATTAGAATGAAGTTGTTACCAATAAAGGGGGCAAATGGCACAACATGTTCTTCTAAAATCTCCCTGATATACCGATCAGCATTCAGATTCCCGCCATCGACCACTACTAACTCCGTACGAGCTCCTAAACATATTCCTCCCCAGACCATAATTGAACCGCCGCCATATGCAACTGTATTTTCAAAATTAGACTGGATATACCGTTCTCCTTTGCGTCTCCATACTCGCTGCCTTCCATCAATTTGATTTAACATAACTCTGCATTCATCAGTAAAAAGAACCTGTCCCCAGTCGTCGAAGTCCCAATCACGATGTTCACGACCAAAGTGTAGACGGTTTGTGCGATGATGTCTCTCAAGTTTTGGGGCTTTGGCGGGCACATACGAGCCTATACCCACTTCTTCGAATCTTCTACGAACTGTCCGCTCACTCATCCTTACTGCTCGTACCTCTTCCAGTAAATTTCGAGCCTGCACCGCCGTTAGTCTCGTGTTCCGTCGGACTTGAAGTTGGAGAAAACGGTCATCCCTCCTTGAAGTACACCTTTTCCGGCCTTGTCCTCTCCTTCTCACTAGAGCATTCGTCAATCTGTATCGTTGGATGCTACGATAAATCGTTGATAACGATCGACGAAGGCTTCTGGCAATCGATCTGTAGGTTTGACCATTTCTCCTCATTTGATCTGCCCTAATGATTTCTGATGGCGTTAAATCAGGCATAATTAGATGCTCGTAAATTATCAATATGCGAAAAAACTCAAAAGCCTTAAAAACTGCAATTCAAAGCTTTTCAAATGGAATTCACGAACCTTCTAAAAACGGACAAGCGGTGGAAAAAATGAATCAATGAAAATTAAAACAAAAGAATGAAAAAAAGGGCAGTCGCTTAGTATTCCATTTTTAAATTAAAACCCAAATTTAAAAAAAGCTTGTTTAGCCGGCCAGTAACACGCAAAAATGCGTAAATACTCCCTTTTTTTTCTGTTCCGCTAATTGTGCCGGTGTGTGTAGTTAGGCAATTATAAAGGCAAGACGATATCGATCTTCTCGTTAAGGGACAGAATACCTATTAGTACTAGTTACAAATTTATGTTTCAGTGTGACTTTAAAGAAAATAAACTTATAATTATACTGGCACACAATAGAAATCCAGATCTTCTGCTTCTGTTCCAAATTTTTGAATATAAATATAGATTGAAATACGACTCGTAAACGTTGAACTGAGTAAATGCCATGGCTGCATTGAAATAAATTACGTAAATAGGTTTGTTTACCTTGCGTACGCGTTCCGCGAGGGAGTCGTTTTTGTTGATGGTGAGATTGGCCGGGATGACCGGTGGCGGGGACGGCGACGGCCGACGTAGCGTCACCGTGTCTACTGGTGAATTTGTATGCAAGTTTAATCACCATATCAGTTTATTTCACACTACCTAAGGCATAGCTATGTTTTATTGCCGATAGAGCTCGTCCTTAAGAATTTAGTGTACCTTTCTATCTTTGAACGAATTTGCAGAATCGGATTAGCAGCTTCAGAGATTACCTCCTGCAAACACACCTACAACTTTACATGTTTATAAATTTAGTGTAGACAAGTGTGGATTAACACTAATACACTACTGCATTTCTTTTTGAAGATATGAATATTCAATGATTATGTTATGTAGAAATACACCTTTTTGATGATGCTCTAGTACGTGGTTCCCATTATGGGCGATGATGCCGATGGCACTAAATGTTGGATCTTTGCAGTCCTATAATGTTACTGTTTTGTCTTAGTGTTTATCTAAGTAGTGGACTCGATTCTGGCTGACCAAATAAAATTCCTAATTTTAAGTTAGCTCTATTCTTTTCCACCGCTTTGGAAAGGAACAGAAATAAGCGCCATATTTATTTATATATAATGACACAAATGTCAAAATAACAAAATTGAACCTTATGAACGCATTCACATCTTATTAAAACACGTAACTGTGTTTAGCAATTTTAGCGACGATGTAACAAAGTCATGGATAAAGGTGACAGATAAGCACGTTCATAAGGTTCAAATTAGTTGGTTATTACAGGTTTGACATTACTCTTCAATCTATGGTTTGTTTCTGTCCTTTTTCTTCCGTATTGTATGGAGAAGGATAGGCTAACTTAAAATTAGGAATTTTAGCTGGTCAGCCAGAATCGAGTCCAATGCCTACTAGTTTTTGTCCGGTAATAAAATGTTGAAGACCATTGAAGTCGAGTTATTGAAATAAAAGTTTCCATATCAAAGACATCTATACTAATATTATAAATAGGAAAGATTTGTAAGTATGTTTGTATCTTTGTCACGAATAGGTAAACTCAAAAAGTACTGGACCGATTTTAAAAATTCTTTTACCAATGGAAAGCTAGAATATCCCTGAGTAACATAGGAATACGGGAATAGCTATATTTTATTCCCGTATTCCTACGGGAACGGGAACTACGCGGGTGAAACCGCTAGTTTACTATACGAGTATATTCAACAAGTTTCATCCAAATCCTAAAAAGAACATTAATACCTAAATCGTATTTATAATGTGGGATAGTTATCACGTGATATGGTTAGTGTTTCTGGTGGCGGCTGATTGGTTACCAGTGTTATTCTGTCCCGTGTCGAGGGTCGGCAGTGGTCCCGTGGCTCGCCGTTTGGGCAGCTTCAGGCTGACGGTGACGGCGGTCGTGGTTTCGCTCTCGTTCGCCCCCAGGTCTGGCGTCGACGTCCACGATGCGCTGGTTCGGCTGAACCCTGCTTTACCAGAGGCAACTAATTGTTACTTTACGAGTATCGGCGATATATTTATTTTCGATTCGTCCAACATCATCACCATCGAAGAATGTTAAACAAAATAAAAAATAAATAATCTTGAGCCTTTTATCGCAGGCAGGCAGGTATTTCATTTCAGGAAATACCCACATTTAACCAGTATAATCTTTAGACCCCTGGTGGTGAGCCCATTGCTGGACCGGATCTGCTACACATACCTCAGAATTAATTCTGGGGCCTACGGGTTTCCTCACGATGTTTTCCTTAACCGTCGAGCTAGTGAAAAATATGTACCTACGTAAGTTTTTTAAAACTTGTTGGTACGAGTACATGCCAGGCTTCGAACCCGCGACCTCACGTATTAAGAGGCGGTCTCTATCGCTCACTTCACTAAGTTCTCCTTCACGGTCGAGTTAATGATAAATTACGTACGTTGGAATTGAAAAACACCCAGGAATCGCCGGCCCTCACGTATTACGGATACGGATATTTAGAGCCCAATTCGGCGTAGGTACATTGCGGCACAGACATAAATAGTACTTATAGTCGTCTAACACAAGCAGCGATCTATGCCGAACCTGGTCCTGAATATCGAGAAGCGTAACTTTTTAGAGGCTCTCGTTTCCAGGGCAAAAGGCTTAAGCAGCTAATAGTTTCATACGAATAAGTCAACTGTTGTATGCGGTAGGAGCTCACCTGTGGAGAAGGCGTCTTTCTTTGGCGGATCGATGTTGCTGAGGTTGGTACTGGACGCCCAACCGCGGCCTGACCTCTCCCCGTCTCCGCCATTTTCTCCATCACGACTCCTGTTTAGGAAATTCTTTAGTAAAATTTACTTGTAAAGTTTATCCACGATGACTTAACGATTGAAGTAAGTATTTCTAGCGTTTCCGAATTCAATTTCACCCGGGTAGGTCCCGTTACCGTGGGGAAATTATAGCCCACGTTACTTGTAGAAAAGTAATCTTAATATCGGTCTAGTAGTTTTGGAGAATATTCATTACAAAACAAACATCTCTTTCCTTCCTTCCTTTATAATATTAGTGTAGGCTAGAAAATTCACTACTCTATTCGCGTGAATTTTAGGTTATCAGGTTAAATCTCCTTCTTGAAGAATCACACTATCGTCCTACCAAATTCTATCAAGATTGGTCCATCGGTTTAGCCGTCAAACGGTAACAAACAGTTATCTACTTTCGCATTAATAGGCACAGAAGTAGCGATTAAATACATGATGGATTGTGTAAGTAAGTAGTTTCTTCGTAATAACGTTCTATCATGGAGAAAAAACGTACTGCTCCTACTTTCGGTCACTGAATATACATAGTACTAAGGTAGGTCATATAATATACCTACATGTAGGTATCGTATGGAATGTCGTATTGAAGTAACGTTAATTGAGGTTTAGATAATATTATATAGAACACCATATAGAAAAATCAGTAGAAATCTATTTGAGCAAATTATATCCATCTCAATCATCAACTAGTTAGACTAACAGATTTGATCTTGCGTAGGTAGGTACTAATAATAGTTTAGTTTCAGCTCAAACTATTGTTTCATAGTTGCTCGTAGGTTGGAACTATTTCTGGGGAAAATATAGGTAAACACTAAGTATGCTACCTAGAGGATTGTAAATATAAACATCTTCTGTCTTCTTCTTCTTCTTTATTATAAAAATCAATTGCTGTTCGTTAGTCTCGCTAAAATTTGGAAATGGCTGAACCGATTTTAATGAAATTTTTTGTGTGAGTTCGAGTAGCTCCAGTAATGGTTTAGACGGTGGCAGAACAACGTTTGCCCGGGCCACTACTTTCTAATAAAACCCAATTAATCCAGCAGACTGAGAAATTCAACGTTGATGTAAAATTATATTCAATTACTGGTATTTTATTTACGAGTAGCGGGTGCCCAGCGGCGTTGCCCGCGCGGATCCAGTTTATTCCCGTTCGCGTGGGAATTTCCGAAAATCCCTTCATAGTGGTTGTCTACGACAATAATACACCTACCTACATACGATATTTCAAATAGCGAGTGCCCAGCGACTGTGCCCGCTAGGATCCAGTTAGTTCACGTGGTAATTTCCAAACATCCCTTCATAGCGGTTGCCTAGGACACACAAGACACCTAAATACTATATTTCAAGTTTCTATTTGTTATCGTTTCGGAGTAGTACCTACTTATTTCACCTTTCACCCAGTTTTTTAATTATCTAGAATGAGACATTCTCCCGCTGTAAAAAGTACCTACTCTAGATGTTGACCCAGTAACTCAGTTAACTCCACACCAAATTTCATCAAAATCATCATCAGTAGTTTTTGCGTGATGCGTGTACAATCAGACAGACAAAAATTTTAAAAAAATGTGTTTTGATATCTACATCGATCACTATCTATCTACACTACCGCAAAAATTTCCAAAAAATATTTCATGTACAGACACGGCCTAGTTACAGTTTTATTATAATGTATAGATAGACTAGCGACCCGCCCTCGCTTCGCTTCGGTTTATATGCTATTATCAGAGTTTCTCTACTATATTATACATGTATTATATACATATTATAAACCTTTCTCTTGAATTTCTCTATCAATAAAAAAAACCGTACGTACATTATTTTAAATTTACTCTCTTCTCTAGTTTGTAGTAATGTTAGGCGATGGCGGGATTACGTCAATCCGTCAGTACCGAGTGCAGTACAAACAGTTCGCAAAAAAAGCTTCGGAATTTGGAATCATGCCACGACCTTTGTTGTTTGTTATGGGCAAAAGATTGTTGGATGTGTTCAGAAAGGAATTCAGTGTAAGTACGTTTAGCTAGACTGAGCTCAGTTGTAATCGTTAGCTTACCATACAAGGCGATGTTTTTTAAATATATAGGTACATATATCGTTACAAATAGATGTAGTACATTTCCCGATTTCGTAATTTTTTTAAATTGATTTTGAAGAGGCGTTTGTTTTTCAATAATAATAAGTTACGTTATGGGCATATTGGTTTTTGGGCCCTCTATGATCCATGTACAATGATCATGATCATACGAGATAATTTTAAAGTTTTGTAGCTTCTTATGATTTCTCGTATACTACCTACGCTTTCCTCAGATTGTTAACAACCGTAGTAGATAGGTATATCATTGGCTGTTTACAGTATAAGTAATATTTTGTTCTTTCGTACCTACTTTGTCTTCGTCCATAATGTTTATTAGCATGTTTCTCCATCTATGGATGACTTATTCCGTTGATCCGTTCAATGGTAATGGGATAGTTGACAGCATCGAAGTTAAATTCGGAGTAATTCATTAAAAAGATTATCCCAAAACACCTTTATACATGTAAGTATTTCGGTTTTCACTTTACAATTATGGCAAATTTAAAAATAATAGTTAAAACAATCATTAAAAGTGTTGCAATTGAGTAGGTACTAGAAACTATGACGTCACACCTTGCTATTTCAGTACATTTTCCATAGTAAAATTTCGTTTTGACAGATCATAAAAAATAAATGATATGCATTACATTACCCTATTACACCTTATATTTGACATAATTCGGTTATCAGTGTTATCACAAGGTTTCCCTTATGGTATTTTTAACCGACTTCAAAAAGGAGTTTATCAATTCGTCTGTATTTTTTTTATGTTTGTTACCTCAGAACTTTTGACTGGGTGGACCGATTTGGATGATTCTTTTTTTATTTGAAAGCTGGTGCTGTCAGATTAGTCCCATTTTAATTTCGTCCAGTTCTGACAAAGGAATCCATGAGAAAACCATATAAGTTGAAGATTGAAGTCGGTTTTTTTTACTCTTTAGAGTGATTATTATGCTTTTATTACAATTAATCGCTATAGTAAGAAGAAATGGTAGATTGCTAGTGCACACCGTATTTATGTTCTGATATACATAGGTAAGTAAGATGTCATAAGTATATGAATAATTCATAAATCAAGCTACTTAGTTCTTCTGCCAGTAGTCCTAAAGTACGATAATGCTGTGGTTGATATACTGAACAATTCACTTGTTCTATCCTACTATTATTATAAATGCGAAAGTTTGTATGGATGGATGTCTGGATGTATGGATGGATGTTTGTTCCTCTTTCACGCAAAAACTACTGAACGGATTTTGATGAAACTTTACAGTTATGTAGCTTATACATCAGAATAACACATCCTACTAATATTATAAATGCGAAAGTTTGTATGGATGGATGTCTGGATGTATGGATGGATGTTTGTTCCTCTTTCACGCAAAAACTACTGAAAGGATTTTGATGAAACTTTACAGTTTTGTAGCTTATACATCAGAATAACACATAGGCTATATTTTATCCCCGTATTCCGACGGGAACGGGAACTACGCGCTGCTAGTTATGGTATATAGAACACGTGATATAATAGATATACCTACCTATCCACGCACATGGTAACAACTCAAACAGTAACATACAGATACCCCTGTAAATACTTTAAAATTGGTAATTTTGGAATTAATTATCTCCTGTATGTATGGAATGGATGTATCAAAGACGTTTAAAGAAAAAGTTTCTCTAAAGAGAATGATTTCGTTCCAATCTCTTTGGGATGTATATTGGAATAATGATATTGTACTAAAGTGGCTATAATTCGTCAATTGTTTTGGGCAGCCGGACTAAGAACTTCGTAAACTTATACCTAGTTTAGCTACACTGACCGTGACGTAGGCGAGTTCCAAGATGAGAGGCTGGGCGTGGAGGCGGTAAAGTCGTCCTCCTTCTTACGGCCTCCGCCGTGCTCCTTGTAGTCGCGGAAGCAGCGCTTGCAGCGCGTCGGCCACCGCACCTGCGGGTGGAACCCCAGCGGGCACAGTGGGTCGCCCTTCACCTTCGGGTACAGATGGTGCATCCTCGCTGCACTTCACCACAAATGCACTTCACAAATGTCCAAGATTTCAACTAAATGCCACTAATTCACCTTAGAATCACTAATCACATTCGCTCTTTCATACCACATCACATCATATCGTTCAATGCGCTTCCGACTTGCAGATCACCGCACAACTACACATGTTTATGGAATGAGCTTTACGATTGTACGCTATAAATAATAAATTGTTTGACTAGCAGCGTGCTCGGGCGCTAGTACGTCTGCACCCAACAGTGGCAATAAAAATATCCCACTGCTAGCACTGAACCGGGCGACCTAAATCGGCTGCTCCGGTGTCGCTACTATTTCTCAGACTTTCTATCGTAAACACTAACACTACTAATCATTGAAGTATTTTTATGATGCGTCTGCTAACAGTTCAGTTGGAGCGTCGCGCCCGATTCTGCGTAGCGACTGTAGTGCTGGGGTGGTATGGGGATGTGGATGTGCCGGAGACAGCGCTGGGTGCTGGCGCGGCGCAGGCGGCGATGGGGCCGGCGCTCCGGGGACTGGCGGCGGCGCGGGCAGCGAGCCAACACACAGCGCGCCTGCTGCGCCACTTATGCTCTATTACACCACATACCGCCGCTCTGCTCTGATCGTCAATAAAAATAAATCCGAGTTGCTAATAAAATGCGTCAGGGAGTACCCCGTCGCATGGCGCAGCGCCCAGAGTTTGCGCGGGCTGCGGCTGCAACGTTAATTAGTTAGCAATTCTTTCTTTGTTTCAGAATAGACGTCAAGGTACAACGGATAAAAATATACAGTTCCTCGGTTTAAGGTATTCATCACGTCTATTGGGTTCCAAACGCGAAGTTGGCACGTTATAGTAATAGCATTATGAATGGGTGTTGACGTCAAAATAGCAAGCAGACTAGGAAGTTTTCCTCAGTTACGAATATAACTCCATTCGAATTTTAAGCCTGCAAAATGTTGCGAATGCGTGTCCAGATTTTACGTTCTTGGTTAATGCATAGGAGTTCTTTTAAATTCTTTTTAGGGTTTCGCACCAAAATGGTAAAGAAGGTTGCGGCCTGTCTGTCTTGCTTGGCCGATTTTATTTGTTACTGATTTGTAGGTAGGTACAGTTTCATTAATTGCTGTTGAGACTTCATAGAACTGGTGAAGAGTGGATGTGGAATAATCCTTACAGTACAAGAAAATAAAGTGATATTTATTTATCTCCGCTCCATACAATAATCATTGACTATACGCAAATAACGTCCAAAGAAGACCCCAATATAAAATGATGAAAGAAATTAGCTCAATCAAAACTACGCACAAATAAAAACCCATATGAACAAAAGGGTATAACATTTAATTTAAAATAATCATGATAAAATACGAATACCACATTACACAATTTAGAGTTATCGCGACATTAAATTCGATTATAATGGTGTCATTATTATGCATTATTTTGTATCACATTGAATAGGTATATTACGTTACATGCTACGCTCCGTTTTCATTATTCTAATAGACCATAAGAAATTAGAAAGAGTGAGTATCTTGAGGGTTTCAGCAGAAATCGCCTTCATTCAGAGGTTCGTCCTCTTTCTTGTCGTACACGAGGGTTTTGTAGATGACCTCCTCGAAGTGTAGTGCATTCAAGCCCTTGGGCTCGGCAACTTTGATTTTAACGTCACCAGGGTATAAGATTTCACCCTTGTTCTTCGTGCATCCCATCACTAGCGACTTCTGCAGTTTATCAATGCATGGAATCTCTGGAATGGAAATATAATTTTAGTGATACAAGAAAACATATGATGTATTGCTCTGATTCCTCGTCCGAAAACAACGTGGATTGAACATCTACATATAGACTAGATCTATAGTAACATCATGATCTATTATTGCTGCTTAACTCTCTTTTTCCAAAAATAACGTCCAGACTAGATATAACTACTTACCCAAAGTCTTAATGATTCTTTCAGAGACCTACGTAGGCAATAATAGGTACAAGGAAAAACGATCTGATTCATGAGCAATTAAATTGTTGTCGATAGGTTCTCTATTTCAAATTCATTATGGTGTCTTTGTTCCTTTACGCGAGGTGTACCTAATTCGTAAATAGACTAATTCGCGTTATGCCTAAATGTCATTTTCAATTCGCTTTTAGCAAAACTCTTTGTTTGCCTAATGTTTATGTAGTCGCAATGCAGTATTGTGAAGAGATTACATTTTGAGCTATTCAATATAAAAATAAATGTACATTCGCGCCTATCCTCGAGGTTTCTGGAAGTAGATAGATACCCACTTTTCTCCAGTATTTTTTGTGGATCCCTAAATCAATCAAGGGGGCCGTTACACATGCCTCTAGGGCTATCCTGAGCTATTATCTAACTATCAAAAGTTTGTGAGTATGTACGGATGTTTGTTGCTCTTTCCCGCAAAAACGACTGTACGGATTTTGATGAAACTTTACAGTTATATAGATTATACATCAGAATAACACATAGGCTATATTTTATCCCCGTATTTCCACGGGAACGGGAACTACTTGGGTGAAACCGCAGACCCCTGCTAGTTATTCTTATAAGTGCATCGGTGCAAGAAGATAACTTCGTGATGACAATGTGATCACCTTTAATTTCGAGTATACCTAACTCATGAAAACTTGCAAAATACGAGATATGAGTCCTGTAATAAATCACTAGGTATCTGTTTTATTCTATCGATCCCTCAATTTTGATGATTGTGATTAAGACGATTATCGGCATCAGAGCATCGGAATCCCGGGTAATACCTTTACTGCACCGATTCCAAAGTTTTTGTCGTACCGTGAAATCCCGGCTTCAATACGAGAACTAAAGTTACCTGATGTGTACCCTTGTATATTTCATAATATTAGTAATATGTATTTCCAATCTAGATTAAATATATGCCATTCTGGCACTTGTACTCATTCACCGATTTTTACTACTATTATTTTTCACGCGGATCGTGAAACCCCTGCTTTACTGTGGCCGCTTGGGCCCTTTGGTATAGAAAACTAACTCATTACAGGACGTCCATGTTTCCGTCGCCTATTCCTAGCCTACCTGATGTGACGACCTTCTTGATAGGCGTGCCAAGTGAAGCCTCGATGACGCGCACGTCTCTCACGAGTTGATGGAACTCTGTTGGCGTGAGAGAGCATACGTGGTCCGTTCCTTTCATAGCCTTGTCCAGGGTTATATGTTTCTCTAACACCTGAAAGAAGGAGATAGAATTTTATTATAGCTGCCTTACAAGTAGTAGGTACCTAGTTATTTTATAAAAATATTTTTATTATAAACTGATATTTGAAAACCCAATCATGAGGCAATTTACAATGATAATTATTACACACACAAACGTCATACCGATAACAGTATAGCCTTATTATGTTTAAACAACAGCCTTATACTATAATTATATTTTTTCGAAGTTCTGTATAAGACTGTCTTGGTTCTTGGGTCTATTCAAGATTTTGTGCGTCTGCCCTCGTCTTCCTCAGTTTAAACAGAGACCAGTTTAAATGTTTAAATGAAGTCTTTGTTTGTTATGATATATTTACTGTAGATATGGCATACTTCAGTATGTAGTACTTATATATTTTCGAAGTTGAATAACCGTTAATTCTCAAACATTAAAACAGATTTAGTGTATTCAGATTGTTAAAGGTATACCAGAGTTTGTAAATAGCTTTTCCCTATGCAACGCAAGTATTCTGTTCTAACCAAAGGGCCTTGACCGATTTTTAAATGAGGTTAAGAATATTTTTGGGGTGCGTTAAACGTCACGTAAACAAGTTTCTTTACAGATACTCTAATCCGTCGTTCTCGGAATTAACTTCTGTTTGTGTATTCCATAATTAAGTTCTTACCTTTTTCGTAACATTATATAGTGTTTACAAATAGCGAGTCTCGATGTTAAGTAAACTTATCGCATTGAAACGCTTCAAAATTCTTGATAATAGATTATACGTACCTATACCTATAAATATATCTTGCATGAGTGAAAAGGGTGTTGTTATCAGTCACATGTCTTTCTCTACCAAGTTGCATTGATAAGTGTCTACGATCACTCGTACCTACTTATAGAAACAACGAAAAAGAAGCTAGTAAACTTGCGGGGCTTCACTCCCAAAAATTTTGTAATTCTATTCCCTGATTAAGTAATGCGTATCTCCAAGACCACAGATACCCATGCAACGAAGTTTAACCGTAATTGCCCTCGACTTTCCTCGGATTTCAGGATAAAACGTATCTATCTCAACATATGCGATTAATCTCGTGCTGATATTCATAAAAATCGGTTCAAAGGCCGTGAAAATGTATATTTGGCTTGAAAAATCAGTGTCATTCTCATTTATAAAGTAGATATTGGTATAAGAAACACTAACCTTAGCTCCTAACGCCACAGCAGCCAGCGCTACCGCTGTCCCGACTTCCTGCCCTGAATACCCCACTGGGACGTCAAACGTGTTTTTATAATCCTGCAGGACAGTCAGGTTGCAATCTTCAAAAGGCACAGGGTACGCAGATATACAGTGGAGAAGGCAGAACTGCTTGTGCTGAGCAGATATGATATCATAGATGGTCTTCACGGCTTGCTTATCCACCATTCCTGTGGATATGATCAGCGGGATTTTCTTTGAAGCAGCATACTTGAGGAATAATAAGTTGTTGGAGTCCCCTGAACCTATTTTGATGAATGGGACTTTCAAATTGACCAGCAAGTCGAAGGATACCTGAAAATATAGAGGGAAGGTCTCAATTATTAGGTTTAGCTAACCTACCTTAAATAATTGAGAGAGTTAGGGTTGAGGAAAATATTATTTTTCTAGTAGAGAAATCCAGAAGACAGATAATTAGTGATTTTATCACCAAAGCGCTATCCAAATAATTTTGTAAAGGCTGACGTTTAGTTTGATTGCTACAAAATTTGAAGAATTTTTTTTTTTTTATCAACGTCTCCTTTTTTCCGTAGGGGTAGGCAGAGACAATAGACCACCATCAACTACTGCGAACCTCATACATAGTCGTCGGGTTCGGGTAGTCTAACCTTTTAACCGCCCAATCATGTCAATAGTCGGGAAAGTGATTTGAAAAATAAATATGAACACCTTTTTTATAGTACCTATACAGGGTAATTGATTAAAAAAACATTAAACGAGATGTGGTATTTAAACAAATAAGCTGATTATCTACGTCTTGTCTCATACGCCTTTCAACCATCTGCCCAATGGGTTTCATATGAAACAGCTCAGAATTCCTAATCGTACTCAATATAGGTAAACTTTCCAATAAATCTTTTCGGTCGATTATCAAGCCATCGCATAAGTATAAAATCTCATAGAAATCATCTACATATAGAAGTTATTTCCACTGTAATTTTGTGAGGAAGCTCTATTGGTTTACGGACAGAAACGAGTGGTTATAACACCGATTGTATGAGTATGGCAAACATTTTGTTATATCTCCAATTTTAGTGCATCTACGAGTAGGTAGGCATTTCACTTTCATACTTATTTTGCCATACCCAACTCCCACTGCTATTTCTAATTTTATTACTTATAATCTATAATATATAGATATAAGTATCTACTTAGGTACATAATTTGATGTAGAAACTGACCATATCCATCGCAGATGCAGTGAACGGGATGCCGATCTCTTGTGAATATTTGAACAACTCTCGGTACTGGCTGTCGGAAAATTCCAAATGGCGCTTGTGTTCACCATACGTGTTTCCCCACGAGTTGGAGTTGTTGTACGGCCGCTCCAGGTACTTCTTCGTGAACTTTTCTTTGAGACATGTCTTTTGAAACTTGACACAGCTGGCGCCCGCTTCCTGGAAATGCATAATAATTATGAACCAGTTTATATATAGTTATTTGTAAGTATCTAATAGCTAAAGAACTTTGTTTTCTAATCGTAGGTATGCACCTACTGGTATCTAAATATTGGGTGTTTGGCCTAATCTAAAATCAGTTTTTACATAGGTACAATAATTAATAAGTATTAATCTATTGTGCATACCTACTACTAAAACAATAGTTGAACCGATATCGATCGACCCTAAGGTCAATATACCTACCTACTTATTATGTGATGCATGATAGTTAGTTACGTATTTGTGAATAATTGTCAACAATAAGTATTCAATATTTTCTGCATGTGGCCACTTGATTATCGACTGGCCTGATGGCTCAGTTGGTAGTGCACATACTTTCTGAGTCAAAGTTTTGGTTCTCGCCGCCCAGTTCCAAAATTTATGTAAATGTGCACGATCGTTGGTTTCGAACCTACCTGTGTTTATGTATGTTGATTTCACAAATTTTCAAAACATACATTGATTTTCAGATTCATATTTACTTACGTTCAATTACACTTAATACATACCTATAAATCTTCCATTTTTTATCACTTCTCATCGTTATATATACCTATACCTACATATCTATAAATAACGATTTTACATCATTTATTTTCCTAGTTACATAATATGGTTTCAAATATAGATATCTACCTAAGTACCTAACCCTACCTACCAATATCGTCGATAGACGCGCATAATATAAACTCACTAGATGATTCTGTTTCTTTCTTTTTATTTAAGTACATCTAACAGTCTCAAACAAAACAATGGTCATTTACTTGCATACTAAGTACCTATATCATATTTCGTTACTTTCATTATGCTAGGTACCTACTACCTATGTACCTACTTGTGTGATGTTTACGCAAACTTAAGTGGAGTCGTTTGGAGAGGTCGTCTAGTGCTATTAAGCCTTGACTCCGTTTGATGGTTCTAATAATGTTATTATTATGTACCGATTACAACATTCACTGCCATATTAAAATATTTTTTTTAGTGGCAAACAACTTTTTTGATAACACTATGTAAACTGTATCTATGGTATTCTCTAACTGCAATTTTTTGCTCTGTTAAATATTCTACATGTGAAGTCTAAAAACAAAAATTTGTCACCTCGATTAGTAATTGGCATTATTAGTATTTCTATCATATTACACAATTGGTAATCACACACACACACCCTCACAACTGATAATCTTCCAAAAAGTAAATAAATAAATAAATAAACTTTGTGGTCGTCTGTTAGCGATACCTAGGTATACTTACTTACTATCTACAAGGTGCCTAAAGTTTGGTCGTTTAAGGCAATTAATCAGTGTATTGTGTTCAGTAGTTTAGGCATCTCGCTAGAGCATTCAGCGCATTATATGGGTATAGGTACTACAAAGTTTCACGAAGTTTGATAAGTTATTCAGAGAGTAACATATACCTAGTTAGTTGTTTGTGCATTAATCATGCTTAGGATAGATTCATCACTAGATACCAGACAATCTCTAATTGAAATCGCGAAAATAAAAGTGCGTTGCATTCCTGCTTCGAGTACTAAACAAGAAATACGCCTAACTACTGGAAAGTTGAAACCACTCACCTTAGCGGCTTTTATTAACTTTTTTGCGATTTCAATGTCACCTTGGTGATTTTGTCCGACTTCCGCGATTATAAAACACGGATTGTTGCCGCCAATTCTGATGTCCTCTGTTATCTTAACTTCCACCATCTTCACAGCTGATATTTAAGTTCCATAAAAACAAACAAAAGTGAAACCGGTAATCGACGCGAGCCGACTGTTGGCACAACACTGTCACTGTGAAGCTAAAAGTTTATCGACCTCGCTCAAGATCAGTTTGAGTAAATAAGGTCAATTGAATATAAAAGCGGGCTGCTTGGTGCGCGTTCGCCGCACTAGTGCGCTCGCCCGCATGTACCCGCTCCGCATGATAAATGATAAAAACCAGTATTATTGACAGCGACACTCATGCATGACCGATGTATCTTTGTCCCGATGGTAGGCAAATAAAATATGTGTTAAGTGTATTAACCCTGTTTAATTTACTATATTATACAATAAATTATAAATGCATACTTTACACTTAATATATTAGGTACCTACTCATGTACATATTTACAGTCCTTTGTTTTACAAGTGCTAAATTTCACATGCGGCTATTTTTAAAATGTCTTTGTGATTTTTAAATCTATCGCTTATGGCGCGATTGACTTTAGAATCAGTAGTTTTGCCAAGGAAGTTGGAGATGTATCGGCCAGCCTCCACTAATTTGACAAGATCTATGTGTGTGTTGACCCCGAGGCCGTATAATAAGTAGACCAGGTCCTCTGTAGCCAGGTTCCCGCTCGCGCCGCGCGCGTACGGACACCCTCCGAGTCCCGATATGGACGAATCCACAGTCGTGATCCCAAACTGCAAAAACAAGTTTAATACAAATAAAGCGATGACGTCAGACACTATAACGAGTGGGTGAGATGATACCTGGCAACAATTTTAACAAATCAGAATCACGGGATAAGCTAGAGCTATAATTTAAAGTACCTACCTACACAGTAATTTATGACAACAAATATGATAATATTTTTTATCAGTTGTTACGACCACCTTGTTGATACATCACAATTTATGTAAACAAAGTAGGTAAAAAATCTAGCCAGTCTGTTTGCTTACATAAGAAATTGTGAAGGTGATATCCAACAAGCACAATTATAAAAAACTTCCTCTCTATGAATTGATTTTTTTTCTTCTTTAAATAATAAAAGTAACGAAAGATTATCATAATATATGTTTTATAGCAAAACTTTTAGGCTATTGCATAGCTTCTATCGCGGGCCTTCAGCGCGGGGACCTAATCCAGAAATTCCGTAACGATAAAAACCTCACGCTCCCCACTCCGACGGGCACGGAGGTCCGAGTCCGAGTCCGGGTCCGGGTCCGAGTCCGAGTCCGGGTCCGGGTCCGAGTCCGAGTCCGAGTCCGAGACCGAGTCCGAGTCCGAGACCGAGTCCGAGTCCGAGTCCGACTCCGAGTCCCAGTCCGACTCCGAGTCCCAGTCCGAGTCCCAGTCCGAGTCCGAGATAAAAGTTGCATAATCCAAAGTCCTTCTTAATCTTTGTAAGGAATGCGCCCATTGTGCGCATGACAAGTTTGCTAAGATAATTTTTGCTACTTTTATAATATGCAGCTCAAAAAATATTTTTTGGCTTCCCCTCTGAGTGCTTACCAAAATTTTATTAAACAGTAGCAGCTCATTGCAGCTCAAAAATAATTACAGCCATCCAGAATGACATAAAATGCTGATAGGTTTTGTAATGTTTGCTGGCCATGAGTTGCTGACCAATTAGCTATTTCTGCTTACAGATTATATTTTTCTGCTTACAAAAATACGAATACTCTGCTAACCATTTAAATAACACCCGTGTGGCTTGAAGGCCGTGCATTGTCTAACGTCGTTTCTTTTCGGCAGTCTTGTTGATACAAAATGCTATGCAATAGCTTTACCGCGGCAGTCCCCGAGTGCCACACGTCTTTTTTTTTATGGTTTTCTAAATGTACCTAATTAAAAAGTTATAATGAATTGAAAATTTCAAACTGTCTTATATGACGTAGGCAACCACTATGAAGGAATTTTTGGAAATTGCCACTGGAACGGGAATAAACTGGATATAGGAAAAAATTTATTTGTTTGTTTGTTTGTATTGTATTATATATTTATATTGTATATGGCTCTGATACTACCGGGCCGATTTAAAAAAAACTTTTATCGAAGGTATGATTACCTACCTACTTTTCTAGGAGTAACATGAGCTATAATTTTCCCACGGGAACAGGCCTAAACCACGAAACAGATTTTAAAAATGCTTTCACCAATGGAAAGCTACATTATCAGGGAGATATATAACATCTTCGGCTATATTTCATTCCCGTTTTTCTACGGGAACTACGCGAGTGAAACCGCGGGGCGCTGCTAGTGATTCATTATATAATGACCAATAAGTGGATAATCCACAGCATATGATCAATTGTCCACTATTACATAAGGCCACTATTATTTATAGAGATGGGTGGGTCATTTCATTAGTAGCATCAGGGGAGGCACACTGCGTGACGTCATCGCGCCGCTACAAGTGCATGCGGCTGGCCGCCACCCGGGGCGGTCTAGTAATGGTTGCCGCGCATTGGTTGTATAGATATTGAATTTTAATAAACTATTTTTCTTTACGTTATATATAATGTATGTATGTAGATAACCAAGTTGTATGTCTTCGTCCTACATTTTGCAGAAACAGGCAGTTTTGAAGTCATAACATAACCTAAAGGCTAATTACACAGCTTTTGTTTAGTTGGGTGGTCTTTCGTACCTAAATAAAGAATAATCGTAACATCGTAGGTAAAATACACTATTATACTAACTACTACTACTACTGACGTATAATTTAATGGGTCGAGCTGCTGGCAACCCTAGATCTAAGGCTCCGCCTCCGAAAGAGCGCGTTGCATGCGATAGAAAGAGATGGCCACATTTAGGCACGTTTGGGATACCTAAACAGGGAATTTGTTAACAGTGAACCTTCTGTACGTAGTACTATTACTTATTCTGTGGTAGCGTGTAAAAAATAATATGAAATGAAATTTTATACCCCGAACCTGCTACTCTTCCTCACCTAGCCTGCTACTTATGAAATCGCAAGTCGTGTGAATTTAATTGCACTACTTATATTAAAATTCCAGTAGAAATGTTCTACGTAATTAAAAATCCGGTGCCTGTGAAATTTTACAGGTGAAATCTTTAAAAGTAGCAATCATAAACATCCTTAAATAGTAATTATTTACCTCTAATCCCGCTAGCAAGTTCGACAGGCCCTGCCCGTACGTGTCGTGGAAGTGGAGGGCAAGTTTGTCGGGAGTAGTCGCGGCCAAAACCTCGCTCAAGAGTCGCCGCACTGAACCTGCGGTCCCTACCCCGATTGTGTCCCCCAGGGACACTTCGTAGCACCCCATGTCCAGAAGATGCTCAGTTATCTAGATTGGAAATCGAAATTAAATAAGAAGTTGTCGCAAAACATGTGTAATGTGGATTTAAAAATATTTTAATGTGTAAGTATAAAAAGTTTATTTTTATTTGCATACTTGAGCTAATTGTCTTAAGGGATCTCCAGCTGTCAATTTTTAAGGTCCCGTACCCAAAGGAATGGGACCCTATTATGGGTATGACGTTATAGGAGTCTTAGCCTCCAAGCCAAGTGATAAATAATATAGGGTAAATTTTTAATATATTTTTTTCCAAATCTGAATATAAATAAAAAAATACCTTGGCAATCTTTTTTGGGCTGATTGGCCCATCATAAGGGCAGCCCACTACGCAAGAAACATAGCCTCTAACTCTCAAGCCATCTTTGATAGCCACATCAGCTACTTCTTTGAACCGCTTGATGCCTTCCTCCACGGAACAGTTCAGGTTCTTCTGGGAAAAACCTTCGGAGGCAGCGGGGAATATGGCTACTTCTTCTACATTGCATTGCCTCTGGTACAAGAAAAGAAACATTAGTTAAAAATTGTTACATACAATACTTAAATTACTTATGTTGCATATTATTTTAAACGTCCTAGTACTCTCCCTTACCTTTATAAAGCTCTAATTAGATCCTAATTCGAGTATGCAACAGTAATTTGGAACCCTTAATACATTACAAAAACCCGACTGTGTCCATTGGAAGTTTCTTTGTGCAATATTTTTTATTTTATTTAACTAATAAAAAAAAATATTAATACCTAGTAGTATTTGTATAACAGTCTCGTGCTTAAATTCCGTTACACAAACTTTGACTTACCGCGGATACTATGGGATGTAGTTATGTTGTACGACATCATCGTCATCTACACTAATATTATAAAGAGGAAAGATTTGTATTCTTGTATGTTTGTAACGAATAAACTCAAAAAGTACTAGACCGATTCTTTCACCAATGGGTAGCTACAACATCCCTGAGTAACATAGGCTAGATTTTGTTCAAGTTTTCCCACGGGAACGGGAACTACGCGGGTGAAACCGTATAGAACCGCTAGTACATAATAAGTTGACATATTATTTTGAAATAATATCCCATTCCATATCAAGTACTTTTTAGATCTCAGCAAATTCACGACGAGTACTTATTATTATTTCTTTAAACTAGATCGAAGTGAACGGACTCCTTACGCCAGAAAAATAAAGTTCTAGGATTCCTCCGACATAAAATTGATTATTTGCACTTTCTAAAAATGCAATTCAAAATAAACCATAAATATTTTGTAATAGATTAAAATTTTATATTGGCATCTATTATCTTTTTGTAAAACATTTATAAATAATTATTATAGTTTTAGTTTATATAATTAGACACATGATCGTTTTTCTATTGTTTATGCAGAGAACAATGCTGATTGTATAATTCGTAATACTTTGTTAACTAGTCTTAGTATGTAATATACTATAATAGTACATTATGATATAAGTGCGGTAAGTTGAAAATTACAGCCGAGGAGATATTGCTAGCCCGAGCCGTAGGCGAGGGCTACAAGTAAGCAGAGGCTGTAATATTCAAAGCGCACGTATGTCATACGACGTTTTATAACACATTTGCGAGGAAATAAAATAAAACTCCGACTATGGTAAACGAATAAAAACAATACAGCGTTAAGAAAAAGCGCGCGGCGCGCATCATCATTTTTTTTTAGGCAAAGGCACAAAAAACAGCCAGTATTACTAATAAAGTAAATCAATATTTTTGTGTTTTTGTTACAGATTAATTGGTTGTAATTTACTGTCAAAATTAATTAAATTAAATAATTATGTCATAAATATTTCTTTATTATATTTTATCTCCCAAAGTTAATTTTAATCATAAAATGTTGACAACTTTTTTGACATAAAAACTCTTTGCTGAGATTTTAAAAAGTACCGTTCGTTTTAAGACGAGCATCTTGATAAACCGTGCGTTTTACTTTACACTTACCGCACTTGGGCGTAATGAGATAGAATACGATATTGAAATTGGTGAAATAAGACACCTTTTACGAGCAAATGTGTTATAAATACTATTACATAATTGTTTGTTGTCCCAAATAAAATGATTATAGATATTACAATAAGAGATCAGTATTGTCACTAACTACTAACTAACAAACTATGGAAATAGTCTGAAATTAAGAATTTTTATTTTATTTATTTACTAGCTGTTCCGCGAGGTTTCAACCGCGTAGTTCTCGTTCCCGTGGGAATACGGGGATAAAATATAGCATAAGTTACTCAGGGATATTGTAGCTTTCCATTGGTAAAGAAAATTTTCGTTACAAACATACAAATTTTTTCATCACTATAAATAGGTGCAGAATATGTAGACGTCGAGTTGCGGAAATAAGCCCGCGTTAACATACATACAAATACAAATCTTTCCTCTTTATAATATTATTGTAGCCTCCTGTATAAAATCATTAACAAGCCGATATGGTCAAATCAGTGAGGCTCGGGATCGAATCCTGACATGTACCAATGAGTTTTTCAAAAAACTTACGTAACTAAGGACATATTTATCACTAGCTCGAGGGTGAAGGAAAACATCGTGAGGAAACCTGCAGGTCCCAGAACTAATCCTGAGACATGTGTAAACAGAGCCAATCCGGCGATGGGTTCACCACCTATTACGTTTAGGTATCGAATATTTTCGTGAAAAGTGGGTAAGTATATCCAGTAATGGAATACCTCTGCCTACCCCCTCTGGGATAACAGGCGTGAGATTATTTATTTCTTATGGTCAAATGGTTTACAACTGTGGGGCACAGCATCAAACTCAAATGTCGAAATAACAAATGCGCCCTGGTACCTACGTCACGAACGATCATTTGCATCATGAACCTCACATACCGACCACAAAGGTGGATATAAAAGCCAAATTCAAAACATACAGTGAGATATTTAAAAAGCACCCAAATGAACATGCTCAGGGGCTGTTGGGTACCATGCAACCATATACAATTAGAAGACTTAAGAGAACGACCCCTCAGGACCTGCTGATGTGATACAGAAGCAATAATAATATAGATGTCACTGGACATGCGCCATGCAAGTCTGCTAGCCATAGCTATACCTACTTAACGTTCAGCTAAATGTGAAGATAGTCAGAAAAAATATTAGTGTAGAAGTGTAGATTTACCTTTTATTATTTTGTATATTTAGTGCCAAAACTTCATTATAATCATACATTTTAAACATTTATAACATTTATACCTTAGGCAGAAGTAAAATCAAAACTCCTAGTTACTTGTAATAACATTATAGACATTAGACATATACCTGTACTATATTACTTAAATTAATTTTATTAACTTACAACTGAGTCATATCCTTTGAGATTGGGTATAAGCACCGGGTAGTTGACACCAGGGACCCTCTGAAGATTCTTCATTACTTCCACTCCATCGCTCATTTGCTTCACCCATTTTGGACTAACAAAACTGCCATAAAAAGTTAAACTTTTTTGTATAATTTTCTTATCTCCCTGTTTTGTATAATGTCAGACTGAATAGTGAGTATCATAAATATATATATTACCGTGGGAATACGGGAATAAAATATAGCCTATGTTACTCCTACAAAAGTAAGCTTTCCGTTGGAGAAAGAATTTTTTAAATCGGTTGAGTAGTTTTTGACTTAATTCATAACTGAGATAGAAAAATACAAATCTATCCCCTTTATGATATTAGTGTAGAAGTGACATAGATAGCTGAATGTATGGCATTTTGTTAAGTAAATGAAAATAAATAAATAATCTCACATCTTTTATTAGAGGTATTCCATTTTTTTAAATACCAACGTCTCACCAGGGTATTCTTTGGTTTTCTGGTGGTTGGTGGTAAATGTGATAGGTGGTGAGCCCATACTGTTACACATGCGGGTTTCCCCACAATGTTACTTCACTATAGAGCTAGTGATAAATATATGTAGGTACTTTTTTTTTTTTAAACTGAGTGCTTGGTACATACCAGGATTTGAAGCACCCATGATGGACAGGATGATAATTTACTCATTTATGGAAGTAGGTATAGCTTCGATCCCAGAAAAATACATACCTAGTTGCTAACAATAACTTAAACCAAACTGGTCTGTGCTTGAACTAAAACAGGATCACAGACAACAGCTAGTCTAGTATCACTATCACTACATAGTATAAAACAAAGTCACTTTCTCTGTCCCTATATCCCTATGTATGCTTAAATCTTTAAACTACGAGGAAGGTTTTAGTACCTATTAGCATTGCGCTAGTAATTATACATACCTACACGGTGCTAGAAACTAAAGAAATTTCTTACCTCGCTGATTCAATATCTTTGATTCCAGCCATAGCCAGTTTGTTTATTAGCTCTATTTTAATATCAGTAGGTACAAATTTAGATTCATTCTGGAGTCCGTCTCTTGGTCCCACTTCGTAAATTCGAATATCAGGTACTTTTGTGCTCTGGAAAATATTTAAATGTTGTGTGTGCATTATAGACTAATAAATTAACGATTATTTAGGGACTAGTTTACCATAACAATCTACTTACTATACTACGACTCAGTGTCCTTAGAACACGCAAATTTGAATATTTCACAATAGAGTGCATTTTTTATTAAATACCTACTTCACAACCTTAAGTACTTTCGTACACACACCCCAATTGAACGTTTTTCCTAAATGTAATGGTTAAATCTTTCTTGCTCAGCTAACTTTCGTTATCAATTTGTTGTGTTATTTTTTAGGTGATAGGTGATAACCAGTGATAACATATCATCAATGTTGCCAACTGCTACCCTTTACCCTGTACCAAAGACATTTAAATATAATAGGGCATGCCTTATTAAATATTTTAATCTCTTTGCCCCCTTTGCCCTGTACCTAGTTAGACATGCTACGAAAAGTAGCCAGATTGCCTGATTTGTTAACACAAAAAAGTAGCTAGAAGTAGCTAAAAATTTGAAAATAGGTACCTAAACAATTTGCAAATAATGAATGTAACTTTATATGCATATTACATCATTGGAGATTAAATTAAACACTATTTTTACCCGACAGCGCTAGAAGGAGGGTTACGTTTTTCGAGAGTATGTACCTATGTATGTAAGTATGTATAATTGTTTGGCACGCTCTGCAGCGACTGCAGCCTGAACGACTCGATGGATTTTAGCTTGAGAGGTGTCGTTAGATTCGTATTTACAGTGAGTGACCCTGGGTATATCAAATTTAAAAAAAACTAAATGGCGGATTTTTGGCGCCAAATTGTGAATAAGGAAAATAAGAAAATCGAAGAAATATGTTATGTGGGGTATCATTGAATAGGTATTTGAAAATCATGTTTAGGTTTCTTTTACCATTTTCCATTTCGAATGACCATTTAGGACTTATAACGGTTTAAAGTGGGCTACTAACTAAAAAGTATGAAATAAAAAAGTATTTCTTTACGTAATTAGTTACCTCTATTTTTTCATAGGTAAATCAATTTTCAGTTTATTAAAACAGCTATTAATACTTTTAAATTGATAAATAAGACAAGGCAGAACGCAGTATAAATTTTAAATGAAGAAATCAGTTTTTTACCTTTAATTTATCCCATTATTCGTAATAAAATAAATAAATAAATAAGCCATCCACGCACCTACAGGCATAATTTAAGGACCGATACCCTACTACTAAGTCTCAAAAGTACTCGCATCCTGTGAAAGAGTGAAAGTAGCTAAATTTAGCTACAAGATTTGTAAATACAAAAATAGCTACATCTAGCCAGTGTTGCCAACTGCTACCCTTACCTTGTAGCTAGACATCTTGCGAAAAGTAGCCAGATTGCCCGATTTGTTGACACAAAAAAGTAGCTAGAAGTAGCTAACACTATAAACTAGGTAAAGTAAGCAGATTACGTGTATGTTTTCATAGGTAAATCAATTTTCAGATTATTAAAACAGCGAGCAATAATTTTAAATTTATAAATTAAGACAAAGCAGAACGCAATATAAGTTTTAAACGAAGAAATATGTTTATCCCCTTCATTTATCTAGGTATTAGTAATAAAATACATAAGCCAGCCACGGTTAGGTACAATTTAAGGACCGATACCCTACTATAAAGTCTCGAAAGTACTCACATCTTGTAAAAGAGTAAAAGTAGCTAGAAAAAGTAGCTAAAAAATTTAGCTACAAGATTTTGTAAATTGTAGCTGCCTGATACCCAAAAATAGCTAGATCTAGCTATAAAGTAGCTAAGTTGGCAGCACTGCATCTAGCTAGAAAGTAAGTTGGCCACACCATTGGTAAGGTTGGTAACAGGTCTGTGGTTGGTAAGGCTTCCAACAGTGTTCTGTGCTTCCAACTTGATGGTCTCCCCACTTTTACCATACTGGTCTGTGACTTTTATTGTAGATTGAAGTGGCTTCTTGAGGTAATGAGGATCCGTAACGTTTTTAGTTGAGAATGCAGATTTATAGAGCTAAGAAATCCTTAACATACAGTACAAAAATTTTTGTTCTACGACAAAAATTGACAAAGTTATGACCGAATTCCTAGCGAAGTTCACCGAGTAGCCGCCGCGGTAGCGTCGCCCTCATTGTGACGTCATCACGCTCCCGCGATCATTGAGTGCCGTACATATCTGTGGGCCGTACTTGGTTCCCTCACAGTGACGTACACGCTCTCGCGATCATTGAGTATGTTTATTATTTAATATCTTCGTAAGTAATGGTCTGATTTGGATAATTCAAAAAGAGATATCATTCTTATATCATAAAGAATAACGTGGATAATATTTCTAATGGATTTGCTATAACTGTACTGATCCTCATTCCAAAACCTTCAACCCTCCTATACTATGAAGCAATAGTGTTTAGTCACAGTATATTAAATATTACTAGGTACTAGCGTACTAGGTTTAGTGCTGATGGCTATAAAAAACAAAAATCGTGTCGTCATGTCAATGTTCGTGGTTCCCGAACTCTAACTATGGTTTTAGTACTCAGAGTTCCTGAACGAAGGAAATGAGTCTTGGGTGCTTGGTGTAGTGATGGGAATCGAATCGAAAATTCGAACCATGGTTCGAATAAAACCCTTGATTCGAATTGATTGATACATTCGAATCAATACGAATTTAAACTTTGATTCGAATCAATAAAATCGTTAAATAGATAAAAATATACTTATATACGTTTTCGAACACTATATAGACCTAATTGCTGTGCCCCGCTGTTTCAGCCGCGTAAATCCCATTCCAATAGGAATACCGCAATATAAAGTATCCTATGTGTTAATCCTAGCTAAAATCTACCTATGTTCCAAATTTTAGACTACAAACCAACTAACAAACGTTCAAAAGTTCGAAAAATTATAATTTACCTAACATCACTTTTTAGTACTCACTTATGCCGTATACAGAAAGAAAGCTGAAAACTTATCAGCGTCGACCGGCGCCTGTCGGCACTTATCGGCGCTTATAGGCGCTGGTCCATTCTACATAAAGCAAGCAGATTGAAGCAGAGCGAGCAAAATGTCGTACGATGATTGGTTTCCAGCTTTCTTTCTGTATACGGCTTTACTTTTGAAGAATAATAATTATTACTAATAGAATCATCATGATTCGAATTGTAAAGATGATTCGAATCAACTCGACTATTCGAATCAACATTGAATCTCATTCAAATCAAGTTTTCACCGTCATCACTCATCATTCGAATTAAATGTGATTCGAGTCCCATCACTGGCTTGGTGTTTCTTGTGTGTGCGACACCTAGGGATGTAAGATTAAAGGAAAATAATCGATTAAATAATAATCGATTTTTCTTTTTTCAAAATTAATCGATTTTTAAAAATCGATTAATATTGAAAATAATCGATTATTCTAAAAAATCGATTTTTTTCTAATACATATTAAGAAATCTTTATTATGCTTTTCATATTTTAATAATAAAATCCTAAGTGATTCATATTAACATTTTAACAGATTAAAAATGAAATAAAATAGTATGAATAAAGAAATAACAAAATAAAATTTCAATAATCTTCAAATTTAAACAATAAATATATAATTAAAAATAATTTGTGTCACAAATGTCCAGTCCTCTTTTACATTTCACTAGTATTAAAATAAAATACTTAAAACGAGAATCAAAAAAACTAAACAACTACGTTATGGTCTCAAAAACTAAAATAAAAACAAATCTTTCTTTATTTTTTAAATACAACAAAAAATAAGAGTACTCGTAGTATTAAAATAAGATGAAACGATAAGTAAAAAAGCTTAACGACAACGTTAAGGTTCATCCACTGCATAGATGGCGCTGTTTATAAAAAATCGATTAAAACGCGTAATTTATATAATCGATTAATTAAAAATCGATTATTTTTATTTAAGAAATCGATTATTAAAAATCGATTATTTCAAAAAAATAATCGATTATTTTAAAAATCGATTATTTTTTTACATCCCTAGCGACACCCGCCCCCGGTATATTAATATTAGTCTATGGTGCCGGCAAAAATTTCTTGTGTGAAAATCGTTTGAAAAAGACAAAGAGACAATAAATTTCAGAATGGGTAATGTATCAAATAAAAAGTTCACTCTTAGAATGATAAATACAAAGTACATATTAATATTTTGATTTTCAGCGGCAAACAGTGCCACGTCGTTCATTCTATCGTCAATCCTGGCGCTTTTGATATTTTCTGGAATGCAAATGTACAAACCCTTGCTGGTCAAATCTCCGGCTACCATCATATTTGGAGGATATCTGGGATCTGTGCTTTTTATGTTTTTCGTTACTGTATCCTTTTCTGATGAGAATCTCGTATGATTCCAATTTGTATCTATAACCAAAGCTAACTCTCAGATAAGAGAAGATAGAAAGAAATATACAATTTTGTACAGAGCTAGTGTCAACACAATGTGAGAACACTATTGAAGTTTGGAGTCCATCATTATTCTCAATATTCCATAACTCCTATGAACAGGCAGTGGGCAATCTAGAAGCAACACTCTTTGGCAAGAACTTCCAATTAAAGCTGCCAGAAATAGTATTGTCTATGGCAGTGTCCCTGGTTGCAGCTGGAATGGTGCACAGGATTTGCTTCACAACATGGTAAGAAGTATATATATTTTTTCATATCGGGATTATCGGGTACAATATGTAGCATTGCTCAAAATAAACAAAAGTACATGTGTCCTTTAAAACTTCTTATGCCTTTAAAGGAATCTACATCTGATTATTTAATGAACAGCTGTGTTACCCAGCTATGTTTGCTGTATCTCCGTCTGGTTATTATTACGTTAATAAGAACACACACAAACATTCGAATGCAAATTTTCAAAGCAATCAGTAAATTTTGGATATGTAATACTGGCCAGAAACACTACATTATATAAATTTATGTATATAAATTGAATTGTAAATGCCTGCAATTTTGAATGCTTCTGCTCACTCCACAGTCAACATAGCATACTGATAATATTATGGTTTATGAAGGTTTTAAATACTGAGATTTACTTTCTTCAACTCCCTGTAGAAATGAGATGTTATTTGGCCTGTATTTAAGTTTGAACCCTAACTAATATATCACAAAATGAAAACTATATCAAAATCTGTGCAGTAGTTTTTGTGTCATGTGTAGACAGACAAACAAATATGTTTTTAGTTCAGACACTGCTGAATAAACAGCAAGTATTTTTTGGAAAATCTTTAATATACTGACAGATACAGCACAACACAGATAAATAATAACTTTGAAAAGATAGATTATTTTAGGTTACGAAAATGTTGAGGAACAGAACTTTCGTAGTATTAAAGTTAAAAATAGATAAAATTAATAATCTCACGCCTTTTATCCTGGAGGGGGAAGGCAGAGGTATTCCATTACTGGATATACCCACTTTTACGAGATATATTGGACCCCTAAACGTGATAGGTGGTGAGCCCATCGCCGGACCGGGTCTATTTACACATGTCTCAGAATTAATTCTGAGTATTATTCAATTTTATGTTATAAATTATATTTACACTAATATTATAAAGAGGAAAGATTTGTACGTCCACTAATAAACTCAAAAACTACTGGACCGATATTAAAAATTATTTCACTAATTGAAAGCTAATTTATCACTGAGGCTATGTTTTATTTCCGTATTCCCACGGGAACGGGAACTACGCGGGTGAACAGCTAGTTATTTATAATTGATATTTTTTCTTGTTTCAGTTTAATATTCTCGATAGTTACAATTTACTACATGAACAAGTTGTCACAAAAGACATACGCAGCAGTGGCGCCAGTCGTTGCGCCGGTTAAGAGCCGCCGTCATAAGTAACTTTTACTGAATTATATACTTAAGTAATTATTATTATTGTTTACATTTTTTACTAATAAAATGTCATTTAACAATAATAAGTGGAAGATTATTTTTATTGTTTTAGGAATTATCTAAATAAGAGATAACAATATGATAAATATATAAATAAGTTTATTGAAATCAGTTTAAAGTAGGTACAATAATACATAAACATAACTTTCCCTTAACTTTTAGGTTAAACTAAATTATTATAAGAGTAAGTAGTTTATTTTTAAATAAGGAAAATAAATTATTAAACATACTAATCTAATTAACTTAAAACTGATAATGAGTCAATTTTCCAACAAAGACTGGGAGATAGTATAAAGAATTAATTTTATGAACTCCCAGATTCTATTTAGATCAATTATTTATAATTATTTAAATTTAAATTTTATATCAATTAATTGTTCAAAATGAAGATTACAATATGACACTGCTAATTACGTATTAACTTAATTACCACCAGATCATACAATTTTTATCCAACCAAAATACTTCAGACACAATCCTTGAAAACTTATACATACAATAATATTGCACATAGGCATTGTAATATATCTAAACTGAACTGTTTTGCACTCAACACAAACATTGGCGTAGCTAGGGATTTTTCCTAGGGGGGGCCATGGCCCCAGCCATGCTATAAGCGCATCAACTATCCTTTTATACTATTCTTTTATTTGTGTCCTGACCAAAACTATGTAGTTTAAGTCGCTAATATAGCTAGGTATACACCGACAAGAGCTCCATTCTTAAATTACCAACAACAAGGTAAATCAAATAGATCTTATACCTATTGTTGTTATTAGGTAATGTAATGTTATTTCATTGTTACAAAAAAGGAAAAATGAAACCAAAAACATAACCCCCCCCCCCCCTAGCTACGCCTATGAACACAAACCTATGTAAGTATGACAAAATAATGATAATATTGTATCTTTCATACAATACTAATAATATATTTCTGTACCTACATACTAATCTAAAACATTCATTGACATAACATTATAATCTACAATATTTTTTACATACCTACTTTCTCACTCTTGTTTTGGATGGACTATTTTTCTGGTCTAATGTTTAAACATAAAACATTACATCATATTTGAACATTCATCATAACAACACAATAGGTTCTAGATGGCTAAATTAATCATTATCCTTATTTCTCATTCCTAAAATGAGTAATTGCTTGATAGTAAGAACAATTTTATTACAATATTTTTGATATACAAAATATATTGTAGGGAAGAGATAAAGTGATTTGTAAGCTGTAAGTGTAAGCTTAAATTGCTGAGCTATACAATATTTTAACCTGATGCACCACTCCATATAAATATTATTTTGGCACAAATTTATTATAATCATGATAAAACTGGAAATCAATAAATCTCTGTTGTTTCCTTAAAGATAGGTCTCTAATACTTCATTAAAATGATAACAAGTCCTAAATTTATCCTGCAATACAAGATTTAAATTTATGATTGCAATTAAATTGCAAACAAAAGTAGTTTTTGTTAAATGAATTAAAGTATGTATGCTATCCTTGAACAATAGTGATTGCAACTAACATTCCAAATTTCAATATCAAAATAGGTTTGATTGAAATTTGTTGATTTTAATATTTAATAACACTTGCCATCACAGATACATATTATATGAAATCGGAAGGCACAAATGTTTAGAAACAACAATGTGAATTTATCAATTGTATAGTGAAAGTTGAGCTCACTTCCAAGTGCATATAGGTTAAATCATGCTAAATCATTTTCCCTATAGAAAACAGTGTCATTGGAAAATCAACATAACAAGAAAACAAAAACAACATTACAGCCAGTTATGGTGGAGATAAAAAATCTTATTAAATTATACAATCTCAAAATGATCTAGATTTCTAATAAAATATGTAGAAAGTTAATAACTACAATCCATTAAAAACTGAATAGGATGCCACTTTCAAGTTTCTACTTAGACTTCTTTTTCAAAATTGGTTAAATATAGATTTAGGAGGAATATTTAGCATTCTCTAAAAATAATACCTTTTGTTTTATTAGCATATTATTATTCTGATTGTATTACCTATTTGTTCCTAATATGCATGCTGTTGTTTCTAGTGTAAGGATTTTGGAGAATCCTCGGTGTTGTCTCCATTACTCTTAGTAACAGATCATCTAAATAATTTTCTAAATCTTTATTTTTCTTCTTCTCACCCTCTGCATCCTTCTGTAGATTATAAATCATAACAATTAAGTCTTCTCTGGACTTGCCTTCAAATTGTTGTAATACTGTTCGGGGTATTGTATTGTATGCAGGGTTTCCAGAATCTTCCTCAACAATATTTTCTTCTCCTACTATGATGCGTTCTTCCAACAATTTCTTGGGTTTATTACTACTTCCAAATTTCTTAAAGAACTTGGGGCTTGGTTTATCTTTAAAAGAGCTTGGGCTGTCAATTTTCTTGTTTCTCTCAAGACTTGAGGACTTTTCTTTATCAATAGCAGTTTGACTGTTAGATTTTGGTTTGGAATACAATTTTTGGGACCACTCATCATCTTTGTCAATCACCTGAGCAGGTAATTGAGGAGGTGAAAATGTATCCAGGCTTAGGCGAACAGGTTTCTGTGGAATTGTTTTTTCAGGTTGGATTAAAGTGCTGCAAGTTGATCTCCTTAGAAATTCACCTCCACCTAGATTCTCAAGTGAAGCATTGACTGGAGATGGTGTATATTTATGGCCTCGAGGTAATGTCTGCACATTGAGAGAGCTACCCGAACTCTTATGCGATAAGTCATCAAAAGCAAACTCGTCTTCATCTTCACTTATTACACCCGGATCTGCTTCTCCTGGTAGTCGTTTTGGCGTTGAATGATCTGGTGTAGACAATGCAGAACTCTTAAGGTTTCCAATACTTCCGCTTAGGGAGGATGAGTCACTCTTTTTATCTTTTTTACTAAGGTTAATCTTTGAACCAAGGTTTTTAGCAAACTTCTTAAGACCTTTACGTTTCTCATGACTACCAATACTCATGAGACTGCCACCAACATTCTGCGCGATACTTGATAATGATGACTTATGTTTCTCTTTCTTACTTAAATCTGTCAAACTGCCTTCCTTAACTATAAAGCTTATTTTAACCTCAAGTTCACCTCTGTTCTTATCATTTTCTTTTCCTTGTTTTCCCAGTAGAGTATACCAGCGGTTTTTTGGTCGTTCATAGGCGTCGAGATCTTTTAGCGGGATTGACACTTGACCTAGTAAGTGGTCCTTTACGAAATCTTCGTCAAATACTTTCAATACAATTTCAGCAGTATTACCCTGAGAAGGGATGCGCAGCTCACATTCTTCTTGCCAGTCTACAATTTCTGTAGCTTTGTGTTTTACGGAAGTCTGGAATTTTTCTTTACCGAGGGCGATGGTGACAAAACAGTTATTTGTACCGTTTTTACCTTTGATCAGCAATCCTCGAGCTCTCTGGATGGTTACTTGCACGTGAGTCGGATCCCACATTGTCACTAGATTAAAAGCACTGCACTAACTTTATTCCCAACGTATTTATAACATTGAATTAGCAATAACTAACAAACAAGTTGATGAGTCCGTCTACGTCTCGTCTCTCGTCCGTCATCGACCACAGATAACAAATTAACTGTACGAACGGCAGTGAGCACACTGCACAGCACAGTGATGGTGCGGTTCGTTTTGTGCAAATGGTAAATACGTTCGTAAGCACGCACACGACTGTTCTTGCGATTGTTAGCATGCAAACAATTTGAACAGCTTTTCGTTTGTCAAAAGTGACAGTTCTTTTTCTAATATTTTAATATTGCTAAGTAGTTTTCAAATAAACTAGTTTTTACATTCTAATAGGTAGGTATTTTAAATGTTAGTACAAACCTCGCTGCTCGTTGATATTGTTCTGAAGTTAAATTCAGTCGCATAGTATGCCCCGAAGCTTCGCAATGTACTTCTGTTAATATCAATGACGGACGACATATCTAATTTTAACTAATACTTACGGGAAAAAGAAAAAAGTTCGCGGGACGGGAATAAACAGAACAATCAAAAAACGAAAAAGCTAGTAAGTATATTTGTAAAGATTAAAATTTTTATTTATTTTTAAAATATATGCAGAGACTTTTCTTTCAACAAAGTTGACACAACAAAAGATAACACAATCATAGAACATCAAACACATGACAAGAATAGACAAACTACACTACAATGTATCGGCTATGCAACCTCTTCAACATGAACGCCTCCATTTCTACAGTTAATTATGGCACATGTACGTATGTTAAAAATAACATCATAATATACAGGATGTCCCAAAAGTCAACGATAAGGCGGAAACCAGCGATAGGCCTAGTCATGAGGGTAATCAGAAAAATATAAAAAAAAATCTATGTTCTTTTTTCAAAATGTTATGAAGGTTTCAAAAAATCCTAGAAAACGGACACCCTGTAATGAACTTTCTTGTACCGTGACTGTAAATATTTACTTTTTGAATATTTTTTTTCTGTAATACTATAATGAATAGCCGTGCTACAATTAACAATAAAAAAAAATTACATAACTGCCTCACTTTTAAGTAAAAAGTTAAATTTGTTTCCAACATTGAATTCTAAATAATAATCATCTCAGAAGCCGCTGAACAAATCAATTCCAAACGTCACGCCCGGCGCATAGCTCGATCATTTTTAAGGAGATGTAGAGCGTGCATATTAGCTGAAGGAAAACAGTTTGAACATTTGTTATAAAAATGCTGTAAAACATACCACATTAAATAAAAAAATATTACACAAACTTATTTTAAGTATCATTACTTTAAAGGAGGGTTAAGAAAGAGAATAAAAAGGCTTAGTTCAGGTCAGCTGCAGACTTAAGGTTGCTTTACCAACATTTCACCTCATTAAATTAGATTGGCATAGAATCCGGATTCATCGAGAAAAAAAATTTTCATGCCTCAACTATAACAAAACCTAGCATGTGTTATACCATTTTAGAATTTAGACTAAATGCGTCAGCTTTTAAGTATACTTGCCAAAATAGTAGCCATACATTTTTTTACAGTACAGCTGGTTTAAGATGGTTGATGAAATTATTTAGAATTCAATGTTGGAAACAAATTTAACTTTTTACTTAAAAGTGAGGCAGTTATGTAATTTTTTTTATTGTAAATGTAGCACGGCTATTCATCATACATAGCACTACAGAAAAAAAATATTCAAAAAGTAAATATTTACAGTCACGGTACAAGAAAGTTCATTACAGGGTGTCCGTTGTCTAGGATTTTTTTTAAACCTTCATAACATTTTGAAAAAAGAACATAATTTTTTTTTATATTTTTCTGATTACCCTCATGACTAGGCTTATCGCTGGTTTCCGGCTTATCGTTAACTTCTGGGACATCCTGTGTATAATCATAGTTACTGCAAATGCAAAACCTTTTATAACCATAAAAAAATCTCGGTGTTATTATTTACTATCACTATAGCAATATTTATTTATTTATTTATTTATTTATTTAACTTCATGTACCAAGAAAATGTACACATGGCGAACTTATACAATATGTCAAAAATTTTTTTTTATTTGTGGCGGCTGTTACTGTACTAGTTTATGACAGCTGTCACCGAAAACGCCTCATTAGGCTAATCGAATTTGTATGATTATTTAGTATTCCCTAAATTATTAAATAGTTTTTTGTTAATAAAATATGTAGTGGTATCTTCTTATCGTGCTGATTTTGAAGACACTCGATGCAAGTAAAGAAATGTCACATTGATATATGGCAGAGTAGCAGACCGACATCTAAATAAAAAAATAACAGAGGCCTCGATTCTGCAGACCAGCTAAAATTCCTAATTTTAAGTTAGCTCTCTTCTTTTCCACCACTTTGGAAAGGAAAGGGACAGAAATATTATTTACAATGTCACAAATGTCAAAATAACAAAATTTCATACTCACATAACATCCAAATACACGTATTCATCAATTTTTCATAGATAAAAGTGACAGATAAGCACGTTCATAAGGTTCAAATTAGTTGGCTTTTACATATTTGACATTACTCTATAATGTATGGTGTTTGTTTCTGTCCTTTTACACACAGTTGTTTGCATGAAATTAATGACACGAGAACGCCAAGTGCAATTTGGACCGCACCATGAGTGTCAAAGTGCTTTTTTTATGATTAATGACAAAGCATTAGTAATCTTCCCATCAGGCTAAATAGGACAGCACGACTACACAGATTTTTTTATTGCTGCCCCGTTTGCGTCTTTCACCATTGCTTGAAGTTGGTTATAAAAATACATAAAAATAGTTTTTTTTGGCACCGCATTTTGCATTTTGCTAATGTCAGGTACCCTACCTAATTTAGTTTCAAGTCTTTATTTTATATTTCAACTAGCAGCGCGGTTTCACCCGCGTAGTTCCCGTTCCCGTGGGAATATCGGAATAAAAAGTATCCTATGTCCGTCTCCTGGTTCTAAGCTACCTCCCCACCAACTTTCAGCCAAATCGGTTCAGCCATTAACGCGTGATGCCGTGACCAAGGGAAAAAGGGATTCATTTTTATATATATAGATTTAAGTATTTATTTTATTTATTTAGAACTCATGCAGTCGTACACAAACATGTAAAGAATAAGTTAGGTATGACACTGGAGGTTCCTTAAAATAATTTTTAACATAGTATAGAATACAAGCAGCGGTGTCGGACCTAATTACTTTGAACATTATTAAATGTAAGTAATACAATTTTTAATTCTGTGTTAAATACGAATACTTACATTTTACTTTGTTAACAGCTTGGACCTAACATGTTTTTAATGGTATGCAAAGAATCGCGAAAGGGATCAACATCAATTAGCTACCCCATCATATGCCCCCCCTGGGCATGATGGGGTAGCTAAGGAAAATAACAAAAATACAGCATAACCACAATATTTATTACTCTTATTTATTTATGGCACGTTATGTTATTAATCTAACTATTATTTGGCACAGTTTTTGGAAAATCAACTTATCACATTTTTTAATAATAAATTATTAAATAGGACCATCCGAAAAACCATCTTGCCCCATACTATGGGGTATGATGGGGTTATGAAATTGGGGCATGATGAGGACGGCTCATTAATCTCACAAACAAACAAATTGTATTTCCTCCAGATCATCATTGTCCACGCCAGCACAAGCATTTTCAGCCCAACATCCATAGAGCTGGCAGGCTACCCAAGGTTACCCCACACCCAATACACCATCTTGCCTCATAGGGTAACTTTGAGCAAAAATCTTTTTTAATAATAAAATGTTAAACGCATTCATACAAACAACATACAATATCAAAATAAACAACACTAGTATACTAAGATCAAAAATACATAAATGGAGTGATCATGGTTAATTTAAAATAATGTCGTTTGACCTTACACAAAATTAGATCGACGAAACGTTAAAACAGCTTTCCGTTTGTAAACAAAAGACGCGTGCACCCCAACTCACAGTTTCTCTCGCATTGAGCGTTGGTCGACTGAGGCTTCCTATTGGCTTATTGCTTTCTATTCAGAAACGTCTAGTTTCTTGTATATGTGCGGTACCCCATCTTACCTCAATACCCCATCATGCCCCCCCTTCCCAACCTATTAAGTTATCATTACAATATTTTGCAGACCCGTCTGAAAAATGTGTATTTAACATAATTGGTACGAGCAAAACTCACATGAAATAAAGCACAAAGCCTCGTCCCCACTAGGAACATTTGTCGAGCGACATGTGAGAGATTTAAATATTATATTTTAATCTCTTTAGTCCCCGGAGACATCGGGCGACGTCTTGTGGAAACTGTTCCTTGTCGCACAGTCGATGAAGAGTAGTGATAAGGAACAGTTTCCACAATGTCGCGGCGATGTCGTCCGACGTTGCCCGACATCGCCCGATGTCTCCGGGGACACATGTCGCTCGACAAATGTTCCTAGTGGGGACGAGGCTTTTAAGCTGGTCGCGGGCGACATTGTCTTAGTGGTAGGTACAGTCAAGAGCACGCTAAGGCATCGTCCTATGGGAACGCGAATGCGCGATCATCGCGCGAGTAAGCGATGCGACCGTGTTGGCGCGATGGCAAAAACTGGGTGTCCTATCATCGCGCGAATTGACGACGCGAGCGACTTAAAAATAAAAATAAAGAAAAATTTGCTTTTTATTTTAGTTTTTGAGACCATAACGTAGTCGTTTAGTTTGTTTGATTCTCGTTTTAAGTATTTTATTTTAATTCTAGTCAAATGTAAAAGAGGACTGGACATTTGTGACACTAATTATTTTTAATTATTTTATTGTTTAAATTTGAAGATAATCGAAATTTTATTTTGTTATTTCTTTATTCATATTATTTTATTTCATTTTAAATGTTAAAATGTTAATATGAATCTCTTAGGATTTTATTATTAAAATATGAAAAGCATATAATTATAGATTTTTAAATATATATTAGAAAAAAATCGTTTTTTTAGAATAATCGATTATTTTCAATATTAATCGATTTTTAAAAAATCTATTAATTTTGAAGAAAGAAAAATCGATTTTTATTTAATCGATTATTTTTCTTTAATCTTACAGCCTCGCCCCGCCGCCCAACACAACTATTGCACGAATTTCAATTAGGACACCTATTCGAATTCAATATGTTTGATCGCGCGTTCGTACGAACTAAGTTCGCGCGAATAGATTTTCAAACATTTGAGTCGCGCGATCGCGTCGTGCGATTGTCAGTTAGGACACCTATTCGAGTTCAATATGTTTGATCGCGCGTTCGTACGAGTGAAATTCGCGCGAACCTGCGATGGTCGCGCATTCGCGTTCCCATAGGACGATGCCTAAGCTTGACCCGGCCCTGTATTCCTATGGCGCGCAGTACAAATCAGAGCTCAGCTACTGGTAGCAGCAGCAACTGGTAGTGTCAAGCTTGACTTGCTCTTGACTGTACACGCAACTGTATGTTTTAATCTTAGTTAAATGGCTCTGCTTTAAAGACCATGCACAAAAATTCAGCGTCTTCAACAATTTCTACATCCATCCCTTAGTTATCAACAGTAAAATGATAGCTCTTTTATTTACCTACTGAAGACTTCATTGTGTAAATTCCTCGCATTTTGTCGAATTTCCCATTCACTGCACACTTTCACGGATACTTGCCTCATAATATAATATCACTATAATAATATGAGTCAAACCCCGAAATATACATCAAAATGAAAATTATCTCTTCTTTCTATTCTCTTACTCTTTGGATTCCCGCCAAACAGCCTAGAATAGTTTTAAAAATACCACCCAAGACAAAAAAGTAACCCCAAACTTACTTCATTTCGACCCTCTATGTCGCATCTTTTTGCCCTGAAATATGGCTAACAACTTAGATATAAACCCAGACAAAAGTAAAAAAAATAATAGTGTACCATAATTAGATAAAGGCTTTAGCGTCCCTGTGAACTGATTTGGTTGCCCCGCGCCCAACAGTTGTTACTAATGTTAGATCGGGGCAGGAATCAAAGCTGCGGCCTCCGTCATAAAAGTCAGGCTGGGTAGTGAGGCTAGTGAGCCTCACTACCAAATCCGCTAACCTACCACCACCGAGGCCTTTAGATAAACTGTTATTTTTTATTTTATTTTTCGTACCTACCTAATCCTTTTATTAACAGACTTTAGTCGTAACTTTAAAATTTATATTCAGCGAAGCTTAAAGCATTTAATTAAAAAGTTAAAAGTTTATTATTAAAAAGGTTAGGCAACTGATTATGAAATCTCAATTAAGTTATTCATTGGCAATAGGCAATTTTGCTTTGTAATAAATACCTACAAAGCTTGTAATTTAAATAATTATTTATGTATGATTTCACTACCTAACTTAAAATTTTAATCACGATATATATGCATATCCAACTGTTTTCCACTTCATAGGATCTTAGCTAGGTATTCATGAAATATTCACTAAAGTTCTCCAATCTATTCCACTTGATTTATGAACGGAAAGATCTCTATTATACTTAGGTAATAGTTGGCGAGGATCGAAACCGCAATTAATTATACATATAGGGGGTCACAGAGATTGCCGAAGCCGTTTGCCGGTTGGAGGCTGAAGTTGTTGATTGATGAGGCGTCTAGGTAGGTACTTCACGGAATATAAATTTTCAGGCGTTTACAGTTGAATCTTAGAATTAGAAGCATCGACATTTACTACCTACCTACTTACTTACTAAAAGAGGAAACAAGGCAATACGACATTTATAGGTACGCGATACGTAGTTAGTTTAATTTACCTTTCACGTCTTATAGATATAAGACACTAAAATCCTATGTAAGTAGGTAGGTAGGTAGGTATCTACAACATAAAGTGTTTTCGTCCGAAGATTAAATTGTTATTTGGAAATTGTTATCTATTTGATTGGTGATTGTTATTGCAAAATATACCTACCAAGTTAGTTGATAAGAATAACAATAGCCGAGATTCAAGATTAAAGCGTAGATTTTGTTAATTAAAATATCCATATCGTACCTATCTACATGCTATCTACCTACCTATCTCATGTAGAGTGAGACATCGGCAAATTTATAACTTTTCTATTCTAGAGATACCTAGCAGTTAATATAATTCGTTATGTAGGATGCATGTATGCAGTCGGACCACGTGGCCACAGGGGTACCTACAAATCTGTCTGTCAATTAGTTTGTTACCTTTTCAGAGGTAGCAAACTAATTGACATTTTTGGTTAAATATAATATTATACATATTTGTTTAAATAGATCGATCGTGATGAAATTGGGCAGGACCACATGATAGTTTACGCCTTGAGGAAGGACAGGCTAGTTTTAATCTTGGAAATACACACCAAGTGATCGCGATAAGTACCTAGGTGGGTACCCTAAAATTCACGCGGAGAGAGTCGCGGGCAACAGCTAGTATTTTTTATACCTAAATATAGTTCCAAGTTTGTTATCGGGAAAATTCATTAGCTTATCGGCGTACCTCCCTATTGTTGTCTCTGACAACTCAACTTCAGGGTTTCCGGACAATATCAATATTTTACTTCGGATCTGTAACTAGGTAAGTTTCAAAGCAAACAGATTTAGTTTCAATTAGGGCTAACTAACATACATTAGCCTTCTTGTTATTAGTTGCAATTTCTATTACTTAGATAGGTAAGTAGGTACGCATAATTTGTGTACCTACCTATATTGGGCGTAGCTTGACAATGGAAAGATAAAGGTACCTATCTGCGATAATTGGTAGTCATTAGTAGCATTCTTATTATTAAAATGAATACATCATTATAATAGGTACTTTACTGCATAATAAATATTTATTTAATAAAAAAAAATGCATAATTGTTTTTAAGTACCTAAGATTAGATAATGATAACACAAGTGTGCATCTGGATTGAGGGCCCACTTTTTAAATTATTGCGAAACGAAATGATACTTACAGGGCATTTACTTAAAATTTTGTAAAACCTAAAGCAAAGATTCTTAAATTTCTTAAACGTGAATCAAAAGAGTTATGGTCAAATAGCTTGGGCCCTCAATCCTGACGCCTGCATAAAACGGCATAGTCGAATCTCAGAAAGTACTATCCCTGGGATAATAATTTTTATTCGAGTATTTAGTTAGGAATTTGTTAAATACATTAAGAAATTGTCAAGTCTTAAGAATGCGACAATACAGATTTATGGCGGTTTAGCTTGGGCCCTCAATTCATCAATTTTGATATTGTAGAATCAGCAAAAAATATGAGTTTTTCTAAGGAAAGATATTAATACGACTTTAATATATTTGAGTTCCATATCTCGGAAAATTTGTTAAAAAGAAATAACGACACAAATGTTAATTGTTAAAAAGTTATTGAAATTCGTATTTTTTCAAAACGTCTGAACTGAGGGCCCAAGGTTTTTGTCAGTATTGACTAGACTAAGCTTTCTACACTACCGCACTTTAGGCTAAGTATTTTAACAAATTCTTAACTAAAAGGCTACAAAGCGTCCATTCTTCTAAATGCCGTACTTTAGGAGAAAATTGATTTTCGATGTTTTATATGAGAAAATTCACTAGGGTGTATATGATTTTGTTACTTTTTTGAGACAAATCAGCATGTACCCTCTTAGAAGATATTTCATAAGTTGTTGTCGGAAGCGATTACGTTTTGTGTGATCCAAAATTAATAAAAGGTGTTATTTAAATGGTTATCATAGTATTCGTATTTTTGACGCCTGACGTACGCGCGTCCCCGTCATGTTTTTTGTTTAATTTTCATTTTGCTGTGTATTTCGGGTTTTGACTCATATTAGTGATAGTATATTATACCTATGTGGCAAGCACAGATCATTAATCTAGCTCTGTGGTAGCAAGGGTCCGTGACAGTGTGCAGTGAATGGGAAATTCGATAAAATGCCAGGGATAAACATTTTTGGATTGCCTCAAGAAGTCTTAATGAAGTCATCAGTAAAAGTGCTATTATTTTACTGTTGAAAAAAGTTTGTCAAAAAAAAAAGACCCACAATCGCTCCATACTTGTATGGTTTTTTTTATTGTTTAGCGGCCTTTGGATTCTAGTCCTAATAGCCTTATTACTTTCCTATTATTATTAATCTTAGTAAAATGGCTCTGCTTTGAATTTTTGGAGTTTTTGTATTGAAAAAGCTCCAATACTACCGGTTTTACCGATTTAAAAAAAATGTTTTGCCAGTGGAAAGCGTACTTTTCTGGGAGTAACATGTGCTATAATTTTCCCACGGGAACAGGCCTAAACCACGTTACCGATTTAAAAAGTTCTTTTAAAAATGGAAAGATACATTACCAAAGAGTAACAAAGGCTTTATTCCCGTATTTTCACGGGAACGGGAACTACGCGAATGAAACCGCAAGGCAATGCTAGTTGTTAATATACAGGGTTATAATTTTAATACGTCCAATAGGTACATAATTTCATTGATTATTGGCACTTTCTTATTTTATTTTTCCACGCAAACGTAGGTGAAGGCACAGCACAGCTAATCGTATATAATTATATCAAGCTTTATATATTATATACAATATGTAACAGAATAAGTGCAATTCCTGAAATTAGTTTGTTCAGTATCGACTACATATTCGATTTCATCTATTTTTAATATGTGTTAAATTTTTCCGAAAAATGAATTAGCATAGCTGAATTTAATGCTATCTATTGAAATCGTACTATTATAGAACGATATTTAAGAAAATTGGACACAACTAAAGTTCGATTGCATCTTTTTTTATATTAATTTACTAACCGGGGTGGATGAGGAATTGCGTTTTTTCTGTTACGCGTTGTATAATTATATATATTGTATCTGCGCTTTACAAAATACTACTTACATGATCACAACGAATACTTGTTTATACTTACGATAAACATTATGGTCACCCTACTGAATTTTCTCATATAAAACATCGAAAATCAATTTTCTCCTAAAGTACGGCATTTAGAAGAATGGACGCTTTGTAGCCTTTTAGTTAAGAATTTGTTAAAATACTTAGCCTAAAGTGCGGTAGTGTAGAAAGCTTAGTCTAGTCAATACTGACAAAAACCTTGGGCCCTCAGTTCAGACGTTTTGAAAAAATACGAATTTCAATAACTTTTTAACAATTAACATTTGTGTCGTTATTTCTTTTTAACAAATTTTCCGAGATATGGAACTCAAATATATTAAAGTCGTATTAATATCTTTCCTTAGAAAAACTCATATTTTTTGCTGATTCTACAATATCAAAATTGATGAATTGAGGGCCCAAGCTAAACCGCCATAAATCTGTATTGTCGCATTCTTAAGACTTGACAATTTCTTAATGTATTTAACAAATTCCTAACTAAATACTCGAATAAAAATTATTATCCCAGGGATAGTACTTTCTGAGATTCGACTATGCCGTTTTATGCAGGCGTCAGGATTGAGGGCCCAAGCTATTTGACCATAACTCTTTTGATTCACGTTTAAGAAATTTAAGAATCTTTGCTTTAGGTTTTACAAAATTTTAAGTAAATGCCCTGTAAGTATCATTTCGTTTCGCAATAATTTAAAAAGTGGGCCCTCAATCCAGATGCACACATAACACAATCGTCATCCTATTCTTAATATCTCTATATCGGCGACAAAGAGCAAAGATTTTTGAATATTGGTGTGCAGCGAGCTGGAATACCGACAGGATAAGTATTTAATTGCCGACTTTATCCGGATTATTTCAGATTATGCGCCGAGCTGGGCGTAATGCCGCCCCTTTGTGGTAAAATCCGTATTTGTCGTTTAGTCTGCAAACTGAACATTTATTATTTAATTTTAATGTTTAGAACGGCGACAGTTTTTTAATGAGTAGGTACCTACTACTCAGCCAAAAATACACTCGCAAACATGGGTTTTGCCATCCCCCATTCCATCATGAGGAGACTGGATGTAGGCTTCTTACGAAACTTTGTACCTACTTCCTCATTCATATGAATAAGGCGTGGAATTCTCTCCCTGCAGACTTCTTTCCTGATCACTTTATGTTGTGCCGTTTTATAGCAAGAGTGAACATGCATTACCTAGTATAATAAAAGTGTTTGTTTGTTCATTGTTACTTTCCATTAGGTGAGTTGGTCTAATGCGCATTTATTAACTAAAAGAATAACAATAAAAAAGAAGTTTTCAACTACCTACAATATTCAACAGTGGGACTTTTCGCCAAAGGGCCAAAAACTGGTTGCAACCTGATTTTTTAAAAATTACTTTATTAAATGTGAAATTTCTGTTACGATACCAATAATGCCTTATTAACTTACTTTTTATAAGATTGTCTTTCAAACAACTCATTTAAATTGGAAGTAATACTGGACTGAAACAAAAAAATCTATACATATAATAAAACTCTAACGGGGCCGTGTCTGTACATTCAATATTTTTTGAAAATTTTAACGGTAGTGTATATAGTTATCGATATAGATACCGAAACACCAATTTTTGGAATTTTTGTCTGTCTGTCTGTCTGTCTGTCTGTCTGGTTGTGCACGCATCACTCAAAAACTACTGGACGGATTTTGATGAAATTTGGTATGGAGATAACTGAGTACCCGGGTCAACATCTAGGGTACTTTTTATTCCAGGAAAATATCTCATTCCCACGGGAAAATAAAAAAACTGGTTAAAAAGAGAAATACGTACTACTCCGAAACGATAACACCTAGAAACTTAAAAAATGGTATGAAGGTGTCTGATATGTCATAGGAAATTGGTATGAAGGGATTTTTGGAAATTCCCACGGGAACGGGAATAAACTAAATCCAAGCGGGAAAACGCCGCTGGGCACCCGCTATTTGAAATATGGTATGTAGGTGTCTTAAGTATGTCGTAGGCAACCACTATGGAGGGATTTTCGGAAAATCCCACGGGAACGGGAATACACTAAATCAAAGCGGGAAAACGCCGCTGGGCACCCGCTATTTGAAATATGGTATGTAGGTGCCTTAAATATGTCGTAGGCAACCACTATGAAGGGAGTTTCAGAAATTCCCACGGGAACGGGAATAAACGGAATCCGCGCGGGCAACGCCGCTGGGCATCCGCTAGTCGTAAATAAATATGAATTCCCGATGGCCCTAACCAACTTTTCAGTGTGGCCCACATGGTGCCCCGCGTGGCGTTCAACGTGTTAAGCAAAAATAGAAAATAAATTTGTAGGTGCCTCATAAACATGTTATTTACAACGTTACAACTTCTGGTAGCAATTTTTGTCCTTACCGGTTTTCGTAACAAAATGTTAAAGCATAAGTAAACTATGCACCGCACACATACAAGCGCATCACTGTGCATAGGCAAGCTCGTCATTCGTCCGTTGAGCGTAGAAATGTTAGATAGCGCGCCTTTGTTTTTGCTGTACAAGCGTTCCTTCTAAAAATTTGAAAATATGTCCACACCGGCACCACATCCAGATTTAAGGTAAGTACTATTTATATATGTCTGAGTCCTAGATATATTATAAAAACAGCTTTTTTGAGCGAAATACGTCTAAAAAACCGGTGTAATATTGGAAAGTTTTAGAATAAAGTCACAAAAACCGTCGAATGTCCTTACCACGACTGTCCTCGCCGGGTCCTGTTAAGTAGAGCGGTAAGGACAGTTTTGGGATGGTAATGACATTTAATTTTTTTATAGAAAGAATTATCCTAATAGCCCAGTCATATTAGGTAAAAAAAGGGACCTCAACCTCGGAATGAAAGAAAATAAGCTGTAAATTGGTATAAAACTTTGTTTTGTCGTCCTAAATATTGTCTCAAAAGTCACAAATGCTATCGTGTTCGCGTCTTAAGATATTGAAGGTCAAAGGTAATAAAAATCGGTTTTTCGTTAATATATCGGTTCTTATTGCTTAAATGAGATTTGCACCTATTATAAAAGTTGTAAAGTATAAAATTTCAAACAAAAGTTGTAAAAAATTGTATACTCTACAACTTTTATAATAAGTGTAAATCTCATTTAAGCAATAGGAACAAAGATATTTGCGAAAAATCAATTTTCACCCTTAATATGACTGGGCTATAAAGGATAGCAAGTTATAATATGAATATTAAAGTACTAAATGAACATTATTTTTTTATTAATTTTTAAGGGTATCATTTAAAACTAAAAACTAAAGAATTATTGTTTGTTATTTAGAACATAAATATACTTAAGCATTAAATGTTATACTTTTTTTTACATTTTGGAGAAAATACGTTTTAGTTAATTCAATTAAAAGTCTTTTATTATTTCTTATTTCATAAGAATGTTCAAATTATATTATTTGTTTTTGACTGTTGTATAAAATAAAGTGCTTACCTAAGTTACGACAGATTTACAGATTGGCGAAAAGTTATTTGTTTTTTTTAAATGTTTTTTAAAAAGTTTTGTTATTTTAAATTTGATTGTAACCTAATCATATAAATTGTGGAGAGTTTATATGTTTTTAGTTATTTACATAAATCGTTAGTATAAAGACTGATTCTATAACACTATACAATGTGACTGGAAAATCAAGGGAATTCTTCAAGAGGGTAAATAAAAAGCCGATACCTTTAGCATTTGTATAAAAAAACACCACCTTAATGTATGCGGAATGTTGATGGCTACCAAAATTTTACTAATTTTATTTTCGAATGTTCTTAAAATGTATATGTAGTATGTATTCAGACTAGCCCAACTCATACAACTCGTCGTTATCAGTGGCTAATATCCGTCGATACAAACCCTTCAAAACATCTTCAGAGTTTTTAAAAGTTGTCATTACCGGTCCAAAAATGTCCTTACCAAAACTTTATTGCTAAATATCTCGTAAATAAAGATACAGATTCGGTGCAATCCAACATATTTTTGATGTTCAAATGATCCTTTATGCACTTTGACCCTTTTTACTTCTAATTTTGAACTTTTTTTCTCGTTCTCCCAAAACAGTGAAGTTGGCGAAAATGCCCCAGTTCATTAGGACTTTTCTACTTAAAAATATTTTGATCACACATAGTTTCTAGAGAATAATAATCAAACTCCCTTAAATGAGGAACCTCGGCCGAAAAAGCGTTGCAGGCGCAGCGGTAGAAGTCTAAGTAGGTACATTTTTTATGAGAATCTTTACGTTAAAATTAAAAATCTTAAATTTTGCAATAAAATAATGGCGACAAGACCAGGTTTCACATTTTGCCACGTATGAAAGATCGGTGATTTATAGTAGGTATTAGGTCGGTTTAGGTAGGTACCTACCTACCTACATTTGAAGCAAACAGTGCTGTAACCTACTAACTAAAGCCGTCTATTCATTAGGATCACACCATACACAAAATCTACCTACTCAATTCCGTTGTTCTGGTACCTATGTAGGTTTAAACCAAGTTTTAAACCAAAAAACGGATTTGCCATTTGCCGGCTTAAATAATTAGGTACTTACCTCAAAGTAATAAATAAATAATTGACCAAGCTCTCCAATGCAATGAAGAACCATCTATGTCGAAAATGAGCACAGTTTTCTCTACTGTACCTACACCCAGCAATGGACACACCGACACCAACCGCACCGAACCGCACCGCACGCCGATACGCCGATTAGGTGTTGATGATGCTGCCAGTTGTCAGACCAGACAATCACTTCGATTTTAGTTGCTATGCCTAGCCATGTGTATAGTGATTTTCTCACTTCCTTACTAATATTAGGAGGAAGGACGTAGCCAAATTTGGTATCGCGTAAAACAGGGTGACCTAAAAAGTCATACCGAAAGCATGTTAAACTGTGCCTAAAGTTCTCGCAGACTGAGTCGCGGACAATAGCTAGTCTTACAATATCTCTGACACTGAGGTCCTCGTCCTGGCTATATGTAAATATGTATACTTGATCCTTGGCAAATACACACGTTACATCTGTCACACACCATCTCCAGCTCCTATGTCAAATGAATAAATAACATGTCATTTACCAACAGTAAACAAATTCTATGTAAGGGACGTGACTATTGCAAATTGGAAGTCGTAAGGGAGAGTTCATAATATGTCTAGCAGTTTAGGTAGGTACCTACATTACCGATACCGGATACAACTAGGTAAAAGCAACAGACTTCCTTACGTATGAGAAAAATTAAAATCTTCTGGGGAGCTGAAGTGATGTCCATTATTCTGTTTTGAAAATAAATTTTTAAGTTTTTTCAAATACTCTTTATTTATTTATTTATTTGCATATCACATGGTTTTTATAAGGTGTTTACAACAAATTATGAGCTAGGACATGTGACACCCTGTAAGGGTACCGCAAAAACTTAAAGATAGGTTTTATGACAAAATTTCAAATTAAATAAAATCATATAGGTAGAATAATTAACACAATTACATTACATTAACATTATTAAACAGAGGTAAATTTCATTTATTACAGTTTTCATATAGGTATCGTTACAAAATTGCATGTCGTTTCTGGATTCCAAAACTTTAAATTTTATTACTAAATTCCATTAAGTATTAAAATTGTATTATATATGTATAGGTATATTTAAATAAAATCAAAGAAACATAAATATTAAATAAGTTGTGTGTAGACAATAAAATTTATAAGGTCAGTCAGGTATATCATTAAAGAATTCATCTATATTATAAAAAGCTTTGTCTATTAGGTATTTTTTAGATGATTAATAAATGTCGAGTATTTGTCGTGCACTTTGATCAAATTTGGTAAACTGTTATATATGCGAATTGCCATTGAATGGGGTCCCGAACGATACAAGTTAAGTGTGGTTATTGGTAATTTTAGCTTATTCAAATTTCTATTGTTTCTTTTAATGATTTTAATTATTAATTATACATAAATAAATTCATGTTATACTTTAATTTCACTATTTATAATTTCTGAAATATAATTTATTCTGCGCTAAAGCAAAAACGTTTTTGCCTCCAGCGAGAAAAACGTTGGAGAGAAAAACTGTAGTAAGTATTACGTTTTTGTAATGTCCAAGGGTTTTATTACTTAAGTATCTAGTTTTAAAGGTGGTTAAGAGCAAAGAGATTTAACAGGATTAATTATACTATGTTACGTTAAGTACTATACTATTATTTACTACCTGTTCTCCGCGATTCCATCCCGCGTAAATCCCATCACCGTAGGAAAATAATAACCTACTAGCAGTGTCCCGCGCGTTTCACCCGCGTCAGTCCCGTTCTAGTGGGAATTTTTTTCGCTTTTTCACATAAAAAAATAGCCTATGTCCTTTCTCAGGCTTTAGACTATCTCTGTACCAAATTTTATTTAAATTGGTTCAGTAGTGTAGGCATGATTGTGTAACACACAGACAGACAGGGTTACTTTCGCATTTATAATATTAGTTAGGATATCACTCCCAGTAAAGTACCTAAGCTTTCAATTGGTGAAAAAATTATTCAGATAGGTCCAGTAGTTTCGGAGCCTATTCAATACAAACAAACAAAAAATCAAATCTTTCCTCTTTATAATATTAAGTGTAGGTAGATTATATGACTATGTTATTCAAATACGTCTTGCAAAGGCGTTTGAAAAAAAAGTTTCGGAAGGAGATTAAAGTTCCTCTTTCTAAAAGTTTTTTTAATCCAACCTCTATGACGATACCTTACCTATGGTGACAATTTTTTTAAATGACCTAATTTTTAATACCTACTGGTTCAGGTGGTTGCGTGGTTGAATATATAATATATTGAAACATAATATTGACTTATAATTGTTCATAAACATTCTGTATCTAAATATTTTCACCCGGTTTTTGATGAATATTAAATAAGTAATGGGTATTATGTCTCTTTAGTGCGTGCAACACGCAAAAACGTCTGGATGAGTTTTGATAAAGCTATGGTAATTTATTTATACATATACTACGCCCATGGGTAATTTATGTGTTGGACTTATCATGATGGATAGGTAGGTCAGAGTTACCCCATTTTTTATCGCTTTACATTGATTTCCGTGAGCTAAAAAGAAGCTTTGGTTTGTTACTAATTTGGCAAAATTAATTTCTGCTCAATGTTACCTATATGTACAAGATAATGAACCTAAAACTAAATACCTTAAGAAATGTAATATAATAACTTAAATATATTATTATTATTTTTTATTATTAAAAGGAGTCCCTTTTGGCAAGGTTCCGAAGATACTGGCAGCGTTCCCCCTTTGAATAGCTAGACTAATTCTTTGTCCGAGTAGCTGCCAGTTCTTCGGTTTCCTGTGATGTCGACTGACCTTTTTGATATTTCCTTAAAAAGTCTTATAGCGCGCGATAATTACTTAGTTAATATACCTAGTTAACATAATTATATCTGAAGTAGATACAGAGACGTGATAAAACACTATTTTGGGATTAAACCAAAATAAACACACCCGTTAGAGTAAACTTCATTAAACATGAATCAGTCCTTCTGCGTCACAGTGCCTACTCAGCATAAATTAAATAATAATTCAGTAGTACCTAGCAGATGTACTCGGACTTGGCAGGTTTTTGACCAACTACAATAAAGTGAAAAGGAAATTTTATGCTTTTTAGCAGTCTATGTGGGAATGTAGACTGTATGTTAGTATTCCGTATGGTCCACCGTATCACACAGTAGGTAAATATTTTAGCATAGCTACCTAGATTTAAATTACTGTGACCGTCTGTAGCGCCAGAACTACTTACTCTCTACGATTTTGATGAATTACCTAGATATTATGGCCCGGGTATGACATCGCATATTCTTCCACCGACATTGCTGAATTCGAATTCCTCAGTTGCGATCTGCGAGACGAATACGCTGGAAACAGTAATTTGCCTTGTTCCATAGCTTCTTATTCAAATATACCTAAGTACGATTAACGAGTTTGCAAATGAACCCTCATAATTAGGTCATTATACTAACCCTTACTAAGTATTGTAAATTAGTTCATTTGTTATTTACTTAGAATTGCGGTAATTAGGACTACGTGAGTGCTATATAACATTGTAGTGTTTAGAATCATTATTCATTCTCCAACTTGTCGGGTGGCGTTGAAGATGGTGAAATTGACTGGTCCTAACGAGCAGGCGGGTAGGAGCGTAGGGGAGCGGGAACGGGGGTCCCGCACGCATCACAACTGGGGCGCTAGGTTCGGCCGCCGCAGACACGACTTGTCCCTTCGCACAGAACCAACTACTCTCCTAGAATTAGAGACACTAGCGAAGCGAGCAGTGGACCTAATGGAGACTTTCGCTCCAAAATCAATAGACAATTACACGCGAGCAATGGATTTGCTACGGCAGCAGTATAATCTTGTAATTATTTATACATATTTATGTTTTTTACTTATTTATGTTGTGTGTTAATTTTAAAACAAAACTAAGTTACCGTTTCATTATATCTTTTTCAGAATTTCATGATAATCTGCGAAAATTGCGGAACACCGCATGACCACGACGAAATTTCAGCTCCGGAACGGTGACAGCTACCTATTTAATGTTACATTGGTTAATTGAATAACATTTATTTATTTTTCGAGCAAATCAGGGTGTTTCTGTTAAATCATGTTGATTATACAGTTAATATAATATCACGATCCTAATTTGTAAAACATAATTTCTCGGCTTGGCAAGATTGGAATGTACAATCTTGCCAAGCTTTTTTTCCATAAAAAAATTTCTTTCCATACGTTTTAAATTAATTTGTAAAGTTTGGTATGAAAGAGATTGATATAAACTTTAAATATAAATTAACAAAGTTTAATATAATATTTAGTTTAATTATATTTCGAACAATTACAATTAGCATTCGGCATCGGATCCTATGTTTGGTTGTAGGTATATTTATACTCCAATGTATTAAGCTACAGGCTACTTCATGGTATAGTCACGTACCTACCTGATTAAATTATTATTGTTGTACTACTTGTAAGCTTAATATGCTTATGTGAGTTTACTTTAATTAATTAGTGTATTTGCAATCCTCCTACAAATGACGAGTAACGTCATTTGTAGTAGGATTTTAAATACGAGTACACTAATTTAAGGGTTCTTCTTAATATAGCCAAAGTAGATGTGACAAGGCCAATGAGGTAATTACCAAAAAATATTTAATGTTTTCTATCTTTATGAGCATTAAAAGCTGACGACGCGACGTCTCGCTGACGCCTCACCGTGACTGGTCTATAAAATATTACGAATTGCTAAAGCTCATGGTCGGTTGCTTTAACATCCTAACTCTGCCGAATTTGCGTTTTTCATATTAGGTATGAGCGGTTCAGTTTCTTCGTGACCTTAAGACTGCTTAAGACTAATACACATGCACGTGCATCTAACACATTAATAAATTCGGAATCTATAGAATCATGAAATGTTCTCGTATGGTTAGTGGTTACCCCGTTTTGTCACCCAGGGGTAACCACGAGTTCACTTACCCGTATTCACTCTGCGTGGTGTGAACAAACATTAAATGATAAAAACACAGGACTCGCACGTGGTCACACGCCAGTTTTACGTAACCCAAGTGAGTACTAAGTTTTTTTTTGAAAATTCCTCCCCTAAAGGTTTTGAATAAGAATGAAAATTTGGGTGGATGTTTGCAGTTTTACCAAATATTACCTTCGGGCACGAGATTAAATACTTTGTAAGTATACCTACTAATACGAATATACCTAGTTATTAAAATTATAAATAAGACCTTATCAGAGTTAGGGTAAGGTTTTTCGGAATTATGTAGGTACATGCATACAAGGCTCCGTCGAAGAAATATATTCATCATCAGCCTATAGCAGTCTATTGCTGAACATAGGCCTCTCCAACTGCACGCCATTCAGCTCGATTCTCGGCAACTGTCATCCAGCTGCTACCAGCCACCCTGCGAAGATCGTCGCTCCACCTGCCCTGAGGGTGTCCTTCCTACCTTACGCTTTCCCATTCGCGGTCTCCACTCTAGAACATGTCTATACCCCAACGGTCATCTGTTCTACAGCTAATATAGCCCATTGCCACTTCAGCTTGCTTGTACTACGAGCTACGTCGACCTTCGCTGTCTGCCGGATCACCTCGTTTCGGATTCGATCCCTCAAAGATACTCTAAGCATAGCCCGTTCAATAGAAATATATAATTTCTATATTACTATATTTCTTTGGCGCAACCTTCAGAATATACTGTATTAAAATACTTATATATTCAGTTTTAATAGACTAGGTGTTATTAGATTTTTCTTAGCTATAGGATCAACCACGGATCAACTGTACCTATAGAAAATTGGGTTGGTGACGTCACCAAAAAAATAATTGAAGTTTGCAACAAAACTAGAGATATATTTTTTTAATAGGACGAGCATTTTATAGAACATATCTATAGATATTTCTAATAAAAAGTATGTATAAATGAGCAGTGGTTCTGCGTGGAGTATGACTTATAGCTAGCTAACTCACACCCTCCGGCCGTTTTATGTAACATTTAGAATTTAGAATTTTCTTCATCTCCGAAGTATTAAATAGGTATACTTACTTATGAGAGCAGCATGGCCATCGTCCCCTTGGACATCTGCAGTACCAGAGGAGTGACAAATGCGTTTCCGCATAGGTAATAAATAATACATACTCCCATAAAAGATCCCATATAGCTTCTCAGAACTATTTGTTTATAAGCGATAGAAATTGAAGTCCATCATTCATCGCAAGAGAGGACATAGTGGGGTTTCCACACATCCAACCATTAATATTATTTCATGTTAAATTGACTACTTAGTTACCATAACTCCGTAGCTACTAATTTTATTCATACTGCCGTGCCACGGCTATCTTGAGCATCATAGTTATATTTCTGTATATAATAAAAGAACCTAGTATCATGGCGTAAGGTCGTTTACAGTACCAACCGCTTCGGAAGCATGATTTTTTTGTATATGACAAAGTTTGATAAATTATAGCAAGCTCAGTGTAATTGCAGGCCTTGTCGTCAGTTTGGTTATGTAAATCTCTGAGACCGCGACAGCCACATGAGTGGGCGGCAACGAAGCCCGATCCTTCAGAGCACCGGGGGCACCGCGGTGATTAAACGTTAAACCACATTAGTGTTTACACTGTGAAACAGCTGCAAAAGCCAACAAGTAAGTAGGACTAAACCAATACAAATTAACCCAGAGTGTACGTAACATGTACATAAGATGTACTTCAGCACATGTTACGCTGAAGTGGCGAACTTAAGTTAGAAAGAAAGAAAGAAAGAAAGAAAGAAATATTTATTTGTCCTATTAAATCTTAGAGCACAAAACTAAATGTAAATACTTTTATAACTTGGACAAAAAGGTCTATGACTCAGCATTGGCTGTGGACAGTCCACAACCGCTGATATTCTGCCATAGCCCGTCATGTCAAGGGTAGAACACAAATCAGCAAATAATTGGCCGAATGAAATGCATACAATAAAAAGAAAAAAAAAACAATATAGGTTATTGTTTTCTATAGAGGGACACCTGCATCCAAGGATTGCTTCATTAGCAGCCATTGCTCACATTTTTGCCGGAACGTGTTAAGCGACAGTGACAAAGCGTCGCGAACTGGCGGTGGCAGATCGTTCCAAATTTTGGCAGCAGCGTGTTTAAAGCAACCCTGGGAGCTTACAAGTGAAAGAATAAGAATTTTAAAAAGTGTACCTCTATCTCGAAATTTATAATTAACAGGTTTGACTTCAAGTTTATCATACAAATATTTCGGTACTTTATTTTTACGTAGGGTATGAACAAAACAAGAATATCTTAGCAGTCTTACATTTTCTAACTTAAGTACCTTTTTTTCAATTAGATATGGGGTGATATGGTCCCTCTTAGGTATTCGGTAACAATATCTCATGCATGCGTTTTGGACTCTTTGTATCGCTTTTAAAGTTTTTTTGAAAAGACAGAGGCCGTACACTATATCACAGTAGTGAAGGTGGGACAAAACAAGACTATTACATAATTCGGATCGAGTGGAGTTACATATGAAGGGTCGAAGTTTGTACAGCATTTTCAACGTGCCAAAACATTTACCAATCTTTTGCTGCACATGTTGTTCAAACTTTAGACTTTCATCCATCAGTAGCCATTTAGGTAGGTATTATACCCAATTATTTTATTACTTACTTCCATATTTATTACCGACTAGCGATTTGATCCTAAGTCTCGTCCCGGGGGAAAATACAGCTTAGCTCCCATAAAGCTTTCCATCGGTGAAAGAATTTTCAAAATCAGTCTAGTACTTTTGGAGCCTATTCAATACAAATAAAAAAAATATCAACAATTTCCTTATAACCGTCCTTACCCGTGGTACTACTGGTGGTACTACTAGTAGTACCACGGGGATTATTTTTTGCCCGTAGTACTACTATCCTGTCTAGTAGTACCACGGGAGATTTTTCATTACCCCTGGTCCTACTGATTTTTTAACAAATATTATTGTAGAAGTGTAGATTTAAAGTCCAGTCAGAGCACCGACTTCCAGCCGTTCTGAGTGCGTGTTTTGCGCTGCGTGCACATAATTATGTATATTTCAGTGAGGTCTTCTGGCCCGAGAGTAAGAAAGTAAGAATAATTTGATTTTGTTATTTTTATAATTTTAGAACCTAATTAATAAATGATTTTTGTTATTATTATTTATTCTTTGCCTCAGATTGATGTTACTTTATAGTTACGAATATCTGTATTTGTTTTCGATCTTTCTAAGTGACTTCAAAGAGAAGGAAGAGATTGGCAATTCGACAGTATTTTTTTGTTTTATGGGTACCTCAGAACTCTGTCAGCTCGAATCAAACGATTCAAAACATTTTTTTTATTTGAAAGGATATAATCTTAGATTGGTCCCGTTTTATCAAAATCGAGTTGCGATGATAAGATTCATGAGGAATTAAGAGAACCCCTGAAACTTTACATGCATACATAGTATAGGTAAAGGAGATAGGTACAGGTATCTAAGTGATACTGACATTTTCAGCATTTGCATTCAGAATTTGCATTGCATTTGGTAAAGTGGAACTGATGAGGAAGACCAGAATTTCGGTTTATCATAAATTTTAAAACTACTTTAAAATTGCTAAAGGATGACGGGAAAAAATGTATGGGACGCGTACCCACCGACCCACAACGACCAGACGTATGTCGTTAGAAAGCTCTTTTCATGACTATCATTTGTTATTATGGGGGCTAGTCTCAATTCACTGTAAGGAAAATGTTATAGTTACTCAATTGTAACAAATGTCTTTGAAAATTAAACTACGGAACTACCGCATTATATTTAATGTGTAACAGGAGCAAAGTTCTGTTTGTTTACTCGTACAGTCTGTTAAGGGGAAATAGGACCCAGCGTCGTCATTAAGACGTCATTAACAACTCTCCACGTCTTTAGCAGGATTTCCCTTCATATCGCGCCTTGGGCGGGAAGCTGATAATAATTTAAGATAAATAAATTATGTATACATTAATCCGACGTCAAATTGGTCCATTAAGGGGATAATGTTCAATAATTAAATACACGCAGGGAGCGTAAAAACTTTGTTCTAGTTGACTGAGTATTCAGCTCCTGGAAGTAACTACCCACTTTTAACCAGGTTATATTTTTCAGTGGTAAACCCAGAGCCCAGCCCTGCTGCTTAGCAGGCCTCATTGCCAATTCTGGTGTATGTTTGTGTCATCGATGTTAATCTTTTTCGTAGAGATAGTTATATTTGTTTTGAAAAACTCTTTCGTAATCATGTAGGTACCTAACAGGAATCGAACCCGAATCGAATCGAATGATCACAATTATTATCTGCCAACTTACTAAAATGAACAAGTGTGAATTGATTTATGAATCAGAAATTGAAATCAAAAAGAAAAGCTAGTAGAAAAATACAATTGTTGATTGCACATTGTTTACGGACCAAAGCGACAAACAAAATCTACACATACGTACAAATATAATGAAACATCATTTAGGGTACATTTTACTAAAGAAAAATATCTCATTCCCACGGGAAAATATAAAAACTGGTTATAAAGAAAAATACTACTTCGAAACGATAACAAGCACAAACTTGAAATACCTACGGTATGTAAGTATATGTCGTAGGAAATTCCCACGGGAACGGGAATTAATTGAGTCCGCGCGGCAACGCCGCTGGGCACTGCTAGTAAAATATATAAAGTATAGGTAGGTCACCTAAAACGAAAATGCTGTTTTTAATTCAGTAGACAATCTCATGAGCGTTTGATTTAAGTGAACACTTCGACTGGTCGTAGTTTCAATCTACTTCTACACTAATATTATAAAGAGGAAAGATTTTTATTTTTGTACGTTTGCACAATGGAAAGCTACATTATCAGTGATAATGTAGCTTTCCATTGTGTAGCATTTTTAATTCCCACAGGGTCGGGAACTACGCGGGTGAAACCGCGCAGAACCGCTAGTCTTCAATAAAAAAAGGACGTGCCTACCTGCCTACTGGTAGTTTCAAAATTTGGTTAACAAAATAGGTAGGTACCTACATTTAATAAATAGAAATAGTCGATTTGAGGTTTGGCTATCCGTTAGACTGATGTAGGTACCTAACTGCCAAAAGAAAATTTTATTTGGTTAGCCTGGAGCCGGTAAGAACTATCAGTGACTATACTCCTATATCGGTTGTTGTTGACTGTTCGATCGCTTATTGTCAATCCCATACATTTTATCATATTCTGTTCGATTTTCCGTTATACAAAGCATTTCGGATAGCACATTGAAAATGTTTGTTTTTTTTATAAAAGTGTTTTGTGCATATATGGTGTTCAGGTATGTAGTTATTATATAATATCTTGCAAAATCTTGTATCAATATAATATAATATACAATTTATTCATTTCTATACTTTTACAATAGGTACTCGATTCAATAATACCTAGCCTTCTCTTATCCATACTGTTATTTACTTTATGAGGTTCAAATTCAAAGCGGAATATTTAGTTCGGAAGACTGCCAAAAGCAAACATTATTTTGTTGTTAGCAAGTTGTTAGCTTTAGATAAGCTATTTAATAATATATTTAAATATGAATGAACAGCTTCTGCCAAGAGTATTGTGTTGGCAATAGCAAATATAAAATTTAATATTATTCCCGTTACCCAGACCTCGACATTACTAATATTGTTCGCGTGCGCTTCCTTTAAAACAAATCTGGGCCAACATTCACCCATGAACAGATTGATAGCGTCTTATAACTCCGCATCAATGAATAACCCTGAGGTGGATATATTTGGCTCACCTAAGGCCCAATTTAAACGGTCAATCTCAAAATTTTGTTAGTCGGTTTATTTTTATTTTGTTAATTTGTTACATCTCCTTTTTGTTTCTTTATATTTTTAATTTCTTTCTTTTTTTTATGTTGTTTTATATTTTATATTAGTTACCACACGTCTATGATACGCCCATGTTGTGGTAATCTATAATTAAGTCAGCACTTAGATCCCTTATTGTAGTTCCTAAGTGTATTTAAATGTTTTAGTGTATGTCTTGTTGATTACCCAAATAAATAAATAAATAAAATAAAATAAAATAAAATAAAATAAAATATTATAAAGAGGGGGTAGCTCTGCCTACCCCCTCGGGGATAAAAGGCGTGAGATTATATTATTATTATATTAAAGAGGAATGATTTGTATTTCATTTCTGTATCTAAGTAACGTATAAGCTCACAAACTACTGGAACGATTTTAAAAATTTATTCACCAATAGAAAACTTATTTTTCTGCGAGTAGTCTCCAAAACGATTTAGAAAAAAGGACGACATTTCATACATATCTTTATCCCTTATTTAACTCCCTTGGGGAGGAAATTTTCAAAAATCCTTTCTTATTGATCACCTACGATTTACAAAGAACTTCTGTTCAAATTTTCATGCTCGTAAAACCACCAGTTTGAGCAGTGCGTTGTCTGTATGTCACTCTGAGTTAAGAGTTTTATTAAGTACATAATTAGGTAAGCCGAATAATCTTATATTTTCAGATGTTTTAGTAGGTACGAGTATACGAAGATTGATGTGTAGAATTGCCGCTTAAAGACCAAGCTGCTTTGGTGGAAGTACAGGCTGATGTTTAATGAATAAATTAGGCTAAAATTGAATGAATTGTGGATTTTAATTTAATATGTTAGGCAATCGCTATAACATAAATGAAGCGTAGCATTGGCAACATGAGGCTGCGTGTATGATTTAGATTTTTTAACCTTCGTAAAAGTTAAACAGAGTAAGTATACTTATACTCGTTTATATAGAAGCTTGTCTGATCTAGCTAGGTAAGCATTTGAAATCTATATATATGTATAATTAACTACTTACTGTTATAACCTACATATATTTTTTCAATCATATGACTTGCAGACAAGTAAACTACGAGAAGGTATAAGGAGTACCTCAGGGGGTAGAAATCGCAATATTCTGTTTGATTTGGACGTCTGTGCCGTTCCGGAACATTCCAGATTGGAAAGCAGGAAATGAAGAGGAAGCGTAGTGTTAATCTAAGGAAGCAATATACGACACTACCCGGCAGTCACCATCTTTAATTGGTTCAAATAACACGTTATTTCATTCAAACTTTCGGTAACTAGTTAAGGAGAGTAGCCGATAGATTTTTATAATACATTAAATTCCCAAATGATTGGTCAAATTAAAAAATCAATGGTACTTCAATCGTTAAGTATAAATGTCATTGCTTACCTACTTAGGTAGGTAGGCTTATAAACTGTAGTAAAATGTAATACATACAACAACAGAAATATCATAATCCGTTCACCGTGATAAGTGATAAGGTACCTACTATTAACGGTTGATAAAAAATTATAGGTAACGTTTTTAGTAACAAAGGGTATCGAAAGAGCTCTAATGTTTTTTTAGTGTTATAAAACATAAAGATCTTTATAATTCTTTAAAAGCATAACTTTCAGGTGGCATTGTTTCGCGACTCTCGTTACAGTGCCGCCATTAATTGATCTAAGTCTCTGTTTCCCATTTTGGTGTTTTTATGCACTTCACTTTCGAAGAACGCTCTAGTCTATACATAATAATACACTCGGCGTTAAAAAAATCGCACCTTCGGAAAATAATACTTTAAACCACTTTTAATCACATTTAGAATCTATGGTGATGGGACTATTAAGTATCATTTTAAACATTAATTTAACGACATTAATATTAACAATCATTTATGCCATAAAAAAAACATTTCACCCAAATAACGACGTTATACAAAAATAATGCATAATTACTTTATAAAAGGGCCGCTAGTTGCGCTACCTTTTAGAAAAACTACCTTTTAGTAAAACTAGGTTTTAAGTAATTTTTAAGCATTTTTTTTGTCTTACTTTAATTCTTTGTCAACAAACTTTTTCTTCTTCTTTTGCAATCACTTCTTTTTTTATGACCTAGCAAGACTAAAGTACGATTTGTTGAATGTTGATGATTAGAACTATAAAATGATACCTAATAGTCCCATCATCATTGATTCTAAATGGGATTAAAAGTGGTTTTTCAAAGGTGCGATTTTTTTGACGCCGAGTGTATAATAAAACTCAAACGAGACCGTGCCTGTACATTAAATATATTTTTTTTATTTCAGCGGTAGTGTAGATAGTTATCGATATAGATATCAAAACACAATTTTTTGTAATTTTTGTCTGTCTGTTTGTCTGTGGACGCATCGCACAAAAACTACTGGACGGATTTTGACGAAATTCGGTGTGGTAATACCTGCATAGCTGGGTTAACATCAAGGGTACTTTTTACCGCGAGAAAATATCTCATTCCCATGGGAAAATATAAAAACTGGTTAAAAAGAGATAAATACTTACGTAGGCACTACTTCGAAACGATAACACCTAGAAACTTCAAATATAGTATGTAGGTGTCTTATAGATCATAGGCAACCGCTATGATGGTATTTTTGAAAATTTCCACGTGAACGGAAATAATCTGGATTCGCGCGGGCAAGGCCGCTGGGCACCCGCTAGTACCTACCTAGGTAATATAAATAAATGATGTAAGTAATCTGCGTTTTACAAATAATGGACATTTGCCGAACCGATCTACTAAGTACGTACAAATTATAATTATTTAAGTTAAAAATTATCTTCATCCTGCGCTCATAGCGGTAAAATCCTTGTTAACTGAACAACTTCACAAGAAAAGTGATACCCCGGCTTTACAGAGTACCTAGATATTAAAGATCCACCATAAAAAACCATCTCTCAATAGTGTCCATTATTAAAAACATAAACGGAAATTTTCTCACTTCGCTCCTAGCTCTATTGCGAAAATATCACGGGACACGGTATTGTATTACTCGTAGGTACCTACTTACTTCGTTAAATAGTCTCGGTCGATGCCCGTTGGGCTCATTAGGTGTCAGTTTAGGGGTTTAAGAACTAGATAGGCACTTCAAGAAATACCTACCTCAAAAATATCACTTTCGGGAATAAGGTGTTTTATTTTAAAAATTATTATGTTTTTTAATTCAAGATCGAATTAAAAAACATAATAATTTTTAAAATAAAACACCTTATTCCCGAAAGTGATATTTTCTCCCTTAATCCCAATCCTAATAAGTATTATACATGCAAAAGTTTCGTTGATTGGAACACTTGCAACGGAGTAACTGATTTAAGCCTCGTTTTTTGCACAGAGGTAACTAGTTAGGCCCCCTAGAAATACCTAAATATTAATAGGTAGTCCGCTTTTTGTGTAAAGCTCTTCTTACATTGTGGTGAAATAGTTTCACCTAACAAATTTTATAATCGTAAAATGGTGGTGTTAATAAAACTATGACGTAAGTATTATTAATCGCTGCTGGATTTTCCATGTTTTAGGTCGGTTAAGGAAAATTTACTAAAACCCATTTAACATATTATACACGCAACGTTTCCGCCTGCCTTTGTTTCGCTTTCTATACTTTACACTAAGTGGCTGGATGCTAAATGTTTTTGATAACATCTAATCAAGTTTTAAGTGAACATCTATAGAACGTCACGTACCTACAAAGCTTTGACGGCTCAGTGTTCGATCGGAATGCTTCGTCTAGTAAATAATGTTCAAGTTCAGTTCAAGCAGTAATAGGTATGCAAACAAAATTGTTAATGATAATCTTTATTTTCAGGCAAAAACCCATAATTAGATACCGTAATAAATACACACACCGGCACAATTAGCGGAACAGAAAAAAAAAGGAGAAAAAAGAGGGAATTTAGAACAATGAATGTAATTTTTAAACAATATATTATTTAAAATGAAACAACAATTAAATTAACATGTTTTGACATTTATTTGTAACACCATACTTAAAATTTTATAAAAATAAAAATTAAATTAAACAAAATGCATTTTTCTTCGATTTTTAATTATAGAGAAACAGCAGAAAATTCAAGATTTTCCAAAGTTTAACAACAATTTCAATGACTGTTCAATATCGAGTGTTTCCTCCTCGTGCTCTGATGAGGGTTTCCATCCGTCTGGGCATGCTGCGGATGATGTTATCAATGGTTTCTTGGGGCAACCTCTGCCATTCTTCAAGTAATGCGTTTCGCAACTCGTTGAGATTATTGGGAGGGGGCATTCTTGACTTTACACTCCTCTTTAGCAAGTCCCAAGCAAGTCAAGACGTGTTCTATAGGGTTCATATCGGGGGACCGTGCTGGCCACTCCATCACCGTTATACCAACATGGTTTAGGTATGTCTGTACTGTGCGAGCACTGTGAGCCCGAGCATTATCCTGCATTAGAATGAAGTTGTTACCAATAAAGGGGGCAAATGGCACAACATGTTCTTCTAAAATCTCCCTGATATACCGATCAGCATTCAGATTCCCGCCATCGACCACTACTAACTCCGTACGAGCTCCTAAACATATTCCTCCCCAGACCATAATTGAACCGCCGCCATATGCAACTGTATTTTCAAAATTAGACTGGATATACTGTTCTCCTTTGCGTCTCCATACTCGCTGCCTTCCATCAATTTGATTTAACATAACTCTGCATTCATCAGTAAAAAGAACCTGTCCCCAGTCGTCGAAGTCCCAATCACGATGTTCACGACCAAAGTGTAGACGGTTTGTGCGATGATGTCTCTCAAGTTTTGGGGCTTTGGCGGGCACATACGAGCCTATACCCACTTCTTCGAATCTTCTACGAACTGTCCGCTCACTCATCCTTACTGCTCGTACCTCTTCCAGTAAATTTCGAGCCTGCACCGCCGTTAGTCTCGTGTTCCGTCGGACTTGAAGTTGGAGAAAACGGTCATCCCTCCTTGAAGTACACCTTTTCCGGCCTTGTCCTCTCCTTCTCACTAGAGCATTCGTCAATCTGTATCGTTGGATGCTACGATAAATCGTTGATAACGATCGACGAAGGCTTCTGGCAATCGATCTGTAGGTTTGACCATTTCTCCTCATTTGATCTGCCCTAATGATTTCTGATGGCGTTAAATCAGGCATAATTAGATGCTCGTAAATTATCAATATGCGAAAAAACTCAAAAGCCTCAAAAACTGCAATTCAAAGCTTTTCAAATGGAATTCACGAACCTTCTAAAAACGGACAAGCGGTGGAAAAAATGAATCAATGAAAATTAAAACAAAAGAATGAAAAAAAGGGCAGTCGCTTAGTATTCCATTTTTAAATTAAAACCCAAATTTAAAAAAAGCTTGTTTAGCCGGCCAGTAACACGCAAAAATGCGTAAATACTCCCTTTTTTTTCTGTTCCGCTAATTGTGCCGGTGTGTGTATTAATAAACATAAATTTTAATTAAGGATCCGATTCTACAACTATTTTAGGTTAATTAATTTATAAACTTATTTTTTATATTTTTTGCCCATAATAACCTCTGAATAACATCACCATACCGGCCACACTTGGGCATCACTTGGGTAATTAAAATTTCAAATATCCTTGAAACAATAAATATTGAAGTTAGTTGCGTTAAATATCCTGGAGTGCGATTTTTGAATCTCACTGGTGATATCAAAATCACCGGTGACTAAAATTATCACCGATGACTTTTATGTCACCATTTTCCAAAAGCCCTATTTTTGAAAGTCACACAAAATATCACAATCGAGCCCCGCTACTAATTCTTCCGAAAAACATACTTTGGCACTTTTGGCAGATGGCACATACTCGTACGTCAACTGTCAAAAACAATCGCATGGTGATTTCAATTACGAGTGGGTAGGGGCACTCGTAAATCGATATCATAGGTATGACAAATGTAAGTCACCAATGAGTTTCAAAAATACGAACTTTCGGAAATCACTTACATCGGTGAGAATTAGTCACTTGGTGAGATTAAAAAATCGACCCCCAGATCTTTAAAATAATAATATAAAACATGCCTAAATAAAAATATACATAACGAATTGGCAAACAAAATATTCGGTTAAAATACATGTTTTAGGTACCTTTTGTCTCATAAAATTGGTCATTAGGTTATGTTATGAGGGATGCACCTAAGGTTATGGGTATATACTCAATTAACCTACTCATTCATTTATCATAGCTGAAATACTCCTTCATAATATAATCACAAATGTTTTTATAAAGGAACTCCTCTCCAGAATTTTGCGTTGTTGTTTCCTCTCCAAAGTGAACAATGTACCTACTCGTAGGTACTTTTTCTTATTTATTAGAAACGTCTGCATTGCAGGCAGTTCCGGGAAATGAGAGAAAAGAATGGTACAAACATATATTTAAGCGAATGCTGGCCTTCTAAGAATCCGTCTCATTTCGTCAACAATCGCAATGCAGCTCATTTTACTGAAATGAGCTAGGAAAGAGTTTTCTTAGTCGAAAATTTGTTTTTGGTTTAAAAATAATTATAGGTACCTAAGCTTTGTTTTCAAAGGTTGAGGATATCATCACTACATAGTATCTATAAAACAAAGTCGCTTTCTCTGTCCCTATATCCCTATGTAGGTATGCTAAAATCTATAAAACTACGCAACGGATTTTGATGCGGTTTTTTTTAATAGATAGAATAATTCAATAGGAAGGTTTTAGTATTAGCATTGCACATGTGCGAAGCCGGGGCGGGTCGCTAATGATTATATAAAAAAAGTTACAAGATTTTAGTAAAGGATCCAATTTAAGAGTAGAACTTGAATTTATTACAAACGAGAAATACCTACTGAAAATAAAAATAAGAAGACTAAGTGAAAATGTTCAGAAAATATTTCATGTAAAGTTACGGTCTCATTATATATATTATGTAGATATTGAACAGCTCACCCCCACAGATAAACTCCTATGAATAAATATGTAATTATAATTTACGTTGCAATAAAGGAAAAAAAAGTTTGGAAACTAAAAAAATATACAGATACCACACAGACGAACGGGTCTGATATGTTATTTCGAATGCCCTCGTTGCATAGAACCATAGATTTTTGGAAGTCGGTTAAATAAAGGATTTAAAGTATAAGTATTTTGTAGTACATATTAATAATGGATTACGATGTTAGATTCGATAACAGAAAATTAAAATTGTAAATTGCCGTGTAGTTTGTAATAAAAACATGAAAAATTACACCAATTCGGTAGGTAACTGAACTATGATTTTTTCATGTTACAATCCGACAATGTCGAAGCTGGCGGTCTTTTTTAGCGGTAAGAAGTTTTAATGAAATGCATCCATTATACCTACATTAAATATTGTGTTTGTATGTAATTAAAATATTTTTGTTTTGCTATTAACAGTAATAGCAGCCCTAGCAGTTTTAATAGATGACGTCGAAAGTCAGTCATTGCAGGGGTTAGATTTACAGGAATTTCTACAATCTTTGAAACAACAGTTACTAAATGGAAAAAAAAGCAATGACTATTTGGAGGTGAATAACGATGAAGATGATGATGAAGAAAGTCATTTCGGATCTTTAAAAGACGAACAACTCGGACAGTTAGTCGCATTAGTCCGGAATAGTCAGGACAAAGTAAGGCAGCGTCCATTTATTAAAAATGATCGTAAAATTACGAGCAGTCAGCTAACCAAACAAATTTTGGAACAGCTTTTAGACCAAGGAAAAGATAAAGTGCTATCTCAAAGCAGAGGAAATTTAGGCGATGTGGAGGCAAGAGTTGAATTAAATGATTTACTCGTGCCATCCCGCCTATTAGATAATTCAAACAAATATGATCAGCAGCTGATGGAAAATTTAGAACTTAAAGATGATTCTTCGGACCTCAGCCAATACTCAAAAGTTTACGTTATCCTTAATGCAGATTCCGTGTCTAGTAGCAAAACAAGAAACAATTTAAAGGATTTGTATGTATCTGTAGTTATTTTAGTTTTAAGATCAGGAATCATCAGATTATCTATAATCCAGAATACTGTTTTAGATTAGCCAGACTGGTATCTGGCCCTCGCAATGAAAATGAGCAAATATGGAAAAAGAAGGAACATCGTTATAAAGGATTTGTAGTGAACGATAATTATAGGACAGCTCGGAGGAACCGTGAAGATGGTGATTAATTCTTTGCATAGTTGCTACTAATATTATAAACGCCATTTTTTATGAGGATAAATGGATGTATTGTATAAATATTTGGTTATCTTTCACGCTCAAAGTACAGAACGGATTTTGATGAAACTTTACAGTTATAACACTATGTAACAGAATATCGCAATTCCTTAAATTAGTTTCTTCATTATCGACTGCTTAATCGATTTCAGCTATTTTTAATATGTCTTAATTTTTTCCAAAAAATGAATTAGCATAACTGAATTTAGGGCTACCTATGGAAACCGTATAATTATTACTCTTTATTTAAAAAAAATGGTTAGACAAAACTAAAGTATGAATGCATATTTTTTTGTATTAATATACTAATTGGGGTGTGAATTGCGCTTATTCTGTGACTTGTTGTATAGCTTATAAGTATAATACATCAGAATTACAAATAGGTAGATGCTTCTTATTAACCCGGAACGCGCATGAAGTTTCCAAAAACTAGTATTGCCTGTGTAAGGATTAAAACCTGTTACTTGTAGCATCAGTAATTTCAATTTGTATGACTTTGGTAAATATTATTTATTAGATTATGCTGACATGGACACGCCGAAAAAATCTAGGCCTAGCAGAGGTGGGAGTAGTTGGGGCAAACGGGGCGGCGGCCGCGGGCATGGCGACCTCAGGAGCGGCTACAACCGCGGGGGCGGCAGTGGTGGACACACAGCCATACCCTACATTAACCATCACGTCGGGGTCTATGAGCGAGACGATTGATGAATATGAATATAAAATATTGTAATACTTCGATACTTTTATTATAGTCAACGCCCCAGGAGTATACGTACGTATATAATCATATCTCAGATATACCCTTTAACACCGAAATCCATTTGAGTACAGTCAGAAAGAGATGCTGCTATATGAGTCGCGTAAAGTTGTCCCCTTTAAACTGTGCTGAATTGCAGTATCATGTTTGAGGACCTGGTATAATTAATGACAAAAGAGGTATTACTAAAAATTTGAATCAATCCAATATGTACTACACTGGCTGATTAAAATATAATGTGTTTTAAAATATGTTCTAGTGTTATTCAAAGGGTTTAGCGAAATATAGTAGAAACTATTTTTTACTTTCTTCACTTACTTGTGATTATATTGGCACACATGGACATTTATATACTTACACCACAGAGTAACTGGTCTGTGCTTACAGACATAATCTACTATTTAACATGAATTACTTTCGTTACCGAAAAAAATATTGAAATGCTTTAAAATGCTGTTCGTTGGTAATGACATCGAACCGATTTAGATACTTTTTGTTTCTAAAAAAAGAAAAATGGAAAAATAAATAGGGAAACCTGATACTGCTTAATACAGGAAGTCGAAAACTATTGTGCTTTAAAAACACATGAAATGGTATTTCATCATCAACCCGTAACAGACCACTACTGAGCTAGTCTTTCCTCAAATATGAGGAAGTATGTGTCATAGTCTCCCACGCGAGCCCACCGCGGATTGGGAGATGGTGTTAGTTAAGCTAGTGGCCACCTAACTTATTTTTCAAACTACCCAAGGGTATCTGACATGGCTTAACGACTTCCATTGTGCGTAGGTAAACACGACGATTGCTTAACCACTGTAATAATTACAAACACTGGTACCGCAGGGCTACAAGCGCTCGAGCGCCGCGAATTGGTAATTGATTATGTCAAATAAAGCCCTTTTATAAGATATCCCATTTTCCCTAGTAAACTCAAACATTTTAAAATTTCTATTTCGGCCCCATTTTACCTGAAAAGTAAAAGTATTTTAAATTATTATTTTGAATTATTTAAAACTATTCTAAATTTCTAGTCGATAGCATGAATAGTTGTTTGAAATAAGCAGCATGTGTCAGAGTGGCATGGCACTACATATGTTTCTTTTTGCCATTTGGGTACAAAACCTAAAATAATGGAATTGGGATTTGGTGGAGTGTCACTAGACACACACATACATCTTACCCACACCACCTCATATGATCTTCTACTAATCAGCGACAGCATCTCTATCTATCTCTACGTTGACCATGATAGGGGCGCTTGATCGTAGATGCCGTGAGTTGTGACATTGAAAATTACTGCGCCTAAACCAAAATAGTCGAGCAAAATACATTACCCTTGTGCTAAGGCAGTCGTGTAAAAAGGTTCATAGAATAAGTATACCAAAAATTTAAAAATGGAGCTTAGATCAAGTTTGGCCAAAAATTAAGTAAAGAAAATCTTATCTTGTTGGCTTATTTACATTAATATCAAAGTTAAAAAAAAAACTTTTTAATAAAATATTACAAATGGGTAGGTAGGTAACCTATTTACGTTTCCTGTCTTCGCCACTAAACCCTACTTGAAGCAGCGTCCATAGCCATAGGTAGGTATTAGCTTAACCTACGTTCGTATCTCTACGTATATTCTGCCAGGCAGGATTTCACATAAAAACTCCATAAAGATAAATGTTTTTACTAATGTATTTCTTCTATAATTCATATTACGAGTATATCACAGTCATCACTTTAATTTAGTAAGTGCATAATAGAGTATAATTATAATCATTAATGTATTTCATAAATTGCATGATTCAAAGTAAGACCATAATGGTCTGGTATATTTTAATAGACGCGATAAAATACGGAATCATTAATAAATAAACAAGTAATTACATAATTAACATTGCCTACGTGATAATGTGCATTATCTAAATACATTATGTGTAAAGTACTAAAATGTGAATACTATGGTTCTCAGAATATATTAATAAATTGGTAGTATCTAACTTCCAGTGTTCACAAAATATTCTGTCTGAATTATTCTAGCTATATACAGAGGGAAAGAAAGAAATTTGAATAATAAGGTAAGTATCGATCGTAGAACTTAGGAAAAAAATTAACCATGTCTCAGAAGTTTAAACTTATATTGTAATTAGGGAGCAGCGAACGGCATATGCGTTGCCTGTAAGTTTTTGAATTTTCTTTTCTTTTACAGTACGAGCCCGTTCGGATCGAATCTGCTCATGACTATTTGGACGCAACTCGAAACATGTAATCGTGATCCGAGAGTACACGGACGTCAGTATCTAATCAATGAATCGGAAGGTGTTCTATTGACTCGTACGAGCACACTCCGTCCAAACGCGCTCGTACAGTGAATACCCAGCTTTAGTAATGATATTTCTTTTCAAAGTAATATTACGTCGCTTTGCCCCTGTTGCTGTTCTACATAAATAGACTGAAAACCCTTGAGAATAATCATCTTTATAAAATGTAGGTATCTTTACGGACTTGGAACAATTATAGTAGCTACGAACGCTAAATGGAAATATTTCCACAATTTTTAATTGATTGGATGCTTTTTTGTTTAATAAAAACGTATTACTAAAAAAAAGGAATTTATTTTATGCGTTACTATTGGATAATAGATAGAAATTTTAGTCCAAAATCATTTAGAGATACTAGGGCTATTTATATCTTTGATAAGTATATTGATACATTTTCACTCCCTCTGTATAAAGAAATCTAGCGGGGAATGTATATTTTAGGATTATGGGAGTTAACGCCATCGACATAATATACATTGGGAAAGCTGTGTCACTGATAGCTAGATACAAAACAACACAATATAATACTTTTAAAAGTCACGTGTCTACTTCTAGGTATACTGTAATTAATATAAAAATTTCCTTACATAAATAACTATATCGATCTAATCGCATTAGGTACTATTAGGTACAGGTATCTGGTGATAAATATGTTCTTTTGGAAATTACAATAATTGACTAGAATAAAGTTACATAAGTTATTGTACGTAATTGTAACAATTTTGACTAGGCCATAATATTTAATATTTTTCATAGATACTTACTTACAAAAAATCTACGCAGCTTTATTACTGTATAATTAATTTAATTATCATTAAAAAGTAAATAAAATGAGATCTAAAGCTTAACTACCTTCACATTACATGTAGTTCTTGTAATTAAATTTTAGTTGTAATATCAAAAATCAAAATTTATAGTTTGATTTTGGAAGACAAGATGAAATAAGTGTCTAGGATGACGCATTATGTGCTTTGAATAAATCATGAGCAAATAACTTAACCAGTAAGTGTATTCCTCACTAATGTGAAAGGATGACATAGTAGATCCTACTTGGCAACAAACAGTCAAATGCAAGAGGTGAAGATTGAAATTTAAAGAGATCATTTAATGACTAACCAGCAGTGCAGGAAAATAATTACCTATGATAAAACTTCATTTAAAGTTTGTGCAAAATCATTAAAATATCTTTCTGATTTATACTACTTAAATGCAATTGATCCCATTCCAGGCTTTTCACAATGTATGTAACAATCCATCTATGAAATTTTTAGTATTACTCCTTATCTACTTTTGGTTGTAATTGAACTACCAATGTTCATGAACCAAATTTATTTCATTGAGCAGCCCTTACGTGTGAATTCACTGAGCCGCTTTTGAAGTATTAATTAAACAATTTAATGGACCCTTTCATTTTCTACTCTGTACAATATACACGCACCACATCTCACTTCACTAGGACTATACTAACACATAAACGCATATGTAACCATTGTTATTGAACACCGTTTTGAGTTCTTGGTATAGTCATTTAGGGATTTTAATTAGTCACATTTCACCAATTTTAGTTAGAAGACCAATTAATTTAAGTTCGTGATAGTAAATTGAAAACTCTACCCATTTTTGTTAATTCCCAAATGACGTCACGGTTAATTTTCCTTAAATAGGATTATTTGAGCTCTTTGGTTTTACTTCCTAGCTGGAACGCCGCGCCGGCGACGACGGTCACCCTCAGAGGTAATTTGGCCGTGACACACAACAAAGCACTCCCATGCTTTTGTACAAAGAGCCTCTCCGCTTGTTTCGCCATAGTCCGTTTACCTCGTCGCCTTTCAAAGCAACGTTGGTCTCTGTAACAAGAGTAGAAACTGACATGTTTCGCATTATATAGATCTATTTATATCTAGAGGAAGCGTTCGAATATGTTTTATTAGTATCCAGTCGTAACGACATTTACTAGAAATAAAAAGTACTTATTATCAGAGGTGTAAATTTGGGTCTAACAATTAACAAAAGTTGTTATTCGTTATCAATAAAAAACTTAAGATGGAAATATGTGTGGGTTCTTCGTACAATCGCTTTTTGCCAAAACGATTTGTTTGGCTTAAAAGAAGACGATGACAAAAATTACGGCAGCAAATAAAAGAGCATTTTTCCCGCACTCTGCCGCAGAGTGTTCTCTAATGTCAATGGAAAGACGCAGGCGTGGCACAAAACGTGTAATCCTTTTATGTAAATGGGCCCTCGTCTTCAGCATTTTGTTAATACGAGTAGGTATTTCATTGGAGCTTACGATCTTACATATAAGTCTGGTACGTTAATCAGAAATACTTACCCAAATGGTTGAGGTTCTCATGTTGAGGAAGGTACTCCTGTATGTCGTTAACTATCCTCGTAATCTCCTGTGTGTCCTTTACGATACTGCAGAGCTCCTCCTGGTTGAAATCTGGAGTAATTTGTTTGCACAGCAGGATCTGGCTAATCACGTTGCCAAAATTGGACGGACCCGCGCGGTTTTCTGTGTACAGATAAATTTAAGTTAATTTACTTAGATACTGGCAGGCGCTTAATAGCGTTGCCCTCGCGTATCCCGTTTTTTCCCGTTCTCGTGGGAATTTTATTAAATCTTTTCTTAACGGATTACAATTTCTGAGATTTAGTGAGTGTTATTTTGCTATGTATTATTTTTATATAGGTATTGTTTTTGCGCGATCATTCTTTTTCTAGCTAGTTCAAGTTTTTAATACCTACAAATTTTCCGATCGAAATTTTATCTGGTAATCTAGTTGAATATAATGGAATTCTTTAGCTGGGATGTGATGCTGATTCGCTGGTTATCTGGGATATGCAAATTGTCTCAATTTATTATCTCAAGGCCGCTCACATTGAAATGATTCTTTGGCTCATGTGCATGCTTAGGGCAAATGCAAATATGTGGACTTTATCAAACAAAACCTAAGCACAAAACTTATGTAAGTAATAATATATTCCCTTTGTGGACATACAAGTTTATGTTAACACGTATAGATCCATTTAATTATTTTCTTTCAACTAATACCTGAGCGTATCTACCTATAGGTACCTTTATCAAAAGTGATATCGCAGCTCATTTAAACCCGATTGAAGTGAACCGCACAAGAGAAATTGAAGGTCCGAGACGATTGGGTCTGTTCGGTGCGGATCCCGTCCATTTATTATTTGAAGGTGCTTTTAAACTACAATTAGTAGCCTTGCCGGCCCAGATAAATGAAACAATCAAGATTGTTTCACAGAGTCAAATGGATGTTAATATTTTATCAATGTCTCGTATTAATAAGAGATAGGATTTGTTGAACCTACCAACAGGATGAATTTTTAAAAAGGTGAGATTGCTCTTTCCGTAGTGATTTTAGGTATGAAATTGGTAAGTATATTCGATATAGGTATGTCTTAAGAAATTCCGTAACATTTTGTTAAAAATAAAAATTGGTTGATCTCAATACATAACATAACATTTTAAGGTAACGTACAAACCGACTTTATCGAATAGAACTAAAAAAAGACCATACAATAATTCAATTAATTTGATTTGATTATATTAATTAGGGTCACGTAACCGTATTATCATAGTATTTCTTAGAGTCGTCGTAAGAAATGGACGTCCTCAAAAGTATGAGTTTACAATTAAATAAGTATTTGCAATGTCGCCATCAATCACCAACTGTTATTTAACCTGTAACGCTCATTGCGCGTGATTTGCTGATGTCCGTTGTGGAGTTCCGTTCTCTATCTAAAGTTTTTCATCATATTTTCACAAAATTTATATGGGACCAACCTTCAAGTATACCCGAACAACGATATTGACAGAAATATGGAAGCACATACAAAAAAAACAAGTGAGTCAAAAAAAAGGATGAGGTTATCAATGTAACCTCCTCCTTTTTTTAAATCGGTTAAAAAATACATGACAACAACGGCGAAGAACAGGGGCTCACGAAAATGAGTAAAGATTAAATCCACGACTCATATTTATGTTGGGCGCGGGCGCTTCGTTGTTTTTACTATAGACAGTTAAGCAGAGAGGGAATCCTTGTTCGGGTTAAGCCGTAAAAGCCGACCGATGTTAGGTATAATAATAGTATAATACGATTAACCTTACCGTAATACGAGGTCATGTCCATTGGCACCAATTGGACGAGGCGATGGCACTTGGCTAGCTCGCGAAGCAAGAGTTGTGACATGAAGTAGAGCAACACCAGCTGGGGCTGTTCAGTACAACCTTCGCTGGTAGACCTGTAGGCAACCAAATGGACAACATTTTATTTTCACCGAGGAAGCAAAATAAGAAAACCATTTGGGGTATTATCGTGCGGAATAAAATTATATATTTTTTTATTTTTTTTATTATTATTTACTGAAATAATCAATAATTTCTAAATAATATGCCAAAAGTGAAAACTTAGGCCCAACTTACTTTGTGTCTTAGCCTAACTTCAGGAAATAAGAAAAAATTGTCAACGTTGACATTTATCGTTGTATTGACATTCACATTTTGTTGATTTGTGTACTTAGGAAAAGGTATACCTGCACTATGCCTGAGTTTGCACTTACGCCTGTTTGTAATTAGCTGATATTTATTATTATTTTTATGGCCAATTTTTTTTACATACCATAACACAAAATAATGTGTATTCTATTTTTGTATCTACTTTCAATCTAACTTATAATTTAGGAGGGTTCAGAAAATGAAATGTTGTGTATTGTTAAATGGGTGGTATTTGAGGATAGATATATAAATAGATATTACGGGTACCCATGAAAATACCGAAAGTTCACAGCACATACGACCGAAATATCGACACACAAAACACCTATGTTCTAAATACCGAAAGTCCTAAATGCCGATATCCGATAGACCGAAACTTGAAAGATCGATTAACAAATGACCGATAGTTCGAAATCCCGAAAGTTAAATATCGATACTTACAGTAACCAACCTCTCCAAATTTGCTGTGCCTCTACGGGGCGTCATATAGTGTTATATGTTAACAAGTAAGCCTATATGTACTGTGCAATAATTTGAAATAAATAATAAATACACATGTCTCAGAATTAATTCTGAGACATGTGTATTTGACACCCGGTCCGGTGATGGGCTCACCACCTATCACGTTTAGGGGTCCAATATACTTATTATCTCGTGAAATGTGGGTATATCCAGTAATGGAATACCTCTGCCTACCCCCTCGGGGATAAAAAAGGCGTGAGATTATATTTATATATTTATATTAAATAATAAATAACTGAATAATTTTTAATATCGAGTACATAATTTTTTTTTCTCAATTCAGTCATAAGTATTTGTGTTTGATATCCCCCGAGCAGGGCCAGAAAAAAAAAAGACGCCATTTTGTTAAATCAACTCATGTCATCAGGCAGGCAGGGTTCAACTGTGGTCACGGAACCGAATCAATCCACGTAGTATTTTTTTTTTTTGGCGTCGCACGGCTTGTGCATTTGCCACTTTTATAAAACGAGGAAACGTTTTTAGGTAATAAAAGGAATATAGGAACGGAATTTTGAATTGGAAGAGAAGGATTAATAAAGGTAAATATTTTATTGAAACTACTATGTACATCTCGCACCCTGCGTAGAATAACGTTCTATGTTACCATAGAACGAATTTGATTTTATCGTCGGAAAGTCTTAATTATTCTCTAAGCTATCGGAAAAAAAAAAATTTTTTTCAATAGGAGTTATAGTTATTGAGATTCTGAATAGAACAACGTTCTATCTGATTTGTGCTCCGCAGTACAAGGACCCATGTACGTTTAGAGACGGTTTTGTTCGTCCTTGGAACGCATCCGTGTGCGCGCGAGCGCCGTTTTAAAACCACATGGTTCGTTGTTGCGCGGAGGTACGCTTATATGCATTTATAAAATGGTTAAAGACAAAACCACAGGGTAGTGATTATGTTTTGCGATTATTTGTTTAAATTCTTAATAATTAAATGAATAAGTATTTTTTGTTTAAATATATACATTTATTGTCAATCTAATTTTAGTTTTAGACGTACATAAAAATTTTAGTTTATTTTATTTTCAAATGTTATATTTGCACGTGAAACGTTGTTTTGCGGAACAAATTAAGAAAGTTTTAGTTCCATTTACACATGGTACGTTGTTCTACGGAAATTGGTTATAAAAAATTGGTAGTATCTGCATATGTGACATTGTTCTAGGAAATGTAATGAAAAATTATCGTCTTATATGCAAGATGAACAATCTGATCTATATTTGGTTTGAATTTTTTACCACTTTTACCTTACTATGGTAAGTACCACTGATGCTCAAAGGCGTTCTTCATTGCTTAGGAAGTGATTAATAATCTCATTATTTAATATTTATCATGTCAGACAATATGGCTACAAAGAAGCTTACATATTCAAGTTTTTGGGATGATAACTATTCTGATGATGAACAAAAAAACATTAAATAAAACATGTCCAAAATTCAACAGAGACTTGCTAGCAGTCCTATTGTTAATAAAAAAAAAATTCAGGAACGACGACGAAGCTGAATATTGAATTTTCCAGTAGTTTTTTTTTATTGTATTGGGGGTTAATGAGCAGACGGGTCACCTGATGGTAAGTGACTACCATCGCCCATGTACACCAACTCAAGAGTCACAAGGCGTTACCGGCCTTTGAGGTGGGAGTACGCTCTCTTCTTGAAGGTTTGAAGGTCGTATCGGTCAGGAAATACCGCTTTTTGAAAACTCTCCTTCATTATCTGTAATAGAATTGGTGGCCCAGATTTACCAACTTAAAGAAACACCATGTCCTTGTGTAAAACGTCTTTCAAAAAAGTTTCCTGAAACAGTGCCTACGCTCTGTGCTTACAGCCGGTCAGACTCATGATAAAGATACAGTACCTGTATCACCATATGCAACCAGTCACCAGTCTGTTGACAAGGTCATTTTTGATAGGTGTTATCGGTTCTATTCATTTCGACCTTTGCTGTCTGCAATCAATAAAAAAGCTGGAGAGTATCTAAGCCTATTTCTCAAATTTTGAAAGCATACAATGCTCCCATACCAATTTCTGACTCTAAATATAAGGACTTGCAGACTTCATGAAAAGGCAAGACTATTTTCAAAGAATTATGTTGAGGTTTTTTCAAGCTTGCCTCATCGTAATGTAGAACTTAATCCTGAGGAAAGTCATGACGAAACTTCATAAATACGTTACGAAATCAATAGGTTAATAACATTTTCATAGTGTAGTTAAAACTATTTTTATATTCCTTATGTTAATATAAAGTTATTTGTTGTTCTCCAAAGTTTTTTTTTCATAGATTTTATATTTTTATGTTACTTAGCCCCAGGGGAAAGTGAATATTAGTACAGTATTTTATTATGATTATCATTTATGTTTTTCAATTTTAAATATTTGGAAGAAAAAGACTAGGCTACTTAATATAATCGAGTGTCACATATTCTATTAGACTTACTAATTGATACCTAATTATTACAATAAAAAATATTAATACATCCTATTAATATTATAAACATGAAAGTAATGCGTTTGGTCGAGGCTTCAAGTGACCAGAGGGCTGGCAGCTACGAGTATCTCTGTCAAAGCATCAGCCTAGCTATCCAGAGAGGGAATGCAGCCAGTCTTCTGGGGACTGTCCCACATGGTTTCTCTTTGGAGGACATTTTTTATCTGTAATTATTGTAAATCAATGTATATTTTCTTTATAAATAAATGTAAGTAAGTATGTTTGTTGCTCTTTCACGCAAAATCTACAGAACAGATTTTGATGAAACCTTATCAAATTATCACCTGCGATTTATGTCCGAATAAAAGTTGATTTAGAAAATATATTTTTTTACTTAAGTAGATACCTATACCATTTTAAAATAATATTTTTACCAGCTTTGCTTTTGATATGGTTCTATGTGCTCACACTTTTTTTTATATTTTTCGTAGAACAACGTTTTACATGAACGTATGACCTCTAAGTTTTCGTAATGTTCCGTAGGAAAACGTCATTATTGCACATGGGACCTCTTATTTTTTAAATTTATATACTTATTCATTCAAAAAGTATACTGTTTATTAATATGCCTAATCATATAACAAATCTTGAAAATTGAGATAGCAATTGTTATTGGTAAAAAAACTATAAATAAAACAAAAATTTTAAAACTTTAACGGGCCGTCCTGAACAATCTCAATTTTGCAGATGTAACGTTATTCTACGCAGGGTGCGATCTACTACTTTAAGACTAATTTATATAATAATTAAATGTTATATTACACACTCGGATAAATAAATAAAATATCATAAAAAATTATATATTTATATTGTTACTTAAAATAAATAACGCTAATAATCTATAACAATTAATATCCTTGGAAGCAAGGAGACTTAAGCGCTAGGTTAGGTTAGGTTAGTGTTGTGACCGAACCGAATTGGCCCCTGGTTACTTGACTAAGGCAGAATACCGCAGTCCCTAAATAAAACCGGATTCTCATAAAGAGAGAAGTCCTGACTGACTGACTCATCAACGCCCAGCCTAAACCCTTACACCTAGAAAGCTGATTTTTTTCACATATATTATTTTGAAGACGTAGACTAGGAATAAGAAAGGAATTTTCCAAATTCAACCTGTAAGGGGGTGAAAAAGGGGTTGAAAGTTTGTATGCAAAACCTTCGTTTTTGGGTGTATCAACAAGACACGTGATTCAGGATTTTCCAAAAAAAACCCCCTAAGGGGTTGAAACAGGGGGATGGATTTTGTATGGAGATGTGTTGTTTTTTTAAGTCTATCAAGTTGAAACTTGAAAGAAATACTCTTAGAAATAAATGATGAGATACGTGTTTTTGGATTTTTCGAAAATCGTCCCTTAAAGGTTTGAAAGTGGGGGTTGAGTTTGGTATGTATGTAAAACCTTCATTTTTGGGTGTGTCAATTCCAAACTTTGTAAAAATACTCCTCAAAACAAAAAAACACGACACGCGTTTCTGGATTTTCCAAAAAAAACCCCTAAGGGGTTGAAACAGGGTGATGGATTTTGTATGGAGACGTATTGTTTTTTACGTCTATCAAGTTGAAACTTGACAGAAATACTCTTAGAAATAAATGATGAGTAACATGTTTTTGGAATTTCCTAAAATCTTCCCCTTATGGTGTACAAGTAGGGGTTGAGTTTGGTATGTATGGAAAACCTTCATTTTTGGGTGTATCAATTCCAAACTTTGTAAAAATACTCCTCAAAACAAAAAACACGACACGTGTTTCTGGATTTTCCAAAAAAACCCTCCTAAGGGGTTGAAACAGGGGGATGGAGTTTGTATGGAGACGTGTTGTTTTTTACGTCTATCAAGTTGAAACTTGACACAAATACTTTTAGAAATAAATGATAAGATACGTGTTTTTGAATTTTTAGATAATCGTTAAAAGGGTGAAAGTAGAGGTTGAGTTTGGTATGTATGGAAAACCTTCATTTTTGGGTGTATCAATTCCAAACTTTGTAAAAACACTCCTCAAAACAAACAACAAGAAACGTATTTCCGGATTTTCCAAAAACCCCCCCCTAAAGGGTTAAAACTGGGGAGTTTGTATGGAGACGTGTTGTTTTTTACGTCTATCAGGTTGAAACTTGGCACAAATACTTTTAGAAATAAATGATGAGATACGTGTTTTTGAATTTTTCGAAAATCGTCCCCTAAAAGGGTGAAAGTAGGGGTTCAATTTGGTATGTATGGAAAACCCTCACTTTTGGGTGTATCAATTCCAAAAATTTGTAAAAATACTCCTCAAAACAAACAACAAGAAACATATTTCCGGATTTTCCAAAAAACCCCCCGAAGGGGGTGAAACAGGGGATGGAGTTTGTATAGAGACATGGTTTTTTTTATTCTATCAACGTGAAACTTCTCACAAATACTCTTAGAAATAAATGATGAGATACGTGTTTTTGGATTTTTCAAAATCGTCCCCTAAAATGGTGAAAGTAGGGGTTGAGTTTGGTATGTTTGGAAAACCTTCATTTTTGGGTGTATCAATTGAAAACTTTGTAGAAATACTCCTCAAAACAAACAACAAGATTTCCTTATCTTCAACTTGAAACTTGGCACAAATATTCTTCAATAGTCTCCATACAAAGTCCACTTTTTTTTTTTTGAGAATTCCCTATGGGTTCCTTGAGGAAATTTGTTTGTTATTATGAGCACATGCGTAGCCATTGATATCAAGAACTAATTCAAAAATCATAATCCAGAGATTAAGAGAATAAGTGCAATTCCTGAAATTAGTATCGACTACTTAATTGATTTCAGCTATTTTTAATATGTGTAAAGTTTTTGCAAAAAAATTCATTAGCATAAGTAAATTTAGGACTGCCTATGGAAACCGTACCTACTGTTATCGCTCTTTATTTAAGCAATTTGGTTAGACAAAACTAAAGTACGAATGCATCATCATTTTTTTATGTTAGTATACTAATCGGGGTACGTATGAGGAATTGCGCTTATTCTGTGACGTGTTGTATATAGGGTGTTTTTAATAACAAAAATATAAATAGCAATGATAGCCCAGTCGCTAAAGAGCCCGCTTCTAATTCGCGAGGCTCGAGTTCCAATCCCGGCATGTACAGTCAAGTTTCAGTAAGGATCCCTAATTCCCTAAGCTCGCTTCTCATTCGCGAGGCTCGGGTTCCAATCCGGCATGTACAGTTAAGTTTTAGTAAGGATCCCTAATGTTTTTCGTCTTAAATATAGCCTATGTTACTCAGGGATAATGTAACATTCTAATGGTGAAAGAATTTTTAAAATCGGTCCAGCAGTTTTTGAGTTTATTCGTTATTAACATACAAAAATACAAATCCTTCCTCTTTATAATATGAATGTAGATAGATAGATAGTGTAGATTATCCTTCTTGATATATTTTCTAAACGCAAAGGAATAACAAATTTCACGCGGACAAAGTCGCGGGCATCAGCTAGTTTTTATTATATAATTAGTTACTTTTTGACTAATTATTTAAACCGGTATCAAATAGGTAGGGGTACAGATTGTATAGGTATATTAACTTTCGGGTTTGTAAGCTTCGGGATTAATTTTTTTAGGTAAAATGTCCATTCGGTGTTTCGTCCATAGGTCTTGTAAAATTCGGTCTTACTTTCTTCGGCATTTTCATACGTACCCGATATTACGAGCTGTTGTCTCAGCCTTTTTATTTTTACCCGATGGTGCCAGAGTGAGGGTGGGTTTTTTCGTGTCATACACATGTCTGTATGTATGCATGTATGACGTCAATTTCTTTGGCGCTGCCAGTGGACTACACAGGGGCCTTATTGTCTATTTATAATTGTAATCGTAATCGTCTTAATTTGACATTTATTACGCGATTAATGCTTGCTCTTCTTTCACTGGCTGTATTGAAATATGTACGGAAGAAGCAACGTATGTCAAAATGAAGACGATTGCGATTACAATTAGATATAAATAGACAATAAGGCCCGAGGTTAATAGGTATATACATATTAATAAATGAGGTTAGACTCGTCTCTAACTCATAAGTGTTATGGGCTGCACCTGAAAGAGCGTAATGTGTTTAAAACTTTTGAGTGTCTTTTACAGACAGTCGAGTTTTTCGGTGTTTAATTAATGTACTTTTTGTTTCTAGTTTAATGTTCTTTTGCCGGACCTCGACATGAAAACGAGTTTAGAGTGTAGATAGATTAGACATGTACCTAAAAAAATACTAATTCATGTCAGCGACTGAGATTTTATCATAACAACCTACTTTCTAATTACATCATTAATCTGTGGATGTTGGCACGGCTTGTGGCCACATAACTAATGTTTACCTACCATGTAGGTACCTACCTACACAACATTTTCGCAGGAATTAAGCTTGAGGCAATAGTTTTGAACTTAGTGCCTCAGGTCTCAAGTATTAACTTGTGCGCTGTCGCTTGTAACGGTCGACAATAGTGGTTTATTAAATAGGCCTTTATATATTCTAGTGGTTGTGTCATTTCTGCATTGGTGTCAACAAGCTCTTGTTTGTATACACGAGCTTCGAGTAAACATAACGGGCCATTTACAAGAGGGCAATCCAGTAAGACAATCCAGTAAGACTGCATACAAAAAAAACTTGAGGACAATCCATTCCACTGTCCTCAAGTTTTTTTTGTATGCAATCTTACTGGATTGTCTTACTGGATTTCCCTCGTGTAAATGGCCCATAATCCTGCGACCTGGGTCCCCGTGTTTGCAAAACAACTGCTACGTGTTAAGTCATCGGCGTAACGCCGATACTTAAGGGTGTGGAGTAGGGTTTGCGATTTCTCGAGGTTTTCCAGTTCTCGGGTCTCGAGAACTCTCGAGTCCGATTTCTCGGGTCTTCTCGGGATATCGAGAAATTTCAATTTACGTATATATTTTTTGTTTAAATACAAAAGTGAAAGGTTGTTGACAATGTGTTTATTATAATAAATAAAAATTAACAATTTTTAACACAAAACAGAATATTAATTCTGTTCAATTAACAATCAACTCAAACATTTTAACTAAAAACAAAAATAATTTCTCTTATTACAATTAATCTAACAAGAAGGTGAAGACATAGTACGTATTTAGTAAAAAAAACGTTAATTTAAAAAACCAAAACCCGACTGCCTAAAAAGCTGGAAACAAGACCTAACTTTTTTATTTCATACTTTTTAGTTAGTAACCAACTTTAAACCGCTATAAGTCCTAAATGGTCATTCGAAATGGAAAATGGTAAAATAAACCTAAACATGATTTTCAAATACCTGTCCAATGATACCCCACTTAACATATTTCTTTGATTTTCTTATTTTTCTTTTTTACAATTTGGCGCCAAAAATCCGCCATTTTGTTTTATTTTTAATTTGATATACCCAGTGGCTCTCTCACTGTAAATACGAATCTAAGGACACCTCTCAAGCAAAAATCCATCGAGCCGTTCAGGCTGCAGAGCGTGCCAAACAATTATACATACATACTCTCGAAAAACTTAACCCTCTTTCTGGCGCAGTCGGGTAAAAAGTAGCTGGCGCATCAGCGAGGTGGGCTATGTCCAGCAATGGGTTGATGTGGGCTGACTGATAGATATGTCTTGCTTCTGTTCTATAAAGCGGATAATAACTTGCGATAAAACAACATCTAAGAATAATAAGTTTTGTTCGGCTCGGAGTATATTATTACATTGCAAATTGCAACCAAAGTAGATAGTCATTTGTTTGGCATGGTAATAAAAAGGTACAAAACAAACAAACACTTAAATAATCAATCACTCATACATTAAACTTACACAGTCAATATTTTTTAAAGAAGAATTAACTCTGTAAATACTCTGCCAACTATAAGCGTTCACCACTAGATAATGCCCTGTTTTTAAGACGCAAATCTATAAAGAAAGCATCAACAAATTCTCACATAATGTAATAAATTGCTAATGATCCTCCAAATGTATAAAATAAGACGATTTTAGCTTACGAACGAAGTAAAATTCGAATTCTCGATGTCTCGACTTTTCTCAACCTGAATTTCCCGGGAACGAAACCAACCAATTTCCCGGGAATTCCCGGGACGAGAATTCCCGGGAACAAACCCTAGTGTGGAGGCACCTTTATTTATCTATTTATTGGCGTATTTATGTTTTTTATACCACTTAGCTCATTTACTTACTTTACATTCTATTAGGCCCGCAGATTCTGAATTGGTTATGTCTAATCAAGTTACTAAAGTACTTTAGATTAGAGTAGGTACTTAATGGACTTACCTATTTTTTAAAGATACTTCTTTAAAGTAATTAGGTAAACATATTTTAAAGGTCACGTTCAAGTCCACTCCGTTTTACATTAAATTAAATGGTGTGGACTCTAACATTATCTTGACGTTGACGAATTGCCTGCCTACTATTTATAAAAAAAATATGCAGTGGGTAAACTTTCATATTTATAAAAAAAACTATTAATTTAAATAATCAACATATTAGGTACATATTATATACAACATGTAACAGAATAAGCGCACTTCCTGAAATTAATTTGTTCAGTATCGACTACTAAGGGATTCGATTTCAGCTATTTTGAATATGTGTAAAATAAAAAAAAAATGAATTATCGTATCTGAATTTAGTGCTTTCTATGGAAATCGTGCTATTAATAATCGATATTTAAGAAAATTGGTTAGACATAACTCAAGTTCGATTGCATCAAAATTTTTTTATATTAATATACTAATTGGGGTGTATGAGAAATTGCGCTTTTTCTGTTACGCGTTGTATACATGTGAGTTAAAGAGAATAAGCATAAAAAAGAATAAATATATGACGAAATAAAATGACTGAGAAAAAATTAAAAAAAAATCAAATCGTTTATTTTCTATTGGTATTAAAATATACACTTAGAAACGTCAATATTTTATAATAACAAGGCACTCTAAACTCGTCCATGAAGATTGGCTAAATGCAAACAGCAGCCCATCTCCACCGACGAGCTGCTGGTTCCGAATGCAGTACCCCGAGAAGAGCCAGCAAGAAACTCAAGGGCAGCTCTTTTTAATCTCATGTCTTACTAATAAATATCGTTTACAATAATAATTATAATTAATAGCCTTACATAGCGTCGAGTCGGTTAATCCCAAAAACACGAGGTTGCCAAAATACTGGTTGATGAATAAGCTTTACCAGTGCCACATTAATTTGTTAGTCCAATGCCGGTGGCTACTGTCCAACAAAGGTCCTTACAAAACTATTATGTCTATATACTTATATATCTATTGTATATATTATGGGCACCTACCTGACAAAGAGACAATCACACCCACAACCAACCACAACCAATCACACACAACCTTCAATATTGTTTTTAATCAGGCTGATCTTACTAACTTATATTGACTATAGAAACGAATCTGAAGTATTTTTGGGGACTATGAAAGCAATAACTGTCTACCTGTCTACATACAAAAAGTAATGAACGAGTTTTGTAGCTTCTATGGACTAACCTAATAAATGGCTTTATGTATTCTGTCTAACTAAATAGAAGAATGGGTAGTAAAACTAAGCTCAAAAATTATAGAAAATGTTGATAATACAAATTCCGAGAACGAAGTCACGGGCAAGTGAAACGAGTCACAGATGTAGGACGATTTGTGATAGATTTAAAACGGCAGTAAGTAGGTATGGTCGACTAACGAATGGTGTATGTATTAGTGATTTGAACAGAAACGAAATTTATCCACCTGGAGGAGGGTAATGTTTTCAAGGCAGATGTAGATATATTTATCATAACAAACGCTAACCCTGATACATTTGGAAGAATTGTCGCTTGGAAGCTCAAGTTTTTATTACTCCGACCCTAATTAGAGTTAAACAATCAGAAGCCAGAAATTTCTTTTTCCATTCATCGACCCGAAGTTGTCTTAAACATGAAACAAATCCTTTTTTGTAATTGTAATCTATATTTATATCTATATATTATACTGTATAGAAAGACGTGTTTGTTACACTATTTATAACTCAAGAACGGCTGAACCGATTTGCATAAAAGTTGGTGGGGAGGTAGCTTAGAACCAGGAAACGGACATAGGATACTTTTATTCCGATATTCCGACGGGAACGGGAACTACGCGGGAGCGGGAACTACGCGGGTGAAATCGCGGGGCGCTGCTAGTTGTTACTATAAGCACCAGTATCTATAAGAGAGGGCTTTGTGGCCACGGGATGGGAAAAGATAGCTGCTCGCAAAAATTACACTTAGGTGTATAAGGCAGAACTTTTACTGATAGTAGGTACAATAGTATGGCACAACCTGTAGCCTAAGCGGTTTAATTTATTTTGAAGTGAGAGTTCGCTAGATGTGTTTTCATCTCCTTAGTTTTAAAGGTATTTTTTTATCTCACTGGACCATAAGGAGGGTATCGTTTCTTAAATCCTTACGTGGCCCTATTATACGCAAAGGTATTTTAGTTTTTTAATATAATGTACTTTTTTATTGGGTGTCTATATAAATGAAATAGCTAGCTAAGAAATTGATTATGATATCAGAGAAAGTTGTAAAAGAAAGATTCATCAAATGACCCACTGCGAAGTTTACTGAGAAGATTTATTAGTGACGAGATTCCTATAACTGTTAGAGGCACCCATTGAAAAGGTAAAACTTTTCAGTCTAATAAGTTCTCCACAAATTTGACTTCGCAGGGAACGGGTGGTTTCCTTTGAAATGCAAATAAATTTGTATTTTGACTTTGTGAAAGCTAGCGACACAATTCCGGACAATTTGTCAGCTTTGCGGTTTGTGTAACTGGATAAATAATTAACGAAAAGTCGACGTCGAAAAGTGCGTGATTGAAAAATTTTCAGGTAAAATCTCGTGTCATTATTTTTGGTCCGTCTGTTTGTTTACGACTTCGATAGGTCGGATTATTAAACATGACGTCGGCAAAGAATAATGAATATATATGACCGTGCAAAAACATTTCGAAATAATTGAGAGCTCAGAAATTTTATATTTATTTAGGTGATACGTCAAAGGCTTTAGTGGCGCAGATAACGTGAGAATTTACAGTCCTTTTTTTCAGATACCTTCCTAGATGTTACCAAAGTTTTATCGCAATGAATCGAATGATATATAAACGTATAAAAGACGATTTTTTAAAATAGGTACAATAAAAATAGAAACCTTGTTGTAAGAGGGACTGAAAAGATTTAAAAAAGTTATGAGACACTTCGAAGATGAAGAAGAATCTAACATCGATATCTACACGAGATAAAGTGTCTTCAGAATCATAACAAAGAGAATATAATTTACATCATTTTATCGTTGTTGCGAGCCAAACACCAAACTGAATTATGCACATTTCGTTTTGTGACTCGCAGAGAGCCATTTGTCTAGTTGTGAGGGAGCATTAATCTAACCCTAGACTGGGATTCGATGCTCCTGGGGCTGCTTCGATTTAGTGCTCGCAACCGCCGCCGCGCCGCGTCGACCGCGTGTTGGTTTTCGTTCAAAGCTACGTTTCTATTGTTTTACCCTCGCTGAATATTCATGAAATTGTTAATGCCAGATTTTCGATAGGCTTAGATTTATAGGAAAGGTACTGTGCGATTTATATTGGAACAACGTGTGAATAAAATATACGATATATAAATTTTATTATCTATAGTCATTGTACATTGTTTGTATTCGTCATTTCAGTTTTAGTAGCCTCCTTACGACGTGTCACAATTTCTCTTTGACAGCTGCTCTTTTGGTGCATTCATTTGCGGTCTTAATCTGATCTGTCCATTTTATTTATGGATGACCTACCACGTGTCTTGGTGCTGTCAACTTTATCGCGCTCTACCAGGCGCTCAGTGGATACACCCCTAACCCCGCGACACATGCCCAAACAAGATGAGGATGTGTGATTGTAAGAAATAGGGGATACAAAGGGATAATAAGTAAGAAGAAGAAATTTTAAAAAGTGGGAGTTGCTTACTTCTTGCAATTGGGCAGCACTAGCTGGCTGGTCTGCTTGGTGGCCTCTACGCATGCGCGGCGCAGGCGGCGGACGCGCTCGCGCAGCTCCGGGCAATCGTGCGGTTGCCCGATGTGGATCAATAGGTCGCGGAACAGCGCCAGCTGAACGTTGATCTCCGTTATCAACTGTGTACAAAATAGATAAGCAGTTCTTTATTAATCTCATCATTTAATATTTGGAATAATCTAACCTATAGGCCGGTTGTTACAGGAAGTAATTTGACAGCTCCGAAACAGTCAACCTTATCCTATTATTTTAAACATTTCTCCAGTCAGAACTCTTATAATAAATGCAACTAGTCGGGATATCATTGGAAGTACCCGGTAGCTCCAAAATAGGTAATCCATTCAATTTCATTATTTACTTAGAAATGTTATCTGTCAGGACTTTTCCTATAATAACCGAACTATAACAAAAAAGTTATACAAACGCATGAAACATAAACAACCCAATATACAAAGGTCACGGTACAATGGATTCTGTTTCGCAATCAATTTCATGTAGGGACCAGGGTCGCTGAACTGGAGCGAAAAAATGTAATGAGCCGGCATCGGCGATCTACGATAAATTGTAATGAAAGTAGCCATGAAACACGCACAGAGTCCTGCTAATTGTCCATCCGCGCCTCAGTTCACCCACGGCTCGCTAAGTTAATAAATTACGATAATTTATTATTTGTAAGCACATTTTTTACACAGAGCCCGTGTTCTGATGGGAATACATGTAGCCGATAGACTATAGAGACGCAAGCTGCGGCTCATTTATGTGTTACTCTATAATATGTGATTGGCGGCCGCGTAACACCCGGCCGAAAGCTCAAAGGAAAATTGCAGTTTTTTGTTAATTCCAATCTCAAAATGTATCTAGCAGTATAAGAAATATGTACATAATAATAATAATATTTAGGTAAAGCAGTTTTAACGCTACCTAATCATTAATTTACAAATAGTAACAAGGCTTATTTAGGAAGACTTGGATCAGAGCGTTGAAAACCCAAAGGAGGATGAAAGGGATGCCTGCCTGCATTAACGATGAGAACGTCAAGATAGAGGTGACAAGAATGGTTAGGATTATTATATATAATAAATACATAGAAAGTAGAGACAGTCAGCGAATAGGGCCAGTAAAAGTGTAAAAGATGATAATAAGTGCAAAAAGGAAATGAATAATAAATACAAATTAGCGGCTGCCGATAATGGAAGGAAAAACATACTGAGTCAAGCTAACCTATACTCTTTCTTGTTGTGCGTGTGTTAACTTTCTGTCTTCAGTGTCAGTAGATATTTTTGTTTTCTATCTGTGAAAACCTGTAATTGGTCTATATGTTTTTAATATTTTTAATATGGCTGCTGGTTTTCCTAAAATAAATAAATAAATCTCAAATAAAGATAAATAACATTAAATAAAAAAATTATAAAATCCTCGACACAATAATAGTATATTTTATATCGAGGAACGAAACGAAGCCATTACATACCAGAGGTAGTTTGACTCCCGAGCTTGCGAGGACCCTAGGGACTAAAGTGGTCACTTTGGTCCCGCTTCGTAGGGCTATATTGGCGTACTTTTAGAGCATGAGAAGTGAAAATACATATAAACACAAACGGCTCAATAGATTTTCATGAAACATGGCTAAGAACACTCAGGATCAAATTATCTATGACACAAAAAAACTAAACCAAAATCTGTTCATCCGTTTGGGAGCTATACGATACCACAGACAGATACACAGACAGACAAGTTAAACTTATTATAACCCTCTCTTTTTGGGTCGGGGGTTAAAAAGGGCAAGATGTAAAAATAATTCAACTTTAGAACACAAATACTAACTCATTAATAACACATTAGTTAGGTATTTAGAATTTGTTCTGTGTTACAGCAATTTCATTTGTTGTATTTAGCAGAGTCTTTATTAAGTATTTGTTGAAGCAACAGACATTTAGGAACTAGACGCGCAAATAAACTTTTGAAGCTAATAATTTATTCAGCTTGTTTTCGCTGGTTTGTTTACTCAAACTTCGCTAATGTGAACGTTTAGAATACTCGTAATGTAATCATGCATGAGAACTCTTATTTTAAATAAAATTCTGCTGCGTTAATTTCAGTTTCAGGTGTATAACTTAAATCATTTTTAGGATTTTGTACCAAAGTGTGAAAAAGAAACTCTTTTGATGCCTACCAACCTTATTTAATACTAGCGGGTGTCCAGCGTTGCCTGCGTTGATTGAGTTTATTCCCGTTCCAGTGAAAATTTCTCCTACAATACATGTCCGGTTTATATTCTTTTTCGGTAAAAATATAGGTAGCATTTACTCGTATTACTGCTCATTTTTCAGGGTTACATATTGACACGATAAAAAACTTTACGTTGTACCACTAGTCGATAGTAGTACCAACCTAAGCTGTAAGGTGATAATGAATATAGATAACAAAAACATAACATTAGAAGTAAATTACTTGTCATTACTAGATTCGATCATGCGTGTTGATATTGATACTAATTACATAATCGTAACGTATTACAGTATACACGAAACGTAAATAAAAATTTTTACGACTGTGACCTACCTACCTGAAAATAATGGTTCATGTTTTGTAATGGACAAAGGTTTCAGATTTCATTTTCGTGTTAAAATTCCAACCATTAATCACAAGAATAACAACTTTAAAATAATTGTTCAATTATTATTCAGTGAAAATAATATGGTATTGTATTGTGTCAGTCAATGCCTAAGTTTGTGTATAACCAGCCTTCGCTTCAGCCTATAGCTCTGGACTAGGTTTGTTCCCGGGAATTCTCGTCCCGGGAATTCCCGGGAAATTGGTCGGTTTCGTTCCGGGGAAATTCAGGTCGAGAAAAGTCGAGACATCGAGAATTCGAAATTGAACTTACGAAGCGTTTTTTTTCTATATAATAGCATTTTGAGGATTATTAGCAATTTAGAACGGTATGTTAGAATTTGTTGACGCTTTCTTTATAGATTTTCATGATCTTTTGATAGCGCGGAAGGTGTATGTCGGTATTCGGTATCCATTGTTTTTACCATAGATTTAGTATACTAACGTTAGATCGGCAATGCGAGAGAGAAATATAACATAGGTACCCGTGTGTTAGAGCAAGATAGATAGGCGAGATCATTTTCGTACACGCAATCGCCCTATATCGGCCCGACGTCAGTTGTGAACGAAACAAATCTCGCTTATTTTAATTAATCTCGTGTATTAAATCAGTAAGTTTGAAGTTTAATAGACGTAAAAAGCTATAGTTACGTGTGCAGTACCAGTTGTAATTCATGTAGGAAAGAAAATCCACAGAATTAGTAATTTTACATGTAAGTTCCATTAAAAGATTAATAGATTAGATTAGATTAATTAATTATTAGATAGAATTAGATTAATTCTCTAAATGCAATGATTATAGAAAACTAAAAGAAATTGTGCATAAATGGATAGGTCATAACATTGCTTTTTATTATAAAAATGTTCTGAATGTATAAGAATTAAATTTAGTGAATTATTCAATACGTGAATTTCTCGTTTTTCTAACCTCAATTTTATAGATATTTCTGTAATATCGATAACCACATTTCGATAACGTGACTGGCAAAGGTATTAACTACACAATTAACTACATAACACACGCCCATTTTATATCGAGAGCCACAGTTTCGATAGAGCACTATTTGTCTTGCACACATCCACAGAACATGCGCACTAGTATACATTGTTTTTGGTCTCGCCGTGCTGGTTCTATTGCCAATCTAACGTTAGTGCACTAAATCTATGGTTTTTACCGACAAACGCAAGCGCCTATGCGGTGCGGCACAACTTGTATTTTTTCATTCATATTGAAATTTGATGTTCAACTTAGGAAATGTGTGATCATTAGTTAGATTAGTTATAATAAGATAAATTATTTTGGTTTTAAGTTTGAATGTTTGAGTTGATTGTAAATTGATATTCAGTTTTGTGTTAAAAGTGGTTGATTTTTAATTATTCTAATAATCACATTTTCATCAACCATTCCCTTTTTTATTTAATCAAAAAATATATAAGTAAATTCTGAATTTCTTGATATCCCGAGAAAACCCGAGAAATCGGGCTCGAGAGTTCTCGAGACCCGAGAACTGAAAATCCTCGAGAAATCACAAACCCTACTCTGGACTTAGCCAAGTAGCTTTGTCAAACCTAAAGATCAGTCGAATAGAATGAAAAATAATTGGGATTGACATAACTTGTCATGCGCATGACACTCGACTTGACATTCGCGCGGCTACGCAATTTAACTCTTTAAAAAGAATATTCATTGTTAGTTCATAATAGTTTGGCAATTACGCGAACTCTCATTAATACAATTAAGCGAACGCCAACCAAGCGAATGAAACCTTTGATTGCCACTTGGCTAGAGGGACTGAATTTACAATTTGATTCAGGATCTTTTTACTCGTGACTATGACAAGTCGAACGTCGAGGACTAGATTTAGGTATATGCGAAATTTTGTACTTTGGATCGTAGCCTTTGAATCGTGGCCACTAGCTGCGAGACAAGCGCTGGAGGCGAGTGGTTAAATAATAATTAGTATGTTTGACATTCACATTCATCGACATAAACAGTTTTACACTTTTTTATGGTTCTGTACCTCAAAAGGAAAGAACTGAACCCTTATAGGATCACTTTGTTGTCCGTCCGTCCGCCCATCTGTCTGTCTGTCAAGAACCTTTTTCTCAGGAACGCGTAAAGGTATGCAAGCTGGAATTTATATCAAATACCTACTCAGGTCTACTGTCCCTTGGAGCTGTGAAAACACCTAACTTCTAAGCCAACGCAATCAAAAGATACAGCCGTTTATGCCGCAAATTTCTGCAAATTTTCGACTCTCGCAAGGGAATGAAAAACTACTAAACTCATAGTCTTGAAATTTGGTACGAAGCAACGTCTTATAGCACAAATAAAGGAAAAATTGCGAAAACCGTAAATTTAATAAAAATACATGTAATAAAAATATTTTTAATAATTTTAAATTGCGAACGAAGCGTGAACTTTTACTTATATACCCACAGGTTTGTACGGAACCCTCGGTGCGCGTGTCCGACTTTGACAAAAGGCATCAATATTTGCAAACAGCTTGATTATGGGCAATACCGGTGACTAATTATTCAAAAATACCGTAAATCAAGATCATTCGACTTGGTACTGGCTCCAATACGACGACAAAATGTCATAAAACTACGAGTTAATAGAGCTCCATGCAGAGCATATCCAATGGGTTTTGCAACTTACTGGTACGAGATCCGACTTAGGTAGGTACCTACTATGTGAAAAATGGATTACCCTTGCCAAGTACCCTGGGGGATATAGCATGATTATATATAAAATGATAAACTGACTGATTGGTGATATATCAACGCACAGCCTAAACCGCTGTGTGTGGAGACTTGAAATTTTGCACATTAAGCTTAAATATACAGTGTAGTCATACACTAAGAAAGGATTTTGCAAAAGGACCCTATAAGGGGGTGAAATAAAAGTGCGCGAGCGAAGCCGCGTGTAAAAGCTAGTAATAGATGTCCATCTAATTTATGTTGAATACGTTACGTAACGCATCCATTATCCAAAAAGGCAATTGCATAGCGTAGATTAAATGGGATGTGTGCACGTGCGCGTGGCACAAACCCCGCCCGCACTAATTTATCATCCATGCAATTGAGATTATGACTCATCTGTTAGCGACATTTTAATAAAAGCTGTGGCTCGTCTTTCAGGCTCAAGAAAAAATCTATTATTATTATATAATCTAATTTCAAAGCCAGATAAAGAGTACCCGAAACCGACGAGCATGCATGAGTCGTTTGATGAAGCGCGAGAGATCTGCACGGTTCGAAGCAAGTGTCAGTCTATTGTCTCTGCCTACCCCAATGGGAAAAAGGCGTGCGATTATGTATATGTATGTACCTAATCTAAGTTCATATACTTACATGACCATTTCAATTAAGTGCAAATATTTAAAGGGTAGATCAAAAAAATTACTAGAAACTATTTTCGGCATTTATTTTTATTTTTCATACGCTACTTTATTAGATAACATTGATTATTATTAAACAGTACACTCACACTACCCAAACAAAAATTTGAAAAAAAAAAACTGTCGTTTTTTTCTCTTTACATACTTATGTTAATTCTGTTTCTCTTACGTTATTGTACTCTTACCTACCTTTAAAATATTTGCACTTGATTTAACCTTATATGTCAAAATCACAATATGTAGCTGCTATGTACGAACTGTAGGTTGAACCAGAAAATATCGGGTTCACAGATTGTTCTTGAATCTTGACGCAAGTCACAAGTGTATTGTTTTACAAATTAATTAAATTTAATGAGGTCACGAGCTGCATGAAAACCGCTAGATTGTGTTTGAAACGATGCTATAAGATTTCATTGTACCTATCCTACAATTAGTTATATAATTATAAAAAAACAAATGGGCTGAAAGGGTTTCAAAATCATTAAATTCCTCTTGGAGCACTCGGGTAAAAAATGTAGCCTATGATACTCTAAGGGCAGAGAGGAATCTATAGCCGTCTGCGACTGACATGTAGCCTCGTAACAGAACGATTCTCAGACGTAAAACTACACATGAACGAACACAGTTAGAATGGAGAGCTTTATGCGACTTACATAGCGGTATCTCCTTCTAACATTCTTAAGCTGTGTTTCGTTGGCTGAGGATCTTTACTTTCTCACACATGTTACAAGACGTGATATTATAATTTCACTAGTCACAAGTGAGTGGTATTCTCATGGGACAGATTTGTCAATCGTCTCCCTTTCTTTGAATATCATGGGACGATGCTTTCGAAACGTTGGGCGCTTAGGGCAGAGATGCGAAGCATTTTATCGCAGAGATTAGGCGGAGGTTGCGTGACAAAGGGCACGACACTCGCTCTGGATATTTCCTGGTGCAAAGGTTATCTATAGCCATCCAGCGAGGCAACGCAGCCAGCATTATGGGTACCCCCTTTGCGCCGAGAATGGTCAGAGGCGGCTATTTGGCGACTAAAATAACATTGTTTATAGTTTTAAATTTTGACTTTTTTATTGGAAAATAAATTGTATTTATGATAATTATTAAAAACAAACAAAAATGTGAAAAAATCTTAGAGAGACATTATAATTTTACTAAGCAGATAAAATTATCAAAAGTAGCACACTTGAATGTGATCGGAAGCCTAGGTCCGTTTTGGTTGGTCGATTCACGGCCACCTACCGATATGAGAATACTGCGGATTACGTACATACATATGTACAAACATACATAAATACAGCCGAAACTCATCACCTGGGGATCGATATTTGAATCTCACCAAGTGACTAATTCTCACCGATGTGAGTGATTTCCGAAAGTTCGTATTTTTGAAACTCATCGGTGACTTACATTTTTGTTATACCTATGATATCGATTTACGAGTGCCCCCACCCACTCGTAATTGAAATTACCATGCGATTGTTTTTGACAGTTGACGTATGTGAAATCTGCCAAAAGTGCTAAAATATGTTTTTCGGAAGAATTAGCAGCGGGGCTCGATTGTGATATTTTGTGATTGCGACGATTTATTGAAAACTGTTGAAAGAAACCTCTTTTGTAAGATATTCAATTATACAAACACCCTGGCACATTTACATAATTCTTTATTTAAATGTACTTATTCCTTTTTTATTACTCTCTGTCAATCTAATCCAAAATATACTCGTCTATCATACATATTATTTATTATTTTAATTAAAAGGTTATGGGCCCAGAACAATACTTGGTAACATAAACGGCCGAGATAACTCCAAGTGCTGCAACCAGATTATTAATAATAAATAAAAATGGAAAGTGATACAACCCCTATCGCTGCAACAACCTCACCAGGTAATGCTGTAGTTGTATCCACCTCGAACCCACAAAATATTGCAAAGCTGCAAGGGAGATCAAACTACTCCTCCTGGTGCTTCGGAATAAAAATGTCCCTAATTGAATGCGATCTGTGGGACTGCGTGGATCGACCGATAGAATATGCCAGAGAAGTAGAAGGCTTTAAGCGTCGTGACGCAAAGGCAAGATCCAAAATCTGTTTAAGTATTGCTGAACACCTGTATCCAGTCGTAATGACAGCTGAGACTTCAGCCGACACCTGGAAGCGGCTCAAAGAAGCTTATGCATACAGCGGTCTTTCCAGGCGTCTACAGCTTCTCAAAAATCTATTTGGAGTCAAGCTAGAGTCGTATACCAACGTAGATGCGTACGTCAATGACATACGGATTATACAGCAGAAATTGAACAATATTGATGCAGGTATTGATGACGAATTTGTGGGCGTAATTATGCTCGCTGGACTTACCGACGACTATAATCCAATGGTGATGGCAGTTGAACACTCCGGAGTCAAAATAACATCAGACTCTGTGGCCACCATGCTTTTGAAGGAAGCGTCGCGCAGAGAGCAGCCTACAACTAGTTCCAGCTCTGCGTTATTTTCAAAAGTTGTCTGCACGTACTGTAAGAAGATAGGACATGTGGCGGCCCAATGTAGGAAAAGACTAAAGAAAAAAGTGAAAAAAGTATCTAATAATGATTCATCTCATACATCTCAATCATCAAATTATACACACGTTACACTTTCATCTTGTTTTAATACTCCTACAGGTACTACTTCCTCTTCTACAACAGATTGGCTAATTGACTCAGGTGCTACTATACACATGAGTAACAAGAGAGATTGGTTTACCGACATAAACCAGGAACGGCACCCTATTACTATCGCGAATAGTACCCAAATCCATGCTCAAGGAAAAGGTACGGTGTCACTATTTAATACTAGTGATAATATAGATAAAATAGAAGATGTTCTGTATGTCCCGGATCTAACTACAAACTTATTATCAGTAAGTAGTCTAGTCCAAAAAGGTTTTGTGGTCGTATTCTCACAAAAAGGTGGCACAATCCTAGAAAAAGATAGCTGCCAAGTTCATGGTAAAGCCGTATACAGAAAGAAAGCCGAAAGCTTGTCGGCGCCGATGGGCGCCGATCGGCGCCCATCGGCGCCGGTCCATTCTACAGAAAGCAAGCAGATTGAAGCAGAGCGAGCAAAATGTCGTACGATGATTGGCGGGCGGCACCAGCGCTGACCGGCGCGAGTCGGCGCCGATCAGCGCTTGTTCATATAAATGCCTCCGCCGGTTACCTGCGTAGACCGGCGCCTGTAGGCGCCGATAAGCCGTATACAGAAAGAAAGCCGAAAACTTATCGGCGCCGATAAGCGCCGATCGGCGCCCATCGGCGCCGGTCTACGCAGGTAACCGGCGCAGGCATTTATATGAACAAGTGCCGACCGGCGCCTGTCGGCGCCGATAAGCGCCGATCGGCGCCGACACGCGCCGGTCAGCGCTGGTGCCGCCCGCCAATCATCGTACGACATTTTGCTCGCTCTGCTTCAATCTGCTTGCTTTCTGTAGAATGGACCGGCGCCGATCGGCGCCTGTCGGCGCCGACAAGCTTTCAGCTTTCTTTCTGTATACGGCTGGTCGTCGCAACGGCTTCTAAGGAGAATGGTTTGTACAAGCTTGACGTAAAACCAAAGACGCAAGCCTTTCTCACAAGTACCAAAAAGTCAGCTTTATTATGGCATAGACGTCTTGGACACTTACATACGCAAGCCATGAACGTCTTAAAAAACAAAGCAGTAGGTATAGACTATGCGAATAATTCTTTCAATGATCTAAATAAAACCTGCATACCGTGCCTACAAGGCAAACTATCAAAGAGACCGTTTAAAAAATCTACAAGCAGAACGAATGCCAAACTTGAATTAATACATTCGGATCTCTGTGGACCCATGAGCACACACTCTTTTGGCGGTGGTTTATATTTGCTAACTTTTACGGATGACTTCACGCGTAAAACTTTTGGTTATTTTCTTAAGTCAAAAATCGAAGTCTTCTCTAAGTTCGTAGAGTTTAAACATTTAGTCGAGAATCAGACCTGTCTGAAAATAAAAACATTTCGCTCAGACAACGGACGAGAATTCGTTAACCGTCAAATGACGGAATTTTTAAGAGAAAACGGAATTGTGCATCAGACCACAATTCCGTACACTCCACAACAAAATGGTGTCGCAGAGAGAGTAAAAAGAACCATTATCGAAAAAGCTAAATGTATGCTTCATGACTCGAATCTCCCCTTAGCTTACTGGGCTAAAGCTGTGAACACAGCTATTTACTTGAAGAACCTCTCGCCGACTCAGACCTTGAATAACAAAATACCTGAGGAACTCTGGACTGGAAAAAAAGTGGATCTTTCACATTTGAAGGTATTTGGCTGCGAAGCACACGCGCTTATTCCAAAGGAAAAGCGTACTAAGCTTGAGTCAAAAACGAAATCATATACGTTCGTTGGTTACTCTAACGAGTGTAAAGGCTATCGCTTAATTGACCCTCAGAACCCCAGACGTTTAATAGTTGCAAGAGATGTTGTCTTCATTGAAGATAATTTACCTGCAAAAGAAGATGTTGAACCTTCAAGTAATTCACCTACGATGTTCTCGAAATCTCCGTAGAACAACCTCTTGGTCTTGTTCCACCTCCAGCACATGAACCTGACACTCAGGATCCCTCAACAGATCTACCAGAAACTGTAACTCTACCAACAGATTCGAATATTTTAACATCGGAACCGGAAATCTTTTTAGATGCAGAGTCAGTAAACAAACCTGACTCAACGCCAGTTCTTCAAATAGAGGAAAGCCTTCGCAAAGAAAGAAGATATCCTCTCAGAGAAAGACACTCACCTAAAAGGTTTCCTGAAATGGATTACAGCTACATGGTCTCTACTGAGTGTGAGCCCACTACTTACAAACAAGCAATGGATGACGTTCATAAGGAAGAATGGATAAATGCTGCAAAAGCAGAATATGAATCCTTAATGAAGCACGGAACATGGACACTGGTTGATAGACCGCCAGATAGGAAAACTATCAAAAGCAAATGGGTCTTTAAAATAAAGAAGAATACCAACGTAGAAATTGTCAAATATAAAGCCAGACTTGTAGCCAAAGGCTTTACTCAAGTTTACGGAGTGGATTACGGAGAAACGTTCTCTCCAGTCGCAAGGCTATCCTCCGTAAGACTTTTAATGGCTTTTGCTGCAAAAATGGGTATACAATTAGATCACCTAGATGTAGAAACAGCGTTTCTGAACGGTGAGCTCGAAGAAGAAATTTTCATGGAGCAACCGGAAGGCTTCACAGTGGATACACAAAATAAAGTATGTCAGCTAAAAAAGTCTTTATATGGCTTAAAGCAAGTTCCACGACAATGGAATATCAAAGTATGTGAAGCAATGGACAGTCTCTCCTTAACTCAATGCTCTAAGGAGCACTGTCTCTACTACAAGAAAGAAGGAAAGAACTTGCTCCTTGTAGCCGTCTTTGTTGATGATTTTTTTATTCTTTGTAATGACGCTAAAATGAAGCTAGACTTCAAAGAAAGCTTAAAAAAGCTTTTCATCACAAAGGACTTAGGCATATTAAAAGACTGTCTAGGAATGAGAGTCATACATAATGAAAATGGCATTTCTCTAGATCAAACGAAGTACATTGAGAAATTAATCGAAAAGTTTGGCCTAAGTAACGCTATACCAGTTTCTACACCAATGGAACCTGGTCAAAGGTTGACAATACCAGATAAAAATGACGAACAACTAAGTCTACCATACCAGCAGCTCATCGGTTCGCTAATGTATGTGTCTATTGGCACCAGGCCCGACATATCCCACGCCGTGTCCTTCCTGAGCCAATACGGGGAGGTGCACTGGAGAGCAGCTAAACGTGTACTAAGGTATCTCAAAGCTATCAAGGACCTGAAGCTGCACTTCAATAAAAAGGTTGATAGTTATCCTACAGGATATGCAGATGCAGACTACGGGAGCAACTTAGTTGATCGACGATCTTTCACAGGATACGTATTTATGATGAGTGGTGCACCCGTTTCATGGGAATCTCGAAAACAAAGAACTGTTGCACTTTCCACCACTGAAGCGGAGTACATGGCTCTTAGCGAAGCATGCAAGGAGGCTATCTACTTAAAAACACTCATTAATGAAATACTTTGTCTAGATCATCCCATCGTTATTTTTTCAGACAACCAAAGTTCGTTAAAATTATCGCATAACGATACATATCACAGTCGAACCAAACATATAGATATCAGACATCATTTCATTCGACATTCATTAACGACTAAAAGTATTAAGTTAGATTATATAAATACAAATAACATGGTCGCTGATATTCTAACAAAGGCTGTACCCAAAATTAAATTGTATAAACACATTGGCTCTTTAGGTATGGCTACTTGATTTTTTAGAATTATGTGTCATTTGTAATAATATATATAATCGCTATATATAATAGTTAGTAGGAATTACAGTACCTATAGCCTTGTACAGGGTGCTCGTATTACGGGGGAATGTTGAAAGAAACCTCTTTTGTAAGATATTCAATTATACAAACACCCTGGCACATTTACATAATTCTTTATTTAAATGTACTTATTCCTTTTTTATTACTCTCTGTCAATCTACTCCAAAATATACTCGTCTATCATACATATTATTTATTATTTTAATTAAAAAAAACAGCGTGTGACTTTCAAAAATACGGCTTTTGGAAAATGGTGACATAAAAGTCATCGGTGATAATTTTGGTCACCAGTGATTTTGCTGTCACTAGTGAGATTCAAAAAACTGCACTCCAGGTACTTCCTATAGGCACGTGAGATAAATTAATCAAGAGCTTCTAAGAAATCGGCAATCTCGAGTTCAATTTTCATGAGCTTGCATACGCGACAGGATGACGTAAACTTTATGGAGGATATATTGCACGACTATAGCTGATGTAGCTGAAGTTATATAAAATTAATTAGTTTCACATTTGCAGTTACAGTAACAATATGTTACGTTAATATACAATCAGAATATGCAGAATAAGTTATATTGGATCATTTCAGGTTGTACGGTACACGTGATAATATAATATCATCTCACGCTTTTTATCCCTGAGGAGGTAGGCAGAGGTATTACATTTTTCTGGATGTACCCACTTTTTAGAATCCCAGCCCCGGTCCGGCGATGGGATCACCACCTGTCAAGTATAGGTGTAAAAAAAGAAAACTGGTAAAATTTAGGTATATCCAGGAATGGAATTCCTTTGCCGACCCCGTTGATGACAAACGCGTGACGTGAGCATATTAGGGCACTATTTGGCACTATTTTGGAAGAGTTGTGTGACATTATTAGAACAGCTGAATTCCATGGTGAGGCTTCTAACTTGACAGTCTCCCCCACCGAGCCTAGCGTGTTACAATTTTACAAAACTGGAAATATGATGAAGTCCTCGATAAATAGTTAAAAAAAAAATAGGACATAATAACTGGAGGTACGAGGAAGTCATCGATAAATAGTAGGAAATATAACTAACGTAACTCAAGATATGATGAAAGCAAACATAAATAGTAGTAAACATAATCACATTATGTATGCTCGTCCGACTAAAGCCATGGTGACACGTCATCTTAAATGCAGTTATCATCATCAGACGTGTTATATATCATCTTTCTTTTTGGTGATATCAGTATTCTCCGTCCTTGAGGTGAATTCATCTTACTTATCCTGATTTCACGTCTTTTATGATTACCAGTTTTCTCAGTGTAAGTAAATTCTTATTTCTAACACTATTAATGCCATTTAAACAGTGTCCAAAGTTGTTAGATTTTACTTTTAGTTTACCAGCTTATAAAATATATTTCTTCGTAATTTTATGTTTAGTAGAAAGAAAGAAATATTTATTTGTCCTATAAATTCTTCGAATAAAAAACTTAATGTAAATAATTGCAAGAACTGGTATTATGTATTTCCTCCTTAGCAATACCTAGTGGAAATTGATATCAGGCAACTAGGTTAGTTTAGACTCGAGTTTCAAGATGAATAGAAACTACTGGAAAGGAATATAATTGATATCTACAAAGCTATGCAACAAAGGATTCATAGATCGCCATCTGACGACATCTAAATACCTGTAGTTTATAGGGTTGAGTTTCTTTGCATTTCTTTTTCAAGGGTAATTATAATATTTAAAAATCTAAAACAATTCAAGTCGCTGGATGGTCCGAAAAAGGCGTAAACCAAAGTAAGTAAATTCTTATTTCTAACACTATTAATGCCATTTAAACAGTGTCCAAAACAGACGCTGTCAGTTTCCTGACAAAATTGTTAAATTGCGATATCATCTGTTTTAAACAGTATCTAATTGTAATGTTAATAATAACTATGGAGTGTAAGTTAAAAGTGTAAGGAGAACTTTCTCTGTTGTGGAAAAAGTGTAAGTCAAAAAAATTATGGTGTCCCCACTGTAGTAACAGAGTTAATTTCAAAGAAAGCGCCGAAATTTATTTATTTTTTAAATTATTTCAAAATACATAAATAATAGTAAATAATTGAGGTTTTCTATACTCGACTTATTAACTAGTTACTCTAGTCACCAAAAAACATCTAAAGTTGGCACATGCTAAGCACACTTCAATCCGTCAACATAAATACATACATTTATACCCTTTTGATAATTTTTGAACTGTTATTTACTGCTTACAAGTAAACACTTTTGAAACTAGTCCCCCATATGAGACAGTTCTCCTCTACACTCCATAATAAATAATAGCCCCGGCAATGTCAGTGACGAAAGTCCCCGTCACGAGAAGGTATAAGTTTAGTAAACAATGAATTTCTCCTGAGTTACGCAGTCAGTCATAAGTTAACCCAATCCAATCAACTAAAATTTATATATGGGTTATACGAAACTAACACGCAATAATTAGTTGGATTCATTGGCGGAGTATAATCACGTAACATACATACAAAAGAAAAACATACAGTCGAATTGAGAACCTTTTTTTTTAAAGTTGGTTAAATTTTCGCACTCACCGAATTAGCTGTCGGCTCAGACTCATGGTGGTAGGTGGAGAGGTGCCGTATCGTCCCTGCCATGTCTTCGCTTGCGACAACCTACATGTCTTCACGTTCGTGTAATAATAGTTCGTCTTATTGCTCCGTTTCGAGTATTCATTATAGCAGTGCAACTATTCCACGCGTTTAGGTTTATTAGTCCATAGCTAAGCCAATACTGTTTTAGTTGTAGTAGAAATAAATGACACTTATACAAAAAAATAATAAACTTTGTTTTAAAAAAATGGGTTTGTCTATCCTGAATAAATGGTGTAATAGGTATTTTTATAAAATAATAACATTTCAAAATAAATATGTAGGTAATATAAAGTTTTACTTTGGCCCGCACGCGGATAAAAAAACCAAAACAAAAATTAAAAAGTTTTATTGAATGTAGAAGGACATGGCAACTAATACCGCTTCGGAATGTGTTATTATAGCTGAGAAGAATAAGCGGCTCAAGAAACTACAATTTAGGTCCATGCTACCTTGCGATGTCCGAGTCCCGAACACAACGTGCAATAGGCTTAGTTTTCTTTCTTTTCTTCTTTTCTATATATGAAAGAAGAAACTGCATGTCTGTCTGAACGATCAATAAACGGGCAGCCAAAACTGCTGAGTTTAGAACCATGAAGTTTTACACAAGGATTCCCTAAGTGATGTAAATGAGCATTAACATGTTCCCATAAAAGAATAAAAAGTATACAAAACTAAAATATTTGACCCAAAATCGATATTTCCTGTAAAAACTCGATGTTTATTGTAAATAGCTTATAAGTACAAAACAATATTTTTAACATTATTGAGTCATGGAATAATTAATAGGACCTTTATCTTTTTTCAATTGCTTGCCTTCAGATAATATATTGTTGATGTTTAAAAGAGTAACGCAACATGACAGAACCGAAAATATCTTCTATTGCGTTGAACTATCGATATCAGAGAGTCAATAATTCAGCGAGATTTTTTTCAATAAATAATGATGCTCGTGTATCCGTATCTGTTCGATGATTTATAGCGGGTGAAATACATCAAATAATAGAGGATAGTATCCCCTTTAGGCAGTAAGTTTCATCTTCTATAGGTATAATTTAGGATCACGAAATTTATTTCATAATTTATTATAATTTTCCATCCAGCACGGTAATATTTCATACGTTCGTAGTAAATAAAGCACTTACATTTGAAATTAATTTCAGTAAATCGTTAAAGGTAAGGTAGGTATCTATAGTTACAGCTGCTCTTTAAATAACAAGTTATTAGAAAATAACTTCTGTTATTACAAACTACGACGGCAATTAGTTTTACGGTTCTCTATTTTCATGTACATAAAATACAAAATCTGTGCTACGAGAAAATACGTTCACCCGTAAATTTTTGCGCTAATGGCTCAAAGCCGCGTCTCATAATTATATTGAGCCGGGAAGGCCCGACAATGGCCACTTATTGTAGGTACCTTTGAACGTTTTATTTACTTTGGTCACGAGCTGTCCTTTTAGATAAATACTTTCATTTCTTTAGATGACGATAAAATGTTGAGGCAAGTTCATCCTAACACAAATTTTTGAAATCACTATGAAAGTTATAAATCTACTATATAAAAATAAGTCGGGTTTTCCTTCCTGACGATTTAACTCCAGAACTGACGAACCGATTTCCACGGTTTTGCATTCGTTGGAAAGGTCTCGGGCTCCGCAAGGTTTATAGCAAAGAAAATTCTTATAAGCATTGCACCTGTGCGAAGCCGGGGCGGGTCGCTAGTTAACTTATAAATTATTTATTATTATTATTAAATTATAAATTAATTATTATAAATTAATTTATAAGTTATAAATTACTTAAGTATTTGTAGCAAATGTTGGGATGTTTTGGGGTGGTTGAGTTTGTTACTCACTCTTGCTTTATGAGGTAATTTGTTTGACAGTCCGAGTTCTGGGATATAAAGTAGCATACGTATGTGTTGATCTGATGTATATATTACCTACTGTAAAACTTCATTAGAAATACGTTTAATAGTTTTTGCGCGAAAGAGCAACAAACATCCACCTAGGATATTATTTTATTGGAGGTTTAATACAATTTCTTCTATAGTTTCTTAGATATTATATTATTTTGTCTCTTGTGTTATTGTATTATTTAAGTTATTAATGAAATTGATAAATATTCAAGTAAAACATTAATTATTGAGATGATTTACTCATAAAGATATAATTTTTGTACATTTTATATTATTCAGGGATGTGAAGTTTTTGTTTCAACAATTTATCACTATTTTACACTAAAGTTATAGGTTCTTAGCCGATATTTATTTTTCAATTTTTCGATATGTATAGTATTTAGTTTGAGAGGAGTTCCTAGTTAGATATATGAATGAAAGTGACGTAATTAATTAATTAGGCATCTTTGGTTCACCCTTAACTATATAACGTAGGTAAAATTATTGCCGTAAACATAGACTATAATTATTTAGAACCTGGGACTCTGTAAATTTTTAATACTGGTAGCAAAAGCAACATAAACACGATAACCTTACGGACGGAATTAAGAAAGGTTTTTCTCTCTGAATGTTTGAACAGGAAAGTTTTTTATTTTTGTTCGCAAGTTTAGTCCCTTTTGGGTAGCATTGCTTCATAAATAATTGAATGTATTAAAGTATTTCAGAGCTGTGAATCCATTCCTTTTTCTTTTAGTTATTTGTTACTTGTTTGTCAATACAACTTGTTAGAACGTATAGGACTCTAAATGAAATCAGATCACTTTGACGATTTTATTTTTATTATTCGTAACAACTACAAAGATTTATTTCCTGGAATACATCTAAATAGCTAAGTATAACGTAACTAGTTATCAATGCTGTGCTACTAAGAGCTGCAATTTTAAATGAACACTAATTAAATTCCTTTCTAATACTTGATAACACTGAAACTAAACTGTTAAACGTAACAAAAATATTTTTCAAAAGTAATTATTTTATGAATATTTTTTTGAATATAACAATTTTTTCCCACAATGTTGGCTACTGGACTCACTAGTCTTAAAATTATGTTTTATTTTATTTGTGGAACAGATTGTTGTGGTTCACGTATTTCACGGCCCGAGAACGTAAGGGCTAGAAGCAAGGGCGGCGGTCCCGGCGTCTCGCCCGCCAGCCCCCGACTGCCGCTGCGGTGCGGCAACCGCACCCGTTGAGCGCTCGCACACGTAAATTGAAGATGAAAATTTTAACTGGATAACTTTGAAAATAGTTTTTATTTAAATTTATACTTCATACAAAATGTAACAATATAAAGTAGTAAAGTATATAACTCTGTCATAAACGAATGTAAGTTGTTCTGTATAGGTGCAGAAGGTTGAGGAACACAATTTTATCAATTAAATAATGAGAGGGTGGAACCTCAGATCAAATAAAGAGGGTGGAACATTAAGAAAGTGTTGTCGAAGTGCCCAGAGAACGTGTTAATTAAGAGTGAGTCTAAGTAAGTTATTTTTTAATATTGAGAGGGATTGTTTTTTACCTACCATTTCAAGCAAACCGTTATTTTAACATTTACGTATCTGTATGTGCAGTATGCTAAATTTATATTGTAGTTTAATTATTAACGGTCATAATAAGTTTGGCTAGGTAAGTCTTAATAATATTACCATGAAGATGAAAAGTCATCAAAATATGTGTATCACCTCAAATCTTCTACAAATGGATACGCCTCGGAAAATGGAACTCGTTTTCGATATTTCTCTCATTTGAAAATCATAATCACAGATAGAACCACGAAGTACTAGATCGTTATTACAAAATATTTGTGCCGGGAGTTCGCAATACGGTTTCAGATGTTTTGATTTCCTGTTAATTCATCGAATCGAAATAATTAAAACGGAATGTTTCATCCATCGCGAGGATGTAAAGAAGAGATCGCTGAAACCGATAGGATCACCCATTGCAGTTTTGTATTGTTTTTGGTGCACAATAAAGAGTTATTTTATTGTTTTCTGTAAATAAATATTCGTCGTATTCGTCTAAAGGCGATATACCTATTGATATTAAAGGTTAATAAAAACATAACCCTCCTTCTGGCGCAGTCGGGTAAAATAGTGACATTCGTGCAGTTCGTTGCATCTGAAACTGCTACAGCCCTCCTTTTTTGTACCTACTGGGTTTATTTGGAGGTGAACTCATACCTATCATCCACTCTGAGAAACACTGGTTAACGCAGTCCCAAGGGAAATCTAGTAACGTCGCCGAAAATTCTTCGAACACAACTAAAGATTAATAAAGAGAGCAAATTAGATGTCTTGGCCGAAATAACTTTATTTTGAGGGCACTGCAAAGCACCAGCGGAGTTGAGAAAGCTGAATGTGTATATACAATTACTCCAAAGCACTTTCAAGCCGCTTTATCTTTGTTACATATCAGAGAAAAGTTAGATAACTTGTTACAAAGAATACATAATGATAATAGTTTAGATAAACATATTACATAACGAAGCTAGTATAAGCCATTAACAATAAATATCATGTTTAAAGGTACATAGTACGCATTTAGACATAATTTGTATTATTTTTTTCCCTTATCGTTTAGGGAAACGCATACCAACTGCTACAAAGCTTGTTTTGCCCCATACGTAAGTAGGTCAACATTACACGTGCAATTTGACCTTTCTATACTATGTTGTACGACTAAAAGCTATTGAAAACGTGCGTAGAAATGCAAAGCTATTATTCATGAAATGACTGGCATATTAATATAATTTACCTACTTCCTATTGCTCTGTCGTTGTCGCTTGCCTATTTTTTGTACTTAGAATGAGACTTACAAGATCCTAACTAATATTAAAAATGCGAAAGTGAGTTTGTTTGTTACGCCTAAACCACTAAATCGATTAAAAAAATCTTTTACCAATGGAAAGCTACATTATCAGCTAGTAACATATCCTGTATGTTATCCCCGTATTCCCACGGGAACGGGAACTACGCGGGTGAAACCACAGGGCGCTGCTAGTAATTAATAAACAAAAGAAAAATAATTTTAATATTTTGTTAGAACTTCAAACTTTAGGATTTCAGTAATAGCACAGAATAAGTAATAGTACTAGTAATAGGTACTTATATTGCAACTTATTTTCAAATAAAAGTTGCAGACAGATAGTCTGACAGAAAGATCTAATACAAGGGTTTGGCATGTAAGACTAAAAAGGACGAAATAGTTTTAATTATTTTAGAAAAAACAATTGTTTTTGTAAAAAATCTTTTACCGTCGTATTCAACTTTTTTAATACGAATTTTCGCAACTGTATTGGTGCATTACCAATGCTATGTCATAAAAAAGATACTAACTACTGTAAAATTTTAATGATTCTACTCATAGTTTCAGCAGTTTCCGTTCCGCGTTGGATCATCGTAGAAAAGTTCTTTCATATGATTATACAAGAAACTATGAATTTGAACAACTCCAACTAAAAAAAAAATACGCTACGAATTGATAACCGCCTCCTTTTTTGAAGTCGGTTAAAAATAAATTTGAAAAATTAATAAATATTGAAAAATTTAAAATAATTAAAACTGCCTCAGAAATTGTAGCAATTAGATATAGCTACATTTTATGATCAAGGGGCAAAACTCGTCGTTTTTTTTTACGAATTTAAAATTTATTTCTACACTAGCTTTAGCCCGCGACTTCTTTCCCGTACTGACCCAGTTAAAAACCACTCTGTATACTCGTATATAGATAACTAGCGACCCACCCCGACTTCGCACGGCTGCAATGCTTATACTTTTTCCTTTACCTTGAATCCTTTTTCCATTACCTTCCTCTTGAATCCCTCTATCTATTAAAAAAACCCAAAAAAATCCGTTGCGTATTTTTAAAGATTTAAGCATACATAGGGACAAGGAAAGAGACTTTGTTTTATACTATATAGTGATTTAGCTTCTATGATGAAACATGTACCAGATTTTAAAGAACACGACTGCGAAATCTGCGTCCAATTTGATGCAGAAGTTTTTGCGTGAGGCTCGTACACACTAACACAAGGAAAGAAATTCTTAAAACAATTGTTTTGGCTTCTATTGATGTTATAATTACGAAACCCGTCATATTAACTTTTTTAATTATCTCTTATACGGCGCATAAGCATAAGCTAGTTCCAATTTTATTACTTGTATAGATGATGTTGATAAGTTTCACGGGATCCACTCCCTTCTCCTTGAATTCCTTTATATTCGTATTTAGAAAAATGTACGAAAAAATACCACTTCGTCGGAGCCATGCGTGTGATTCGTGCATATTTTATTCTGATTCTGATGTCGGGAAAGTGGAACAAGTGTGAAGTGGAACAGATAGACAGGATATAATGTATTATTCACGACTGACAATTTCGCTTTAGAGTAGCAAAAAATATATATTGGGAACCACGAGAAATGCGTGAGTTCCCCTGATAATGTCAGGTGATAAAGACAGTGGCTACCTGTTGCGGAAAGCCGTGTATTTCCGTCCGCACGGTCGCGAGACAGAAACAAAACACATCTTCTTTGATGCTGATAAACAAACAGCCGCCATTAGTAGTTTGATTCTTAACGGTTTTTTGCAACTGCTTTTACTAGTTTCATTGGCTCAGGCTAGGATATTTAAACTGGATCATCTGAATATATCTACTTCTACACACACTTGTGGAAATGTTGTAAACTTGTATCATAGCGCACTATTGTACTAGAGATGCCACGAATATTCGGTTACTATTCGGTGTTCGGCCTATTCGGCCACTATGTTTAATTTTCGGAATTCGGCCGAATATTACAAGCTATTGGGCTCAATACCGAATACCAAAGCGTAAAAAAAAGACACGTTATTACTCAAAAATGCGATTTAAACGATGCCTTGGGAACAGTGGCGTAGCGTGGGTGTCGGCCGCCCGGGGCAGAAGAAAATTTTTCCGCCCTCTTATTTATGTGTTTCAAATGTATACTATACATTACGAGTACATATATTAATTCTAGAGAACTTTTCGGCAATAAACAGTCAAAATTTTTCTTAATACAGGTTAGAGTTTAAATAAAAAAGTTTATCGAAGTTTGTCAATCACGTTTATTAACGTAACGTTGCGCGCGCGGATTCAGTTTATATCTATAAAAATATATTGGTTTATAGTTTAAATATTTTTATTCTTTATTGTCAAATTTTGCCGCCCCGTAAAAAGTGCCGCCCGACGCGGACCGCCCCCTTTGCCCCTGCCACGCTACGCCACTGCTTGGGAATTTTCAAAAATCCCTTCTTAGTGCTCACTTAAGTATTTTAACGAACTGTTGTGCAAAACTTCATGCTTCTAGACCGTTTCGACTGTGCGGTGATTGGTCAGTCGGCCAGTCAGTTTCTTATTTTATTTTATTTTATTGGGGATAACAACAGCCGGCTTAAAATTAATTATAATTCTAAAGTACATGTTCGTAGTTAGGCCAATAACAGTTATCCACTAAGTATTTAATAATGATTAATAAACAAATTACGTGTCATCTTATCAACAAATAAATATATAGTAATATAATATAATCTCACGCCTTTGATCCCCGAGGGGGTAGGCAGAGGTATTCCATTACTGGATATACCCACATTTCACGAGATATATTGGACCCCTAAACGTGATAGGTGGTGAGCCCATCGCCGGACCGGGTCTGTTTACACATTTAATCAACAAATAAATTAGAAAATACAGATGCCCTGACCGAGTACATAAAGCATGTTTAATATATAAGTATCTGATAGCTTGTTGACTATGAGATATACTACTTATATAAAAAAAAATATATATATTAAGAGACATACATAATATAAATTATAAATAAATATATATAAAATAAATAAATAAATAAATACATTAAACGGTAAAATAGATAAATAGAAATAATTATACTATATTATGCGTACGATGTGAGTTAACCCGATTCCTTCTCTATTGGTGCTAAAGTTAATTTAACTTTGGTTTTAAAATTATGTTTGGAATGAAGGAACGGGTCAATGTGTGAGAACTTCTTATTATATAAGTCAAATAAAGCTCGATTACCACTCACTCACTCACTGATTGACATAATTGTTCTCCCAGAAGGAGTCGTTTTGGAGTCAAGTCATGTAGGGGAAAAGTGTGCAAGATGGCGGGGTGACCCCAGGAAAATTCCGACTTTTCAAAAAAACAAAATGGCGGCCAGGCTTGCCTATCGTATCTCTTTTGTTTTCCGGCCGATCCGGTTGAAATTTTTGGCATCTGTAGTATTGCTTAGATGATTTACGAATATTATTTAAAAAGTTGAAAAAACAAAATGGCGGCCGCGTAGTAGTGTTTCAAAGTTGAGTGGTTTTAGACCCCACTTGACCCGAATTGATCTCCCAGATGCCAATATGCTAAAGGGATGTGTTTGGTGTCATCGCACAGGGCATATCCTGTAATTTACCAGAAAATCCCGAAAATTTGAAAAACCAAGATGGCCGACCGGTGATTTGCTCTCAAAGAAAGGGAAGGATTTTATAAGATTTTGATTGTCGATTTTCGGCAAGATGGCAACACCTGAGCGAGTTGGCTTGTATGGCGGGGTTGGAGGTCTTGCTACGTAGTGTTGCCGTGTTTAAGAATATTCCTGGAATTTGGCGTATTTTTTTACTTTTAACGCAAAATGTAAAAACTCTAAATTTTACCATTTTGCAAAAACAAGTGACAGTCAGTGAAACATTTTATCTCTCCGTATGACCTTTTGTAGGTTTTTTGATTTTTGCCTGGCAACACTGAAAGTTATGGTTGATTTAATTTTTAGGGTAGACCTCAAAAGACCCGAATTGATCTCCCAGATGCCGATATGCTACAGGGATGTGTTTGGTGTCATCGCATAGGGTATATCCTGTAGTTTACTAGAAAATCCCGAAAAATAGAAAAAATAAGATGGCCGCACCGTTATTTTTGTTTTACTGAAAAATTTCAATTTTCTTGATTATAATCGGCATTTTTTAGCCAGTTGGCAACACTTTGGAGAGTTGGCTTGTATGGTGCGATTGTAGGTCTCAGTAAACAGTGTTGCCATGAAAAAAAATATTTAACAAAATTTTATTATTTTTCGACTTAAAATGGCTAAAACAAGATGGGCGCCCAAAATCAGACTTTATTTTTCTGTCAAAATACGACCCCACAGAGACACGCGTGGCCGCTTGCGGCCTCGCGCACCGCGCGACATCTAGTCTTATTATATAAGTCAAACTAGATGTCGCGCGGTGCGCGAGGCCGCAAGCGGCCACGCGTGTCTCTGTGGGGTCGTATTTTGACAGAAAAATAAAGATTGTTTATTTTTGTGTAGTTACATTTATTAAAATTGTAACGAGGCTGACGTAATTCTACTAATGGTTTTAATTGTAAATCTTGTGCGGTTATGATAAGTGCAGGATGATAGGTATCTTCCCTTATCAGAGGCAATGGTGTAGTAGTTACATTTAACGGCTTGTTGCTAAAACATAGGTCGAGAATCTTACCCTTGGAATTTACCACATAATTATACTGTGTAAAGCCTAAAAATCCCATATCATCGACAAAGGAAAGGGCGATATTTTGTGATATCGGGGAACCTTCAGCGTGTGCCACGTAGTCATTAATATCCCACCTTAATGTAGGTAAATTAAAGTCGCCAAATAATAAAAAGTTGTCTGATGAGAAAAGGTCTACACAATGAGACAAACTAGGAATGATATCGTTTAACCGGTTCTGAGTTTCACTAGGGTCGGGCGGGACGTAAACAACAGCAATATGTAGATCGGCAGTAGATCCTATGGCATGGGCAGGTATTGTTATACACACTGATTCACACGAGTTATATACCCATTCGTAACAAATAGATGCACATAGTTCGCGTCTAGCGCAGATCATAGCCCAGCCGCCGGTTCGCTTCCCAGTGACGAAAAGGTTACGGTCGCATCGAAAGATTTCATACCTATTGTCACAAAGTTCGGAATTAAACACATCACTCTGCAGCCAAGTTTCCGTAAATGATAGCACATCGAAGTCATTGGATAATATGTTGTTATAAAGATTATGACATTTCGTTCGTAGCCCACGTACATTTTGATAGTACATAGATAGGTTTTTATTTTCATTTAAATTAGTCATGGTTATGAGATAGAAAATACTTTGAATTAATTATCATTAGCGTAATTAAATAGAGCTTAAGTAAGTACAATTCGTGCCATGACTTAATATCATGGCCCTGACCAATAGGTAGGTATGCATCTATGAGTGAGATCGCGCAGTGTGGGTAAACATAAAAAAAACCATAATACGTGCGAAATAAAATTACGTGTAAATTGCAAATAGAACAAAGATATAAGCAATGCATAAAAGTACGGCATCTGCTTGTTATTTTGATAACAAACACAAAATATTCAGGTGCATAGCATGTTAGTTTATTTGTGTTTAAATAATATAATTGGTTTTGTGCACACGGAAAACCATGGAGTAGATACGAGATATTGATTCTCACACGCATAATGTTATTTGTGATACATGCAAATAATATAAAATACAGAAAATAAATAGTATAAAATAATATTATAGATAGTTTTATGTTATGATAATAATATAGTAATACAACAGAGGCTACAAGTAAACGTTCAAGGCATCGGCATATGAATAAGGAACACAAGTACAAAATATAATAAGGCAGTCAAATAATTTTTTTTAGATCACTTATGTCCTTGATGTAAATTTTTTTAGAAGTGTCATCTTTTCTTGCAAAGATTTTACTGTGCCGAACCCAGACATACTGATAGTTTGCAGATTTCGCAGCTTCCTTCGATTGCTTGAGCAGCTGCTTATAAGCAGGCGTAAGATGTTCGTTAACATATATTTCGCGTGAAACTCCAGCAATACCTATGTTCAAAGTTGTCTTCTTATATATATTTAGTTAATTATAACAATTTTATTTACTCTGACACCATTTTTTTTGTACTAATGTACCCACTCTCCTTTGGGTAAGAGCCCTAATCGTACCCTATGCGATGCTGAGCAGCGGTAAGCAGATCATTAATAAGTCTTAGGTAATTTAATCACGGTACGGCGTCACACGACGCTGTATAGCGGCTGTCAGTCAACAGATGGTAGAACGTTAAGGTTTAGCTATAGCAAACCGTTGCAAACCACAAAGTTAGCAACTCAGATCACGCGCGAAAAGCGTGAGGCAATTAGCGAGGTTAGGATTGGAATCCGCTCGAGCGACCAGCAGGTTCGCGCCCCGCTGCACTCGCACTCCATCTGCACTGCAGCAAATCTATGTCATTAGGTAATGCTGCGCAGCAGGTCGTTTAAAAATATAATTGCGTTACTAGAGAATTTAGTTTTTAAAACGGAATCAAACTAACACTGATCGACAGACAATCCGCAGCCTAAGCTTTGGGTCTAGAAGTACAACATTTTGCACCAAGAGTTCTTCATTACGTAGATGAGCAGTAAGATAAGATTTTTGTAAAATTATCCCCCAAGGGGCTTAAATGGGTAAAGTCTATATGGAAGTGTAAACATTTTATAATACCGACGGGCACACGGCTAGTCTTGATAATAAGACCACATATTATATGTACCTACTTATGTATATTTTTATAAATATCAACATTTGAAGTTGTCTCTGTGTTGTTTCGAATATTCGTTAAGGTATCGGCGGTTCTTACTAGAAAAAAATTCGACTGAAATTATGAGACGACCAAAAAGCCTGACGTTTGGTAACCCTGGACGTATAAAGCGTGTCCTCGGCCAGCTCATAAATAGTCCATTGCTGAGTCATAGCTCGTATTCCTTCTTTCATAATATATGAAAAATATGTGTGAGTGAGGTAGACTGAGATCCAAAATGCCAACCGAATCTATTTCATGTTTATTTATATTGAACAGCATTGCAACGCCGCCACCACGTCGAAGTAATGTGAAATAGAAAAGATCCTTGTCTTTTATAAGTAGGCCTTTAGTTAAACCTAGAGTAACTTCATAAGACTACCTACATACTTTTGGTGTTTATCAATGATATTGAATTTGAACTGAATGAATATGAACTACACTTTTATAGTTATCAAACTTCAGAAAGGACATGTCAGGATTTTTTGTAGGATTACAATAATGTGTGAGACCAGTATTTTTATATTTAATATCTGTATAGATCTGTGCTCGAAACACTTCGAGCAATTAGACTCTTTTATTTGCTTAGATAAATGTTAGCGTAGCTTTATGGATTTTGATTGACGTATAACAAGGTTAACGTTCAACTCTATCTGCTCACGTGTAATACACAGAATACATAATGGAAAAGGCTTGGCGAGGTTTATTCTGTTCATACAAGCCTAAAAATGTATTAATTTAATATTCAATTTGAGATGCAGCTCAAACCTTATTTTGTTGGATGGAAAAAAATATGTTTTTATTTCAGCAAAAACAAAAATGTGGAAGATTACAAATACAAGCATGAGGCCTTTGTCTGTCAATCTATTTATTTGTCAGATAACTCTTTCGCGGATGGCGCGATTTCAATAAGTTTTGTCTGAGTGCAGATATTTGCTAGATGATGAGGTAAGTAGAAGAAATAGTGAATTGAAACCACAACTTAATTCAGTTATTAGTAGTCGAGTCTCAACATATGGGCTATATTGTTTAACTATAAAGTTCCTTGTTAAATTAAATTAATTATAAATCTGGTTAAAAATGCAAACCGAATGTTTTGTTAAATAGGTATGCAGCCTTTCCTTTGTTCCAATCACCGTATTTCATTTCATTGTGTTAAAGAAATATACTGTAACATTAATTGCTTTCTCTTTCAATGTTCAGAATAATGGAACCTATTTGTATTGTAGGTATTTTGTTGCAGCAAAATAAAGTAGTCTCAACACAAAGAGCAACATCTATAGGTACATATAAAATGCTTTGTCCTGAATGACTGACTGACGGATCAACACGCAGCCCAAGTCGCTGATCGTAGAGACCTGAATCTTGGAGGGTGTTTTCTTTGTATGACGTAAGCAACCGATAAGAAAGGATTTTCCGAAATTATACCCCTAAGGGATTAAAAAGGGGGGCAAAGTTTGTATGGGACAACGTGATTCCTTGGTCAGATCTACTTAAAATTTTGCTTTTACATTCTTTAACAGAATTGATCGAAGACGTGTTTTCAAAATTTGGCAAAATTACCTAAATTTACCTAAGATTAAATAATTACGGCATAACTTAAAAAACTGGTTAAAGAGAGAAATACATACCGAAACAATAACACCTAGTAACTTGAAATATAGTATGTAGGTGTCTTATTTTTGTAGAGACAACCGTTTTGTAGAGATTTTTTGAAATTCTCATGAGAACAGAAATAAACTGAATGGAGGAAAGATTTGATTTGTTTGTTTGTATTGAATAGGCTCCGATACTACCAGACCTATTTTAAACATTATTTCATCTAAGGAAATCTACATTATCAGAGGGTAACATAGGCTATATTTTATTAACGTATTTCCACAGGAAGGAAACTACGTCGGGTGAAACCGTCGGGCGCTGGTAGTCTAGATATAAAAATTGTGATTGTGTAATTTACTTTGCCTGTATCCCAATTGCATGTAGGTGGGTACCTGATAAGCCACTCTAAGTATAATTTAGTCGAAAATTCGAATATAACCTCGTCAACTCGGCTTAGTAGATCCAAAGTGCGTCATTAATATCTCAGTAGGATAGAGTCTGGCAATGACTTGGTAACTTGATAGTCAAAGGACGTTACGTTGGACAAGCAACCCTGTGTATATTGAATCCGGTCTAGTTAGCAAATCATGCAAGCAGTAGTTAACATTCGTTTTATTGTAAACAAATAGAGATACCTTTATTTTCGAGTTCAGTCACTATGTAAAATTTAAATATACTATTAAACGAGCAATTTTTGGGTATATATAGGTATATTTTTATATGTGTATAAATATTGGAGGGAGGTAGGGTTTTGCTTTTTAAGTTTATCTATAAGTATCTACAGTTGTACCTATTTCCAGAAAAAACGCGATAGGTAATATTAAGGTATAAGGTATAAAATTCGATGAGCGAAGATTACCTACCTACTAGTTATTAAGTATAGTATCTAATCTTCCCTAAGTAAGCTACTAATTAAAATACTGCTACTGCAATTAAACTTAGTGCTGACGGATCTGTTGGCAGCGACCCTTTCTTTTAAGTCTGGGACCAATTATGGGAACGATTATGTCCTGGGACCAAAATTTGTGTGCATGAACATTTGTTTGCTGGTTTCGTGCAGTTTATTGGTTATTTAGTTAGTACCCATAGTACATATTATTATGCTGCTTGGTTTGGCAGTAAATAACCGTGCGATAGTAGTATTCATCCGTTTATATTCTATATTTTAGGTCAACGTAAAGAGACAGATGGGCATGGCGGGAAAGCGGTCGCGATCCGTGTTCGAGTTTGACAAAATCTCACAATACAAGAAAAACCCACCTCTCCCTCCTCTGTGTGCGTTGACCTTTATAAGTGAGAAGTGGGTTTGGTATTTGGTAAAGATAGTTATAGAAGATGCGAATTTAACTACACATCTCGGTTTGTCAATTGAATTGAATTGTTTGGTTTGAAGTCGCAAAATATATAAGAAAAAAATTGATCTATTCCCTACGAAGGGTGATATACACGGCAGGAACACCCATTACCAGCACAAGCTACTGGCCCAACAACGCCGGGTCGCACGATCCAACCGCTGCCTGCACGCTGCTGGGCCCGCCATCTACAACACGCTTCAGCGTCGCCCAGCCTCACAGATGCGCCTAGCTTACACACATTTACAGAAAAATAAAAAAATCTTCTTACGAATGTGGCCTGTTATACCTACCACTCACAATAAACTTTCTCGCTCACTGACTCATCTGCGTAGAAAAATAACTGTTTGTATGACATATTATGTTAATATGAATGCCTTGTGTAAAAAAACTTGACATAATTAGTGATTGTATAAATTAATTCTCATTACACAGTCTGACATTTGCAATAGCATTATAGACATGACATGTAATTTTTATTATGAATAAACGAATTGAATTGAATTAACAGTTTTGCATATAACTTTCAAAGTACCTACTATTCGCTTCCTATTCAATATCGAAAAGAAGAAACTAACTCAAACTTGGCAATAATGAATCAAGCGAGCGGCATAAAGCAAAACAAATAAAGTGCTCAGTGAAGCAGCGAGCCGGAACGTGGTGCCAGCAACCAGGTCGAGAAAATCAAACAACAAGGGCCAATGATTCTGCATGCACCGCCGCCCTCGCGCAGCCATTCGATTATACATAACAAATGAACTCGAATAAAAATATATAAACGTGTTATAGATCGCAATAGTAGTGTTGTTAACAAAAATACATTATTAAATTGTATTTGCAAAATACCAGTTTCATATACCTAAGCATATTAGTTTTTCGGGGTAGGTAGGTAACTATTATGAAGAATAGCACTAAAAAGTGCACAATATTTAAATCAGTTTAATATATTAATTGGGGCACGTTAGTATTATGATCATAGTATTTTTTGAGAATCGATGCAATGCTATAGGAGTTAATACAGGTACAAAAAAAAACATAGGCGATGAATTAGGAACCTCCTTTTTTGAAGTGGGTCAAAAAAAGCATACTCATTTTCAAAGGAGATGGTTTTTAATCTCTCCAGTCACAGGGGGTTCAAGTACAATAGAGATATCCTATTGTGGCTGCATTCCGTTACTTCCGGATGATGTCACGTTTTTAACCCACTTCAAAAAGAGGAGGTTCCCAATTCGCTCAACGTTAAATCTGAACCGATTTCGAAGATTTTTTAGTTTATTTGAAATTATTATAAAGAGGGTTTGACCGTTTGGTCCTACATATCTAACTACATTTTGTAAACATCAGACTAAGGACTTTGGTGATGGAGTCGGAATCTTCTAATCGCACAGGAGTAAATCACTCGCAAACAGTTCAATGAGTTTAGTAAAGGTAGGATGCAGAGCTGAAATTGCATACCTATAGTAGTAGATTTACATAAATGCTAGATTATCTACAAAGATCATGGCATGGTAGTTAGAGTAAAAGCGACCCATTGCCACCTATGAAGAAAAAAACAATGCTTGATAAAAGTGGTATCCCTGATTAGGCTATATTTTATTTTCATATAAACCGAAGCGAAGCGAGGGCAGGTCACTTCAAATACGCCATATTTGTTCTAGAAGTTTATATTTGATAAATCCTAAAAACATCACTAAGTTAATGTTAGTAATTAAGTAACACATGAAACACAAAATAGACACAAGTTAGTGTGATACAATACAACCAACATACAAGAAAACGTTTTATACAGGAAACACAAAAGTTTTGGGATCACAAATGCCCACAGCTCAACCAAGAACGAAATTAATTCTCCGGTTGCATGAAAATTGCACAGCGACCCATATTAAATGTGAATGAAAGTAGAAGCAAAATGAACAGTAGAGCTGGGAAATTCACTTGGGGGCCTCCAACACCGCAGGGCATCCAACCAAAACTAAAAAATATGAAATCGTCGAATGTTTTACTATTTTTTGCGATCGGACGCCAGAACCCATTAATAGGACTTAAAGTCTGATCAACTCTCAAACAAATTCACTATAATCGTACGACAATCCGCCGACGGGCAAGCGGCCAGGCGGTAGTCATTTGATTGGCGAGGGCCAAACGACTTAGGTACAACCTTTTTCCTTATTCGTAGGGTACAACAATATATTGCGTGATTCTAGAGGCAATAATTAAAAATATTATATTGGTTAGAGATTATTAGTATCGCGATGGGGTTCATGACAAAGTGGGAGTTCCCTGAGTGATGTGGGAGTCTTCAGCATTATTTGAGCGCGCAATACTTGGCGTGGCGGTGGCGGTGGTGTTACTATGCGAAGGTGGTTGTATATTATATGAGCTAAAGGTCTACCGCTTACCTGAGACAGTTTATGAGTGCGGGGGGGGGGGGGGAGGGGGTTGACATAATGACGTAACAACTAATAGCACTATTTATTTATTTATTTATTTAGGTTTACCAACAGTTGTTACACCAATTGATACACGAGGAACATTTAAATATACATTAAATCTAAGTGCACAACTAGTAATAGGTAAACACCGCTTGCAAAATAATAGTGCTTAACAGATACACGCAACGACAGTTACACATAGAGTTAGCCTGCACTTAGCCCTACGGCAAGGCCTTGGGATCGGGATGAACCACTAAATGCAGGCTGTATAAGAAGGGTCTTGCAACATCAAGCTGCATCATGTGTTACAATACAGCGTTTAAAAGAAGGTAAGGAGTTACAGAACATATCAATATTTGAGGAGTAATCATTATACAGTTTGCACAATCTGGACACTGGCGAGTTTGTGCCTAGTACTGTCCTACGGAAGGGACGGGAAAATAGTCTGACAGGGTTTCTGGGATATCTGGAAGGAACCCTTACCGAAAACTTGGAAAGTAATCTGGGACAGTCTATGTTACCTTGCCATAACTTGTACAAAAAGCTAAGATCTAACACATCTCTACGCTTCTCCAGTTTAGTCAGATTGAACCTTTCAAGTAAAGATTCGTAAGAGGAAGGTTTTTTCGTTTTACAAAAAGAGAATGCTAGATGCCTTACAAAACGCTTCTGAATCCGTTCTAGTCTAAGATTGTGAGAAGCAAAATGTGGCCGCCACACGACACTACCGTATTCGAGAATACTTCGTACGAGGCTATTGTACAGTAGAATCTTGGTGTCAGATTTCCTAAACTTTTTGGCGTTTCTTATAATAAAACCAAGCATTCGAGAAGCTTTAGTTATGATGTTTTCTTGATGAGGAAGAAACGTTAGTTTGCGGTCAATCAAAATGCCCAGGTCCCTTATGACATCAACTTCCTCAAGAGGACATCCATCTATATGGTATTTCGTCTGTACTATGTTACGATTACGAGTTAATTTAATATGTTTACACTTTTTTATATTCAAGTCCATAGCATTACAAACACACCAATTCGACAATCTGTTAATATCGCTTTGGAGTAGGAATTCGTCATCACTTGATCTGATTATTTGAATAATTTTTAAGTCGTCAGCGTACAAGAACGGCAAAGAGTGCTGAAGGCAACCAGGGAGATCGTTGATAAAAATGTTGAACAGAATAGGTCCCAAATGGGAACCTTGAGGGACACCAGAGGTAATATTGAAAATTTTGGAACTATATCCACCAGCGGCAACATAGAACGAGCGATTAGATAAATATGATCTGAGCCACATAAGAAGGTTGCCCGAAAATCCATAAACTGCGAGTTTTGAGAGTAAAATGTCATGGGAAACTCTGTCAAATGCTTTGCTGAAGTCCGTGTATATGGCGTCAACTTGCAAGCGAGCATCTACTATAAATTTTAATCAATTCGTATGCAGCGCGAGACTACTGTGACGTCGACGTTATCCTTAACGTTCCGCTTTCGTACCTCAGAGTACGTCTAGGTTAAGCCATCAACTCTATGGCACTGAAATCCACTATTTTGATTTTCCCTTTATGACGATTATACATTCGGAATATTACCTGTAATAGGTACCGCAATTAGGAGACATTTTCTTTCCTAATCGTGTAACAGAATATTTACCTAGCAGTCAAGGACTTCCATGAGAGTAATAAAATAACGCAATAAAGAAGGAAAATATTATTTTTCAAAAGGAAAACGACGTCGCTATACAGATAAATATAATAATAAACAGATAATGGAAATCGGAAACCTTTCGTTTATTACGATGCGAAATGTTCCGTTGCGAGTTTCATCTGGACTGAGTTGAATAAACATTTTCATTCCATATAATGTAAACGAATTGAGAACTTTACAAATTAAAAAAAAATACGTACCAACTGCTCGTAATGCGTTGTAATGTTGACTTGTATGTTTTGTTACTAAATACACACACAGATAAATATAATGTATAAATGTAGGTAAAAACATTGTTTTAATAAATATTTAATTTTAGTCTATCCTCCCATTCCCACGACCCTCTAAAGTTAAAGGTCTATATTTATATTTAACGGTATCGGGATCGAGTTCTTGCATTCACGACTCTACTTAAATAGTAATATCGTTTATCTTCTATGTAACTTTACTGCATCACCCGTTGTCATCGATTATATTATAAACTACCGGGTGCCTAGAATTTTTAAAATAGGTCCAGTAGTTTTTGAGTGAATTCGTAACAAACTTACAAAAATACAAATCTTTCCTCTTTAAAATATTAGTATAGATAGATATAATCATTAATAATTATATATATTTGCATTTTCTCCAGGTGGCTTGAAAAATTCTGACTGTTAAGTGGCCACTAGCTTAACACCATCTCCCAATCCGCAGTGGGCTCGCGTGGGAGATTATAGCCCACACTTCCTCATGTGTGAGGAAAGACCCTTAGCTCAGCAGTGGGCTGTTACGGGTTGATGATGATGATGATGATGATGCATTTTCTCCAAGCTAAATTCACATTGTCATGTCATAGTTATGTCATGCTCGCTAAAATTTTTGATGTGAATTAAGCTTACCTACATAAAGCGACCTTAGTAAAAATGTACTAGAGCTTTATTATACAACGCGTAACAGAAAAAAAATATTATGCCTTCGAACTTTAGTTGTGTCTAAGCAATTTTCTTAAATAAAGAGCAATAATAAAACGATTTCCATATGTAGCACTAAATTCGGCTATACTATCTAATTCATTTTTGGGAAATTTTTAACACATTTTAGAAATAGCTGAAATTGATTAAGTAGTCGAGACTGAACAATCTAATCTAGGAATTGCGCTTATTCTGTTACATATTGTATACTAGCACCGCGGTTTCACCCTTTCCCGTGGAGTAAGGGGATTAAATATAGCCTATGTGTTAGTGTTATTCTGATGTATAAGCTATATAACTGTAAAGTTTCACCAGAATCCGCACAGTAGTTTTTGCGTGAAAGAGGAACAAACATCCATAAATCTAATACGTACATACTTTCGCGTTTTATAATATTAGTAGGATAGTAGGATTCACGAGGTCAACTACTCGTGAATCCTACTATCCTAATACTGGAAATAAAAGTCAGTTAAAGGTTTTAAACGAATAATCCCAGTAGGTATTAATGTAAAAGTGTGTGTTAGGTATTGCTATTTTTTTACTTTTTGTTGATTTTTCGTCACGCTAAGGAGATCGTCATGATTTTGTGAACATAGATATTTGGACGCACACAAACTGACATAGGTTAGTTATGATAATATAGATTTAGAAATTTTTCCATACGCAAACCTATATCTTTGGTTATAATCCTGGACAAAATTTACCAACCCTCCGAAAAAAAATATTTTGCTACTTGAGCGTTGAGCCGCAGGCAGAAGCTATAAGTTTAAGGCAGTTTTAAAAAAAAACTACAGTTTATACTTCTATTAGCAAAGTCAATAAATGGTGTGATGCCAGTTAAAGCGGTCACGACCACGTCACGACACTGAAACTGAATGAGGCCGGCACTTTTGTTTATGAGAAATGGCTAGATTATGTATTCAATTATACTCAAGTAAATGACGAAGTGGTGACATTATGCAGAGGACATCGGATTATCTGTAGTCTCTGCTTATGCTAAAACAAACCGGCACTTTTTGTTTAAAAATAGTTAATCCATTTCAGTATCTGTTTTTCTTTCTTTAGGGAAATGGCTCTATCGGAAGTGTTGGAAAAAATGTACTAAACATTCATAACATTATACCTAGTATTTATTAGTTTGTTCAAAATCCCTACGCATCTTATCTATTTTTATGAACATTACAAGTAGTAAAGTAGTCTGTGATCGTTGGAGCTAATCTCTGGTTCGTTTCTAATGATCAGATTTAAAAAAATATTACACTGATAGATAACTACACTATTCCCGAGTGGCATAGTCTATGATTTATTAACTCGGTTCACCACAGAGCGCAGGTAGTGCGTTGATAAAATCCTCGTAACCGTAGCTGTATAGGTAGTAAGCTAATCTACTATATAAAAATAAGTCGGGTTTTCCTTCCTGACGATTTAACTCGAGAACAGCCGGACCGATTTTGATGAAACTTTTTGTGTGGGTTCGAGTGGGTCCAGGGATGGTTTATAGCAAAGAAAATTCAGCATTGCACCCGTGCGAAGCCGGGGCGGGTCGCTAGTTAATCATAAGGATATCAGTGCAGGATTTATAGTTTTCTTAAGTATATGCCACTTTAGTTTGTGGCGCTCCCTAATATTTATATGGAAAAGCATTACGTTCATCATCGCGATCGAACTTGATGACTTACCAAAGCGAGCGAGTTCAATCTAAAATCTACCTTACCTAAACAACTACCGCCCCTAAAACAGCCTAGCGGCTTATTCAGAAATCCATGACTGCTTCGAGCCTAACTTTTAAACAGTCACTATTCTATTTTATTTCTATAATCTGAAAAACATATATAGCCTTCAGTCATCAGTGTAATCACATTTATGCGGTGTTCTCAAGGCACTCCGTGTAGTGGTTTACTCTTCAGCCGAGTGCCTTTGAATTCGTCTTTTTAAAAAAGGCAGTCTTTAGGCACATGATTTACTTTGGACTGAACGGGTAAAAGGAGCTAACTCGGCTAAGCCGCATTCGCAAACACTATAGGTCAAACGGCACATTAAGAAGGTAGGTATCTATACCTATTCATATTTTCCGAGAATATTCTTATTCCTAGTTTGTGTAGGTTAGCTAATAATACTAGTCACGTTACTGATATTAATTTTGACTCAATGGCCAAGTTCCGTTCTAAAATTGTTCAAGATTGTTATCATAATAACTGTTTTTGGTACCTCAGAAAAATGGAATACCTCTGCCTACGCTCTCGGGGATAAAAGGCGTGAGATTATTTATACAAAAAGTCGTGTTCTTTTCACGGGTTCGCACCAAAATTATAAAAAAAAACCTTATGATGACGCTATGTCTGTCAGTCTGTTATTATTTCAGTATCTACTTATGATATCGACTCGAAATTTTGAATTGTTTTAAGTAAGGTAATTTTCAGGAATAGAATATCTCTACAGACTCCTCTGGTAATAAGACGTGAGCATATTTGAAAAATATTTTTTACCGAATTCAGTTTGTAGGAGTGGAAGGAGTGCTAACGGATTGAACAGGGGGCCAATTCCACTAAATGTCAGCCATTGTCATCGAACTATCATTCCATTATGCTGCAACTGGCAACTATGACATCTAATTTGTATTCCACTAAAATCATAGTGGCATTACAATGGAATGACTATGGACTACGTTAGGTGTTGCCTACCATATATAACTATTACTACCATGCGTGTCATTAGTTTTATTTCGGGTTTTCGGCACTAAAATCTTTAGATGATTGATTTTATTTATGGTACATGTGACATTTCGATAAGTTTTGAAGAAACTTGTGTATTTTTGTGCATAGACTCTGAAGCAGAGCTAAAATCTGAATTTCGTGTCGTGTTTAGGGCTGATGGCTAAATTGCCAATGCCTTAAAATAAGGGGAAAAAAGCAATCACTGGACAGCGCCATTCCATGGTAGGAATAGTAGAATACCAAAAGTGGTCAACAATGATAGTTGAATGATTGTGAAAACTGACAGTTATCAGAATACGAAAAGTGTCAAAATTTGACATAATATCACCATTGAGTGACCACAATTATGTAATTGTCATACAACTATCACCGCTGTCATTTAGTAGAATTGGCCCCCAGGTGCAGTGCTTTTTTCACCACGTAGCGCCATCTAGTAGCAATTTTCCGAACTCTGCTCACAACTGACTCTACGCCCGCCCAGTGCCGCCCGCCCCAGTTCTCGAATCAATTACGAAACGCAACCAAAAGCCTTGGTATATATTTTGTATACAACCGCTAGGTGGCGGTTAATAAGGTCCTTAAAAAAGAGGCTCCGTAGAATCAATAGCTTGTAAAAAGTGACCGTAACGATGTACTAAGTCGTAATTGTTTTTTCTTACACAATTTCAGGGGTCAATGCAACCACAAAAAAGTAAGTCTCATACAAACTTCGATCCCCTAGATTAAGGGTATGGGCATGGGGGGGGGGGGTGTTAAAGTTCCAAGTTTTTTTGTTTGTTTGTGTACTAATACTAGCTTTCATACCAAATTTCAGCTTTCTAGGACTTCAGGAGATACAACGACAACGTTCACGTAATAACATAATGTAAAAAGTTATAAATTGAATCTTAACAATTGTACTTTTACCTTGGCTCATATTTTTTATATTCTCTAATAAAAAATTCAGTCTGCCTACCTTGTGAAAATGAAAATAGAAATTCAGAGGCATTGCGATTTGATTACCTGCTTCCGGTCGGAGCTCTAGAGGATTTCAATAAGAGCCTTTATGTTTTTCTCATCTGTATGTTCGACAATGGAATTACATGAAAACATTTCGGAACGAACGTTTGTTTGTATACCTCTCGGCGTTTTTGCGATATCAAACGGAGTTGGTACTTTTATGTACTTAGTTGAAAACTTTTTGTAGTATAGTTACACGTAAGAGAATACGATCACTGCGCTTTTTACACTATTCCAGTTTTTTTCCTTTATTTATCATATTAACATAGACAAAACATTATGATACATATCATTTTATAAACCACTAAGGTTTGCTTGATGCTATCAACAGTCCACATCACCACTAAAAAAAGATAACAAAATATATACTAGCATACAAATAGTAGTAGCACTAGTTACGATAATATTGCTGAAAAACGCTTTTTATAATCAACTAGTTGTTCCGCATGATTTCACCCGCGCAAGTCCCGTTCCCGGCGAATTATGGGGATAAATATAGCATATGTTACTACTAGAAAAGTAATCTTTACATTGGTGAAAGAAATTTTAAGATCGGTCCAGTAGTTTTTGAGGTGATTTGTTACAAAAATACAAACATGCAAATCTTTTTATCAAATTTCTTTATAATATTACTAGCGGTTCTGCGCGGTGTTACCCGCGTAGTTCCCTTTCCCGAGGGAATACGGGAATAAAATCTAGCCTACGTTACTCAGGGATCTTCTAGCTTTCCATTAGTGAAAGAATTTTTAAAATCAGCTCAGCAATTTTTGAGTTTATTCGTAACAACACACAAAAATACAAGAATTAAAAAATACAAAAAAATAATCTTTGCTCTGAATAATATTAGTATAGAAGTATAGATAGTATAGAAGTATAGATTAGTGTACCCAGATGTAGATGATTTGACAGCTGGGTGATCTTGGTACCAAAGACATTTAAAGAAAAAGTTAAGAGAATGATTTTCTTCCAACCTCTTTGATAGGTACCTACTGTATTTTCTTACATACATACATACATATAATCACGCCTCTTTCCCGTAGGGGTAGGCAGAGACCACTTCTTTCCACTTGCTACGATCCTTACATACTTGTTTCGCTTCGTCCACTTTCATTATTCCTTTCATACATGCTCTTCGGTTTAGGGTATTTTCTTACAGATAATAATAATAATAAATAAAAGAGTCTTTTATTTTATATTAGATTTTATTTTGACATTTAATATGTAGCAAAATATCTCGTTGGAGTGTATCTTTTTCAGTCGCATTGTTGGTAATATTTATATAAGTGAATAAATGTATTTCTATTATTAATGCACAACCATAGTAGAAAGTCAGTAAAACAGAATTTAAAAATAAAATAAATAATCTCACGCCTTTTATCCCCGAGGGGGTAGGCAGGGACATTCCATTACTGGATATACCCACATTTCACGAGGTATATTGGACCCCTAAACGTGATAGGTGGTGAGCCCATCGCCGGACCGGGTCTATTTACACATGTCTCAGAATTAATTATCAGAATTTAACATATATTGTTACGGCGTTTTTAAAATGCATGTCTTATTATTGATTGATACAATAACCAAACAGAGTAGGTCTTAAGCAACAAATCGAGGGGGAGTTCGGAAGTAAACGCTACATTTTAGGTAAAATTATGATCCCTACACCCTTAAGAAGATATTGTGTATCTATTTCCAAGATCCCCTCTTTCCCCCAAGGAGTAATTACCATACCAAAACAAAAGGTAGCAATATGTGTACGATGTTAGCGTGCTTAAAATTCTTGAACACTTCATAAATTTACGAAATAGTGAGTCGACGCGACGGTGACTACCGTCGGCCATGCGATGCTATGACAACATTCTTGTGTAGGATATACGGGTGATATAGAAAAAAACACAATTGTTTAAGGCAGTGAATCAATTCTAATATACCTATGAAACTGAAGAAGATTAGACAACATTGGTTTTGAAATCTACTCAATTTCTTTGGACAACCTGTACACGTAAAACTAAACTCTATAAGCTCAACTAAGTTTGAACGTACGCGGTGGGGATATGGGTTTAATATCGTCAGTGGCAGCTCGTTGTTGGACCAACTTTGTGCGGCGGCCAAATCGAATTCATGGACCAAAGCAATATGTGGGCGTGTATCCAGTGTCCACTACATAAGCACTCTGCACACAGCTAAAAGCTACAACACAAACTATTTCAATCGTCCGGAGCACTTTTTTAGTGTACTGTATTCACAATATTACTTATTTAGATTAAAATAGATACATATTACAAAATGAACATTGATTTAGATCGTAAAAAAGTTGTAGATATTGTATTATAAAATGGCAAACGAACATACGAGTTATCGGAGGGTAATTGGTCACCATCGCTCATTGACAACACCAGAAGCACCAGTGAAGTTGAAGAAGTAATCGATTGCCAGGATATTTTAGATCGGCTTGATTCCTTGGCGTTGCATTAGAGATGTAGCTTCACTCGGAATTCTCTATCACCTGTATCATGGGGAGTGCAATCGTTCAACGCGACAAAACTATCATCCACATCACTTGGATAGTTGGCAATCCATCACTGTGCGGTTCTCACGGAACTTTTTGCCACGCACAACCAATATGTGAAACAAATTGTCGCCTGCAGTATTTCCGGACCGATACGACCTTCAAGAAGATAGCGTACTCCCACCTCAAAGGTCGGCAACGCAATTGTGACTCTTGAGTTGCAGGTGTCCATGGGTGACGGTATACACTTACCATCAATTCAGCTCCTATAGTATATAAAAAAAATCTAAATAGTAAGGTGTAACATAAAATAGTAACAATTCCAACGAATCTAATTTCATAAAATGAAAATAGCGAAGGGATAAAAATATCGATAAAATGTGAGACATAAAAGAAAAACTGAAAAGGGACAATTTAACCGCGGAGAAATTTTAATAATTTTCTTTCAGAAAATTATAAAAGCTAATTTTACACTTCGTTACATCAGCCTATAAATTTTGTAGCTAGAGGCTTTCAGTCGCTGCCATTTTTCGGTATGGTCGGTCGGCACACCGTGGACGTTGGAGGCTGTATATCAGTCAATGTCCGAGGGCACTTTAATTGTACCCTAATTTATGGCCTCTATATACCTACTCGAACTGAAACCTTTCAACGTATATACTTAGATATTTATTAAGGTTGATGGAGGTTATCGGACGTAGATTATGGACTTAAAACAACAGGCCATTATAATGTAAACAAACCTACAAAATAGTTCAAAGCTCTATAAAAAGGTATTCTTGAGGAGTATTACAAGCTCGCGGATTCCTCTGTATGTACCGTTATTAAGAGGCGAAATTTGTTGTATTTATCGTGATAAGAGATTATACTGAACTCATTGTTTAATATAGCTCTTATGATGATCGTCCTATCTCCGCTGTTTATGTGGTACAAGTTTTATGGTGGTGGGATATTTACGCATAATAAAAATTATATGCCCAGACGTAATTCATTTGGAACACCATTCATCTGGTTTACGTAACGCACATTTTCTCGGCACGTACTTGTACGCATGTTACGTAGACGTTTTCCACTCATAAATCTGTTTGTACTTCGTAGAGATGTTTACGTAAAAATTGTTGCTATCTCTCTTATTGTAGAAGGCACTACCTTCTTGTATTATCATTAGATGTTTAGCTAAGATACATTTTATATTGTACGGGATTTGAAACAGTTGAGAATAGGGAATAGATTTTGCAGTTATTTTATATTTAATAAATAAAGTCAACTCATTTGATATAGTGATACAGGCAAATTTAATTGCGGATCCGCACCAAAGATATTTGATATTCCAAACACAGGTATTTGTCTGAAAGTTGGATGTTTAGAATGGAGATCACGTTGTTTCTGATTCACGGTCTACAAGGCAAATCAAGCATCCGCGTGATCTAGATTGTAGAACAATAAAATCACGTTTATTATCCAATCATAAAATATAGTTTCTTTTTAATAATAGCTATAACTGTCTCGATGGAACCACTACTTAGGTAAAAGATTAATCAGACAATAGGAGTACCTACATCGCTAGACGCCGATTACACGTTTAGACGTGTAATTCTGCTACTATTTGTGTGTACGATCGTACAATTTAGGTTTGTACTAAAATCATTAAATCCCTAGGCTTTGTATATATATTTATATGTGATTCACCTAAAGATGTACCTTGATCCTATGGAGCACACATTTTTAAAAAAACGAATGAAGCTCTAGCTACCTATTAATGAGAGCCACTGTCATACTACATACTACATTCATGGAGACCCAGCCAGCTCGTTTGAAAGTTTAACTTATAGTCCATTCTAATGGAATCTAGTAATCCAATGTTAATCACGTTGAAGTACTAGATTGTAGTATGTAGTAGTTAAACATTCCATCAATAAAGAGATTTGGGGTCCGCATCCATTAACAGGGCTCGCTGGCAATCTTGCCCGCTTAAATTGGGCCTCGTGATGAGTTGCAGATCCAGACTTTGTTTCAACAAATGGACCCGTCGAAATCCACAAATCAAGCCAGATGTCACGAACGAGCTCAGCGGCTGCGGCTCTCGGTTGGTTGCGGCGACAGATAGAGCTTTCGTGAGCCTCCACTCGCCGCGTGTTACGTCACATGATGCAATGTAAAAAGTCTCCAACTTAAATAAAACGTAAGTAGGTATTTAGAGGTCTTGTGAATCGTTTATCATATTTTATCCTTTAGTGTCAAGTCAAACGAGGAACCATCATGATAATGTCTGTAAATTTGTCGCAAATTCGTAGTTTTCACAGTTGTTGTTTTTTGTATTTCTACAGATTTCAAGAACTTTCGATTGTCAGGCTGTGATTCCAACCGTTCGCATTAACAAAACGAATTGCTCACTAAATCGTGAAAAGAGGGACACCACCCGCCGATATTGACGCGCGGAAAATTTACTTCTCCTTCGTTATTCTCATGGATTTGTTGAACTGAGTACATTTTCGATTCAATAAAGAATGAAAAGGCTTTAGTGAATATTTTGGACCGTGCGTTTTATCGTCACATACGGTAACCACAACAACGTTATTTCGTTGAGTTCCCATAAATCCCCAGAAAACTTTCTTTTCTCCACATAATCGGTGTAAAGGCATAGTTGCTTTAAGTTTAGCTATCCTAAATCTTAGTAAAAGTGCAGACGCTGGTAGGCGGCTGGCCTCCTAGCGGCGATGTGACCGCACAAGTTTTGAATGCTTTCATTCAAACTTGTCAAATGAATGGCGGATGGCACAGTTCAGCTCAACAACTTCGACGATTTAACTCAACGCTGTCCTTCTGTTCTGGAGATTATTCGCACAAGGAAATCTTAAACATTTTCTATTTTACTTAAAATGAAAAGTGAAATTTGAAACTATTCATACCTATCTAATTTCAAAGGTTGTTATTATAGCCTGCGTATGGTACTTTAGACTTTTCTCTTTATATTTGGATGCTAGCGTTTCTGTGCGGTTTTACCCGCGCGGTTCCCGTTCCCGTGGTAATACGAGAATAAAATATAGCCTATGTTACTCAGGGATCTTCTAGCTTTCCATTGAAGAAAGATTTTTTAAAATCGGTTCAGTAGTTTTTAAGTTTATTCGTTACAAACATACAAAAATCAAAAAATACAAATATTTCCTCTTTATAATATTACTATAGATATAACAAAGTAAATCAAAAGTCTGTTTGCTCGAGTAAAAGCTTCGCTAAGCAAATGTCGTGAGGCGAGCGGGGGCGAAATCATTCATCCGAAAAACTTAACGAGGATTCTAGCGCCTCGTATCGTTTACAGACTACTAACATGCTCATGAAATGATGAAACATGTCGATTTGAAACGTAATAAATTGTAGATACATTCACACACAAATACAATCTTACTGTATATACATTACGTCAATAATAAATATTAAACTAAACACGGAATGTACCAAAACTTTTGCAATAATCCACCAAAATGGACCGGATACTTCTGCAATGAGCACAAAAAGTTAAATTATTAAACCACTACTATAGCATTTATATGTATAGGTATAAAGCTACAGTTTCGAACAAAATTGCTCCCGAATCGGATGCAGTGTAGGAACAACAGAAGATAAATAAAGTAGCGAAGTCTAGTATTTAAGGAATTCCTATTTGGTATAAAAGTACCTAAGAAAGAAGTGGGAAGGGAAGGGTCTTAAGATATGAGTGTAGTGACGCCATAGAATAGGTAGCTACACAATACGACCGTCTATCCCAGACCGGAAATAAAATAACGTCTAAGTTCGTTTAACGAAAACCATATGTCAATGATACAACTTTTTTAAATCTTTCATACGACCTTTTATCAAAATACAGAAGTTTTTGGGTTTCAATCACACGAATCTACAAATATATAAAAAAAAAAAAAATAATCTCACGCCTTTCATCCCCGAGGGGGTAGGCAGAGGTATTCCATTACTGGATATACCCACATTTTACGAGATAAATTGGACCCCTAAACGTGATAGGTGGTGAGCCCATCGCCGCACCGGGTCTATTTACTCATGTCTCAGAATTAATTCTGAGACCTGCTGGTTTCATCACGATGTTTTCCTTCACCGTCGAGATAGTGATAAATATGTACGTAAGTTTTTGAAAAACTCATTGGTACATGCCAGGACTCGAACCCGAGCCTCACTGATTTTCGACCGGCTCTTTAACCGTCCGGGCTATCACTGCTCAAATATTTCATACACATTTAAGTGTAAATTTTTGTAATTTTTGTCATAAGTGTAATAAAAAAAAACTTCTTCCATTTGAAATAAATCCAAATGTAAAAGTATCTATGTTTTATTCAAGTAGGTAATTGCGCCTGCTTCCCATATAAATAGTATGCCAAAGTATTTAAAGTTTAAACGTACAGCACACTGACCAATTGATAATGACCCTGAAAAACGCGAAATGACCAAAACGCAGACTGACCAATCGCAAAATGACACATACTGTACCTACCTACGCTATATACGTAGTACGACCAATGCAGTCGCGTGTGATTTCGTAAGCGCAAAGTTTTTTCTAGATTTAGTACGGAACCCTACAAACATCTTACATACTTACACTACACTTACATTACATATTACATGTTTACATGAAGCTTAGAACAATAGCTGCTGCTGTAATTTATTATTCGTAATTTTATGATAAGCAAATTAATGTATTTCGTTGTAGTAAAGTAATATTGTGCCCATTTTGCTATTAATTAAATAAGCCTAACCCATCTTTCAAGTGTCAAAGATTAACATGTAGCTCTTTGTAGGCGCATTTAATAATTACTAAAGACTGCCCGCCTGCTCCTTGGTACTCGTCCAATTTATTTCAAACTGACTTAATTATCTCACTCCACCCTCAACATTATAGAATGATAAATTGTAATATTGATTAATGATGATGTATGGTAGTTGGCCTATCAATCATCGTTAGCAACAAAAACAATAATCTAGATTCTTTCAGTAGGTTTTATACGGCACATCCCGAACAGAACATACAATACAAAAAAATAGAGTCATGTGTGGAATTCGCAGCCTGTCGTATAATTATACACTATGTCTCGTAATAATTTCTAAAGGAATTAGAAGTTTAGTAGATTGTTATACAAGGGTCGGAAGGAATCGATTCCCATACGAGGTATTTAGACGCCCGAGCGCAGCAAGGGCGGATATAGTCCGAGTAGGAATTGATAACTTCCACCCGCGTTAAACACTCTACTTTTCATTTCGAATTCAAGGAAAGTAAACAAAAAAAATATACAATTTTACAAAAATTCAAACATGCAAAAACGCATTAATACCTACAAAAAAAAATTGTCAACTATACAACCAAAGAGGTTGGAAGAAAGACAAACTTTTTCTTTTAAACGTCTTTGAATACTACATCATAGAGTACCTATCCTACATAACATTACAAAAATAATACAAATCGTTCCTCTTTATAATAATATGTACTTTTAGCCGAGTAATAGTGTTCTATAAGTAGGTAAATATAAGCATTAGTGTCGATTAAAAACAAGATTTTGAATTTCGGAACAGCTTACCAAATTATTACTCTTTTTTTAATTTTAAGTAAATATGGAACGCGTACCGCCCCGCGCGCGGTCTATTTTCTATCGTTTAGGTATACCTACTCACAAGGTCGCACCTTTTTTTCTTTTTCTAATTGATGTAAAAAGAAGAGAAACTTTTTCTTTAAACGTCTTTGCCAAATGTAGTACTATGTTTTTTTAATTCATTCCCGCCCTAAGGCCGGAAGCAATTACTATGAGTCTTTCCCGACCAAGGGCGAGAATCACAGCCATGAATCTCTCTGTGGTGGGAATCATCGCTTCCGACCCGGTACTCAGATCAAACATACACTACTTTCCGAGTAGGTATGAGATATGAAAAATAATTTTCGGTATTATAATAAATACACTTGTAATAAAAATCTGCCTTTGTACCAAATTTAAAGATTAAGAAAGCTCACTGAAAAGGCTTTGATATCTAGAGAGTGGGACATTTATATGCATAAGTATGCAAATACATTTTGAAAGGCCGTACCTTTGTATTGTTTTCAACTAAAAACATGATTTTTGTACAGATAAGAAGAGTTACACAAGTTAGAAATATGTGGCTGCAGACGTACAGTCTAGACTTTTATATCTAGTATAGGTATGTATTCGATATTCATTCCAATTTGCTATTACAAGCCGTTTTGCGAGAAAAAAAACATTGACAAACGGAGAAAACAAACTGGTCATATAATATATTATCAAAGATTGTGGTTCTAAGACCTATAAACTAGAAGGAGTAATGTCTTTAGAAATTTCATTAGATGTACAGAGTCTACTTATGCACATACGAACAGATAACCATTTAATAAAGGCTTAGTGGCGACGATGTAGCTCGGCAAGTGTTATGTGAGGAGCATGTAGATAGATAGATAGATAGATAACCATTTTATGTCATATTCACACAATGATACGTCTGCTCCACATCGATAAGAGACATAACTGGTTTGCCGAGAGATGTTCGAACGGGTAACCTAATACTGGTCGAACACCATAGTTCTCACATCATTTGGTTATTACATTTTTGCTACATGAAATTTAATTCTGAGAAAGAAAGGACCAAAGCAAAATCATAAAATTGTCCTGAAAAAAGAATTACTTGGTGATTTATAATTATAACATTTATGAGAGCGTCGAGCGGTCACCTATGGTCTCCACAGACGGATTCCGTCTCAATTCATTTGTTTTGTCTCCAAAAATACCGAGTCATTATTTCGTAACGTCTGTGATAAATATTACTCATGATAGGTAGTATGATGCTGTTTATAATAGACTATCAATTGAACAATTCTGCAGAGCTTCATTGGCCTAAAATAATATTCTTCGTAACTTCAAAATGATGGTCCTTTTTCAACCAGTCTAAAATATCAAAACAACATTTTCTTTGAACCCTAGCTTTCAGTATATTTAGGTTAAACCACTGACTTACTATCTAACAACGTTCTACCTACTTAGAAAGAGATTGGGACTAAAAAAAGAGATACTTTGTCTTCAAACGTCTTTGCGTACCTACGCGTACATATATCTCAGTGGGTTGGGTTGACCCCTGTCTGTCACAGGCTCACAAACATCTTTGCGTGACATCAGCAGGTCCTGATGAATGGTGCGTTGCCGACAAGTTTCCAATTAAACTAAACGTAAATTAGTGGCGCGTTTTTTCCTCAACCGTAAGTAGGTTAATTTAATTTATACACATAATTTATTTATGCAAACATACATCTTTCGGGCTTAACACAGGACGGGTTACGTGATTACGTTCCAGAATTTAAAATGTCAATTTGAAGCGTTTTATAATGCAGAAAGCGGTGTGGAGACTGTCATGACTCCGGGGAAACTGGCTGAATTATAAAATTAAATCACTTCATTTGGCGCATCGAAATTGTTACATTTCTTTTAATTTGGAGTATTTCGTAGGGGTCTCAGAGAGGTCTATATAAATTATATTTTTTATTTTTAAGCTATTGCATAGCTTCTATCGCGGGCCTTGAGCGCGGGGACCAAATCCAGAAATTCCGTAACGAAAAAAACCTCACGCTCCCCACTCCGACGGGCACGGAGGTGTGGCTTGAAGGCCGTGCATTGTATTAAATAAAATAAAATAAAGTGAAGTAAAGTAAAGTTAAATAAAGTGGAGTGGAGTGGAGTGGAGTGGAGTGGAGTGGAGTGGAGTGGAGTGGAGTGGAGTGGAGTGGAGTGGAGTGGAGTGGAGTGGAGTGGAGTGGAGTGGAGTGGAGTGGAGTGGAGTGGAGTGGAGTGGAGTGGAGTGGAGTGGAGTGGAGTGGAGTGGAGTGGAGTGGAGTGGAGTGGAGTGGAGTGGAGTGGAGTGGAGTGGAGTGGAGTGGAGTGGAGTGGAGTGGAGTGGAGTGGAGTGGAGTGGAGTGGAGTGGAGTGGAGTTGAGTGGAGTGGAGTGGAGTGGAGTGGAGTGGAGTGGAGTGGAGTGGAGTGGAGTGGAGTGGAGTGGAGTGGGAATCCAATCCCGCATCAAAATCGCGATCCCGCAGGCCTGCGGGATTGAGGTCATCAATCCCGCGGTATAAGTTATAAGTGAAAATCTAGAAAAAGTGCCGATTTTTTTTCGGTTTTTTTCAAGATGGCGGCGGGCGCGGAGGGGGGGAATTGTGCATTTTGCATTTTAAACACTTAACAACCATCCTAGACAACATGTAAAAAATTTAGAACTACCGGACCGTTTGTAAGGTATCAGCTCTCTATTCACTGGGTTACAATGAGCCCGCATTTAAATGAAAAAAAAAAAGTTTTTATTTATAAAAAATATATATTTATTAAACCAAGAATCATAGACACAATTGATTTTTAATTGTTGTTATTGTTGTTTAACCGCGCGATTCTTGACGAATTGTTAGTTAAAATACTAGAGGACTAGGGATTCCCCCACGGCACGGGAATACTTTATCATCAAATAATTTCCTCGAAAGTATTATTTAAAAAAAACTGTTTTTTCATGTCTCTAAAACAAAAAAAAAATTCTATTGTCAATATTAATCTAAAAGACAAAAGGTTGAAAATTGTATTAAGTATATCGTTTCTTAATAGAAAATTAAATTGTTAACTTTGAAGCATAATTAAATCCAATTGTTGTTTAGTAATTAGTAATAACTCTACCTATTACCTAATAATAATTATATTAAAATTAAAATTTACTTATCTTTATTTCAATTATTTTTAAATAATTACTCAAAACAAAAGAATATTTAGAAAAATCTCAATCCCGCAAATCCCGGATTGATGACCTTAATCCCGCAGGCGGGATCGCGATTTTGATGCGGGATTGGATTCCCTAAATACATAGATATGCTCACGCCTTTTATTTTTATTATAATTATTATTAATAAGTAGAGTTATTATTAATTACTAATCAACAATTGAAATCAATTATGCTTTAAAGGTAAAAATTATCAGCTACTTTTGAGAAACGATACACTTAATACAATTTTAAACCTTTTATTTTTTAGACAATCGAACATATTTTTTAGTTATAGAGGCATGAAAACACAGTTTATAAAATTTTTCCAAAAACCGTTTTCCATTCAAATGTCAAGTCACGCACGAGTTCCAAGGGAAAGTTGTTAAATCACTTATTAATGAGGCTGTACTAAGTCTGAAAAGTAATTAGAACGTCGTCTGAGCTCTTTTTCTCACGCACGCACGAGTAATCCCGCATTTTTGATCCCGCAAAAAAGGTGCGGGATCCCGCGTTTGCGGGATTGGATTCCCTAGAGTGAAGTGAAGTGAAGTGAAGGGAAGTGAAATGAAATGAAATGACATTCAACTTTATATTTTACAATTTATCTTCAAATAATTCTTTAATATTATAATAACCATAATAACTCTTATTTATTAGAAAAGCTTTTAATTGATTTTTGAATACAATATTTTTATTCATAATACAATAATTCAAGGTTTAGTCAAAGTCAAAATGTTTTATTCAAAGTAGGAACTTACAAGTCTACTTATTGAACGTCAATTCATCTCCACCACTTCAGCATGTATGGTTGAGGAGAAGAAACGGGGCAAGAAACTCCTCAACACAATATTCTTTTAATCAATTGTTACTTAATACTAAATTGGGTTACATAATTTCGTTATTTTTTGCCATCGCATTGCGCTGTGCTGGAGGAAATCTGTTCCAAGCATCATTGTCATTTATATAGTCGTCTAGTTTGTAATACGCCATTTTACAAAGTACATTTTTTGACATGAGTTTCGAACACAGTTTCAGGTGTGCAAGGCCCCACAAAGGAATTATAAATTTTACTTAATCGTGATTCGTGCCTGAGGTCGCTCTAATTTATTTTTATTCCTAAGATTACAATTTCCTATGCCTGTCACAGTTTTATTACAAAGTAATATGTTTTTCCGCACATGTATAATGTTTTCATAAATGTACTGACAAGGCATTGTTAAAATATTAATTTCTTTGAACAGTTCTCTTAGAGAATCACGACATCTTAACTTATAAATAGCCTTAGTATTATAATATTACATAACTTTAAAGAAATAAGTATTTTTATTTTATTGGTGACTGTACTTTTGGCGAAAAAAGGGGTTATTGAAACAAAATAAAAACAATCGGAGCAATGGGAAAAAATATTCCCACTCGTCCTACAAATCGGAGTTCCGATCGGAGGACTGGGAACAATCCGTTTCTTTTCGGCAGTCTTGTTGATACAAAATGCTATGCAATAGCTTTACCGCGGCAGTCCCCGAGTGCCACACGTCTTTTTTTATTTTATATATATATTTTTTTCTTTTCGCAAACTGCGGTTTTCGTAGTAGATAGTATTGTTCATATAAAAATAATATCCAACTAATAATATAGAACTAGAAATAGAATATATTTATACTGATTTTATTTACCGTCTGGAAAAAAATATGACGTCTAAGGTATGTAGAGCCGAAGTTATACACGAGATTAATTGTTAAATATAGTCATGTTTAGTGCAAATTACAAAATCTAGGAAACTACGCACAGTAGGTACTACGCGCAGCTGGCGGTTGTAGGTAAATTGCGCATAAATGGAAGCTACGAGCCTGTTTCTTTTTAAAATACTATTTCAAATATCTCAGTGTGTATTATTGACTACAATTCAGTAATGTATATTAGTCTCAGCAAGATAAAAAATTTTTTTTTAATAACATTGCCAAATGAATCTATTACACTTACCTATCACACCACATTTTTTTCCAGACGGTAAAAAAGTCACCCTGTAGAACCCAGGTTATATCCACTTACTTTTATTTAACCATGTATGAATGGTATATCATACAGAGAAAATAATATGTCTTGGATAAAGTATGAAAGGTTTTCATAAGTAAATGAGACTATCAACCTTGTAGCTCTATTCATAATCATAGTATTTGTGCATGTGAATATCTAAACGATTGCTACATCCAGAGGTGAAGCTGTCAAGTATTTAAAAATTAATAAAAAACCTACGAATAAGGAATAAGAAAAAACACGTATTTATTTATGACTAGTGACCTGCCTTCGCTTCGGTTTACCTATTTATTTTCATAGTTTCTAAACTCTGTAAGACATCGAAATGAAACATACACGTTCTTGCTTTAATCCCTACAGTTTGAGCTTTTTTCGAGCCTATTCAAAAACTATATATCAATAAGATTTTTAAAAAAGGTGATTTATGATTATTGATAATAGCATCTTCTTAATAGCAAATTTCAGTAAAATATTGACATATTTAGAAATTACAGAAACTCATTTAATTTTATCATTGGTATAGATTTCATAATGATATTTAATATCTACTTACATTTTAAATTCCGCCCAGTCAAGGAATGTCTCATTCATTTTTCACAAAGCATAAATAAATATTAATAGTTCTATAGTAACATTGTAGTTTGTAGAGTTGTCAAGACGTATTTTACCCTACAAAGTACCATGAATTACATACGTCATATTATCAATTGAACTACACTACAAACGTTAGCAATATACCTGAATAATATACGCCCCTATTATAGTTTAATAATATAAAAAAAGGATGCCTTCGTACTTTAGTTGTGTCTAACCAATTTTCTTAAATGAAGAGCAATACTACTATTTATTAAATTATTTCCATAAGTAGCATAAATTCAGGTATACTTATTCATTTTTCGGAAAAAAATAGCTAAAATAATTACTCGTAAGTAGTCGACAGTGAACTAACTAATTTACATATTGTATAGACAAATATTCGTAGATATTATCGCAGAGGCTCATCTTTCATCACTGATAATAACATGTTGGCGATATAAATGCACAGTGGAACACTATTATCTTTTTTATGACTCATATACTATCCGCAGCTTTGTATGTACCTATTCTCACGCTCAAAAATCCTGAAGTGATCAAACATCTTTTAAAAACTATCATTTTTCAGTAACCTTGTTTCAAGCTTAGAACAATATGTCCTGCATACAAGAACGAAATATTGTCTCATTATTGTCAATTCCGGGCTATCGAAAACTTATCTGTTATACTTTTTTGGCGTAACTTGTCCATTTCCTGGCCAACGGATATTTATTTACGTACTTAAAGTAAGTAAAAGGGCTTCTATAAACATGATTAATAAAGTGGGTCTACCAGTTCGTTCTATCTTTTTCAAGACGTGTAACGTGTGATTGCGTATAATGGTACTTTAAATGTCTGTTCTATACATATATAAAATAGTGGGAGCTTTTCTTATTAATTTGTTAAAGTCACATTATTTATATTTATATCTATTTTACTGTTGCACAAGCAATGAGAAGCGTCTTACGCTTTGTGAGGGGATGACTACTTTTCCCCTTTATGTTATTGTCCTGTGCGTATCTTATTTTCAAAGTACCTACTTTCAGATGACATTTCAAACTATTCAAATAATTAAATGGGAGTACAACTGACGCCACCCGGTCAATAGGGTCGACATCTTTTTATTGGCTAGTTTTTTATTTCAAATGAATCTACGAGAAATATTTTTAAAGTAGGTATAGATAATAAAAATTGAATTCTAACAAGAATATTTTTTAGCAAGTGAGTCAAGTCATGCCATAAGCACGAGAGTTCACTGCAGATACCCCTGAGTTCACCTAGGTACATTATTTTTTGTTTATTTTATTATGGTTTATTCTCCTTATTATCTATTTTTAACAGTATATAAATATAAAAATAGAAAAAAAAAAGGAGGATATGTTAATCCACATTTCCGTCAAATCTGAACCGATTTCGAACATTATTTTGTAGATATTATACCTCAGAAAACTAGTTATAAGATTTGACTATAAAAGTAATCCTACAGTAAGAAGAATACAACTTTTCATAAAATTTTAACGCTGGTGTTAGCGCAGCTCAGACTATTTAAAGAGTACTATCTAAATAGCGATGTTAAAAATTCTTGATTTATAAAATGCGAAACGTACGCTATACTTAATATAGCCCTAACGGGATCCTACCTAAGGCTTAGAATACGGATTATGTAGGTATTATACCATTTAAATTCACAGGATGACCTATTTTAATTCAGATCCGCCCCATACCCTTTTCAACGAGTTTCCCTCACTGTCACTTCCTTGCTTAGTCCGGAAGGTGCCTGGAAACCAAAATCCAATCTATTTTCCTATTGTTTTAAGGGTGAGTGCCGTAAAAAGCGTATATACTCGTAGCTACGTAAAATACCAATCAACTTGTATCTGTTATGCTTGGGAAAACACTCAGTTAGATAAATACCTTTTTTAAAGTAATTCCTGTACGAGACCTTAGTATTTAATTTAATAGTTTGAGGTTTTTAACTAATATTGTTATTAAACATGAAGTTTGCCATTGTTAGGAAGAATGGAGTCACCTGCCACAGGTTTTCTTCAAAGAAGATCGGCAGGTTTGGTACCCACTGAAATAGACACCCACGGGGTATCACACTATGCTTGTTTTATTGACTCATAACAAGTCGAAATTTTCCATATTTTTTAATTAATCTAGCAGTTGGAAATATTGAGTCAAATAAAACAGAAATATCATAGAAACACGAATCGATCGATTGGGAAATCTATTAATACCAAAGAGATTAAAATATAATATAAGGCATAGAGGGGACAAAGCGAGGATTATTTGAAGCCAAAATTTATTCCAAGTGGAATAAGTCTAGTACAATTTCGACCGAATGACAGCTCGCGTTCATACAAACTGACATGACAAGGACATGACGCTTGAGCTTCAAAGTTTTATATGAAAATATTCCCAATGCCCCCTCTATGCTATTATATTTTAATGTCTTTGATTAATACAAAAACTTTTTTGTTGTTGTGGTAAAATTGAACGTCGTGTCATCACGTCAACCATGTCATTCACTAGGGATCTGGGTCTGTTTACACATGTCTCAGAATTAATTCTGAGATCTGCGGGTTTCCTCACGATGTTTTCCTTCACCGTCGAGCTAGTGATAAAAAATTAAGTAAAAAATAATTTTTAAAACAAGCTTTTATTTTAATGCGCTAAAAAGAACAAAATAAACTTTTCCTTTAAAACTGTCTTAAAACGTCATTACACAATTTATTATGTAATAAAAGCTTGTCGCGAGATCTGAGTAGGTACTCATATTTAAGCAAATATATAAGTAACTCTAACTGATTGAATTAAATTTTTAGAATTTTCAGACTAAGTTAATATGGGTAGTTACCTAATTAATCCCGCGACAAGCTTTTATTACATAATAAATTGTGTAATGACGTTTTAAGACAGTTTTAAAGGAAAAGTTTATTTTTTTCTTTTTAGCGCATTAAAATAAAAGCTTGTTTTAAAAATTATTTTTTACTTAATTTATTTTATACTTTTTAGTTGGATTTAGAAGGGCGTCACATGGCTAACCCTGCATTGTTATCCAAACTAAACGTGTATACAAAATTTCAGCTCAATTGGTTATCTTTAAGCTCCATCATCAGACCCTGGTTACCATCTAGTACCAAAGTACTCGTCAAGACGAATCAATCGAGCCCAAACTCGATGGGGTTATCTTGTTTAATAACTGAGTTCCTATGGCCATCTTCCAGCTCCATCATCAGACCCTGGTTACCATCTACCACTAAAGTACTCGTCAAGATAAATCAAACGAGCCCAAACTCGATGGAGTTATGTCGTTTAATTACTGAGTTCCTATGGCCATCTTCCATCTCCATCATCAGACCCTGGTTACCATCTAGTACCAAAGAACTCGTCAAGACGAATCATACGAGCCCAAATTCGATGGGATTGTGTCGTTTAGTTACCGAGTATGGGATTGTGTCGTTTAGTTACCGAGTTCCTATGGCCATCTTCCAGCTTCATCATCAGACCCTGGTTACCATCTAGTACCAAAATACTCGTCAAGACAACTCAAACGAGCCCAAACTCGATGGGAATATGACGTTTAATTACTGAGTTCCTCCTATGGCCATCTTCCAGCTCCATCATCAGACCCTGGTTACCATCTAGTACAAACACACGAGCAAGCAGCAGTAACAAACGAGCTCAAACTAAATGGGGTTGTGTCGTTTAATTACCGAGTTCCTATGGCCATCTTCCAGCTCCATCATCAGATCAGCTCGGTGGTACCATAATATTGCATTGTCACCGCACTTACATAAGTATACCAAATTTCAGCTCAATCGGTTGAAGATATCTGCTTCAAAATTGAGTTGCAAGATTCCACCCGAACATACATAGTTACATACATACTTACATACATACTTACATACATACATTGCAAGTTAAATAAAAGCTTTTAATATGTACGTAAGTTTTTGAAAAACTCATTGGTACATGCCAGGATTCGAACCCGAGCCTCACTGATTTTCGGCCGGCTCTTTAACCGGCCGGGCTATCACTGCTCTGCAAATATCTAATATGCTACCTAATTATGTATTTGGAAAAATATCGATATTTTAATATATGTATCGATATTTTTGCCCAAGCCATCATTTACTGCCACTATTTGGGATAGAGTAACTTATATGGCATGTGGTAGGCAGTGCTATTTTCTAACAAAGAGGTTGGAAGAAAATCATTTTCTTTCCTAGAGAAACTTTTTCTTTACACGTCTTTGGTACCTAAAATCTCGTAATAACCTACAAAATACACGGTAACGAATAACTTTTAAACCTCAACTTATAAAAATGTGGTATGATTACATATTATCTTAGTCTGTCCAAGAACTATCGATTTTACACGGTTTCGTCTTCCGTGGGCAGGTGTAAGTGGGGTACCCAAAACACATGGACTTTTGCCAATGTTATTTAATAGGTTGGCCTTGGCCTTAGTATGTAGCAAATTTATGCCTTTGTTAATTGAAATTATATTTTTTTATTTCATTCTCACGAAGTTATACTTATAGCTACTTTTGATTTATTAAAAAATTCCATACCTGCTGCTAACGACAATAACAATAAAATTGTATAATAAACACTTCGGTATGATGGGTTATTTACATTATAGCCTTACAGCCTTTGAGTATTAAACCAACAGGAGAGTTCACCCGCACTAGTTCCTTTGCAAAAAAGTCTGCTAATTTCTGCGGGGGGGGACGAGGAAACAAACACAAATAATGTTAAAACCAACGCATTTTTTGACAAAACAATTAAACGCTAGCTTGAACTAGATGCACACAAATACATTCACCAATCCAAGCACTCCGTAAACTTAATAAAACTAGTTGTATTTAACAGGTGTGCGCGTTGACCGACACTTTTTTTGGCAGAGGGGAACGCCTGTCAGTGGCGTCTCCGGTTGGTTTAATACTCAAAGCTTGCAGCCTACACGATCTAAGTAGTTATATCCACTCTTACGCTTCTTATTATTATTAAATTAACTATCGGCTCCATCGCTTGGCCTTTATTGAATAGAAAATGTAGCAAGCAGTTACAGTTTAATATGTAGGAAGAATCCAAACTCCATTCTCGATGTACCTACATCTATCTATACACTTCTGCACTATTTATTTATTTAACTTCATGTACCAAGAAAATGTACACTAGTATTATAAAGAGGAAAGATTTGTATGTTTGTAATAAATAAACTCAAGAACTACTGGACCGATTTTAAAAATTATTTCATCAATGGAAAACTACATAATTATCAGAGAATAACATAGGCTAAGTATATTTTATTACCGTTTTTCTGCGGCAACCGGCACTACGCGGCTGAAACCGCGCGGAACAGCCAGCTAGTAATAAGAGGGATTCATCCTTTTCTATTTTCTTATTATCAATGATATCACCGAAATGATAGAGAATTAAGGGCAATCCAACAGAGTAAGTGATATGCAATCATTCAAATAGAGTTATATATGTAGACTCGCATGATGAGATGTTTAGAAATACTTTAGCATGTGGGTGGACGTTATTATGAGTTGCTGATATATAAATGGTATATCTATAGTGGGAATGAAAGATAAAATTGCTTCATGAATGAGTTCCAAAAATAAATGTATGATATACAGTTACTCTAAATTACATTTAGATTTATCATTGTGTGGGTTCCGTCGGATTTTTACCGTTTCCCGCGGATCCGTCCAAGTGAACTTTTGGTTATCTAGTATCTTAGAAACGATTTGTTCTTGGAGATGAAAAGGACTTATGTTATTTCTCAAGATGTAAACTATTCTCCTGCCATTAGGATAGGTTCACCGATTTAGCCCTTAACAAGTTACGGACTAACAGGCATGGATGGTTACATACATTTTCAGGTCTTTTACGTGATTGGGTAAAGGGAGAATAGACCTGCTAGGAACCTGGCATACTCAAGAGAGTATACGTTACTATAATACGTTTTGTCCACACCCTTCCTACATGGTCGTCGATTTCGGGTACTCTTTATCTGGCCATTCTTTAGACACAGTTATACTTTCGCATTTATCACATGAGAACATGAGATTGTGTTCCTTGTGTTACATTTAATTACATCACCCTTACAAAATTTTATCAGGTGATATTTAGTTTGAATGAGATTGAGATGTTGCGGAATCTTGTGTGTGAAATGGTTATTCTTTCACCATGTGGTTGTGCGAACATTATTTATGAGAACATAAAAGTCTAACGTGTCTAGCGTCTAACACTTACGTCTACACATCGTTCATCATGTAGCCTATAAAACGTTCTAAGAAAAAATAGTGCAACATCTCAAAGTCATAAAAAATGTTTTAATATACAACGCGTAACAGAAAAAGCGCAATTCCTCATACACCCCAATAAGTATATTAATATAAAAAAAATATGATGCAACCGAACTTTAGTTGTCTCAAACCAATTTTCTTAATAATTAACAATAGCACGATTTCCATACGAAGCAGTAAATTCAGCTACGCTAATTATTTTTTTTGAAAAATTTAACACATATTAAAAATAGCTGAAATCGAAGAACTGTAGTCGATACTGAACAAACTAATTTCAGGAATTGCGCTTACGTACCACTGTACAGTATTTAAAATTAAATATTTTTAAAGAACAAAAAAATACGTTTCTTATTTGGATATCCCTTTTATGTTTTATCATTTTTTTAGTGTGATTGATAACAGTGACCTATGACACACACAAGAATTTCAAGTTTCCACTGGTTCTAAAAACAGCTCTGTTACAGAAGGACGGACAGCGAAGGCTTAGTAATATGTGATCCCGTTTGTACCTACTCTTTTGGGTTCGGATTCCTAAACAGGAAAGTATAAATACTGGCAAGTCCTATAGTGTCACACCTACACGTTACCTAATATTTAGCCCTTTATAAATAAAGTAAATTACCTGGAGGAGACAATAACGATAAACTCGCATCGTGTCGTCATTATAACGTATTTGTAATCCGGATCTGCGATAGGAACGCACTAATTGACTCGTGTTCAAGAATAGCTCAATTTGACGAGCTTTGATAATGGTATAATGCAAATTCCGTTCAGCTGTGTCCTATGAATACCTTTCGCTTGTCTTCTACACTAGTATTATAAGGAGAAATATTTGTTTATAATTATAATATGGGCTATAATATTCCCACGGGAATAGGACTTACGCTACATACAGTACAACGAGTAACATGATCGTAATCATTCAGAAAGCAGAAACTTCTGTGTTACATTATATTATACTAGCTGACCCCTCAAACGTTGTTCTGCCATATAAAGGGGGGGGGGGTGTAGGAGAGGGGGAATATACTTTACGACCTATTCTCATACCTACCAAATATACAAAAAAATACATTAAAATCGGTCGAGCCGTTTCGGAGGCGTGCAACCACAAAAAGCATGGCACGAGATTTTATACTGGATGTTTTTTTACAGCCTTTAAAAACAATATGACGTATAAGATATCTAAATAGAGCCGAAGTTATACACGAGATTAATAATTGTGAAATATAGTCAATTTAAATGCAATTTACGAAGTCTAGAAAAGTACGCACTCCGCTATGTAGCTGATGGCGGTTGTAGGTACGAGTATAGATTGCGCATGAATGGAAGCTACGAGCCCGTTTCTTTACAAAATACTATTTCAAATATTTCAGTGTCTAATATTGACTGCAATTGAGCAATGTATATTATATATAATGTTATTATACGAGATGTGTAACAAATTTTATTTTGAAGCAACAATGCCAAATGAATCTGGTACCTACATTTACCTATCGCACAATTTTTTTTTCTAGACGGTAAAAAAATCTGGCTATGGAAATGTTTCGTTTTGGCGATAGGTTTACTATGAGCCAAGCGGGTCCGAAAAATAAACTGGTGCTAAATGGTAATTCTAGGAATGGAATGCCTTTTGCCGATCCCCTCGGGAATAATAGTAAGCATGTCTGTTTATTATTATTATTTTGTTATACTTATTTGATTTAAAATTGCTCTTAAAATAAAATTAGAACGCAATCTCAAATGAACCTAACGCAAGTCACGATCCATCTATATCCAAATGGGACTAATAACTTCACGAAATAACTCAACTTTTTAAAAAGTTATATTTTGTTGATGTGAAACATTAAAAATATTATATTAAAATATTATATAGTTTCGGAGTTTTCTTTCTGGTAGGCCGTGGTAGGAACATACTGAATATCAGATTCCAATTGTTTTCCATTCTTGTAAATAATAATAATATGTAATTTGATATCCGAAGTTAATGAGGTCTATAAGATTTTGCCCTCAAGGAAACTATTGGATTGTGTCCATCAACATTGTGACGAAATGAAAGAAAGGATGACTCGAAGTCCGCAAGCAACGGTATTAAATTATATCTCCCATTAACAATACTTAAGTAGAGGCTATTTGCAGCAGATAAGGGAACAATCCAAAATGCCGACGGGGATATCTTAAGCCATAGAGTAAATAATGTTACGCGGCATCTGGTACCGAATACCGCGATCTTGAATTATGGGGGTGGCCCATTGTTCAATGATGCTGCTGGTAGATAACAAGGTGATAGGTAAGGGCCTCGATAATAGATAAGAAATTGAATAGTGATGAGGTGATGAGGTGACATTTATTTCACCATAAATGACGATATTTCCTACACAGTTGAATTAAAAAGAATATTGAAAAGAGTTTTACTCATACTGGCTCACGACTTCGACTTACACAATACCTCTATAAATGCAATATTCTAATGTTAAGCTAATTACCTACTTAAAAGTTTTATCAAAATCAAACAAACATAAATCCATCTATCCATCCTCACAAGAATTCATTACGCGTAGGTAATGTTTTGATTTTACTTCAATTACAGCATAATAATACTTCAACGCTGTATCTGGCATCAGCATGGACCTATTCCGTCAACGGGCATCAGTCATAAAAAGGTTGAACAATAGTCATAATGTCTAAATTGCTCTATCTATCTAAGTATATGTTTGAGGTTGTTAGAACCTTAAGCTCGTTCATGAACACCGAACTGTTACACGTGCTGCTATTATCCTCGTAGGACAATGGAAACTAATTTTCTGTCTTGTGGAGATACAGTGGTGGTCATACAATTAGAAACAGCTATCGCTACTCTCTTTAATGACTTTTCCTTAATCGTATACTTAGCAATATATATGTACTAGCAGTGCCCCGCGGTTTCACCCGCGTAGTTCCCGTTCCCGTGGGAATACGGGGATAAAATATAGCCTATGTGTTATTCTGATGTATAAGCTACATAGCTGTAAAGTTTCATCAAAATCCGTTCAGTAGTTTTTGCGTGAAAGAGGAACAAACATCCATCCAGACATCCATACATCCAGACATCCATCCATACAAACTTTCGCATTTATAATATTAGTAGGATAAACGTTTTTATCACATATAAGTAATTATTATTATTATTATGGATCAATTATACGAGTAAAACAAAAATAATCAAAATTTTAAACAAAACTTCAAACCGACTTCAACTTATAGTACTAAAAAGACTATTTGCACATTCAACATTTATTACGAACTGTTACTAAACCTATTATGCTGATAGCGAGCGATTTGCTGATGACCGTTGAGGAGTTCCATTCTCCACCTGAAGTTCTTCATCAGATTTTCACAAAGCTTATAAGAGACCAATTACATGTGATCTGAGGCTTTCTTATTTACTTTCCGAGATGTGTATACCTTTTTTTCAGCACGACAGAGGCGGCTGAAAGTTGACGCTTTCCGCCCGGAGAGGTGAAAAATTACATCACCACCATCGCCCAGTGACGCACGGGTGAATGAGGACAATGGATAATAATATTGTGTCTGCATCTCGTAGTTTAACGGGTATTTTTATTTTCCAAATTACATTACACTAGACAGTTTCCGATATGTCGAATGATGAATTCTATAATGACAAATCGATAACGCATCGGTGAGTGGAAAGCATTCCATTACTGTAGGACACATTCGTCATGATCCGATATCATATCAAGATAAGGAATGACATATTATTGTAATTGTGTTTACACACAAGAAAAAGTAAAGATATCTGGGTCAAATAGTGAAATTGTATAGATACGTATTTATTTATACGTTTAACGATTCCTATAGATTTGCTTTTACGTTTGTAGTTTGGATGGAAAGAACTCGTTTCCATCTTAGATCTACAATAGAAATTGAAATTATAATTATAAGGGTCTTTAATCTAAAAATATTTTTTAACTTTTTAAAATATTAGATCATCACAAAAGAAGAAATTACGAACACTTGTAGTCAAAAAGCGTCAAGATCTTGATTCAGTGTAGCTTGCATTTAAAACGTCAGTTCTGACGCAATGAAATAAGGTGGGTAGAGGTGGGTACAAAGACCAGTTTATAAATGAGTACAGGTACTTATACCTACGCTATGTATAGTACGAGCTTGTCTTGAATCAGCCTAGGTATAAACTTTATACTGACTCTAAGGAACCCCAGTGTACCGTCGACCTAAAAAAATTTTCGTTTTTTTTGGAACGTACTTCCTTATGTTTATAGTTATTGCGGTTTTTCCTTTCATTTGATTTGTTTCGACGAGTGCGATATATACAAAGCGTGTTTTTATTAGTTTAAAACTATAATGTTTAATTACCTTAGCAGGGTCCTGCTGGTTGCTAGTGACGTAGACTGAGGCACGGCGGCCCAGCAGAGTGCGGCTCACGATAGAGCTGCTCCGCCGGCCGGACATCCGGTCTTGAGGCACAGGCAGCATTTTGTTTTCTCTGTGTCGTACTTACGAGTTACAAAACTAACATATTAAATATGCTTTCAACTACTTAAATACGTCGAGTATGTCTCATATTATTGGCGTTATTTTTAATAAGTAATTCTTCTATAGGCACTATAATTTTTATATACCTACTGGTGTTATTTTAATCACTTTATTGTAATTTTATATCTAACTTAAACTTATTTGGCTAGATATGAGTATGTTTTTGTTACTTATAATTAAGAATTAAGTGTACGACGCAGGTGAGTTGAGGCAGATTATATTTGATCTGAAACAATGATAGAATCACATTAAAAGTACAACTGGAGTTATTAATAGAAAAAATATAAATATGTATTTTTACATTGTACTATTATTGAAACACTGAGCATTTTATGTGAATTCTGTATTTAATAAAAAAAGGAAAGGGTACGACGAGGGTTATAATCGTAAACGCCTCTTTTGCGTCCGCCAATCACTTGCAAAATGATATGGGTTAGCATTATGTTCAACATCAATAATAATAGGTATAAATGTTTCCCACCACGTCTTTCTGAGAAGATACTATGTAACGATTTTATTTACGCTTCCATGTAGGTAATTTGTTTGGGTTTGTCCGGTATAATAGCATTTCTTACCCAAAGTGTGCCAAATATTATGTACCTACTAAGCATTTGCTGACCTTCCGTCTGTCTGTCTGTATATCGGTGGGCTGTATCTCATGAACCGTAATTTATGAAACTCATGAATATTTCCCGTCTTTGCCTTCGGGCTAGTCGTGGGTCAAGTGTAAACCCATCAATGGCATCAATAAAAATAATAATACAAAACTATTTCTATTCCGATAGATAAACTTGTAGGTATGCAATGGTAAGTGCATTCATGAAAATAATTCGTCACCAACACAGTTCGGATGCCTGCTTGCAAATCTGTCAAGACCCTTTTTCTCAGGAATTCTTGGTAACAAGGTGAAATGAAAAACTCAGGTTTGCAATGTCTTAGATAGAGCTATGGAATAATAAAACTTCGAAGTCAACGCAACGGGCACTTATGGCTCATGCTTTGACATTTGCAAGGAAATCAAAACCTTAGGATAGGGTACTTCCCGTTGACCTAGAATTTGCAAGGCAATGTCTTATATCACAAGTAAGAGAAAAAAGTCCGAAACCGTAAATTTGTAGTTACATCACAAAAACATTACATTACATTATTACAATCTAAAATTTTCAGTTGGTTACCTGTATCGATGTATGGGAACGACAGTTTATCGACGGCAAAGTTAAGTTTTTTTACTCAAGCTAGTTTTTTTTTTTTTTATTAATAATAGGCAAACTATTTGTCTGCCATCTCACCTGATGGAAAGTGATGATGCAGACGACGATGGAGCATGTTTGCCTAGATAATGCCTATTCACTCTTGCCTTGAAGAGGCCCAGGTTATAGTTTATCTTTTCGTTATAGCAATAGTCGGCTATCAGTTTATGAACCTCATAACATAATGTTACCTAATTATTTTGGTGAATGTAGTTGTACATTTACATAAAGTACCTACAAGTTTGTACGGAACTCTTGGTGCACGAGTCCGATATGCACTTGGCCAGTTTTTGATGAAATGCGCAACCGATTGATGCACTTAGTAGCATTTGACTATCTATAAATACTTACATTATTTTACTTTTCCCTAAAATACATTCGAATAGAGCTATTTTTAAAATCATTACGAAATGTATTCAAATCAGCATATTCAAATTAGAATCAGTAAATGGACTGACATTTTTACTTCGTAATTCATAAAATGCTGAGTGTAAAAAGATTTATCGTCTGTATTTGTAACTCGAGTACACGTGAGAAGTTACGTACTCTCTGCCCTGTTCTAATGATATCTAGTTTCATCGGTCTTATGGTAGGTTAAACCAGATGATCGATGGGACTTTCTCTTGCTTTCACACAATTAGGTGAAGTCGGCAAACGGCGAAAAAAGTCGAAACGGCATTTTGTAGTATGTATTCTGATTGTATTTTCCTTTATTTTGATTAGTCACAGTGGCATTATATCATGAGTGCCTCCGTGTTTCGGAAGGCACGTTTAACCGTTGGTCCCGGTTTTCATTGTGTTTACGCACAATGTATGTCACTAAGCCACGTCAGATACTATTGGGTGGCTTTAAAAGTTCTGATAGTTATGTGGCTATTAGCCCAAAACCATCTCCCAATCCGCGGAGGGCTTGCAATGGAGATTATAGCCCATACGTGAGTAAAGACCCTTATTTATTTTTATTTTATTTTATTTATTTAAGGCAGACACAACAGGTCACTACCACTAGGTACAAACTTATAACAGAATAGGCTTACGATCTAGGTAGCAACCCTAAACGTGTTTGCACAACATGTTTAGGCGTTATTTTTCAACATAAACAAATATTTATTATTTTTCAACACACTTGCTCATAAAGTGGCTCTAATTTCACTGCAATTAGGCACATAATGACACCTATAATCAAACTGAGACTTTTTGTTTGCTATTATTCACTAGTGAGTTATAGATTTTTTTTTTCAATTTTGTTGCTAGAGTTGCTTTGTTCTTAAAAAAGTTTCGATACAAAAAAGATCGTATTCAATCGTACTAATAAATTAATACACAAATATGGCTTGCTCATTTCATGCAACTTCGTATTTAAATAGATCATTTCAACTTGTACGTGTTTAATAAACAAAACTTTCACTCAAATATAACTTTGGTTTTCTCTGTAAAAACTTTAAATACCCCATTTTGTACGTGGCTAAAACGCTATCCACGACAAACCAAAGAAAAAGAAACCTAATTTTTTTAGTCCATGGCCGATCGCCATTGTAAGATGCGAGCGCATAGGAAAACGAGGCTGTATGGGCCTAGATCCTTTTGCCTTTTCCAAATTATATAAATAAAAAATTGGAAAACCAATTAATTTTCCCCGCCATTGCGAATGATTATTTTAAAATGATTTTTTAGTATTATTTATTCACAAGTGTGTTGAAAAACGTCGTATGATACACGTGTGTATTGATGATTACCGTCCTCGGCTCTCTTATGACCCTCGCCTACGGCTCGGGTCTCAATGGCGCCTCAGCGGTAATCACCAACTTTACTCACTTGTACCATAATGTACTATTAATAACTTAAAAGATAAACAATGGCAATTTTTTAACTTATATGTAGGTAATACAGTATGTAATAAGAAATATAGTGCAAATCAGATCGCAATACTTTTCAGTGCAGCAATTACTTGTTTTTTATATTCAATTGGTTTGGGGTAGAAAATATCGAGGGAACAATTGGCATCTAACGACAGTTCATTGCTAATAAGGGGCTGTAAAATGATACATTATTTTTAAAAGACTGTAGCAAGAATATCTTGGGTTTCCGTAGTCTATAGTTGATGTTAATATTTAAGGATGACAAAAGGTGCGGTGATTCTAGATAAGAGTGCAGGATTTTGTGTAGGCAAATTAGGTCCTGCTGTTTACGTCTTTCAGCAAGAGAAGTAACTTTGAGATACGCACATCTATCCTCATATGATGATAACTTCCGGCCCATACCATTTCTGGAACAGATTATCCGCAAACATCTCCTTTGAATACTTTCGATTCGTTTTGAGTGAACTTCATAGTAAGGAGACCAAATTACAGAACCATATTCCAGTATACTTCTAACAAGGCTGAAAAATAATGTTAAAAAGGTTTCAGGTTTTTTAAAATCTTTTGTGATTCTTGTAACAAAACCGAGTAATTGAAATGCCTTTTTTGTCAACAAATTATAATGTTCGCGGAAAGACAACTTTTCATCAAATAATATACCAAGATCTTTGGCTACTAGTTTACGTTCGAGATTGTGACCATGCAGATTATAGGTGTATGTAGTTTTCAGGCGTTTATTGGTAGATGAGATCACAAAGCACTTACCGACGCTTAGGAACATCTGATTTTGAGTACACCATTCAGATACTGTGGTAAGATCCCGTTGAAGCATCACACAGTCTTCAAGGCTGTTGATAGACCGGAAGACCTTGAGATCATCAGCGTATAAGAGGCATGGGGAGGACAAGCGCTCTGCAAGGTAATCTATAAATGTTATGAAGAAAAGGGGGCCGAGATGTGAACCCTGAGGCACTCCTGAGCTTATAGCCATGGGGTTTGAAGTGTAACCTATAAGTGTAATTAATTGACTCCTGTTGCTTAGGTATGACTTAACCCATCTTAATAAGTTTCCATGGATTCCATAACTAGACAGTTTCCAACATAAGATCGCATGATTTACCTTATCGAATGCCTTTTGGAAGTCAGTGTATATGGTATCCACTTGACCACATTTTGCGAAGACATTACATAAGTAATGTTTGTACTCTAAAAGATTACTAATAGTACTTTTGCCTTTCACAAATCCATGTTGGCCTGGGGACAGTAAGGGTTTTATGTGTGAGTAGAGGTGATCGTAGACAACGCATTCGAAAAGTTTTGCCATACATGAAAGAATGCTTATTGGTCTGTAGTTTTCACATTTTGAAATATCCCCAGACTTATGGATTGGCACGACGTGTGCTGTCTTCCACAAAGTAGGGTCCAGCCTGTAGTGATATATTAAAAAGTAAGTGCAGTGGAGCAGCAAGTTCATATTTACATGATTTAATAAATTTCGGGGGGATACCATCCGGCCCAGGGCCTTTATTTGTGTCAAGCAGATTAATCTTTCGCGACACCTCCTCCAGAGCTATAACAATATCTGAAAGAGAGCTATTCGATTTCTCATCAACTGAAAGTTGGTCTAAAGAAGATGCTGGAGCATCTTCAAATACTGATCCAAAGTATTTAGAAAAAAGTTTACAGATTTCTCTACCATTTGAAGAAACCGTATTACCAAGCTTCATAGTCTGAGGTATCGATTTTGAACCCTTTTTATTTTCTACGAATCTCCAGAAAACTTTGATATCATCTTGCAGTGCACTCTCTGTAGAGGAAATAAAAGATTTATAGCAAGAATCTAATAGTTTTTTGGCTCTGGCACGCAAAAGAGTATAAGTATCGTGATCTCTGGGATTGTTGAACATTTTATATCGTCTATGATACTTATTTTTTTCTTTTAAGCATCTGATTAGGCCTGGAGTAAACCAGAATGGATAATCAGGTGACTTGTGTTTAATCGTAGGGGTATGTTTAGATATTATCGAATTAAGTTTTGAGTAAAATAAGTCAGTAGCTGTATCTATGTCATTATTAAGCAAAGTGTCTTTCCAATCTACAGACAGAAGGTCTGATTTAATTAAATCGTAATTGGCTTTACGAAAATTAAGACAAATCTGGCGATTACGTTGAATAACCTTGTACGATTGGTCACGTGATAGAGTAATGAAAATAGGAGGATGATGCACATCTGCCCCAATTACAGGCTCTGTTTCCGAAATCTGTATGTTGTTACTGTTTGAAAGAATTAGGTCAAGTAATCGATTGTTCGTATTATAAATGTTATTGTATTGAAAAAGCCCACATAGAGACATTGTCTCAATAAGTAAACCAGCCTTATAATTTACAGGATCACTCGGTGACATTGCAGCAGAGTTAGGAGAGACAGGCCAAGAAAGACTAGGCGTGTTGAAGTCACCTATGATTAAAAATATATCATTATTTTTGTTGTTATTAAGAATTACTTTCTGTGTGTTATCGTAAAATGTTTTGAGATCAGTTTTAGAGATAGCAGGGTAAAGGTAACAAGTACATATATGAATCAGTGGGTCGCGGGATTTGTTTGGTAGCACGCTAAGCCACAAGTCCTCGACTTTACTATCCCAAGAAGATTGTCTGATAACACTGAAACACTTTTTGACAGCAACTAAGACACCGCCCCCATCCTGTTTAACTGCGTTGACACTGGTAGTATAGCGATCTCTCCGGAATACATTGTATCTATTATCAAGAACTTCCCCATCTAATACACTAGCATTAAAATTTGTCTCAGTAAGGCAAATTATATCAAAATCAACACTAAGTGTGTTAAGAAATAAATCTTTTGTTTTGCTTCTAATTCTATTTACATTCTGATAGACAACATTTATCATTATGTTTAACGATATATTTTTAAAATAGATAGCTAAGCAACACAATGAGATAATTATACTAATTTACTTAAACAGCTAGAGTTCTTAATATGTATAGCTGGGCCGTCATCGTTCTTTCTGACATACACACGATCATATTTGACCCAAACATATTTATAAGAGAGTTCATTAGCCTTCTTTCTAGTTTCTCCGTGTAGCTGCTTTGTTTCAGGAGATAAATGTTCATCTACATATACAGTGTGCTTCTCGCCGGGGATGTTCAGGTGAGTGGAATTAAATTTGCAGTCGGCCTGATCTTTATTATACCGTCTAAAGGCTGAGATAACAGCATCACGTTTGCGTTCGGAAGATAATATAACTAAAATATTTCTGGGTCGCTCTGTAGACGGATCCATCTTGGCGATTCTACGAATGGAACGAATATCATCATCTGAAAGCGGGACACTAATTTCTTCGTAAAGTTTTTTAAATATGTTTAAGACATTTTCTGTTTTTTTCTCAGGCACGCATTGCACCTCTAGATTGCAGCTGCGAGAGCTCTTTTCCAGTGCTCGGATACGATTATTCATTCGATGAATGTCTGAAGATAATTTATCTTTTTCGGTTTCCAAAGACTGAATCTTTTTATTGGCTGCAATAATGTCTTTTTTCATGGTTTCCTGTTCTTCGGCTAGAAAGTCTGTGGTCTGAGTAAACTCTTGTTTTAGTTTGTCGACAGCCGAGTTTATTTCACTCTTAATAGTAGCCTTAATATTCCTTGTGATAGACTGTTCTATACTGGTGAGTTTTGAGTCCAGCAGTTTACTGAAGTCCTCGTACGAAATACTGCCTACAGCGCTCTTCGGTTCAACTAAGGTAGGTGGACCTTGAAGGGCCACTCTTCGGTTGCAAGATACAGCATCAGCGTTATTTATATGGGAAGTAGAAGATCCCGGGTCAGCAAGTAACTTTGCCGGTAAAGAGTCACTGAGCCTGGTGTTATCTAATTGATAGTCGCATGACATCATCGAATCGTCCATCAATATACTATCCTCCAGCGGTTTCCGGATAGGGGTGTTGTCGTTACGTGCACGACGGGTAACATTATTACATGCATTGCATTGCCAGGTTTTAGCAAGGAGATTAAAATGCTCCGCAAAGTAAGCCTACGTTATGTTCATGCATAAGAAATGATACTTGCAGGCACAAGTTGTACATGCTAGTAGCTGCGCCTTTTCTATAGGCTTTAAGCAAGCGAGACATTCCATTGCAAAAAAAAAAAATTACAATTATTGCCGGGGCTCGAACCGCCGTCCTGAAGACTGATACGATGAGCGCTCGACGCACTGAGAAGGATTATGCACAAGTGACGAAATTCGTAATATGCTTTCGGAGTCAGTGGCACTTGTAGCTGGAATGTGTGCAGCGGTATGGTACCAGGTACCGGATGGCACAACACTGCGCGATGTCACTGATTTTGTATCACTTATTCAACTTCTTACACTGATTATTCCTAATTATTGTAAAATTTGTGTCAATTAAACCAGACAGAAATGCACTTTGTACTGTAAGGATTGTGTACATATTAAGTTAGCACTCATATTATTTACTTCTTACTGGGTTAAACAATTAAAATCGAGAGAGCAAAGAATAACACGTCTATAACGTAGGTAGCTAACGGAGGTGAGTATATTAATTATATAAGCTGCAATGAGCTGCTCCTGTTTAATGTCCTTAGCTCAGCAGTGGGCCGTTACGGGGTGCTGATTAATTGTTAATTGTGTTGTAAATATCGCCCATAGCAATGAAATTATATCTACACTTCTACATTAATATTTAATATATTATTATAAAGAGGAAAGATTTGTAATTTTGTATGTTTGTATTTTTACGAATAAACTTAAAAACTACTGGACTGATTTAAAAAATTCTTTCACCAATGAAAAGCTACATTATCACGGAGTAACATAGGCTATATTTCATTCCCGTATTCCCACGGAAACGGAAACTACGCGGGTGAAAGAAAATTAAATGGCTTATTCCACTTTTCATTTTACCCAACACAAATCTTCGTAAAAGTGTGCCTACTCTAAACGTACGTAAACACAGTATGTTCAGTAAGATTAAGAGAAAAAGTCCAGGCTTGTACTGTAAAGTCACAAAATGACATAATATATCCATCGAAACAAGAGACTCCATTATGAAAGACGCTTAAAAAAGATTGCGCAACTGGAGCCGCGGGCAAAATCTACCATAAAAGTAAAAAAAACCCTATTTACAAAACGAACACGTTCCCCGAGTGAGTAATATTTTTCGACTGGGATTTTCGAGACCCGCAAATGGGCTAGAAAGCTTCCGTGCAGTTCATTTAGGTTGGTATTTTCCGTGGGAGAATCTACTAGGTATGTAGTGTAGGTAGCTAGGGTGGTGCCCTGGTAAGTGGCGCCCTACGTAAATGCAACGGCTCGAGCCGGGATTATGCTAAACCTTTTCAATGACTGCAAAGGTTTAGGTTTCTAGCTCGATATGTAGGGCTTTAAAAGTTTGTGATTCGTGGTCAAGGAAATGTTGTTTAGATACTCGTCTGTTTTCCTTAAGTACTTTCTGTTGTTTCTTGTTTATTAAAATACTGCAGGCAAGTTAAATTTCTCAAAATCCTTTCTTAGTGGGTTATAAGATTTCAAAATCTATAATATACACTGCAGCATTCTCGTTACAAAGAATAGCAATTGAGATTGATAGAACACTCGGTATGGAAAATCAATCAAAGAAAACTGTATTGAAAATTGACTTACATAGCTTCAAGAACACTGGGAAAGAATGGTTTTGAAATACAATGTGACCTGCATGGTAAAACTTTATTTGACCTTCGATAGTGCGATCGACAACTTGATGAGGTTGCAGGCAGTTTGGTTGGAACCGGTATTCGTTGCGGAAACCTGTAACCTTTGAGTATTAAACCAACAGGAGACGTCACGCGCACTAGTTTCTTTACAAAAAAGTCTGCCAATTTCTGCGGGGGGGACGAGGAAACAATCACAAATAATGTTAAAACAAACGCATTTTTTGATAAAACAATTAAACACTAGCTTGAACTAGGTGCACACAAATACATTCACCAATACAAGCACTCCGTAAACTAAAACAAACTGGTTGTATTTAACCGGTGTGCTCAAAGACCGACACGTTTTTTTGGCAGAGGGGAACGCCTGTCAGTGGCGTCTCCGGTTGGTTTAATACTCAAAGCCTGTAACAGACGTCTTTCTATTGATTTATTATGATTAAATATAGAAAGCATAACAATACTATTCAATGAAATTATGTTCACTGTCGCAATCTGACAGTAAGCTACCGTCTGCCTCCGGTATTCTAGTGGCACCTGACCTAGTGAATTAAACACGTGCAAATACGTGACGTCCACTACGCGCTAGCTTTCTTTATTCTCTTCTGTTACTATTTATTCTACGTCTGTATCCAAGGAAAAATGATTCTTTTCTTCTTTCTACTAAGAACAAAAATGTTTTGTAACTCTGATGAGAATCTAAAGAAAATCATCTGAGTTTCTTTTGCCCAGATAAATAAATAGAGTACCTACCAAAAGAAAGTCCTGCGGCAGGCACTAACTTCCAAAACATAAGAGATTATAAAAAGCTAGTATAGTGTACTACACAACAATTTTATTTATCAGTCGTTCTCTTATTCCACGACTACGAAAAAAAATGTAGTTGTCTAGCACAAACTCTTAGAGGGTTTGAAATTATGTATTCCACGTCAGCCAACACCCTTGGGATGATTCTTTTTATCTTTTTAACAAAAACAAAAATGGTTTATAAATATTACTCTGATAGAAATCTACAGAAAACCATCTAAGTTTCTTTAGCCTAGATAAATAAAATAATACCTAAAGAAAGTCATGTGGCACGTATACACACTTTCAAAATATAAAAGATTTAAACAAGGTAGTCTTGTAAATAAAAACTGCCGTTATACTCTCTTATTCCACGACTACGATAAAAATATGACTGTTGTGTCTAGGGTTTTAAAACTTATAAGTTGAAAAAAATCATGACCATTACACTCAATTTATTATTTAACACGCTCTAACTTCGCTTTGGCTTGTCAAAATAAAACATAGAGGTTGATAATTTCTAAGTTGTTAAAGTGATATTGGGGATAATGTGTACGAATCACTACATAGTATAAAACAAAGTCGCTTTCGCTGTGCCTATATCCCTATGTCCCTATATTCTTTTAAATTATATTAAATTTTATTATATTCTTTTTTGCTTAAATCTTTAAAACTACGCAACGGATTTTGATTCGTTTTTTTTAAATAGATAGAGTGATTCAAGAGGAAGGTTTTAGTGTTAGCATTGCACCCGTGCGAATCCGGGGCGGGTCCCTAGTGTGATATAAGAATGAAGGATATTTTTCTGTAAATAATTTGTTTAGAACTTCACCTCTAGCAATTTGCAGTATTATGTTATAAGAATTTAAAATGCAAGTAAGCTTTCAATAAAAAAAAAACGGAATTAGTAGCACGAGATAAGAGACTCCAAATCCTTTACATCTAAACTAAAACAATGGTGGTCGGGCCATAAGGACGAAATAATTGGTTCTCAATTTCAAATTAGGAGTAAAATGGGCCGAAGGGTCATGATGGCACGTCAAGTCCACCGCTCGACTAACGAGGACCAATCCGGCGCTAACAACCTCTCACACTCATAAACAAACCCCTATCCTATCCCCTTACATAAGACTAAAAAACACTGAAAGTAATTTCTCAAGCTGACTTGACGTAGATTGCACTGGTACGTGTCGTGTCGTGTCGGCAAATAGATCACGTATTAAAAGCCACCTGCAGTGAAGTTCACCAAAGACGTGGGTTGTAATTGTGATAGTTTTTGCACATGTTTTTTACTCAGAGTTTAATGAAATTACAAGCTTTATGTATAACCTTCACTTCACCTTCACTCTGTGTGATGCATCAACAAATTACAGCCAAAATGATTATTTGTGGCGAGTTTGTAAATTATTTAATAGCTATTGTAAACAACATTCATTTTTTTTATTCTGTCTGAGTGAACAAAAACTTAAGAAAGATCTATGTGAAGATTTCTTTAAGTTACACTGATTTGTGTAGCTTCCTGAAAACTGTAACCTGTAACCTGTGTCGAAACCTATTGTGCCCTAAATTGATTTTTATTTCCGAAAACTTGTAATTGGCTCCTTGTTACACATGTTTTTTCTCACTTTGTTATTTTAGCTGTAAGTTTTCCAAAAATTAATAAATAAATAATCCAGAAAAGGGATTACCTCAAATCCTACGGTACAGTAGAACATAGTAAGTGCTCAGGTAAAATCTGCTGCACATTTCCTGGTAACACTCTTGCTTTATAAGAGATGGGACTAGTAATATTAATTTTAATATCTGCTGCGTATCAGACGTTCAAGTTATTTATCTAATATGACAAAAAAAATCTAAATATTCTGACATTAGGTACGACTCAATATAAAATAAAGACATTATAATTATTTTTTTTACCAAAAATCCAGTCTTGGATAAAAGTAGGTCAAACAACACCAGCAAGTGTCTCCCGCAGCGACTGGCTAGCTAAATTGTGGTGCACTTTATACTATTAAGATTATTGCCTGTGCCTTGTAGAAGTTAAGAAACTGACTGACTGACTGATCGATCAACGCATAGCCAAAACGGCCGGCTATAGAATCATGTTTTAAGTGTTTTGCACATAGGTTGACTAATGACATTTATCACTAAAGAATCAATTTTTATAATGATGAAATATGGAAAATCAGTGAGGCTCGGGTTCGAATCCTGGCATGTACCAATGAGTTTTTCAAAAACTTACGTACATATTTATCACTAGCTTGACGGTGAAGGAAAAACATCGTGAGGAAACCCGCAGGTCTCAGAATTAATTCTGAGACATGTGTAAACAGACCCGGTCCGGCGATGGGCTCACCACCTATCACGTTTAGGGGTCCAATATATCTCGTGAAATGTGGGTATATCCATTAATGGAATACCTCTGCCTACCCCCTCGGGGATAAAAAAGGCGTGAGATTATATTATTATTATTATGAAATATGGAATGTATGCTGAAATACCGAATGTATATAATAGTAAAAATAATCTTTATTTCTTTCTTGTTATTCAAAAATGACTTAAATAATAATTATCAAACAGTTCAACAAAGTTCTATCTTAGTAACAAAGAGATGTCCTATGATATTTAAATCTCTTTGGTTTATAATCAAATCCAAGCTGGTGCATTTGTTGTAGCAAAAAAATAAAGAACAATTAAAATTATTTTTTGCTTCTTTGCCATATTCACTCTAAAGTACTTTAAAACTCCAACCATTTGGAGTTTTACTTAAATGTACAGACAAACAAATTATAAAACAAAATTATATAAGGTAAACGCAGCTATTACCGACCCCCTTAAGCAAGTTTTGAAATTGATTATTAGAATTAAGGGTAGTGGTTGCAAACATACCAGATTTTTTTATTTTATATTTAAATATAGATTGTATATTTTATATTTATATTTTCATTTGTTTATAAATATGATGTTTTCATTGAAAAAATAATCAAAGGGTTGTTGAAGTCAATTGTTTCTATTACCGACCCACCCGAAACGCTTTGAAGCTATTACCGATTTTTATGAATCTAACACCGACCGTAAGTAAATAAAGCATACTTTTTTTCACAAAATACCTACGATACGATGTTCGATTCTCAAAATAATTATTAATTTAAGCGAAATATCCCTTTCCCAAAATATCCCGTTTTCGAAACGTCCCGTTTACTTTTATTTGCTTCTCATTTTTGTACTTGATTCATTTCAATAATTATAGTTACTAAAATAATATGAAAAGGGAGATAAACTTGACTTTAAACTTTTTGGCGGGAATCCAAAGAGGGACGTCATGTTTTTTGTATAATTTTCATTTTGCTGTGTATTTCGGGTTTTGACTCATCATAATAGTGATAGTTTATTATGTGGCAAGTGTCCGTGAAAGTGTGCAGTTAGTGAGAAATTCGATAAAATGCGAGATATGGACATTTTTGGATTGCCTCAAGAAGTCACAATTAAGTTTTCAGTAAAAGTGCTATTATTTTACTGTTGATAACCAAGTTACGGATGTAAAAAGTGTTGAAGACACTGTATTTTTGTGCATGGACTCTGAAGCAGAGCCATTAACTCAAGGATATCATTAACTAATGACGAGGCTGCATGGCGTAATGCCTTTGCCTACCCTGTAAGGGGTGAAAAAAAAAGGAATAGAACCAACATGAAATTCATTGTTTAGTAGATTGTTATACAAGGTTCGGAAGGAATTGATAACTTCCACCCGCGTTAAACACTCTACTTTTCATTTCGAATTCAAGGAAAGTAAACAACAAAAAATTAAAATTTTACAAAAATTCAAACATGCAAAAACGCAATAATACCTACAAAAAAAACAAAATTGTCAACAATACAACCAAAGAGGTTGGAAGAAAGAGAAACTTTTTTTAAACGTATTTGAATACTACATCATAGAGTACCTAACCTAAATAACATTACAAATATAATATACAAATCCTTCCTCTTTATAATAATATGTAATTTTAGCCGAGTAATAGTGTTCTGTGCTTATTAGTGTCGATGAAAAACAAGATTTTGAATTTCGGAATAGCTTACCAAATTATTACTCTTTTTTTAATTTTAAAGATGGAACGCGTACCGCACCGCGCGCGGGCTATTTTCTGTTGTTTATACCCACACTCACAAGGCCGCACCTTTTTTTTTATTCTAATTGATGTAAAAAGTTTCGTATCCCTACTAAGTAGGTACCCAAAGAGGTTGGAAGAAAGTCATTCTCTTTCCTAGAGAAACTTTTTCTTTAAACGTCTTTGCCAAATGTAGTACTATTTTTTTTTAATTCATTCCCGCCCTAAGGCCGGAAGCAATTACTATGAGTCTTTCCCGACCGAGGGCGGGAATCACAGCCCTGAATCTCTCTGTGGTGGGAATCATCGCTTCCGACCCGGTACTCAGATCAAACATACACTACTTTCCGAGTATGAGATATGAAAAAGTAGATTTCTTCTTCTAGTGCCCATGCGTTCCAACTAATCGCAGTGAACCTCCGAATGCTTGTGGATTCTTTAATAGATTGTTTTCACTTTTGGACCTCAATAAAAATAAAGGTATTGATTTCTCGGTGGACACAAATGAAATTTTAGTAATATAAGAAAATAGACTTTAATAGAAAAGGTACATAGAATAACATTCATAAAATCAAAGTGAGAACATAGGTCATGTATTGGGAAACCTGCTGCTTGGCCAGCTAGTGCAAACTATAGTTACTCGTACCATAGCCTTTCTTTCTAATTGATTAGCCTGCTTAATAGTAATTACTTCTTAAAACAATGTCAATGCTGTTACTTCACAATGCAGTTCCATGTAGTGCCGTTGAAGGGAATTGGTCTTAGTGTCAATTGTGTTGGACATAGGGGATAACTGAATCACCTGAAACATAAATATTCACTATAAACATTCAGAGATAATTTTGTAAATGTGTAGATGTTAATAAAATAAAAACACACTTTTTTATTTTCAGCACAGAGTTTTTCAAGTTGGGATAGCGGCTGGTGCTTCTACACACATGAATCATGATTTGCTCCTTTGAATAAAAATAATTAGACAATTTTATTTCAAAATAACTTAAACCCTTTGTTTTATTTCCCAAAAAGTCTATAATTTTTTTTCGAACTTCCCAAGTTTAGCGTAGCCGAAGGTGAGGGTTGACTGTCGGAACAAGTTGCAATGACGGTTCCGCACGTGTACTTAATAAGTATTTTTAATACAGTTGCAAAAAAATTAAGTAATTTAATAAAATAATAAAAATACAATAAACTCATCTAACGTTTTTGGAAAATCGCGCCAACCGTAAAAGATTAAAAGCAGAGGTTTTTTTTGTTTTCTTCACCCATTCTGGGTAGGCAAAGGGAACTATACATACAGCCAAGTCTTCAGAAGATTTTTTTTTATGGATATGACATGAAAATGAGATTAAATGAAATTAAACCTAACCTAACTCATTGAATCAAATCATTATATTGAAACAAATTAGTAGCTTTACTTTTAGACATTACATACCGTTAATCCAAAAATATCAATTAATCGGTATAGAATCGGTGATAGCTTCTCTTTGTTGCAATCAGCGATTCATATGGATCGGCAATTAGTGTTAAATAAAAAAATTCACAAATCTTTTACCGAGCCACGAAAAATAATCGATATTAATTGTAATATATTTCCTCATCCGTTTTAATACAAAAAATTATTGATTTAGTCCTAAACTATAAAAAAATACACAATTTTCATATAAATACGAAGAAAACTTTAAGTAGTTTCTTTCATATCCCACACCTAAATGTTTAATAATGCGTGGCAGTTTATCGCGGAAAAACAAGTTTATAATATATCATACTGTATGTCGCTAATAGATGCTTATAATTTAAGAATACTTAAGATTGAAATGGTGTTATAAAAACTTGTTTAATTATTATAAGCATTAACGAAAAAGGGAAAAAATAAAGCATAACCTCTCAGCCATTGCCGATCCATGGGTCGGTAATGACTGCACTACTAAAATGCACTGCAGCTATTGCCGTTCTATTTTAATTTCAAAAATACTTTTTAAAATCCCTTAAAACGTAATAATTTAGTTGCGAAATGTAGAATATACAAATAAAGGAATATGTTGAGTTATTCAGAATAAACTTAACGTAAATATTTATATATAAAATATCTTAAGCAAAAAATTTGAGTACTTACCTGAGGAAGTAAGGGTTAGTATTACACGATCGGCGCACTCGCTACGTTCACAGAAACTAACGTATTTGGTCACATTCCCGTGTACCTACGTACACTAACACCAGTAAATTAATTAGGAAACATACAAACATGTGTGTATATTATACGCTCTTGTGACTCAAATCGTTCCAAACCGATAAAAATAAGAATAAGCAGAATGGGTCGGCAATACCTGCAGATTTTCGATGGGTCGTTAATAGCTGCGTTTACCTTAGGTGCAGAACGAACATTTTCTATACCACCTGTCGTCGTTATAATTATGAAGGTACGAGTAACATGCCTGTGTATTCTCAAGGGAACGGTAAGAAGTCAGGCAACAAAGTTTGAGGATGTTTCGCACTGCCACTATTACTCGTGAATGCGAGTTCCTTAGCATATTTAACCTATTATGAGGTTAATGGGCAATGATGGCGCGCTCGCGGGTCTGTGCATGCCTTAATTTTCCGCCAGTTCTTAGCTAACGAGAGCGGGCTCAGCCCTCACGCCTTTCATCGCCAAATTGATGACTCTCACATATAGGTTCACGGCGAAAATATAATTTTCGCCGTGTGTAAGAAAGGACTCCGTAGAAATTTAAGAAAGAGATTTGACGGGTCATGGATTATTTACCTACAGTTAACTGAGTAGGTAATGGTTTATTCCAATTGTGCTACACATAAAAAAAAAACTGTTAATAAAGTTCTTAAACCGTGCTTCATCATTCTATTCGAATGGTTCCAGTACGGGGATAAAATATAGGCTATGTTACTCAGTGATAGCTTTCTTTTAGTGTTTTTTTTTTAAATCGCTCCAGTCGTTTTTTAGTTTATTCGTAAAAATGAAACAAACACACAAACGTACAAAAATACAAATCTTTCCTCTTTATAATATTAGTACATTAGTATTAGAATACATGTTTTCAATGTAATATTGTATACTAAGTTATTGCGGACTGTACGAATAGGGTTGTTTAAAAAAAAAGTCAACAGACGCTAAAACATCTTCTAAAGATGGACTACTCACAGCTTTCCTATTGATGATGCTAACTTGTGGCAATTACATTAGTAGATTACTGTCTTCTCAAACTTTGGCTTAACCACTAGACACCGCGGCTTGAATTATAAAGAGCGTGAATTTGATATTTACGTTATTTCTTGAAGAATACTAATTATAGCCCCTATAAACCAAAATACAAACAGAAAATGAAATTTTAACTTAAGTAAGTAATATCATATTGTTAGACTAAAAGAAAAACTAATCCTTACCTAAAAAAATTAAAGCTCTAATACAATACAATACAATAACTCTTTATTGTACACCAAAAACAACACAATATGGATACCAACATTAACTAAAGTACAATGGGCGGTCTTATCGCTTTTAGCGATCTCTTCCAGACAACCTTAGGATGGATGAAATTGAGAGATTAGAACATTCTTATGATCAAACATTGCCGTTAAGTAGGTCAGCTAGTTATTAAAGTAGAGAAAATTGTGGGAGGTTGACCTGAATACCTCTAATAAACCGCTCGAACAAAGTATAAAACTAACATAACTCCGGGAACAAATCATAAATAAAACATTTATGTCCTACTCCAACACCTCAGAGTTATAAGAAAAGTGCCGGCGGACATAAAATGTGATCTTTTTCAAGAATATATCGTTGGTTCTCAAAGGAATTCTTTAAATTTTCATCTTTTTAATAAGTTAAACATAAGCTACGCACGCTCTATACTAAAGTTATTTCTTTGAAAGCATTTCATGATGGAAAAAGTTTTGGTTAGACGCACAGCAACATTTTATTGTTGTTCGTACACCACCTACCCTTATCTATTTATCTTTTACCTAGAACAAATCGCTTAAAGAGTGTGGCGATTTTAGTATTTTTGTCATGTATCAATTTGTAATATTGGCGTACAATAAAGAGCTATTACTTACTTATAGGTACAATAAATTTTAGTGATTAATTATTATTTTCGCAAATCTGATTATTCTGCGCCGTCTGTGACCAACAGCCACGAGTTTGTAATCCCTTTATTAAAATGACGGAACCAATTTTCTTAAGTTCTAAAAGAAACTTTACAGTAAAACCCTAATATATACACTTTTAACTTTACTTATTAAATTAGTAGACCGAAACTCAATACAACGCAGCAATGAAGATGGATGACGCAAGCCAGTACCTAATTTTATGTTAAAGTTACTCGTAACTTACTTATAACACATAATTTGCATAATTATTTGTTACCATATATCCAGGGACGGTAGGGTTAATTAATTGATGGTTATGCCATGTTTTCATTGTCATGCGTGCAATCAAAGTCCATTAACTAATGGGAACCATGTTTCATTACAACAGGTATACATTTTGCTATGAAAGTATACTTTCTTTTATATGGGATGGCCTTTCAGTGATATAAAGATAAATTTAATTATATATTATTGAGAAGGGTTCATGAGATTAAATTTATTAATTTAGTTTAGGACTTGTCGAAATTATAGGGACACAACTGTACAGCAGGTAGTGTACATCAGATTCATGTCATGTCGAACATTTGTGTACAATTTTTGTAAAAATGTAAAGGAAGTACTAATATGTCATCCTTTGTGTTCAACCATGAGTCAAAAAAGTAGAAATGTTAATATGCTACCATGCTATACTCACTTCATAACGTTTTCCGGTTTACTCATTTTCGCGTCAATGTGCCCGAATATATCGTGATTTTGAAAATTATTATCTCAAACTTATTATCGAATTTATCTGAACCACAGTAAACTTAGGTATAAGTAATAATTGTAATGTTTTTCCAAGAAAAGTAATTTTTAATTTAAAACTTTTATACTTACAACGAAATATTTTTAAATGGGAAATTTCAAAGGACTATAAGTTTCACTTTAGCGGTCTTGCGTAGAACCGTTTCGCCGCCCATCTGAACGCACCCTAACAAAGGAGCTGGAAATCACTGAAGTTTTAAATTTAAAAGTTCTGAAGCGTATAAACGACAACAAAACAACAACATCTCAATTTGTTTTTGTCAAGATTCAAGAAGCGGGTCGGGAAAAGAGCCGAGGTCGCCGAAGATTTATGTCAATCGTAAACAAGTCACTTCTACATTATACACATTTTTGCTAACTGCGGTGTAAGCAAGAGAGTTCATGTTTGTTATGTTTTTCAGTTTCAAATATTTTTTTAAGAGCTACGATGCTTTGTATTAACTGTTTATTAAAAGATTTCCAGAAATATGATTCCTGGAAATACCTAGAATTTACCAGTGTATTTTTAGACCCCTTAACGTGACAGGTGGTGATCCCATCACGGGGCCGGGATGGCTAGGAGCCTGCGTTTTCTTTCACCGTAGAGCTAGTAGTAAATATGTACCTACGTATGTTTTTGAAAAATTCATTGGCCCTTACCAGTATTCGAACCCGAGCTATTCATGAGGCGTATGAGAAGCGGGCTCACTAACCACAGGGCTATAATTAATTTATTGTGTAAAATTGTATCAAACGTTACTATTTGTGTAAGTATATGAAAAAAAAAATCAACTATACAGTGAGTAGCAACTACAAACACGTTTCGTCAATCATGATTGTATAAAATTAATAATTAATGTATAACAGAATTATTCTATTTACCACATCAAAGAGTAGGTACGTAATTTAAGATATCCTTCAATTTCTATTTATTATCATGAATTGACTGCATTCGTACAAAGCAACAACAGTAATTAGAAAAGTTTGAAACTTTGTTAAAATAAAGAAAATGTCAATGAAGTTCACTGAAGTCCTTATAAAAAGATTTAACTTTTTCTAAATGAGTTTTAAGTTATCTTTTAGTCGACCGCCAGGCGAGCTAACAAGATTCTCAGTTTAACAGATTTACTTTGAATTTCGTGAAGCTTCCTAGAGACGTACTTGACAGCTCAAATCTGACCTACACAAGTTTAGTTATTACAGCTTAAGCCTCCCAATAATTAAAATTTTAACACTATGTTATTAAATGAAGTTTATTTGTCTAATAAATAACTTATTGTCTTTTACTTAAAGGCTAGAATATTATTTCAAAAAGTGAATTTTATTGCGTGTGGGAAATTTTATCCCATGTCTCAGTGAATGGAGCACTCTGATTTTGTGGCCGGCTTCGTCCACAGTTTTCGCTTTGCTTCACTAAGCCTCTTACTGTTTTCACAGTGTATTTGTTTAATCGCATAAAAATACTTAACTCGCTTGTTTTGACGTAGAGGATCCTTTAAAAGCATAATGCTAAAAGTGACGTAATATTGTATGATATTCTGTCGCTTCTATTTCATACGATATGAAGTAACTTGCGAGCGGAAATTTGGAGCTCTACCCGACATAAGATTGATGTGACACGTATCCAACGTATCATTTTATACATACTTACTTATGTATTCGTACATCTCAGTGCCGGTAAACTTGTACCAATTTGATATTGTACAATAATAATAATTCATTTATTTGCCAACAATTTATAGCAGAACATTTTATGTACAAGAGCAATAGTATGTCACAGGGTAAGAGCAAAGGGATAGTCAGCGACCTCTACACTAGGCACGGAACCTGTATCGCAGAGGACAATCTTTGATTATTCGGTCCAGTTACATAATCAGGCCCTCGGATCATTATAACATGCTTTACTGATATTATTGGGAACGTAAACAATACAGAACATTATAAGCTAGTTTAAATACTTAAATAAACAAGGATTAATTAAAAAAAGGGAATAAATGAATCTCTATAGTTTGTGTAGGGTGTGTGTTTGTGTTGGGGTGAGTGTAGAATTCCATAGTGCATATTAGAGCTACAGCAGTCGTATCTACAATTTTTTTTTAGCAAAGATAGACAAAACAAAACAATAACATCTATTCTCTATTCCCTGTGAGAAGATGGCGCCACTTTGAGTTTCAATTCAGATCGCAAACGTCAAATTGAAAGTTGAATATTAAACAAATGCTATTTAACGCTATCGCATATTCAAATATTGTCTTAATAGGCCTGTAGAGCAAAACACATCTACAAAATGAGATAATAAAAAAATTTTGTCAACATCACGAGGCTTGGAAAGGTGATTTTTTTTTACTAATGCATTAACTATTCCCATAAACACTTTTAATTTGTATCTTCATAATTTTGCTGTTTGTATTCTCATGCTTCTATATATTACTCAGTAATGTTATTGAACAAGAAAATACAGATTTTCTTTGAATAAATTAGTCTGCTTTCTGCATTTCACACGATAAACCTGGTTGTCTCATATATGCAACTCTCATAACAGTATTGCCTTCGTCGCTGAGAAGTGATAAATATTTCGAGAAACGTAATGGTATATCCTCAACAAATGTACAATGTTTTATATTTTTACGTTTTGGTGTCGTTACTTTGCAGTATCGTCAGTCTCATTTCACGAGGCTTTTATGTCAGGTTTGCTGAAAGAATATAACGTTTCTCCGAAAAGACTACTAACTCTATACATATCTAACTATTAAGTTACAAACTTTATAATTATAATTTATGTATTATAGATAATATAACCTCACGCCTTTTTATCCCCGAGGGGGTAGGCAGAGGTATTCTATTTCTGGATATACTCACTTTTCACGAGATATTTTTTGGATATTATATATTACTTATATCCAAAATATATCGTCTATATATAATAATTATTTGTCAAATTTCATAGTTCTTGGCTGTTGTACCCTATAAATTTTGATTTCTGTGAGTGTCAAATTATACGAAGTTTGATTTTTTACAACTTCAAGGGCTGTAAACTTAAGTATATGATTTTAATTCCAACTCGACGCATTCTCCAGATAAATGATCTTGACAGACAGACAGGCGGACAACAAAGTTATCCTATAAGGATTCCCTTTTTTTCTCTTGCTGTACGGAACCCTAAAAATTAAAGGGGGTCCAAGATACAAGATTTTTTTATTATACTTCTTTTTCTGCAAATCCTACTCTCACTTGGCGGGTTCTTTGTAACATTCTTAAGTTATATATGTTACCGGCAATTTGTATAATCCGGTATTATATATAATCCCTAGGGAATATATATAATGCCTAAAACGTGCAGGTAATGTATGAAATATTATTTATTTCATACTCTACCTAGGTATTATATATAATACCCAATGCGCAGCCGGTAATGTATCGAATAAGTTCATGTTTCAATGTTTTAATATTTCCTTGCGCAGGACCTAGTGAGCTAAGAATAAATAAATATTTTTGAGTACTCAATTGTGAGTAGGCAATAAACTTTCTTATTTTTTACTTAATAATTAGATTAATTACCTACTTCTTATTTATGACATTATTTTTAATAATTTAAAGAGCAGTGATAGCCTTACGGTTAAAGAGCCTGCTTTACATGATGATAATCAGTGAGGCTCGGGTTCACATCCTGTGATGTACCAATGATAGTTATTCAAAACTAACGTACATATTCATCACTAGCTCAACTGTGAAGGAATAACTTCGTAAGGAAGCCCTCAGATCCCCAAAAATTATTCTGAGGCATGTGTAACAGACCCGCGGACGTATTCACGGAGATTCAATATTCGACTCGGAATCGGAAAATCTGTCGAAAGGTTTCGAGATGGGCTATTTACAGATGTCATATTTGACATAAGGATTCAATTTTTCGCTTCCGAGTCGAATATCGAATCTCCGTGAATACGTTCGCCGGTCACGTTTAGGGTTCAAATATTCTCGTAAAAAGTGGGTTTTTCCAGAGACGGAATACATCTGCCTACCCCTTGGAGATAAAATTTAAGAGATTATTTATTTATTTATTATTTTATTTTTGAACAACTTTCACTAACCCCCCGACTTTACCAGAGCAACTTTATTTTTCACTTTACCATACAAATCAGCTGAGCGCTGGGAACGAAATGTACTGAGATGAGAAAAAAAAAATTGCTCTTATCAAGTTAGTCCTATAGTGAATGTTGTTCCGAATAATGTTTCTAACAACCCACTTTCGGCTTGTAAACCTCTTTTTGTTACCCACTACAGTTACAAAGAGGTACTCTACTTTTTTGAGGATTATTTTAAAGAATAATTTATTGTTTAAATAAAGGGTCATTAATTTACTCATCAAGACTTAATTATCCTGCAAAAAATTCCAACCCATTAATAAAGATTATTTTTGAGGAGCAGCATAAAGTCGATTTTAAGCAAACAGCACATCTTTCATTGGTCCGTCATTTCATACGTAGGTAGGTACTTACGTAACATTGATAAATAATACACACCAAAATCTATTTATTTTATACATTGCCAAGTAGTATGTGGTGGCCAAGTAGGTATTCTATATAATCAATAAATAAATAAATATGTTGCATATTCAGTAGCTTGTTGTAGAAGCTTGTTTATATTTGGATACACAGTAGGTAAGTATGAGTATCAGGACTAAATAGACATTCTTAAAAGTGACCCGCCCTGACTTCGCACGGGTGCATACTAAAACCTTCCTCTTGAATCGTTCTTTCTATTAAAAAAACTGCATCAAAATCCGTTGCGTAATTTTAAAGATTTAAGCATACATAGGGATATAGGGACAGAGAAAGCGACTTTGTTTTATACTATGTAGTGATGATACGTTAATGGCAATTAATTGGCATAAATAATTGAGAACTAAAATTATGTTAATGCATGTGAAATCAACTCAATGGCATTAAGAGCCCTATAGTAATCTATGCGATACCACTTTATGTTAATAATAGGTTGCTTGACATTTGCGACACGACGACGATGATGACGATACGACAATATTCCTATTTATACTGACAGTTGAAATTATAAGTAAGGTAAAAAGTCTAATGCACAACTTTTTTATAAAGTTGTCATTATTTTAGTTAGAGGCACTTCAAAAGTTGTCAATGAGTGAAAGTGGAATTTAATGTCTAAGTTTTAATATTATGATTTAAATAAGCAAATTTATATAAAATTCCAATTGTATATAAATTTATTTATTGGTCATAATCCCAATATTTATGTCAGAACTATTAAATAATTATTTTTAATTCTCCTTCATTAGGATAATTATGTATAGCTCGACATCTGTGATAGTGATCGATATTAAATATACATCTACATACTTAGTGAATTCGTATTTATATCGACAGTTGGTTTTATTAGAAACGCAAGATACTTCTTTAGGGTTCTATGCTCGAAGGGTGCCAACGGGAGTCTATTACTAAGCCTGCGTTGTCCGTCCGTTGGTCTGTCTGTCAGTGGGCTGTATCTTATGAACCGAAAATGTTGAAATTGTAACAGAATGTGTATCTACTGCCGCTACAATACAACAATAAAAATGAAATAGCATTAGAAATTTCATTGACATACCTAGAAGAAATTTTGGCTTTGTTATGCTACGGTGTTACGGAACCCTTTGTGTGCAAATTTGACGTGGATTTGGTTTGGCCGGTTTTTTCACTACACCCAGTCCAGCATCACGTCATGTCTATGGGCGGACCAGGATAATAGATTATCCTATTTCTAATCTAAACTTTTAAATTTAAGATTATTTTGATTTATCAAAATTTCTCCCGTACCTATGTCCTAATTATAATAATATGCGGGGCAATAAGACTTTGATATTGTCTGAACTTTTTCAGCTTTCTGTGCCACTATTCACTGTCGTTTTTCATCAAGCTGTAGGAACCGCGGAAAGAATAATACAGATATTTTTTGTGCAAAGTTAATTTTAAGCTCCCGTCATTCCGCCCGACAGAGCACTCGCGCTGGTGCTCATATCATTTTCCAACTGTTATTTCTTTATTGCATTAAACCCTTAGTTCTACAATTTTCATTTTAAAAATTGTCTGCATCTACAATTGTTCCGTAGAAAACAATTATGCACACCACTATTTTGAAAAAGAAAGAGTATACGTTACCAGATAACAAAAAATCGCGACCCAATCAGCTGGTGACCCTAGAACGTGGCACTTAACACGAAGAAGTCTAAAGTCAAAACAAATTGTGCGAACATCGACAGAGAAGTTGTGGGGAAGATTAGACGCGGCTGCGACGGGCAGCGGCCGGCTGTCGGAGACCGCGCGCGTTGACTGCCGCTACGCGCTACGAAAGCTACGCGCTACGAATAGCTACAGTAAGTACCATACAGTACATTGCTACACAGATAACCACTATATCACTACCTCCGTATCAGTAAATAGTATAATCGACGCGACGAAAACATCTCTAAGTGACGGGTCTTATCTGTCGTCGATATTTGTAACGGGGAGTGTTTTATAAAGAATATGTGAAAATATATTGTGATTCGTAAAGAATTGTATTCTTCTATGTTATATTTTTCAAAGCCAAAAACTACCTTGAGTATCAACTCAACTTTTTAGAAAAGCGGTAGAAGTGGAGAGTTAATAGAAGCACTGTTTTTTGTATTTGTAGCAGTAGGCAAGAATAACTTTGAATTCCGAATTATGGACCTTGTTAACTTAATAGTAGATTATACAACAAGGGAATAAAGCACTGTTTTATGTCACGAGCGCGACATTGAATCCTGAACGTAACGAAGGACTCCCAGTTTTACTCCCGAGCGCAGCGAGGGAGTTACGATTTAATTCCCGAGCTTCCTGAGTTTAGTGAGGGATTTAAGCGCCCAAGACAAAAACAGTTTTATTCCCGAGTTATATACTCTACTTTTCTCACCTTATGCGAGACCATAAAATGCAATTGCATGGTAGTAGATTATTGACAATGCCTATGGTATCTAGTATAATTGACTCTGAAGTCAAAGTACTTTCATCACTCGACATTTTCGATATTCTTTTTGAAATGTTAAAGCTATAAAATGGATACAGCAACTTGATTCTGCCGGTGTGACCTAGGTACTTGATTTAACAATTGAAGATCGTGCGAATCTAGTTGGTCGCCGCTTCGGTTTTCGAAAATCGAGATGGCCACGACTGCGCCACATTTTGCTTAACGAAATTAGACTTTATCGTCATAACAATAAGGATTATGAAAAGTGAAAATTACATTATTGACCTAGGGTTATAATGAAATTCCATACAACATTATAACCCGGTTAAAGCCAAGGGATATAATGTCTTGCTTTCGGTGACGTTTATATGACATATAATCCGGCTTTGTCGAGCATGTGGTGTGAAAATAAAATTATGACCCGATTGCGCTAAAAGAGTAATATTTTTCGAAAGTAAGGGTGTATGTAAGTGTGTAAGTGAGTTCTTTGGCGCCTAAACAATCAATAGCTTTTACAGGTTGATAGATTTTAATTAAAGATGCCTGATAGTTATCTATGTAAAAAAATCTGCTTAGCTATCGAGGTAATACATTTTTTTGGGAACTGTTCGACTTGGTTCCTCTTTGAAGGACATTTTATAAAGTGTAAATATTGTAAAAATAAAGGTTGGTTTGTATACACATATAGATTTAACCTAGTGCCGTTAGATTCATATTAGTTTTGGAAGTGCTATTGGGTACGTAATGTAACAAAATCACCAAAATTTTAAACAAAAATACAAACCGACTTCAACGAATAGCACTAAAAGACTAGTACACACACCGGCACAATTAGCGGAACAGAAAAAAAAGGAGAAAAAAGAGGGAATTTAGAACAATGAATGTAATTTTTAAACAATATATTATTTAAAATGAAACAACAATTAAATTAACATGTTTTGACATTCATTTGTAACACCATACTTAAAATTTTATAAAAATAAAAATTAAATTAAACAAAATGCATTTTTCTTCGATTTTTAATTATAGAGAAACAGCAGAAAATTCAAGATTTTCCAAAGTTTAACAACAATTTCAATGACTGTTCAATATCGAGTGTTTCCTCCTCGTGCTCTGATGAGGGTTTCCATCCGTCTGGGCATGCTGCGGATGATGTTATCAATGGTTTCTTGGGGCAACCTCTGCCATTCTTCAAGTAATGCGTTTCGCAACTCGTTGAGATTATTGGGAGGGGGCATTCTTGACTTTACACTCCTCTTTAGCAAGTCCCAGACGTGTTCTATAGGGTTCATATCGGGGGACCGTGCTGGCCACTCCATCACCGTTATACCAACATGGTTTAGGTATGTCTGTACTGTGCGAGCACTGTGAGCCCGAGCATTATCCTGCATTAGAATGAAGTTGTTACCAATAAAGGGGGCAAATGGCACAACATGTTCTTCTAAAATCTCCCTGATATACCGATCAGCATTCAGATTCCCGCCATCGACCACTACTAACTCCGTACGAGCTCCTAAACATATTCCTCCCCAGACCATAATTGAACCGCCGCCATATGCAACTGTATTTTCAAAATTAGACTGGATATACCGTTCTCCTTTGCGTCTCCATACTCGCTGCCTTCCATCAATTTGATTTAACATAACTCTGCATTCATCAGTAAAAAGAACCTGTCCCCAGTCGTCGAAGTCCCAATCACGATGTTCACGACCAAAGTGTAGACGGTTTGTGCGATGATGTCTCTCAAGTTTTGGGGCTTTGGCGGGCACATACGAGCCTATACCCACTTCTTCGAATCTTCTACGAACTGTCCGCTCACTCATCCTTACTGCTCGTACCTCTTCCAGTAAATTTCGAGCCTGCACCGCCGTTAGTCTCGTGTTCCGTCGGACTTGAAGTTGGAGAAAACGGTCATCCCTCCTTGAAGTACACCTTTTCCGGCCTTGTCCTCTCCTTCTCACTAGAGCATTCGTCAATCTGTATCGTTGGATGCTACGATAAATCGTTGATAACGATCGACGAAGGCTTCTGGCAATCGATCTGTAGGTTTGACCATTTCTCCTCATTTGATCTGCCCTAATGATTTCTGATGGCGTTAAATCAGGCATAATTAGATGCTCGTAAATTATCAATATGCGAAAAAACTCAAAAGCCTCAAAAACTGCAATTCAAAGATTTTCAAGTGGAATTCACGAACCTTCTAAAAACGGACAAGCGGTGGAAAAAAATTAATCAATGAAAATTAAAACAAAAGAATGAAAAAAAAGGCAGTCGCTTAGTATTCCATTTTTAAATTAAAACCCAAATTTAAAAAAAGCTTATTTAGCCGGCCAGTAACACGCAAAAATGCGTAAATACTCCCTTTTTTTTCTGTTCCGCTAATTGTGCCGGTGTGTGTATTTGCATATTCAACATCTATCATCTCCTGTTACTAAACCTATTACGCTGATAGCGAGTGATTTGATGATGTCCGTTGAGGAGTAAAGTAAAAAACAACATACGCATCAAATTGAGAACCTCCTCCTTTTTTTGAAGTAGGTTAAAAATGGCGGACATTAGCCACCTTAATGCATGCAAGTAAAATTACCTACAGACTCTAATAAATGAGGTGTTGTAAGACTCCTCTTCGTCTCAGAAGTGTCGTGGACTAAGTTCTTACCCTACCGCAAGAGATAATACAAATTTTAAGTATAGGTTATTAGCCCCTGAACTACATGTTATGCTATTGAACTAGTTTTTGCACAAGTCTCTATAAACGAACATTGAACAAATTTCAACACAAGTCTCCATAAACGAACATTGAACAAGAGAATTAGTACCTACACCGTTAGTTAATTTCTGCTGAGCATGATAAGAGTAGTTGTATTATATTTTTGACATAGACATTGTACAATTTAGAGCCGTCGGGTGAAGGAGCTGGGTTATGTAACGCTGCTCCAGTCTGTTGGCCTTATCTTAATCCGAGGTTGGCTACAATACACAATATTATAGGTACAACTATCTTAGACTTACCCAGATGTCCTTTCTTCTTTTAAATGGGCCGGCCAGTTGTAATCCTTGTATTTTCTTTCGCATAGTTTCACAGCAGTAGTCATGTCCATAGTCATGTACATCACTATCACTACATAGTATAAAACAAAGTCGCTTTTTCTGTCCCTATATCCATATATCCCTATGTCCCTATGTATACTTAAATCTTTAAAACTACGCAACGGGTTTTGATGCGTTTTTTTTAATAGATAGAGTGATTCAAGAGGAAGGTTTTAGTATAAGCATTGCACCCGCGCGAAGTCGGGGCGGGTCGCTAGTTATTTTATAATTCAGACACAAAAACATCCAGCCCCGCATCTCAAAAAGAATACCTACTTAAATAACTATTTTACCGACTTCGACCTTGTTCCGTTCCGGGATAAACAATAGCCAATTATTTTACATCGCGAAGCCTTGACAAAAAGGTAGCAGAAGTAGAATTAAGCGATCCACTTGTCAATGCCGCAGCATTATAGCGTAACCATAAAATTTACCTAACACTCTCGGTATCAACTATCGTAGGCAAGTTCTAAGAATAAATTTTTGAAAAGCCTAAGGGGGCTAAATAATAAAGTTTAAATGGAATTCAATTATTTTTCTAGCAATAGAATAAAGTAAATATAACAATACAAAACACGACCAGACAATTTGTACTGTATCAATCTTGTTATCAATCACTACACGTTTCAAAGTTAACAGAATGCTACCCGGGAGCATGAATAAGTAATCTTCTTTTTAGGGTTCAGAGATTTAGTAGTCATAGGTAGGCCTTCCCTGACTGAATATTCCAATCTAGTTTGTAACACCTAACTGAGTCGTAATCTTACCTAACCAGAATATTTATACGACACAACAACCCATGGATCAGACCACATCAACGAGGGCTACATTTTTGTGCCGTTTGGGGTGAACACTATGGAACCACGAGGTCCCGAGACGCGGCAGCTTATCAATGAGCTGTCAGTGCGTTTGGTCGAGGTTTCAGGTGATCAGAAGTGATAAGTTATCTCTTAGGATTAGCCTAACTATCCAGAAAGGGAATACGGCCCGTCTTTATGGCTAGTGGTCTTGGTGCTCGAGCTGTCCAACATACTTTCTCTTTGAAGAAGACTTTTTATCCCAGAAAGTCACAACGAGGACGCCGGCGGCCCTATAAAAAATGTGACATTTCCAGTCAAGTGTCAACGAGGACGCCGGCGGCCTCGCGGCTACTGGCAGTGCGCCTGTGGTGAAAAGTCAAATGTCAAAACAATTATTTTTTGTTTCTGTCAACTGGATGGGTTATTAACTGGTTATTAATAAATCTATATATATAAAAGGAGAAGCTAAATCTAATAATCAAGGCCCAGCCCAAACCACTGAACATAGAAACATGAAATTTTGTGTGTATGTTACGTTTATAATGTAGATGCTCGCTAAGAAAGGATTTTACGAAATTCAACCCTTAAGGGGGTGAAAGAGGGGGTTGAAGTTTGTATGGGATAGTGTGATTTCTGCGTATATCAACTTTAAACTTGGCATAAATACTCTTTAAAACACACCATGATATATTAGTTCTAGGATTTTTGAAAATCATCCTCAAAGGGGGTGAAAGTAGGAGATGAAGTTTGTATGGAAAACCTTAATTTTTGGGTGTATCAATTCGAAACTTTGTAAAAATACTTCTCGAAACAAATAATAAGACACGTGTTTCTAGATTTTTCGAAAATCACCAAGGGGGTGAAACAGGGGGTTGGAGTTTGTATGGAGATGTGTTATTTTTTACGTCTATCAACTTCAAACTAGGCACAAATACTCTTAAAAATAAATCATGAGACAGGTGTTTTAGGATTTTTTGAAAATCATCCCCTAAGAGGGTGAAAGTAGGGGTTGAAGTTAGTATGGAGAAGTAAGGTTTTTTGTGTCTATCGACATAAAAACGACAAAAAAAATAACGTTTGTGGTATGGGAGCCCTTAAATATTCATTTTATTCTGTTTTTTAGTATTTGTTGTTATACCGGCACCAGAAATATATCATCTGTGAAAATTTCAACTAACTATCACAGTTCATGAGATACAGCCTGGTGACAGATGGACAGACAGACGGACGGACAGGGGAGACTTAGTAATAGGATATCGTTTTACCATTTATGTACGGAACCCTGAAAACTGAAATATGGTACGTAGGTGTCATATAATAATAATTATGTCGTTCGCAACCGCTCTATGAAGGGATTTTTAGATATTCCCACTGGAACAGGAATAAACTGATTCCGCTCGAGCAAAGCCGCTGGGCACAGGCTATTTGAAAATAATAAGAACCACTTATGCATTGCATAAAGATAATGATAAAGACATCCCAAAATGTTTAAAAAATAAAAGCTCCGCTAGTATTGCATATAAGTGTAATACCTATATCTATAAAATCCTTGAATCAACATAATTACAAGATTAATAAATGAAATGGCAATCTCAGACTTAAAAATGTGAAGTATTTCAGTTTGATAATTCAATTAATGCCATGTCACGTCTTAACAAAGTTACAGGCATCCACAAATATTTTGCCTGATGTAGGTATGAGACGAAATGCATGGACTTAAATTTTCAACTAAATTTCTAGTATCAAAATCATAGTTTATTTGGTATATATTAAATCCATGCGAGCGTTGGTGGTTCCCGCAATAACAAGTAATTTCTGTGCTTTACGTACTGAATAACTATTTACCCACTACTTCAATATGATTTTAACATGTATAAGATTTGTACAATGACGGCATTCAAGTAATTAGGTACCTCACAACCGACTACTGAACTTTATAGTATACTAGCTACCCGCCCCGGCTTCGCACGGGTGCAATGCTAATACTAAGAACTTCCTCTTGAATCACTCTATCTATTAAAAAAACCGAAATCCGTTGCGTAGTTATAAAGATTTAAGCATTACATAGGGATATAGGGACAGAGAAAGCGACTTTGTTTTATACTATGTGAAGTGAAATATGTCAAATACGAAGGATTTGTTGTGTTTTGTTCTATAGATTATCACTTTCTGTACGGTTTCAATCTATTACAAATTATGTGAATAATAACAAAGAACTCTAGTAATATACCAGCTTTAACGAATAGCACTAAAATATCATCGATTTATATATTTTTTTTAAGAGCAGTGACAGCCCGAACGGTTAAAGAGCCGACGAAAATCAGTGAGGCTCGGGTTCGAATCCTGGCATGTACCAATGAGTTTTTCAAAAACTTACGTACATATTTATCACTCGCTCGACGGTGAAGGAAAACATCGTGAGGAAACCCGCAGGTCTCAGAATTAATTCTGAGACATGTGTAAATAGACCCGGTCCGGCGATGGGCTCACCACCTATCACGTTTAGGGGTCTAATGTATCTCGTGAAATGTGGGTATATTCAGTAATGGAATACCTCTGCCTACCCCCTCGGGGATGAAAGGCTTGAGATTTTTTTTTTTTTTTTTTTATATATTTTTTGTCTTTTGTTCATTTTATAAAAACCGTTTAAACGATTTCGATAAAATTTAAATGGAACTACCTCTGAAGTATGATCTATCAAATTAAAATCGATTCATAACTGGCGAAATAATCGCGTAACATACATTACCTAAATACAAAAAAACATATAGTCAAATTGAGAACCTCCTCCTTTTTTGAAGTCGGTTGAAAATACGGTTATTTTAATTCATTCATTTTTTATTTCTATTTTAATTTACAAGTGTATTGTAATGTCGCTATTATATGTGTTGGTTACCTAAAAAACTATATAAGTAAATAGTATAATTAGTCCGTAATAGTAAGTAAGCTACTTATCTACCTACCTATTTTCCTCTGGTCAGGCTCAATGTACCCTAGCTCTCATTGTAACTATGGTAGTAAAAATTGTTAAAACAAATCAAAACTACTTTATATATCCAAGCCCCCATTTAATCGCTTAATCCCTTGACCCCACTACACCAAACTTTCCGTGCACTTGTAGCGAAACACAAAGGATTTATGTTATGTATTGTGCAACCAAGCGTACTATATCAATAATGCATCCAACTAATCCTTTACATGCTTGTATTATGACAAGGGAATAGAATTACATTTACTAACTATCTAAGCGGCCTAACCGCTATGAGGGTGTACCTTTGACCTATAAGAGATAAATACACGTCAAGTATTTCATATAATATTCTACATACTTAGGTATGTTTATAATTTTTCAACACACTTGCTCAAAACGACGTTTTTATTCCACTGATTTTTGGCTCATAATCCTAGATATTAAACACGCGTGCTTTTTCAGTATATTATTGCACTAGTGCCTTTAGTTTATTAACCCGACCAATTTACATTTGTACCCTAGTACCAAGTCGTAAGTAAGAAGAAGAAGAAGCGATATAATTTAGTCGGGTTATAACTTTTTATTTTAGCAACAAACAGTATTTATGCGAAAAATAACAGTAAATGGTAAATCCAGCTTTATTATTAAAAAATAACTTAAATTCATTTAAAATTGTCTGTTATTTCTGTTTTAAACATTAAATTTAATTATATTTTTAATCTTGGCTGTTGGCCAATCTAGTTCGCACCTTAGCCTTGCGCGCGCATCGGTATCGCGGCAAGAAAAAAAGTCAACGCGCCATTTTTCGTAAATAATTGTCGGCTGTGACGAAGTTTGGATTAAATTGTGAAGTTTAATACTAACGAAAATGTCTACTTCAAGTGAAGAAAATGAAGAAAACCTATTATTAACTCCGCCGGATAAACGTAACGAGGCGAAAAACGCGTGTGATAGTCTTTTGCCGAATGTAAGTATGAAACATTTTTAAAATGGAAAACCGGCAAGAACGCTCATTCTTTCTCAGAAAAACGTCGTTTTAAGCAAGTGTGTTGAAAAACGTCGTATGAAACACGTGTGCCTGTGACCATAATATACGCGGCTTTCTTATGGCGCACTCGCTTCCGCTCGCACACAATATCGCCTTGTATATTATGGTCAACTTAGCACACTTGTATCATAATGTACTATTATAGAATAAACTGCAAGAAGAAAGAACAAAAGAAGACCATATTTTAAACTTCACAATCGCAACTTTGTTTTACTATGCAAGATGTAAAATAAAACATTTTTAGTGCTCATAAAAAGAGTACCTAATAGTCCAGAAGGTGTCGGCTCTATTTTCACTTAATATAATACCAGTCGAGGTTGTGGCTTAACGAATGTCTATTTATTTATTTTTAAGAACTAAAAACGTAGGATTGAGAAAACGATAGAGTTCTAATAATAAAATAACTTATTTAAAACTTGTATCTAACTAATCTAATATGTACTGCAAAATGTTTTATGTAAGCGAATAAAAATAAGGCCAGTAGGTGGATATAGGTGGTAGGTGGTGGTGTTACCTAAATAATACGTTAGGGGTCAGAAAGAAATGTGGACCTACTCCTTAGGCATTTGGCGCTGGTCCTTTAACGGATATTGGAAATTATTCCGTAGAGTCGCGGCGGGAATTCTCTGCTAGAAATATGAAATAGCCTGTTTATTCGGTCCCTACCTGACAGTTGCTTACCGACGGAAAGTTGGTTGGCAACGTGACAGAATTACAATAAACGGACGCTTGGAGTGGTCACGTTCAAAAATTTAGTCATTTCGAAAACAACTGGTAATATCTAGATTAGAGTTAAGTTAGCCTAAACTGTTTAACGAATTTTGGAGTGTGAGTAGTTGTAGATTCGTCTTCATCTCTGAACGTCAAACGATCCATTTATTAGGGTTCCGTATACACAAAGGGACAACGGGACCCTATTATTAAGGCTCCGCTGTCCGTCCGTCCGTCTGTATGTGTTTGTCAGTGGGATGTATCGCATGAACGGTAATAGCTAGAAAATTTCATAGAATGTGTGTTTCTATTGCGGCTATAATATATATTTTCAAAGTACTTAAATTAAAGGTAAAAATTAAGGGGTCCCCATAGAAAAACGTTGCTTTCAACGCTTGTACTCTAGATGTTGACCCAGTTACTCAGTGATCTCCACTCTATATTTAATTAAAATTCGTCTTTGCGTGATGCGTGAACATTGGAGTAACAGAATGTGTGAAGGATGGCTGATCTTGGTACGTAGATTCCTTCTGTTTGTATGACGTTGGTATTGTTCTGTATATATATATTAGGTCTTTGTAATAACAACAAGATCTTCTGAAAGTAATGTAACTGTTAATTCTTTCATCCTTCCAATAATAATACAAAATTATATTGCCCTTTGTATTGAATAAATATCAAAAACGTCAATTACCGTTCCCGTAGGAATTTTTCTAAATCAATTCATAGCGGTTTCCTACGACATATTTCAAGACCTACCTACATACCATATTTTAAGTCCCTTAGGTGAAATCGTTTCGGAATAGTACGTATTTCTCTTTTTGACTTTGAGTATTAAACCAACAGGAGACGTCACGCGCACTAGTTCCTTTGCAAAAAAGTCTGCCAGTTTCTGCAGGGGGACGAGGAAACAAACACAAATAATGTTAAAACAAACGCATTTTTTGACAAAACAATTAAACGCTAGCTTGAACTAGATGCACACAAATACATTCATCAATCCAAGCACTCCGTGAACTCAATAAAACTAGTTGTATTTAACAGGTGTGCGCGTTGACTGACACTTTTTTTTGGCAGAGGGGAACGCCTGTCAGTGGCGTCTCCGGTTGGTTTAATACTCAAAGCTTTTTGACCAGTTTTTATTTTATTCAGTGAGAATGAAATAAAAAAAATCTCACGCCTTTTATCCCCGAGGGGGTAGGCAGAGGTATTCCATTTCTGGAATTACCCACTTTTCACGAGAATATTCGACCCCCAAACTAATGATAAATTTTTCAAAAGTACCCTAGATATTTACCCGGGTGCTCAGTTATCTCCATACCAAATTTCATTAAAATCTGTCCAGTAGTTTTTGCGTGATGCATGCACAGACGGACAGTCAGAAAAAAATTAAAAAATTGGTGTTTAGGTATTTAAATCTAAGTATAACTATCTACAGAAGCTACCATTAAAATTTTCAAAAAATATTTCATGTACAGATGTCCCGTTAGAGTTATTATATGCATACATATAGATAGATATAGCTACTTCTGAACCTGAAAATTTGCGTAGAATAAATACGAAAGCAAAATTCCGAGTTAAATTAATTTATTAAAGTAACATTTATGATCGCTTAATAAAGCTCAGTAACATTCTCGTACAAGCATACGAGAAACGCGCCTTATTGAGGAACTGAAGTACCTATTAAACCAAGTACCGCGTATGAAATTAAGTATGAATGGATGGGATTTTAAGGATAATTATGTGCGTGAATAGACTTCACCAGCATATGTATAAAATTCAGACTTCCTACTCGAACGGGTAAGTTCAGGGTAGTGATGTGGAAGCTTGTGGTTGCGGTATTCAGTATTCAGTTATTCAGTTTCGTATATTTTATAATTACTGTTGGTGCACATACCATATAACCGATGTAAGGCTATTAATTATAATTATTACTGTAAAACATATTTACTAGTAAGACATGAGATGAAAAAAAAGCTGCCCTTAAGTTTCTTGCTGTTTTTCCTCGGGGTACCTACTGCACTTGGAACCAGCAACTCGTTGGTGGAGATGGGCTGCTGTTTACATTGAGCCAATCTTCATGGACGAGTTTAGAATGCCTTGTTATTAAACTATTGACTTTTAATAGTCTAATTTTCTATTATGTACCTACAGAAATAAATTGTAGCAATGTCAGAAGATCACGGTTGACTGTGATAACATTTTTCATTTCAGACTCCAGAGAATAGTCAAAGAATCCATCTGCAGCCGTAAGTTAAAGTTTATGGGCAATCAAAACTAACAATGTACTCCGATGCTATACGACCATTGCGCAACGCGTACGTATATACACATCGTAGCCCTATCATATTTGTTGACACCTCAAATGAAAAACCTTACATGTATCTTTAAAATAGCTTCTAGGTAAATTCATAAAAATACGTGTAGAGCTTCCTGCATAACTCGTACGATAAACATATTGTATAAGATATCTAACCATATTTAGGTAGGTACCTACTTAATAGCAACCACATAACATTAGAGGTAAGTTTCTTTATTTTCATTATGGACGACGCTATTTCTAAGTTATAAAGTATTTAAACAGCCAACAAGTTCTTATCGGCTCAGCATTCCACAACAAATGGTTTTATAAGTTATTTTAACAATGTTTTGTAAAAGTATCTTGTCATTTGTAAGTACACTTTTGTACTAAGATAAGCTCTCGGTATCTCTACTGGTAACTGTGTACGTGACTCACGGACCACAATTAAAAGCAAGCGGCACCACACGTACAAACTTTTAATGTAAAAAGTCGGACTGGATTCGTTGTGGAGTGGCCAGAAATGTATGGGAATGTTGGCTTCTATCTATGACTATCACAATGACTTCTTTTTATTCAAAAGAATTGTCTAGACGACGCTGCACAACCTAACTTTAAAGTTTTCTTCTTTCCAATTCTCAACAAAGAAGAATAATCTAGTTAAATGGATATCAGTGTCCCATCAGTGTAAATAAAATGGTAATAGAAATTTTTGTATGCAGTGATTGGAAGTGCGTCAGCAATTCATGTATGAATACGAGTACGAGGCCTAAGTTCAAATGCGGATCAGAGGAGAAAATGTATACCAATGAATTTTTCATAAACTTCACTACATATTTATAACCAGCTCAAAATAGTGAGTAAACCCATAAGCCACCTTTGACAATCCCCTCGGGCATACTGCGTGGCGTGGATGTTGGCATGTATACTGTATACAATATAAATAAATATTCAGTGTAACTCGTACTTTCCAGGAATCATGTTATTATTAATACTTATTGAAAACCAATTTTATAACTTAATTAATGTTAATTAATAAACATTGAAAGGAATAAAAAATAAACAGATAAACTCTTTCAATAGTAGTTTTTATTTAAGAGCAAAGCATTTACTTTTAATTTTTCAATTAAAATAGAAAAAGAGAAAACGTGATTTCCATTTGCCGAGGTCTCACGTTTTTATTTAATCCTGTCAATAAGGTTGAAATACTTACATACCTACTCAACTATATTTAGAAAATGGTGCTGTCTATAACAGATTTGCGGGGGCTTGTGATATATTTTACTGCGTTAAAAATATTACCGATAATCTATTTAGTTTCCATATTTAGTAAAGTTGTTATTTTTCAAACACTGAAACATTCAGATCTAAAATTTCCTAGTAGGTACAACACCGGAATAATCTTCTAGGAAAGCATTGTGTAGGTAGTATTTGTACTACGTAGGTTAGAAAAGCAACCTTTCTCTACTCTATTTAACTAGGACCTCCGGTAATAGACATTACGGCGAATAAAGAAAACGTGTTCGCACTTTCAACATTTCGGCTCTCGAGCTGGTGCCCATATATTTTTCTTTATCACTGTTCCTTTGCCCTTTCGATCTTAAACCTTGATTGTATACTGCGCAGTGTCCGTAGCTCTTAAAATGTTAACAGTTACGTACCTACCGAATTTTGTTACATAATAGATCAAAGATGATATCAGCCCTAGCCAAGTGGCAAACTAAGCGTTGCGTTCATTCGATGCGTTGAAACTTAATGAATATGAAAATGTATTTATTCTGTAGGTAATAAGAATTACCTACACTTAGAAAGTTAAACAGTCAATAGTCTAATAACAAGGCACACTAAACTCGTCCATGTAGATTGGCTAAATGAAAACAGCAGCCCATCTCCACCGAAGAGTTGCTGGTTCCAAATGCAGTAGTATATGTTATACTAATTAGTATTAAGTACGTGTGTCTATACCTACTTCTTTAGATAGTTGCATCAATTTGCAGGTCGCGACATAAAACCGCGAGCAAAGTCGTGAGCCAATGTCAATTCCATTCCAACATTCGTCAATCTATTCGACTAATCTTTACAAAGACACCTGATTGGCATTCTGATCTGGTCCAAATCGATCATACTCAATCAATGCGGAAAAAGTAACTCCATATCGTTTAGTTATATTTTTACCAATAAAATAGATATCTATATATAGAATATCTCCAATATTTACATGGTCATATTGAAACAAACTATTTAAACCACAGACCTGAATCTTTTAAACCTACTATATGTACCTCTTTCAACCTATATACCTACTCGTAAAATGAATCAGTATATCGATATCGATATCGTCCTATCAATGTTTATTGTACTCTAACTTAGCTCATCAAGAAGTGATGTCATATTGGGATCGCTCTCTACGCACAATGACCAATACGCAAAATGACAACTTTATTTCTAGCTTTGAATACGCAAAATGACCATACGCAAAATGACTACATGTTTACGCGTAACTATTTGTTATAACCTTAATTAATAATCGGACTAAAGATGTCACAGATTATCTCTTTCCTTTTTTGCTAAAAAGTTGTATAAAAATACTTTGGTTTCCATTACCGCTTACAGTAAATTTCAGAAAAAAAAAACTTCTTACTGCGTTTAGGCTCCATTTACCCTTGTCATATTAACGTTTTTATACGAACATTTGTTCACATGTCTGTCTAGACACTTTTAATCCTAGGATTTAGTTCACGTAGATATACTTAAATGAAAGGTCGAAAAGGGCTTACTATCCTATTTATGTAACTTACGCGAAGCCTTTTCTTTTCTATTTACTTACGTTACTTGCAATTTTTTTTGCCCGTTCCGTGTGAAAAAAATTTACAGACAGTCTTACCATCAACCCAAGTCTAGAATATTATCGCGCAGATAAACGGAGCGTTTTATATCGGGACTTTAATGGCTTATACTTAAATTTACAGTTACGTTTTAGTCCTTTTTTATTGCGGACCAACAAATTTTATTTGAACGAAAGAGTGAACAAACGAAGCCTTGGCGCGTAAGATAATCCGTATTATCTGGTCGGGTCCAATATGATGCTAACCTTTCCGCGTAGTTTTCCATCCGAATGATCTGACGGCTGTAGGCGCTGTAGTTCCATTCCATTCGTTGCGCCCGAATACTAACTAACCGAAATGGATGTGACATATTTCCACTATTTTATGTACAAAAAGACCAAAAGGTGATAGTTGAAATACCTTTTCTATATAAAGTTTAATGTGGTTTAAGTATCAATAACTCTAGCATTTTACGTACATATTTCATTTTCCTTATGATTGTTCTGATAGTCAGCTCTATATAACAAAACTTATTTAGTAGATGTTTGAGTTCAGAACTATAAACTTCTCGTCTTTCTCATATATACCTATACATATAAGTGTATTAAGCTAAGACTTCATCTCCATTTGTTTTCGCAACTGATGTCTACCACATTAATCTCGGTCGCGGTGCACCCCTTCTCTTTTGAAATACGAAAGGCTTTAAAAGGTCTTCGACCTTCAGCATTTACAGATAACGTATTTCCAATTCCACTGTTTTAAGCTGTTCGCCTTTTCGAGGAATAAATCATTCGTTCTGTTCTGGCAATATTTTCCTAGGTCGAGGTGTTCGATATATTGCATTAGTGACGGGTCGCGGCGCTAGCATACGTTTGTATAATATCGCCTCTGTCAGCGCGCACTCCGATTGTTCTCACCGTATTTCATATATTATTTGAATGTATACAGACACCCACCTATGTGTAATTTGAAATTAGGACTGCAATTTGAGAAAGAATATATTCCTATTCTATCACCAAAGTTCTATCATTTAAAAGGTGCCTCTATTATTATTATATGCCTTTTTTTACGGGTTGTCCTCATAAAATTTAAAAACTCGAACTTAAGAGAGCAACTCCAAATCCCGAAAAAAACTGTTTAGTACAATTTACTATAGGACATACGATTTACTTTTTGCTATTTTTCTGTTGCTTCCAAAATAAAATGAAAGTTGAATTTCCATGAGTAATTCTCTTCTTAAAATATTTCTGCAGCGTTTCTACTTTTGTTTCGAATTTTATGAATACGAAAAGCTGTTGTTACCCAATAAGTCAATGGGTATTCAGAGCGTCCTTAATTATACAATCAACGTATTATTGTTTCTTTCACAATAACACTTCCACCGACCGCCGCACCAACTAGGAGCAAAAATAAAAGTGGCTTAATGAAATAATAGAGGGCTGCCAGTCGGCCATAACATAACTACCTATCTTGATTAATTCAGTTATGAAAAGGGCAGTAAAAGTAAATAACCTCCGGCTTATATTTTCACTACTGGTGCGTGTATTACAAATTTTGCAGCTTTTGCTTTTAAGAGTCGAGTAGCGACGGAATAATTCAAGCACGGAAATAATTGTGTTGACGAGTAGAGCGCTTTGCAGCGTCAATTATTTTGCACAAAAAATCTCAAATAGATAGCCTAGCTCTATCTGACGTACAAACATATAAATATAGCACATTATAAAGTTCTAAAAATTGCTAAGAATACGGTATATATACTAATATTATAAGGAGGAAACATTTGTATTTTTGTATGTTTGTTACGAATAAACTCAAAAACTATTAGACCGATTTTAAAAATTCTTTCACCAATAGAAAGCTAGAAGATCCCTGAGTTACATAAGCTATATTTTATTCCCGTATTCCAACGGCAACTGGAACTATGCGGGTGAAACCGCGCACAACCGCTAGTGGATAAATAAAATTGAGTTTCCAGTTTTGGAACTGGTCAGTCCGCACTTTGCCAATGTGGAAATTCAAATCTGTAGTGAAAACATCATCGAGATTTCCCAGTGGATGTCCATTTTTAATACGCTGACGTAGGTTCGCGTCCATCCAATTTGTTCCCAGATATTCTGGCGGCACGCAGCACTCACGCTTCATACAATTAGGTATATCCAAGGAATTGCTTAGGGATTAAACATGACTATTGGATTACCCTTATAATTCTTTTCGATTATCATTGCTACTCCTTTATTAAATGACTAGTACCTCCGTTGCTTAGAGTGAATACTTTTACAATTTAAGGCTTTTTGTTTTATAACTTCTTAGGGCTTTGGCAGTCCACGGAAATACCACTGATATGAAGCACATAAAATTCTTCCATCTTGCGCATTGTCCAAAATATGATTCAATAGTTAAAGAGAGCAACTAGCACACTACTCACTCTTAAAAATCGATATGAAACTTGACGATTAAATAATGACTGAGTAAACAGCATGCAACGGAACTTGTAGGAATATTGTGTCATGATCAATCACTGAATTTACATTCAACCGCAGAATGATAAATCCACAACGATATCGTGATATATTTATTCCAATTTGCTATTTATCTGTCATTGTTCGTCGTCTCTCTGCGTTTGCGGTCGAAGGAAAACATTAGCTTTTTACCATCCAAACTATTTATCTTCATATCTCTTAACAAAACGACAGCTAAGAGCCTCGCTCGTTAATCACCAGTAGCGTCCGTGCCACAATTTCTAATGCTTTTTTTTCACTACATCGGAATTAGAGCCGTCGTTCAAAATTGTTCTATTCAATGGTTTGGCAGGGTCGCCACAAAGCCTTTTACCGTGAAAACAGAATTTCCAACCGAGTACCCCGAGGTAAGAAGAAGGGCGGACTAACAAATGAGCCAATTCCCTGCACGATCCCTTAAAAACTTTCCAATTTTTTTTCACAAGTCGTCCTAATTTGGACTTCTACTACGTAGTAGACCAAACAAATATGCCTTTGTTTGGTCTACATTAGCATAATTTGAAGTATCAAATTCATTTTACAGAAAATCACTTACATAAGATCATGGATAATATTTATAAATAAGTAGGTATATATTTATTTTGTAAAGATGTTTCCTTGTAGTCTTGACTTTACTGTGCCGTGCACTAAATAAGTATTTTTTTTTTATATTTTATACTTATATTATAATTTTCGGGGTTTAATTTATACGACACCGATTGTTGTAGGTAAACCCAAATCCCAGTCCCATTGACTTGCAAAACGGCTCTCTCTTACTTTGTAGAGTCCGAATTCAAACAGTTCTGTTTTTGTATAATGCCTAAATTGTTATTCACTCTTCTTCTGTAATTCCGCCAGAGAATGTTTTAGATGTTATATTATAATGGTAGAAATATATACCTACTAATCGGCGTGAAAACACTGTTGGAAATGAGCTAACCTCTCATAAATGAAGCCCGGGTTTGAGTCTAGATGATGATAAGGTGAGTCTAGAGATGAGATGATATTGAACCAATGAGTTTCAAAAATCTGCTAAGTGCGAGTCGGCCTAGCACATGAAGGCTTGCAAAAAAACCACGTTTCTTCTATTTCCCCATAGAAGGAACGTGTTTTTTTTTTCACTCTAAATTTTATTAGTTAATATACTCATATAAAAATAAAGTCAACTTTAGAATTATCTATTTTTTCACTTTTCAAATTACATAGTTTTGGGGTTAGTTAAAAATTACGTAAAATACCTAAACAAAAACATATTATAAGTTTGAAGAAGAAGTGGTATTTACCCTCATTATTTAGATTCTATTGTGCAAGTAGGGCAGCGTCCTACAGAAGTCATCAACATCAGTCAGGATTATAAAAACTATGTTATCCTAAGATTCTAAGCGATTATAGATATAAGCATTTTGGGAAAAAACGTCATAAGCATGATCATAAATTAACAGATCATTATAGCTATCGTTGCAGACCTCAAAGTACTTACGATATTTATAGGATCGTTAGTTAAAAAAAACTGTATCCCTACTTTTCGCTGCGAACTTATTATTCCAAGTCTGGGGTTCTAATGAGAAGAGAACCTTTTCGAGGCCCTATCCAATTATTCTTATTACCGCTATTATCTTAACAGTCAGCAAAAATTCTAAAAACAAAGCGTATCACGAACTCAAGACTGGTAATAAAGGACGAATGCATTGTTGGAAATTGACTTGCAAAGCAGCCCCGCCGCTCCCAAGCTTCGCCAAACTCTCCGGTGAACTACGACTTGTGTTTCAAAAGTGGGTTTACCTCACTAGAAACAAAGTTTTCTTGATCGAGTGAATTCGGGTGATCCCTACTATTCTATTGCCTTATTTATTAATGTTGTAAATTCGAAGGTATTTAGTCGAAATCGGTCTGTTTTGTAAGTATGTTTTTATGATAAAATCGCGGTAAGGATCTTGATTTAATTTGGCAGGGATATATCGAATAAATGCAGCACAAATGCGCTCGCTAAGAAGCATGAGTGGACTACCGTTGATTAATAGAATGAGGAGTACTGTAATCTAAAAACGTTGTGGCTTGAAAGAAGATGTATAGTTACTAGGATAGAGAAAGGATTTCTCAGTTGGTTTAGACATATTAAGCGGATGAAGAAAGGCATCTAACGAGACCAATATAAGGGGATTGTGATTGGCCGAGTCGACAGGGGATGACTTGGTCGTAGTTACCTACGTCGATTAGATCGGCGAGGCATTGAAAAAAATCAAAAATTAAATTACCCGAAGCCAACGAACATGAGTGACGAGATCTGAATTGATTGTTGGATGTATACCTATATAGGTTAAATTTGCCAGGTTCGTAGCATGTGGCGTTCTATTGTCTACCCTATCGAGGAAAAGGCGTGAGCATATATACTGGATGATTTTTTTTTACCGTCTGGAAAAAAATATGACGTATAAGGTATCTAGAGCCGAAGTTATACATGAAATTAATTGTTAAATATAGTCATGTTTAGCGCAATTTACAAAATCGAGAAAACTACGCACAGTACTAACGCGCAGCCGGCGGTTGTAGGTAGATTGCGCATAAATCGAAGCTACTAGCCTCTTTCTTTTTTAAATACTATTTCAAATATCTCAGTGTGTATTATTGACTACAATTGAGTAATGTATATTTATAAAGAATACCCAAATAGAGACACAATATTTTATTGAGTGACAACGTCAAAGAACAAAGAACAGCATCAATACAATTTAAAATAAGAATTAGAAAACTTTACGTACACCAAGAAGGTTACTTCAACAATATTAGTTTAAGAAGGAAAAAAAATTTTTGAGAAAAAAAATTTTTTTAAGTAACATTGCCATATGAATCTATTACACTTACCTATCACACCACATTATTTTCCAGACGGTAAAAAAGTCACCCTGTATATGTATCTATACTAATATTATAAAGAGGAAAGTTTTGTATCTTTAGATTTTTGTATATTTGTTACGAATAAACTCAAAAACTACTGGACCGATTTTAAAAATTCTTTCACCAATGGAACGCTAGAAGTTCTCTGAGTAGCATAGGCTATATTTTATTCCCGTGTTCCCACAGGAACGGGAACTACGTTAGTGAAACCGCGCAGAACCGCTAGTAAATAATAAATACATAGCTTGAGGAAGAACAAAAATCTGGGAACGCAGTCTATACTTATATGAGATAGGTATGTATTAAGTATTGTAGGACAGAGTAAAATTCACACACTCCGTAAAATTTCACGGACAAACAAGTTCAAGGCAGTCTCTCATTTTAAAAACCGGTAGCTTACTATATACTCATATTATATAATATGCGAAAGTTTGTAAAGATGGATGTTTTTTACTCTTGATATAATTTAGGTTTTTTGAACGGCACGCGAACAAAGTCGCAGATGTCTGATAGTAATTGTATAATTAAATAGGTAAGTACATATGCAAACCAACAACTGTTTTCATGTACACAAATGTAAGTTCCTCAACCTCTGACGTAAACAGAACTACAACAACAAACAACAGATGGACAAACATCCAGAAAACTCTTCAGTAAGTATATATAACATTCCTGACTCTGTATCTTCAAGAAAGAATTTTGTGAGTCGCTCGCCACGAACACTTACCGACAGATTTTCATCAGATTTCTTTACATTACAATTTTCAGGCTTGTCGGTGGTAACCCGAGAAAGACGACCGTTACTGTATTTCATATTAGCGTATAATTTCTAATTTTGATTGATAGTTTTGTGGTTTAATAAAAGACGTAGAATAAACATTTCCGTATTGCCTCAAGAAGCCACTTATGTTGGTTTAGTAGCTCCATTCACAACTCCAGAAAGGGTGGACCGATTTTAATTATCTTAATTTGTTTGGATTAGTCTCCGCCATATAGCATAAGAAATATTCAAATGTTGTCAAAAATTGAGTTCCGCGCGGGCCAGGCGCCGCACCGCTGCGCTGTTCACCCGCTAGTAATCACTTCAATCTCCATTAAAACTCGATGACTATCATTTTAATGCTTCTCACCAAGTGAAATACAAATATTTTTAAAGACACAGTATATTGTGCATGGACTCTATAGTGTAGCGATGAAATAAATAGGTACCTACGTCAGACTATGACTACACTGCCTACTTCGGAGAAAAAAAATAGTTTTATGTTCTCAGTCACTCGCAAGAAACTTTGAAGTCCAAATAATTGTTTCTTTACTTATTTTGTTCTCTGTTTTGCGTTTAAGTATTTCGACTCGTAGATGCTAGCTTTTTTCTACACGCAATGTGGTTCGTAATTATAGTACGTTTTAGTCTAGCCACAATTTTGTTATTAACGGCTTACTCACACGAAATCCTGTGTGATTGAGTTAAAAACACTCAAATGAACCGTTTGGGCTTTGTTTTAAGATCGGAGATTTGACTCTACATGAGACCTTACGAATGTGGATGATTGAAGTCTTTTTCGAATTTATACAAAATTAACTTAGCTTTAAATTACTTTTACTAAAATAAATACTTTCTTATATATATATATATATATATATATATATATATATATATATATATATATATATATAATTACAAGAAGAGGTACTACAGTATTGAAAAAGTGAAGTATCTAACATAGTTCAGTTTTATAGCAGACATAGTGTTTCCTTTTATTCCTGAAGGAAGTGCGGTACATCGGTAGGTACTATTCGGTACCTACATGTTGTAAGGCTTTGTAAGGTTGATTATATTTTTCTATTTATTGGTGTAAATGTCATATGAAACGCCTAAATCCATATCTATACTAATATTATAAAGAGGAAAGATTTGTATGTTTGTATCTTTGTTATGAATAAACTCAAAAACCACTAGACCGATTTTAAAAATCTTTTACCACTGGAAAGCTAGACTATCCCTCCCATCCAAACTCATAACGATAATATTAAAAAGTAAAGTCAACAACTGCACCAAAATAATTACCAATAATTATCTGCAGCTTCTACGGTGATCACTTCTGCGGAGAGAACGCTCCCGTGCACGATCACCGCGACCAAATTAAGAGAATACAGAGATTTCTCGGGCTTCAGAGACCTGAGACGCTTACAAAAGCCTGTTACAAAAGCAGTTTTAAAATTGTTCTTATCCACACCTAAACAGCCACTCAAAACTAGAGCAGCCACCAACAAAAGGCCCAAATTCTTAATTCTAAAAAGTAACCAATAAATAGTGTTCAATATGCAACAAAGATCGGCGTCGTTTTCACAGGTGAAAACTAGCACGGTATTTCTTTACATACCTAGCCAGAAATAAGTTGGCGGGCCGATGAAACGTGTGGTAATACACTTGGTCAATTTTTCATATCATAAGGGGGTAATTGTGTAGTCGCAAGTCAAGATAAAATAAATATTTATCGAAAGCTAATATTGATCAAATGTCATCCAATCATAATAACTAATAAAAAAATGGGATATGCTTATCCAAGAAGAAATCGGTGGAGGTATTTTATATATTATTATGGAAATGCTTACTGTTCACTTGTGTATTTTTCCTAACGTGAAATTCAAATGATTATCTAAAAATAATTAAAGACATTCTTTTTAATTAATTTTAATGTCTTTGTGTTAAAGTGCTGGGTAAAAATAAATATAAGTACCTACTATCTTACTGTCGTTTATTACAATTAAATTTAACAAACATGTTTATTTATTGGCCACTGAACAGTATCTCCACGAAACTCGAGACTACAATTGTAATGACAAACATTGAGCTTTCCCAGTAACCGGATCAGTAAATTCTATTGAATTTCTATACTATTGTATCTACAGACAAATAAAATAAATTTTCTAAGTGGCGCACAAACGAAATACCATAATCATATTATTGCATCGCACCGAAGCGAACAAATACCAACTCCTAGGAGCGGGGAAGTTGACGAGACTCCCCCGACAGGGGAAAACTGCGAGCTGATGTGGGAGGGGAATTTATACTGGATGTTTTGAGACACACAACTTATGCTTTTTAACAACTATCTAAGGTAGGTATGTATTATTTGTACTCAACCTTACGGTTAAGGAGTCTGCTTCACATGATGATAATCAGTGTAGCTCGGGTTGGGATCCAGGAAAATTGGAACACATGATTTGTTTTAAGAAATAAAAGTTGCGAAATTTAAGTATACCTGCTATAAACTACAATAACTACTTAACACATGTTTTCGAAGTTTTGAAAGTCACACCCTGTGTTTTCTGGAATAGGACACTGAAAGATTAGGAAAGTTGTAATGAGAGTTTGGATCCCAGATTATTGGATTACTTAGATTATATCGCGATTGGATGGCACCACCGACCATTTCATTCGATAGGAAGGGTCTGATTTTTGACACTTTGAAGATCTGCTAGATGTTTCGGCCAATTTATTCAATGACATAGAAGAGTTCCAGATAGGTATATCAAGAAAATTTTAATACTTAAGCAAACCTCACGGGATGACATCCGAGATGGAAGTTTTTTTTTTTAAAAAGGGGGCAAACGCGCAGACGGGTCACCTGATGGTAAGTGACTATCGTCGCCAATGGACACTTGCAACTCAAGAGTCACAACTGCGTTGCCGGCCGGAAGTAGACAAAACCAGCTCATAGATTGCGACTTGTTCATTTTGGTTCTTAGCAAACGCACACCCCACTATTGTTGAATATTATGAAGCTATATTATTACTGTGTCCCCGAAGCATGTAGAAAAATTACGAATATTCATACTAATTTTCATCCCCTATTGAACCACCGTAGTAATTAATTAACAAAATTCCTTCATAGTACCACACCTATCGTTATACATATACACTATGCCTTCCGCTGTCTATCAGTCAGTCACTGTTTAGTTTTTAATAGTCAGCTTTAATACACAACGTTTTATTATGGCGTAATTTAAATTTTAGTAAAATCCAGTCAAATAAATTTTAGTCAAATCGTAACATCCTGTGGCTAAACGTGGCTCTATTTAATTTTATTACATAGATTATTTGTAGGCATTATATTAGTGTACAATGGCGATCTGAATCGAGTGCGTTACTCCAGCGGAAATTTGTCGAATATCGGCATTTGAGGGATACAGATAATTAGTTGTCCGGCTTCTGTAAATGTTGTGCAGATTTAAAAATTTGTATTGCTTAAAGTTTTTGAGTAATTCAAGAAAAACAGTTTCCGCTGGAGTAACGTTACCCCAGCGGCAATTTTTTTTTTCTAATGGGAATATTGAAATAATTTTTATCTACATAATCAGTTGTGATGACGGAGTAAATGTTGCGACTTAATTTGAATTTGTATCGTTAATGGTTCCGAAGATATTCAAAAATTTCAAAATGACGCATTTTTGATGTTTGCGTTTTTCGCTGAATTTCGTAAATGGTTAAGCGCACTATCATAATTTTTTGTACATGACTTCTTATGTCTTATTCCTAATTAGTTGTGAAATAAAAAATTAAAAATAATTTATCGTTTAGGAGTTATGTAAGCAAATAGAAAAACCCTCTAATACGTCCTAGCACTTCGAATAAGAGGTCTAGAGACTTGTTTGAAACGTTATTTTGTAGCTTGCAACTGCCTTCAGATATTTGTGAAGTTTCATTAGTATCCTATAAGTAATTAATAAATTATAATGAAATTTAGCTCGGTTTGGGCCTCGACGCGCAGACCGTTATTTAACCCCCTATTAATGGACTTTTTTGTGGGATTTTTTAACCGAATAATACGTAAATAATTAGTTATATAGTTCAATTTTATACTTGTGAAATTTCAGCATCGTACAATCAATAATTAAGGAGATAATCAAAAAATACTCATTTTAAGTTATTTATCGTGGTAACCCGACCGAGTTTAGATGGTCACAGAAAAGCGGCCGTTTAGTACATTATGCTAACCTTTTTAAATATATAGGATAGTTTTATAAGGTTTTTTACAATTGCGTACACAAGTGTTAAAAAAACTTATTGACAGGTATTGACAGGTTTCTATAAAACCTTTTAATAAAAAATACGAAAAATAAAAAGTCATTGAACTTAGGTATATTTATTCTGCGAGCATCTTTTTATACAACATAAATATAAATCAACTTCAAAAACTAAATCAGATAATTATTACTGGACTAAATTATTGTGGTAGTATAGATAGTTATCAATTTAGGTATTATTATCAATTTTTGAAATTCTCCCGGGAACGGGAATAAACTGGATTCGCGCGGGCAACGCCGTTGGACACCCGCTATCAATAATAACATCAAATAGCATCACTATTCAGAAAAATTAAAATATATAGTTTTTTAAAAACAAGCTTTTATTATGTTCTTGTTAATATAAAAAGAACTAAAAATTACAAAATAATAATTTAATATCAGGTTTAAAATACAGAAAAATATCATTATAATATAATCAACACTTTTTTAATAAATAAAAGCGTGTTACATTATGATTGCAAAAAGAAACATATTGAAGGTGTAATTGTGCTTAATGTTCTTTAATGTTCCATCGCAATGAAACTTGATTTTATTTATTGGAAAAGTATTGATTATACAATTATATTTTTATGACTTGCAAATAAAAAACTGTTAATTGAAAAAATAAAACAAATAACACTTCAACGTGGGAATAGTAGTTTGTGTCATGAGGGAGCAAAACTATATTTTTACGGCGAGGGCGTTTTTTTAAATCACGAATATAGTGAATGATTCTAGGATAGAATCCCGAACGTAGTGAGTTTTCCGGTGTTTAACTATCACTGCAGTCACTGCTACTTTAATACATTTTAAAATATAAAATACACAAACAATTCGATGTCGGAATTGGAGAGCGCGCGTATTGCCACAGCAATTTTTTTGACAGTGTGGCACAACCATCGAACCCCATTCAGCCTAGTCAGCATATAAGTTACTAATGTTTTGATAAAGTACAAGTTTTTGTTGTTTTGATAAAGCTACAGTGGCGCCAACCTTAGATGCAAACTTATTTTGTTAATCTCTTTGGTTATGAATGTTGCGGGATATTTATATATTATTTTTGATTCCAAATTCAAAACACTTTTATTCGCACTTATTAAGATCCTATCGGAAAAGACTTACTTTGATCCCTGTTATTGAGGACCAAAACGTCACTTTTCGAATAGATGGTATAAAAAAAATATTGTTGTTTTTCATTGCTTTTGTTAAGTTATGTACTAATTTTCAAAAACGATGTTTTGTCTCTGCCATACCTACCTATATAAATTTCGAAAAAGAATGTTTGATGAAATAGAATTAAATGTTGACTTGTCATCGTCGAGTCGAGAGGTTGCCTTTGCCGATCGATCACAGCCTCATCCTGATCTTTCAGTGGTTCGACGAGTTAACGGTTTCATTTCCGTTCCCGTGGGAAAATTCTAATCTATAATATAATACTCCCAGAAAAGTAAGCTTTCAATTGGTGAAAGATTTTTTAAATCTCGCGTGTAAAATTTTACTACATAGCGGGTGTCCAGCGGCTTTTCCCGCCCGGATCCAGTTTATTCCCATTCCCGTGGGAATTTCCTATAATTCCTTCATAGTGGTTTCCTAAGGCATGTAAGACCATGATATTTTAAACAGCGGGTGCCGTGGATCCAGTTTATTCTCATTCCCGTAGGAATTTCCTATAATTCCTTCATAGTGGTTTCCTAAGACATATAAGACCATAATATTTTAAATAGTGGGAGCTGTGGATCCAGTTTATTCCCGTTCCCGTGGGAATTTCCTATAATTCCTTCATAGTGGTTTCCTAAGACATATAAGACCATAATATTTTAAATAGTGGGAGCTGTGGATCCAGTTTATTCCCGTTCCCTTGGGAATTTCCTATAATTCCTTCATAGTGGTTTCCTAAGACATATAAGACCATGATATTTTAAACAGCGGGTGCCGTGGATCCAGTTTATTCCCGTTCCCGTGGGAATTTCCTATAATTCCTTCATAGTGGTTTCCTAAGGCATGTAAGACCATGATATTTTAAACAGCGGGTGCCGTGGATCCAGTTTATTCTCATTCCCGTAGGAATTTCCTATAATTCCTTCATAGTGGTTTCCTAAGACATATAAGACCATAATATTTTAAATAGTGGGAGCTGTGGATCCAGTTTATTCCCGTTCCCGTGGGAATTTCCTATAATTCCTTCATAGTGGTTTCCTAAGACATATAAGACCATAATATTTTAAATAGTGGGAGCTGAGGATCCAGTTTATTCCCGTTCCCGTGGGAATTTCCTATAATTCCTTCATAGTGGTTTCCTAAGACATATAAGACCATGATATTTTAAACAGCGGGTGCCGTGGATCCAGTTTATTCCTGTTCCTGTGGCAAGTTCTGAAATTCCCTTTATAGTGGTTGCCTACGACATAAGACACCTATACATACGATATTTCAAACAACGGGTTGCGCGCGCGCATCCTGTTTTTCCCGTTCCCGTGAGAATTAAAAAAAAACCTTCATAGCGGTTGCCTACTACACTAAGACACCTACATACCATATTTCATGTTTCGAGGTGAATAGTACGTATTTGTCTTTTGTAACCAGTTTTTATATTTTCCCGTGGAAATGAGATATTTTTCAGAACTAAAAAGTAATCTAGACGTTGACCCGGGTACTCAGTTATCTCCATACCAAATTTCATCAAAATCCGTTCAGAATTTCTGAGACATGTGTAAACAGACCCGGTCCGGCGATGGGCTCACCACCTATCACGTTTAGGGGTATCTAATATATCTCGTGAAATGTGGGTATATCCAGTAATGGAATACCTGGATTAGATTATTATATTATTTTCATGATGCGAATGTATAAGTATAATATACAATTATAAACAATAATAATAATATTGTATATTTATACATTATAGCTTACCTTGTTTACCAACTAATGTCCTTCTTGGTGGAACAAGTAACCCACAGAAAAAGAAGAAAAGTTAAGAAGCACTACACATTAATAATAACTGTTAATAGGTACGAAGATTTAGCTCGATTTAAGTATAGCAGACTGCTAGGATAATGGCATCACTATCACTACATAGTATAAAACAAAGTCGCTTTCTCTGTCCCTATATCCCTATGTCCCTTTGTATGCTTAAATCTTTAAAACTACGCAACGCATTTTGATGCGGTTTTTTTTAATAGATAGAGTGATTCAAGAGGAAGGTTTAAGTATTAGCATTGCACCCGTGCGAAGCCGGGGCGGGTCGCTAGTAATATATAAAATGTTCATGTGAAACTCCAAAAAAAATTAAATTAAATCAATAGGTACTCAAAAGATAATGTACGCGTCTGTACCGAACTTGAAAGACTATTAAACTACGTGTTTTAGAATGTTAGCATAATGTACTAAACGGCCGCTTTTCTGTGACCATCTAAACTCGGTCGGGTTACCACGATAAATAACTTAAAATGAGTATTTTTTGATTATCTCCTTAATTATTGATTGTACGATGCTGAAATTTCACAAGTATAAAATTGAACTATATAACTAATTATTTACGTATTATTCGGTTAAAAAATCCCACAAAAAAGTCCATTAATAGGGGGTTAAATAACGGTCTGCGCGTCGAGGCCCAAACCGAGCTAAATTTCATTATAATTTATTAATTACTTATAGGATACTAATGAAACTTCACAAATATCTGAAGGCAGTTGCAAGCTACAAAATAACGTTTCAAACAAGTCTCTAGACCTCTTATTCGAAGTGCTAGGACGTATTAGAGGGTTTTTCTATTTGCTTACATAACTCCTAAACGATAAATTATTTTTAATTTTTTATTTCACAACTAATTAGGAATAAGACATAAGAAGTCATGTACAAAAAATTATGATAGTGCGCTTAACCATTTACGAAATTCAGCGAAAAACGCAAACATCAAAAATGCGTCATTTTGAAATTTTTGAATATCTTCGGAACCATTAACGATACAAATTCAAATTAAGTCGCAACATTTACTCCGTCATCACAACTGATTATGTAGATAAAAATTATTTCAATATTCCCATTAGAAAAAAAAAATTGCCGCTGGGGTAACGTTACTCCAGCGGAAACTGTTTTTCTTGAATTACTCAAAAACTTTAAGCAATACAAATTTTTAAATCTGCACAACATTTACAGAAGCCGGAGAACTAATTATCTGTATCCCTCAAATGCCGATATTCGACAAATTTCCGCTGGAGTAACGCACTCATCTGAATCTCATCTCACATATTATATTTAGTTGGCTACAGCTAAAAATCAGCTGGCATCTGGTGCTCCAGTGACCATGACATGCTGAGTGGACTTTGCCTAATCGGTTTATTATATTTTTTTGTAAAACCTTATGGCAAATAAACCTTTATTATTATTATTATTAAATTCCCCGAAATAGTAGTTTTTGTAGCTAAATTGTTGAATTTTACTCGATGCAGATGTTCTATTACGTGTAAGAATATATCAATGATTCGTCGGTGAAGGAAAACATCGTGACATACGTTTTGAGGAATGTGTTCGTGTCTGGTGAAGGGCTCAGCACATGGCACGTTTAGGGGTTCAAAAATTTATGGATTTTTAAATTGATTGATATCTTGTCAAATGCAATACCTCTGCCAACCTCCTCAAGATAGGCGTGATAGTCCGTTAAATTTTTTGTACAACGCTTTTTCATTAGTTACAGATTAAGAGGTAATATCTCGATAAAGAGGTCTGTAATAGCGGTTGCCATCAAACACTCATTAAAAAGTAATCAATAAGACCCAAGCATGGTCGACGAAATGAATCGATTCGTTACTATTTATTACGACGACTGTCATCATTGCCACATTGCCATAGAATCGAGAATAGTTGGTTATGTAGGTATGTTTAACGACCATTACTTAATAATCTATTTACAAAATAAAGGAATTAACCATGAAGTGCCTATGGTGCAATATGTAGTTACCTACTTTTTAGAATGTGTCTATCTACTGCACTGGTCGAATTTATTTGGGACTTAATTACTTTACCTATTTTTCTATTATATCCTATCTTGTTTTATTTGTAAGAGATTTTTGGAGCTGATATGGTATAGTTCGTTTCACATCTCATACTCCGCAAACCTTTCCTTCATTTATAATCGATACAAAGTCGCTTTCTCTGTCCCTATATCCCTATGTCCCTTTGTATGCTTAAATCTTTAAAACTACGCAACGGATTTTGATGCGTTTTTTTTTAATAGATAGATTGATTCAAGAGGAAGGTTTTAGTATAAGCATTGCACCCGTGCGAAGTCGGGGCGGGTCGCTAGTAACATATAAAATAAAAAATAAAAGTTTCAGTCAACACGGAATTTGAAGGCAATGAGTGCGGCAAAATAATTAAAGCAATTTAGCGGAATTGGTCCCGATTGAGCTATTCACTCTTTGATTACAGTTCAGCTAAACTACGTAGGTGCCTTGATTAACTTTTTTCCAATAGGTACGCGGGGTCCGATGTGACATCGAAACTGCTCTGGATGTTCATTAGTCCATAAATGTTACGGCTGACACGTCATCCATTAATTGAATGAGCTTGTTGAATATTGAAAGTAATGATTTAATTATTAATTGATTAGGTCACAAAAAATTAGAAAAGCTGTGCTACTTTCTGACCATGTAGGTGGTTTTTATTGCTGAGGTGACTATGTTCGATTTATTATGTCTATAGTTGGATTATCTTCTCTATCTTTTGATTAAGTGGGCTGCGTAGTTTTTTTTTTAGACTTCAAGTAGTTATAGGTAGGTATACTATTTCCTAGGTAAGTACACAAATAAGTTAGAATTTTACTGTTACCGTATAAAATATATCTATCAATTGTTTTTCACAAACGCCAAGAGATATCGATTTGAATTTTCATTCTGAATTCTGTTCATTTTAACATAAATTTACACACACAGCTCATTGAACAAGTCACTCAATGCATACAAAAAGGTCTCAGGAAACTGAGAACACCTTTATCGAATAAAAAGTGGGATCCTTTGGCACGCCTACAAATGGACATACGTACTTCAAAAATTTTGCTCACGTTGGAGTTGATAGGGCACCTTTAGTAAGTACTTGACCCGCTGGGCTGGACTGAAAATGCAGTAGTCTTGGGCATAGTCGTTCGCCATAAGGAGCGTTCAATTTAGTTTGCAGTCCTACTGCGAACTAGTTCGTTCATTTAGTTAGTTTTTTTTTATTTTAAGGAGATAATTATAGAAGGAAATGCTTTTCATTATATTATTATTGTGAAAAACTTTAACCACAGATAGACTATAGTTTACATCACTACATAGTATAAAACAAAGTCGCTTTCTCTGTCCCTAGGTATCCCTATGTCCCTATATCCCTATGTATGCTTAAATCTTTAAAACTACGCAACGGATTCTGATGCGGTTTTTTTTAATAGATAGAGTGATTCAAGAGGAAGGTTTTAATATAAGCATTGCACCCGTGCGAAGTCGGGGCGGGTCGCTAGTTATTTAATAAGAAACTCTTGTAAGAGCCGCAAGTGAAAAAAAATGTTGGTTAGCCATGCAGCGCTACTCCATAAGCGGACGCCAGAAAAATATATATTTAAAAGAACTAAGAGCGAGATTCTGGACGAACTAGTTCGCATAGTTCATCTAAAAGAGCGCTCTTTCGAACTAGGTCGTTGGCGAACTACCCAAGACTAAAATGCAGTCAATTTTAAATGGAAGTAACAAATCGAAATATTGTAAGCCAAAAACGTGTATACGAATACAAATAACCCGAGCGAAATACAACAATAAAATCGTAACCATATAACCAATGCCAGTTAGTAGGTCAGTAACTTTTCAATTTAATTTCTGACAGCGGATACTGAATTTGGTCGAACCTTTGTGTTCATAAAGTAATTGAGTTTATAAAAAAACTGCAAGAACAACAAGCTATTTAAACATTATAGTATAATTTTTAACTGTCGCGGGTTCGATACCCGTTCGGGGCCAACATTAGTGAGCATGAACATGTCTGTTTTCTTCGTGTCTGGGTGTTTAACATTATTTATATTTGTTTAAGCATGTTTATCACTAGACCTCACCGAGAACTAACACAGAAGTCATTACGGTAGATACTTGGATGTTAAAAGTGCATTTTTAAACTGTTGTGACGTCTCGACCTTAATAAGTGTGCCAGCAATTAGCGAAGAGACAACAGCCCCGATCGTGAGGTTCATTACCGCTCGCTTTTGCCTTCCGACAGCTTTAATGATCATCTCTACTGAATTATGGCTGTTGGCTTTCATATATTACTATTGCTGAGCAATTGGGCGTAAAAGGGTTCAAAGGATGAGGACAATATCAACAAACTACTTTGACCTTTTAAGTATCTGTGGATTCATTCAAAGCCTTCGCGAAACCTCGGATCTCATTAAGAACACGGATATTGATCCCAAATTTATTGGCAATCGGTTCTTGGAACTACTATGTAAAAGTTAGGTATAAATTCCAAACCACATTTTACACTAAATTCGTTTCCAATGAATCTACCACACTCGTATACGTAGTTAGGTATTTCTGGTAAACTGAATTTCTTCAAGTGTGGACTTATCGAGTAGATAGATGTAAAAATCCTTTCTACAAAAAAGTCCGTCCCATGAGTCGAATGGATTTATGTAAAAAACACAATATCAACATAGTAGCTATTGATAAAATATGTCTGCTGGGACAATATTGTAGTATCTCTGTGAAATGTGCCGTAGGAAAAACTTCAATAAAAACCGGCGCAAACGTCTCCTGTGCTTAATTGCTTGAAAGCCGTTCACTCCCTGAAACAGCCGTCCCAATGCGAATAAGATGTTATTATCTGTTGTTACAGCATCGTGTAGGTGAGCTTCATTGAACCTGTTGTTACTTTCTTGCTTACAAGGTCAATTAACAAAAATTGTAATTGTACGACCAGCTTTTAAAATAAAGATTTTATTTTTTATTTTTGTTGTACCTGTAGTTGCTTTAGAAGTTATCTACAAATATGTTATGATAAAATTATTAATTTACGATATATTTACATCAATATGTCACATTCGATTACATAAACTACCTACTCGTTTTAGGGTCCATTAAGGTACCATTATGACGTGGACAGATAATTTTGGGCGTTCGAGGAAATATTCCTGACAAGATTCAATTTTGCTTTTTCATCTACAGATAGTTGTGAGCAACTACACATTCCCAGGGACCCTTCAAACACCTACTTATTTATTCTTTCCACGCAATTCGCACGTGTCTAGGGAAAAAATCCTTTGCATTTATATTCGAGTTCTTAAGCAGTGTATAACAAAGTTTACCGAGTGTAAGATTTATCTTGTATCGTTGGATTAGGGCGGGCTCCACCGTAAGCTGCGCTCGCTCTTCGCTGCTCTGAAATGAATAGCTTAGTCTTTATGGTCCTCGTCTTTAGAGATCTGTGCGTTATAATTTCGAAATGGTTTGTGAAAGTGTAGCGGCCTCTATACATGATAAGTATATGTAACAATTTAATTTTACTGTTACCGATAGGCTGAAAGCATGTGTGTAGATAGAAAAAAATATTCGTAATGGGTATTTTCCGGCAAATGTAACCGTTTGCCGGATATGCTAATAACGTAGTGGCACCAATGATCGACAAGAACCAGTAACCGACACTTATTTTTTTGATTCAATAAAATAAGAGTAGAAAACCGATTTCTTAATATGTCAACACTGTACCATAGAAAGCACACTTTTGACTGGCTCCCATTGAAATTTGAGCTTAATCCGCCGTTTGGTTGGAAAATGGCGGTGTGGCAACTGATTGCGGCTGGAGTACCGGTGAAAACAACAACATTTCTTAGTGAAATCCTTAAGGAAGTAAGTACATTTTTTTGTTAATTATACTAATGTATTGTAACTTATTTGAATTTTATGTTTTTCACGGGTTATTATAAGAACTATAGTATCGATTTTTGTTATAACGAAAGTTAAAAGTTATTTTGATATTAGTAAAATGTTGGTGTCGATCACTGGTTTTGCACAAACTGACTTTTCCAATAATCGACACGTGTCGATAATAATTTTTTTAAACATTTTTCATTTAACAAGTGAATATAGTTCTTCTTACTTTGCCTATTTGGTAGATATTTGAAATAAACTAATCAAAGTCGAGCTACCAGTAATCGACAAGTGACGATTATTGGGGAATAATACGTGTCGATGATTGGTTCTTACAGATGGCTCCAAGAAAAAAATATACTCTCGACCAGTTTGAAAAAGCTGTAGAAGCGAAAAGCGAGGCAAAGAAGAGGCTATAGAGCGAAACCGAGGGTCCAAAGTATTCACTCAGCAGCTGGGCAGGAGCCACCTGACGAAACTTAAAACGCTTGACAGAAGTTCCGTATTATTGTCGAAGCTGAAGATATCCGCCGAGATTTCTATGGCCGGTTGTACGCTGCTCATGCTCCTCGTTCCCAACGAGACGACCAGGATTCCCGAGCAACCCTGACACGCCACTATACCGACGAACTGCCAGACATCAGCCAAGACCAGATCGTGTTAGATCTGAGGCAGCTTAACAATGGAATAGCCCCCGGTGAGGACGGAATAACATCAGAGCTTTTGAAAGCTGGAGGAGCCCCTGTTATACAGGAGCTACAGAACCACTTTAACACCGTCCTTTAAAGTAGGAGACCTTCAAAGGCGTGGAGCGGGAGTTTGGTGGTGCTCTTTTTCAAGAAGGGAGATCCTCTCCTTAAAAACTACAGACTCATCACACTCCTGAGCCACATCTATAAGCTGTTCTCACGAGTGGTCACGAATCGTCTCGCCAGGAAACTCGACGAGTTCCAGCCGCCGGAACAGGCCGGGTTCCGAGGAGGATATTGCACCATAGACCACATTCACACAGTAAGGTAGATTATACAGAAATCCGAAGAGTATAATCAGCCCCTGTGTCTCGCTTTTGTGGACTATGAGAAGGCCTTCGATTCCGTTGAAACCTGGGCTGTTCTGGAATCCTTACAGCGTTGCCAAGTCGAGGTGCTGAGATGTCTCTACGAGGCCGCCACCATGATTGTCCAAGTATAGGGTTAGCAGTCAAAACCCATCCAATTGCTCAGAGGAGTGAGACAGGGGGATGTCATATCCCCGAAACTGTTCACGAGCGCGTTGGAGTATATGTTTAAGACACTGGACTGGAAAGGTATGGGCATTAACATAAACGGCAATTACATCTCACACCTGCGATTCGCTAATAGTCTTGATGGCGGAGTCGCTAAAGGAGCTAAACCGGAAGCTGGATGACCTGCTAGCCTCAGCCTCGCGATGCATCAGTCTTGGCATGAATTTGGATAAAACCAAACCATGATCAATGGCCACATTGATCCAGGACCAGGCCACTGTCTTGAAATTGTTTCCGAGTTACAATTTCGAGGAGGCCAAGAGGAGGATCCAGCTGGGGTGGGCAGCATTTGGGAAACTGCGTCGAGTCTTCTCGTCATCCATCCCGCAATGTCTGAAAACTATAGTTTTCAATCAGTGCGTCCTACCTGCTATGACCTACGGAGCTGAGACGTGGACACTCACGGTAGGGCTGGTCCACCAGTTTAAGGTCGCTCAGCGAGCTATGGAAAGAGCTATGCTCGGAGTTTCTCTGAAGGATGGGATTATTTTTATGATCAATACACTTTAGAAAAAAAATATGGACATTGTACTATGGACAATATATGAATACTTATTAAACAGTTAATTTTATTTTAATAACCCACTAAGGGGGTGGTGATTTGGTAGATACACATTATAGGTAATAGTCGATAACTGGGTGTCGGTAACTGGTAACTGTCGATGACTGGGTGTTGATTACTGGAGATTCGGTGTCGAAGACTGGAGATTTATACACTTTTTCCTTTTTTGGGATTTTTTTCTAGTCCGTGTATAGTTAAAAAATATAATACATCTTATTCTTATCTTAAGAATATACCTTACCATACTCAATCATTACTTTTGGTTTAAAGATGACTAAATGACCTTTAATTTTATGAAGAAGCCCACTATCGCCTTAAAGTGTCGATCATTGGTGCCACTACGTTATATATAAAAGATATAAAGGCAACCATAGTCATTTTGCCGCCTTATTTTCACTGGTAAACCGATGCGATTAATATAGATATGTATGGTTCCCTATGCAACCAAGACATAGTTATATAAGGTAAGTTATCTACGGATCCCTCATCACGAATTAAGCTCTCAATACTTTTAAATTTACGTAATTGAATTGAGAGAAGCTCAGTCATCTGAAGGGGATTGTGGAAGAGATCGTTATTCAAGATTTGAATAAAACGAATTTACGATTTAGCTACCGTATAATACAGACGGTTTTTATAACTAATCATGCTGTGTAACCTAACCTATAACCACAGATGCACTAGCACTTAATCATATCTTATTTTGACAGAACCTTTTCTATCAATCGAAATAAATATTAACAGATGCATATCATCTATCATCTTAAGCGATAGAGATGGGTGTCTCTGAAAACCTTAACATGAGATGCTAAACTAAAAATAACTTAATGCAAATAGAGTGCTCTCGCCGAGTTTGTGGGAGCACGTTAAGTTAAATCCTGAGAAATAGGCTACTTGGAGGTCCGCTGTAAGAAAATTACGCCATTCATAACATTACTAGGCTGACGTTAAATTTTTGGTGCATTCTAAAACATCGCCTATGTAATAGTCTACTACACTACACACGATTCACCTACACGTATACATAATAGGTATAATTAATTATTACCCACAAGCGTTATTTTGAAGAAATTTATGATCATAATTTAATAGTAACAAATACTATACCTACTCCGCATAAAGAAAGTAGGTACATTTACTTTCAATCACAAAATGCTTTAGATGGCACATAGAAAGGAGGGATACGTAACATCTACATACAAGTAAAAAACTAACTACCCACACAAATATTCGACAAGTTTTCGTCTCTAAACGAGGCATAGTGAGGACAAGTTGCTAGCTTTGATGCTCACAAACTCGCGATACTTTTAATTTAGCGATTACGTCCATTATATATTTTTACTTATATATTTACAAGTAAGTAGGTAATAACAGTTGTGGTAAATCAACGAGAGTTAGTATTTAATACAAATTGCAAGTAGGTACTAAAACAAACCTCAATTAATATAGATTTACAACATAACTCTTGATTGTTTGTACCTACCTATACCTAAAACAATACAAAGACAGGCAAAAATAAAATCTAGTACATTATACGGTCTCATCGCTTTCAGCCATCTCTTCAGAAAACCTTGTGATTAAATTGTTTAGATAGGTACTTCTTATTGAAGTAAGTAGGTAGAACCGCCTATGAGCGTTGCCGACTCCCAGAGGACAACTCAGCTCCCAGTGTCATTAGCCCAGATCTGAAAGTGTTCTGTGGCCCAGATGCCACGGCGACAATAACCGAGATATCAAGTTATCGCGCTTGTATCTAACGAATTGCAATGAATTATCCAATGTTTATTATGTTAGATGAAGAGTGGACCGTGATCAATACAAGAATTCCTTTGGGGTGGTCTCTCTTTCTCATTTTCTTACGAGCGCTTTTCTCCCTAGGATATTCCCGCTATCCACTTGCCATCAATTCGTCGTCATTCCGTTGGATATTACCAAAGAGATTAAAATATAATAGGGCATAGAGGGGGCATTGGGAATATTTTCATACAAAACTTTGAAGCCTAAGCGTCATGTCCTTGTCGTGTCAGTTAGTATGAACGCGAGCTGTCATTTGGTCGAAATTGTTCTAGACTTATTCCACTTGGAATAACTTTTGACTTCAAATTTTCCTCGCTTTGTCCCCTCTATGCCTTATTATATTTTAATCTCTTTGGTTGGATATTACCTACATTTGACTTCGCCGTAAACATTTCTTTTATTTCCTAGTTATTTCTGTTCTACAGATGTGCCGCTTCTTTCTCTCTCCCTATCTTTACTATAATATTATAAAGAGGAAAGATTTGTATTTTTGTTACGAATAAACTCAAAAACTGCTTGACCGATTTTGAAAATTCTTTTATCAATAGAAAGCTAGAAGATCCCTGAGTAACATAGGCTATATTTTATTCCCGTATTCCCACGGGAACGGGAACTACGCGGGTGAAACCGCGCAGAACCGCTAGTTAATACATAAGAAGATAGAATATAGCATGCTCCGCTAGGTATGCTCAACGTTGAAACTGTCGAATTCGGTATGTACCTACCTACTGTTTTATTCGCAATTAGATCTTTAAATTATCAGGACAAATTATTAAATATTTTAAGAACCTAATCAAAACATAGGTATATAGCTATGTATGTACTTTCCAAGCAGTAACTTTGATAGTAGGTACGTAATATGTATATAATAAAATCTAAATTACCAATTCATACCTAGGTGTTGTCAAAGAAGTGACTGCCGCTAGCCGACGGCGGCCATTTGTGAGTTGTAACTTCAAATAGTAACATATTTTTTGAATAAGCGCCGTCCTCTAGCAATATAAGTTGTCAATATGAAAATAAATTTCGAAATCTAATATCTTGAAATGGTTTCGATCCCACCATTTTTTTCTTTACATACCTACCCTCTTACCGAAATAGTCCATGTACGTTACGATCTTTCGAAAGAAGAACGAGTTCGAGTAACTCATGCTTGAGAAGCTATATGTAAATTTTCTACTCTTTTTATATCTGGGAAAAGTCGTAGGGCGAGTTAATAGATTGGTTAGGTAATATTACCTACCTATGCAGTCAGTCTGTAGGTATACTAAGTTTCTCTTCCACGGTTTGGTGAACAAACTTATCGTAAAAGATCTAAAAGAGTTAGTTTTCAAGAGTTACTTTAACTACCAACTAGCTACGTAGTAGAGGTACCTAAGTGAAACCCTACCTAAGGTTGTGGGTGTAGATAGAAGCGATATATCAAAGTGTCGAGCAAATATTTGTAGACTATCTACTCAGGATGTAACGCACTTCCTTTAGTTACGAGTTCACTTTGTTTTGTATTTTTATGCTACGTTCATTTAGCTGAAATTGAAGAAAATATAAGAACAATAGCAGTTGTACAGTAGGTACTTTTCATAGCCTTTGCAATGTTAGAAATAGTTTCAATTAGAGATGAAACGGATAGTAGTTTGGCCGGATACCGGATACCGGATATTCGGCAAGCTACTAGGCCGGAGCGCCGGATATCCGGCTGCCGGATATTCGGCCCTTTATTGCGTTGACGCGATCAGTTTGATTTGAATATTGGCGCGGTGAACGCGATCGGAAATATTCAGGCGCATTCGAGTCGCACGTAAGCGGAGATCGGGTCGACTCGGGGGTGTTCGAGCACATGAGTAAAGAAACGGAACAGAGACAAAGCTTCTAAGGAGGAGAAGGAGTAGGGTTGGCAAAGGAGAATAAAATAAACAAAACGTTTATTAGACTTTTATTTGTACATTAGATTATTTACAAATTACCTACTCTAAATATTTTTTTATAACTTTTTATTTTTAATAAATTATTAAATCTTTTAATCTAATGATGAATTCTAAATCTAATGGATATAAAGTTTTTTCAAATAATCATTAAGGACGCTTCCACATGGCATAATATTTTTACAATCTTACACTCGATTCAGAATATCATTAGGTACCAATATTTACAATGTTTACGTCGAGTTCTTTGTAATGAGTAATTAAAGAATCTTTGCCCATATTTATAGGTTGTTCAGGTCTATTAACAAACAATTTTATTTCGTCACATATGTGATTTTCAAGACATTCATGCAAACTGTACAGTAGGTAACCATTTTACACCTCCGAATCTAATTATTTACACTTTCTTGACTTTTTAGTTTAATACTTTATTTTACCATAAACAATTTAAAATAACCATTTCTCACTAAGCAGGAGCGCGAAACAAATACGGCAACCATTGCGCGGCCCTCGGCATTTCTACTGACCGAGCCGGTTTTATCCAGTTGCGGCGCGTATGTGACGCAGCGCTAGTAGAAACGCACACAAGCATTGCATGCTTGTAGTAGTGTACCTACGACAGCGCGGTTGTATGAAGCTTTGTCTCTGTTCCGTTTCTTTACTCATGTGGTTCGAGTGTTATCGCGCGTGTCAGTTTGTGTTTGTTTCTCAGTTCGTTTGTTGTTTATTTCATTGTTTATCACTTGTCGTCGTGATTTTATCTTTGAATTCTGATAGATTAACAAGAAATGTCATCATCAAAAACACGATCGCCAATATGAAAATATTTTGATTTAAACAGTGACGATACCAAGTACGCGGTATGTTTATAGTGTATCAGTACCCGCAGTTGTCAAGGTTTGCTAGAATTGATCTTTCAGCACCTGGCAGTAGCGTTTACAGCGAAAGGCTATTTTCAGAAGCTGGTCTGGTATACGAAGCCAAGCGGAGTCGCCTCTTACCAACAAACGCGGAAAATTTGGAATTTATTCATCACAATTTGCCACTTGTTAATTTTGAGTATTAAACTAATAAATAATTAATAAAACAAACATTTTTGATGTGCGATTATAGAAATAAACGGTGTCCATAACCTATTGGAGTATGATTTGCCTTGTGTAAAATAATGAGATTTTTGAAATTTTACTATCCGGTATCCGGCCGGATACTGTATTACTATCCGGTATCCGGCCGGATACTGTATTACTATCCGGTATCCGGCCGGATAGTGAAAACAAGGCCGGATAGGCCGGATACCGGATAGTTACCGGATATCCGTTTCATCTCTAGTTTCAATATAAGTAATGTTACATAGACCAGGGTAGAAGCCTTTAAGTGAAAAGTGAAAAAAAATAGTAGTAGGATGAAACCCATTAGAAAAGGAGGGGAATATTATAAAAATGAAAGGAAAAATAAATTACGGGCGATCTGAGGTCGGAAAGGGGATGGGGGTGAGTTTTTTAGGGTAAAAAACGGTTTTTCTCGGTTTCCGGCAAAACTAAAATTCCTATCGAAGAAAGTCAAATGGCAAAGTTGTAGGTAATAAAAAGATCTAAAACTTTTTTATTTACACTTTTTTCACATAACCTCAAAATTTATGTGAAAAATTCAAAAAACCAAGATTTTGTTTTTTTATTTTTATCTTGTAAGTACATTTTTTTTTATTTTTAACGAAATTTGGAAAAACTTACCTTATTATGTCCCAAATACGCTGTAATTTATTTGATTAAAAATATTTAATTTTTTCACCTTATTTTGAATTAATATCGAAAAAACACCCTAATTTTCAATCAAAAATTCACCCGTCAAAATATCAGCTTTTTCAAAAAGTTGGTATGTTTTCTGTTCGTTGAAATCTCTACTTTCCGATGGTGAAAAAAAATATATGTTACTATAGTAAATCTTCTCAGAAAATGCAAAAAATCTTGTAAGTACTAAAATATCATTTGATTTCAATCTTTAGGTTATGTTACGTTAAGCATACTATTTTTTAAAGAAAATATTACGAATACGAACGAACAGATAGAAACAAATAAAATTCGTTATATTTTCTTTAGTCTCAAGTACTTCTAAAGTAGAGATTTCAACGAACAGAAAACATACCAACTTTTTGAAAAAAGCTGATATTTTGACGGGTGAATTTTCGATTGAAAATTAGGGTGTTTTTTCGATATTAATTCAAAATAAGGTGAAAAAATTAATATTTTTAATCAAATAAATTACAGCGTATTTGGGACATAATAAGGTAAGTTTTTACCAAATTTCGTTAAAACTAAAAAAAATTGTACAAGAATAAAAATAAAAAACCAAAAACTTGGTTTTTTGAATTTTTCACATAAATTTTGAGGTTATGTGAAAAAAGTGTAAATAAAAAAGTTTTAGATCTTTTTATTACCTACAACTTTGCCATTAGACTTTCTTCGATAGGACTTTTAGTTTTGCCGGAAATCGAGAAACACCGTTTTTTACCCTTAAAAACTCACCCCCATCCCCTTCCCGACCTCAGATCGCCCGTAATTTATTTTTCCTTTCATTTTTATAATTTTCCCCTCCTTTTCTAATGGGTTTCATCCTACTACAATTTTTTGGTTTTAAAAATTATCGACCCTGGTCTAACATACCGCTAGCGTAATGTGTGTAATAGGTAGGTAGGTATATAATAATATTACATTAGTAGGTACCTATTTAAAAGAAGGGAAGACAAATAAGTAATTTATTTGTTTATTAGATCATATAATTAACCCGTTCTATTTCCTTTGGAATGTCAATAACATGTGGACCGAACGTTAAAAGTGTTCTTAAGTCGTAGCCGTAGACATCTACACCAAATATAAAGATGAAAGATTTGTATTTTTGTATGTTTGTAACACATAAACTCAAAAACTATTGGACCGATTTCAAAAATTCTTTCACCATTAGAATACTACAATATCACTGAGTAACATTGGCTATATTTTATTGGGTGTTATTTAAATGGTTAGCAGAGTATTCGTATTTTTGTGAGCAGAAAAATATAATCTGTAAGCAGAAATAGCTAATTGGTCAGCAACTCATGGCCAGCAAACATTACAAAACCTATCAGCAATTTATGTCATTCTGGATGGCTGTAATTATTTTTGAGCTGCAATGAGCTGCTACTGTTTAATAAAATTTTGGTAAGCACTCAGAGGGGAAGCCAAAAAATATTTTTTGAGCTTCATATAAAAGTAGCAAAAATAATCTCAGCAAACTTGTCATGCCCAAAATGTGCGCATTTCTTACATAGATTAGGAAGGACTTTGGATTATGCAACATTTATGATTAATGATTATGATTATTATTACGTTTACAAGTAGTGGTGGTGGTTGTGGTGGTGTTGGTGGTAGTGGTGTGAGCGTGGTAGAGTGGGGGTAGGAGTGGGGGGTAGGAGTGGTGGGTAGGAGTGGGGGTAGGAGTGGGGGTAGGAGTGGGGGTAGGAGTGGGGGTAGCAGTGGGGGTAGGAGTGGGAGTAAGGAGTGGGGGTAGCAGTGGGGGTAGGAGTGGGAGTAAGGAGTGGGGGTTAGGAGTGGGGGGTAGGAGGGTGGTAATAGTGGGGGGTAGGAGTAGGTGGTAGTGGTGGGGTTGTAGGGGTGGGGTGTAGGGGTGGGGGGTAGGAGTGTGGATAAGAGTGGGGGTAGGAGTGGGGTTATGAGGGTGTGGGAGTGTGTGGAAGGGTTTGGGAGGATGTGGGAGTGTGTGGGAGTGTGTGGGAGGGTGTGGGAGGATGTGGGGGGTTTGGGAGTTTGTGGGAGCGTGTGGGAGCCTGTGGGAGCTTATGGGAGCGTGTGGGAGCGTGCTGGGGCGTGTGGGGATGTGTGGGAGCGTGCTGGGGCGTGTGAGAGCGTGTGGGAGCGTGTGTGAGCGTGTGGGAGCTTATGGGAGTGTGTGGGAGCGCTTGGGAGCGTGTGAGGGCGTGTGGGAGCGTGCTGGGGCGTGTGGGAGCCTTTGGGAGCGTGTGAAAGCGTGTGGGAGGATGTGGGGGGTTTGGGAGGGTGTGGGAGGTTGTGGGAGCCTGTGGGAGCTTATGGGAGTGTGTGGGAGCGCTTGGGAGCGTGTGGGAGCGTGCTGGGGCGTGTGGGAGCGTGTGGGGGCGTGTGGGAGCGTGCTGGGGCGTGTGAGAGCGTGTGGGAGCTTGTGTGAGCGTGTGGGAGCGTGTGGGAGCTTATGGGAGCGTGTGGGAGCGCTTGGGAGCGTGTGAGGGCGTGTGGGAGCGTGTGAGGGCGTGTGGGAGCGTGCTGGGGCGTGTGGGAGCGTGTGGGAGCGTGCTGGGGCGTGTGGGAGCGTGCTGGGGCGTGTGAGAGCGTGTGGGAGCGCTTGGGAGCGTGTTGGGGCGTGTGGGAGCGTTTGGGAGCGTGTGGGGGCGTGTGGGAGCGTGCTGGGGCGTGTGGGAGCGTGCTGGGGCGTGTGGGAGCGTGCTGGGGCGTGTGAGAGCGTGTGGGAGCGTGTGGGAGCGCTTGGGAGCGTGTGGGAGCGCTTGGGAGCGTGTGGGAGCGCTTGGGAGCGTGTGGGGGCGTATGGGAGCGTGCTGGGGCGTGTGGGAGCGTGCTGGGGCGTGTGAGAGCGTGTGGGAGCCTGTGGGAGCGTGTGAGAGCGCTTGGGAGCGTGTGGGAGCGCTTGGGAGCGTGTGGGAGCGCTTGGGAGCGTGTGGGAGCGCTTGGGAGCGTGTGGGAGCGTGCTGGGGCGTTTGGAACGTGTGGGAGCGTGTGGGAGCGTGCTGGGGCGTGTGGGAGCGCTTGGGAGCGTGTTGGGGCGTGTGGGAAGCGTTTGGGAGCGTGTGGGGGCGTGTGGGAGCGTGCTGGGGCGTGTGGGAGAGTGCTGGGGCGTGTGAGAGCGTGTGGGAGCCTGTGGGAGCGTGTGGGAGCGCTTGGGAGCGTGTGGGAGCGCTTGGGAGCGTGTGGGAGCGCTTGGGAGCGTGTGGGAGAGTGTGGGAGCGTGCTGGGGCGTGTGGGAGCGTGCTGGGGCGTGTGGGAGCGTATGGAAGCGTGTGGGAGAGCGTGGGAGCGTGGGAGTGGGAGCGTGTGGGAGCGTGTGGGAGCGTGGGAGTGGGAGTGGGAGTGGTATAATTTTTACGACATGTTTTCTCTGCTGTTCAATCATGAAGTCTTGCTGACCAAGTAGTTATTTTGCGGACCAAGTAACTATTTTGCGGACTGAATGTTTATTATGCAAACCCATGTTATTGTAAGCTGCCTATTTCTGATTTAATTTTTGACCATTATCAAAATTATTTGCCGAACAAGGATTGCTGCCTGATTTTTTTATTTGCGAACAAAATCTTTGTATGCCGACCAAATGATTTAAATGCAGATTTTTTGTGGCTAACCAAATTTTTTAATTGCTGCCCATTTAATTACTTCTCTATTTTATTAACGTATTCCCACGGGAACGGGAACTACGCGGGTAAAGCCGCACCGAACAGCTAGTAAGTTAATACTTATTATAAATACTATTTTGTTTGTTAGGCATGCTTTCGCGCCTAAACAACTAACACCAATTATGAAAATTCTTTCATCAATGGGAAGCTAACTACATTAATCAGCAGTAACATCAATGGGAACTACGCGGGTGAAATCGCGCCGAACAGCTATATTATAAAGAGGAAAGACTAGTAAGTATTTTTGTATGTTTTGTAACGCATGACCTCAAAAAGTAGTGGTCCGATTTTTAATTATTTCTACAATAGAAAGCTACATTATCACGGAGTAACATAGGCTAAATTTCCCTCCGTGTGAACGAGAACGGGAACCACGCGGAAGAAACCGCGAGGCGCTGCGAGTAAATCATAAAACAAGAGCATTTTATCGGTCCCATATAGGTATAGGTAGGTACTGTAGCTAAGTGCTGGATACGCCGCAAGACGTTTGTGTCAAATTACACTTTTTATTTCCGCAGATTTTATTATGGTAATAACGCGAGAAGGGCCATGAATAATGTTTTTCTCTATGTATAATATAACAGCATCATGAAGTTCTATGCTCTCTTAGGTGGAAAATTAGTATTTTATAGATTGTAGCATACCTAACACTACTAACTACACACACTACTAATCTTGATAATTTTTTTATGTTGTTTTGTTTATTTTTACTCCTTAAAGTTTATTACGGACCCCTTAAAGTGACAGGTGCTGGATCCATAGCCGAAATGGATGCTATTACACAACAACTCAATTGTAAGTTTCTTACCATGTTTTCCTTCACTGTTGGTAGGTACTAATGATACGAATGATTAAAAATAATCCTTAAGCCATCACCAGGAATCGAACCACCGGGCATCATACATCGGAGGCGGAACTGAGTAACTAGGTCCACATCTAGGGTACCTACTTTTTACTACAAAAAAAAAAATGGTACATGTAAAAACTGGTACAAAGAGAAATGCGTACCTATGTACTAGGTACAAAGTCAAAAGTCAAAAGTTTTTATTGAATGTAGGGACTTATAAAGTCCTCTTAACGAGTCATTGCGACTCCACCGCTTCGGTAGTTGGGGAGAAGAAGCAAAAACACCTAGAAACGTGAAATATGCTATTTATAGGTGTGTTATATGTCGTAGGCAACCGCTATGAAGGGGTTTTTAAAAATTGCCATGGGAACGGGAATAATCTGAATCCGCCGCGCAGGGCATCTACCTGCTCGTTTATATTAGGAACTACGTTTGTTGTATACCTACAGGGTAAGGTACCTACGTGTAGGTAGTCAAGTAGCAGCGTTCCACGGACGACGACAATAGTTACTCCGATTGTGTTTGCATTCCTTTACAGAACGGGATAGATTTATGGTCACGCTACTGAACATTTCCAGATTTTCTAGAACTAGGTAAGACCAGTTAACATACAAATCAAAGAAATGTTCCGCAAAAATGAAATTTCCAACAAAAGTTTAAGAATTTTCTTAGGTGAATAAGAGAGAATTTCCCAGAAATTTTAGGCATTAATATGTAAAATTTCTGCGAGGGCTGTTTTGTGCGTAATAATAAAAGAAAATTTTCGCAAAGAAACACCTGAGACGAGGCACGCTAACTATACTTACGACTATGCAGAGAGTGTAACTATATAGCATAATGTGTAATTCGTGTTCCTTCGTTAAATGTATAAGCATTATCCCACGAGTAAACTAATAACTCTAAGTATATCCAATATGTATTTAATCAATATACATTAAATTAAATACTTTCATCATAAATTATATCATATTAAAAAAACATCTACGACAAAATTGTATATTATTTGTAAAAGAAAAAAAATACAAACTTTATTATACCTACCTAGGTAGGTAAAGTAGGTGGATTTATAATCTACGGTGCATTTTGAGAGTTTTAGCATGGGTTTATTTATCGGAAACGTGTATTCTCGTTTAGAGTGCCTTGTTATTAGACTTTTGACGTTTCTAAATGTATTTCTTTACCTACAGAAATAAATGATTTTTGGATTTGGACTTGGTGCGATAACAAAGCTTTGATAAAATTAGGGTGAAAAAAGTTATTATAGGGTGAAGTGTTATGCACAATTTTTTTCAAATTTAAGGCTCCTTCAGTAATGAAGATACGTCAATATTACATGTAATTAAATCAGTACAGTAAGGATAATATTCTAGATTTACGATAGAACACGTTATAAGAAACTTTTAGATACGTAGGTACCGACGTAAAAAAATATTGCGACTAAGTAGATTTACTTATTAGTATTAGTAACTGCTTCGGTACTTACTCAAACAGGAACTAGTAAAAGTATTTTTGGTACTACAATACAAGGAATATTCGAAATGAATAAGCAGAAAGTTTTGTTGTAAGAATGAACTTCGTTCATAAAGGAAGGCGCGGGATCGTGACTGGGCAGTTCTGCACTTTTTGTGGAAGAATTTGTACATCATTTTAGCTGAATAGTACCCTATCAAAGATTTGGATGGTCGGTACTTTGGTCATCGTCTGGCTACCAGCCAAGGAAACCTCTATAGATATCGTAAATCATTTTATACCATTATCAGTTACTTAATACTTAACCTACACCATGTTGTTTTTCTTAGTTACCTAGGTCAATTCTAAGGCTGTCTGAGAGAAATCGCTTAAAGCGGTAAGTCCGCTTATTATAAACATGTTTATGGTTGAGAGTGGTTAGGTTAGGTTAACTACTTGCTCTAATTAGGTAAATTTAATTAGGGGCAGGGTAATAAAAAGCGATAATTCTTCCAAATGTATCCGACTTAGCAGGCTCAGGCCTCAGACTATGGGGCCCGCTGTAGGTACTCGTATTACACTAACAATGGGTTCGATTCTTCGACAGCGACTAAACTTATTGCATTTTAGTCCTGTCATTTTCTTTCTCCTGGAATAGAAAAGAGACGAGAGATATTTAGTCCTGTCAACTAAGGCGTGTTTAGCAATTTTAGCGACGATGTAACAAGGTCATGGATAAAAGTGACAGATAAGCACGTTCTTATGGTTCAAATTAGTTGTTTTTTACATGCTTATCATTACCTAACTCTTTATCTATGGTTTGTTTCTGTCCTTTTCCTTCCGTATTCTATGAATAAGGATAGGCTAACTTAAAATTAGGAACTTTAGCTGGTCAGCCAGAATCGAGTCCACTAAGTTGCTAAACTGTCGCAATTAAAGAAAGATTGTTATTATTGTTACTAGGAACTTATCTCGGAACGCTGAATAAGTCGCGAGCAAAAGCTAGTACATATTTCAATAAATAATCCATCGATCCCACGCGCGTTCGCAAGTAATAATTCAATACGTAACCATGGATTTATTCCTAAATTTATCACAGTTTTACGGTTCGAATCCTCCGGTGTCCTAAATCAAAATTTGCGACATGGGTTGAATATTACAGGTAAATTTATAGATAACTTACCTAAGCAACTTTACTTTCTACATATTGTAGATAAACAAAGATAGAATATTAGGACATTTCGTATCCCAATAAAAAAAAAACTACGTTTTACTGTGGATTTATATTATAGTTACTTAGTCGTCTTTTCACTAACGCATAGAAGCAATGTAGGTAGGTACTAATTTTATTTCTGACTTAGGATTAATCAGTTAGGAACCGCCGGTTCCAATTGTAACCGAAACACAATTAAAAATCTATTGTGTTTGTGATTCATGGTCTGAGACGTTAAAAGTAACCAGGATCACAGTAGAATAAATAGTACTAGCGTAGTTACTCTTTATTATACTGTGATCATAGGATAAGAGTTAGACAGTATACCTAACTATGATAGATAAAATTTATCGTTACGTATTTTACCTAATTAATCGTACACACATAAAACCTCGACCATAAGTCTGTGGGTGAAAGATAAAGTAGAAGTTGTCAAGGAATACGCGAAAAGTCATTAGTTTTATGATCATCTTCATAATATTTAGTGGGTCCATAATCTATAAACCTAGTAAGTACTTATATATTCCGATTTAATGGTTTGCAAATAATCGTCATGTGAGATTTTATCACCTCCACATGATTGCATTATTCTAGCTATATCTTGTTTTACTATTAATAGGATCATTGTAGGTAGGTACTTTATGCGTCAAGTGGCATAGGAATAAATAAAGATGGATACGTTAGAATCCGAAAACAGATTTTAGAGAAATAATACCTAATAATAGAGTAGATAGTGACATCCATGTGGTAGTCTTGGGTACTGTGAACTATGCCAACTACCTAGTTTGTCCACAACCTCGCGTTTCGTTCTTTTAAATATAAATTTTTCTGGCGCCCACTCTATTATGGAGTAGCGCTACATGGAGTAGCGCTACATGGCTAACCGACTTATTTATTTTTACTCTTGCAAGACACTTAACAGTAGTTTCTTAATAAATTACTGGCTATGGTTAAGGTTTTTCACAATAATGATAGGTATGAAAAAACATTTCCTTTTATAATTATCTCCTCATAAAAGACAAATAAAAAACTAACTAAATAAGCGAACTAGTTCGCCGTAGGACTGCGACCTATATTGAGCGCTCCCAATGGCGATGTGTGGTTAGAGCCCGCTTTTTATGAGTGACGCTCGAGCTCGAATCTGGGCGATTAACAATTTGTTTAGCATGTATCAATGAGTTTTAGAAAACTCGCAGGTCCCAGTATTTATTCTGAGGCATTACCCCGTTTAGGGATCCAAATATATACAGTGGTGGTCAGATAATTAGAAACACTGCCAACGGTCCTTGACATTAAGTAAGATACTTCTCCGCAATCGTTTTTATTTTGAAAATAAACAATAAATAGGACAACAATATGTTCAACGATTTATCATTGATTAGAAAAACAATATAAATTCCATTGCACAAGGGCAGTTTCAATATTACATTACGGACAAACATTTAAACCAATTTTAAGTTATAAACAATAATGGTCAACTAATTAGAAACAACAACAAAAAAGTATAAAAATTTTTTTTTTAAAGTATTAGTAATTAGTATTGTTATTTAAGAAATAGCTACTATCCCAAACCTATCAATAGTTATAATTAATATTAAGTGGAGTATCCCTTAATGCCAATAACAGCACTGCAACGACGTGGCATTTTGATTCAATCAATTTCGTAAAATTTTCTAGGGGGATTTAATTCCATGCTTCAAAAAATGCTTCATTTAGTTCGTTTTGACTGGTGTTACGTTTGTTTGAGACTTTCTTTTTAACAATAAACCAGAGATTTTCTATCGGGATTAAATCCGGACGATTTGCTGGCTAGTCTAAACTGGATATACGCTGTTTGCTAAGGAAACATTTGACGCTATTGGGCGTGTGTTTAAGGTCATTGTCATGCTGAAAGATCCAGGTTACAGGCAAATGATCGTCCGAGTATGGAATCATTGTGTGCTCTAAGATATTTTAGTATTGCCATTGATCCATTGTACCTTCAATCTTCCGAACGGGTCCAACTCCATATCCGGAAAAACACCCCCAAACTTTAATCTTACTGCCACCGTCCTTGACTATACTCCTTGTGTATTTATAATTAAAAGCATTGTTTACAGGACGTCTAACATAGCGCTTTGCGTCGGAATTTACCATATTTATTTTTGTTTCATCTAAAAATAACACTTTTTTCCATTCTTGTACCGTTCAATTAACATATTTTTTTAGCGAATAATAATCGCTTCTCTCGGTGCTGCTTGGTAAGAAGCGGTACCTTTCGAAAGATTCTATCAAACAATTTAGCTTCTACTAATCTTCGGCGTATCAATCTTGGCGAGATGTTTCTCGGGTCATCAGGCGAAAAAACTTCATTTATAATCTGGTTGGAGCCTTTAATTGGGTCTTTTTTAGAAACACTAACAACAACTTATCTTCTCTGGGAAATGTTTTTCTTTGCCGCGCCTTTCTAAGAACATTTTTTCAACAGTTCCATGTGTTTTGTAATGATCAATTGCATTAAAAACTTTCTTTACAGAACAATTTAAGTGCTCAGCTATTCTTCTGTACGCCCACATATGATCTATACGTAAATAAACAATGATTTGCCTAGTTGACGCGACACATCTTTTTTTTTTGGCCCATTTTGAACAAAATAAAATTCAGATTAAATTTTGAATTGCCGCTACAATAATAGAAAAAGCCAAGAAAAAAATGTTATTCTCCAATTTCTAAAAAAAGAATGAGTTATGGATACTTTTTTTAAATGTTTCTAATTATGCGTCCAAGCGGCAAGTTACAGAAAATAAACTCCTACATGTGTAAGACTCATTTTGTAATTAAAAATAACATATGTTTTATATTTTATGCATTTAATGAGTTTTTTATTTGAGTGGTTATATTATTGCATAATTATTAATTATTGAATGTGTATATTTTTTACGAACATTTGTACGTTGAAGTTATACTTTCCTTATTCATAAGAAGTGTTTCTAATTATCTGACCACCACTGTATATATATATATATATATATATATATATATATATATATATATATATATACCGAGGGGGTAGGCAGAGGTATTCCATTACTGGATATACCTACATTTCACGAAATATATTAGACCCCTAAACGTGATAGGTGGTGAGCCCATCGCCGGACCGGGTCTGTTTACACATGTCTCAGAATTAATTCTGAGACCTGCGGGTTTCCTCACGATGTTTTCTTTCACCGTCGAGCTAGTGATAAATATGTACGTAAGTTTTTGAAAAACTCATTGGTACATGCCATGATTCGAACCCGTGCTTCACTGATTTTCGGCCGGCTCTTTAACCGTCCGGGCTATCACGTGCTGCTCTTTCCAAAAATATACTGGTGAAAAGTAGGTATTTCCAGGAACGGAATCCAGGAGCTTATTTTATATTTTTAAATAAATAAAATACTAGGTAAGTATATCAAAATTAACGAATTATTATTATAACTCTTAACAGTGTTTTACAGGTAACAAATCCATTGCTAGATTCAACCTAGAGAATAACTAAAAATATTATTATTTAACTAAAAAAAATTATCTAAATATATTAGCTTTCTAATACTTAGCAAAAAAAAATACTAGATATAAAAACTGTGTTTACTTTACCTTCGATCGTAGCAAAAGAACATCTATGAGTACCTAAATAGTTAGTACAAAACATATACTTACAGAAAACTATTAAATAAGTAGGTAGTATAGTTATTTGCAGTAGTTGCAGTACTTAGTAAAAACTAAATAAATTATTTACAAAGGAGATCCAAATAATAAATGTCGTACTGACAAATACAATTGTAAGAGTTTTATTTTCTTATAGAAATTCGGGGCGAGTGTATACATAAGGAGTGTAAACAAGTCAGTAGTTCGGTTGGTCGTTTAATCTTTCACTTGCGCATCTCCGCTGGCCATGTTTATAGACTCTGCCTCCATTTTATGCTGTTGATCGAACTCCGGCTCCATTTTGTTTTGTGGCAATGGTTCTGTGCTGTTCTGTTGTAATGTTTCTGCCTCCATTTTGTTATGTTGTTCATGAGGGTCCCCAGCTCCCATTTTAGTTACTTCACCCTAAGAAAGTACTTTATTATTAGTTTGTAGTTGTACAATCTCGTATGCTCCTATTAGCTATGCAGAACTATCGTATGATTTCAATGACGCGAATACAACGCGACCGTGACGATAGGAGAAGGCTGATAAAACATATAATTTTACTAGCGAACCGCCCCGACTTCGTTTGGGTGCAATGCTAATACTAAAACCTTCCTCTTGAATCACTCCATCTATTAAAAAAAACGCATCAAAATCCGTTGCGTAGTTTAAAGATTTAAGCCTACATAGGGACAGGGATATAGGGACAGAGAAAGCGACTTTGTTTTATACTATGTAGTGATAACTATTTTAAATGTGTTTAGAAAGTCGCATCCGCAAACACCACGATTTGTATCAAATTACTGTTTTTTCAATTTTGAATTTTTAATACCTACCTACTCAATATTGTTTTCTAGGTCTGTGATATTTTTATCACAAAGTAAAACACTCAGTTATAATTAAATTATACGCTAAGTGTAACATTACTCTGTAATATCCCAATAATTTTTACTTTATTTCTAGACTTACATTTCCATCGCCGACCGCTATTTCCATTGCACTATTTGAGTTGTGCCTGCGTCTATTCTTCTTTTTAGCATTCTCTTCAAACTTTTCAATGTACTCAACTTGGCTGATGTAATCGGCTGGTTTCTCTAATTCATATACTTTATTCAATGGTATATCTAAAACAATAAATTAAATTTAAGTCTAAAACTAGATGTTTGATGACGAGCTGTGGACAGCTTACTTGTCTAAAGGATAATTATGTATTTAAGATGTTGAACAAAATTGTATTACCAGATCCAATCACCTCCGGTACCATGTAAGGGTACAGCCATCCCACCAAAGGAGTTTGGCCCGCCACATAGTGAGCTTTCTTGTGATAAAACAGGAAACCATCCAGGATTGGTGGCAAGTCTTCAAATGGTGACGGTGGGTATATCAACATAAATCTGTAATTATCAAAAAAAAAACACTATTTTCCGTAGCTGTGAAATATGTTGAGGGGCCTCTAACATACTGCTGCAATCTTATGAAATATATGAGTCATATGAGGAACCAAAGGAAATTTATTTTTAAAGGATAATAAAAAGAATAACAAACATTAAAATATTTTCCAGTCGGGTAAAACACCCAACTGCTTATTGACACCCCAACAGATTTTTTCAAAACTATCTAAATTACGATCCACAATTATATTTACAATAATTAAATATGTTTAAAAGTATTATCCTTTATAATAAAGACCACAAAAAACTGTAGAAAGAAATAATATAACGCCAACAACAGTTCCACCAGTTCACAAAAAAAACACTAAAATTTCTTAACTTTTAGCAAAGTTAAGTGGTATTTTAATGTATGTAAATGTTAGGTATTGTCAGGGCGGAATAAATATTTTTTGGGTTTATATTGGTAAACTGTCTACAAACCGTATTTTTCACGAAGTTTTTTTTATTTTGCAGTTGTATCTTTTATTTTATTGAAGGTGTCGACATTTGGTACACTTCACTTTTCAGGCTCACTTCGAAGTGAGCCATCACTGCTCTTTATTTACTGTCTTCGTTATGTCCTTCTTCAAGATATAGATAAGCTAATAACTCTAATTAATTGCAATATAAACAGTAACAGATATAAGTAATTTCGCATTTATAATATTAGTAGTGCAATTTCGAGGCAAGGCTGGTTTTGATTCCTGGTAAAGCACTACCAACAAGTTTTTCAAAAACTTATTTTATTTTCTTATTATCACTACCCCGACGGTGAAAGAAAACGGCGTGAGGAAACCCGCAGACCCAGAATTAGTTCTAAGGTACGTATAACAGCACCTGTTACTAGCAATGGGATCACCACCTGTACGGTTAATACAGTGTCCGAAAAATACATTTATAAAAATTAAGTACCCACTACCAAAAATGAAATTTGTCTACCAACCCCTTTGGGGATACGACGTGAGCATATACAATTTCGAGAATATTTCGAAAAACAAATTACTTTCACTCAATTTATTGACCTCATACTTCCATGTAGAATTTGGAAGTTGTAAGTCCTAGAAACAGAGCTGGTTGCTGTTCTGGGATGCCACAAATTAATACACTTTTGCTCCACGCCACCACTACAATACGCTAATGCTGTGAGAATTCGATAAAGACACATCTGTCTTCAACGAATATATCGACCTCAATTTGTTTAATATGTGTTGTTATTACCTTTTGAGGTAGAAAGAAACCATGGAACCATCGGGCTACTCAAATAGAGATAATTTCTATCAATTATTAAATATATTATTTAACTACATTTGTTATTCTAAGTTATTCCTCAACATTGCGGGGTGCCCATAAATTCAGTAGCGGCGTAAGGCGTGGGCGACGTGGGCCAACAACGGCCTCGCGGTCCAAGGGGCCTCGCGCCTCGAAGGCCCCGAACGCAAAAATATAAATATAATTACTTATCAAGCAATAAAGAATAAAAACAATAGAACTAGATTAGTTTATTTGACTATTACAAATAGTTGGCCTCACTAAGGAGTTTTATTAAGGAGAGGAGAGTTATTAAGGAGTTCAGTATGGCTAAGAGTAGCAAAATTTCAGTTTCTTTAATTGTTTGAGGTATACAAGACGTAATAATAATATTAATATATATATATATATATATATATATATATATATATATGTTAGTATCAAAAAAATTTTTCCTTAAAAGAAACTGTTTTCTCATCATCCATCAGGGGGCCTCGCAAAATGTATCTTGCCCACGCCAAATTTTTGTCTTGCCCCGCCACTGTAAATTGGTATTAAAAGTGACGATAATTGGTCAAAAAACGGATTTTTGGTAAAACTGAAAAATTTAATACTCCCGGTGATTTAATTACGTTTAAATTGATAACACTCTTGAGGATCTATAATATTCTCCGATTTTTTTTAATTTTTCATTAACTCTCCATACAGATATTTTACTTCTTGAATACAGGGAAGACCTTAAAGTGTCGATAATTGGGTGTTTTACCCTATTTGTATTAGTTTTGAAAGAATTAATTAGTATATAAAACATACACTTACTTTTTAAATTCTTCTGGAGTGCACGGTGTTTTTGGCAGCAATTTAAAAATGACCTGGTTTTTTTTTGTTAAGGTATGCAAATCAGGGTTCTCTGCTAGTTGGGTTTGCAGCCAATAGTGTCTGAATTCAGTCTAAAATCAGAAAAAAAAACACTTTATTTATTCTGACTGTCACACCACTCCTTCCAAAATTATAAATATAGCTTAATTAAAAAACTCACATGTTTTACAAACCATGTGTACAGTACAATATTGCCAAAACTATAAATTCTTGGATCACCATACACTTACAAATTAAATTATGATAATATATTATACCTACGTATAGATAAAGTTATACTCGAGCAGTGATATCCGTATATGAAAATCAGTGGCGAATCTTGGCATGTACCAATGAGTTTTTCAAAAACTTACGTACATATTTATCACTAGCTAGACGGTGAAGGAAAACATCGTGAGGAAACCCGCAGGTCTCAGAATTATTTCTGAGACATGTGTAAATAGACCCGGTGCGGCGATGGGCTCACCACCTATCACGTTTAGGGGTCCAATATATCTCGTGAAATGTGGGTATATCCAGTAATGGAAAACCTCTGCCTACCCCCTCGGGGATAAAAAAGGCGTGAGATTATTATATTAATAAATAATAATAATAATATAATCTCACGCCTTTCATCCGTATTATATTATAGATAAAGTTTATTAAAGTTGCTTCAATATAAATATTTCTAAATCCAAAAATATATTTGATAATTAGTCCAATTCTCTGTATTTACTACTTAAAGATACAGTTTCAAGAAAAAGAAGAAAATATTTAATAAAAGAATCACAAATCCTACCTCTCCATCAATCATAGGTTGGCTGTTCCATGCGAGGAGATCCAATATATACATGGTATTTATCTTCTCCAGATAGAAACAATCTAGCACACAGCACCTATTTTTTGTTTTAGTGCCATAGTTGTTGCCTCCCGGTAAAGAAGTCCGGAGTGCAAATTTAAAGTGGCCATATTTTGTGTAGCACTTGGTAAGATTCTGTAAAGTGGAAAAAGACATTATATTATTCTGTGGTTTTCAACTGTTCTACATAGAACAAGGTATCTATTCAATTAACAAAAAATTATATCATTTGTATAAAAAAAACCTTTAATGCTTATTGTGAAAAAGGTTAGGCACATAGTTGGTGTGATAAATTATTATTGATAACTATCGGAATTTTATTTAATTCATATCATTCATTTATTATTTTTTGGGGGGCTTACAGCTACATTTACAAGTTAATAATCCTCGCTCGTGGACAAGTACAGCACAGGCACAAAACTTTGTAATGAATAACAAAACAATTATCATTAATGTGTTTGCTATGCCTGTGATCTTGACATGAGATTAAAAAGAGCTGCTCTTGAGTTTCTTGCTGGATCTTCTTGGGGTACTGCATTTGGAACCAGCCACTCGTCGGTGGAGATGGGCTGCTGTTTACATTTAGCCAATCTTCATGGATGAGTTTAGAGTGCCTTGTTATTATAAACTATTGACGTTTCTTAGTGTGATATTCCATACCAAAGAAAATAAACGAGTTTTGAGTTTGAGTCTTGTAGTGGTCCAGACTAAATGAATCACTTACTTGGTTAGCAACCACCAGCAATCTGACACCTTTCGGGCATGGCACAACATACCAGTTCTCATGGAAATCTTGTGGCTTCTCTACCATCCACTCTGACATCATCAGGACATTACTATATGTTGGAGATGCTCGATGGAATCCAGCTACATAGATGTTTGGTCTATAGAAAACCTAAAAATTTAGAAAATTATTGGACATGATTAACAATTTCTGTCAACCGCAGTGAAAATATCAAATGTAGAAAAGGTATTAAAATTTAATCCCAAAACAAATATATAGATTTATTTTCACCATTTGTATAATCGAGTACATGCTTAATGAGTAGATGCTTAATGTACTAATAGTTTGTGCAACATGATCCTGGCACATCCCAGACACTGAACTATGTTTCGATAGTACATAAACTTACTTTTTTTTGTGGCTTAAATATTTCATTCTCTTCTACAGCGTTTACAAGTTCCAATATTCCTCTAAATTTGTCTAGCTTGTTTTGTCGATTACTAAAAATGACAAGAACCATTATTACATTTTGTGTTTCTTGTTAATAAAAATATGTAACTAGAAAAAATAATTTTGAACTAAGTATAATTGAATAAACTACTGTATTTAGAGCAGTGATAGCCCGAACGGTTAAAGAGCCGGCCGAAAATCAGTGAGGCTCGGGTTTGAATCCTGGCATTTACCAATGAGTTTTTCAAAACTTACGTACATATTTATCACTATCTCGACGGTGAAGGAAAACATCGTGATGAAACCAGCAGGTCTCAGAATTAATTCTGAGACATGAGTAAATAGACCCGGTCCGGCGATGGGTTCACCACCTATCACGTTTAGGGGTCCAATAAATCTCGTGAAATGTGGGTATATCCAGTAATGGAATACCTCTGCCTACCCCCTCGGGGATAAAAGGCGTGAGATTATATTATTATTATATTGTATTTACTGGCCCAGGCAAGCATTTATGAATCACATTGAATTCATTATTTATTTAATGAAAAATTATCTATAATATATAAAGCATTGTATAAAAATCTCGTGTCACACTGTTTGTGGTGGAACTCCTCCAAAACAGCTCGACGGATTTAAATTAAAAAATTAATTATACCTAGCTATTGGGTAGGTAAGTCCTAAAATATTTTTTATACTCCATTTATATAGCAGTGCAATGTTTGTCGGGACAGCTAGTTATATTATACAGTTGTAACAATTAAGATTTTATTATTGCAAGGCATACAAATCCCAATCCGCAGTGGGCTCGCGTGGGAGATTATAGCCCACACTTCCTCATGTGTGAGGAAAGACCCTTAGCTCAGCAGTGGGCTGTTACGGGTTGATGATGATGATGATGATGAAGGCATACAAACTGTTTTTGAGTTTCAAGTAAATCTTTTCTTCGCTCCTCCTGGTTGCCAAATTTCCCCCAGTTCTTGTACTGAAGTTCTCTCTCTTTACAAATATCATTAGAATCTAAAAGCGCGTTGTTCAATTGATCCACTATTTCATCCATTTTTAAATGTAAATACGAGCGAAGCTAAAAATTATGAACAGAATAGATGAGCGAATTTGTTTGGGACTGTACCTAACCGCGAAACCCAGAGTATACGTATCACAGCACAGACCTATACCACAGTACAATCAATAGTACTAGCGCAGCGTAGCCAATACTAAATCCTTTAAATAATGTACATACTTTGTGTATAAACTAAACAGGGAGGGAAGAAAGCCCGACCCAAAGCAAAGAGTATAGTACCTATACAGGGCTCAACAATTTCTTTTCGGCGGTCCTTGACCCCGAACCGACCGAACCGAACCGAAACCCAAATGGCCAATGGTGACTGACATTGACAAGTAATGACAACGACACCAACAACCAACAAGGACAGTGCTGCCAACTAGTTTTAGCGAAAACGCGCTGTCAGTGCTGTAAAAACGCGCTAGAACGCGCTAAATGGCACTTTTTTTTAAATCGCTATATTTCGCGCCAACCACACATGGTTTTACTATTTAATTTTGTTGTTGTTCGTTACAATAAGTAGGTACCTATTTAGATAAAAATAAATTTTATGATAGTATGAAATGAAACAAAGATACAAAAATTTAATATTTTTCTAAAATGAACGATGATGAATGTTGCAACCTTTTTTTAAATCACATTTATTGTGCTGAATACACTTTCAATATTAGCGTTCTAGTGGGGTAATGAAAAAACTTTCATTGCTAAGGAGAATATTTCTTTAAAAGGACATGTACTAAAGGCATATTTTGAGTCTTTTACTTCAATCCAGAATTTCTATAGTTTCATATAATTTAAAAAAGCGCTAGATTTAGCGCTAGGCGCTAAAACGCGCTTTGAGGAAAAAAAAAGCACTAGATCTGGAGCGAAAAGCGCTAAGTTGGCAGCACTGAACAAGGACGTCGTAAGACGTAAATGACTTTTTTTCTAGTGTTTTTATTGGCATACTATTAAAAAGTCTATACTAGTCTAATGAATGAAAGCTAGCACTCTAGAAAGATGTGGGCCCACCCTAAAAAATACCATTCCTCATACATAAAATAACTTCATCCTCAATTATACCTAATAATCAAAGATATTATATAGTTATAGAATCTTTGCCTAATAATAATATACTTACCATCTATTTGATTTACCTTGTTGTTGGTAATTTAAGAGCGGAGCCCTAGCTATAGGAGGACCTAGCTATATCAGCGACTTAAACTACACAGTTTTGGTCAGGACACAGTTAGAAGAAAAAGAATCATAGCATCATAGGATAGGATTAACTGAAACCCATAGGTATGTACTTGCAAAGAGGTTGGAATAAAATCATTCAGAATGATTTTATTCCAACAAAGTTACGCATGTGCTGATAGTCAGTGACCCTAGGTTCATATATAATAATGTACTCTGTGACCCTAGGAGTAAAGTGTTCTGTGCAGTGAGTGACCAAAGTGTGACCACCTAATAGTGTTCTGTGGACCACCTTGCCGTGCCGTGGCTGGCCGATTCATGGCTGGGGCTAGGAAAAATCCCTAGCTACGCCAATACCATCAATCAAGGAGTTTTTTTTTAGAAATCGATTTAAAGGCGGCAATATTGATTAACATACCAAAAAAACATAAGTGGGTGTTTATGAAGTGGCAGCACCGTTGCTAGGATACGATCATAGCTGTAAGGACTAGAATCCAAAGTCCAATAAACAATAAAAAAAAGATACGATCACACCCGAACCATGTACTATGGAAGCCGAAAAGAGCCGAATCTTTGATTAGATCACGTGGTACTTTCTTCCTTCGTGTCGTGGCGCGGCGAAGTGGTGGCGAAGCTAGCTTGTTCAGCTGCTCGTCGAAGCGGCTGTCGGACGGTCGCCTCTCAGCGAGTCTGCATACGATGTAGCGGCCATTTTTGTTCTTAGTTTTTAATAACGTGCGACTATTTATGTATATAAACGGATATTTAGGAAATTTTCAAGATGACTATTATAGTCTTTCTAATAGATACGTCAGCTTCTATGAATCAAAGAGCTTATTTGGGCGGACGCCCAACGTTGCTCGATGTAGCCAAGGGCGCTGTGGAAACGTTCGTAAAGGTAGGTGCAGTGTCATCGACTCGTCAACCGTTTAGTTTTGTGATTGATTAGTTTTTCGCTAGTTAATATGTTTAAATTATTACTTCCTAGGTTCGTCAGCGTTCTCCTGAAAGCAGAGGGGACAGGTATATGCTTCTAACTTTCGAGGAGCCACCCGCGAACATCAAGGTTAGTGTAGCAAAGTGAACACGTTTTAGATGATTTTCATAAAGATTTTACATAGATAAACATGATAGATGCCGGTTTTGTGATGTCGCAATGTGAGGCACTTTATCCTGGAATGTAGAACATTTACATACTTCGAAAGTGCGAATTTTACTGAAATAGTCTTCACGACGACGTAAACAGGATGATCCACCGCTGGTCCGCTGCCGTTGCTTGCGATAGCGCTCGCGACTGCGCTGTGCCTTTACCGCTCTCCTATTGGTCAATTTCGCTCACACAACGAAATGGCGATTTGGGGGGAAATACAAATCAACGCTTGTAGCAAATGAAATATTCTGTATAAAACTCAGAAAAATGGAATTTATGTGAAATTTGTTGAATTATGCATTATGTACCTAGTACTGTTTCTTTTATTCCATATCACTGACTTATGCCAATGCACACAGTGTACCTACTGTTGTTATTTTATTAATTAGGTACCCATAGATTATTCTTGGTCCCATGATAGGTAAGTTAAATTATGAGCCAAGTCAAAGGCTTGGATTATTATCATTAACTATTAAATGGTTGTGTTGGTAACTATCTATTCCTCTAATAATATAATTTTATATCCATTAAATTGTTGACATCCAGCTAGTCTGAAAACATGCAAATTTTGGATATTTATATACAAAAAAAAATCTTTGAAATACCTACCTCCCTACCGGTTTTAAGAATTGTATAAAGTCTAGAAGTCTTGGATTTCACATTTTTGTAAATAAATCAAATCCAGTGATATTTAATAGTAGATATCAATCTGGGCTAAAAAACTTCTTCATTTTAATAAAAGAGATTAAAATATAATAGGGCATAGAGGGGACAAAGCGAGGAAAATTCGAAGCCAAAAGTTATTCTAAGTGGAATAAGACTATTACAATTTCGACCGAATGACAGCTCGCGTTCATACTAACTGACATGACACTTGAGCTTCAAACATGCTTCAAAATTTTGTATGAAAATATTCCCAATGCCCCCTCTATGTCCTATTATGTTTTAATCTCGTTGATTTTAATAAATATCTTAATCGATAATCGATAAAAGTTCAATAACTCCTTCAACATGTTTCATCAGTCATCACAGACATTCTATTGAAAAGTATTGATGAAGGAGATTTTATATATTATGGGATGGGATACTTAGGCCAAACAACATGACTATGCTATGAGTTCAGTTCACGAAATCTCCATAGATCCTACTTGGGCTCCCTGGTGGGTAAAGAGTTTTGCAATTAGGTACCTATCTTAGTCGTAAGTAATGAAATGACTTATAATTGTGGGAATACCAGAATATGATTTGGGTAAATTTTATTACGGAGTTCGTATTGTAGTTAGTCCACTCAACAAATAACCCAACAGTAGGTGTAGAGTGTATAATAGTTGTTCCGCGCGGTTTCATCCGCATAGTTCCCGATCCCTTGGGAATACGGGAATAAAATATAGCCTAATACTATGTTACTCAGGGATATTCTAGCTTTCCATTGGTGAAAGAATTTTTAAAATCAGCCAAGTAGTTTTTGAGTTTATTCGTTACAAACACCGCTAGTGCTGTACTATTATAGCGGTTTGACCCGCGTGGTTCCCGTTCCCGCGGGAATACGGGAATAAAAGACAAAAATTAGCGGCTGCGTGGATTTAGATGAAATTTGGTAGGTAGATAGATTAGGACCTGGATTAACATATAGGCTACTTTTTATCCCGAAATAACGCGAACGAGTGTTTAATAAAAGTACTTTTTTCGAAAATTTTCACTCTTTCGGAACGTGTAGTTCGAAAATGGGTAGGAATTTAAAAAAAGTATATAAGATAAAAGTTGCAGAATATTTTATGAGCATTCTTTACGTAGAAGATATTTTTTTCTCTATGACACACCGAAAGATTTTAGCTAAAAACTCAAAAGTGGGAAGTTTAATCCCCTCCCCCCACTCCGGCGGACCTCCTAGACGCCGGGACTTTTAGTATGTTCACTCCCTTAGCACCCTGAACTACTTACTGAAGAAATCGCTTAGGTCCCCGCTCACGCACTCTACAACCATTTATTGAGTGGCCTATTGTAGTAATTGACTGATCAACTGGTATCAAAAAGTATTTAAATATGCCAATTCTTATATGTTTTTTTAAAAGTCTTGTAAGAGTGTGACATTTACTTACAAGGAATTGCTAAGTTTTTTTAAATTTATAAAACCAATTCTCTATTTACAAACATTTTTATTTCTTACTTGAAATAAATTGGTGTAAAATAAGTACTTATTTATTTATTTATCAGTAAAAAATAAGAATTGATGAAATGCTTAAATGAAATTATATATTTCCAGGCAGGATGGAAGGAAAATTTAGCGACGTTTATCAACGAGCTAAAAAATTTACAATGCCTTGGCCTTACTACAATGGGTGCAGCACTAAAGCATGCTTTTGATGTTTTGAACATAAACCGAATGCAAACTGGTATTGACACATATGGTCAAGGCAGATGCCCCTTTTATTTAGAGCCTTCAGTTATAGTTGTCATCACAGATGGAGGAAAACTTTCCAGCAATGCTGGCATTCAGGAAGAAGTAAGTTTAAATTGAAACTTTGTAATATTAAAATATCTATAGTTCTCTCTATATGTCATAGTCAAACCTCGAAGCCCCGGCGCTCCTAGGATTGACTAAACAATCCTCAGGTCTGATTTAAAGTCCTAGTGAAAGTCCAAACTAATATTGTGTCTTGTTTTTTGACTTCGAAAACATGATGCTTCTACCCATTAGTTGAGTTAGGTTAGAACTGACCACAACGATGCGAGGCGTATCGAGCGCGCCTCAGTATCGTGCAAAGAGCGCTAGAGCCTAGAACCAAAGTGTTCCGAAAATTAGTTAGTTGGTAGGACTAGTCAAACCTAGGAGCGCGCCTCAGTATCGTGTAAAGAGCGCTAGAGCCTAGAACCAAAGTGTTCCGAAAATTAGTTAGATGGTAGGACTAGTCAAACCTAGGAGCGCTGGAGCTTCGAGGTTTGACTACCTATAACATATTATCTACTATATAAAAATAAGTCGCGTTTTCCTTCCTGACGCTATAACTCCAGAACGCACGAACCGATTTCCACGGTTTTGCATTCGTTGGAAAGGTCTCGGGCTCCGTGAGGTTTATAGCAAAGAAAATTCACGAAAAATTTCAGCAGAAAAGCTGGAAAATCTTATAAGCATTGCACCCGTGTGAAGCCGGGGCGGGTCGCTAGTATATCGATAAAAAAGGGGCTTTTGCTATAAAAACAGCTCACACTTAAGTAGCTGTCAGAAAGTATTGTTATACAGTGTGAGTCTCCATAAAGTGCCCATATGAAAATGGGTGAAACTAGACACATTTTTATCGACGGAATTTTTTTTAAAAAAAATCTGAGATTTTATTTTTTTATATTTTATAGATATTTTTTTCTTCTGCTTACTTACTGTTGACTTTATGTAAAGAAAACGTTATATCTTTTAAACTATGAAGTATATCGTGATAAAATAAAAACAGTAATGATGTCAAATAACAGAAGATACTAATAAAATAAAACCCAAAAAACGGTACTAAGAAATAATAAAATGGGACAATCTAGAACGAAGCGTTGAATGGTGCACCCGGAATGACTTAGTTCAAAAACTCATAGTAAACGTTGTGGTATGGATAAAGATACGGGATTTTTGTTTTTTGAAAGATAATGCGATGGAAAATACCATAAAGTAATAAAAACTACATACAATATCGGCATTATTTAGAGAAATTTGACAATTAATTAAAAAAACACGAATAAAAATACAGATTTTCCTCAAAAAGTCCCTTTTTATTATTTCTTGGTACCGTTTTTTGGGTATTTTTTTATTTTATTAGTATTTTCTGTTATTTTACATCATAACTGTTTTTATTTTAGCACAATATACTTCATAGTTAAAAAGTTATAAGGTGTTATTAACATAAAGTCAACAGTACGTAATCAAAAGAAAAAAGCAGTCAGATTTTTTTTATCATTTTTTCCGTCGATAAAAATGTGTCTAGTTTCACCCATTTTTATATGTGCACGAGACTCACACTGTATAGATAATGCACTTTTTAAAATTGTATCTTAATTTTGTGCGTAAAAATTTTTGGAACAGTAAAAAGCGTTTTAAAAAATTATGAGATACTGAAATTGTATCTAAACATATAATAAAACTCTAACGGGGCCGTGTCTGTACATGAAATATTTTTTGAAAATTTTAGCGGTAATGATCGATAGTGATACCAAAATAACAATTTCTGAAATTTTTGTCTGTCTGTCTGTCTGTGCACGCATCACGCAAAAACTACTAGACGGATTTTGATGAAATTTGGTATGGGGATAAACAAGTACCCGGGTCAACATCTAGGGTAATTTTTATTTCAGGAAAACATCTCATTCCCACGGGAAAATAAAAAGAGAAATACGTACTATTCCGAAACGATTACACCTAGAAACTTGAAATATAGTGTAGGTCTCTTACATGTCGTAAGAAACCGGTATGACGGGATTTTTGTAAATTCCCACGGGAACGGGAATAAACTTGATCCCCCGGGCAACACCGCTGGGCACCCGCTAGTTTGCAATATAGCAGACAGCCATACTACGATTAAGTAAAGGAGATTTTTTCCCATATCTATAATATAATTAGGCGGCGGCGTATTCATAAAATAATTGTATAATTTTAGCAGATTTGAATTGCTTTTAGGTAAAAATGAAATTATGTTAAAAATATTTTTTTTACCCCCGACGAAAAACAGAGGGGAGTTCTAAGTTTGACGTGTGTTTCTGTGTATTGGTATGTCTGTCTCTTCGCTCGTAGCTCCCAAATGACTGAACCGATTTTGATTTAGTTTTTTTTATTTGAAAGGTGACTTAGTATAGTAGAGTGTTCTTATCTATAAATCCAGAAAATCTGTCCAGCTGTTTGTGTTTATATGTACTTTTGTGTCGGGGGTTTTATAATTTTTTTATTTAATTTTATATGAAAGGATGTTTATGCATGTAGCATAAATAATAGAAAAACAAGTAACTTATTTACTTGGCTTAAACTAAAATCCTAAGTATATGTTTACTACAGTTCAGTAGCATTATAACACACTTCTCATATCTTATCTGAAGTTGGTTTTATGTTCTGGTTGAATATGTGGAGTTTTTAAACAGCTTTGTGGTCAGGCTGGTTATTTATTTAGTTTTAAAGCATGCTCAATTTAGTAAGTAATTTATTAAACAAATATTCATAATAATTATACGGTAACATTAAATTCTTACAAATTTCATAACACATTTCTTTACGTAACATATTTCAATAATGATTTCTTATCTCTATAAAATTTGTTAGCACAGTACAACCACGAAAAATAATCATTTAGTAAGCCACACATAATCTCACGCCTATTTCTCATTGGGGAAGGCTGAGACAATAGACTGCCGATTTGTTAAAAATAAGTAAATGCATTGATGTTGTGAAGTTACTTGCGCCTCTGTTCTCCTCGGCCAGAACACTTTTTTAAGTGGTGGTAACTTCAATAAGCGAATTTCAAATTGCAATGTTGAATAAAATATGTATTTGATTTTCAGTTCAACCTTCCCATGAATTGCCCTATACCTGGCTCTGAGTTGACTCGTGAGCCATTTCGGTGGGACCAGCGCTTGTTTTCTTTAGTTCTGCGATTGGCTGGAACACCTGCTGTGGAGAGGGACACTGGTCTTGTTCCATCAGACTCCTCACCTATAGACGCGATGTGTGAAGTTACCGGTGGTAAGTACCTGCTAGTTTTTAACCGACTTCAAAAAAGGAGGTTCTCAATTCGACAGGTCTGTTTTTTTTGTTTGTTACCTCAGCACTTTTGACTGGGTGAACCGATTTTGATAATTCTTTTTCTGTTTGAAAGCTGGTGCTTACCGTGTTGTCCCATTTTAATTTGGTCCAGTTCTGACAATGGCGTCCATGAGAAAACCATAGAAGTCTTAAATTTTCATTAAGTATGTGCGCGAGAAATGGACGAATAACTTAATTCACGCCAACGGATTTCGATGATTCTTCAGTTCAAAAAAGGAAGGGGTGTATTTTTTTTTAGTATAATTCGTTGAAGTCGGTTTCTACTCTTTATTAATTTTTCTACATTATTTTATTATAATGTAGATTTACTAAACATTTACTTATTTAAAAAAGAAAGAACTTTATTTGTATAATATGCTTACTATTTTTATAACAATGAATAGTTAGGACGCAGTCACTGGTTATAGTGTAAAAATATCGAAGCACACAAATAATGCTATGTTAATGTTTTTATTTATTGTACCTATCTATGTACATTCGCTTAAAAACTCGACCAAAGGAGAAATTTACTGGTATTAGAGTAGGTACATAGATAAGTACGAGTAAAGATGTGATTTCATGTGAACTGGGGAGATTGCATTCCCTATAGAAAACCTGTTTGACTTGTTTTTGAGTCAGGAGTTATTTAATGTCAAGGCACTATACCTATGTATCATAAATATTATTTGAACACTTTTTTTTTCGTCGTTCTTTAGGTTTATTTTTATTGGTTTTGTTTTTCATACGAATGTATCCTTTTTTTACCTTCTAAGATATTAAAAAAGTCATGTAAATATTTGCTATAGCCAATTCATTGTATTATTATACTATTGTGTCTATGCCATGTGTCTAAATTTATAGAATGAACTAGTCTTTGCCTGTGACTTCGTCCGCATTCCGGGATAAAGCCTATTTTATTTTGGTCTAACACAATACATATAAGTAATAACATAGAATTCTAAATCTTAAGAAAACCGACGTTTTCGCATGGATGCCATTGTCAGAACTGGACCAAATTAAAATGGGACCACACGGAAAGCACCATCTTAAAAAAAAATCAAAATCGGTTCACTCAGTCGAAAATTCTAAGGTAACAAACATAAAAAAACATACAGTCGAATTGAATAACCTCCTCCTTTTTTGAAGTCGGTTAAAAAGTCACGTCGATCCGTTGATTCGAGAAAGAAAGACAAACAATATTAAGTTAGATTATAAGTTCTAAAATTTTATGCGCCCCACTTTAGTTTATTTGCTCAAAAAGCATTTCTATAACCGTAGGTGATATATCTATAACAATGTCATGCTAATTGTAATGGTGTGACCTTATTAGAAACAATATATTCCTTGGTTGTTATGCATCACATATTGCATTCGTTAGTGACTAATTAATAATTCGATATCGCAACAACATAATACCGATGTTTTCACGCCTTTAGGTAGCTAAGGCGACACAGAATTCATGAAGGTATTATTACCTAATGATTTTTTAGAAATATGTATTTATTGCAGAAGAGTGAAAAAAAAAATTCTGCATTTTTTAAAACCGTTTGTGTTTTGCTGATCGCCACTTCATAATAGTATTAAAAATATTTTAGTGGGCGATAGCTTGGTTTCAAAGTTTCAAGTGTACCCGATTGTATACATAACATAGACAAGTAATGGGTCTGCTTTTCTGGATCTCAATGAAACTTGAAATTGTATATTATTAGCTGTTGCCCGTGAATCCGTCTGCGTGTACTTTATGTTATCGGGTTCTCTTCGTGTGTTTTTCCGGAACGAAACTTTTCATCATTTCACCTCCTGCCAAATTTAATCAAGATCGAAACCGGTTTAGCCGAAAAGTGGTAATAGACAAACAGACAGACGTTACTTTCCCATTGTAATATTTGTAGGGATTATTACGTAATAAAATAACAAGTGTTCATTGGAGAAAATTGACTTACAGGTCGTTCGTATTGCATCACGTCGCACCGTATGCTCATGCAGTGCATCGACAGTCTAGTGCAAAAAGTGCAAAGTGGCGTTGTCATAAACTTCGAGAAGATGGGGCCAGACCCGCCCCCTATAGATGGAGGTAACAACCGGGAGAGCGGCGAGCAAGGAGATGAAATGAATCACGATGGTGACAAAGACATGGATGACGGAGAAAGAAACGGAGTAAGTCCTGTGAAATAAGTAATAGTAGATTGTTATACAAGGGTCGGAAGGAATTGATAACTTCCACCCGCGTTAAACACTCTACTTTTCATTTCGAATTCAAGGAAAGTAAACAAAAAAAAAATACAATTTTACAAAAATTCAAACATTTAAAAACGCAATAATACCTAAAAAAAAAAACAAAATTGTCAACAATACAACCAAAGAGGTTGGAAGAAAGAGAAACTTTTTCTTTTAAACGTCTTTACTTCATCATAGAGTACCTAACCTAAATAACATTACAAAAATAATATACTACAAATCCTTCGTCTTTATAATATTATGAACTTTTAGCCGAGTAATAGTGTTCTGTGCTTATTAGTGTCGATAAAAAACAAGATTTTGAATTTCGGAACAGAATTATTACTCTTTTTTTAATTTTAAATATGGAACGCGTACCGCCCCGCGCGCGGGCTATTTTCTGTTGTTTATACCTACTACTCACAAGACCGCACCTTTTTTTCTTATTCTAATTGATGTAAAAAGTTTCGTATCCCTACTAAGTAAGTACCCAAAGAAGTTGGAAGAAAGTCATTCTCTTTCCTAGAGAAACTTTTTCTTTAAACGTCTTTGCCAAATGTAGTACTATTTTTTTAAATTCATTCCCGCCCTAAGGCCGGAAGCAATTACTACGAGTCTTTCCCTACCGAGGGCGGGAATCACAGCCCTGAATCTCTCTGTGGTGGGAATCATTGCTTCCGACCCGGTACTCAGATCAAACATACACTACTTTCCGAGTATGAGATATGAAAAATAAATTTTGGGACACAATTCACACACTGTTATTCAGTCCCAAACTAGGCAGTGCCTCTACTAGGGGTACTTAACAACTGATACACACACTTAAATAAATATTAAACATCTAGACACGAAGCCAACAGACATGTTTATGCACACAAATGTTGGCCCCAAGCTGGAATCGAACCGGCGACCTCTGACTCAGAAGGCAGGGTCACTACCATCTGACTGAGCCAACAGGAAAAATCATTGAATACATACCATGGGATTAGAATACTTTAAATATTTTTGGAGGTAAATTGGCAAAGCGGATAGTAATTTTGCAAATAAATACTTTCTACAGTAATGTAAAGGATCAAATTAAGTTTTACACATCTAGGAAAATGGCTTACTTATCTAGGAAAATGGCTTTTAACAACTAAAACCGCGTCTGAAACGCTTGAAATCATTGATACCTGATTTCCTGATTAGGCAAACTAGAAATTAGACATCATGAATCACCCATCAAACAGGTTCTCTTTTTTTATTATTTCAATAATTGAGGTAAAAAAATTTTCAAAAGTATCCTCATGCCTTTTCTCCCTGAGGGGGTAGGCAGAGGTGTTCCATTACTGGATATACCCACTTTCCACGAGATATATTGGACCCCTAAACATGATAGGTGGTGAGCCTATCGCCTTACCGGATCTATTTACACATGTCTCAGAATTAATTCTGGGACCTGTGGGTTTTCTCACGATGTTTTCCTTTACCGTCGAGCTTGTGATAAATATGTACGTAAATTTTTTGAAAAACATATTATTTAATTACAACAATAGGATAATTTCTTAGTTGAAGAGCTACAAGCTATTATTACTAATATTATTATTAAACTTGTAATGTTAATTTTATTTTATTTGTAGCGTTGGAATGGCGGCCCTTATCAGACCGGCATTGGTCCGAACCAGGGGCCCAGCGCTCCGCAGGCCTGGCATTCGTGTCGTCGACTTATCTACGTGCCGCGGACTGTTTCACAAAAAGGCTTCGCTGTTGGTTTCTGGCCAATACCGGAATCTTTTCGACCGGACCCTAATGCGCCGACGCTGGTAAGTTGTTTTTACTTATCTATTTTCTACATTATATATTACTACTTTGTTTTATACTATAAGGGTTTTACAAATACACATTCTATTAACACTTAATTAGAAGAAGTAGTAGATCTGTGCTTTTAAAAAAAGGCAGATTCCAATTAAAATCACTTCTTGGTCAAAAATTTATAATAGTTTGATAAGATGGTACAAAGCAAATACTCTGGCCAGTTGACACTGACACTTTTTTGTTACAGCCGCTCATAACCTAACCCCTATTAATATGTTCCAAACTGGGCAGAGCCTGTACTAGGGTATGACTAGGGTACTCAACATTTGATAAACATACTTAAATATTTAATACCTAGGCACGAAGCCAATTGATTTAGTGAGAGGTCTTAAACGTAAATAAAACTCTTGATTATCCATTCCAGCCCCCAAGATCAGCACACCCGGTGGTGAAGTTTACGTGCTCGAGCCAGGAACCGATGGTAATCGATAACTTACCCTTCGACAAGTACGAGCTGGAGCCCAGTCCACTGACACAGTTCATACTGGCCAGGAAGCAGCCTACCACCTGCTGGCAGGTATAGCACATACCAATGAATTATTTTTAACAATGAGTAATTCCTGCAAAACTAGAATTTTATCCTAGTCGCTACTTCCCTACTAATATTATAAATGCGAAAGTAACTGTCTGTCTGTTATGTTATCACGCCTAAACCACTGAAACGATTTTGATAAAATTTGGTAGAAAGATAGATCAGACCTTGGGAAAGGACATACACTATCTTTCACACCAAAAAAAGGCTTAAAGGGGTTGAAGTGATGAAAGTTTGTATAAAAGCTCGTCATTGTCGAAGATATTTAGGCACTTGATAAGAACTTGAAACACTTGAAAAATTACTGCATGCATGATGCATGCTTGCTTGTAGGCTTAATCTAAATACTTTAACAAAAAAATTATTGTAACGTAGGTATGTACACAAATAACGGCAATTTTTATTTAGGTAGATATGTGCATTCCAGGTGTTTGTGGCGACCACCGGCTGCAAGAACAACGAAGTGAGCCACCCCTTTGGATACCTGAAGGCGTCCACCAACTTGACCTGTGTCAACTTGTTCGTTTTGCCGTACAACTACCCTGTGTTGCTGCCGCTGCTCGATGACTTGTTCAAAGTTCACCGCTGTAAACCCACTCCAGACTGGAAACTGGCATTCCAACAGTACTTGGATAGAATGCCTTCATATTATGTAGCGGTAAGATTTTAATCTTCATTATATTAATGCTTCATTATATGAATGTATTATTGCAACAAGGTCAAAATATTTGAAAGTTTGAAGTATATTTGTAGGAGTCAATATCTGGAACTAATTATCTGATTTTAACTACTACAGAACTACATTATTCCAGATTGAAATAGGCAGTTTATAGTTGGCGCGGGTGAAACCATGCGTCGCAGCTATTCTTAAATATATTAATATTAGTATACAGTTTCATAGTTTTATGTATTTTAACCTTCATTGTTATGGAGTTTTTGTAGTAAATAAATATGTATTTCTTTAATAGAAGTCACAGTTGAAAATAAGTTATTGTGGTTAGATAGGAGTACTTACATGTGACGCTCTGCAAGGGCACAGATAATATTACGTATAGGTGAGAATGAACTACGACTGCAAAACTTGGTATGCAAACTCGAGACTAAATTAAATTCTCAACGTAGGTACATAATTAATTGAATTAATCCATCTTTTTAATAAGTTCTTAAACGATTTTTCCTAAAAACGTGTTTATGCTGCATTCCAGCCTCTGCGTAGAGCTCTAGCAAAGATGGGTGCATCAGCGCCGCTTGTCCAAAGTCTGATCTCGGAAACCCAAGACAATTCGCTCAGTTTCTCAGTGCTAAATTATCTGAAGAGACTAAAGAACCAAGCTAAGATTGAGTTTGAGAAAATGTGCGCAGACGTCATCAATAAAGCTTCCGGACCTAACAGTCAAAAGGTAATTCATTGATTATTTTCAAACAATACATAATACCATTGCTAGGTAAATACTAGATAAAAAACGTGGTTTGAGTTGATAAGAAAATATTGAATCCGAATGATTAAGACAGCTGTGCAAATGAAACTCATCGTGAAAGATATATGATACATAAATACATGACGTTTTAAATAATGTATTGCGGTGGTAATATATAAATGCACTGTTACTGTTGAGTTGCAGGTGTCCATGGGCGACGGTAGTCACTTACCATCAAGTGACCCGTCTGCTCGTTTGCCCCCTTTTCTATTATAAAAAAAACTACACAATAGGGTAGTTGACTGCATCGAAACTAAATTTACTGAACTATTTCTCTAAAACACCTCTGCAAATGTATTTTGATATTACTATTATAGTAAATTTCAAAGTAATAATAAAAAAATTGACACTAAAACTGATGACGTCATTATTGTTTTATAGTATATTTTCGTTTTGATATGATAGGAAGTAACTGATTTGACTAGACAACTACAAAATTTTGCATCTCAGGGGCGATAACGTCGTAGAATGCTTGATAACATCGAATAAATATTTTCAGGCGACAGAGAGCGTTCGTGTGATGCCGCGGTCCCCTCTCAAGAAGGACCTAACGACTCACCCTTGCCTGCAAGATAAGTTCTCGGCGCTGCGGGACCAGCTGAATGAATTCGGGGGCTTTGTCGTCGGCCTATCGAGAGGCAGGCATAAGGCGCAGGCTCACACTTACCGTAACCCCTTCGATATTCAAAGGAGAGATCTGTTAGATCAGGTTCGTGTGAAATTGTCTTTATAGCCGATTTCTACTTTACTACCTTTGTATGACTTATGGGATATGATTTTCTATTCCTAAACCCAGATTCGCTAATCCTACTAATATTAAAAACTCCAAAAGATAGTGAGTATGTTTGTTGCTCTTTCACGAAAAAACTACTGAACGGATTTTGATGAAACTTTATCTTATACATCAGAATAATACATAGGCTATACTTTATCCCGTATTTATTACAGGAACGGGAACTACGCGGGTGAAACCGCACAGAACCGCTAGTCTACACTAATCTTTATCTACACTAATATTATAAAGAGGGAAGATTTGTATTTTTGTATGTTTGTATCTTTAACGAATAATCTCAAAAACTACTTTAGCGATTTTAAAAATTCACCTATGGAAAGCTACATTATCACTGAGCAACATAGTTTATATTTCATTCCCGTATTCCCACGGGAACGGGAACTACGTGGCTGAAACCGCGCAGAGCGCTAGTTAGTAATAAAATCAAAAAGATATCTAATAAGAAAACAACACAATGATCAGGCAACTGAATATCGTTTCGTAACTTATCGTATTCCCGACTTTCCTTTCAGGTGGTACGAATGCGAGCGAACTTCCTGCAACCGTCATTGGCGCACACGCGGCTAGTGGACGAGGACAGCGTGCATTCCATGCCGGTTGCTCAGATGGGCAACTACCAGGAGTACTTGAAGAGGATGACGCCGCAACTCCGCGAGATAGAGTCGCAGCCGGTGCGGCAACACATGTTCGGGAACCCCTTCAAGATAGATAAGGTTCGGATACTTCTAATTTTAACATTAAAAATGTCTCGCTTTAGTGTCGGCAAAGAGATTGATTAAGAAACAAAATTCAATTTAATTTGCTTCTACGACCTTTGACCGCATTTCATTGCGCTTTGAGTCCCAGTCTGATTTTATTTTGCTATACTAACTACAGTTGTATGCAATAGCAAATTAAGTTGAATTTAAATAAAAATAAAAAAATTACCTCCCGCCTTTTATCCTCGAGGGAGGCATTTCTGGATATACCCACTTTTCACGAGCGATTCGTTGGACCCCTTAACGTGATAGATGATGAGCCCATCGCCGGACCAGGTCTTTTACACATGTCTCAGAATTGATTCTGGGACCTGCTTGTTTCCTGACGATGTTTTCCTGTGTGTGCTGAATTTAAATCTTAACTGAATTAGTAGTTTCTCCGCCACTTCATCCTGTTTGCATCGACACTTAATATTGGCAGGCAGATTCCCAATTACGCATAGTAATATTATACAACCCTTACATTTAAAATTGCGAAGCAAAATATGCGAAACGATGCTCAGATCGTCAGGCTATAGGAATAATATTCTAATATGATGTGTTACAGCGTATGATGGTAGACGAAGCGGACTTGGATCCAATGGGGACAGTCCGCGGTTCTGGTGGGGGCGGAGGCGCGGGTGGAAAACGCGGCGCGGAGAGTCCACGAACTCTGCCACCAAAACGCAAAGTGGGACCGTTGCCTAACCACGTGGTGGCCCGGAGGCCATCGTCGCCTGCGCCGCCGTCGCCAGTGGCCCGGGCCCCGTTGCCAGTGGTCCGAACTCCGTTGCCGGTGGTCCGAACACCGTTGCCGGTGGTCCCTCCTCCGTTGCCGGTTGCCAGAGTGCCGGTGTCGCCGCAGTTGCCGATAGCGCCAGCTGCTCCCCTGTCCCCTGTCACGACGCGGAGGCCAGCGTCGCCGCTTGCGCCCGCACATTCGGACGTACCATCAGGGAGACCACCGGAGGTAATTATTTTGAAATAGTCTAACACGTTCGCTGCCAAGTATAATATAATATTTAGTGTACTACGAGTATACTCGTAGTTGGCAGTACAAGTTAAGAATCTAAAAAATACAGTATTATTATAGAACTATTGTTATGTCCAGAGTGCTTGCAATAAGGGAATTTTACAGTATCGAAATAAATTTTGCGAGTAATCATTAATTAAACACTTATACCAAAACACCTCTAAATAGGATTTCGATTTTCAACATATAACAACTTTTTTAAATGTTAAGAAAATAAAAAAGTGATTCAATTGAGTACTAAAAATGATGACGTCGCAAGTCAGTGGTACTCAGTAGAATTTCCATTGTAAATTTGCGTTTTCACCGATCATAAAAAGTAAGTCATTTGACTAGGCAGTAAAACACCCTGTTATGGAAAATTTTCCAGGAACCGCCAAACGTGGACACGGGGGGTCCAGCGAGTGGCCCAGCTACGCCGCCATCCTTTCCGCCTGCCGTCGCACCGCCTAACTTGCCGCCTGTCATCAAACCCTTTCTCAATGGAGGTCTGTGTTACTTCTTTATCCGGCTCGAAGGACCATAAAACATGTACGGTCCTTGATATCAACCGTACAGCTTAACTTGATATTGATAACTTGCTATGGCTTGATTACTTGATAATTTGATTTTATCGATATAAGGGCTTGAAATGAGTACACGAGGGAAGCGTTGAACGTGAACTGGTTTTTATTTACAACAATGTAAAATGCTGCGTAATAGTACATTATGATAGTTATGATATAAGTGCGGTAGGTTGAAAATTACAGCCGAGGCGATATTGCTAGCCCGAGCCGTAGGCGAGGGCTACAAGTAAGCAGAGGCTGTAATTATCAAAGCGCACGTATGTCATACGACGTTTTATAACACATTTGCGAGGAAATAAAATAAAACTCCGACTATAGTAAACTAATAAAAACAATACAGCGTTAAGAAAAAGCAAGCGGCGCGCATCATCATTTTTTTTTTTGGAAAAGGCACAAAAACAGCCAGTACTTATTACTAATAAAGTAAAATAATATTTTTGTGTTTTTGTTAGAGATTGGTTGTAATTTACTGTCAAAATTAATTAAATTAAATAATTATGTACATAAATATTTCTTTAATATATTTTATCTCCCAAAGTTTATTTTAATCATAAAATGTTGACAACTTTTTTGACATAAAAACTCTTTGCTGAGATTTTAAAAAGTACCGTTCGTTTTAAGACGGAGCATCTTGATAAACCGTGCGTTTTACTTTACACTTACCGCACTTGGGCGTAATGAGATAGGTAACGATATTAAAATTGGTGAAATAAGACACCTTTTACGAGCAAATGTGTTATAAACAATATAAAAATATGCTTGTGAGGATAAACCGAACAGGGCACGTACCGATGGTAGTTTTTTCTATTCGTGCGGAATCAGCTCGTTTTCTCATTGGCACATATAATAAATATGTTTTCACACCACATGCTCGACAAAGCCAGATTATATATCATATAAACGTCACCGAAAGCAAGACATTATATTCCTTGGCTTTAACCGGGTTATAATGTTGTATGGAATTTCATTATAACCCTAGGTCAATAATGTAATTTTCACTTTTCATAATCCTTATTGCTATGACGATAAAGTCTAATTTCGTTAAGCAAAACGTAGTGCAGTCGTGGCCAACTTGATTTTCGAAAACCGAAGCCGCGACCAACTAGATTCGCACGATCTTCAATTGTTAAATCAAGTACCTAGGTCACGCCGGCAGAAACAAGTTGCTGTATCCATTTTATAGCTTTAACATTTCAAAAAGAATATCGAAAATGTCGAGTGATGAAAGTACTTTGACTTCAGAGTCTATTATACTAGATGCCATAGGCATTGTCAATAATCTACTACCATGCAATTGCATTTTATTGTCTCGCATAAGGTGAGAAAAGTAGAGTATATAACTCGGGAATAAAACTGTTTTTGTCTTGGGCGCTTAAATCCCTCACTAAACTCAAGACTCAGTCTCGCTGCGCTCGGGAGTAAAACTGGGAGTCCTTCGTTACGTTCAGGATTCAATGTCGCGCCCGTGACATAAAACAGTGCTTTATTCCCTTGTTGTATAATCTACTATTTCTGTACGATGATTTTGTATGTGGTGCTGTTGGTAAACCAGATAACAAATAAATTAATGAATTCCACAATAAATTTTCTCACAACAAACACTGAGCGTCCTCCCTAATGATACCTACATATATTCACAATCTCACGCCTATTTCCCATAGGGGTATTCAGAGACAATAGACCACCACTTGCTACGAACTTGGCAATCTCTCGTGCTTCATGCACATCCATCAAACGACCGTAGGTCGTCCTTTACCGACTCGCCCATTCACCGCCCTTGTATATTTGTCTCGTTAAGCGCCTTACATTTATCCTCTCAATATGACCATCCCTAATGATGTTATGAAATATTACAGACGCTTACACGACGATGGGCAGCAAGATGGCGCGGTCGCCGTCCCCGCCTGCGGAACCGACGCCGCCCTCGCCTGCTGCTCCGCCACTGCACGACTCGCAGGAACTGCAGATCAATGCCATCCTTCAGGGCATTGCGGCGGAGAATAACTCCAACGCTCGCGGCAGGAAGCGGAAACGAAAGGTGTGTTGATAGAAGAGATAAATACGCGCCTTAGAGGTTAAGAGGTATTCCGTTCCCGGATATACCATTCACCAGTGTTTTATGTGACCTTTATGGGCCTGCGGGGTTTCCTTCAGCGTTGAGCAAGTGATAAATATACAACGCGTCACAGAATAAGCGCAATTCCTCATACACCCTGAGTAGTATATTATTATACATATATAAAAAAAATCATTTCGTACTTTAGTTTTGTCGAATTAAATTTCATAAATAAAGAGCAATAATAATACGGTTTCCATAGGTAGCCCTAAATTCAGTTATGCTAATTCATTTTTAACACTATATTAAAAATAGCTAAAATCGATTAAGTAGTCGATACTAAACAAACTCATTTCAGTAATTGACCTCCCCAGGGATTGAACCCTGGCCTGGTGCATGGGAGGCAGGGTCACTCCCAGCATATGTTCCCAACAAGGCCTATCACGTATTAAAATCATTTTTCAAATAATAATAATTGACGCAACGCAGAGGCTGTGGCCTGTTGTCCTTCAACAAAACCTGTTATCACATCATGTGCTAGAATAATACAATGCCCGTGCCTTCACATGGCTGTCCATTAGTAAATACCAAATTTATTTTATATCATTACGGCTCATTACAATATGACTCATATTTTCATTTACGATACAGAACCATTATAAATATAATCACCATTGTATATATTATTTATCGTGTACTTAATTCACTGTGACCCACTTCAATTAAATCTTTGATACTTATATACCATCAATAGCATTTATGGGGTCAAACCGGTAATAATTCAGCGATAACATCGCTTTAAACTTAATGATCATGACTATGACTAATACTTACTTTAAATACATCATGACTGCAAAATATTGGGTAGGTAGTGACCGATGACGGGGACCCCAGCTAAAGCTATATAGGTACTTCATATTGACGATTTAGTTTTCTGGTGTACGGGCTTTTCCCGTCTATTCGTAACGTATCACCTTCAGTATTATAAAATAATAATAATGTGATAATAATAAAATAAAAAAAATATGTTATTTATGTTGCCTGTTACAGTGCGCGCAGCGAGAGTTGACGTGAACACAGTACTTATACAGACGTATTATTTGCATACAGAATGTTTCATTAATTTTCTATATATTTATTAGTATAAGCAATGCATGAGTAATATAACTACACATAATCAAGTTCAAATATCGAATAGACTACATTCGCTTGCTAAATTTTTGCGTGTGTTAATCGTCTCAACTCTCGCTGTGAAAACTGTACGAGCCTGTAGGCTCAGTCTTTAGGGACTCGGCACCAAAGAGGTTGGAAGAAAACCATTCGAGATAAACTTTTTCCTTAAACGTCTTTGCCCGGCACATTTGTATGCATGACAATGTCTGGATACCCATTCTACAGACTCTGCCTAGCACTAAATTACTGTGTGTAAATAGTGTCATCATCATCATCGACCCTTAACAGACCACGGCTGAGCTAAGGGTCTTTCACATGAAGAAGTATGGGTCATAATCAACCACGCGAGCCCACCGTGGATTGGGAGACCGTGTTAGGCTAGTGCTCACCTGTCAGCATTTTTCAAGCCACCCGATCTGACATGACATAACGACTTATGCTTAAACACAACGAAAACCGGGATCAACGGTTTAAAGTGCTTTCATTTGCATTTAGTGTCCCACAATAGGGTAATTGACAGTATCGAAATTAAATTGTTAGTAGTCATTCATTAAAAAGATTATTCCAAAACAGCCCTAATCATGTATTTCGATTGCCACTTAACAATGACAGCTAATTTAAAATGATAAAACAATCAATAAAAGTCAAGCAATCGAGTACTCTAAACTATGACGTCACACATTGCGATATACATTTTGCATACTAAATTTGTGTTTTTACAGATCGTAAAAACTCATTTGACTAGGCAGGACACTACCCTATTTATTTATTATTATGTGTTTTAGAGCGAGAAACCGGAGATACTGCACTTAACCTTGCCGCCGCCGCCTCCCCAGCCGTCCCGGAAAGAACTAGCGGACATCCGGAAGCACAATCTCGATGTGCGCTCTCAGGTGTACCGAGCAGTGCGCCGCCCGGGAAAAGGTATGTAGAACATACAATACATGTCATCAAGTTCTTTTGTCTATACATCTGTGTATCAGGATTCGAACCCGAGCCTCACTGATTATCATCATGTGAAGCAGGCTCTTTAAACCGTAAGGCTATCACTGCTATTAAAATATACTGCGAAAGAATTTTCGGAATCGGATCACTAGTTCTATATACTATCACCTAAAAACATACTTTCAAAGAACTTTAATATTGGTATAGACGCTTTAACGCAATCGATCATAGTTTTGTATTTGCGTAGTTAATGTGTAGTTTGTCTCGAATCACGCAAAATCAACTATGTTGCCTCGTACGTAATGTACTTAGTAGTTACTTACTTCACAAGTTCTGATAATTTACTTATTTCTAATGATAATAATAAATAATAATAATAAATTGTAGGACACAATTCACACATGGTAATTTAGTCCCAAACTAGGCAGGGCCTGTACTATGGGTACTAAACAACTGATAAACATACTTAAATAAATATTAAACGACCAGACACGAACAACAGACATGTTCATGCACACAAATGTTGGCCCCGAGCGGGGATCGAACCCGCGACCTCCGACTCAGAAGGCAGGGTCACTACCGACTGAGCCAACAGGCCCGTCAATGATAGATCGCCTGAGACAGAGCAGTGATAGCCCTACGGTTAAAGAGCCGGCCGAAAATCAGTGAGGCTCGGGTTCGAGTCCTGGCATGTACCAATGAGTTTTTCAAAAACACGTATATATTTGTCACTAGCTCGACGGTGAAGGAAAACATGTGAGGAAACCCGCAGGTCTCAGAATTAATTCTGAGACATGTGTAAATAGACCCGGTCCGGCGATGGGCTCACCACCTATCACGTTTAGGGGTCCAATGTATCTCGTGAAATGTGGGTATATCCAGTAATGGAATACCTCTGCCTACCCCCTCGGGGATGAAAGGCTTGAGATTATATTATATTATCATTATTATTATAGATCGCGTCTGGCTCTCTCTCTAGCAAAATAACCGATTAAATATAATGCTATTGTTTTGTTACAGATTTCACCAAGCTTTTCGAAAACTTGAAACAATTAAAAGGTGGTGTGGACGTTAAAAAAGAAGTGATACGAGAAGTGATAAACGAATCGCTTAGGTTTAAACGGAAAAATCTAGCGAAGCTATTAGAAGACTTCCTAGTGAGCTTAGAAAGGAATGGAAGTAGTGCCTCGTTTAATACGAAGAGAATCGCAAACTCAGTGTACAGTGGAACTAACAACCACAGCTAGTGGTCGCCGCGAGTTCCGTGGACATTTGAAACTTTTTAAGAGTTGTGCACCACGAAAACTAATAGAATTCGTCTAAAGCTCAAAATTGAACTCTAGCTTGATAATGTCTATGAAGGTACTTCTTTTTTCGAACCACTGAAATTGATTGGGAGATCTGTATGTATTTCGTTTCCACACGTTTTGCAGTCTTAGATTCACTGGATTCTATGAATAGCAATACTAAACAGTTTCCGCCTAAAATAAAACTAAATAATATGATCTTATTGGAATCTAAGACAGATTGTTATTACCTGTAGTTTTATGAGTTAATGCGCTTTCCTAGTCTTCTACTTATCTTTTTGTCAGATGTATTAAATATTATATTAAGCATTTATTTGCATTAATCCATTTTAAAATATCTGTAGTGTGGTGTTTCATTTTTTGCTGCAATTTTAGTTACAAAATGGATCAACTTGTCTGTAATTTTGAACCAATTTTAAGAGTAAAACAAGCAATTTTAATGAAACAATGTAATATGGAAATGTGTCTTATTTTGTGTCTATGACAGTGATTGGTTTGTTCAGATATTATGTAAATATCATTCTGTAAATATAGAGTATTGTAATTACCAATGAAAGTGTATGTAAGCGTAGGATGGTTTTTATGCATCGGTCTCTACGTCCTATAGTGCTGCTGAGTCTCCAAATATTGTGAAAACATGAATACAATTCGAAATCGTGCTCTTTGTTATGAAATCTCTATGATGGTGTTTTTGAATTTTAACATTGTGCATTGCAAATCACTGTGATGTTTACTTCTTATAAACATTATTTGATTCCAATTAACCACCAATCAATATAAATATGAAACTATCTGCATATCACATTCTCGTTAAATTTATTGTGAAATTGACAATAAATTAATTTTGGAATACTGCATTCCTAAAGAGTGACGATTCGGCTGCGCCATCGGACGTTTGGTCAATTGTAAAGTGTATTATATCATTTTCTAAATAAATTATGATCCTTATTGGATTTTTTATTATGTGTCTTATTATATTATCCCTTTATCCAATAACAGTGAAAGTTTTGTTACCTGTTATTTTTAAAATTTATTTTCTTTTTTTATTTATTATTAGCATGTTTATATAACTCTGCTTCTTATTTTTAAAATTTATTTTCTTTTTTTATTTATTATTACCATGTTTATATAACTCTGCTTCTAGCATTGTGAATAAGATTTTAAAATACACCGGCAAGGATGCAACTGAAAACTGCATCCAATTTGGTGCAATACTTTTTGGGTGGAGCGCGTATAAACATACGGACAGACAGACAAACAAGTCTAAAAATAAATGTTCTTCACTACATTACTACATAGTATAAAACAAAGTCGCTTTCCGCTGTCTGTCTGTACCTATGTATGCTTGGATCTTTAAAACTATGCAACGGATTTTGATGCGGTTTTTTAAATAGATAAGAGTGATTCAAGAGAGTTTATATGTATATAATACATCAGTATGGCACCCGTGCGAAGCCGGGGCGGGTCTCTAGTACATAACAGACATCAGCCAATTACAATTTTATTACTTGCATGTATAGTTATAGATTCTGTAATTAACCTCTCATATGCTTTGTCTCAGATCTGTGCAACCTCCTTCGACTGCTTAGTCTCAGATCTAAGACAAGTTTACTTTGGTCATCTTTTACGCAAATATAAATCTTTTTACAATGAAATTAGGTGTTTAGTTCTTTGTATTCGATTCCTAATAAAATAATCAACCATAAACAATAATCCAACCTTCAAATTTAAACTGCCAACTGGCCAAAGGGCCCTTTTCAAGTTGGTACCTCGTTACGCGGTTACAACGGCTCAGTGTTACTTGTTAATAGACAACTACAAAGCGTGTTGACATCGACACGAACAATTATGATTTTCAGTCGCCCAGACACCGCCTTGGGAATGGAGGCAGTGAAGTTGTATATAAATTCGTTGTATTGAAGGCGACAGAACGGGGCTGCAACAACAGAGATAATGTAAACGCAAAATTGGATGCGCTGGGTCCTCCCCCGCGCGCTCCGTTCTATTCCGAATATACTCGGCCACCCGCTAACGAACAGAGGCCCATTGAGTAGCGTTTGTATAAAAACTTTGTAAGTACTGTTTTTTTTATTATATATTTTTAATCTACCTTTACTCATTTTATTTACGAAATTGACACTTGGTATATGAAATAATAGTTTGTGTCTACCATAATCGTATACCTACAAAATTCACAATCACGAAAGATATAAAGATGTAGGAAAATAGTAACGAACTCTTCTGATATACATCAATGATTTATCGTTATGTTGAAATTAATATACTTGAGTTCAAGGAATACTACGGAATATACTTGTCAGGATTGGATTTATTCGTTGCTCGAAGGGGTAGAAATAACTACTTTATCGGTTAGTACAGGGGTTCCCAAACTTATTTTGTCTACTGCCCACTTTGAGAATAAATTCTTTTTAGCGCCCCTATTTTTTCACCTACTTAAAAACCACTATAACGTCAAATGAAGAGTGCGCCGTGGTAAGCGCTGGTGTCCACTAGCGACACCGATGATTTTTATTAATCTTTGTGAATACAAGATATTTTTGAAAAAAAAATTCTTTAAGAATACTAGAGACAGGAATTTGCAATTTGTTGTGATGTATGTAAAGAACCGCCGGTTCCAATTGGAACCGAGACCTGTGATTCATGGTCTGAGAGGTTAGTGGCCACTTTTGACAGTCGGTGTCTAAGAGGCCTTCTAGCTAAATGAAATTACAAATCACCCCCCAAGCCTCTACACAACGCCCCCACTTTTTCTAGGTCTCTTACCGCCCAATGACAGACAAGGCTTAGGCCTGCAGCGCCCACAAGGGGGCGTTATCGCTCACTTAGGGAACCCCTGGGTTAGTATATCATTAATTACTACTACGCTATTAGTTTGTAGCACAGCAGATTTTCTACTTAAAAAAAGGTAGGTATACATACTGTATGGTTTTCTAAAGCCGCTCCAGCACAACACTATTATGTTTGCATCATTAGCGCATCGACACTCTCCTCGTATCTTGCCAATCCGACCCCAACTATCAGACTTTTTTGTATTTGTTCAACAATACGCTTTTACAGATTTTTTTTATTATGCATCTTCCCTTACCTACTATAACTTTATTGCCGCCAGTTTTAATTCTATACCCAAAGGTGAAAAGGCATTGGCATCTAGCCCTTTTAGGATAACCAGACCCCTGTGACTATAATATGTGGTATAACAGAGACCTTTTTTGTTAACAACATGCGAAATCGTCAAATAAATACCGATCCTCGAGAGTTAACTTACTCGAGAGGATCGCTTTCCGTTTTCCGGCGCTATTTTTATAATAGTTATATAATAATTAGCCACATAAAACTTAATAGTTTAATAAAGAATTTCTTAGCATACCTACATGATTTTAGGAATAGGGAAAAAACTTCTGAAGCCTGGAAGCATATGGAAATCGTTTTGCCTATTTTGGGACTAAATAACTGTGAATGGTGGCCTACAATGTTATTATGTATTATGATTTTCATTGAAACTTTAATTTAGAAAAATCACCCGCATAACCATCTGTCGTCGTTTTTGGGAGCGTTTTCCTAACATCCTGTTAGGTACATACAGAAAATAAATTATGGTTTATTATGGTTGGTAATGGGAGAAACTAGGTGGGCCCAAGGATCACAGGCAGGGCCCTGGCCACCTGACCTGAGAGGCCAATGGAATAAGTGAAGTTTCCCAAATATCTACAGCCGTAATAAGTATTCAGTAATGGCTACCTACCTATATAGGTAAACTAGATGTCGCGCGGTGCGCGAGGCCGCAAGCGGCCACGCGTGTCTCTGTGGGGTCGTAATTTGACAGAAAAATAAAGACTAATTTTAGGCGCCCATTTTGTTTTATTCTTTTTTTAGTACAAGTCAAAAAATGATAAAATTTTGTTAGAATTACTTTTCTTGGCAACACTGTTTACTGAGACCCACAATCGCTCCATACAAGCCAACTTTCCAAAGTGTTGCCAACTGGCTAAAAAATGCCGATTATTATTAAGAAAATATAAATTTTTCAGTAAAACAAAAATAACGGGGCGGCCATCTTGTTTTTTCTATTTTTCGGGATTTTCTAGTAAACTACAGGATATACCCTATGCGATGACACCAATCACGTCTCTATAGCATATCGGCATCTGGGAGATCAATTCGGGTCTTTTGAGGTCTACCCTAAAAATTAAATCAACCATAACTTTCAGTGTTGCGAGGCGAAAACCAAAAATCCTACAAAAGGTCATAGGGAGAGATAAAATGTTTCACTGACTGTCACTTGTTTTTGCAAAATGGTAGAATTTCGAGTTATGACATTTTGCGTTAAAAGTAAAAAAACACGCAAAATTCCGGAAAAATTCTTTAACATGGCAATACTACGTAGCAAGACTTCCAACCCCGCTATACAAGCCAACTCGCTCAGGTGTTGCCATCTTGCCGAAAATTTACAACTAAAATCTGGTAAAATCCATCCCTTTCTTTGAGAGCAAATCGCCAGTCGGCCATCTTGGTTTTTCAGATTTTCGGGATTTTCTAGTAAACTACAGGATATGTCCTATGCGATGACACCAATCACGTCTCTATAGCATATTGGCATCTGGGAGATCAATTCGGGTCTTTTGAGGTCTACCCTAAAAATTCATATGGCCATACCTTTCAGTGTTGCCAGGCGAAATTCAAAAAACCTACAAAAGGTCATAGGGAGAGATAAAATGTACCGTTGATTGTTACTCGTTTTTGCAAAATGGTAAAATTTCGAGTTTTGACTTTTTGCATTAAAAGTAAAAAAATACCTCAAATTTTGGGAAATATGTTAAAGATGGCAACACTCCGTAATGAGACCTCTAACCCCGCCATACAAGCCAACTCGCTCAGGTGTCGCCATCTTGCCGAAAATCAACATTCAAAATCTGGTAAAATACATCTTTTTCTTTGGGAGCCAATCACAGGGCGGCCATCTTGGATTTTCAGTTTTTCGGATTTTTCTGGTAGACTACAGGGTATGTCCTGTGCAATGACACCAATCACGTCCCTATAACATATTGGCATCTGGGAGATCAATTCGGGTCTTTTGAGGTCTACCCTAAAAATTCAATCGGCCATAACTTTCAGTGTTGCCAGGTGAAATTCAAAAAAACCTACAAAAGGTCATAGGGAGAGATAAAATGTACCGTTGACTGTTACTCGTTTTTGCTAAATGGTAAAATTTTGAGTTTTGACTTTTTGCATTAAAAGTAAAAAAATACCCCAAATTTTGGGAAAATTGTTAAACATGGCAACATTCCGTAATGAGACCTCTAACCCCGCCATACAAACCAACTCGCTCAGGTGTCGCCATCTTGCCGAAAACCAACATTCAAAATCTGGTAAAATTCATCTTTTTCTTTGGGAGCCAATCACAGGGCGGCCATCTTGGTTTTTAAAATTTTCGGGATTTTCTGGTAAACTACAGGATATGACCTATGCGATGACACCAAACATATCCCTTTAACGTATTGGCGTCTGGGAGATCAATTCGGGTCAAGTGGGGTCTACAATAGCCTAAACTTTGAAACATTACTACGCGGCCGCCATTTTGTTTTTTCAACTTTTTAAATAATTTTCGTAAATCATCCTAAAAGTTTAACCGTTTCCAAAAATTTGAGCCAAATCGGCCGGAAAACAAAAGAGATACGATAGGCAAGCCCGGCCGCCATTTTGTTTTTTTGAAAAGTCGGAATTTTCCTGGGGTCACCCCGCCATCTTGCACACTTTTTTCCTACATGACTTTTCTCCAAAACGACTCCTTCTGGGAGAACAATTATGTCAATCAGTCAGTGAGTGAGTCAGTCAGTGGTAGTCGAGCTTTATATAATATATATATATATATATATATATATATATATATATATATATATATATATATATATATATATATATATATATATATATATATATAACTAAAGTGGATCCTTCCAAAATTTCAAACTTATCTAAGTACTTAGGTACTTCTCTTGTTGACTTCGAATGCTATTGACGAATTATACAATGAAGAAGTCTTGATCAAGTGAATATTAACAAGTATTCACCATTAGTTCGTGTATTTGGGTAGCGTGTTTACAAGGGATGGCAAGTATGAGAAAGATATTGAAAGAAGAGTATTGAAAGGAAATGCAGTGAATGGGGCCCTGAATAGCCTTGTGAGTAGCCAGGTCATGTCTAACAAGGCAAGGATGGCTATGCATAACGCTGTTCTGGTCCCGACGCTGATGTATGCGAGTGAATGTTGGGTGTGGCAGAAGAAGCATGAAAGCAAGGTGAACGCAGTGGAAATGAGGTCTTTGAGGAAAATGTGTGGAGTAAAATTGTGTGATAGAGTGAGGAATGCGGATATACGAGAGAAGTGTGGTTTGAAAGAAGATGTAGTGACAAGGATAGAAAAGGGTATGTTAAGCTGGTTTGGTCATTTAGAACGTATGGATGAAAGAAGAGTAACGAAAGAGATTTATGGTGCAAATGTTGAAGGATACAAGGCAAGAGGACGCCCCAGAAGGACGTTCACGGATCAAATTAGTGACGTCCTTCAAAAATCTGGTGTCAAGAGTGCAAAGAATAAAAGAGCGTGCATGAAAAGGCTTATGGATGTGAAGGAAGCGAGGGAAGTGTGCAAAGATCGGGCAAAGTGGCGATCCATCGTCTGCCTACCCCTGTGGGAAGAAGGCGTGAGCTGTATGTATGTATGTATTCACCATGAGCAAAATTGCAGAAAAGTTATTTTTTTATAATCTGCATTTTAACGAGACTGTGGAATTCACGGTTTTTTCGCAAAGGCTCGCAGTATTTTTGAACGAAGTGTGTTTATTGAAAATATTTACACAGAGAAAAAGTTTTTTGTTAAAATTTGTTTTTTAACTTGTAGGTAACATTAAGAAGAATTAATTATAAGGTGTAAACTTAGGTTTGAGATAAGGTGTAAGAGGTATGAGACCTTGTATTTATACAAAAAAAATACTATTCCTGGAATTACCTTCAGCAGTATATTTTTTGACCCCTAAACGTGATAGGTGGTGAACCCATCCCGGATCGGGTCTGTTACACATGCTTCAGAATCAATTCTGGGACCTATGGGTTTTCTCACGAATAAATGTGTACCTACGAGTAGGTTCGTCAGTTTATTTAAAAACTCATTAATACATGCTATCACCAGGATTGGTACCTACTTGGTATAGAGCAGTGATAGCCCAGTGGTTAAAAAGCCCGCTTCTCATTCGTGAGGCTCGGGTTCGAATCCTGACATGTACCAATGAGTTTTTCGAAAAGCTTACGTACATATTTGTCACTAGCTCGACGGTGAAAGAAAACATGGCGAGGCAACCCGCAGGTCCCAGAAATAAATATGTGTAACAGTGTCTGTTACAGATTCCTCAGATAGACATGTCGGTTTAGAGGTCCAAGGAATATACTGATGAAACGTGGGTATTTCCAGATATGGAATACCTACCTCTGCCTACGTCCTCGGGGATAAAAAGTGAGGTTGTTTTTACTTGTTATTAGTCATAAAATACTATAACTACCTATAGTTATGTACCTACCTTTAATTAAATAAAGAAATAAATAATCTCACGCCTTTGATCCCCGAGGGGGTAGGCAGAGGTATTCCATTACTGGATATACCCACATTTCACGAGATACATTGGACCCCTAAACGTGATAGGTGGTGAGCCCATTGCCGGACCGGGTCTATTTACACATGTCTCAGAATCAATTCTGAGACCTGCGGGGTTCCTCACGATGTGTTCCTTCACCGTCGAGCTAGTGATAAATATGTACGTAAGTTTTTGAAAAACTCATTGGTACCAATTTTTTACATGCCATACGTACATATTTTACATGCCAGGATTCGAACCCGAGCCTCACTGATTTTTGGCCGGCTCTTTAACCGCAAAGGCTATCACTACCTTTAATTAATTTAATAGATATTTAAAATTAATTTAATACATTTAATTATTCTGTCACAAGGAACAGAAAGTTAGTTCAATACTCGTACTGGCCTATACATTAAAATAGCAGCTGAGTATCATCGCGCCGAGCCGTCTTCCCATGGTCACTGGTACCTAATTTATTGCTGAACGGAGATTTATTTACATTTGTATCCATTCCCCTATCTAAATTACGTGCTTTATCGCTATTTGTCCGGTTAATGCGATTTTTACTGCCCGCTATGATTCAAAGATATATCTTGCGTTTATTGGCATTTTTAGCGTGTAATTTTTTTACCGATGCACAGTGGTCCGCGCGCCTTAGTAAGGCGGTCATAATAATTTTTTTAGTCAATTTTCATTTTAATTGCTTTTGCACCACGGGTTATCATAGAATAAATAAATAAAAACTTATTTTGGGGTATTTTACAATTAAAATTAATTAATTTAATAAAAATAGAACATTAAATATCGGAAAAAAACAACAGATTAAATTCTATGCTAATTAATACAATTTAATAAACGTTTAACGTAAGCAGACAATAAATATTTCTTTTTTGGGAACAATTTCCTACTAGATGTAATTAATGGATCAGAGTTCAGTAGAAGGTTCTTATGGTCTGTGTTTGTTAAGACCCGGGTCAATTTTCTAGTGCGGTTGAGTCTGAACGTCCTTATATTTTTATTTGTCGACTCTGCAGCCTCTTCGGACAGTTCACCAATAGGAATTAATGCGTTATCAATGACCATGGCACCGTGTAATAGTACATTATGGTACAAGTGAGTAAAGTTGGTGATTACCGCTGAGGCGCCATTGAGACCCGAGCCGTAGGCGAGGGTCATAAGAGAGCCGAGGACGGTAATCATCAATACACACGTGTATCATACGACGTTTTTCAACACACTTGTGAATAAATAATACTAAAAAATCATTTTAAAATAATCATTCGCAATGGCGGGGAAAATTAATTGGTTTTCCAATTTTTTATTTATATAATTTGGAAAAGGCAAAAGGATCTAGGCCCATACAGCCTCGTTTTCCTATGCGCTCGCATCTTACAATGGCGATCGGCCATGGACTAAAAAAATTAGGTTTCTTTTTCTTTGGTTTGTCGTGGATAGCGTTTTAGCCACGTACAAAATGGGGTATTTAAAGTTTTTACAGAGAAAACCAAAGTTATATTTGAGTGAAAGTTTTGTTTATTAAACACGTACAAGTTGAAATGATCTATTTAAATACGAAGTTGCATGAAATGAGCAAGCCATATTTGTGTATTAATTTATTAGTACGATTGAATACGATCTTTTTTGTATCGAAACTTTTTTAAGAACAAAGCAACTCTAGCAACAAAATTGAAAAAAAAAATCTATAACTCACTAGTGAATAATAGCAAACAAAAAGTCTCAGTTTGATTATAGGTGTCATTATGTGCCTAATTGCAGTGAAATTAGAGCCACTTTATGAGCAAGTGTGTTGAAAAAGTACTTTATGCACGGATGAAGGTAGGTTAGGTATGCTGTCACGAGTTGCTTGGCCGTTTCTTCAAACTTTGCTGCATTTTTTTTTAGTTTCTAGTACCTTACTGTACGAAGGAAGAATTGGATTGCTCCGAGAATTAATCGTAAGTTTAGCTTCTGTTATGAGCGATAACACGTCGTCGGGGTTGATGTCACTTCCACCAGGGTTTGATGTCTCCAAAAGATTACTGATTGCTGACTCATCCACCTGAGCTAGCTCTGCAACCCTCCTGCGTTTTGTCCGCTTACTACAAGCTACAAACTCCTTTCTTGGTCGCCCAACAGTAGCTCCTGCCCGCTGTGATGATAGTTTGTCGGGATCATTATTTATTACATTAAGTATTTTTGGCCAATCTGGTTTTTATCGATAAATTTATGCTTTCTTTCTCGTCCAGCCACATGTTATGTTTGTTTAGGACTGTGCTTTTTATTCGTGAACTGGATTTCCACAAAACAACGAGTCTATCGCGAATGTACTTGATAACATTCTCTAAATTGCTAATATCTACGTTATCGGCATCCGGCACCAGGTCTATTAGCTGCCGTAACACTTGACGCCGTCTTTCTATATCTGTACCACTCGTAGACAACCAGAGTTCAAATGTAAACCCCCTTGTAAAGGTAACGATGTACTTAGCATCTAAAAAAATTAAAAATAAAGCAGCTTAATATTTGCTACATATTCGTAGCTTTCGGCTACGCGAGCGTAGTAGGTTTATAACAAAACAATCTGCAAGCTTCCGCAGAAAATGGTGTCTGGCTAATAATATAGACATATTTGACTACGAAATTATAAAAACGTTATCGATAAATATGATTCAGTGCATAGTTAAAAGCTTCAGTAAAAAATAATTCTAAAGATTCCCAAAGCTAGTTTTGTTCCCGGCAAAGGATGCTCTATATTTCCACATTTTTATATAAATATGTCCAAACAAGTACATAAAGCAAAACAACATACCTGATTCTTGAAGCTCCATTACAAAAATAGGCACTCAAATTAGAAAATTTCAAGAAATTGGCCACTAATGACGGGTCACTCAATGAGTCACGGAGAAAGAGTTTACGTGCGACGGGAGTTGTGTTCACTTTCGAGTATCGTTAGACAATGAAAGTTTTTAATTATCCTGGATCTATTTATAGTTAATGATAGTATATGTATCGGCCAATGTAATGACACCATTAGATATTTTAAAATACTACCTTCATTTTTTTTAATTATGACCTCTAGCGGGACCAGTGTGCGATGTAAGATAAAAATGATCCGTGGTTCTTGAAGACATCTGTATAAAAGACAAAAGTCATGTAAATAAAATAATACGTGTCTAGCTTAAATTACAGCTGCGTGGTTAAATTACAAAAATACTATAGTTTTAGCGATTTGGATTAAATTTGTGGTAACTGATTTATCGCCTTAATCACGTTGGAAAAATCCTGCTGAATGAAAAAAATGCTGGATTCTCCCCCAATGATTACCACAAGCCCCGGTCCTGCGCCACCCGCATCCATCGGCATCCATCGGCATTCACCATGCCGTCAATCCACCTTGTGTAGCGTTGTAGTGGTAGGTACGTTAGAACTATTCCTGATTTTGTGATAGTGGGTAATAAACAAAACACCAAGGCACGCAACTACCTACCACAGAACAAATAGATACATACTTATACATGCCATAAAATGTTGGCCCCGGGCCGGGTTGGATAAAGTTATACAGATAGTAAGTAATTATCAACGACTAGCACTATTATTTGTTCAAGTGGCTTTGTAAAACGTCAGTCGAATAGAATTACACATGTACGGGATTGACATTTCGACACTGTAAAATTTACGAAACACTAGAGAAGTAGAGTCAGTGACACGTCTGACACGTATACCTGAGGGCGTACTCACGGAGATTCGACACCGATCCCGTTCGATTCAGATCGAGTGAGAAATGTTCCGAAGTCGAATCTATCGAAAATTTTCGAATGCTTTCCGTAACTGCAATAGCTATCGTGTAAGTTTCCGACAGCCACGGTTTTTTTTTCGCATCCTTACCTATGTCGAATATTACATTAGTTTTCGATACCGATATCTGTGAATACCTATCGGTTAGAGCTCTGCCTCATTAGGACGCCATGGCGACGTCTCCAGCTACGTATCCAATCAGTTACGAATACTAACTAACTCACTTGGCGACGATTTGGCAACATGGCGACCTGGCGTCTATATGACAAGTCGCCAGTATTTTGTATACAAGTAAGTTACGCCTCCCTCACTCACTGGCCAACTGATCGCCAGGTAGGACGGAAGACCGCGTCTTTGTGTTAGTGTTTTGTGCAAACAAAATTGGTTTCGATACAGAACGACTTATTATGGAGATTCAAAACAGTTCATGTGTATGCAGCATCTATGAATATTCTGATCGTAATATAATTTGATCGTCTATTTGAATATAGTTAGGAAATATAGTCTGACGAAGTTTGTTACGGATTTTCAGCTGTTCTCATGCTTACTAAACCTGTATGTGGATCATACTTATATATAAATATTGCTGGCGAAGCATATGAATATTATTTTTATACTTTTTGTTAGCCTAATTTTCATAAGAGTTAATTAAATATTCTTCATCTCTTGGAAAAAAACACCACTTCGGTTTCCATCTGATATAAAAGAATAGCTTCTACTTTTCTTTTTAAGAATAGGCTTTGTAGCGACACCGCACGTGAAGTTATGCGGTATATGCACGGCACGTAATTGTAAATAATAATAATAATATATAATCTCACGCCTTTTTATACCCGAGGGGGTAGGCAGAGGTATTCCATTACTGGATATACCCACATTTCACGAGATACATTGGACCCTAAACGTGATAGGTGGTGAGCCCATCGCCGGACCGGGTCTATTTATACATGTCTCAGAAATAATTCTGAGACCTGCGGGTTTCCTCAAGATGTTTTCCTTCACCGTCGAGCTAGTGATAAATATGTACGTAAGTTTTTTTTAAAAACTCATTGGTACATGCCAGGACTCGAACCCGAGCCTCACTGATTTTCGGCCGGCTCTTTAACCGTCCGGGCTATCACAGACGTAATTGTAAGATTAGAGATAAGTTAGATCGATAGATAAACCACATCTTGTCATAGTATATAAGCAGTTGTTACGTTAAAATAAATCAGACTAAATCCATCTGCAGTCTTATTTAATCATGTAGCACCAGGCTCGGTACAGGCTTTATAATATGGTTATACTTAGGTATAGTTTTAAGCAAAAGTAAAGTAGGTACAAAACGTGTATTGTAAAACCAAGGAAATTTTGCTCCTTTTAGATCTTTTGTGTATTCCAGCAATATTTGAAAGCTATTGAGTGCAGTGTGACGATGAAAAGTAGGTAAATGCTCGTATGTATGGTTAACGGAACTGTCTTCCTCTGTTATCTATCATATTTATGGGTGCATGTTCCTGAAAAATTCTACCGTCTATGTAGGTTTATATTACGGACAGGGTTAAGCAGACGGGTGAATTATATTATAATACTTTGGCAGTCTTCAGAGAAGATTGAATATAATATGATTATATCCTCTATTACAGAAGGTCTGTACTAAAAGATGTTCATGTCGAATGGGTATCATTCCGTGTAAGTGGTTTAATATGTCTATGATATAGGTCCATGATCATGACATTACCAATGAACAAAACGTCAGAAATATCATTTTCTTGACAGTAGAACGCAAAGGAATATTATGTATAGGTATCTACATATTAATGTTTTCATTCGTGATCCAAATTAAAAATAAAAGATAGTTTAATATAATTTTAAACAACGCATTCGAATAAGACTTGAGAGTCATAAGACATATTTTGTAGGTATTGCCTAAATCTAGCCACTCTTATATTATAACATACATACATACATAATATAAGCTGGCCTCTTTCCCGTAGGGGTAGGTTATAACATGCCATACTGGATAATAGCTCTTGTTAGATAAACCACGTACGATGATATCGTTACCAGTACCATATAATTCTGCCTGTACCGGCAGAGTATTAACACGCCACATGTTTATGTAGGAAAAATTTCGGCATGCGCTGCAGTGCTGAAAATAAAAATATTTTAAAATTTTGTCTTTTTATGAAAATACTGATCTGACAATCCCTATCCCATAAACAAACAATTTCAGTTTTTCCCAGATTTAAATTTTTTCGGGCAACAATTCTATTGTTTAGTCTCGAACACCTTATTTGGGTAATTACAAAAGCTTGGATCTCGTTCCAAAAATCCCTTTTTACTACTCTTACGTCATTTAAGGGATCAGCAACTTTGGCTGTACCTACGTTGATCGATCAGTCAGTCAGCCAGTAAATTTCTTGTTTTATATACCTAGGTATATCGGATAAGTTAAAAAAATATTAGAATAACCCGATCTGTTGCTTGTCGCTTACCAACGAACAATATTGTCTTCTTCAAAAAATCTGTCGTACCGTCGAAGCATGATTGTATCGCAACACTGGAAGCTTGGTGTCATTTATTACTCTTCAAGCTACGGCACGTGTGCTAAGCGCCCTTAATTATGTGACGATCAAAATAATCTGACTTCACCTAATTCACCCTGCCATCGACACAATTAGCTAGTCCTTTTATCTCTGCGAACAGACGGCCGAGGTACGGACAGGTCAGTGCAGACAAAGCCAGTTTAATTACAAATCCAGTTTAGTCTCCGCACAAAGTTAGACATATTTTGACACTAGAGCAGGCGTAATTTATTTGTAACCTTGCGTTCCTATCTTTATAGGCCGGTGTTGAAATGAGTTTTCTAAAATTTTCTTTTTTAATAAAAATGGCTTTTCACAGTGGATTTGGTAATTTTTTTCGATAGGTACAGTAAAATACCCTAGGTAGTTTAAAATTACTAAACCAAATTTTCACTTGGACACCTAATATAGTAGATGATCCGAGTATAAGACGACCTTTACCGATATGGTTAATTATGGTGCCCTCTGAATCACAGGGAGAGACGGCGTGTGGTAGTCTTTGCTGTGACTGGATATGGACACAGAAGGCCTGTGTCCATTTGCCAGCACCGATGCCCAGGATGCGCCGCGAGGAGACAAACACCATACACCCCTTTTCTGAAACCATACAATACAATACAATACAATAACTCTTTATTGTACCATAATTAACATTGAAAAAATAAAATATCAGTCCATTTCGTTACGTCCTAAATCTTCCTTTTTTTTGAAACTAGATACTACGGAGGCTACTCTCGCGCAAGCGACCCAATCTCGAAATCGAGTTTTTTGTAGGTACCTATCTCTCCTAAAACCTCGAAATGTACAATATTTGAAAAATAATGTCGATCTTCGAGATTTAGTTTTAACGAAACAGCAAAATCTATTTTCCGAGATTAAGTCGATTGATCGAGAATTTCCTTACAGAACTATAATTTACTACTTTTTTCATCTATATCTATGCATGCTTGTAACTTATGAAAGATTATGTTTTTTTTAATAAAGCCTCGAAGAAATTACGGGATCAGATCAAAACATCAAAAACACGTGTGTAAGTCGTAAGAATACGTAAGTGCCTACCTAAAGTAATTATTTTATCATATTTAAATTGAGTAGTTATTCTAAGTTTAAGTAAGTATTTATAAAGGGCTTTTGTAATCCTGTGATTTAAATATAATATCGTACTACTTAAATATAAGAAGTTACCTACGTCATAAAGTAACGACGTTAATGTCTATACCTACATATAACAAAACTGTAACGAGACCGTATCTGTACATGAAATATTTTTTGAAAATTTCAGCGGTAGCGTGTAGGTAGCTATATCGATGATGTACAGATATCAAAGTACTGGACGGATTTTTCAGAGAACTAGGTCAACAGTTAGGGTACTTTTTACTACAGAAAATATTACATTCAGATGGACTCGTCTCCTCCGAAACGATAACACCTAGTAACTTGAACTACGCAATGTAGGTAACTTTATGTCTAGTAATGGATTTTAAAAATGGAACCACGGGACGGAAATAAGCCGGATCCGCACGGGCAACGCTGCTGGGCCCACTCCGCTAGTATACGATAAGGTACCATAGCTCTAAAAAAACAGGTAAATACTGTGTTGGGTAGATTTTTCGTTAAAATAACTTATTTTAAGGTGGCGTCTGAACCACGCTGGTCCGTAAAAGTCCCAGACGGATACAGCTAAGGTTCAACAGAAGGGTAGTAAATCTAAAATGCTGAATTTCACGTTCGACTAGCTCCGAACCGGGGCGGCGAGATGTCAGATGGTAAGTTACCAACGTCCGAGGCGATGGTATTTTATCACTAACCTGTCTGGGTGGGTGTATGTACTAGTAACTAATATATCTAGGTATAAGTAGGTTCATCTTCAGTCTGAGTTATGTTAGAAGTGGCCACCTCTCATGCATGATCTCTACATCTCATAAGTAAGACCTGGGGCTCTTCCACCCATAGATTTAGTATACTAACGTTAAAGATTGGCAATAGAGTCAGTACGGCGAGACCAAAAAAATGACACTTCTGTGCGTGTAACGTGGATGTGTGCAAGACAAATAGTGCTCTCCCTAAACTTGTAGCTCTCGATAACAAATGGGCGTGTATTGTGTAGTGAATACCTTTGCCAGTCACGTTATCGAAATGTGGTTAATCGATATTACGACAGTCACTATAAAATTGAGGTTAGAAATACTAGAAATTCACGTATTTAATTTTTTGCTCAAATCAATTCTTATACATTCAGAACATTTATATAATAAAAAGCAATGTTATTACCTATCTATTTGTGCACGATTTGTTTTTTAGTTTTCTATAATCATTGAATTTAGAGAATTAAATCTTTTAACCGCACTTACATGTAAAATGAATAATTCTGTGGATTTTCTTTCCTAGATGAATTACAACCGGTACTGCACACGTAACCATAGCTGTTTACGTCTATTAAACATCAAAATTACTCTTTTAATACGTGAGATTATTTAAAATAAGCGAGATTTGTTTCGTTCACAACTGACGTCGGCCCGGTAGAAGCCCGTAGAGTTGACAAAAATGGTCTCGTCTCTCTATCTCGCTCTAACACACGAGTACCTATGTTCTTTCTCTGTCGCAATGCCAATCTAAGTATACTAAATCTATGCTTCCACCATCTTCCGATTTACGATATTGCCGTTACTTCGGACCTAACGGTATCTAAAAGTGGCCAGCGATATAATAGTAAGAGTGAAATTACGTATCTATAAGTCGGAAAACGATGGTAGTTCCATGAATCAATGAATTTTACCGTACCAACTTAATCATTTCCTCAGTGCCGAATTTCTGGGATTAATTTTTAAGCTATTGCATAGCTTCTATCGCGGGCCTTGAGCACGGGGACCGAATCCAGAAATTCCGTAACGAAAAAAACCTCACGCTCCCCACTCCGACGGGCACGGAGGTCCGAGTCCGAGTCCGAGTCCGAGTCCGTGTCCGTGTCCGAGTCCGAGTCCGAGTCCGAGTCCGAGTCCGAGTCCGAGTCCGAGTCCGAGTCCGAGTCCGAGTCCGAGTCCGAGTCCGAGTCCGAGTCCGAGTCCGAGTCCGAGTCCGAGTCCGAGTCCCAGTCCCAGTCCCAGTCCGAGTCCGAGTCCGGGTCCCGGTCTCAGTCCCACTCCCACTCCCACTCCCACTCCCACTTCCGTAAAACTAATATAGGTAATAAGAGACTTCTGCAATACAGTGGCTCTTAAAGGATTACAAAATAAAAATACTTTAGACTTACTTACATTGAAATGAAATACTTCAATATTTATGGAGTGAGTATAACCAACTACTGAGAATTATCACGTAATACTTTTATAATATTAGGAAAATCTGAATTATATTTTAAATGTGTTTAGTATCTAATATTTTATGCAGTATTCGAATGTTACGTAGGTATATCAACTTCAGAAATATATCTACATTGAATTAAATCAGTAAATACTTATATCTACTTTTTAGTGAATATGAAGCGTATATCTAAGTACGTCTGGGATCACTACCATGTCCCGATCGGAATAGAAGATTAATGTTTACTTGCTCAAGGAAAACATTATGTAGGATACTTTCATATCATTCATAAGACAACATTTTCCTGGGCGCAAGTGTACCGTGAAATTTTGCGGGATATTTGATGGGTCACTGATAAGTTTGGTAGCGATCATATCTTTCAGTTTTATTGACCGTTTGATTCGATATTGGCGGGGCCGACCCGGGCCACTGTTTCCGCTGAGTCACCATTTTTTACAGTTACGCGAACCCTTTTGACCTCTGACGAAATAATAGCTTAATTTAATGAAAAGATAAAAATGGTCATCGGTTTTCATCTACAATAATCTATGTACTGTGTATTTTATTTTTTATATATTTATAGAAAACGGTTTATGTATATAAATAAAATAAGTACCTTAATCCATTGGTAGCTTTAGTGCACCTTACCTTCATCTGTTTATCTCAGTTACATTGATTCTTAGGTTAACTGGAAGAAATCGCTTAAAGCGATCAGACCGCTCATTGTATTTTTTTTTATCATTGTGTCACTTGTTGCATATTTTTATTGGTGTACTATAAAGAGTTGTTACTTACTAATTTTATACACAAGAGATATTTTTGCATGTTTGTAACGAAAAAACTCAGAAACTTCTGGACCGATTATATGTAGTTATAATTAGATAGTACTTACTATTAAATATATTAAAATAAAACTTTAGTAGGTGTAATAGTCACGCCTTAGTCACGAAACGTTTAATTAATATAGGTATTAAATTCGAGGAAGTACCTATTTACTTTTTACCAGTGTATTTGAGGACCCAGGTGGTGAATCCATAATCGGACTGGCTGGATTCAGCTGGAGCAGCAGGTATTCAGGATTTCCTAACGATATTTCTTTTACCTTCGAGCTAGTGATAAATATGTAGGTACGTAGGTACATATGATTTTTTTAATCAAATAAAATGATACATGTTACCGGAAAGTTTACCGGAAAGTTAAAACTAAAAAACGGATTTGTTGGTTAGCAAGTGGAGCTTAAGGAAGAATGATCCCACTTATCCCAAATGGGTGGTTGTTAAAAGTTGTGCAGAATACTTTATATCCTCAGAGATTGTCTGGAAGGGTAGAAAAACTTAGGTGCTTTGTTTTACGTAAGGTACCCAGTCAATACTAATCTATACCTATTTCCTATACAACCGACATGTTCCTAGAATATTTTACTTGGATGTCGAAAAAAGGAAAAAAAAAAGCAATTTTAGGATCACTTTGTTGTCCGTATGTCTGTCTGTCAAGACCCTCTTTATCAGAAGCTGGTCAAGGAATAACTTTGAGATTCTAATCATATACTTACTCAGGTTTGCAATCCCTTATTGTCGTGAATCTTGCAAGATAATCAATATAGGGTATATCCTACTAACTAACTTCATTAACTTTACGAGTACCTAACAATCTGGTAAATGCAGCTGTACAATTACATACTTACAAGTTTGTACGGAACCCTCGGTGTACGGGTCCGACTCGCACTTGGCGTTTTTTTTATAGGAATGACATTATCATTCCAAAGGGAGAAGTAATTATTGAATTGTGACTACTTGTGACAACTGAATAACTATGTAGTAAAAAAACTGTGTTTTTTATGGGTACTTACCTACATATTATTGAAGCATGGGGATGGAATTTCCCGCGTGAGTAGGAAACGTGTAGTCTTATGTGTAGTCGTGTAATCTTAATCTAATGACTGTTATCTATCTTATTTTGTAATTTTCGAATGTACCTTTATTTAGGTGCGAGTTAGATAATACAAAAAACTGGGAGTAATGTTATGACGTGCCTTTCGGAGCTCAGTAGCAATGCTATCATTGTACTTGCAGACAGGCAAACTTACAGGGAAACTTAAGCCGGTGGACAAATGAAATTTTGCACAGTAGTACCGTAAAATAAGGAGAGGAGAATAGTATAAAAAAATATTTCGAACTTCGGCTTAGAGCAAAAAATCCAACATTGGAGATAGGTACAAGATGGCCTAGTATAGTAGTAGCTAAGTGGCTTTTTAAAACGTAAAGATTAGTCGAATAGAATGACAAATGTACCTATGGGATTCATTAACGCTCGACTTGTCATGCGCGCCGCTATATAGCGCAACCAAGTAAAATTTACGCGAAACTCTAAAGAAGTAGGTAGCTATAGTCACTGACACGTAGTTTCGCCAGTAAGCAACTGAAACCATCGTTTGCAACTAGGCTAGGGGCTAGAGGGGAAGGAAAACTTACAAAGCAAACGTAAGAAACTGTAGAAAATATACACCCGCAGAAATGTTACTTACCCACTAATTTAAAACTAAATAAATCATACCTCTCTGACTATACGAGTAGGTATATATAACTAACCGCTCTCGTATTTGTACCTGTCATGACTCCCGGGAACTCACTGTGTACATTCTCAGTTCATTTATGCAACATAGATACATATGTGATGGGTACAAGTTCCAAATTCACTGACTAGTGAAATTGGGTAGTTGACAACATCGAAATTAAATTGCGAGTAGTCATACATTAAAAAGATTATCCCAAAACACCTCAAAATATGTATTTCGATTTTCAATTTACAATTATAGCAAATTTAAAAATAATAAAACAATCAAAAAAAGTGCTGCAATTGAGTACTACAAACTATGACGTCACGGTTTGCTATTTCAGTACATTATCCATAGTAAAATTTCGTTTTGACAGATCGTAAAAAGTAACTGATTTGACTAGGTAGGACACAACCCTATTCTTGTTCGATGTAAATTAGTAATACATATTGGCTTTTTGGCGGGAATCCGAAGAGGGACGTCATGTTTTTTGTTTAATTTTCATTTTGCTGTGTATTTCGGGTTTTGACTCATAATAGTGATAGTTTATTATGTGGCAAGTGTCCGTGAAGGTGTGCAGTGAATGGGAAATTCGATAAAATGCGGAATGGACATTTTTGGATTGCCTCAAAAAGTCACAATAAAGTCGTCAGTAAAAGTGCTATCATTTTACTGATAACCAAGTTAGGGCACGTTAGGGTTGTAGAAAGTGTTAAAGACACTGTATTTTTGTGCATAGACTCTGAAGCAGAGCCATTTACATAAGGATATCATTAACTAATGCATGGCGTAATGCCTTTGCCTACCCTGTAAGGGGTGAAACAACAAAAAAAAAAGTAATACATACTAGTAGGTACATTGCCATTATTTCTGCGATTTCTATTACGTAATACGCTCAGCTGCAGGAGTATTTAATACTGGCCATTACAATTTAATCGGATTTATTTAACTTTAGCTCATAAGTGGAAACGAAAATAATATTTTTTCACTTCTCATGCTCTAAAAGTACGCCAATATAGCCCTACGAAGCGGGACTAAAGTGACCACTTTAGTCCCTAGGGAGTATAAAGTATTTTTTTTTTAATTTCCTTAATGAGAAAAAGACAACCTCAAACAGCCAGTAAATATCTGTAGAGTGTGGACCATCTTCATTGCGAAAATGTGAAGAGTTTTAGTTCCATGGTTTTTCCGCGAAGAAGGTGGCGCCATGTGTTTTAAATTGTTTACCTGCAAAGAGATTTAAATCTCTTTGTTAATCTGTGACAGCCTGACAGGTTTAGAAGAAAAAACTGACCGCGAAAATTTCTGAATTTTTGTCGAGTGTAAATTTGTTGGGTTTTAAATAAATTTGTAATAAATTGACAATTTTTCTCGCACTCAAAGTGAAAAGTACAGTTTCCACCTCGAGACTAAACGCCAACTTAATATACCCTCGGTTTCATGACTCCCTCGCAAGCTCGGGAGTCAAACCACCTCTGGTATATAATGGCTTCGTTTAGTCCCTCGATATAAAATATACTATAAGTTTTTTAGTGCACTTAAAATATAAAAGAATGTACGTGATTTAGTTATATAATATGTACAGGTTTTATAGGCAGATATTATTCGAATGTGTCATAATTCTCATGGGTGAGGATCGGGTTCAGATTCGGAAAAGGGCACGTACCAATGAGTTTTTTTATAACTTACGTACCTACATATTTAAATGAAATTAAATAATCTTAATTTTTCCCCACACACAGTCCATTTCCAGGTTCGAATCCTGGCATGTACCAATGAGTTTTTCAAAAACTTACGTACATATTTATCACTAGCTTGACGGTGAAGGAAAACATCGTGAGGAAACCCGCAGGTCTCAGAATTAATTCTGAGGTGTGCATCTGGATTGAGGGCCCACTTTTTAAATTATTGCGAAACGAAATGATACTTACAGGGCATTTACTTAAAATTTTGTAAAACCTAAAGCAAAGATTCTTAAATTTCTTAAACGTGAATCAAAAGAGTTATGGTCAAATAGCTTGGGCCCTCAATCCTGACGCCTGCATAAAACGGCATAGTCGAATCTCAGAAAGTACTATCCCTGGGATAATAATTTTTATTCGAGTATTTAGTTAGGAATTTGTTAAATACATTAAGAAATTGTCAAGTCTTAAGAATGCGACAATACAGATTTATGGCGGTTTAGCTTGGGCCCTCAATTCATCAATTTTGATATTGTAGAATCAGCAAAAAATATGAGTTTTTCTAAGGAAAGATATTAATACGACTTTAATATATTTGAGTTCCATATCTCGGAAAATTTGTCAAAAAGAAATAACGACACAAAAGTTAATTGTTAAAAAGTTATTGAAATTCGTATTTTTTCAAAACGTCTGAAGTCTGAACTGAGGGCCCAAGGTTTTTGTCAGTATTGACTAGACTAAGCTTTCTACACTACCGCACTTTAGGCTAAGTATTTTAACAAATTCTTAACTAAAAGGCTACAAAGCGTCCATTCTCCTAAATGCCGTACTTTAGGAGAAAATTGATTTTCGATGTTTTATATGAGAAAATTCAGTAGGGTGTATTTGATTTTGTTACTTTTTTGAGACAAATCAGCATGTACCCTCTTAGAAGATATTTCATAAGTTGTTGTCGGAAGCGATTACGTTTTGTGTGATCCAAAATTAATAAAAGGTGTTATTTAAATGGTTATCATAGTATTCGTATTTTTGACGCCTGACGTACGCGCGTCCCCGTCATGTTTTTTGTTTAATTTTCATTTTGCTGTGTATTTCGGGTTTTGACTCATATTAGTGATAGTATATTATACCTATGTGGCAAGCACAGATCATTAATCTAGCTCTGTGGTAGCAAGGGTCCGTGACAGTGTGCAGTGAATGGGAAATTCGATAAAATGCCAGGGATAAACATTTTTGGATTGCCTCAAGAAGTCTTAATGAAGTCATCAGTAAAAGTGCTATTATTTTACTGTTGAAAAAAGTTTGTTAAAAAAAAAGACCCACAATCGCTCCATACTTGTATGGTTTTTTTTTATTGTTTAGCGGCCTTTGGATTCTAGTCCTAATAGCCTTATTACTTTCCTATTATTATTAATCTTAGTAAAATGGCTCTGCTTCAGAGACCATGCACAAAAATACTGTGTCTTCCTCATCTCTCCCAACCCAACTTTACCGATTTAAAAAGTTCTTTTAAAAATGGAAAGATACATTACCAGGGAGTAACAAAGGCTATATTTTATTCCCGTATTTTCACGGGAACGGGAACTACGCGGATGAAACCGCAAGGCAATGCTAGTTGTTAATATACAGGGTTATAATTTTAATACGTCCAATAGGTACATAATTTCATTGATTATTGGCACTTTCTTATTTTATTTTTCCACGCATACGTAGGTGAAGGCACAGCACAGCTAATCGTATATAATTATATCGAGCTTTATATATTATATACAATATGTAACAGAATAAGTGCAATTCCTGAAATTAGTTTGTTCAGTATCGACTACATATTCGATTTCATCTATTTTTAATATGTGTTAAATTTTTCCGAAAAATGAATTAGCTTAGCTGAATTTAATGCTATCTATTGAAATCGTACTATTATAGAACGATATTTAAGAAAATTGGACACAACTAAAGTTCGATTGCATCTTTTTTTATATTAATTTACTAACCGGGGTGTATGAGGAATTGCGCTTTTTCTGTTACGCGTTGTATAATTATATATATTGTATCTGCGCTTTACAAAATACTACTTACATGATCACAACGAATACTTGTTTATACTTACGATAAACATTATGGTCACCCTACTGAATTTTCTCATATAAAACATCGAAAATCAATTTTCTCCTAAAGTACGGCATTTAGAAGAATGGACGCTTTGTAGCCTTTTAGTTAAGAATTTGTTAAAATACTTAGCCTAAAGTGCGGTAGTGTAGAAAGCTTAGTCTAGTCAATACTGACAAAAACCTTGGGCCCTCAGTTCAGACGTTTTGAAAAAATACGAATTTCAATAACTTTTTAACAATTAACTTTTGTGTCGTTATTTCTTTTTAACAAATTTTCCGAGATATGGAACTCAAATATATTAAAGTCGTATTAATATCTTTCCTTAGAAAAACTCATATTTTTTGCTGATTCTACAATATCAAAATTGATGAATTGAGGGCCCAAGCTAAACCGCCATAAATCTGTATTGTCGCATTCTTAAGACTTGACAATTTCTTAATGTATTTAACAAATTCCTAACTAAATACTCGAATAAAAATTATTATCCCAGGGATAGTACTTTCTGAGATTCGACTATGCCGTTTTATGCAGGCGTCAGGATTGAGGGCCCAAGCTATTTGACCATAACTCTTTTGATTCACGTTTAAGAAATTTAAGAATCTTTGCTTTAGGTTTTACAAAATTTTAAGTAAATGCCCTGTAAGTATCATTTCGTTTCGCAATAATTTAAAAAGTGGGCCCTCAATCCAGATGCACACAATTCTGAGACATGTGTAAATAGACCCGGTCCGGCGATGGGCTCACCACCTATCACGTTTAGGGGTCCAATATATCTCGTGAAATGTGGGTATTTCCAGTGATGGAATACCTCTGCCTACCCCCTCGGGGATAAAAAAGGCGTGAGATTATACTTATACACAGTCCATTTGCATAATTAAAGGAGTTAAAATTATTAACTTGACAGATGGTAAACATGAGTAAAGACAGGAGCCCAAGCCAAGTACTAAGATTAAAAAACTATTTAACGGTGAAGGAAAGAATTGATTCTGATGCATGTGTTAAGACGCGGTCCAGCGATGAGCTCAGAGGGGTCCTAAATATACTGGTGAAAAGTGGGTAAGTATATCCAGGAATAGAATACCTCTGCCGACACCCTCGGCGATAAGGGCATGGGATTTTTTGTCATATCTAATGTTGCACATCATTATTAAAATAATCATATTAAAACTGAAAACTGGTGAAGTGGCTACAAAAGCCGCAAGTTTAATCGAAAATGGAAAAGTAAATTCAATGTTTTCAACACGCTTCATCAAAAAATCATACAGTATGTGCGGCTGAAATCAAATTAATTCTATAACAGCTGTACAATATTTGCTGCGAAATGACCTAACCACTTCTGAATATAGTTGGATTCCCAACGACTGTGTGCTTTGCTAATCGAAATTTTAAGCTCATATTACGTATTGTATCTCTTTATTGATTTGACTGTTTTGTCTTTATTAAATGATTGAACCTAACATAAGTTTTGTTTAATTTCAATTTAATAAAATGATGTATGATTTTTTTTATTTATCAATTTGATGCTATCTATCTGACGTTACCCCAAAAAAATCCATGTGCCATTTCCATCACACCGAGACGCTGTCGTTATAGTTTTATTGTACGGATAGATTTATCTCTAAGTGTACCTCGAGAATGACCATATTTTGGGTCAATAGCAATTTATTTTGTTTATAGCTATGAATTTAATAATGTACAATGTGTACAGTGAAAAGAGGAAGCAACGTCGGCTCCTTTTCATCATGAGAAAATGACAAATCACTTCGCAAGTCCGCGATGGGATAAATTGCGAAAGCAACTTTTCGGTATCATCATATTTTTAAATATTACCGATTGCCGTTTTTAGAACCAGTCAGCTATTTTATCATTATTGTCTAAGTTGGAATAAAAAAAAACTTTGTTCGACTACTGATTACAACAGTGATCGGGCAAATAAAGGATTGCCACTAAAACGGGAGTGTGTTGTTTTTGAAAAATAAAGACGCGATGCCGGTTGCACGGCGTCCATCCACAATTTATGTTTCGCCCGCGTCTAGTGAAAGCCTGCGATGAAAGTTTCATCGTATCTGCGGGCTGCAGGCGTGAAAATAAAATTGGGGCGCTTTCGGCTTTCAAAATAGCGGCTATCGAACTACCGAAGCGATGCCATGTCGGGAACTCTTGATATTTCCACTGCGATTCGTACGCACCGGACCCTTTAAATGATAAATAAACAATTTGCTCTGTCTTTTCCTCTTTCTTTTACTTTTACTTAGAAGCGAATCCTTGTTTCACTGTAAGCGAATAATTTTGGGGTGCGATGCGATATTAAATTAGGTAATAACAATTGATAGTTGGATCTTGTGTTTGACGGGCCTGTTGCCTCAGTTGGTAGTGACCCTGCCTTCTGAGTCGGAGGTCGCGGGTTCGATCTCCGCTCGGGGCCAACGTTTGTGTGCATGAACATGTCTGTTTCCTTCGTATCTGGTCGTTTAATAGTTATTACTATATAAACATACTTAATGTTTATCAGTTGTTTAGTTTTAGTACCCATAGTACAGGCCCTGTCTAGTTTGGGACAAAAAACCGTTCGTGAACAATTGTGTCCTACAATTGATTATTATTATTATATTATTATCTTATAGGGTATTTAATCTTATTAACTGAATTTAAATTATATACAGGTCAACGGTAAACGACACTATCGCGAGGAAATCCTTAGGCCTAATTCATTTTGAGGCATTTGGAACCCAACCCGTCGAAAGACTATCTGTGACGTTTAGATGTTCGAAAAAATACCTCTGCCAACCTCCGAAGACATAAAGGCGTGAGCGTATTTTGTACGACTTTAGAGTGCCTTGTTATTAGCCTTTTGACTTTTCTAAGACTAAGTGTATTTTATATACCTATAGAAAATAAATGAATTTGTATTTGTAAGTGCCCCCATATCGTAGCAAGTGGCTGTTGTTCCCACTTATGTACTTATGTGTGATTATGTATGTGTGAATGTTAATAATATTTTATACAAAGTCGTTTTATAATTCATAAATACAGTTTTAACTGACATTTAAATTAATTATCGTATCGTAATACCGAATTATCTGTCAATTAAAACTATATCTATAAATTATAAAGATTGCTATACATAACTATAGTAAAACTGTAACGAGACCGTGTAAGAAATACTTTCATGAAATATTATTAGATTTTTTTTGCGGTAACTATCTACTTAGATATCAAAACAAATTTTTTTGGAAATTTTTGTCTGTGTGTCTGTGCATGCACTCATCACGCAATAACTACTGGAAAGATTTTTATAAAATTGGGTGTGGAGCTAGACAACTGAGTAACTGGGTCAACATTTAGAGTACTTTTTACTACAGGAAAATGTATCATTCCCACGGGAACGATAACATCTAGAACCTTGAAATATGGTATGGATGTGTCTTAGGTATATGTCGTAAGCAACCGCTGTGAAAGGATTTTTAATTATCTGGATCCGCGGGCAACGCCGCTGCATCGCTTGTTCCAAATAAAATTATGTAAATTTTCTCGATTAGGTGCGGTTTCCGTGCGATGACGACGTTCCAATGAGCATAATATTCATTCAAGGGAAGACAATACCTATCAATATCTTGACATGTTAACACCTCAGAGGTCTCACGAATTGTTTTCTAAGGAAAAAATGTGTCAGGAGCCACGTCATCCCGTTTTTATCAGAGCTCTCTCGCATGGATGCTTCGTCTGAATGCCAAGAATTTATTGCGTTGTTGTACAGCCTCCGGCGGAGCGCGAAGAATTAGCCAACTTGCAGACCACACAATACGGAGTAATTCAGTATTGTGCTGAGCAGTAATTCGAAATACTGCTTTTTTTGCTTCCGATAATCATAAATATGTAGCTAGCCAAGAAAAAATCACAGGTACAATAATATCTACGTATAAAACACAATCTAGTCTTCTTATTATTCTTTTCTGGCTGTATTCTCAGAAACTATTAGGATCTATATATCCTATGAAAATCATTAAGTTTAATTTTAACATTCGTTTTCGATAAATGGTAGGTACGAACTCTTTTCTATTTTATTTATCAAGCATTGAACTCGAACAAAAATAACATTTTATGCATGTAAAACTTTACTAACATACTCAATTTTTGAATAAAATAATGATATTCGGATTCATCACAGAAAAATACAAAAAGGAAACAAAATCTTTTTTTAAATAAGGTATAATTTCAAAGCAAAAAAAAAATAGTATATTTTATATCGAGGGACTAAACGAAGCCATTATATACCAGAGGTGGTTTGACTCCCGAGCTTGCGAGGGAGTCATGAAACCAAGGGTATATTAAGTTGGCGTTTAGTCTCGAGGTGGAAACTGTACTTTTCACTTTGAGTGCTAGAAAAATTGTCAATTTAGTACAAATTTATTTAGAACCCAACAAATTTACACTCGACAAAAATTCAGAAATTTTCGCGGTCAGTTTTTTCTTCTAAGCCTGTCAGGCTGTCACAGATTAACAAAGAGATTTAAATCTCTTCTCCTCCCTTTTTGAAGTCGGTTGAAAATTAGAACACATCATATTTTGGCACACGCTCTAACCTGAGAACTGTTTATTGAAAACTGCTATAATGTGATATATTTGCCCTCGGGCGCGCGGTAACAATACTCGTACATTATAACCTATTATCTCGTAGAAATGTTACCGAACCTGCTAACTCTACTCACTTACCTTACCATGTATATACGAGTATGTATGTGTGCTAGGTTACCGCTGAAAGGCACGTAAGCTACTTGTGATCTCTAGCTTTATGCTTATACCCAACATGAAATAGTATGTGATGTACCGTAATTGATCACGAAACTTCGATGACAAATTAGCTTTACAGTACAATAATCTGTAAAGACGAGTCAATGAGAAAGCACTTAGATTTCAACGACAGCTTGATACGTTTCCCGCCTTTCCGGAGGAGATAAGCAGTAGTCCTTCCTCACCGACGCTAAGTCGTCCGCCGGATACCGGAGCCCGCTGAAAGGAAAACGAAAACAATTTTAAAGCGATCCTGCTCGGCTGCAGATCATTACTGCGATCTTCGACGGTGTTTTTAATATATTTTTTATGGCTCGTCATCAGATGCTGCAGAGAAGTAATTTGTACTTTTTTCTTTTCGGTTTGTGGAAGTTATTAAGGTGTAGGTACTTAAGCCAGTGTTAACATCTACGATGGTTCACATAATGGGTGGTACATATCACAGCTCGATATTTATATGGTTTTAGCCCCATAATTTTTGTTTAGGTTTTTAATAAAATAAATGATGAGCGTTATTTATTTCTAACCCTTTTGTAAAGAGTTTGATATAAAGGGCGATATAGAGGACGTGCGATGCGATATTAAATTAGGTAATAACAATTGATAGTTGGATCTTGTGTTTGACGGGCCTGTTGCCTCAGTTGGTAGTGACCCTGCCTTCTGAGTCGGAGGTCGCGGGTTCGATCTCCGCTCGGGGCCAACGTTTGTGTGCATGAACATGTCTGTTTCCTTCGTATCTGGTCGTTTAATAGTTATTTAAGTATGTTTATCAGTTGTTTAGTTTTAGTACCCATAGTACAGGCCCTGTCTAGTTTGGGACAAAAAACCGTTCGTGAACAATTGTGTCCTACAATTGATTATTATTATTATATTATTATCTTATAGGGTATTTAATCTTATTAACTGAATTTAAATTATATACAGGTCAACGGTAAACGACACTATCGCGAGGAAATCCTTAGGCCTAATTCATTTTGAGGCATTTGGAACCCAACCCGTCGAAAGACTATCTGTGACGTTTAGATGTTCGAAAAAATACCTCTGCCAACCTCCGAAGACATAAAGGCGTGAGCGTATTTTGTACGACTTTAGAGTGCCTTGTTATTAGCCTATTGACTTTTCTAAGACTAAGTGTATTTTATATACCTATAGAAAATAAATGAATTTGTATTTGTAAGTGCCCCCATATCGTAGCAAGTGGCTGTTGTTCCCACTTATGTACTTATGTGTGATTATGTATGTGTGAATGTTAATAATATTTTATACAAAGTCGTTTTATAATTCATAAATACAGTTTTAACTGACATTTAAATTAATTATCGTATCGTAATACCGAATTATCTGTCAATTAAAACTATATCTATAAATTATAAAGATTGCTATACATAACTATAGTAAAACTGTAACGAGACCGTGTAAGAAATACTTTCATGAAATATTATTAGATTTTTTTTGCGGTAACTATCTACTTAGATATCAAAACAAATTTTTTTGGAAATTTTTGTCTGTGTGTCTGTGCATGCACTCATCACGCAATAACTACTGGAAAGATTTTTATAAAATTGGGTGTGGAGCTAGACAACTGAGTAACTGGGTCAACATTTAGAGTACTTTTTACTACAGGAAAATGTATCATTCCCACGGGAACGATAACATCTAGAACCTTGAAATATGGTATGGATGTGTCTTAGGTATATGTCGTAAGCAACCGCTGTGAAAGGATTTTTAATTATCTGGATCCGCGGGCAACGCCGCTGCATCGCTTGTTCCAAATAAAATTATGTAAATTTTCTCGATTAGGTGCGGTTTCCGTGCGATGACGACGTTCCAATGAGCATAATATTCATTCAAGGGAAGACAATACCTATCAATATCTTGACATGTTAACACCTCAGAGGTCTCACGAATTGTTTTCTAAGGAAAAAATGTGTCAGGAGCCACGTCATCCCGTTTTTATCAGAGCTCTCTCGCATGGATGCTTCGTCTGAATGCCAAGAATTTATTGCGTTGTTGTACAGCCTCCGGCGGAGCGCGAAGAATTAGCCGACTTGCAGACCACACAATACGGAGTAATTCAGTATTGTGCTGAGCAGTAATTCGAAATACTGCTTTTTTTGCTTCCGATAATCATAAATATGTAGCTAGCCAAGAAAAAATCACAGGTACAATAATATCTACGTATAAAACACAATCTAGTCTTCTTATTATTCTTTTCTGGCTGTATTCTCAGAAACTATTAGGATCTATATATCCTATGAAAATCATTAAGTTTAATTTTAACATTCGTTTTCGATAAATGGTAGGTACGAACTCTTTTCTATTTTATTTATCAAGCATTGAACTCGAACAAAAATAACATTTTATGCATGTAAAACTTTACTAACATACTCAATTTTTGAATAAAATAATGATATTCGGATTCATCACAGAAAAATACAAAAAGGAAACAAAATCTTTTTTTAAATAAGGTATAATTTCAAAGCAAAAAAAAATAGTATATTTTATATCGAGGGACTAAACGAAGCCATTATATATCAGAGGTGGTTTGACTCCCGAGCTTGCGAGGGAGTCATGAAACCAAGGGTATATTAAGTTGGCGTTTAGTCTCGAGGTGGAAACTGTACTTTTCACTTTGAGTGCTAGAAAAATTGTCAATTTAGTACAAATTTATTTAGAACCCAACAAATTTACACTCGACAAAAATTCAGAAATTTTCGCGGTCAGTTTTTTCTTCTAAGCCTGTCAGGCTGTCACAGATTAACAAAGAGATTTAAATCTCTTCTCCTCCCTTTTTGAAGTCGGTTGAAAATTAGAACACATCATATTTTGGCACACGCTCTAACCTGAGAACTGTTTATTGAAAACTGCTATAATGTGATATATTTGCCCTCGGGCGCGCGGTAACAATACTCGTACATTATAACCTATTATCTCGTAGAAATGTTACCGAACCTGCTAACTCTACTCACTTACCTTACCATGTATATACGAGTATTTATGTGTGCTAGGTTACCGCTGAAAGGCACGTAAGCTACTTGTGATCTCTAGCTTTATGCTTATACCCAACATGAAATAGTATGTGATGTACCGTAATTGATCACGAAACTTCGATGACAAATTAGCTTTACAGTACAATAATCTGTAAAGACGAGTCAATGAGAAAGCACTTAGATTTCAACGACAGCTTGATACGTTTCCCGCCTTTCCGGAGGAGATAAGCAGTAGTCCTTCCTCACCGACGCTAAGTCGTCCGCCGGATACCGGAGCCCGCTGAAAGGAAAACGAAAACAATTTTAAAGCGATCCTGCTCGGCTGCAGATCATTACTGCGATCTTCGACGGTGTTTTTAATATATTTTTTATGGCTCGCCATCAGATGCTGCAGAGAAGTAATTTGTACTTTTTTCTTTTCGGTTTGTGGAAGTTATTAAGGTGTAGGTACTTAAGCCAGTGTTAACATCTACGATGGTTCACATAATGGGTGGTACATATCACAGCTCGATATTTATATGGTTTTAGCCCCATAATTTTTGTTTAGGTTTTTAATAAAATAAATGATGAGCGTTATTTATTTCTAACCCTTTTGTAAAGAGATTGATATAAAGGGCATGAAAAATATATAAAAAAACTTGCTCTCTGGAGTCAAAAATTCCGTAGACTCTGCTTTTATGAAAAAAGGTATATTTTTAGACACATCAGATATTGGCATTTTATACAGAGGTCGTTTACATGGTTTTATCAAGTTCCCACAAACAAAGAGGTCAAATATCACAAGGCCCGTCTTAACCCTCGCCAAGGGCGTAAAAGGGCACCGCCATTCAAAATTCGTTTACAAACACAGCAACAAGGGTTTGTGTTTCATGTAACACAAACGTTTTCTTTCTTTGCTTAAGAATAAATATAATGAACACTCAATTTACGAGCATAAAAGGAATTTAAAAGGCCATTATATTACTGATAGACCTGAAGTAGTCTATGCCCTTCATCAAGATGCAAGGAGAAACCGATCAGTTTCTCCTTGAAAAGGTTAGAGACAGACTGATTAACTTTTGCATTAATAATTTAGAGTAGGAAAGTGGGGATTAAATATTTATTTATTTACTTTTTGGAAGATTAACAGCTTTAATAACAAATTGAGTAATATAAGTCATACTGGAATAATCAAGGTGTTGCCTTCTGCACCGGCAACAATGGTACAAATTATAGAGCAAGTTAGGTAGCCTTATCTGTGTATAACAAATCAATTATCCCACTACAGTTTAATGGGAGCCGAAAAAAGTCAAAAGCACGGATTGGATTTTGCAAAGCTGACCCCGACCGGGTGAAGTAATTAATTACGCGTGGCTGTTTTTGCAGTGGCCAGACGGAAGAAAACGGCCAAGATTTATCGTTTGCCGCCACAGAGCTCAGAAACAAGAAAGATAACTGGATTAAAGCATCAGGATAGGCGATTGTCAAATTGATGACCTCACACTATGTCAAAAGAAATACGACCTTTTTGTAAAATAATTTGAGCTGTTGTCGCCGAAGGGACTGGCAGAGGTATTCCATTGCTGGAAATTCGCAAACCTTTCAACAGTATCCTTTTTTGATACATATTTTAAAAACGTATCGGCACATATCCTCGCTATATATATTTTTTTGATTATAAAAACATACTGCAGCGTGCAGTATCGCACTTTTATGTGTCAGCTCGCCTACAGAATTACGTCAATGAACAGTGTAGAAGATATTATATTAAAGGTTGCTTTCTTATCTCGAACCAATACAATGTTCCCGAGGGAGACAACCCTAATATAATAGCTATACTCCTATACTTGAATGACCACCAACCTTTGTGATCTCTATCGTAACAAACTTTGCCGAACCAAGTGATAAAAAAAAATCTGGTTGTTATTTCAATAATCTCAAACGAAGTAAAAAACCGGAAACCATCAATCATTTTCATTGTAAGAAGATCGATAGAGAGAGGCGAATTTGATATTACTTGATTTTGTCAATTGTGAAACCTGAAGGGAATGCGGTTTTGCGGTTAAAATATTATTGATTGATTTCTGCTCGTGTAGACTAGAATGGTCTAATACTCTTACTATTCGCTATGGATTCTGTTGTTATCAATGGGGACGACATATTTATGTATAACTTGAAGTATCGTTACGTAGAGAAATAGTCAATATTTTAAGCTAAACGTATAAATCCCGATATATACAATAGTTACAATAATTACAATAGTTAATGAAACGGGTTTTATGAACTATTGAACTACGAGTACCTAAATTCAAGTTTATTTTGTGATTGCAAGATTAAATGGAAATCGTCATATCTATAGAATATTACCAATTGCATAATAAGTAAGCATGGTGTCTTTTTCCCCGTTTTTTTGGATTCTACGCTCCGCGTTCGCGCCACTTCACTCCGGCGTCGCTAGTCGGGGAATTACTAATCTTTTCTTTAATTCTGATTCGTTGTTTTCTACGGGCGGTAATAGAGCCGTAAGCTGGATTAAAGGAAATGCTCATTTCAGTCCTCGTTTATATTGCATTGTTTGGAATTACAGCTCAAGTGCTTTTAGGAGCCTTTTCTTATTCCTTAATTCGAATGTTGAGTACGTCCTATCCTACTAATATTATAAATGAGAAAGTTAGTAAGCATGGATCGGTGGATGTATAGATGTTTGTTACTCTTTCAGTTGGTTCAAAACTTTACAGAGTAATGTAGCTTATACATCAAAGGTCAGAACAGCATTTAGGCTATCGAACGAAGTCGAAGGTGTCCGCTAGTTTTTCATTAAATAAAATGTCTCAGACTATTGCCAAGCTAATAATAGATATTTTCTTACATTTGAGAAAACATGGGCCACAACTCACAAGAGCCCACTTTAGATTGGGAGGCTAGAGACCACCAACTGTCAGATATTTTCGTGACAACCATAGTGAGAGAACTCAGTGTTTTAACTAAAATAAATGCAATAGTGTAGTCAATAATAGGTAATGGGTAGAACTGCTAGTAATGGTCTTTGAGTGAACTTACGTTGCAGTAGTAGTATTATTTTTATCTGGTTCTCGAATTATTGCTGAGATATTAGGTTTGATGTTGTTACATTTATTTTATTAATGTACTAGCGACCCGCCCCGGCTTCGCACGGGTGCAATGCTAACACTAAAACCTTCCTCTTGAATCACTCTATCTATTAAAAAAAAAGCATCAAAATCCGTTGCGTAATTTTAAAGATTTACGCATACAAAGGGACATAGGGACATGGGGATATAGGGAAAGAGAAAACGACTTTGTTTTATACTATGTAGTGATAGTGATTTCCTAAGCAACATGCGCAATACCCTATAAATATCTGAAGTAATAATCAGTTTAACATTTTAATAGGTACTAAGCAACACTACGTGGTTAATTAGCCATGAATGATATTCAAAACATCGTTAGTATTATTGTGATTTGTGATCGTATATATTGGCCATTAAAGATCCTTTCGTTGTTATCGCGTAGTGGTGTCTCGTTTAATTAAAGTTTCCATTTGACTAAAATTTCAATAATGGAAGGTCACGAATTTGTCCTTCCATTTATTATAATTCCCTACGGACAGATACCCGAATAAACTTGTACACAACTAAATTGGGTTGTTCCCGTTTGGGGTTACCTTGTTATGTGATTGAGATTGCCTACGTAATGCCGCTGAGGTTTTGGTGAAATGTACCTTACATTGTAAAAGTTCAAACGAGATATACTTAACGCAATAAAGGGCGAAACTTACATCATTGTAGCTAAAATTCCGCAATTTCGAGACCCCTTGTATTTATTGTAGATGTAGGTAGCCTAAGTATGTATGCTGAATTTGAGCCCTCTACTATAAAAAAAAAAAAGAAGAATCAACGGACAGCCGAAACCGCTGGGTCTAGAACCATGAAATTCTGCACACAGGTTTCTTTAATGATGTAAGTGACCACTAAGACGGGATTTTTGAAAGTTCCCACGGGAACGGGAACAAAAAGGATCCAACGCGGGCAATGCCGCTGGTCACCCGCTAGTCACATAGCATAAAATCAAAGATGTTTGAATAGCCGGAGACGGATCTTATAAATTCTTCATTTCCCAAATGTATTGTAGACGTGAACTGCTACTAGAGACAGAGACTGCAATGAATCTGTGAGTGATATTTGAGCTTACTTGGAGAAAGTTACTAAGAAGAAGCACCGAAAATTCCTTTTAGTCACGTTGCAACTCTAAATAGGAATAGTTAGTGTCTGTTTAAGTAAGCGTCCATAAGTAGACAAGATGTAGTAAAGCTGCATCATACTAACGTGGTGAATTAAGCTCTAATTTCGGGGTATTTGCTCCTGATTCTGCGCTGAATTAATTAGAATTACCAGTGAAACACAGGTTGCTAATTGGTATATTATATATGGGTCTGAGGTGCAGATTACAAAAATGAAATGTGTTTCAACACTCATTAATGAAGATCAAATTAACGAATCTCATTTGTGTTGTTCCATTAATCCGCTAAAAGTATCATAAAATTTGGCTGAGATAATATAAAGTTATTTTTTTTAAAGTATAATTCCTAATGAGATATGGCTTTAGATATTGTTGTTCGCACATAACTTTGGTCGTTAATTAGTGAGTCGACGCGGCTCGCAGTAGCGCGCGTTAGACCCAGGTGGGATGCGCTCTATGTTCCGACGTATTTACATAAAAGTTAGCGCAGTTACAGAATATGGCCAACGGTGGTGTGCCGTGAATGAATGTTGAGTAGTGAGAGAAATACGACGCGTGAAAAGTTTAAATTCGGAATTCTATTCGGAGCTGAATAGGACGGAGTCGGGGCGTTGATGGTCTGCACAAGTTTTGTGTTTGTGCAATTTAACTGGAAAAGAGACACCACACAACCTATATTCGTCCATCGAGTACACGTACAACTTTGAAACTTTAGAATTTATTGGTACCATTGTTACATACATAGGTACATAACTATGCTCACATCTTTTTCCCGGGGTAGGCAGAGAAAATAGATCGCCACCTGATACGAACCTTTACATGCATTTCGAGTACTATTGTTAATAAAAATCATACAAATATACTGACGCCTTAACTCTCGAGGGGTCGGCAAAAGTATGCCCTTAAATGTGACAGCCCATCTCCGCTAAGATAAGATCGCACTATTCCCAAAGATTAAGAAATAAATAACAAAAACGGCAGACTGATACATCATATGCCAGTAACATTTTGTGTACATTTCGTTGTCGTTCATCTTCCTGACAAAACTTATAGCGATAGCAATAAACACCAACAAGCGCCTCAATTTCTCAAACTCCAGTCAGGGAAACCTGGCACCTGTTGCTTTCTATTTGTCGTTTAATTATAGCATTTTAAAACCAAAGGATTCCAGTAAACTTTTCAAATCTACAAGCACTGAAGTAGTTCGCCATAGTCTTGCGGATCCCGAGCATCGAATGAGGCCTAATGGCCCGTTAATAATGCCCGGCAGTCGCTCTGTTAGCAGCCTCCACCGCTACGAATTACGAGCTCGGGCTTTCTGCTAAACTGCCGAGAATCGTACGCTTACCCTATACCCTAGTAGAACCCTAATGAGACGTGGCTGAAAAGATATGGGGTTGCACGCGTAAGGTGAGTATGATGTGGTGGGTGGGGTCTTGTATCTTTTTTGTTGGATATAGGGAAACCTGTGTGCAGCTTTTATGTAGTGTGCGTGTTATAGGATTATGAAGAACTTCAAGTAGGAATTTCTCGAAGTTTTACTATGATGTTGGCAGATTTCATACATATAGATTATAGCTTCTACAAAATTAGTAACGATATAATTATGTAAACTGATAACCACTCTAAAGAGTAAAAAAAACCGACTTCAATCTTCAACTTATATGGTTTTCTCATGGATGCCGTTGTCAGAACTGGACAAAATTAAAATGGGACCAATCTGGAAGCACCAGCTTTCAAATAAAAAAATAATCATCCAAATCGGTTCACCCAGTCGAAAGTTCTGAGGTAACAATCATAAAAAAAAAAGACGTGTGGCACTCGGGGACTGCCGCGGTAAAGCTATTGCATAGCATTTTTTATCAACAAGACTGCCGAAAAAAAACGGCGTTAGACAATGCACGGCCTTCAAGCCACACGGGTGTTATTTAAATGGTTAGCAGAGTATTCGTATTTTTGTAAGCAGAAAAATATAATCTGTAAGCAGAAATAGCTAATTGGTCAGCAACTCATGGCTAGCAAACATTACAAAACCTATCAGCATTTTATGTCATTCTGGATGGCTGTAATTATTTTTGAGCTGCAATGAGCTGCTACTGCTTAATAAAATTTTGGTAAGCACTCAGAGGGGAAGCCAAAAAATATTTTTTGAGCTGCATATAAAAGTAGCAAAAATAATCTTAGCAAACTTGTCATGCGCAAAATGAGCGCATTCCTTGCAAAGATTAAGAAGGACTTTGGATCAGGGATGTTGCGGATGCCGATTTTTTCACATCCGCGGATGCGAATGCGGATGCGGATTTTTGAAGGCTCACATCCGCGGATGCGGATGTTTGGGATCTTATATAAATATAGTATATGAATGAAGAATTATCTTACTATAGGTAAAGGTATCATCCTATGGGGCAACAGTAAAAACGTAGGTAGGTAGAGCATTCATTCCGCAGAAAAAAATTATTAGAGCAATAACGGGAATATCTCGCTTTGATTCTTGCAGATCATTCTTTAAAGACCTTAATGACTTATTGACATTATCATCTAACATAAATAAGATTTGCGTTTTTGCTAAACAGCATCGGGAATTGTTTAGATAAAATTGTAACATAAACCCTTGTAGTCACAGAGACCCAAACACTCTTGTCTTTTAAACAATTCCAGAAATTATTAAATTATGATAAAATTGGTTTTCAGTATTAGAATATATTATTATGTATAATAAAATCCCGAATGTCATTAAAGACTTACCCGTTAAAATTATTAAAAGAAAATTGTATAAATAGCTCAATGAACGTATTTTTTACAATATTAATTAATTTATTAAAAAATAAAATAAGCGTGTCCATTATGTCAAAGGTGTTTGCATGTCTTTTAATTATATATGCAACCAATATATATGAACATATATGCAATGCCAAAACTGCATTTTTTCATCTGTACCCAAGTTTGACGCTAATAAAGAAATATTCTATTCTACTCAATCAATCACAGGAACCTCACTGGAAAAATTAAGAATACTGTTATAAAACTATAAACTTTACCTACAATTAAACGTAGGTTTTACCGGTATAATAAAATGGCATTTTCCTGGCGATTTTTATTTAATAAGCTGAGCTAAGACTAATATAAAGATTTCCCAATACTCAATTATCTACACACAATGATCACTGTATCACAATAACACTCAAAATATCTATCTTCACGATAAGTAACCCACAGCGCAAACAAACACGTAATAATTTATTTACAAGAAACAAAGTATGTACCACAACAAATGCGTCGGATCTTGTCACCAATTTTTTCGCTCTCATTGGTCATTGTCTTATGCGAACGGCACGTGCCATTCACGGGTCCCGCCCAATTTCTTTCTTGTCGCAACTTGTATTACATCCGTATCCGCATAAATATCCACATTAATTAATGCGGATGCGGATGCGGATGCGGATGCAGATGTCTAAATCTATGCGGAAGCTCCGCTTTTGCGGATGCCGATGCGAATATTCGCAACATCCCTGCTTTGGATTATGCAACTTTTATCATTATAATTATTATTACCATTACAAGTAGTGGTGGTGGTGGTGGTGGTGGTGGTAGTGGTGGTAGTGGAAGTGGGAGTGGTGGTAGTGGGTGTGGGAGTGTGAGGGTGTGTGAGTGGGAGTGGGGGTGGGTGTAGGGTGGGAGTGGGAGTTGGAGTTGGAGTGGGCGTGGGAGAGGGAGTGGGCTTGGGAGTGGGGGTGGAAGTGGGGTTGGGGGTGGGGTGGGAGTGGGAGTCAGAGTGGGAGTGGGACTGAGACCGGGACTCGGACTCGGACTCGGACTGGGACTGGGACTCAGACTGGGACTCGGAATCGGACTCGGACTCGGACTCGGACCCGGACCCAGACCTCTGGCCTCTGGCCTCTGGCCTTTGGACTCTGGACTCTGGACTCTGGACTCTGGACTCTGGACTTTGGACTCTGGACTCTGGACTCTGGACTCTGGACTCTGGACTCTGGACACTGGACACTGGACTCGGACTCGGACTCGGACTCGGACTCGGACTCGGACTCGGACCTCCGTGCCCGTCGGAGTGGGGAGCGTGAGGTTTTTTTCGTTACGGAATTTCTGCATTCGGTCCCCGCGCTCAAGGCCCGCGATAGAAGCTATGCAATTAGGGAATCCAATCCCGCAAACGCGGGATCCCGCACTTTTTTGCGGGATCGAAATTGCGTGATTACTCGTGCGGGATCCCGCATGTCTGCGGGATTGAGAAAAAGAGCTCAGACGACGTTCTATTTACTTTTAAGACTTAGTACAGCCTCATTAATAAGTGATTAACAACTTTCCCATGGAGCTCGTGCGTGACTTGACATTTGAATGGAAAACACTTTTTGGAAAAATTATAAACTGTGCCTCTATAACTAAAAAATATGTTCAATTGTCAATACAAACCTAAAATATAAAAGGTTAAGTGTACCATTTCTTAAAAGTAGCTGATTATTTTTAAGTTTAAAGCATAATTGATTTCAATTGTTGATTAGTAATTAATATTAAATCTACTTATTAATACTAATGAAAATAAAAATAAAAGGCGTGAGCATATTATGTATGTAAGTAAATTTTAATATAATTATTATTAAGTAATAGGTAGAGTTAATACTAATTACTAAACAACAATTGAATTTAATTATGCTTCAAAGGTAAAAATATCAGTTTCTTTTAAGGCACGATATAGTTAATACAATTTTCAACCTTTTTGTCTTTTAGATTTGTATTGACAATAGAAAATATTATTTGTTTTAGAGACATGAAAAAACAGTTTTTGTTAATAATACTTTCGAAGAAATTATTTAATGATAAAGTATTCCCGTGCCGGGGGGGAATCCCTAGTCATAGCTCTAGTATTTTAACTAACAATTCGTCAAGAATCGCGCGGTTAAAAAACAATAACAACAATTAAAAAACAATTCTGTATGATTCTTGGTTTGAGGGGTTTACGTTCAGAACGTCGTCTGAGCTCATTTATGTTATTTTCAATCCCGCACGAGTAATCCCGAATTTTAGATAATGCATAAGAGGTGAGGGATCCCGCAAATACGAGATCCCGCGTTTGCAGGATTGGATTCCCTATTATTATTTTTAAATAACTACTCAAAACAAAAGAATATTTAGAAAAATCACAATTCCGCAAATCCCGCGGGATCCGCGGGATTGATGACCTCAATCCCGCAGGCCTGCGGGATCGCGATTTTGATGCGGGATTGGATTCCCTATATGCAATAGCTTACTGGACTCTGGACTCTGGACTCTGGACTCTGGACACTGGACACTGGACTCGGACTCGGACTCGGACTCGGACTCGGACTCGGACTCGGACTCGGACTCGGACTCGGACTCGGACTCGGACTCGGACTCGGACTCGGACCTCCGTGCCCGTCGGAGTGGGGAGCGTGAGGTTTTTTTCGTTACGGAATTTCTGCATTCGGTCCCCGCGCTCAAGGCCCGCGATAGAAGCTATGCAATAGCTTACTGGACTCTGGACTCTGGCCTCTGGCCTCTGGCCTCTGGCTCTGGACTCTGGCCTCTGGCCTCTGGCCTCTGGCCTCTGGCCTCTGGCCTCCGGCCTCTGGACTCTGGCCTCTGGACTCTGGACTCTGGCCTCTGGCCTCTGGACTCTGGCCTCTGGCCTCTGGACTCTGGCCTCTGGCCTCTGGCATCTGGCCTCTGGACTCTGGACTCTGGCCTCTGGCCTCTGGCCTCTGGACTCTGGACTCTGGACTCTGGACTCTGGACTCGGGACTCGGGACTCGGGACTCGGGACTCGGGACTCTGGACTCTGGACTCTGGACTCTGGACTCTGGACTCTGGACTCTGGACTCTGGACTCTGGACTCTGGACTCTGGACTCTGGACTCTGGACTCTGGACTCTGGACTCTGGACTCTGGACTCTGGACTCTGGACTCTGGACACTGGACACTGGACTCGGACTCGGACTCGGACTCGGACTCGGACTCGGACTCGGACTCGGACTCGGACTCGGACTCGGACTCGGACTCGGACTCGGACTCGGACTCGGACTCGGACTCGGACTCGGACTCGGACTCGGACTCGGACTCGGACTCGGACTCGGACTCGGACTCGGACTCGGACTCGGACTCGGACTCGGACTCGGACTCGGACTCGGACTCGGACTCGGACTCGGACTCGGACTCGGACTCGGACTCGGACTCGGACTCGGACTCGGACTCGGACTCGGACTCGGACTCGGACTCGGACTCGGACTCGGACTCGGACTCGGACTCGGACTCGGACTCGCACTCGGACTCGGACTCGGACTCAGACTCGGACCTCCGTGCCGTCGTCGGAGTGGGGAGCGTGAGGTTTTTTTCGTTACGGAATTTCTGCATTCGGTCCCCGCGCTCAAAGGCCGCGATAGAAGCTATGCAATAGCTTAAAAAATAAAAAAAAATACAGAAGAATTGATAACCTCCTCCTTTTTGAAGTCGGTTAAAAAGTAGATAGGTACACGACACAGATTAACTAATGGTTTTAAACAAATGCTAAGGGACTTACACATGTAGATATAATTTTACAAGACGGTATACAAGATCGGGGCTTTGGAATTTGGCGGTGAATTTAACACGTTTTCACTTCGTTACATGTCACAGTAAGAAGATGTTTTTATTGTAACCGTCTTCAAACAATCTGGTAAAAAGGTGGATCTCTGTCGGATATTCCTGACATAAATGTAGGTACATATGCCGGATTTTCTTAAACTCTGTTCCGATTTGGATACAGTTCTCCCTATTCGACTGCATGTTTTTCAGGGATGTTGTTAATGTGAAATGTCGTTCTCAACTTTGATAAACCAGAGGTATACACAAAAACATTGCTGCCAGTATTTTTTTTTAAATCGGTGAGTCGGTTAATTTTTCTTTAAAAAGTCAACTTTTGTAGAAAGCAAGAATTTTCGTTCCTAATATTTTTATAACAATCAGTTAACCCACCGTCGACTTGGTAGAGCGAGCAACGTTGGAAACGCAAGCAGTTTTACTACTACTACAGGTTTTATACAAGGCAATAATTTTCTTCAGTCACGAGGCTCGTCCAACCGAGAGAAGATAGATAAAAAAGGGGGTCTCAGCTCTTTTGTCGCCCACTGTAAGTGCGGCTGCGATTTGTTAAGTGTCTAACTAAACTTATATCCACTTACCATAAAGAGTTACTAGAGAATTGGTAGAATATTATGTAGCAAATCTTTTAACCAATTTAGACTTTGGCTTAGTAATCAAAAACATAAACGACATAATGCTTGAAAGTTGTGAGTAGATAGTTATATAACGCGAAAGTTATCGTACATACATTTAGGAACTCCCTCAGCTCACCGATGAAGGTAAAGGTAGCCGGAAAAATTTAGCCTGTTTCACCCGGACCATAATATCAAATCGATCGATAGCCCATTCATCAAAATAAGATGAGTGTGGTTTAGGCGCTACGGTGGAACAAACAGCTTTTAGTTAAATAATATGAAGCGGGTTAATAAATATTTTAATTACTTAGGTATTCTTCCGTTTAGTTTTTTAGATACGAAGTATGTTAACAAAAAAATTTGGAATAATCGGGGTTCATAGTGGTTCATGTAAATATTATAGTGAAAATATAATGATGTCTCTAAATATCAGTTATTTAGGAATCCGTAAAAATGTTTTACAATCAAATTTAGTTGCAATGACATCCCAAAAAAATTATCTTGTTGTGTGCTAATAACATCTGTAGGTACCTACATATTACTAGAAAAGGTAAAATACTCTATTGCGTGATACCGCTTTTATTTTAAAAAGCAATGACATAAAAATTTTTTGCATGACATTCAAGACATGGAAGATGCACAGCGCAATGCTACCAAATTATATCTTGTTTCTGAAAAATTCTACTATGTTATGCATCAGCTTCCTACGATATATGACGTCCACATTTAAATATGAATAAAAGACGAGGGTCTCTGTACGACCTGCGTCATAAATTATTTCCACAAACTTCGTTGCGAGACGCACAGATCTTTTGAAGTTCTAAGAATCACCCTAGTGGGAACATAGTGTGTCTCTAATTCGTTTTTGTGTAGAAATATTCTGTGTTTACCCGACTACATCAGAAGGACGCTAATGTGGTTCGGGTGTATTAATGTATGAGAGTATATTTTGATGTAACCTCTTGTAGGCTAAACAGTTTGACGGATTTTAAAGCGCGAAGGTCGTTAGACTAGAAAGAGAGTAACGTTTTAAATCTTTCCAGTATTTTTCACATGGCAGGATTTTTTGGTTGTACTTGTTATAGAAGTTGTGTACTAAACTGTCTATGTGATCTTTGAAAAACTAAACTAAATGGAAATAAACTTTATTTACGACTTTTCGTCAAAGGCTTATTATTTTTTGCCTGTATAAACATTCGAAATATCAACAGGAAAAATAAAGATTGGTAGGTGTACATTTAATACTTTGATGTCCACTGTTTAAGTAAATAAATAGCTACGCCATTTATGTGTACTCGCTCGCTTTTAGGGCACTGGGAGAGTAAGTACAGCGGTCGGTGAAGAGTGACCGGTGAAGCGTGACTGTTGGGTCCTCGTCACTGGTCTACTTAGTAATCCCCAAAGGTCTTTGTTTGGATTTTCTAAACTAGTCTCAGCAATAGTAACTAAGAAATAACGATGAACAAGTAAATGTTATGGAAAACATCAACTCGGAAACGGATCGTCACCGCCTCGCCAATCTTGCTCGAGCTTGTCCTGAGGCGATGCCGTCGTTTCGATGTTGTTGTAGGGAATTTCATAATATAAATAGTACTAACCGGCTCGAGTTGAGGCGGTTATCCGTTTCCGAGTTGATATGTGTGCGTCAACCTTAAATACGGAAAACCAAGAATTTACTGTCCACCGCCACCTAGCCGTCGCGGCTAGATCGCCCAGTGCGTACACGCTCTTACTTGTACAATAAAATTCAAGAGAAGCACACAGTCAAAATGTTTTTAGACTAACGTAACGACAACGCGACTTAAGTATATATTATTTATTTTATTATTCCTGTCTACCGTATTTTTAGTCTTTTTATTATTACTTCTTACGCAGGTACTGTAATTTTAACTAGTAGGTACTTTTTAACACATACAATAATAACTGCCAAAATGCGAGGCGGACTCCCGTACCAATGGTTCCGTAACTTTTCTATGAGTATCTATAGGTACGCTTACTACGCAATAAGGTTAAGATTTTTATTTAGTATTTCTTCATAAATGCAGATTCTTGAAAAACGGTTATAATATACAATACTAGCTTTTACCCGCGGCTTCGTTCGCGCACGTTTATTTCACCGCCTTAGGGGTTGAATTTTGCAAAATCCTTTCTTAGTGGAAGCTTACTTACACTGTATAAGCTATCTATATACAAAATTTCAAGTCTCTAAACCCAGCGGTTTAGGCAGTGCTTTAATATATCACCAATCAGTCAGTTTATCATTTTATATTATACAGATGTAACAGAATAAGTGCAAAACCTAAAAGAAGTCGATAGGATTAGTAGTTGCTGAGATAAGCAGCTGTGAGACAGATAAACAGAGCAGCATCATAAGGGTTTCTTTTTACAAGTTTGATAAGAAAACTGTATATTCCAGGGTTACATACCTAAACTGCCGAGATATGAGTGTCAAGTAAAGCATGTAAAGTAAGCTGATATTATCAGCCCGCATTAGATAAGGGAGGTAGGGTCTAAGTGTCACTGTTATAAGGGAAAGTTGGAGCACAAACTACTTTCCCGCTTTTGTAATAGGTATTTAAGATAAAATTCGGGCAAAATCCTTGCGGTTAAACACTTTTTTCTTAATTAGTCTTGGTCTATCTTGTTCTGGTGGCTAGACTTTCCTTCTTTCTCATTAAGAATGTATCGTTCCCCGTTAGTAAAGGATTCTTCGCCTTAATTTTTATTGGATAGCACTGTCTTTCTCATTGTCCCAGTGAACAAATCGCCCAGGGATCGCATTATTTCGTGCGTAGATTTATCGGCTCAGCCGGATCGAGGGCCCTTTTGTTGGGCTTTTCCATAAATCTTTCTTCTATTTAAACGGTTATTAGGACACGAGCGATTGATGTCCACCAGCCACCCTTCGTGTGTACTCACGCACAAAATTTTGTAAATAGATTATGTTTTGATTATACCGTTAAATACGAACCTGAAGAATGTACATTATTCGGTTATGTTTGCAAAAAAATATGCTCACGCCTTTTATCCTCGGCGTGGTAGACAGAGGTATTCCATTCCTAGAAATACCTACTTATCTCTAGTAGGTACATTTCTTGGACCCCTAAATTGTTAATAAACGTGCTTGTAAAACTTTGATAAACTTTTTTATTTATAATCTAACCTGTATTAAGAAGAATTGTGACTATTTATTACTGAAAAGTTCTCTAGAATTAATGTATGTACTCGTGATGTATAATATACATTTGAAACATAAATAAGAGGGCGGCAAAATTTTCTTCCGCCCCTGGCGGCCGACAACCGTGCTACGCCACTGACTGGTCCCCATACATTCTCTATGGGTTTATATGAGATGACATTCCGAGCTCGGCAGCAATGCCGCGGCAGCACTGCTGCTTGCTACCGAGATCGGAATCATACCTTTAGCCTATCGCCGGACTGGCGTGGCATATACACATGCCTCGAAATCAATTTGACGGGCCTGTTGGCTCAGTTGGTAAGGACCCTGCCTTCTGAGTCTGAGGTCGCGGGCTCGATCCCCGCTCGGTGCCAACATTTGTGTGCATGAACATGTCTGTGCTTTGTGTCTGGTCGTTTGTGCATAAACATGTATGTTAGCTTCGCTTAATATTTATTTAAGTAGGTATGTGTATGTTGTTTAGTACCCATAGTACTACAGGCCCTGCCTAGTTTGGGACTAAATAACCGTGTGCGACTTGTGTCCAACAATAATTATTACTAATTCTGGGACTTGCGGCACAGAATATATAATTTGCGGGTTTGGTTATATTTACTTTTATTATGATCCCTATTAAAGTGTACCTATCTTATATTCTATGCTAGATTTTAGGAGCGTATTAGGTACTCATTAAACTCAACAACAGGTCCTTTCTAAAAATAAAGTGGGTATATTTTCTGAACAATTTATGGGTTTTTTGTACTCATAATATTGTAGCACAGGTAGGTAACTACTTACAATTGCAATACCGAAATCGTGAAAATAGTAACATTTTTAATATCTGTTAAACCAAAGCGAAAAAAGAATTTCTTTATGTATTTAAAGCAACGTTTGATATCAATAATACGAGTACTTACCTAGGCTGATTGACATTTTTGTTTTTAATAGGATGGATCATTCCACTTTGTTCGTCCGACTTATATTGTTCTCATTACCTGGTACAGTTTTATTGCAGAGAATGAGTAATTGGGGATAATCTTCTCTAATTGGAGCTACGGCAACATCTTTCTACGATCTGAATGATTAACTAATTTTCAGTCATTTTTATATGACCTAAAATAGGAGGTATTTTAACATCCTTTTATTTAATTCCGTCTACTAAATAAATTTTCCCTGTTCTGAACAGTGAATAAAAACGTATGATATATTAAACCAAAACACGTTCCTTGCAGACATCGCACAAAGAAAACCTTTAAAAAATCGCAAAAAAAGAATTAGCAGCGGATAATAAAAGAAACACCTGAGTGTTGTTCGAGAATGTCCTGCTGAGAGCACTCTGCTGTAATAAATTCACTCTCAATTTATCTTTTTGTGAATTGCTCTGCTTGTAACAGCGGCCAAGGCGTGGGAAATTCGACAAAGCCTACTGGGCTATCACTTTCTTGAGCGGACCCATTACACAAAACATTATTCCAAATTACATTCGGAGCGTTACGATAATGTTCCTGTTCATTTGATAAAAGACTGAACAAAACAGAATTGACGCCAGTTCTTCTCAGTACCACCCGGACGAACTCGGCCTGAAAGTGTGCTATCCGGGTTCAATCTCGGGATTCATTGTGAATTTGGGAACTTAAAGGGATTTATCGCAGCTTAATTTAACTTCATCTGAGTGCTAAAGCAATCGGGCACTTTGTTTAAAAATTATTAATAAACAAATTTATTAAATGCCATTTCCGTACTGAAATATAATAATATTCGGAATAGAATAGGCATAGGCTTACGACTATAGCTCGGGTTAATTAGGATGTCTTAAATATAGGTAGGTACTTGTTAAAAAAAAAACGAGTAGGTACATATATTATGTTGCATTAATTATTTTTATTATTAACTTTTGTTAACTGCTGTTACATAATGCCTTTAAGCATTAAGTTCGCCATGTGTACATTTTCTTGGTACATGAAGTTAAATAAATAAAATATTTATATTTTTTGTATTAAGTAGGTACCTACCTAGTAATCATGTGCAATAAATTTATTAAGTATATGATCGTCCTTATTGTATATAAATAATTAAAAATATCCAAAGGACACACCATGGATGTCCGTTACATAATTATTATTGGCTATGTGTATGTCGGCCAAAAAATACTAAGGTTATAAAAGAGTTAGGAACGATCGTACAGATCTTGTTACAAAATATTGATTGTACTTCAAAAGCTAATGACTATTAACATGGTTTATTATATTAACTATTAATATGGTCATATTTAATCACCTAAAAATGTATGATATAAAAATTTAATGTACTGACGGATTGTTCTAATAGCAAGTGCCTGTGAAATCGTCTCAAAAAACGTAGTCATCTCAATGAATAAAACTTCATAGGTATATATGTACGAGTATACAGCTACTATAAAAAAGAACAAAACAGAAGATCACATTAGCAATTACACCGTTTTTCAAGTAGGTACCTATTCAAATGTTGTGGAGTTGTTTTGTATTTCAACATAGAGCTGTACAAAGACATTTCTATTTGTATCAAAAGCTACAGCGTACTATAGATTCCATTCTATGTTATCCTAGCACTGGCAGACAGTTAGAACTCTCGGTAAAAATATGGCCGTGAATGTCCGTGACTCTGTCCAGCGGTTGCTGGTTTAAATTTAGTTTAACAGAGTCATTATTGTGCTACTGGATTAAACTGGATCTGCAGAATGTTCCAGGTGACTGCTTTTATCGGCTAAGCTTTAATTTAGAAATCGTTCTAGAATAATAAGGGTTAAACTCAAATTAAAAGACGGGTCTTTGTCTTTACATAAATACTTATTTGATTACGTCTGCTGCGGAATGCGAATTGCTATTGCCACTCTAATATATTTTGCTATCGGTTTTTGTAATTAATGTAATTGAATTTTAAAATAATTTTAAGTTTACGTGATCGCTTCATAATATTACGAAAATAAAAATATTCAAACTTTTTTTTAATAAAATATTATAAACGCGAAAGTTTGCAGGATGGATGTTTATTTCCCTTTCACACAAACACTACTGAACAAGTTTTGATGGAACTTAACAATTATACACGGTCATTTTAAATGAAGTGCAAATATTTAAAAATACAAGAAACTATTTTCGGCATTGATTTTTGAAAATCGGTTCAGTAGTTTTTGAGTTTATTCGTAACAAACATACAAAAATACAAATCTTTCCTGTTTATAATATTAGTATAGATAATTCTATTTCTCTTACATATTTGTACATACCCTTAAAATATTTGCATTTGATTTAATAGTAGATACATTATGGTACAAGTGTGTAATGTTGGTGATTACCGCTGAGGCGCCATTGAAACCCGAGCCGTAGGCGAGGGTCTTAAGAGAGCCGAAGACGGTAATCATCAATACACACGTGTATCATACGACGTTTTTCAACACACTTGTGAATAAATAATACAAAAATAAATCGCAGCCTAGCAAGCGTACGGATCGGACGTGTCTAACAGTTTAACATTTTATTTTAATTATTAGCATTGTAAATAGAACTTAATAACTAGTGCAGTAAGATAATTTTTGCTATCAAAAGTGACAGACAATAATTACATTATAATTTGAAGCTCACCTGTGAACAGGACCCCCTCACCCCCTCGAGGAAAGAAGACGGGCTGCGTTAATTCATCCTGCTCAAACAGTTTCAACAGCGCGTATGTACTTCTATATTGCACACTGCTATGATGAATGTACAACGATCGCCTACGAAAAGAACTGTTACGAATCTTGATGGCAATGGTGCGAAGGCAAGTCAAGGTATAGTCGCTACCGGATCGCAACCTGACCTGAGAGAATTGGATCTATTTAAATTAGAAACTCAACACTCAGTTAATCGAAATAAAAGAAAACAACCGGATGATGATCTATCAGGAAAATTAAATGAGTTCCAAAATCAAATGATGTCTATGCTAAAAACCATGTCTCATAATCAAGAGCAAAAATTATCCGAAATATCTGGGGCTGTTTCACAAATAAAGGATCAGGTAGCTGAAATGAAAATTATAACTGACCAGCTTGTACTGGAGCAAACTGGATTCAAACAAGAACTAGTTAAAATAACGAATTTTAACACAACTACTGAGGAAAAGATTAAATTTATCGAACAAGATATTCTGTCTCTTAAAGCAGCGGCTACTCCTGGGCCGTCTGTTTCTTCGTATACATCTGAAGATGTCATCTCTGAAATCCATGAGCGTACAATCAGAGCTAAAAATATAATTATCACTGGAGTTAATGAAATTAACTCCGACAAAGCCAGTGAAAGACATGCTTATGATAAAAGTGAAGTCGATAAGGTAATAAAGCAAGTAACAAAGGAAAGTACTGAGCCTGTCAAAATAATCCGAATTGGAAAATATACATCTGAGAAATCGAGACCCATAAAAGTTTGCTTTATGACATCTGATATAGCAAAATCAATTCTGCGGAACAAAGCAGTGCTAAAAAAATATGAAACAAACATTCGTATATATTCTGATGAAACACCTGCTCAAAAGAACCTTATGCAGAAACTATGAGATGAACTGAACCGTCGAACAGATCTAGGCGAAAAAAATCTTACTATAAAATATGTTAGGGGATGCCCAAAAATACTGAGTAATGAGTCAAAAAACTAGAACTCCAAAAACCTACTGAAGAATTGCCCATGACAAACATTACTTACCAAATTACTAATAATCACGCCAGACTTACACAAAATTCATCAGCTCTTAAGTTTTTATATTTAAATATACGTAGTATTGTAAAGCCTGGTAAATTAGATGAATTGCGTTGCATATTGCAGGCCTCTCCAAACAAAATCCACGTTATAATACTCACAGAAACATGGATAAAATCAGAGGCTGAAGCTCATCACATAACTTTGCCTAACTATAGCCATTATTATAACTACCGAGATTATGGAAGAGGCGGCGGAGTTTCCGTATTTGTGCATAATGATCTAAGACATCATTTTATAGATGGGCTATGTGAAAATGACAATCACTATTTATGGATACATCTTGACAAATTCTCTTTAGACATTGGTGCCATTTACAAGCCTGAAAGGACAAACAACAAAGACTTTTTAGAGATTTACTCACAACAACTACTGAAGCGAAAAAGAGTGTTGGTATTTGGTGATTTCAACTACGACCTATTGAAGAATAATCAGCCCACTGCTGCATATAAACGAATGATCATAGAAAATGGATTTTTCATACTAAACAAAATAGACAAAACGTATTCTACACGAGAGACATCAATGACAACAACAATTCTAGATCATGTTTGTACAAATATAAGAAATAATAAGTTTCACTTCGCCGTGGTGAATTCGTCAATTTCTGATCATAAACAAATATATTTGGAAGTGCAAAGGTTCAAACCACCCAAAGAAATAAGAGTATCTTATCAAGCGTTAGATTACAACAGGCTTTACAAAACTGTGGAGACATTATTTGGAATTGAAAGCGAATATATTAACTTCGAAGAATTGGAAAATCGATTGATGAATGCCATTAAATCCAGCAGGATAACTAAAACGAAAATACAGAACCCTCTTACAAACGACTGGATAAATAAGGACATCATTACAGCTATTAACAGAAGAGATCAACTATGGTACTCACATTTAAAATCGCCTCAAGACGACACACTAAAAGACGCATATCAATCTGCAAAGAAAGCAACACGAAACAGTATCCAAGCAACTAAGAGCCAATACTATATCAAGACATTTAAAAACTGTGAGGGAAATCCTATTAAAATGTGGAAAATCATTAATGACTTTTCGAAAACAAAATCTAGGAATACTTCTGTCCCTGCTAAACTTGAAACGCCCACAGCTCAAATAACCGACGTAACTGACATCTGTAACCACTTCAACTCTTTTTTTGCGAATGTTGGTTCCATATTAGCTAACCAAATTCCAGCAACATTCCACGACAACACAACATACACACTCCTTTATCATAAGTCATTTGGAAATGAAAGTGAGTTATCGATCCTAAACCTTGTAACAAAAAGTGAAATATCCAAAATCATTGATAACTTAAAATCAAATACAAGCGCTGGACTCGATGGTATTACCTGCAAGGCTATTAAATCAGTCAAGGAATTGATTTTGGACGGACTAACGGGTTGTATTAATAGATGTCTTGAAATAGGATATTTCCCTGATTCATTGAAAGTAGCTAAAGTAAGCCCAATATATAAATCTGGTAGCAAAAATGATGTCGGAAACTATCGACCAATTTCAGTGCTCCCAATTTTATCAAAAATTCTCGAAAAAATTATTTATAACCGGTTACTTACTTACCTTAATTCCATTAACTACATTTATGAAAAGCAATATGGCTTCCGTCCCAAATCAAATACTTTATCTGCAAGTGTAGATCTGATAACTACCTTAAAGACTAAAATAGATCAAAAACAAATTGCGGTCGGTGTGTTTATTGACTTAAAAAAAGCTTTTGACACCATTAGTCACAAACTCCTTTTACAAAAGCTAAGTGCGATCGGTATTAGAGGTAATGCTTATAAAATGTTCGAGTCATATCTCACGGATAGATATCAAGTTGTCAGATTAGGTAGTGTTCAAAGTGCTTTGGAAAAAATAACTTACGGAGTTCCCCAGGGATCAATACTTGGACCCCTGTTATTTTTAATTTATATCAACAATATTAGGGACCTCGAACTGAAAGGACGCTTACACTGTATGCTGACGACACCAGTCTGTTTTATTTTGGTAATGAGATAACATCTATTGTAAAAGAAGCTCAACATGATTTAAATAAACTTTATCGATGGTTCCAGTTTAATCTGTTAACAATAAACGTAGCAAAAACCAACTATATGATTTTCTGTGCCAAAAATAAAAAAATCTTAGATTATTCGGCTTTACACATCGATAACGAACCAATCGCCAGAGTTAACGCAGAAAAATATCTTGGACTCACACTAGACAATCGGCTTACTTGGAAACCACATATAGACAAGATCTGTGCGAAGATATCATCCTTAATGGGTGCTCTTCGTGGCTCTATCAAGTGTTTCCCAATATCTGTTCGATACACCATTTATAATTCACTTGTGAAATCCCATTTAGATTACCTTATTGAAATTTGGGGCTGCGCTGCAAAAACAATTATCAAAAACCTGCAAATAACACAAAATAAAATAATCAAACTTCTTTTTCATTACAACTACCTAACTTCATCGCCTAAAATTTATAAAGAAACCAATCTTATGACCCTATCACAATTATTTAAATACAAGACATGCTTACTAGTTCGTAAAATTCTTAATAAACACATACACACCAAAATTATTTTCACCAAAAAATCGCAAATTCAAAAGCGTGTATTAAGACGAGCTAGCCACATACATCTACGAGCACCGCGCACAAATTACGGGAAGAAAAACATTCTATTCGAAGGAGCCAACTTATATAACAAACTTCCAATTGACCTTAAAGAAATACAGTCGTTTTCACTGTTTAAAATCAAACTTAAATTTTACATTTTGAAGGATTTCTCTGAATTTGTTAATCAATAACAATTGCTATCGCCTTTTGTGATGGGAACTGTTTCCTAATAAGTGCTTTTGTCATCTTGGTCAGTTTTCAACTTTGCATTTATTTAAGTTCTACCCACCTCTGACTCAAATATTGTCATAATTATTTTTTGCATTCTTTATGTGTAGTTAAATACGAGTATGTTATCGAATAAAGTAGTCCGTTCGAAGACGCTTACTAGGCTAAGTTAAGTTGTGCACATAAAGTATTCTCTTGTATTTCTCTTGCTAAGTGAATTGTATTCTTAAAGAGAAATAAATATCTTAAACCTTAAAAATAAACATTTTATATAGTACTAGCGACCCGCCCCGGCTTCGCACGGGTACAATAGTTATACTAAAACCTTCCTCTTGAATCACTCTATCTATTAAAAAAAACGCATCAAAATCCGTTGCGTAGTTTTAAAGATTTAAGCATACAAAGGGACATAGAGATATAAGGACAGAGAAAGCGACTTTGTTTTATACTATGTAGTGATAAGAAGTTTATTTAGAATTAAGTTCAACATACAACACAGGCTGAAGTCGCGTGGTATTTAAAATTATGAAATAACACATAAGATAATTTTTATTGCGTACCTAATGGCGAAGGCTTGGGAAAAACCTAGTATTGTTAATTATTTGTATAATAATGTTTTATACATTGTCAAAAATGTAACAGTTAGGTAACCGTACCTACACATTCAATCTTATGTTTCAGTTAGGCCACGTTTACACATCAAAGCAGTTTCTACGTCTCGGTTTATTGTAACTGTGTAGTGTCTGCTGTTAAATATTTTATATCCTTACAACCTGTTACAATACGAGTCCCTCGGGTAAACATTTGGGGAATTTTATGTTTGCACTACGCATAATGCGGGAGACAGTTTTAAAATGCGAATGTTTGCAATGATTTCCGATATATAGCTCACTTTTTATTGGTATATTTATATCACAGATAATATTTTTGTTACAAAGTGTACTGAATAACAAGCACCTTAATGAATTTTATTAAATTTTTTTTTTTTAAATTAAAGGTAATAGGTATTACAGTAAGATCTCGTACAAATAAAGACGTTTGGCTGAGACTAATGGGACGTTAATAATTCGCACAAGTCTCTATTCAATGGAAGCCTCTAAGATTTATCACTACAGGATCCTGGCAAGATGCCTCCTGGCAAACGCTGATTATGCACTTTTAAAACGTTCACATAAAATACAAAGAGATATTTTCTGGTGGAACGTTTTTAATTAACTCTCATTTTTGTAACATTCCACTAATAATATATTTGTAAGTTCCTTATAATTGCGGAAAAAATCTTTTGTCCGCTACTTTGACTGTGACTTTTCCTTCCTTGCTCAAGATGCAAGCGATTTCGTTCTCAAATTTCATCCAGATCACTTAAGACCTGTAGAAATGATTGACTACTTGTATATTAAAGAACAAACTAGAACCAATTTATAAGTCTTCCAAAATATACAACGCGTAACAGAATAAGCGCAATTCCTCACACACCCCAATTAAAAAAATATGATACCTTTAGTCGTGTCTAACCAATTTTCTTAAATAAATAAATAAATAATAGTACGATTTTCATAGATAGCACTAAATTCAGCTTTGCCAATTAATTTTTCAGAAAAAATAAAAAATTTACACATTTTCAAAATAGCTGAAATCGATTAAGTAGTCGATCGATACTGAACAAACTAATTTCAGGAATTGCGCTTATTCTGTTACAAGTAATGCCACAGACATTGACCATCAGACTTTTTGCAAAACTGGTGTGTAGGTACAGCTACGAGAAATATAAATGAGGCTTGATCTAAAGCACTTTTTAAGGCCAATTTCTATGACAATGTCATACATTCCTGGAATATTCTATGGTGTTGAGGATTTCGAATGATAGTTTAAAATGTTTTCTATTTTTTTTATTACAAAACCAGTTTTGTTTCCGAGGTCATAAAGTTATATGTATGAGCTAAACCCATATAAATCTTACTCCGATCTATGTAACATACGTCAAGTTAGGTATCGCCATAACAAAAGTTTGGTTTAGCGGAACAGGGTCGTAACGTAAAATTTTACAACAACTTCAAACGTTACGATATTATGGCTTTTTGATATCTTGCCGTGTCTTATAATGGATTTATTACTAAATTTGGCTTTTGTATTCCATATTTTATAGAGGGAATAAAACATAAATTATAATTTGTATTTTGATTTGGCGCCGGTAAAATTTTAGCAAAATGTTCAAAACACCGAATTCTTTTGTACGAGTATGTAGACGATACACGATAGTAGACAGTTAATTTGATAAACTGTAATAACTCATCACTTTCATGTTCAGCACAAAAGCATGCTCTAAATATTACACTAGCTACTAGGCAAGTAAACCAATATCCTTGTATAAAACGTAATGCGAAGTTACCCGCAAAAGTTTCTCAAGTATCCTTTTATTTTACTTGAACCTTTCACACACAGTCGAGCATTGTGGATTCCATCCCAAAAGAAGGCGGAAAAGGCAAACAAATAACAATAACAATAAAAATATTCAGCGGCTATCAGTGTCGGCAACTCGTCACAATTTAATTTTAAAGTTTGGGTAAGTGGAGCTTTGGGAAATACTTGATTTGCATATTTGTGCGTTTAGCTAGGCCCTCCGCGGGCCGGGCTGAGTGATTGAATTATTAACAGAACGCGGGCCCTCCGGTGCTTCGGCCAAACGTGAGCTGTTTACCAACCTGGATTTGCGTTGGCCCCCATAATTGTTATAATTACCGGGACGCTGTCCCGTTTCGATAATGGATTCATCGCTATGCCCGTGATAATCCCGTTTGAAAGTTTATTGTGAATTGTACAACTGTAATTTGAAATGTAAATATTTTTGTAACAATATTTTTTTGGAGAAATATGAAACATTGTTACTCGTATGTGATTGATTTATTCTGCGGTATGAATAATCTGAAAGTTGTATCAAAGGTGAACGAATTGTTGGTGCTACAGAAAGTATGAAATCCGTGTACTTATGTGTTATCTATACATATAATAAAATTTTAACTTTCCAATGTCTATACATAGGCTATAATTAAGAATACTTACCTAATTATAATTGCCAAAACAATTGTTTAGAATTGTTGTCTAACTTTCTTTCCTTATACTTGTATGCGCGTCATGCAAAACTACTGCAGCAAATTTGACGCGGTTTTCAATGGATTGGATGGAACGGATTTTAGAAGAACAGCAACAATACAATTGCTGATCTATCTTAAAATCCGTTACACGTTTCATCTTGATACTTGATAAAGCCAAGTTATCTATATATAGTGTTTTTTTAACAGGTTAAGTACGGGGACGAGATCGCGGTCAAAAGTAAGTTCTCAATCACTATAATTAACCAGGTTATCTGGTTATCACGAACTTGAACTCGAGTAGGTACTCGTTCGCTATTACGATATAGTTTAATGGTTTGTTTTAATCTCTCTAAATGGTGTTGTAAACACTTTATGTGGGAGAATGTATTCCGATTAAATTTCCTTTATCTCAGTCACTATTAATGAATAGAGGAATAATGAGTTCAACTTCGGAAATCATTTGTTCAATTGTTATTGGAGGACGATTTGCTCAAATCTGTGTAACAATATTATGATATTTGTGTTACAGACATTTATTATTTTTAGCAAACTGATTTGATTATTCATGAACTCTGTAGTGGTTTATTAAACTCGGTTTAATAACAAACAATCTGTCCTACAGATTGGTGGTTAGTCATACCAAAAATAATCTCTCGTTTTACTTACTCTTGGTAATCTTGGTATCAAGATCTTTTGTCATAGATATTTTTCGAGTGCAGTGATAGCCTTGCGGTTAAAGAGCCGGCTGAAAATCAGTGAGGCTCGGGTTCGAATCCTTTCATGTACGAATGAGTTTTTCAAAAACTTATCGTACATATTTATCACTAGCTCGACGGTGAAGGAAAACATCGTAAGGAAACCCGCAGGTCTCAGAATTAATTCTGAGACATGTGTAAATAGACCCGGTCCGGTGATGGGCTCACCACCTATCACGTTTAGGGGTCCAATATATCTCGTGAAATGTCTGTATATCCAGTAATGGAATACCTACACTTATTTCTCTCTTACTTCTTTATATAGAGAAGTGAGTATTATTGAGTGCAAATAGAAATATGACGACTAGGTTTGCTAGAAACAACACAAACAGGAGCCGCGGTTTGAAGGCAGGCAGAGTTCACAAATAACAAAGCACAGTGGCTATGAAACTCAACGCCAACTCAAATTGCGATCGAGTGCGCCCCAGTGCCAGCGGGTTTGAATTAATAACTGATTCCATTTGAGCTGCCGAATTTACAGAAATGTCGCGTATGCCAAGTGCCTCATATAGCGTGGAGTGTGACGTGAATAGTTGATCAAGATTAGGTTCTTCGATAAATCGGATATGACTACGTAAATAACCATTACCGAATTTAGCTAGTCCGAATTGTCTATGGCTAATAGTAAAATCAGATTTAGTTAAATGGGCGAACATAATATGGTTTATGTGGGTGAATAGGATCTTATAGCCTATATACTGGAACGTCATTCATGTTGGATGACCATTGACGTAGTATATGTAGGTATACTTACATTAGCTTCATGTGGATAGCTTTATTTATAAACGAGTTTAGTATCTGACAGCTGCCATTACTGCAAGTGCAGATCGTTCTTTTTTTATTATTTTCCCTGTAAGTGTGAAATAGAAATCGTTAGTAGGTACCTAATCATCATTAATAAATCAATAAATTATTTTGATTTATTAATATCCAAACAACAACCAACTATCTAAGTCTAGTTTACTACTAATTAAGACTCAACCAAACAGAAATATACTCAAACGCCGTATTTTTTTAATCTATTATACCGTTATAATTTAATTATTTGTTAGTTGGAAATATTTTTGACGGATGTTATCTGACATTTTGCGATGGTTCCCAATGCATGGAAATATCGAAATTATACGTAGTTAGATCACTTTTGACAGCGCTTTACACGAATATTCGCCAATGTCTGATTCTTAATGCGTCTCATATGAATACGATGTCACAATACGATGTCAAAAGCTCCTTACCTTTTAGCAACTAATAAAAATGATAGAACTTGAGTTATGTGCTAGTAACAGCTCATATTTCTAAGCGAGGTAACACCGCGTTGATATAAATAAATATGTAATGGTTCCAAGGACAATATTTTATAGAAAATTGTCTACTTTATAGCGGGGTAGGTGTAAGATCACAATGCACACTAGGAGTCATATATCACGCATATTATCAAGCTTGCAAAGGCGGACAACCGCGCGCGGTCTTCGTAAAAGTAATTTTACAAGAACCCGCCTTCGCCCTCATTCTACACAGAATATCTCGGGAAGCCTGAAAATGGGTTCCGTGACGACATAAGTGATACAAAATTTCACTATAATGCTTTTGAGGCGAACCGTTCCTTACGTAGCGCGTAGTTGCCTTATTTTGTACCCCACATATTTAATTATACTCCTAAGAATAGGAGCTTGTGGTTGTTTTGCTCGTTGTTGTCGTATCCAGTTGATTGTGTGAATAATAACATTGTGAGTATGCCTACGTGAGGTGGTTCGACTTAATCTTAATTTATTACAGCGTGTCTCTAGTTAAGGACCTCTCGTTTTCTTTGTCTTTGGGTATTTGTTAAAATATGTTTTGCTGTTTGCAGCATTGTATGCTTACAGTTCTTGTTGCCTTGACATTTCAATTAAAGCGTGGCTCTAAATCTTATTTAAGTTAGATATTAGCTAAAAAATTGCAGAATGTGACTAAATAACCCTTTGAAAGGAAACGGAAAAAATTGACCAGATTTTTGGTTGTAAATTTTGAGGATAAAAAGTGATATACAAATAAGAGGCGGCGAGACACACGCCCTTTTTATAAAACCACCCGGTAAATAAGGTAAAGGTCCCAGTCGTATCCATTTGTCCCCCCGGAGCATTCGTGGGAATGAGCAAAAACAAGTGAAAATAAAGTGAAAACATTGTTATTCTCGTGTGGATTACCCGCGTCGTGTTATTCCAGCCGGTGCTACTGTCTCGCTGGATAACAAACTATGGACTTTCCCACTTCTATACATTTAAATTTAAAAAATAATTTTGCGGCTTGCGGAATTTCGGGTCAGCTCTAATTGAGTCCATTAAACTTTTGTTTCGCAAAATATTTTGTTATTATATTCATGCGAAAGTCCAACCGTAAGTAAGGTAAATATTTTTGTAATTTGTACATTTACTAAGCTTCAGTTACTTGTATTGTTTACGTGTTCAATGTGGTAGTGAGTAATTATGTATTGAGGAAAAGGGGAGATGGATCGAACGGAAAATAAAATAAGGTATTTTTTATTGTACATTACATTAGTGATATCAGAAATCAGAAATTGTTTATTGCGTACTGTTCATAACAATGATTGGCAAATGGAATTGCTTATCCAAAAGTCCTTGGAACAGAGTCCTTGGTCCTAATTCAAGTATGCAAATGCATTTAACAAAATAACATAGTAATAATTATGTTATAGGTGACCATTGTTTCTATTTGAACTAGCTTGGAATGGATTCGACAAACAGTTTTTCAAGCTTCAAGAGAGTACGGACCTTTTTGCCGATTTTCCCATTTGGCCGATTTCATTATAAGGTCATACATCTTTTACCGATATGCCGACTATAAGACTAGACTTCATGAAAAATCTATGGACGTAACGTAAGTATTTTGTTTTCAAATGGAGGAAGCAATATTTACGTGTTATTTATAAATCCTCTAACCACAAAGACGCCCAGAACTTGTTTTTTAAAGAAAATGTAACTGAAAATGGAAACAACATTAGTCTTGTCGCGATTACTTCGCGTTATCTCTGCACTCTTTTAGCGCGGTCGCGAGCGCCGCCACCGTTGTATTTATGGTTATAACCACTTTTCTAATTGTATTTTATTATATTTGAACTCTCAGGAATTTTCAAAATTATTTCAAGGGTATCATTGTTGTTTTTTGTGTGTGAAGCATGTGTGAAGGTACAATTAGTTTATAAATTGTTTATAGTCTGGCTATAAGTACGCTTGTGTATGTATAGATTTAAAACCGATACTTTGAATGATCTGAAAAATTATTGAAAATAGTTATTGTTCGAGAATTCCATTACATATAATTATGCTATTTATTATTACAATGAAAAACTATTTATTAACTTTTGATTTTGCGTCGCGCACCCGTGTAACGAAATGATTTTGCCAGTTTATAAAAAAAATCTACTGTTCTCATTCAATGTACATAATTTTGACAATCCTTCATACATGCCAGGTAGAGCCTGTATACATAGGCTCTTTCTGAACAACTTAAATCAAATAATCATGTAGACTGGTTTTATGAAGTTTTCCGTTGACCTATATCCGCAGAACATGAGAGCATAACAGTATACAATGGAGCGGTTGTCAGGCGAGTATTTGCGAGTGTAAATTGAAACATGTCGCCAGTTAATTGCGCCAGGTCCGGGAGAGCCCAGCACGGGATAATCCGCGGCCTCGGACCTCGCCGTGACCTCTGGCGACGGGACCGCTACTAAGAGTGTAACTAAATTAGCGTAGGTTATTTAATTTAAGTTCATTTTCATGGCATTCGAAACTGTAATTTATTTATGTAGGATCTTTTTACGATCAATTAATTAATACTGGCTAGCGCACGTATATTCTAATTCAAATTGTGAAAGTCAATATGGGAGTTGGAAAATAAAGATGGCAGTGCCATAACGGAAAACGGTTTTTTAACTTTCTTAGACCCGCCCCTACATTTATATGTTTTTAAACGACGAAATGTAAGGTGGAAGTCGTCGAGTTTTTTTAGAGAGGACCATGCATAACTTTTTACGGGTGGTGCGATTTTGATGTTTTTTTTTATTGGTTAGTGTACCAATAATAATACCTCGAAGTTGGTCCCACTAAAATAAAAAAGTAAACGTTCGCTTTTTAGTTGTTATTTTATTTTAATAATCTTATGCTAGTTGTTGGCTGCGACTACGTCTGAGTGAACCGTAGGGTATCGCGTGCCCTTGGTATGTTTTTCCAAAATGAAAATAATCCTTTGTTGTTCCCAAAGAGATTTAAATATAATAGGGCATAGGGGGGGCATTGGGAATATTTTCATACAAAACCTTGAAGCCTAAGCGTCATGACCTTGTCATGTCAGTTAGTATGAACGCGAGCTGTCATTCTGTCGAAAATCGAAATTATTAACTTATTCCACTTGTAATAACTTTTGACTTCAAATTTTCCTCGCTTTGTCCCCTCTATGCCTTATTTTATTTTAATCTCTTTGGTCGTTCCTCATGTGTAAACTATCGTATAAAAGGTAACAGATAGACAGTCTTGAAGTATAATATTATAGTAGGTGTAAGATTTGGCCTTAATTATTTCACTTTAGTGTTTACTTATTGCGATATGAGATTAATCTTTGTTGTTGCGTTCAAATTCCTAGTGAGCACTTATAGCTCAGAACTAGCCAAGTGTCTAAATACGGACTCCGACTTGAATATTAACTGCAGATTTCAGATTTAGTTGAAAGTGGAAATTGAAACATGTCGGCACTTAATTGTGACTATAGGGCTGCACCGTACTGGCTAACTTTGGAATTGGGCTGAAACAGGCTGCCGCAAAATTTTTTAACGTACTCTTAGGTAGTACTTTATTGCTATTTTTCAACATTTGCGAAGATACGGATTTTTTTTTCTAAAAATAATTAAAATTAAGCGAAACCTAATTGAAGAATATTTTTAGGGTTCCGTACCAAAATTGTGTAAACGATACCCTGTTACTAAGCATCCGCTGTCTGTCTGTCTGTCTGTCAGTATCTCATAAATTGTTATAAATAGACAGTTGTAATTTTGCACACAACGCGTATTTCTATTACTTACAATGCTTTTTTTAAATTAGAGAAATAAAAAAAGTAAAAAATAAAGGGAGTCCCATTACACGAATCTTGTTTTTATTATTGAACTGTGATACGGTACCCTTTTTGTGCGAGTTCGACTCACACAGACTCACACTTGACCGGTTTTTGAACCACTAGAATATAATGAAACAGGCAATACAACACTCTATTGCTAGTTTAATTTAATTTCAGTACCAAAATCTTGACTGTCAAAAATATAAAAGAAAAAACATTAGGTACCATGCATTCGGATAAAAAACTTTTTTTTGTCATATAATTACTAACTTAGATACTCAAAAATAACGCATCTATTGCTAACAATAACGTAATAAAACCGAGAGTTTCGAAAATGAAGCGGTTAACTGCGTGATATTCGATAGTTTCCGTTTGGGAAATGTTAAATGTGGGTTAAATAGATCGTTAATGTATACAGGGTGGGCGTAATGAATTGAGTTTGAACAGTTTTGTTTACATTCGCGGGTCGCGGCCAATGGCTATCGACAGAGCGAGGAGCGTCAAGCATTACATCCGTAATCAATCGCATCCATACAAGCACAGTGCGATTACAGATACCTGTATTGTTTCGGAAATATGAACGGTATTTGCGGAATCACGGCGAATGGTTCGAGTGTATTTAATTCACGATATAAAATGTGTACGGAAGTGTTATTACGATATTTCTGTGTGTAAATGTGAGATAAGGTTTTGATGGTGAACGAATTTATTGCACATTACATTTAGGTATATTATTGGTAGGGGTGGTAATGAAATTGATTTTGGATAGTTTATTGCGCAGTGAATATGTTTGAAACAATATGTGAGTAGTTGTTTCAGATTGTAAAATTGGCTTTGTTTATCTGTATTCCCGTTAGTGAAACCCACAGACCTGAATCTCTGTTACAGAGTAGAACCTGTGTTCTAGCTTAGGACCTGTCACAAACCTTGCTGATAAAATACCGGATAGCCTATTCGCTACTTATCTGACATACCCTAGCAATTTCTGTATCAACAGTGTTTGATAGATAAATCAATCTAAGATGTATAAAATTATGTACTGGACATATTTTTAGCAGGTAGGTATGTTATATTCACTGCTGGATATAGGTAGCTACGTCTAGCTGTAGACTAAGATAGGCTGATGATGATGATGATGTTATATTATATTATTAGAGATCAGATACTTTTATCAGCGAGTGGTGAAACAGGGCCTTAATCTCTCATTTTATCGCAATCTCGCAATTTTGTAGCCAAGATTGCTTAGTTTCTACAAAAGGCTACTACAACTATAGGTACTCCTACTCTTTATTCTTTGAATAGGTATCTCACCTTAAGTCATATAACAAATAACCGCCAATGTCAGTATGATAGTACTTTTCGTTAATTGCTGGCAACTCTAAGATATCAAGAGGGCCAGTGGAACGAAATTAGTTAAGATAGGTACAGATAATTACACATTCCATTTATTTTGTTAATCTGGGCGTAATAGGAGCATTTGATAAGGGTCCCTTGCCAAGGTGTGGCGTGTCCATCTAATAACTACCTCTACATATAAATGTACTCGTATTTATATATAACTACATATAACGAACCCGAATACCAAAATTAAGATTTGATAGCATAATAAGATTAGAAATTAAAATTATTTATTAGTTGTAGGCTCAAATTATAGGAACAAGAAGTACTTAAGGTCATGAAATTATGAATTAAAAAACCGACCAAGCACGATAGCATATTTCTGTACTGTACAATAAAAGAAACACGGTGTTGTCTGAACGGTCCCTTAGTCTGTGGTGGTGTACTCGGGTATATTATGAAATGTAGAAAACTATGATCATGAGTAACAGTGCAGTGCTGAATATAATAGCTTGTTTTCATAAAAAGTGGGCAAGCATTATTTAAAACTGTACCAAATTTAAAGTTTATTGCATTAGTAGTAGCTTTTATAAGCACTTGGTACACGACTCGCACTTGACCGGTTTGTTTATACAAAGCGGCCAAGTGCGAGTCGGACTCGCTCATGAAGGGTTCCGTACCATTATCTATGAAAACGGCAAAAAATCACGTTTGTTATATTTATTTTATTAAATTTTTTAGTATTGTTTGTTATAATAGCGGCAACAGAAATTAATCATATTATTATGTGAAAATTTCAACCTTCTATCACGGTTCATGATATAGGTGACAGACGGACGGACAGCGGAGTCTTAGTAATATAGGGTCCCGTTTTACCCTTCTGGCACGGAACCCTAATAATCAGGTGCAACAGACAATGTCAGTGAACTTAGCAGAACATTGTCCAGCAGATCAAAAATAAAAAGGAGTTCTATTCGCATGCAGGTGAGTTCTATAGTTCCCAATACTTTTCAGGAATAGTTCTGGCGTTTTTCCTGAAAAAAAAGTCATTCGACAAAATGATCTGCTAACTTCCGGTAGCAGATCATTTTGCAGCAAATTAAAAAAAAAAAGTTCCATGCGCATTCAGCTAAGTTCTATAGTTCCTAATACTTTTCAGAAATAGTTCTGGCGTTTTTCCTGAAAAAAAAAAACATTTGAAAAAATGATCTGCTGACTTCGAAATTCAAAAAATACCTATTTTCATCGTTTCAAACAAATGTCAAATGCAAGAACTCTTTTGTTTTTCACAGATACGTATCAGAACAGCAATCTAAAATTCGATTCGAATCCAGAACTTACCTAAAAGTGCCAGCAGAGCATGTCAGAACGTAAAAAAACTAGGAAATTATTAATTTCCAAGTCTTGTATCATTGTGACAGCCTAGAACTCTTTTGTTTCTTACAGATCTCTATCATAACTACAATCCTAAATTCAATTCAAGTCCAGAACTCACGTAAAAGTGCCAGCAGAGCATGTCAGAACGTAAAAAAAGTAGGAAATTATTTTTTTCCAAGTCTTGTTTAATTGTGACAACCTAGAACTCTTTTGTTTCTTACAGATCTCTATCATTCCTACAATCTTGTATTCAATTCGAGTCCAGAACTCACGTAAAAGTGCCAGCAGACCATGTCAGAACGTAAAAAAACTAGGAACATATTTTTTTCCAAGTCTTGTTTAATTGTGACAACCTAGAACTCTTTAGTTTCTTACAGATCTCTATCATTCCTACAATCCTGTATTCAATTCGAGTCCAGAACTCACGTAAACGTGCCAGCAGAGCATGTCAGAACGTAAAAAACTAAGAAATTATTAATTTCCAAGTCTTGTAAAACTGTGACAGCCTAGAACTCTTTTGTTTCTAACAGATCTCTATCATTCCTACAATCCTGTATTCAATTCGAGTCCAGAACTCACGTAAAAGTGCCAGCAGAGCATGTCAGAACGTAAAAAAAGTAGGAAATTATTTTTTTCCAAGTCTTGTTTAATTGTGACAGCCTAGAACTCTTTTGTTTCTTACAGATCTCTATCATTTCTACGATCCTGTATTCAATTCGAGTCCAGAACTCACGTAAAAGTGCCAGCAGAGCATGTCAGAACGTAAAAAAAGTAGGAAATTATTTTTTTCAAAATCTTGTTTAATTGTGACAGCCTAGAACTCTTTTGTTTCTTACAGATCTTTATCATTTCTACGATCCTGTATTCAATTCGAGTCCAGAACTCACGTAAAAGTGCCAGCAGTGCATGTCAGAACGTAAAAAAAGTAGGAAATTATTTTTTTCAAAATCTTGTTTAATTGTGACAGCCTAGAACTCTTTTGTTTCTTACAGATCTCTATCATTTCTACAATCCTGTATCCAATTCCATTCCAGAACTCACGTAAAAGTGCCAGCAGAGCATATCAAAACGTAAAAAAAGTAATTTTTTTTTTTTTTAGTCTTGTTTAATTGTGACAGCCTAGAACTCTTTTGTTTCTTACAGACCTCTATCATTTTTACAATCCTGTATTTAATTCGAGTCCAGAACTCACGTAAAAGTGCCAGCAGAGCATGTCAGAACGTAAAAAAAGTAGGAAATTATTTTTTTCCAAGTCTTGTTTAATTGTGACAGCCTAGAACTCTTTTGTTTCTTACAGATCTTTATCATTTCTACAATCCTGTATCCAATTCAATTCCAGAACTCACGTAAAAGTGCCAGCAGAGCATGTCAGAACGTAAAAAAAGTAATAAAATTATTTTTTTCCAAGTCTTGTTTAATTGTGACAGCCTAGAACTCTTTTGTTTCTTACAGATCTCTATCATTCCTACAGTCCTGTATTCAAGTCGAGTCCAGAACTCACGTAAAAGTGCCAGCAGAGCATGTCAGAACGTAGGAAAAGTCGGAATTTTTTTTTTTCCACGTCTTGTTTAATTGTGACAGCCTAGAACTCTTTTGTTTCTTACAGATCTCTATCATTTCTACAATCCTGTATCCAATTCAATTCCAGAACTCACGTAAAAGTGCCAGCAGAGCATGCCAGAACGTAAAAAAAGTAGGAAATTATTTTTTTCCAATTCTTGTATAACTTTGACAGCCTAGAACTCTTTTGTTTCTAACAGATCTCTATTATTTCTACAATCTTGTATTCAATTAGAGTCCAGAACTCACGTAAAAGTGCCAGCAGAGCATGTCAGAACGTAAAAAAACTAGGAAATTATTTTTTTCCAAGTCTTGTTTAATTGTGACAGCCTAGAACTCTTTTGTTTCTAACAGATCTCTATCATTTCTACAATCTTGTATTCAATTCGAGTCCAGAACTCACGTAAAAGTGCCAGCAGAGCATGTCAGAACGTAAAAAAAGTAGGAAATTATTTTTTTCCAAGTCTTGTTTAATTGTGACAGCCTAGAACTCTTTTGTTTCTAACAGATCTCTATCATTTCTACAATCTTGTATTCAATTCGAGTCCAGAACTCACGTAAAAGTGCCAGCACAGCATGTCAGAACGTAAAAAAACTAGGAAATTATTTTTTTCCAAGTCTTGTTTAATTGTGACAGCCTAGAACTCTTTTGTTTCTTACAGACCTCTATCATTTCTACAATTCTGTATCCAATTCAATTCCAGAACTCACGTAAAAGTGCCAGCAGAGCATGCCAGAACGTAAAAAAACTAGGAAATTATTTTTTTCCAAGTCTTGTATAACTGTGCCAGCCTAGAAATCTTTTGTTTCTAACAGATCTCTATCATTTCTACAATTTTGTATTCAATTCGATACCAGAACTCAAGTAAAAGTGCCAGCAGAGCATGTCAGAACGTAAAAAAAGTAATAAATAATTTTTTTCCAAGTATTGTTTTATTGTGACAGCCTAGAACTCTTTTGTTTCTTACAGATCTCTATCATTCCTACAGTCCTGTATTCAATTCGAGTCCAGAACTCACGTAAAAGTGCCAGCAGAGCATGTCAGAACGTAGGAAAAGTCGGAAATTATTTTTTTCCAAGTCTTGTTTAATTGTGACAGCCTAGAACTCTTTTGTTTCTAAAAGATCTCTATAATTTCTACAATCTTGTATCCAATTCAATTCCAGAACTCACGTAAAAGTGCCAGCAGAGCATGCCAGAACGTAAAAAAAGTAGGAAATTATTTTTTTCCAAGTCTTGTTTAATTGTGACAGCCTAGAACTCTTTTGTTTCTTACAGATATCTATTATTCCTACAGTCCTGTATTCAATTCGAGTCCAGAACTCACGTAGAAGTGCCAGCAGAGTATGTCAGAACGTAAAAAAAGTAGGAAATTATTTTTTTCCAAGTCTTGTTTAATTGTGACAGCCTAGAACTCTTTTGTTTTCTAACAGATCTCTATTATTTCTACAATCTTGTATTCAATAAGAGTCCAGAACTCACGTAAAAGTGCCAGCAGAGCATGTCAGAACGTAAAAAAACTAGGAAATTATTTTTTTCCAAGTCTTGTTTAATTGTGACAGCCTAGAACTCTTTTGTTTCTTACAGATCTCTATCATTTCTACAATCTTGTATTCAATTCGAGTCCAGAACTCACGTAAAAGTGCCAGCACAGCATGTCAGAACGTAAAAAAACTAGGAAATTATTTTTTTCCAAGTCTTGTTTAATTGTGACAGCCTAGAACTCTTTTGTTTCTAACAGACCTCTATCATTTTTACAATCCTGTATTTAATTCGAGTCCAGAACTCACGTAAAAGTGCCAGCAGAGCATGTAAGAACGTAAAAAAACTAGGAAATTATTTTTTTCCAAGTCTTGTATAACTGTGACAGCCTAGAACTCTTTTGTTTCTAACAGATCTCTATCATTTCTACAATCTTGTATTCAATTCGAGTCCAGAACTCACGTAAAAGTGCCAGCAGAGCATGTCAGAACGTAAAAAAACTAGGAAATTATTTTTTTCCAAGTCTTGTTTAATTGTGACAGCCTAGAACTCTTTTGTTTCTTACAGATCTCTATCATTTCTACAATCCTGTATCCAATACAATTCCAGAACTCACGTAAAAGTGCCAGCAGAGCATGTCAGAACGTAAAAAAAGTAATAAATTATTTTTTTCCAAGTCTTGTTTAATTGTGACAGCCTAGAACTCTTTTGTTTCTTACAGACCTCTATCATTTCTACAATCCTGTATCCAATTCAATTCCAGAACTCACGTAAAAGTGCCAGCAGAGCATGTCAGAACGTAAAAAAACTAGGAAATTATTTTTTTCCAAGTCTTGTTTAATTGTGACAGCCTAGAACTCTTTTGTTTCTTACAGACCTCTATCATTTCTACAATCCTGTATCCAATTCAATTCCAGAACTCACGTAAAAGTGCCAGCAGAGCATGCCAGAACGTAAAAAAACTAGGAAATTATTTTTTTTCCAAGTCTTGTATAACTGTGCAAGCCTAGAACTCTTTTGTTTCTAACAGATCTCTATCATTTCTACAATCTTGTATTCAATTCGAGTCCAGAACTCAAGTAAAAGTTCCAGCAGAGCATGTCAGAACTTAAAAAAACTAGGAAATTATTTTTTTCCAAGTCTTGTTTAATTGTGACAGCCTAGAACTCTTTTGTTTCTTACAGATCTTTATCATTTCTACAATCCTGTATCCAATTCAATTCCAGAACTCACGTAAAAGTGCCAGCAGAGCATGTCAGAACGTAAAAAAAGTAATAAATTATTTTTTTCCAAGTCTTGTTTAATTGTGACAGCCTAGAACTCTTTTGTTTCTTACAGATCTCTATCATTCCTACAGTCCTGTATTCAATTCGAGTCCAGAACTCACGTAAAAGTGCCAGCAGAGCATGTCAGAACGTAAAAAAACTAGGAAATTATTTTTTTCCAAGTCTTGTATAACTGTGACAGCCTAGAACTCTTTTGTTTCTAACAGATCTCTATCATTTCTACAATCTTGTATTCAATTCGTGTCCAGAACTCACGTAAAAGTGCCAGCAGAGCATGTCAGAACGTAAAAAAACTAGGAAATTATTTTTTTCCAAGTCTTGTTTAATTGTGACAGCCTAGAACTCTTTTGTTTCTTACAGACCTCTATCATTTCTACAATTCTGTATCCAATTCAATTCCAGAACTCACGTAAAAGTGCCAGCAGAGCATGCCAGAACGTAAAAAAACTAGGAAATTATTTTTTTCCAAGTCTTGTATAACTGTGCAAGCCTAGAACTCTTTTGTTTCTAACAGATCTCTATCATTTCTACAATCTTGTATTCAATTCGAGTCCAGAACTCAAGTAAAAGTTCCAGCAGAGCATGTCAGAACTTAAAAAAACTAGGAAATTATTTTTTTCCAAGTCTTGTTTAATTGTGACAGCCTAGAACTCTTTTGTTTCTTACAGAACTTTATTATTTCTACAATCCTGTATCCAATTCAATTCCAGAACTCACGTAAAAGTGCCAGCAGAGCATGTCAGAACGTAAAAAAAGTAATAAATTATTTTTTTACAAGTCTTGTTTAATTGTGACAGCCTAGAACTCTTTTGTTTCTTACAGATCTTTATCATTTCTACAATCCTGTATCCAATTCAATTCCAGAACTCACGTAAAAGTGCCAGCAGAGCATGCCAGAACGTAAAAAAAGTAGGAAATTATTTTTTTCCAAGTCTTGTTTAATTGTGACAGCCTAGAACTCTTTTGTTTCTTACAGACCTCTATCATTTTTACAATCCTGTATTTAATTAGAGTCCAGAACTCACGTAAAAGTGCCAGCAGAGCATGCCAGAACGTAGGAAAAGTCGGAAATTATTTTTTTCCAAGTCTTGTTTAATTGTGACAGCCTAGAACTCTTTTGTTTCTAACAGATTTCTATCATTTTTACAATCCTGTATCCAATTCAATTCCAGAACTCACGTAAAAGTGCCAGCAGTGCATGCCAGAACGTAAAAAAAGTAGGAAATTATTTTTTTCCAAGTCTTGTTTAATTGTGACAGCCTAGAACTCTTTTGTTTCTTACAGATCTCTATTATTCCTACAGTCCTGTATTCAATTCGAGTCCAGAACTCACGTAGAAGTGCCAGCAGAGTATGTCAGAACGTAAAAAAAGTAGGAAATTATTTTTTTCAAGTCTTGTTTAATTGTGACAGCCTAGAACTCTTTTGTTTCTAACAGATCTCTATTATTTCTGCAATCCTGTATCCAATTCAATTCCAGAACTCACGTCAAAGTGCCAGCAGAGCATGTCAGAACGTAAAAAAAGTAATAAATTATTTTTTTCCAAGTCTTGTTTAATTGTGACAGCCTAGAACTCTTTTGTTTCTAACAGATCTCTATCATTTCTACAATCCTGTCTTGCTGACGTGCTGCCTTCCTGCGCGCGACTTCTTTACGCTACTGCCGCGCTGACGGGATCGTGTGCCCCTTTCTCCGAGTCTTCATCGCCGGACCTACCGCTAACCCTCTTCGGAACTCCACTTACATTTACACACATTTCTTCTCATCACTTACCTTTACACCCACTCCACAAATTATTTTTATAAAATTGTAAATATTCTTGTTAAATTGTCGGTCACTCCTGTGACGTATCTAGGTTTCATTTCTTTTCTTTTTAAATTGTCGCTTCACGACAAATTATACTATGCACGAAAAGTATAATAATGGCACCTAAAACCTACGATAAATTGCCAGCAAATAATAGGTCTCTATCTATGAAATTGCCGTTCTGCAGTACTGGCCATTTAAAATCAAAATATTTTTTGTTTGGCTAAGAATAATTCCAATTTACAAAACGGCAATTTCATAGGTAAAGAAAGACCTTATATCAGAGCAGTATAGGATATCATCGTATTTAAGAATAGATTATTTATGATCACTTAGCAGACAAAACATATTTTTTTAACATAACAGAAATCAATGAAAAAATAAAAAAAAATAAGCTAGTTCTCAACACAATCATAACATTCCCTTGGCAGTTGTGTAAGCCGTGTAAAAAAATCAAAGAAATAAAAACATTAATCATAAAAAAATATAAAAAACTAACAAAAATAATTAACAAAAATATAACAAAAAAAGAGATCAAAATAAAATATAAGAAGTGAAGCCAGTCCTCAACACGTCCACGTCGTTGGCTTTGGGTTGCGCTGAGATTGAGAATTCATAATAGTTGCTTGCGAATTTTACAAGCAAAATCGTGACTTAATAATGATAGTTCTAGATTTTAAAAAATATCAAGAGGATGATAACTTAGATAAAAGCATAAAAGGAAGAAATGGTACATTCATAGAAATCATCGTTGACATTAAAATTTGGACTACATACAACTACCCGAGCCCGTGGGTTTTATTTTTTCTTTTAGTGTTATTTGTACACTTAACATTTTTGTCTGTCTGTGCACGCATCACGCAAAAACTACTCGACGGACTTTGATAAAATTTGGTATAGAGATAACCGAGGACCCGAGTCAACATGTAGGGTACTTTTTATTTCAGGAAAATATCTCATTCCCACGGGAAAATATAAAAACTGGTTCATAAGAGAAATACGTACGATTCCGAAACGATAACACCTTTAAAATTTAAATTTATTAAATCTTAAATATGGTATGTAAGTGTCTTAAATGTCGTAGACAACCGCTACGAAGGGATTTTTGTGGTATGTAGTATGTATGTATCTTATATGTCGTAGGAAACAATAATTAAAGGATTTTCGGAAATTCCCACTGGAACGGGAATAAACTGGATCCGCGCGGGCAACGCTGCTGGACACCTGCTAGTAATAAATAATAATGAACCAAGTACACTGCGTTGTGGCACTCCATAATTCACAATTTATGATGTAGAGTCGTACTGATTGAGGGTCTTTGATCGGGCGGGGCAGTATAGTATAGTATCTTAGATTTAGTATACTTAGATTGGCATTGCGAAAGAGAAAGAAAATTGGTACCCGTGTGTTAGAGCGAGATAGAGAGACGAGACCATTTTCGTCAACTCTACGGGGTTCTACCGGGCCGACGTCAGTTGTGAACGAAACAAATCTCGCTTATTTTAATTAATCTCGCGTATTAAAAGAGTAAGTTTGATGTTTAATAGACGTAAAGAACTATGGTTACGTGTGCAGTACCGGTTGTAATTCATCTAGCACAGAAAATCCACAGAATTAGTCATTTTACATGTAAGTGCGATTGAAAGATTTAATTCTCTAAATGCAATGATTATAGGAAACTGAAAAACAAATCGTGCACAAATAGATAGGTAATAACATTGCTTTTTATTATATAAATGTTCTGAATGTATAAGAATTGATTTAAGCGAAAAATAAAATACTTGAATTTCTTGTATTTCTAACCTCAATTTTATAGTGATTGTCGTAATATCGATTAACCACATTTCGATAACGTGACTGGCGAAGGTATTAACTACACAATATACCACACGCCCATTTGTTATCGAGAGCTACAAGTTTAGGGAGAGCACTATTTGTCTTGCACACATCCACGTTACACGCACAGATGTGTAAATTTTTTTGGTCTCGCCGTACTGGCTCTATTGCCAATCTTTAACGTTAGTATACTAAATCTATGTATAGTATAGTATAATATCTATAGTAAAAATAATCAGCTACTTTTAAGAAACGATACACTTAATATAATTTTAAACCTTTTATCTTTTAGATTGGTATTGACAATTGAACATATTTATTAGTTATACAGGCATGAAAAAACAGTTTATATTTTTTCCAAAAATTGTTTTCCATTCAAATGTCAAGTCACGCACGAGCTCCATGGGGAAAGTTGTTAAATAACTTACTAATGAGGCTGTACTAAGTTTTAAAAGTAATCAGAACGTCGTCTGAGCTCTTTTTCTCAATCCCGCAAACGTGCGGGATCCCGCACGAGTAATCCCGCATTTTTGATCCCGCAAAAAAGGTGCAGGTTCCCGCAAATGCGAGATCCCGCGTTTGCGGGATTGGATTCCCTATAACAAACGCAGTTTGTTCAATAGAAGTCGACTCTACACTGATACAATGGAAACCAGAGGTCATGTCGAGAGAGGTAAAGTAATAAGCTCTATATAGTGTATCAATCTGATCTTGTTGTTGTCTACGACATTTAAGACACTTACATACCATATTTAAAATTTAAATTTATTAAATCTGCACGGGCCACACCAGAGGGCACCCGCTATTTGAAATGTGGTATGTAGGTATCTTATATGTCGTAGGAAACAATAATTAAAGGATTTTCGGCAATTCCCACTGGAACGGGAATAAACTGGATTCGCGCGGGCAATGCTGCTGGACACCTGCTAGTAATAAATAATAATGAACCAAGTACACTGCGTTGTGGAAAATTTTTACTGACATATGGAATGTTCCATTGCTGACAATGTGTAGCTTAGTGAATGGGGCCGCTAGCCGGTCCCTGTGCCGGAGGTTGCGAGGTTGCGTATATGAGTCTTTTGCTTGTGTATATAGGTACTGATGTTTTTTAACATAATTACAAATTTCAAAAATGTACATTGATGTAAGAGTCATAATCCTTTATTTTATAAAATGTGGTTTGCAAGTTTCCCTGTTAGATATGTTTACTAAGATCCGTATACACTTTTTTTGTATTATAAATAATTGTTCAACCTCTACACTGTTGCCCCATAGAATGATCCCGTAGTTCAACCACGTGTGTGCGTACGCATAGTATGCACACATAGCTGTTTTCAAATCTGTCGTTTTTTTTAATTGGTAAAGTGCATATACTAATCTTGATAATTTTCCGGCTATCTTGTCAATATGATTTTTCCAGTTTATATTTGAATCTATTTCCACTCCTAGGAGTGAACAGGGATTTACACACTCTAGTTTATTGTCATTATATGAGAAATTAATATTTAATGGTGTTTTTTGTCTTGGCATAAACTGCATTAATTTAGTTTTTGAAAGATTAAGTTGTAGGTTATGATCTTGAAGCCATTCTATTATACGTTCAAGTGTAGTGCTTAATTGGTTAAATAATTCTTGACTGTTACCACAGGGGAAAACTATTGAGATATCTTCTGCATAGAGAATACATTTTTTATCTAGAATTTTAGGAAGGTCATTAATGTAAATTAGGAAGAGTATGCAACCCAATACACTACCCTGAGGGATGGAATTTGAAATTCTTACCGTTCCTGATCTAATTTTATTAATAAAACTTGTATTTGTATCAAAATGTTCAATCTCGACTAGTTGTTCGCGATTTGATAAATAAGATACAAACCATTTGTAAGCTTGTCCTCTCACCCCAATGCCATAAAGTTTTTCTAAAAGTATTTTATGGGACACCCTGTCATAGGCTTTACTCATATCCAGCATAATACCAATTGCATACTGTTTATTATTCAGAATATTTAAAATTTCACTGATAAAGTTAAAAAGTGCAGAGATGGTTGACCGTTGTTTACAGAAACCATTCTGGCTGTCATTGTAGATGTTGTATTTTTCGCAGAAAGACTTAAGTCGATTGGCCATTGCTGATTCTAATATTTTCGAAAAAGTTGGCAATAACGAGATAGGCTGGAACTGGTTTAGATCGTCTGTGAGTTTCTTTTTAGGTACAGGCTTTATGATTGAGGTTTTTAGTAAATCTGGAAATGTTGCTTCAGAGAAAGACTGATTGATTAGGATAGTTAAAGGCATTGTAAGTTCATCTTTGCAGTGTTTAATGAGTTTAGGGGGAAATTCGTCAATACCGTAGCTGGACTTATTTTTTAAACTTTTAATAATGTTATTTGCTTCCAAAGGAGTAACCGGACTAAGGTACATTGTATTGGGGGTCTGCATGACTACAGGTCTACCTACTGGTTCTTTGTTAGTGGTGAGATTGGAAACACTTAACTGAAAAAAAACACCTACTGAAACAAAGTAATCATTGAAAGTATTCGCGACTTGGTTAGGGTCTTTTATATCCTTACCATTTATTTTTAATTTTAAATTGCTTCTAAATTTATCTGTTTTTTCTTTATTAATGCGCTCATTAATAATTTGCCACATACATTTATTTATATTTCCTGAAGTATTCATTCTTCTAATATAATTATTTTTCTTGGATATGATAACTGCTCTTTTAAGTATTTTTTCGTAACTTTTGTAGTATTTATTTAGAATAGGATTATCAATTTTGGAAATGAATTTTTTTAGGAGTCGTTTATTTTTACATGCTAGTTTTATTCCGGATGTAAGCCACAGTTTTTTCTTTTTATTGTTAAGTTTTATCTTTTTTAATGGAATAGTGGAATCTAGGATATCAAACATTTTTTTAAGAAAAGCTGAATAATTATCATTTATATTTTTATCTTGAGTCACGATTTTAGGCCAATTTACTTTTTGTAACTCTAGTTTGAATGAATTCATATTTCTGTCGCTAAAATTCTCTTGTTCATAAAATATATGTCACTGTGTTTCAGTCCTAAATTTAGTAAGCTAATGAAAATACCCTAATATATACACCCTAATAATAATATAATATAATATATACAATAATAATAATAATATATGATTCTATGAGTTTTAATTCATTTCCTCTTATACCATATGACTCTAGCTTGTAGAGCAAAGTTTCATGTAATTATATAACGCATAGACTGACTTCCTTTTATCGACTCTACCGTATATACTCATTAGAAAGTCGAACCACACAGTGAGACTTCGTGTAAGTCAGAATAAATGTTTGTCCCCCCGCCTTAAATACTCATAACTTACTTTTCTTGGCATTTTTCTTTAGGCCACGCAACCCAGCATACCTCTGGCACACGGACTCTCTTAGCTCTCTTAGCACCCCAATTGATGGGCTCAGCAGAACCATATCATAATTTATATTAAGCTAAGCCGAATACGCGCAGCGATAATTTTCCACTTCCACGAATTAGCGATCAGATTGATACACTATATGGAGCTTATTACTTTACCTCTCTCGACATGACCTCTGGTTTCCATTGTATCAGTGTAGAGTCGACTTCTATTGAACAAACTGCGTTTGTTATAGGGAATCCAATCCCGCAAACGCGGGATCTCGCATTTGCGGGAACCCGCACCTTTTTTGCGGGATCAAAAATGCGGGATTACTCGTGCGGGATCCCGCACGTTTGCGGGATTGAGAAAAAAAGCTCAGACGACGTTCTGATTACTTTTAAAACTTAGTACAGCCTCATTAGTAAGTTATTTAACAACTTTCCCCATGGAGCTCGTGCGTGACTTGACATTTGAATGGAAAACAATTTTTGGAAAAAATATAAACTGTTTTTTCATGCCTGTATAACTAATAAATATGTTCAATTGTCAATACCAATCTAAAAGATAAAAGGTTTAAAATTATATTAAGTGTATCGTTTCTTAAAAGTAGCTGATTATTTTTACCTTTAAAGCATAATTGATTTCAATTGTTGATTAGTAATTCATAACAACTCTACTTGTTTATTATTAATAATGATAATAAAAATAAAAGGCGTGAGCATATGTATGTATGTAGGGAATCCAATCCCGCATCAAAATCGCAAACGAAACGATTAAGGTCATCAATCCGGGAGTTGCGGGATTGAGATTTTGAGTATATTCTTTTATATAAATATTCTTTTATTTTGAGTATTTAAAAATAATTGAAATAAAGATACTTAAGTAAATTTCAATTTTTAATATAATTATTATTAGAGTTATTAAGTACTAATTACTAAACAACAATCGAATTTAGTTATGCTTCAAAGGTAAAAATATCAGTTTCTTTTAAGAAACGGATATACTTAATACAATTTTCAACCTTTTCTCTTTTAGATTTGTATTGACAATAGAAAATATTTTTTAGTTTAAGAGGCATGAAAAAACAGTTTTTTTTAATAATACTTTCGAAGAAATTATTTAATGATAAAGTATTCCCGTGCCGTGGGGAATCCCTAGTCATAGCTGTAGTATTTCAACTAACAATTCGTCAAACATCGCGGGGTTCCAATGCGCACCGTAATAATTAATAATCAATTGTGTCTATGATTCTTGGTTTGAGAGGTTAACGTTCCGTTCCGAAATAGGATTCATACTCCATAATTATTATTTTTTGCAAATTAAAAACTTTTTTTTTTCATTCTAATGCTAAAGTCACACACAAGCTCCATTAATGAGGCTTAAGTGGGTTTTAAAACTAATCAGAACGTCGTCTGAGCTCATTTATTTTATTTTCAATCCCGCAAACGAGTAATACCGAATTTTAGCTCCTGCAAAAGAGGTGCGGGATCCCGCAAATGCGATTCCCTATATGTATGTAGTTATGTAAAAATAAAAATTTACTTGTCTTTATTTCAATTATTTTTAAATAACTGCTCAAAACTAAAGAATATTTAGAAAAATCTCAATCCCGCAAATCCCGCGGGATCCGCGGGATTGATGGCCTCAATCCCGCAGGCCTGCGGGATCGCGATTTTGGTGCGGGATTCACTAGTTTGTTACTCCTGATGGGCAATTTGAGTACGTTGCTATGCTCTTTGGGCTCAAAAGTGCACCGTCAGTATTTTAACGATGCATACAAAATGGTTTGAAAGACTGATTTCCCTCTTACATAATAATATATCGACGGTATTTGTATCCATTCGGTTACAGCAAAACAAGGTTTAGAACGTCTCCAGTTGGTTCACATTGAGCGGAATGAAAGTTGTCTTACGAGACAAATATACAAGGGTGTTGTGAATGGGCAAGTCGGTAGAGGACGACCTAGACCATATCGGGCGATGTGTTGAAGAAAAGCCAGATAAAGAGTACCCGAAACCGACGAGCATGCATGAGTCGTTTGATGGATGTGGAGGAAGCATGAGAGATCTGCCAGGTTCGTAGCAAGTGGCGTTCCGTTGTCTCTGCCTACCCCAATGGGAAATTGGCGTGAGATTATGTATGTATGTATACAAATCATACATGTCTTAAAATTTAAAAAGAGAGCTCTGTGGTCTACCACCAAGCATACAATGTCATCATGAACTTACAAGCTAATCACACGATATATAGCAATGTAACTACCTAACTAACTAGCTAACTGAATAATTTATTGTCAGTGATAATAATAATTAAGAAAATAATTTCAAATAACAATAAATTTCAAAAAAATAAGCATGTCTGTATTGTGCTGTCATTCATGTCATTTTGTCTGCTAAGTGATCAAATAATCTATTCTTAAATACGATCATATCCTATACTGCTCTGATATTAGGTCTTTCTTTACCTATGAAATTGCCGTTTTGTAAATTGGAATTATTCTTAGCCAAACAAAAAATATTTTTATTTTAAATGGCCAGTACTGCAGAACGGCAATTTCATAGATAGAGACCTGCTCTGCTGGCACTTTTACGTGAGTTCTGGTCTCGAATTGAATACAAGATTGTAGGAATGATTGAAATCTGTTAGAAACAAAAGAGTTCTAGGCTGTCACAATTAAACAAGACTTGGAAAAAAATAATTTCCTAGTTTTTTTAAGTTCTGATATGCTCTGCTGGCACTTTTACGTGAGTTCTGGAATTAAATTGGATACAGGATTGTAGAAATGATAGAGATCTGTTAGAAACAAAAGAGTTCTAGGCTGTCAAAGTTATACAAGAATTGGAAAAAAATAATTTCCTAGTTTTTTTACGTTCTGACATGCTCTGCTGGCACTTTTACGTGAGTTCTGGACTCGAATTGAATACAGGATTGTAGAAATGATAAAGATCTGTAAGAAACAAAAGAGTTCTAGTCTGTCACAGATAAACAAGACTTGGAAAAAAATAATTTCCTAGTTTTTTTACGTTCTGACATGCTCTGCTGGCACTTTTACGTGAGTTCTGGACTCGACTTGAATACAGGACTGTAGGAATGATAGAGATCTGTAAGAAACAAAAGAGTTCTAGGCTGTCACAATTAAACAAGACTTGGAAAAAAATAATTTTATTACTTTTTTTACGTTCTGACATGCTCTGCTGGCACTTTTACGTGAGTTCTGGAATTGAATTGGATACAGGATTGTAGAAATGATAAAGATCTGTAAGAAACAAAAGAGTTCTAGGCTGTCAAAGTAATACAAGAATTGGAAAAAAATAATTTCCTACTTTTTTTACGTTCTGACATGCTCTGCTGGCACTTTTACGTGAGTTCTGGAATTGAATTGGATACAGGATTGTAGAAATGATCTTTATCAGATCTTTATCTGTAAGAAACAAAAGAGTTCTAGGCTGTCACAATTAAACAAGACTTGGAAAAAAATAATTTCCTAGTTTTTTTAAGTTCTGACATGCTCTGCTGGCACTTTTACGTGAGTTCTGGACTCGACTTGAATACAGGACTGTAGGAATGATAGAGATCTGTAAGAAACAAAAGAGTTCTAGGCTGTCACAATTAAACAAGACTTGGAAAAAAATAATTTTATTACTTTTTTTACGTTCTGACATGCTCTGCTGGCACTTTTACTTGAGTTCTGGACTCGAATTGAATACAAGATTGTAGAAATGATAGAGATCTGTTAGAAACAAAAGAGTTCTAGGCTTGCACAGTTATACAAGACTTGGAAAAAAATAATTTCCTAGTTTTTTTACGTTCTGGCATGCTCTGCTGGCACTTATACGTGAGTTCTGGAATTGAATTGGATACAGGATTGTAGAAATGATAGAGGTCTGTAAGAAACAAAAGAGTTCTAGGCTGTCACAATTAAACAAGACTTGGAAAAAAATAATTTCCTAGTTTTTTTACGTTCTGACATGCTCTGCTGGCACTTTTACGTGAGTTCTGGACTCGAATTGAATACAAGATTGTAGAAATGATAGAGATCTGTTAGAAACAAAAGAGTTCTAGGCTGTCACAGTTATACAAGACTTGGAAAAAAATAATTTCCTACTTTTTTTACGTTCTGACATGCTCTGCTGGCACTTTTACGTGAGTTCTGGACTCGACTTGAATACAGGACTGTAGGAATGATAGAGATCTGTAAGAAACAAAAGAGTTCTAGGCTGTCACAATTAAACAAGACTTGGAAAAAAATAATTTTATTACTTTTTTTACGTTCTGACATGCTCTGCTGGCACTTTTACGTGAGTTCTGGAATTGAATTGGATACAGGATTGTAGAAATGATAAAGATCTGTAAGAAACAAAAGAGTTCTAGGCTGTCAAAGTTATACAAGAATTGGAAAAAAATAATTTCCTACTTTTTTTACGTTCTGACATGCTCTGCTGGCACTTTTACGTGAGTTCTGGACTCGACTTGAATACAGGACTGTAGGAATGATAGAGATCTGAAAGAAACAAAAGAGTTCTAGGCTGTCACAATTAAACAAGACTTGGAAAAAAATAATTTTATTACTTTTTGTACGGTCTGACATGCTCTGCTGGCACTTTTACGTGAGTTCTGGACTCGACTTGAATACAGGACTGTAGGAATGATAGAGATCTGTAAGAAACAAAAGAGTTCTAGGCTGTCACAATTAAACAAGACTTGGAAAAAAATAATTTCCTAGTTTTTTTAAGTTCTGACATGCTCTGCTGGATATTTTACTTGAGTTCTGGACTCGAATTGAATACAAGATTGTAGAAATGATAGAGATCTGTTAGAAACAAAAGAGTTCTAGGCTTGCACAGTTATACAAGACTTGGAAAAAAATAATTTCCTAGTTTTTTTACGTTCTGACATGCTCTGCTGGCACTTTTACGTGAGTTCTGGAATTACATTGGATACAGGATTGTAGAAATGATAAAGATCTGTAAGAAACAAAAGAGTTCTAGGCTGTCACAATTAAACAAGACTTGGAAAAAAATAATTTCCTAGTTTTTTTAAGTTCTGACATGCTCTGCTGGAACTTTTACGTGAGTTCTGGACTCGAATTGAATACAAAATTGTAGAAATGATAGAGGTCTGTAAGAAACAAAAGAGTTCTAGGCTGTCACAATTAAGCAAGACTTGTAAAAAAATAATTTATTACTTTTTTTACGTTCTGACATGCTCTGCTGGCACTTTTACGTGAGTTCTGGAATTGAATTGGATACAGGATTGTAGGAATGATAGAGATCTGTTAGAAACAAAAGAGTTCTAGGCTGTCAAAGTTATACAAGAATTGGAAAAAAATAATTTCCTACTTTTTTTACGTTCTGGCATGCTCTGCTGGCACTTTTACGTGAGTTCTGGAATTGAATTGGATACAAGATTGTAGAAATGATAGAGATCTGTAAGAAACAAAAGAGTTCTAGGCTGTCACAATTAAACAAGACGTGGAAAAAAAAAATTTCCGACTTTTCCTACGTTCTGACATGCTCTGCTGGCACTTTTACGTGAGTTCTGGACTCGACTTGAATACAGGACTGTAGGAATGATAGAGATCTGTAAGAAAAAAAAGAGTTCTAGGCTGTCACAATTAAACAAGACTTGGAAAAAAATAATTTCCTAGTTTTTTTAAGTTCTGACATGCTCTGCTGGATATTTTACTTGAGTTCTGGACTCGAATTGAATACAAGATTGTAGAAATGATAGAGATCTGTTAGAAACAAAAGAGTTCTAGGCTTGCACAGTTATACAAGACTTGGAAAAAAATAATTTCCTAGTTTTTTTACGTTCTGACATGCTCTGCTGGCACTTTTACGTGAGTTCTGGAATTACATTGGATACAGGATTGTAGAAATGATAAAGATCTGTAAGAAACAAAAGAGTTCTAGGCTGTCACAATTAAACAAGACTTGGAAAAAAATAATTTCCTAGTTTTTTTAAGTTCTGACATGCTCTGCTGGAACTTTTACGTGAGTTCTGGACTCGAATTGAATACAAAATTGTAGAAATGATAGAGGTCTGTAAGAAACAAAAGAGTTCTAGGCTGTCACAATTAAGCAAGACTTGTAAAAAAATAATTTATTACTTTTTTTACGTTCTGACATGCTCTGCTGGCACTTTTACGTGAGTTCTGGAATTGAATTGGATACAGGATTGTAGGAATGATAGAGATCTGTTAGAAACAAAAGAGTTCTAGGCTGTCAAAGTTATACAAGAATTGGAAAAAAATAATTTCCTACTTTTTTTACGTTCTGGCATGCTCTGCTGGCACTTTTACGTGAGTTCTGGAATTGAATTGGATACAAGATTGTAGAAATGATAGAGATCTGTAAGAAACAAAAGAGTTCTAGGCTGTCACAATTAAACAAGACGTGGAAAAAAAAAATTTCCGACTTTTCCTACGTTCTGACATGCTCTGCTGGCACTTTTACGTGAGTTCTGGACTCGACTTGAATACAGGACTGTAGGAATGATAGAGATCTGTAAGAAACAAAAGAGTTCTAGGCTGTCACAATTAAACAAGACTTGGAAAAAAATAATTTCCTAGTTTTTTTACGTTCTGACATGCTCTGCTGGAACTTTTACGTGAGTTCTGGACTCGAATTGAATACAAAATTGTAGAAATGATAGAGGTCTGTAAGAAACAAAAGAGTTCTAGGCTGTCACAATTAAACAAGACTTGTAAAAAAATAATTTATTACTTTTTTTACGTTCTGACATGCTCTGCTGGCACTTTTACGTGAGTTCTGGAATTGAATTGGATACAGGATTGTAGGAATGATAGAGATCTGTTAGAAACAAAAGAGTTCTAGGCTGTCAAAGTTATACAAGAATTGGAAAAAAATAATTTCCTACTTTTTTTACGTTCTGGCATGCTCTGCTGGCACTTTTACGTGAGTTCTGGAATTGAATTGGATACAGGATTGTAGAAATGATAGAGATCTGTAAGAAACAAAAGAGTTCTAGGCTGTCACAATTAAACAAGACGTGGAAAAAAAAAATTTCCGACTTTTCCTACGTTCTGACATGCTCTGCTGGCACTTTTACGTGAGTTCTGGACTCGACTTGAATACAGGACTGTAGGAATGATAGAGATCTGTAAGAAACAAAAGAGTTCTAGGCTGTCACAATTAAACAAGACTTGGAAAAAAATAATTTCCTAGTTTTTTTAAGTTCTGACATGCTCTGCTGGAACTTTTACGTGAGTTCTGGACTCGAATTGAATACAAAATTGTAGAAATGATAGAGGTCTGTAAGAAACAAAAGAGTTCTAGGCTGTCACAATTAAACAAGACTTGTAAAAAAATAATTTATTACTTTTTTTACGTTCTGACATGCTCTGCTGGCACTTTTACGTGAGTTCTGGAATTGAATTGGATACAGGATTGTAGGAATAATAGAGATCTGTTAGAAACAAAAGAGTTCTAGGCTGTCAAAGTTATACAAGAATTGGAAAAAAATAATTTCCTACTTTTTTTACGTTCTGGCATGCTCTGCTGGCACTTTTACGTGAGTTCTGGAATTGGATTGGATACAGGATTGTAGAAATGATAGAGATCTGTAAGAAACAAAAGAGTTCTAGGCTGTCACAATTAAACAAGACGTGGAAAAAAAAAATTTCCGACTTTTCCTACGTTCTGACATGCTCTGCTGGCACTTTTACGTGAGTTCTGGACTCGACTTGAATACAGGACTGTAGGAATGATAGAGATCTGTAAGAAACAAAAGAGTTCTAGGCTGTCACAATTAAACAAGACTTGGAAAAAAATAATTTTATTACTTTTTTTACGTTCTGACATGCTCTGCTGGCACTTTTACGTGAGTTCTGGAATTGAATTGGATACAGGATTGTAGAAATGATAAAGATCTAAAAGAAACAAACGAGTTCTAGGCTGTCACAATTAAACAAGACTTGGAAAAAAATAATTTCTTAGTTTTTTTAAGTTCTGACATGCTCTGCTGGCACTTTTACGTGAGTTCTGGACTCGACTTGAATACAGGACTGTAGGAATGATAGAGATCTGTTAGAAACAAAAGAGTTCTAGGCTTGCACAGTTATACAAGACTTGGAAAAAAATAATTTCCTAGTTTTTTTACGTTCTGGCATGCTCTGCTGGCACTTTTACGTGAGTTCTGGAATTGAATTGGATACAGGATTGTAGAAATGATAGAGATCTTTTAGAAACAAAAGAGTTCTAGGCTGTCACAATTAAACAAGACTTGGAAAAAAAAAAATTCCGACTTTTCCTACGTTCTGACATGCTCTGCTGGCACTTTTACGTGAGTTCTGGACTCGACTTGAATACAGGACTGTAGGAATGATAGAGATCTGTAAGAAACAAAAGAGTTCTAGGCTGTCACAATTAAACAAGACTTGGAAAAAAATAATTTCCTAGTTTTTTTAAGTTCTGACATGCTCTGCTGGAACTTTTACGTGAGTTCTGGACTCGAATTGAATACAAAATTGTAGAAATGATAGAGGTCTGTAAGAAACAAAAGAGTTCTAGGCTGTCACAATTAAACAAGACTTGTAAAAAAATAATTTATTACTTTTTTTACGTTCTGACATGCTCTGCTGGCACTTTTACGTGAGTTCTGGAATTGAATTGGATACAGGATTGTAGGAATGATAGAGATCTGTTAGAAACAAAAGAGTTCTAGGCTGTCAAAGTTATACAAGAATTGGAAAAAAATAATTTCCTACTTTTTTTACGTTCTGGCATGCTCTGCTGGCACTTTTACGTGAGTTCTGGAATTGAATTGGATACAGGATTGTAGAAATGATAGAGATCTGTAAGAAACAAAAGAGTTCTAGGCTGTCACAATTAAACAAGACGTGGAAAAAAAAAATTTCCGACTTTTCCTACGTTCTGACATGCTCTGCTGGCACTTTTACGTGAGTTCTGGACTCGACTTGAATACAGGACTGTAGGAATGATAGAGATCTGTAAGAAACAAAAGAGTTCTAGGCTGTCACAATTAAACAAGACTTGGAAAAAAATAATTTCCTAGTTTTTTTAAGTTCTGACATGCTCTGCTGGAACTTTTACGTGAGTTCTGGACTCGAATTGAATACAAAATTGTAGAAATGATAGAGGTCTGTAAGAAACAAAAGAGTTCTAGGCTGTCACAATTAAACAAGACTTGTAAAAAAATAATTTATTACTTTTTTTACGTTCTGACATGCTCTGCTGGCACTTTTACGTGAGTTCTGGAATTGAATTGGATACAGGATTGTAGGAATAATAGAGATCTGTTAGAAACAAAAGAGTTCTAGGCTGTCAAAGTTATACAAGAATTGGAAAAAAATAATTTCCTACTTTTTTTACGTTCTGGCATGCTCTGCTGGCACTTTTACGTGAGTTCTGGAATTGGATTGGATACAGGATTGTAGAAATGATAGAGATCTGTAAGAAACAAAAGAGTTCTAGGCTGTCACAATTAAACAAGACGTGGAAAAAAAAAATTTCCGACTTTTCCTACGTTCTGACATGCTCTGCTGGCACTTTTACGTGAGTTCTGGACTCGACTTGAATACAGGACTGTAGGAATGATAGAGATCTGTAAGAAACAAAAGAGTTCTAGGCTGTCACAATTAAACAAGACTTGGAAAAAAATAATTTTATTACTTTTTTTACGTTCTGACATGCTCTGCTGGCACTTTTACGTGAGTTCTGGAATTGAATTGGATACAGGATTTTAGAAATGATAAAGATCTAAAAGAAACAAACGAGTTCTAGGCTGTCACAATTAAACAAGACTTGGAAAAAAATAATTTCTTAGTTTTTTTAAGTTCTGACATGCTCTGCTGGAACTTTTACTTGAGTTCTGGACTCGAATTGAATACAAGATTGTAGAAATGATAGAGATCTGTTAGAAACAAAAGAGTTCTAGGCTTGCACAGTTATACAAGACTTGGAAAAAAATAATTTCCTAGTTTTTTACGTTCTGGCATGCTCTGCTGGCACTTTTACGTGAGTTCTGGAATTGAATTGGATACAGGATTGTAGAAATGATAGAGATCTTTTAGAAACAAAAGAGTTCTAGGCTGTCACAATTAAACAAGACTTGGAAAAAAATAATTTCCGACTTTTCCTACGTTCTGACATGCTCTGCTGGCACTTTTACGTGAGTTCTGGACTCGACTTGAATACAGGACTGTAGGAATGATAGAGATCTGTAAGAAACAAAAGAGTTCTAGGCTGTCACAATTAAACAAGACTTGGAAAAAAATAATTTCCTAGTTTTTTTAAGTTCTGACATGCTCTGCTAGAACTTTTACTTGAGTTCTGGACTCGAATTGAATACAAGATATTAGAAATGATAGAGATCTGTTAGAAACAAAAGAGTTCTAGGCTTGCACAGTTATACAAGACTTGGAAAAAAATAATTTCCTAGTTTTTTTACGTTCTGGCATGCTCTGCTGGCACTTTTACGTGAGTTCTGGAATTGAATTGGATACAGGATTGTAGAAATGATAGAGGTCTGTTAGAAACAAAAGAGTTCTAGGCTGTCACAATTAAACAAGACTTGGAAAAAAATAATTTCCTAGTTTTTTTACGTTCTGACATGCTCTGCTGGCACTTTTACGTGAGTTCTGGACTCGAATTGAATACAAGATTGTAGAAATGATAGAGATCTGTTAGAAACAAAAGAGTTCTAGGCTGTCACAGTTATACAAGACTTGGAAAAAAATAATTTCCTAGTTTTTTTACGTTCTGACATGCTCTGCTGGCACTTTTACGTGAGTTCTGGACTCGAATTGAATACAGGACTGTAGGAATGATAGAGATCTGTAAGAAACAAAAGAGTTCTAGGCTGTCACAATTAAACAAGACTTGGAAAAAAATAATTTATTACTTTTTTTACGTTCTGACATGCTCTGCTGGCACTTTTACGTGAGTTCTGGAATTGAATTGGATACAGGATTGTAGAAATGATAGAGATCTGTAAGAAACAAAAGAGTTCTAGGCTGTCACAATGATACAAGACTTGGAAATTAATAATTTCCTAGTTTTTTTACGTTCTGACATGCTCTGCTGGCACTTTTAGGTAATTTCTGGATTCGAATCAAATTTTAGATTGCTGTTCTGATACGTATCTGTGAAAAACAAAAGATTTCTTGCATTTGACATTTGTTTGAAACGATGAAAATAGGTATTTTTTGAATTTCGAAGTCAGCAGATCATTTTTTCAAATGTTTTTTTTTTCAGGAAAAACGCCAGAACTATTCCTGAAAAGTATTGGGAACTATAGAACTCACCTGCATGCGAATAGAACTCCTTTTTATTTTTGATCTGCTGAACAATGTTCTGCTAAGTTCACGCACACCAACAGATAGACGGAGTTGCACCATTGCATATCCTTTTTACCATTTTAGTACTGAACCCTAAAGATGTATTTGAAGTTGTAATATTTGACGGAAAATGAGAACAAAGGACAGAATCGCATCAGTTTTTCCCACGCAACCTAAGCGAACATTTTTCAAGGCTTTATTGAATAAATATACATAATTTCGCGTTGATACTTCTTAAGGAGCTTTAGGAGAATGCTGAGACTTTTATGTATGTACTCAATGGTGATGATATTATACGACTTTATAAAAGAACAGATACATAATGATGCTGTGTCCCGGTGCCGGGAATGCTAATCGTTTTAATACTTTTAATTAACGATACTAAAAACGAGTTGAGGGTTCCCTACCTTTGTATGAATATAATATATTCTGTAGCCAACATATTATTGTTAATATGCATTAAAATTCCATTGTTCGGAAAATATTTTCGCTTATTTTTAAAACACTGCGGTAGTTAGAAACTATTCCTTTTTTATTAAATACATACCTATCTAACACTTTAAGAATTTTTATTGAGCACTTTCCGAAAATACGGTATAACGGAATCTAATAAAATTTAATATTATGTGGAAAACATTTTTTTTTACAATTTCAAAATCAAACTCAATAATACGATTTTCAAGCAGTTTCTTACGTATTGCACACGCTTTCTTACCATACAATTAAAGTATAGCAAAAACTGCTGACGCTTCTACAAATCTTTTATTTTTCACAAAAGCTGCACTCAAAACCAGAATCTCGGTCCAAAATGTTTTACCTATTTTTAAAAGAACAAAAGTAACATGAGTACACCTGTAGTGTAGTATTAGAGGCACGTATATTACGTTGCGGCAGGTAGAGGCGGACGCGTCGGCGACAGATGGCAGCTAGGAATAATTCTGGAGCAATTTTATCGCCACAAACTGCTGCAGTCATCTGCCCCTTTCTGCTCGCTTCCGCGATGCAAATTCGCTAGATGTTTTATGTGTTTGCATTCGCGGGCTTGTCAGCTTTTTGATTTTCACTTAAATTTTGAAATAAACAATCGGTAGATATGTTTTTATACTTTTATACCTATTACCTTTGCTTTCGGCCTTTTTTCAACCATGAATAAGGCAACCTGAAAAAAAAACCACTGCGTGAGAGTCGGATTTGAACACCTAAGGTTCTGTACCAAAACTAACAAAAACACATATATTTTATTCTAAGGAGATCCGCTTTAGTTTATGTTATATTATTATGTTTGTTGTTATAGCGGCAATAGAAATACACACTTCGTGAAATTTTGAACTGTCTACCTATTTCGGTTCATGAATTAGCCCCTTGACAGACACACGGACTGACAGCGGAAGCTTCGTACACTCGTTGGCACACTTTGGGTACGAAACCCTAAAACTTGATAAGGCATCGTAAGAGTGTAAGTACTGAGTAGTTTTCACATAAGTTTTGAAAACTATTACAGACACTTAAATTTTATTATATTGGTATAGAATTCGGAGATGCTCCCAAGCCCCTGGTTACCGAAGATCTCCGATTTTCAATTTTCGTAACTAACATCACTACAGGCACTACAGCGTTGTCACTTTTACTATGGCTCGTGTCACTTTCTGTCACCGATCGGTCCGAAGTAATCCTACTAATATTATAAATGCGAAAGTTTGTATGGATGGATGTATGGATGGATGTTTGTTCCTCTTTTACGCAAAAACTACTGAACGGATTTTGATGAAACTTTACAATTATATAGCTTATACATCAGAATAACACATAGGCTATATTTTATTCCCGTATTCCCACGGGAACAGGAACTACGCGTGTGAAACCGCGGGGCGCTGTTAGTTACCCATATATCAATCTAACATTTTATACGATGCAGTCCAACGCATAGCAACAATCGGCGTTCACGGACGGAGATGATGTCATCACGATGAAAATATGTAAGTATTATCAATCTACGTGGAATGGTGCTGCTCCGCAAAGTTAATAATTTATTAAAAAAAAAAGGCTTATGTTTCTACTACAAGCTCTTCCTAAAATAAGACTTTCATAGAAACGATTTATATTATAGTCTTTCTGGTAAATACAGCTAGTGACAAGGAAATATGCTGCTTTTCTTTGCTATGCCGATTTTCTTAGTGTGAAATTAACTCAATCGTTTTTTGAATGTAGCTTAAACACGACCTCAGCAGATTATATATTAGATAGCTTTTACCCGCGGCTTCGCTCGCGCACGTTTATTTCACCCCCTGGGGTTAAATTTTGCAAAATACTTTCTTCGTGGATGCCTGCACTGTATAAGCTATCTATGTGCAAAATTTCAAGTCTCTAGACCCAGCGGTTTAGGCTGTGCGGTGATATATCACCAATCAGTCAGTTTATCTTTTTATATAGATTATTGACAGCTAAGAGATTGATAAGAGATGTGCGGGGCTGATCTGAAAACTTGTTTTTAACTTTTCTTATCCTACATGGCCTTGAAGACAGTTTTTTTTAGTATTCTTAGATACATTTCGCCTAAAAGCAAAACCATTTTAGAAATGTTTTGGGGCAGTAAATACAACCAAGGGGCCTACCACCAACTTTAAAACAATCTTAAAATAAAATTGTTTTGGTATTGCTATCTTGTTGTTTAGTATGTTTTTGTGTCAAATCTAATAAATTGCTATATTGCTATATTATTTCGGAACACGGTGCGAAAGTGATCACGCTACATTAAAATGAGGCGGCATCTCATTTTCTCTGTGAGCAGGGAATATACAATGATCAATCGTTTGTTCTCTCACACCACTATTCAGAAATAAAACAATATTGTTTTAATAGGTCGTGGTACTAATCTAAGTAATAAACAAAACGTTCCTGAACGACAATGTTTTTTTTAAAGATGTTATAGACACTAGATGCAATCCCTTCGTTTACGCTATATTGCTTATCATAATCTAAGTATTTCACCCTCTTTTCGTCATGTGTCTGCTTCTTCGCACTCGCCTGCGTCATTTCGCTTCCACATTATTTGTTTCTCTCCTCACTCGTCATGTTGTTCATTGTGACGGGATCCCGCAAATCCGCAAAAATAATTGAAACGGAATATTACGTTTTTCGTCCGAACGAACTTGCTTTTTCGATTCTATTTTGTTTTCACCTTTGTGTCGTCAAACGAATAGCCGAAGAGGAGTATTTTTCTTTAATATTTTTAGTGCTCACAAACATATGTGACTTGATAATTAATGTATTTAAGCTTTGGACGATATTACAGTAGTAATGGTTTTATTACGGTTTGACGGGCCTGTTGGCTCATTTGGCAGTGACCCTGCCTTCTGAGTCGGAGGTTGCGGGTTCGATCCCAGCTTGGGGCCAACATTTATGTTGTTATAAAATATATTAATACCTATAATAAAAGTATAAACAGCCAAGAAATGACATTTACAAAGAAAATAAACATTAATTTACAATAATTACAGATAAAAAATGTCCTCCAAAGAGGAACCATGTGGGACAGTGCCCAGAAAACTGGCCTCATTCCGCCTCTGGATAGCTAGGCTTTGTATTAAGTTTTCTTAAATATCTCCTATGTACAGACATTGGCCAATTACAATTTTATACACCTGTGTTTGATAATGCGAACTTTTAATAATCTCTGTAAGTTTACAAGGGGTTAATGTTACAAATGTGCAAACATGCAGGACTCCCTTTATGTAATACCTACGCATCTCTTGACAACAGGCTTTTGAGAGAGGCTGCTAATCCAATCCGTGGCTTAGCTGAAGAATAATGAAACACTCTCACTCACAGACAGTGAAATAAATTTTCCCCCTGAAGACTGTTAAGGGTAAAATTTAATAAAGCAAATAGGAATGGTGTTACCAGAACTCCTATATTTAAACGTTATTTTATAAGATTTATTGCAGACGGGAAAACGCAGCGCTAAAGCGCTATTTACATTTATTATGAAATTACGTGTAATAAAGTATACTTACCCCTGCTAATTCCGAAAATTTGTTGTAGCCAGATATTTTGGTGAGTACTTTAGCGTAATCATAAACTGAGCTGAAATATTGTTTATTGTGTAAATTAGAAATTAAAATACAATACCCCACAGTATAATACACTCTTCAATCAATCTTCTTTCTATCTGTAGTCTCGAAATATAAAATAAGAAACTATGACTGACTGACTAGCTAACTGGTTGACTGATCGATAAACGCACAGCCGAAACCGTTAGACCTAGGTGCATAGAATTTTGTACAAAGGTAAAAGCCGGGTACTCACCAGCGAGCTGTAGCCGTAACCGTTGGATGAACTGTAACCGAAAAAACATATTGTGTACGTGGTTCACGTGCGGCACGCAGCGGGCCGACGGTACTTTCTGAACCCGTAACGATGCATGCAACTGTAACAGTTACTGTTACCAAAAACATAACGTGTACGTACGTGGTTCGCGAGCCTGCATAACAAACGCTACACGAGCGACTAGCAGCGAGCCGACGATTGTCGGTTTTTTGACGCGAATCAAAGGCCGTTCGCAGTGCGCTTACAAATCTTACCCGGCCTTTTTTTTAACTTGTATTCGTATTTATCACAGAATTAAAAATTCAACTACATATAATAATGTTCACAGTAATTAGGTCTGACACCGCTGCAGCGGACCCGGACCCGGACCCGGACCCGGACCCGGACCCGGACTCGGACTCGGACTCGGACTCGGACTCGGACCCGGACCCGGACCCGGACCCGGACCCAGACCCGGACCCGGACCCGGACCCGGACCCGGACCCAGACCCGAACCCGGACCCGGACCCGGACCCCGACCCGGACCCGGACCCGTCCATACGCAGCCGACGCATCGTGCTACCTGGTCCTGCAGAGGCATATTACTCACAGCGACAGCATTCGGCCCACGCAAAGTTCGCACTGAACTACGGGCACTTCAACAGTCGCCGCAACCCGCTCAGTCTCGACTCGCCGTAGACTTGGAGCAGGCTGGCACTTGCAAGCTACGAAGCATCGACGCAGATACAGAGACTGCATATGATGCAGATAGAAATAACACGATGGGGGTTGCGGGGGTAGATCTCGGACCGAGGGTCCGACGCCGGGTCCGAGTCCGAGTCCGAGTCCCAGTCCGAGTCCCAGTCCGAATCCGAGATAAAAGTTGCATAATCCAAAGTCCTTCTTAATCTTGGTAAGGAATGCGCCCATTGTGCGCATGACAAGTTTGATAAGATTATTTTTGCTACTTTTATAACATGCAGCTCAAAAAATATTTTTTTGCTTCCCCTCTGAGTGCTTACCAAAATTTTATTAAACAGTAGCAGCTCATTGCAGTTCAAAAATAATTACAGCCATCCAGAATGACATAAAATGCTGATAGGTTTTGTAATGTTTGCTGGCCATGAGTTGCTTGACCAATTAGCTATTTCTGCTTACAGATTATATTTTTCTGCTTACAAAAATACGAATACTCTGCTAACCATTAAAATAACACCCGTGTGGCTTGAAGGCCGTGCATTGTCTAACGTCGTCAAAATGCTATGCAATAGCTTTACCGCGGCAGTCCCCCAGTGCCACACGTCTTTTTTTTTCTGAATAACATAGCATCTTAAATGAAAGGAAGATCATGAAATTTGATAATTTATTTACAATTTTGTTCAGGAAAATTTTCTCTGACTTTCCGTGCTTCCAACAACTCATTTCAAAGTATTTACTAACATGCAACGCTTGTATGCATAAAATGATTGCAGTTAAAAAATAAAATCATGTCTTCTTTGAGTAAAATATTCTATCTTCAATATTTAAGGTAGGTACTTTCCCTCCGTGTGGCATGGGCGTGGGACGCCCTGTATCGTAGTTATATATTTATAGTTATATTTGTAACATAAACAACGGTACCTAATACTCAGTTGGTGAGCGGATTTCCGCCCTTCAACTCTATTAAAAGTTGAGTCCCTTCGTCAAACCTCCCCGTTGTTCGCGTCACCAGACAGTATCCAATCCCAAACAGTGGTCTATACTTCTGTCCGTCATACGAGTACTAATCTATCTTCTGATAGAGTACTTTATTGATTTATAACAAACTAGTTGTTCATCGCGGTTTCCCCCGAGTAGTTCCGTTCACCCGTTCCCGTGGGAATACGGGAATAAAGTATGCCAATGTTATTTCGTGATAATGTAGCTTTGCATTGGTGAAATAATTTTTAAAATCGGTTTAGAAGTTTCGGGGCCTATTAAATTTAATCACAGAAATCTTGGCTATTTATAATATTAGCATAGAAGTACTATAGACAATTACTAATATAATCTATACAGGGTATTTGACTGTATCGAAATTAAATTGCGAGTAATAATTAACTAAAAAAATTACCCTAAAATACGTCTAAAATGCATTTCTATTTTCATTTTACAATTATATTAAAAAAATAAATATCAAAACAATAAAAAAGTGATGCGATTGAGTACTGAAAATGGTGACCTCACGGGAAAGTTCAGATCCTAGGCTGTCTCGCGTTCCGGGACTTAGAAACTGGCGAGGCTTCCCAAACCTGAGAAGATATGTTTTTTTATAAATCGAGCGAAAAGAAAAGGATGGTCGGTAGAATTGGGTATTTGACTGCCTAGTCAAATGAGGTACTTTTTATAATCTGTCAAAACGAAAATTTACTATGAAGAATGTACTGAATACTGAGTTGTGACGTCATCATTTTCAGTACTCAATTGCGACACTTATTTATTTTTTTTATTTTATAAATTGCTATAATTGCAAAATGAAACTCGAAATAAATTTTTAGAAGTCTTATGGGATAATCTTATTAGTAAATGATCACTCGCAATTAATTTTCGATTCAGTCAAATATCAAATTAAATAAATGGTGATAGCCGCAGCGTGTCTAAGAATATAGTACAATCCTTTAAGGAGTAAATCGAGAAAATTTATTACAGAAGTAATATTATACTTTCTCCGCATTATAAGATAGTTATTTGGTGCCTTAAATATAATATGTATTGTATAAACACGAACTACTCAATAAAATACATCTCGAGTCATACTATTGAAAGTGAATGAAACGAAATTAAACAATAGGGTTGATGACTGCATGGAAATTGATTCGCGAGTAGTTAGTAGTCAAAATAGTTAAATAAAATTGAATGTTTCAATTTATAAATATCCTAACAATCGTAAAATTAGTAGCAAAACCGGCCTCGTGTAAGTCGGACTCGCACTCCAAGAGTTCTTAACTTCCGAAACACCGTACAATATTGTTGAGAAAATAATTTATAATTTATTTGTTCCTACACAGGCAATAGAAATACATATTCTGTGAAAATTTTAACTGCCTAGCTATAACAATTCATGAGAGAGAGCCCACTGATAGAAGGACAGTCAAACGTGCGGCTAAGACTTAGTAATAGGGCCCCAATGGTAATATTTCGGTACGGAAATGTAACTAATTTGACTTAGGTAGTCGACTATCGTCCTATATTAGGTACTATTATTAGATTAATCTATGCTTAGGGGACATACAATATCCTTACCAATTACAAGTGCACATAGCATGATAGATGGTCAGCTATGTGCACTTGTAATTGTAGATATTTAAAAAAACATATACTATAACGCTTATCACAAAAAATGATGTAACTATTCAAAAGGTAGGAAAGAAAATATGATATTCTTAAAACTTTTTTACGTCAAAACTGAGCGTGGGGTTCACTTTATACAAAGGGAACGTCGTTTTATCGCCCCAAAATAATATATCAGGGGATGTACAACAGCAGCTACCAGCAAACTTGATCGTCCAACCAATAGGTACGGCATTACCAACCTGCCTTCTTCAGAGCGGTAATTATGGAGGACTATGGAGAGGGGAGCAGCAGTAGTGTTACAAGTTGATTATGATAATGATAAGATTCTTCTATATTTAGAAATATAGAATGTGTAATATAATAATGTCATTCGGACTAGATATGAAATAAATGTTTGGTTTACCGTAACGTGTTTTCGTAAAAAGTCAGATAAATCAAACTTGGATACAACTTATATCCATATTTTTTTTATTAGTCTAGGATAATGCACTTTTAAAAACCATGCAGACGAACATCCGATTTTCTTAAAGTTGTCTCTTTGATAACACCTTTTGCAAATACTATTTGCACGTCGCTTACAAGTATAGCTAATATGTTAGGGAAGTTATATTTTATGGATTACCTGTTTTAAAAAAAATACATACCTACCTAGTTAAATATATTATTTATGTTTGATGTTTCAAAAGGCTTACCATGAGTTGTAACACTATTTCCGGGGTACCTTGATTTGCATGTGGGTATGAATAGTGTTTCCTCTAAATTACTTTCGGGTATTCGGAAGGTTTCACGTTAATTGCGGTTCCCACACTCGGAAACATGGTTTCAACATCCAGGGCAGGCCTTCGCAGATTATTTTATATTATTAATTGTATACGTTAACATGCACCTTTGTTTGAAAACTAGACGTACGAGCGCGTTGGCTGCCCAGTGATTAAATTTACATAGACGCTTTTGTTTACTGCTACGATAACAGTTTCATTCAGATTTAAATAGTGCATTCCGTGTAGGTACAACTTCCCATTGGCTCAAAGAGTAATTTCGTAAGATTACTTGGTCCCCATCAAATAGGCTTTAAAAGTTTATTTTTTATTTGGAACCTTTAAAACGATCATAACGCGCTTATGACAGGTTATAAAAAAATCGCGCTACAATATTTTTTCCAATTTATCTTAACAACTTGTTTTTATAACTCAATATCTAAGAAAACGTTACGATAATAGATTTACACAGCAATTATAACTTTTATAAGGTACTGCTTTCGGTTATCAGAAAATTTGTTTTTGCCCAAGTTATATCGCTGTTTCCTTGCTATAAAACATAGATATCAGACGTGTACAAATTAGATTAGGTGAACTTAGTGTGATGTGGTCTGGAATTAGAATTTATAACTAAGATATTCAATCTGCAGACTAAATTATTATTACTTTTGCTGTTATTCGAATTTAAGATATAACATGCTTCTATTCGAGTGAGCGAGAATTAGCAGGCACAGACGCTCTTCGTAAATCATCGTTCAAAAATTTTCCAGTCGCCAGTGAATGGGAGACTTGTTCGGATTATGTACGCGCCATTAGCTCGTTCTGCGGCTTTGTGCGGCGTTCAGCTAGACTCGACGCATTGTCGAGCCGAAAGGGCTGCCATCGAGACTGACTTAATTAAACACGTCTGCAGTTCATGGAGATCTCACCTAATGAAGGGATTTGTTTGTTCTTGGGATGGACGATGTATTGAGTATGCTGAATTAATAAAATGAACCATGTAAGCACGTACTTTTTACGCAAAAAGGGTTAAAGGAGGCGGTCATGTGGAATATAATTTGAAACCTTTTACAATTTAACTGAGTTTTTAATTACGCCAATTTTAAATATTTATTTTGCAGCGGTTTCCTGTTCAAATTAAGGATTTGGTGAGGATTATTAATTTGGGAGAAGTATTAAAAGAATACACAATACTTTTATTTGCAAAGGAATAATACAATTTCGTACAATATTTATTCATAAAATATGTTGGCTGGCTGCATTTTCACCATTCCCTAAAATGTGTTGAATTTTTTGTTGTTTGTTTTTTTTTATGGTAACAACACGAATGTTCAGCGGCTCAGTTAGAATTTTACGAATTTACATGCACCAACATCTATGAAAATATTTTTATAAAATGTATTGAACAAACGAAATAAATTAATATTGTTTAACTCAATTTACTCCGCTTTTCAAAATTATTAAATAGAAATCCATTTAACAATTCTCTGATAGTCTAAGTTCGTCCCCGGGGACCAATCAGGACACCGTGAGGGATAATTTCAACTTCCAATATGTCAACACAATGGGCAATTGTTCAAACAATACCTACCTGAAGTTTATTCCTACCTCATCAGATTCTGTTCTGAATAAAACAAAGTTAAAGAGAAGTTAATGTAAATATTAATGCACGAACTCTGACTCAGAGCATAGAATTTCATAATGGGCACCTTCCACTGTTTCGTAGTTTCTATAGGAACTACTCCTGGAAACGATGTCAATAATAAATTCAGCCCCAATGAAACGTGCTCGTATTCCACATACCAATTAATGTATGTAGCTGTCATTATTTTTTGCGGTCTTTGGTTGGATGGGATTTATTTTCTATTAATAAATCCCATCCAACCAGGCATTTAATAAAAAATTTTCATTCCAAAATTTACATAATAATTTTAAAACGGAAAAATGTGAACTGTCAACAGACTTAAGAGTGAATAGTCTATAGACATGTATAGAAATCATTTAGAGTTGAAAGACTTTGTATAAGTGGACTCATAAGTTAACTTATAAGTTATAAGTGCCTACTTTGAATACAAAGTAGGCACTTATAACTGATCCCGATGATTTTAGAGTAAATAAGAAATTTTGAAATGGAAGTTTGTAACAGTTTTTAAAATGGTTATTTCTCTCTTATCCAGACGGCCACAGCCTGAAGAGTTGACATTTAACTGATAGATCGAGCCTGTTTGTGACATACTGGCTAAGTGATTGATACGAGAAATATGTTATATCTTATGCTAGGCTTACGTCTCAAACGTTTTATTGGGTTTTTGTTTGTTATGCTACAAATAAGGTAATCGGGAGAACATTTGGTATTGTGATATTTTACGTTGCAGTGAATCTTAAGCCAAAGGTATGTTACGTTGGTATAGGAAGTTCACTCAACTAGCAATAACGCATTCCACTCGCCTAGTTTAATCTGTTCCTAATCGGTAATCAGGTCCGCGATAAGGGGTCGCCCACCTGAGTGCCCCGTCTTCCTAGAATGTTAATTATCAAACTCCCTACATGACTCCGTTAGGCAGCGATCACGTTTGCGCAAAACAGCGGGACGAGAAAAAATACATTCTATTTGCACAATTTAGATGTTAATAGGTACCTTGTATATTATTACTACTTACGATCACTTTGCTCTCCCATTTTCTTCACATCATCTCATATGTCTATCGACGCATTTCTCTAAATTCAAAAACAACACTTTATCTAGTGCTTCACTACAACTATAAATTTTCGGCTATTCATTTGGACAACCATCCTTCATCCATACTAAACTATACACTCTCCTACTTACACACTCTCTAATCCTAACCTTTCTTTTTTTATAGGAAAACAAAGGTAAAACTTTAAAAAAAACTTTTTAATTACTATTTAACAATGCATAGAGTAATTAAGTATGAATTTCTTAACAAGACCGAGCTCGAATATGAGGTGATAATTAGAGGTGAGGAGCCAGCAAATACCGTATTGTATATATGTATAAATGTAAATATGTAAATAATTGCTGATAACTGGCTTTGAGCTCTACCGCTCAGGGCTTTCTTTACTGACTTTGAGCTCTACCGCTCAGGGCTTCCTTCACTGGCTTTGAGCTCTACCGCTCAGGGCTTTCTTCACTGACTTTGAGCTCTATCGCTCAGGGTTTTCTTCACTGGCTTTGAGCTCTACCGCTCAGGGCTTTCTTCACTGACTTTGAGCTCTACCGCTCAGGGTTTTCTTCTCTGGCTTTGAGCTCTACCGCTCAGGGCTTCCTTCACTGGCTTTGAGCTCTACCGCTCAGGGCTTTCTTCACTGACTTTGAGCTCTACCGCTCAGGGCTTTCTTTACTGGCTTTGAGCTCTACCGCTCAGAGCTTTCTTCACCTTAATGTTTTCTTTGTCATATCGACTTATGAAGTTAACTCTTCTCCTTCTTTACGAGTATCTTAAATTAGGAGCGGCCGACTACTCCCTAAATAAGCCTTAGGTCCATCTTTATCTTTAATCAGGAGCGGATGACTACTCCATAAATAAGCCTTAATTGTCATTTTTAAAACACACTTCTGGAGTGGTAGTCATTGAATGTGAACTCCACCCCTACCAGTAAATATGTGTTTTTATAACGTTAACACGTTTCAGGGATCTACAGAAATGAATGCAGCGAAAAAGAATTATATTTGGAGAAATACGTCGATAGACAAGTTGAGATGATAAATGGGAGACGAAGTTGACCGTGAGTAGTAATAATACTACAACCTATACTAAAAAAAGTATTCCAATTTAGTCAATGATTTTTTGGAAATTCTCAATTCTCTTCACTCTGAAAACATAAAAATAAAATATCTGTATCTAGGCTGATCCTTTCACAGAGATAACTGCCAGTCTTTTGGTCACCTGAAGCCGCGACCAAACGAGCTGACAGCACTTTGATAAGGTGCCACTCTTAAAGTAGGTACATTTTTAGTAACCCGGATAAGTTAGTGGGCTGTACAGAGATTATATTATTTTACTATATACTATACAGGCCTGTTGGCTCAGTTGGTAGTGACCCTGCCTTCGGAGGTCGTTGGTTCGATCCCCGCTTTTGGCCAACATTTGTATGCATAAACATGGATGTTGGCTTCGTGTCTGGTCGTTTAATATTTATCTAAGTATGTATAACAGTTGTTAAGTAGCCCAGCTCTGCCTAGTTCGGGACTAAATGACCGTGTGTAAATTGTGTCCATCAATTTATTATTATTACAAATTGTGTAAAAATGTTTGTAGAACTGCTTGGTTTCCAAAATAAAATAAATAAAAGAGCGGGCATTATCAAGTTGGGGGTTGTTTCAAATATACTATATAATCGTACATCATAATATATCACTCCTTTTCTACATCGGCGTAGACAGCGACAACAGCCCGCCACTTTCGACAATCCTAGCACACTTCTAACGCTTCATCCACATTCATCAAACAACTAATGTACGTACGGTCATCGTTTCGATATTTTTTATCTAGCTTTTCTGTAGTACGATTTGATCAACGTAAGTACGCCTTGGTCATATACGCACTCGCCCACTCGGAAATCCCTTATAATATTGTCTCGGGAAACGCCTTTCATCTTATCCTCTCAGCATTCCGTTCTCAATTCTAGTAACCATATTGTAACGCTTTGTTTGGTGTACTCAGCCGCTGCCATAAATCAATATGTGATAAAGACTCCTTCATGTACAGCTAAGCGTCTTTTAAGGCACGTTCTGGAGCTTATAAAAGAGTTACAATAAATGTTACACACCTTTCAATACTTCTGTCGCACCTCTCAAATTTTTTTTTCAAATACACAAAGTTCCATTTTCTCGTTTTCAAAAAAGACAGTTAACGAATTAAGAGTGTGTTTGCCGTATTGACATAGAAACAAGGTATATTAATTTAAATGGTACCGAACCATTTTTAACTGACTGATTTAAAAAAAGGAAAATATTTTTCGGGTGCATGTATTTATGTGTAGTATCTATTCATATAAGAAGGTATGTTAGCCGATTTCTTTGGCGCAGCCTGTAGTCCAAATAGTTTTTAGATTTTTGTTGGGTTTTATTAAATGAGATATCCATAAATTCATCATTATATCAGAATGATAGACTATCATTAAATAAAAATAAAAAAGACGTGTGGCACTCGGGGACTGCCGCGGTAAAGCTATTGCATAGCATTTTTTATCAACAAGACTGCCGAAAAGAAACGACGTTAGACAATGCACGGCCTTCAAGCCACACCTCCGTGCCCGTCGGAGTGGGGAGCGTAAGGTTTTTTTTCGTTACGGAATTTCTGGATTCGGTCCCCGCGCTCAAGGCCCTCGATAGAAGCTATTGCAATATCTATCCATCCGTCCGTCCATCCGTCCGTCCGTCCGTCCGTCCGTCCGTCCGTCCGTCCGTCCGTCCGTCCGTCCATCCATCCATCCATCCATCCATCGTCCGTCCGTCCGTCCGTCCTTTCGTCCGTCCGTCCGTCCGTCCGTCCGTCCGACCGTCCGTCCGTCCTTCCGTCCGTCCGTCCGTCCGTCCGTCCTTCCGTCCGTCCGTCCGTCCGTCCGTCGGTCCGTCCGTCCGTCCGTCCGTCGGTCCGTCCGTCCGTCCGTCCGTCGGTCCGTCCGTCCGTCCGTCCGTCCGTCCGTCCATCCATCCATCCATCCATCCATCCATCCATCAATCCATCCATCGTCCGTCCGTCCGTCCGTCAGTCAGTCCGTCCGTCCGTCCGTCCGTGCGTCCGTCCATCCGTCCATCCATCGTCCGTCCGTCCGTCCGTCCTTCCGTCCGTCCGTCCGTCCGTCCGTCCGTCCATCCATCCATCCATCCATCCATCCATCCATCCATCCATCTACCTTCATAACTTAGACAATGCACGGCCTTCAAGCCACGCTTCCGTGCCCGTCGGAGTGGGGAGCGTGAGGTTTTTTCGTTACGGAATTTCTGGATTCGGTCCCCGCGCTCAAGGCCCGCGATAGAAGCTATGCAATAGCTTAAAAAATGGCCGTTTACATTCACTACGGGCGGACGTCGCCATTTTTTATCGGAATTTAAATAGCAAACGTTACATTGAACTTTTAATTGTAATTAACAAAACGCCATTGATGTTGGATATTGAACGGATGTAAATAAAAGTTTGTAAATAATGAAAATTGACACTCAAATTACCTAATAATAATAATTTATTGCGCAAAACATGGTAGGTATGGTGTTAAATATTATAAAAATAAATTGGTCAAAATGTTTTACCATAGAGGCATGCAAAATTAAAAATAAAAGAAATAGGAATTAAACAGCAATTACAAACAAATTATAATCACGTTTCAAACCGCGTTGTAAATCTTTAAGAGAAATTTTGGGTTTCATATTTAAGATAATCTAAGTGTCTCATAATATTATGAGCTCTCAATATAAAATTTCTCGAAATACTTTTGAAATATGATAGTCAATTTTCTTTTTTACATACCTACTGATTTGTGACTGCTATAATATATTCCGCTTGTCGCGTCGCGTCTGTCTTTCACCCAATGATGACTGAGGGATGAACCACCAGCCTGTATCATGTAGGCACTTGGGGGTCGTTAAATTGTGCAAACTTTCAGGCTTAGTTATTTGCTCAAAGCAGTGAGTATTAATTAAAGGGCATATATATAATGTACCTAATTTTCCCTTCTATAATCCGTTGAATTGATAACTTGGAGGGTTATTATTTAAAAAAAAGATGTGAAGATATAGAGAATATAAAGAAAACTGAATTCTCTATAATAACTTTTTTAGGATTGATACTTTGAAATCTAGCAAAACTAAGTATGTGTTTGTATGTTAGCAACAATCGTTTTGAGGGTATTTTACCAGTGTTAAAAGAGGAACCTGGTGCCGCCCTATCTGAATGTCAGAGCCGCTTTAAACAACGTAGTGATTTTAAATAAATATAAATTACAGAAATTAAAACAAAACCATTAATTGGATTAGGCACCTACCTATATAATTGTCAATCTCATAGCGTAAGACATATTTATCTTTTCAATAATGTATAAAAATAATATAAATACCTAAGTTTTGTCCAAATTATTATTTTTCGTAAGTCGAAACATGTTGGGGCGATCGAAACACAAGTTTAATTTAAAATATTCTCTAGTACAGTAACTTGAGCTTTGGTCGGTTCAATTCGATTAAAAGTTTCTCAATAACAAACACAGTGTTTACGGTAACTTCAGCCAAACGGAAAATATTGACAAACATAGGTATCTACTACCTACTACCATATGTTATTTGGCATGAAGACGATACAAATTACAATATAGGTACGTGTGCTGTTTATCTCCAAAGTGCTAAGACCAAAGTATACCTAAGTGCAGACGGTTTAGACCAAATTAATGCTAATCATAATGTATTAGGTATGTATTATTTAAATCACATATTATACCGACCAATTTTTTTAAGCTGATTGTATGGGGAAATAAAATATTACGAGTATAGAAGTATAGAAATATACTTATGGAGGAGCGGAGGTGGAATGCTCCTCCATCGTGAAAAGGGAAGATCTTCCGCCAGGCGAGGCGATCGTGCCTGGGGTCCAACGGTTGATGTTGGACAGTTTATTTATACGAACTCATAAGAAAATCGGAGTTTTCTTATAGCGCGGTTTGGAACTCGGCCGTTTATTGGCGCGTTCTATGTAGTGTCGCTGCATACTCACCATGTGATTAGGAAATAAAGAATTGAATTAAATATTTTTTGATGTTAGTTAAGTACCTACAAAACAACATTAAGTTATTGTTATAAATAAGTTTTCACTATACATACAATGAATTATATACATCTTTATACATGATTTAAAAAATGTTTCTAACATTAAATAAAAATCTTTCATTTGATGTTGGCGATGATTACCCGCCCAAGGTCGTGTGTTTATTTACGATTGTACATCTAAATTGGGTCATACATAATTGTGCATAAACTTGCAACAGAAATTTCAATTCGTAGTCCATCACAGCACAGCAACTGTGCTGCAAATTTAATTGGTGCTTTCGAGGCTGCAGTCAGCTGCCACCTGCAATGTACTGACAAGTGCATTATCCACTTTTCAACCTGCACTGTTCAAAGTCTACCGCGGGTAATCGATTTGATGTACCTACTTACATTCTATTGTACCATATGCATATAAGTAATAAATACATAATAATATAAAATGATCTACATTCTGTAAGATGTAATAGCCCTGTTGGAAGGGATTTATAATGCTTGAAGTCCGCGTTTGATTCCGTATATTTTAAAGTTCGAAACTTGTAAGAACATAAAGTTCCTTGTATTATTACCTATTCTGTTGCGCTAGATACGAGTAGCTTTAGGCTTTGGCCGGTGAATGGGTCAAATGATGGCTATAATATCGAGTTCCCGGAAGAATATATAGCTCTTTTTTTATGATGTTTGCACTTTAAACTAAAACCATGAACAAACATAACACCCTCCTTTTTTGGCTTCGAAGCAATCGGGTAAAAAGAAGACCACGAAAATTTAATTAAAAAAAAAAGAGATTTTCTTTTTATTTATTTATTTGTCGGCGAGGCAGTCAATTATACGGGAGTTTCATAGCGACATCTATCGGAAGCCAGACGCAACATTAGCAATATGAACAGGCAACACTACTACTGCGTCGTGATTGGTCAACTGAAATGGAGCATTGTGATTGGTTCGTCGATAGTGGGGGCAATCTATGAAGTTAACGAACGCGAGACATCGAACGGGGCAGACATTCTACATTGTTCCTGCGCCGGAGTCGGTCGACACCTAAGACAGATGGTCATTACCCAGTAAAGTAGTAAAGTAGTGAAGACACTGAGAAGATGGAGTCATGCCATGGATGGAGCCATCTACGGGCAGCCCAAGGGTTGGGCTGGTGCACTGCTGGATTTGGTATTGTCTGTACAATTTGATAATAGCGAGGTATGAGGACAGTTATGACTTGTAGGGTTAAGACAGGCGTGATGTAATGAGTACAGAGATTACTGAGCGCAACCCGAGCTTAGGTCAGAGCCATAGAGCGGCGAGACCATGGGATGGTGGTGGGTCTGTCCTCAGGAGGGTGGGTGGGCCGCCGGTCTCATCCCACAATCTATCTTGAGAGTACCTACCCGCTGATGTTATTAGAATAGCTAGTAGACTGTTATTCTGTTAGTGTAATTACCGTAATTGTCTGTTAATCTACTTTGTGACCTTATTTTAATAAAGTGACTATGTACCTTCTTGAGTAACCAGTTTAATTACTACCTACTACCCTGCCCAGAGTAGATACGCCCACATAGATATCGTATCGGCGATCCTGAATACTTGTGATGCACGGGAGACCCCTGAGTATTATTAGTAATGACTGATTTAGTGTAGCGAGCAGGGGCCCTCCTCCGTCATATTTAATAATTATTACAGTACATATTGACAGATGAAATTGACATTGAGCGGATGCAAGAATTGTTGACTTCCTTAAAACAATACCCTAAATGTCATGGTGGTGACTCCACCGCCGGGCCGGGTCTGCTACACCGCCTCAGAACTAATTCTGTGACCTGCTGGTTTCTTCACGATACTTTCCTTCACGGTTTACCGTTGAGCTAGCGTTAAATATGTACGTAAGTTTTTATTATATATATATATATATATATATATATATATATATATATATATATATATATATGTATAATAAAAACTTACGTACATATTTCATATAAAAAAATTCGTATAAAAAATACCTTCTCAAAAAAATACTCACGCCTTTTGTAACCGAGGGGGTAGGCAGAGGTATTCCATTTCGGAATATACAAACTTTTCACTTTTCTTTGTAAAAGACCCGGTCCAGCGATGGGCTCACCACCTATCACGTTTAAGGGTCCAAAGAACATTTCGTGAAAAGTGGGTATACCTTCTCAATACTTAATATTTTATTACGTTATAAATGTTCTTCATTCCCGTTACCTAAAATTATTGAAATAATTTGAAGAAAGCTCCTCTATATGGGCCTATATGACCATCAAACGATTCTAACAAATGTAACAAGAAGAGTTGAATAATCGTCATTATTTTTCTTGAAGGCACGAGGGTGCTCTCACAACGGCCTTAATTTGAGCAATCTAAACATGGCAAAGCAAAAGTGATTGATGCCAGCTGTCGTTTGCGCCGACTTCTAACAAGTGTTTTTACGTGACTGTAATCAAGACACGATTTTCGCCACTTACGATGGGAAATTGGCACGTAACTCAGAGAAAGTATAAAATAAGTAAAAATGTATATTTTAAAAACCCGATTGTGTAAGCGCGTTTGTTGATATGACTTTGCAACATCAAAAACTCTGTAGCATTTATAATGAAGAGCAGTGATGTCCCAGTGGTTAAGGAGCCCGCTTTTCACCAATGAGATTTTAATATATATATAATATGTACGTAAGTTTTTATTATATATATATATATATATATATATATATATATATATATATTATAATATATATATATATTGTATATTATTTATTTATATATATTGTATATCCCGAAATGGTATACCTCTGCCTACCCCCTCGGTTACAAAAGGCGTGAGTATTTTTTTGAGAAGGTATTTTTTTATACCCTAACTTCAATTCGGTAGGTGCCTCTAGTAGTAATCATTTTATGATCCTATGAAATTTTAAGTACTTACTTAATTTGTTTAAAAAGCGACTCCATAATTCTGTTACTATATAGGGGTATTTTATTGATTTATAGGAGCGGCAGCAATATGTTAATCATGGAAAATTGTCTCTCTCAAACTCTCAATGCTTAGTATTGATAAATAATAATGGAAACTTATAATTAGGTTTTAGTTGTTATCTTTTGTTGCCTATATTTTTTGTGTACATAGCTGTAAGTTTTCCTAAAAGTAAATAAATAAATAAAAATAAACTTTAGGACACAATTCACACACACGTTTATTTAGTCCCACACTAGGCAGAGCCTGTACTATGGGTACTAAACAACATGATACTTAAGTAAACATTAAACACCCAGACACGCAGCCAACATACATGTTCATGCACACAAATGTTGGCCCTGAGCGGGGATCGAACCCGCGACCTCCGAGTCAGAAGGCAGGGTCACTACGAACTGAGCCAACAGGCCCGTCAAATAAAAATTAAGTTAATCATTTGGCAAGTGTTGTTTTCTTATACTTTCGTTGTAGGTATTGAGGCAAAAAGCTCGCAATATAAATATTCTTGCAACTATTACATTATAGTATTTTATTTGACATGGATGTTCAAGTGTTTATTGTAGATTAAAGCAAAATTGAAAAAACATTATTTTGGAATCTTGTGCGGGTTAAGTATCATTCTTTTGTATTTCTTTAATAAAAAGTTATCTTATAAACAAAAAAAATCTCACGCCTTTTATCCCAGCGGGGGTAGGCAGAGGTAGGTATTCCATTTCTACATATACCCACTTTTGACGAGATTTTCTTTGGACCCCTAAACGTGATAGGGAATTACCTATTGCAGACAAGGTAATAGATTATAGTGATTGACGTCTCGACTTAGCTAATTTTCCGGCCAATTACTTAGTTTATGCATCAGCAAAATTTTGACGTGAGTGAAAAATTGTATTTTGAGTGAAATGGTAATTTTAGCAAACGATTTTTTATGACGAGAAGTTTTTTTTTGTAGAGGCACTGAAATTAAAGGAAGGTTAGAGAAATTATTAAATATACTTGTTTATACTAATATTCTAAAAAGTACTAAGTATATAATATTTGCCTATTTTATTTTGCACTCTTTTACACAAATAAGAAATTATGTTTCTGTTTGACCTCGCTTTTTTTCCATACTAAAGTTAGCAAAACGGAACACGAATACAATTCCATATATACAGTACCTACTCGTATTTGTCACATATTTTAAACACGCGGCTACGCTGGAAATAACTTATGTAAAATTAGATCTAAATTTAAGATCCAAAGCTTTTAGAAAAATATCACTTTCGGCACATTTATTGAAACTTAAAGTGGAGTGTCGCTATTAAAGAGAAAATTTGTTTTCAAAACCACCACTCTACCGCTTTAATAGAGGCTGTTACCAAATATTAGTTACATCAATGAAACACTTTAGGTACGACCGATAAAATTGATATTAATTATAGTTAATGGAATTCTCCATGCGATTGATGCTACCGAAATGAATTATAACAGAATTGGACGAGGGAAAATTGATGCATTACGAGCGAGCTAGTTAATTGGACTAATTAGTGTGTTCGAAATGTGTGGAAATAACAAAGTAATTGTAATTGATTTAAAATGTGTGCCTTGTTGTGACAACTTGCTATTGTTATTATATAAAATAAACGTAAACAATGTACATATATATACAGGGTGGATTTTTGAGACGGGTCAGTAAGGGCAGGTACCTTAATCGTTATAGTTACAGGAAAACGTTTTTAGAAGACCTGCCCTAACTTTTTAAGATATTATGAACTGCATCACAGATTTTGGAAAAAATGTACTGTCAGCGAAAAAATGCTAAAACACAAAAAAAAAAAATATGGCAATCGATCCTATTTCGTGTGGGGATCATAATACTCTATTGGACCCTTTCTTTAAATGTCTTTGAGTACAACACTATAGTTTGAAATGTCAATAATTACGTTCTGTCTGAGACAAGAAGTAATTCAGGCTCTGGGTTTAAATGTTTAATATATAATAGGTACTTAATTGGTTTCTCAGAATTTATTAATTATTGAATTTATAAATAAATAGATCAGTCCCTGAATAAATTTCTTCGAGAAGCTTGTTACATTTTATTGAACTCGGTATTCGTTGTACACTCTTCTCTGTACACATTTTAATGTTTGTCTTTGGGACATAAGATGTCGGTGGTTATAAATGCTAGTAGTCCATGGTGTGTTAATGAGAAATAAAGCTGTGTTTGAGAAAGAGTCCTATCTAATAATTAGCTAAGAAGTTGATAGTAATGAGTTTTAATAATAAAAATTTAAAATATTGTTATGCGTCTTATCATTAATGGAACTTAAAGTTAGAAATACAGATTATATTATTATTATTTTAAATGTAACACCTATTATTTAAAATTTGAGCATTTTGACATTTGTTAACATTTTAGTGATTTATGAGAATTTCTTAACGAAGAATACAATTACCGGTTCTCAAGTCGGGAAACATTAGCATAGCGCGCCATGAAATATTCTATCATATTAAAATCTCTGTGAAATGTAAAATTGCGGGTTTGGAAATAATTGAAAGGCGTATTTACATGTCTTCGCTTTTTATTTTTTGTAACCATCAGGAGTTAACGTACATCGTTGAGAAGTTATATGCATCTATTCTATTTAGAGACACGCAGGAAGAAACAGTTACTCTGCATTGCAACTGTTAAGTATTACGAAAAGATTAAATACTTGCCATTTCTAATAAGACAACGCAAGATATTCAGTCACAATGATATTTCGCTTTGAAGAAATATATTTAACTTGAAGATATATAAATCTAGGTTTTTAACTTTACTTATTAGTTGCAATAAGAGCAATGGAAACATGTAATATTATATGTTTTAGGCCACGTACAAATGTACCTATTTATACTGTGTAATAATTAGTAATTCACTGTTAGAAAATAATAATTAACTTAGTAAAATAATCTATAATTATGCTTTATAATGATACCAAAATGTATATTTACATTTAAATTAAGATTATATTTTTAATGTTCCATAAAAACTTTGTAATATAAATAGACAATATAAATTCATCTACCTAAATTAAATATCGCAATATACACGGCTTCACATTAAATTCAATGTAAACAGTTGCATAAACGTTGATATTATTTGACATTATTTTATATTAACAATCGTTAGGTACCTGAAACTGTTAAATATTCAATATTACTTACAACGCTTTAGATATTTACTTACAATATATAAACTATTTACACCTTTTAGAAACTAGTTATTATCACGTTACGCGCCGATGGAGTAAATAGTACTTAGTTATTATAGTATATAAACGAAATATGGAAGTAGGTACACATACTAATATAACAACAGGCCACATCATGCAAAATTCTGTAACGGCGTATTTAAAACAAAATAATTAAAATAACTACGAGTACTAATAATATAAGCGACAAATTAAGTCACCAAGTGATTTTTATCACCCCAAACATCTGTAATTTTGAAGACCTTGCGCATATTTGTTTTATAATCTCAAAATACAACAATCACGATTGTGTGGTACACCCTTAATCTAAATAAGTTAGGTACAGAAACGATACGACAGTCTCATTAGAACTTAACAATAGGCAGATTTCGTAAATAAAATTACAGGAGTGTTCCGAATAAGCGCAAAAAGATGATCGTGGCGGTTGTAGTTAGAGTGGACGCTTTGTTGTGTTGGACTACTATTTTGCCGTCGTTGGCGTACCATTTGTTAGCTCGATCTGGCACTCGGTTGCTCTTCTCAACATCGTTGTCGTGAAGGGAATTTTCTTCGTCATACACTTCGGTTCCATAGTCGTCGTCTGAAGTTATTCTCTCCTCAGGGTAGTGGTACACGTGTCTATCGTTGCCCGGTATTTCTGGGAAATAAAGCATAATAATATATGTCTTCAATCATTGGAAAAATAAAACATTTAAAATGATACTTCTGTTGAAACATAGTATCTGGTACCGTGTTTCTAAGAAATTTAGAAAAGTACAAGGAAATAGAATAATGATATTGGTTATAGGATTATTTTTTCTAACATCGATATCATGTTACTATCTACGAAAATGGAAGCCGGTAGACAGGAGGTACACAATGAAATAAATTAGGCTGTAGGTAGGTGGTTATTACCGGCGCCCACTGAAACACGTTACGGAAATATATCCTTTGTAAAAAGCCACACAAAATGTATATTTACCGTATAACCGTATTTTGCTCTCCACATCTCCAAGCGAGTTTTTAGCCACACAGATGTAACTGCCCAAGTCTTCTCGACGAATATTTTTTATGGTCATGGACATCTCGGCTTCGAACATGGACTTCTGCCGAACTGTCATCTCGTGGTGTTCAGAAGGGATTATCAGCTCACCTGCGGAACAATTTATTACTTAAAACACTTGCTTTCAAATTCAATATTAGAATTTCATCTTTCCTCGGCAAAGTTTTATGAAAAATGTAAAAACTTCGCGCAGACACCTAGGAGTTTTATGGCTGCCTTATAATTTGTTTCGCTTTTATCCTGGATGTTGCACGTGGATAATAAAAATTGTATTACCATTGTCATTTATTCAATCAACTAGCTTTTACCCGCGGCTTCGCTCGCGCACGTTTATTTCACCCCCTTAGGGTTGAATTTTGCAAAATCCTTTCTTAGTCGATGCCTACACTGTATAAGCTATCTATGTGCAAAATATCAACTCTCTAGACCCAGCGGTTTAGGCTGTGCGTTGATATATCACCAATCAGTTAGTCAGTTTATAATTTTATAAATATAAATATAAGAGGATAAATTATGACGGAGCTTGCATATTATCGAAATAATTATACAAATATGTACATAGGCTAAACTATTATAATTTCTTTTAAATGCTTTATTTATGATGTAATTTTTCCATAAATAAATAAATATAATTACATTCACGAGAGGTTCGGCAGAGGTATTCCATTTCTGGAAGTACTAATAATGGATTTTAGACGAGCAAGGGATATATGCCTCAGAATTTTCAATAATTTTACTTACACACCCAAAAAAAATATACAAATGTGAACGGTAATTAGGCATAAAAACAGAATATAGTGTCCTATCAGACATCAGCTTACCTTCGATCCACAAAGATAAACCTATTGTTTCGCAATAATGCAACTGGTTGGACTAATGTGTTATTTTGCTTACCAGGATCCTTGACCCAGTAGTTGATTGACTTGGGCGAGGACTCGACGTAGCATTCGAGTGTGACGTCGGTGCCGAGTGGCGCGCCCACCAGCTGGTTTGGCACTTGGATCACCGGGTGGACTGGACAAAAAATTCGAAATGTCCAGCGGCTAGTCGAACAGCCAATTAATAAACGTCATCCGATTTAGGTCATGTAATTATGGAATCTATTGTTGATAGGGTAAGGTCGGATGTAGAATAAACCTGCGAGGCTAAACCACAATAGCTCGTACTATGAGATTAAAGCCGCCATTTTACAGCATTACTAACGCGAGCAGACCGAGTCTCATTTATTATTTAAATATGATCCGATTGTACTAGGATGCAGCAAATCAGTGGATCGGTCGGTGTTTTTGTGACACATACAAATATGAAATCACTACGAGAGCGCTCGTACCGTGAAAACGCGGTTTTCGAATAAGCCTTAGGCTCCGACTACACAGCGGGGGAAATGGCGACATCACGTAGTTATTACTTGCTACGTGATGACGACTGTACTGTGGGTCAGAGCGTGTAATTCTATGGCCGTAACTTGTGGCGCGCGTCGAGAGTGACACACCGCTCACTTGGGTAGGTATATCGACGTAGCGTTCCTACACTGCCATACAATTGCACGCGAGGCAATTACCTTCGCCTTGCGACAGCGGCAAAAAATGAAAATCCCCTCAAATATAAAGTACCTAATGTTTGGAAAATACATCTTTCAATTTTTTTTTGTATATTGCGAAAATATTATAAACATACTTAGTAATATTTAAAAAAATGGGATAGTACCTTGTCTAACTTTGGTTTTCGGAAGAGCTTGCCAATTTACGATCATTTCAACAGATTGCTTATCGTAGGCGTTAAAAGCTGAGATTAAGGTTTGTTCCCACTAGTTCGATATAAGTTATATTGAAAGATATAGGTATGTATAAGTAGGTCTGTGTCCACAAACATTTTGTTATTCCTTATAATGATATAATATACGAACTTACAATGTACACTGATATGGATCCTCTTGCTGACTGTAGGTGGGATCCCGTTCCCCGCAATGCACAGGTACGTGCCCATCTCGGAACGAGATATCTTCGTCAGTTTCAGCACTTCCCCTTGATATGTCAGCACTGTAAATGTAAGCTCCATTGTATGGATATTGTTGATAAGAGAAACATAAATGTCTAAGCGAGTTACGTTGACTAGCCGATGGATGTCAAATTTCTAGATAATACCATGAAAAACCTTTTCAACATGTATAATAATTAAACACGAAAGCAACTGTATATGAAAGGCCCTAAAAATATTTAAAAAATTATCCTCTGGTGCAGTTGGGTAAAAAAAGTAGCCCATGAACTTTTGAGATGAACACAAACCAAACGAGACCTCATTTATTAAATTCTGTAGATGATACTAATGCATTACGGTCTCTAAAATAAAAATATATAATCCCACGCCATTTATTTCCGAAGGGGTAGGCAGAGGTATTTCTGGAAATACCCACGTTACACCACTAGGTATATATTCCTTGGACCCATTAATGTGATAGGTGGTGAGCCCATCGCTGGACCGGGTCTGTTATGCATGCCCCATAATTAATTCTGTGACCTGCGGGTTCAGCTAGTGATAAATAAGTATGTTCGTTTTTGAAAAAAACATTTGTACATTTCAGGGTTCGAACTCACGAATGAGACGCGGACTCTTTAACAGCTGGGATGTAACTGCTCTTACGGTGGCTGTCCGCCATTGTTTTTTGACGTCACCGTCACGTCACGTTAGTAACACATCCACAACAAAATCGCTAACTTGTGGTATTTTGCGATGTCGAAATCGATTAATTTTAATTAAGAAACGAAAATTAAGGGCACTGTCTTGCACTTTAAGAAGATCGCGTGGATCTAAATTACACCAGTGTGAGGTGTTCTTGTCTGTGTTGAAAAGTTATTACAATAAGTCATTTGTTTTGAGTTAATAATTCACGGTTGTATTTATTTTCCAAGAAATTAGCAGTATTGCGCTTATTCTGTTACATATTGCATAACCTCTGAGCCAAGCCCAGTGGCTTTGTAAAGAGTAACGGGCCATTTATACGAGGGCAGTCCAGTAAGACAATCCAGTAAGACTGCATACAAAAAAAACTTGAGGACAGTGGAATGGATTGTCCTCAAGTTTTTTTTGTATGCAGTCTTACTGGATTGTCTTACTGGACTGCCCTCGTGTAAATGGCCCATGAAGATAAGTCGAATATCATTACAAATGTATGGGATTGAGATTAGCGCTGGACTTGTCACGCGCGCGGCTTTATAGCACGACCAAGTAAAATTGACCAACACTCTAAAGAAGTAGGTACCTATAGTAAGCCATCTGTAGTTCGTAATAGTTAGTATTAAGAAAACGCCAGCAAGCGAATGAAACCTTCGTTTGCCACTTGGCTAAGGAATCAGAAACTTTCAATAGTACCTAAAGGAAAAAAAGATAGGATTGAAGGGGCCAATAGAAAAAGAAAAGAAAGATAGATTGAAATGATGCTATACAAGAAGCTTTTATAAAATTATTGTTTGTTCAGCTGTGGGTTAGACGAGGTAAAAATAGCCCCTTATAAATAATGGACACCATATTGACATGTGTCGTTGAGTAGGGAGTAGATAGTCAACTATGATGAATTACTGAAGGTCTAAGGGCTACTAGCTTAACCCGACGTTGACGGACACAAGCGCTCTGATAAGCGGAATTTAAATAGGGAAATAAATAAATCGTGGTACACAATTCACACACGGTTATGTAGTCCCAAACAAGCAGAGCCTATTCTATATGCGTACTAAATAAATGAAGGACATATCTAAGTATATATTATAATCTAAGATCAACGTATGAAAAAATTAAGTATATTATGATGCTAATCACTATCACTAGGTACATAGTATAAAACAAAGTCGCTTTCTCTGTCCCTATATCCCTATGTCCCTATGTATGAAAATCTTTAAAAACTACGCAACGGATTTTGATGCGGTTATAGATAGAGTGATTCAAGAGGAAGGTTTAAGTATATAAGCATTGCACCCGTGCGAAGTCGGGGCGGGTCGCTAGTAACTAGTATTTGTAATTTTATCTTATTCCCAAACCAATAAGGACATGCTTACTATTACTTTAGTTATGTGCTAAATAAATGAGTTATCTACCTATTATTATATTATGATTACTGATTTGATGAACTATCTCGAGTTTCAAAATGCAAAATATGTATTGAAACCATATTACTGAGTTATGACTTACTAGCCTCGTCCGCTACGCTACCCCACCGCAAATTAGGAAATAGTCCTACTATATGTACACAACTGTATATGATGTCTATAGGTAAGTAGTTATCTGAATTTCCTTGTGCGTCATCAAAACGAATTGTCTATGAAGCAGAGCTTCTTGGCCCAACGGCGCAGAATGATGCACAGAATTTTTTCGATCGAACTGTACAAGCGGTTTCTGAGTTTGCAGAATGAGACCAAGAAGTCCATTCAATGCAGAACTCTACTAATTACGACAAACTTTAAACAATACTGGACGTGAAACTCATCCCGAGAATAGTCACCGCCCGGCTCATTGTGCCGCCGCGAATGCGGTCACACAGACACTCGTATTATTATACACATTCAGAAAAACAATGCTGTCCTTTCCCCATTCAAATAAACCAAGACAAATTAAACATTTTTCCTCCTGCTCTTGGTTTTGCGTAAAGCTATGTTTTTATCATTATTTGTGAAGTCGTACATATTCAGACGAATTAAATAATTGATAAAACTAGTAAATAGCTTTTACACCTTTACTTTATAAATATTTTTTGAGGTTTTCTTTAGACAATGCCGTCAAAATAAAGTGGAAACGTGTGATAAAAAATGAATGTATGAGATAATATGATGTTCTATGTGTGAAGTATGGGGGCAAGAGATAACTCCAGATAGGCTCGACCAAAGAAATAAAGTATACAAAACGTCTTTACATATGCAAATAATATTTTATTTGTCATAACTAGCCAGCTGTTGACAGTTCATTTAATTCCTATTATCATTTGACTAGTATAAATCCGTCAGTTCAAAGAAACACGAGCTTTCAATCACTATTGCCCACGTCGCATGTTCGAATGTTGATTTTATCGGCGTTGTTTGGCTGTTTGCGGGGCTCGGATTGCCATTCTACACCGGTAATTTGTGAAACAACACTCCACTGTAATGCTTAAGCCCTCTGTAATAAAAGGGATAATAACGTCTACCCGACTTTATGCCTACAAAATTATTGTAGAGGTGGTCTCCTATTAATATTCTTAAGGTTTCTGTTATCGTTTTGTTTGAATAAGAAACTTTATACCCTAATCATTATATTATATTTTATAACACATTTGCTCGTAAAAGGTGTCTTATTTCACCAATTTCAATATCGTATTGTATCTCATTACGCCCAAGTGCGGTAAGTGTAATGTAAAACGCACGGTTGATCAAGATGCTCGATGTCTTAAAACGAACGGTACTTTTTAAAATCTCAGCAAAGAGTTTTTATGTCAAAAAAGTTGTCAACATTTTATGATTAAAATTATTTTTGGGAGATAAAATATAATAAAGAAATATTTATGTACATAATTATTTAATTTAATTAATTTTGACAGTAAATTAAAACCAATCAATCTGTAACAAAAACACAAAAATATTAATTTACTTTATTAGTAATACTGGCTGTTTTTTGTGCCTTTGCCTAAAAAAAATGCTGATGCGCGCCGCGCGCTTTGTTTTTATTCGTTTACCATAGTCGGAGTTTTATTTTATTTCCTCGCAAATGTATTATAAAACGTCGTATAACATACGTGCGCTTTGATAATTACAGCCTCTGCTTACTTGTAACCCTACGGCTCGGGCTAGCAATATCGCCTCGGCTGTAACTTTCAACCTACCGCACTTATATCATAATGTACTATTACGTACTAAAATACACTATTATTATAAATTATGTTATGATCTGTAATTATAGTTATTTCTTTGACTATAAATGTAGGGTTATACTCTGAAATAAAACTGTAGATTTACACCGTAAAACGTGCTTTTACGGAAGCTGCGGATCAGAATAATACTTCAACTACACGAGAGTGTATAGTCTACTGCGACGACCACAAATTGGTGTAGAGTGCAAGTTCGAGACAGTCTAAGCAAAATATAACACTCTCCAGGGACTCACAACAGCCAACCTAACTTAGAAACTTTATCAAAAACGAAAATTCACATAAGTTCAGTGTAGTTTGCAAGATTTACCTTTGGTTTTGGCTCCCGTGTGGTCCCTAACTACTATTTCTTGGCCGTCTTCTCGTTTCCACATGACCCGCGGTGGGGGCACACCTCGGGCCTTGCATGAGACTCTTGCTGTACCACCTTCTGGCACCATTGTGTCTCCAGACGTCTCCTCAGGAACGAAGTCTGGTGGGATTACCACCTCTAGGAAACCCATCTGCAAATAAATAGCTTTCAGCAATTGGTTTGTAAACCTAGTTAAATTAGTTTTAATATAGACAGTGTTCTCAACGCTATGAAGTCATGGTTTTTAGTATACAGTTGCGTCACTTTTTTGATCAAGTTATAAATGAAGGGGTCAGCAGAGGTGTTTTACTATTCCTGGAAATATCAACTTTTTACTAGGATATTTTAGGGACCCTTAAAATGTAGTGAGCCCCTCGCCAGCCAGGGGTGCTATTACACACTGGGATAGTAGGTAACCAATTCTCTGACCTGCGGCTTACGCTAGCGATAAACATGTAGTTACGTATGGTTTTGAAGAACCTAAATACCTAAATAAATAAAATTAATTATCGTATTTTAGTTTTCTAACCAATTTACTACTTTTCGAGCTTCATTTTGAGAAACCTGTAAGCGATATTTCAGTTCCAAGTGATAATTATCATGATTATAAAGTGGTTCTATTGTTTTAGTGATGTTGCTAGGGAGGTTACATATCTTACCGTATAGGTACAAGTTCATATGGTGTGAATTTGGTTGATGAATGTACTGAAGTGTTATATGAAAAACACCAGTAAGGTAGCCATGAACTCCATGTTTCTGGTCTTTCATCTGTTTGAATACGTAAATAGGCGCCCAAGCTCTTATGAGAGTTTTCTAATGCTCCAATACTCTGGTGGTGATACGATGTAGAATTAAGTTTTTTTTTTACACTATAATTTGGTTTTAAATAACTCTAAATTAATTTAAATTTCGAAAATGTTATAATTGGTAAAGTTTTTTTGAGATAATATTTATAACGAATGATTACTGGCAATTTAATTTCTTTACTCACTACCTTTTTGAGCTATTTAAATCCTACTAATATTATAAACGCGAAAGTTTGTATGGATGGACGTCTGGATGTATGGATGGATGTTTGTTCCTCTTTCACGCAAAAACTACTGAACGGATTTTAATGAAACTTTACGTAGCTTATACATCAGAATAACACATAGGCTATATTTTATCCCCGTATTCCCACGGGAACGGGAACTACGCGGGTGAAACCGCGGAGCGCTGCTAGTACCATATACAACGCATTGTCTACTGAACAAAATCATACTAGGGAATTGAGAATTGATTCTTTACGACAGACATATATGAGGCTTAAAAATATACGACCTACTCTCAAAACTGAAACAAATATCCTCTAAAAGCTTCGTAAAAACAACGACTGTGTGTCCGATCGATTTCTTCGCTTGAAAATGTCCTTTGAAGCATTTCAGGCACAGCCAGACTGATGAATGAGATTATATTTCAGGCAGCGCTACAGCCCGTAATCTGATTTTAAAAACTAATTGAAGCCTTTTCTGACATGTATTCATATTGAATGGAGACACAGGCGTGTTTATTTTAGATACGTTTTAAATACCCGTATCGTAAAAATAAACAACTGATACCCATCTATATATAAGTTAATATAAAAAGAAAATTATAATATTAAAATAAAATATAAAATAAATAATCTCACGCCTTTTATCCTCGTGGGGGCAGGCAGAGTTATTCCATTTCTGGAAACACCCACTTTTCACTACCCCTAAACGTGATATGTGGTGAACCCATCTCCGGACCGGGTCTGTTAACACACACCTCTGAATCAATTCTGAGACCTGCGGGTTTGCTCACGATGTTTTCCTTCACCGTCGAGCTAGTGATGAATATGTACGTACGTTTTTAAAAACTCATTGATACATGCCAGGATTTGAATCCGAGCCTTAGTGATTATCAACATGAGAAGCGGGCTCTTTAACCGTAACGGGACATTTACACGAGGGCAATCCAGTAAGACAATCCACTAAGACTGCATACAAAAAAAACTTTAGGACAATCCATTAAACTGTTCTCAAGTTTTTTTTGTATGCAGTCTTAGCTGATTGTCTTACTGGATTGCCCTCGTGTAAATGGCCTATTAGGCTATCACTGCTCTAATACTATACTGCTATAATATTATATATTTATATAAAGTTACGGTAAGTAGAAGCATAGCCAATCTCATAGAATCAATCGTAAACAATGCATAAGTATTCAATGTCTAATTGTAACAAATTTTAATAATGAACATACCTATATACTATAACATGATAGATAATTAAAAATACACTTCAGCAAAACCTACTGTCATGTTCTATTTTCATGACTTTAGATTTTGCTAAGCAGCAAAAAATATCAGAAACAACAGTCATTTTCCAAAAAAAAGTCTTCAGACCTCTATTCCGAACTGCTGGTTTATTATGTCTACAAATATCTTCGCAAGATATAGCTGATACATGAGTATATTTTCGACTTTGATTATTTAATAATCAAAGATTTTCGATAATGCTTCAATAATATTGACACAATCAATATCGTTGGAAGTCTTGATCTACGTTTCATGCTTTATATGAGAAGTAGGTATGTAAAATATGTTCGGAAAGACAAATCAAAAATGATTTGTAAATAACTTAATTATATGTATAATAATAGGTAGAACAAAGAAAAACAGACTTCGAAATATTTCAAACTGAATTTGTGTTCTTCTTAATCAGTTCGTATGATATATTCTTATTCCTACTGATTGAAATGTTGCTAAAAATTTCGAAATAGGTTTATGAGTGATGGAGTTCTGAGGTAAAAATTATTAAAAAAAAGACGTGTGGCACTCGGGGACTACCGCGGTAAAGCTATTGCATAGCATTTTGTATCAACAAGACTGCCGAAAAGAAACGACGTTAGACAATGCACGGCCTTCAAGCCACACCTCCGTGCCCGTCGGAGTGGGGAGCGTGAGGTTTTTTTTCGTTACGGAATTTCTTGATTCGGTCCCCGCGCTCAAGGCCCTCGATAGAAGCTATGCAATAGCTTAAAAAACATCCGAATTAAGAACATCTTCCTTTTATTAAGTAGGTTAAAAATAACAAGCAGGATGTAACGTACAGACGGAGCATCTAGTTTGCTGAGAGTGAAAGAGAAGAGTGATCCATGGTCGCAGAGAAACTGCATGCTAGATGACATGTTGATATTTGTCTCTGTTATGTGAGGTCCGTAGAGAACAGTAATCTTGTGCAAAGATACACAAAGGCCCGCTTATCTTAAACTCTCTACCAGATGTGACTTTGCATGCAATATTGCTCACCTTTGTTGCTCCATACGTAACTGGATATTTTTTACTAACTTCAAGAAGGAGGAAGTTCACAATTCGTCAATGATGTATCCGTTACGACAATTAGGTATTTTTAATTTCAAAGGTATATACTTCTAGGTCCTATCTTCATCACAATCCAGTTTATGATAATTGGTGTTGGGAATTGGGATCCATAAAGAACTACTGAATTTTTATTGATATACATAATAATATGGATTTTGATACTTATAGCAAAATTTCAAGTAGTTGCGTTCAGAATATATCATTTGGTGAAATGGAACTGATGAAGAAGACCACAAATTTGGTTTCCGATATTTCGAAGTAATTTTATTGTTGTATTATCTTAACGTTGCGTTGTTTTAATTTTCATAAATTTTTCTATCTTCTAATTAAATTTCACCTAATGTCACTTCTATCAAGTTATGATGGTCAGGTTTAGGTCTCATTATTGTAGTTTTAAAGGTTATTGTTACGTTCTACAAACGAAGTATTGCCTTTTAATCAAGCATAAACTGTGGTTGAGCAAAATTATTGGTAGTAAATTTTATGTACTTTTACAAGTACACACATCAAAAAGGTCTAAGCAACAAGCCAAACATATTACGCCAATGATTTCTACGATTTATTGTATTTTTCTTAGGAAAAGTTTGTAGATATGTAACCTTCTTCGTCCTAAATAGCGTACTGGCTAGTTGTAAAAAAATCTTTTCGATTTTGTTTTGTTTTTACAAAATTAAAAACTATTGTAATTGTTCGAATGTAATAGTACATTATGATACAAGTGTGTGCTAAGTTGACCATTATATACAAGGCGATATTGTGTGCGCACGAGCGAAAGCGAGTGCGCCATAAGAAAGCCGCGTATATTATGGTCACAGACACACGTGTTTCATACGACGTTTTTCAACACACTTGCTCAAGACGACGTTTTTCTGAGAAAGAATGAGCGTTCTTGCCGGTTTTCCATTTTAAAAATTTTTCATAGGCCGGCTGCTAAATACTTACATTTCACTCGATTTTGATGGCAAAAGACTATCGCCCGCGTTTTTCGCCTCGTTACGTATGACCGGCGGAGTTAATAATAGGTTTTCTTCATGTTCTTCACTTGAAGTAGACATTTTCGTTAATATTAAACTTCACAATTAATCCAAACTTCGTCAAAGCCGACAATTATTTACGAAAAATGGCGCGTTCTTTTTTTTCTTGCCGCGATACAGATGCGCGCGCAAGGCTAAGGTGCGAACTAGATCGGTCAACCGCCAAGATTTAAATAAAATTAAGTGTTTAAAACAGAAATTACAGATAATTTTAAATGAATTTAAGTTATTTTTTAATAATAAAGCTGGATTTACCATTTACTGTTATTTTTCGCATAAATACTGTTTGTTGCTAAAATAAAAAGTTATAACCCGACAAAATTATATCGCTTCTTCTTCTTCTTACTTACGACTTGGTACTAGGGTACAAATGTAAATTGGTCGGGTTAATAAACTAAAGGCACTAGTTCAATAATATATAGAAAAATCACGCGTGTTTAATATCTAGGATTATGAGCCAAAAATCGGTGGAATAAAAACGTCATTTTGAGCAAGTGTGTTGAAAATGTTTTTTCTATACTAATTGTATTGTAGAGATGTATGCGGACGTGCATTGTCACATTGTCATGCATCAAAGTAAAATTAGAGCCAATGGTTTGTGCAAATGGGCGGATGTGGGGTCTAAGAACATCGTCAACATAATTTTGAGCGTTCATGTTTCCGTATATAAAAACGAGCTCAGTTCTTTATTCTTCATAATACCCGCCCACACCATAACTGTAGAGCCGCTGTATGGGTGCACTTCCTTGACGCACCTTAGCCTCTCAACATTTCCGGAACGACAGTACACTCTTACCCTTCTCGTATCTGGCCTAAATCCGAATCGAGACTCGTCGAAAAATAAAATTGTATCACATTGGGTCCATGTAATGCATTCCCTACACAATTCATTTCAACGCCCGCGATTCCCGTCGCGTATAGGTGGGCATCTGATTGGACGTCGTGCTCGTAGACCATATTCGTGCAATCGATTTCGCAAAGTTTGTGGACAAACAATAACCCCACTGGAATTTTGTAGCCTAAACCCAATCTCTCGGGCGGTTAACATCGGCTGACGCCTTGCAGTCAGCTGCATGTATCTGTCTTCCCGAGTGGTGGTACTCCTTCCCCGGCCTGGGTGCTGCTCTGCTGGATTGCCAGTGTTATTGTAGCGCTGCCAAAGACGACAAATAACACTTCTATTTGCTCCAAAATGCCGCGAAACCTGGGATTGACTGCTATCCGCTTCTAACATTCCTACAGCTCTTTGCATTTCATTTGAGGTCAAATGACGTCGCTCCATATCGTAAAATATGTCACACTTACAGTAGATGATCAATACCTTTATCCTACGTAATGATAAATTTATAAAATGAAGGTTTATTAAAAACTACAATTAGTATAGAAAACACATTTACATTCGAACAATTACAATCGTTTTTAATTCTGTGAAAACAAAACAAAATCCAAAAGATTTTTTTACCTTCAAACTTTTCCTAAGAAAATATACAATAAATCATAAAAATCATTGGCATAATATGTAACACGGTGCTTGTTGCTTAGACTTTTTTGATGTGTGTATTTACTTACATTTCATTTCAAGAAAAGAAACGCCACGGTCCAGAGGATAATTAAAAATAAAATAAATAATCTCACGCCTTATATCCCCGAGGGGGAAGGCAGAGGTATTCCATTTCTGGATATACCAACTTTTCACCAGATATTCTTTGGACCCCTAAACGTGATAGGTGGTGAGCCCATCGCCGGACCGGGTTTTTTACAGTTATCTCAGAATTAATTCTGGGACCTGCAGGTTTCCTGACGATGTTTTCCTTCAACGTCGAGCTAGTGATAAATATGTACGATAAGTTTTGAAAAACTCATTGGTACATGCCGGGATTCAAACCCGAGCTTCACTGATTTTCATCATGTGAAGCAGGTTCATTAACCGAAAGGTTATCACTGCTAGTAGGATTATCCATAGGATATTACTCTATATTGGATGATTTTGGAGTTTTAAGCAATTATTTTTTAAGTGATTTTTAGAAGAACTACCAGACGAATTGTTTATCGGCAAAGAAACGTTTATTTTTATTTTCAACTAAGTCTGTGAATCTGCCAAGCTGAAGGGAGGAGAGGCCTTTGCTCAGCAGTGGGTCAATATACATACATGTTATTAAAAAAAACTATGTTTATTATTTTAAATACTGAGACTCTCCAAGAACAAATACTTTTACGACAAGAACTTGAGAAGTACAAAAGCCGCCTAGATGTTTCCCTACAAATCGAGTTAGGCGAAGTAAACGAAACTACTGTTGGACATTACAATATACAATCCACCACCGAAAATAAAAAAAATGAATAGTAGTAGAAAAGCAAGAAAATATTTGAAATTGAAAAAATTCATTGAAAAGACGAGGAAAAATATTAAATGTCTAAAAAGGTTCCAAAAAATTCAGCCCCTAAGACTAAGAAAGACACCACTTCTGAATCAAATAAATGAACTGCAATCACGTATTGAAGAAATGACTGGGAAGCAGCAATACACCCAAGGTCTCCTCGATACTCTGTCAGCGGCCACCAGTGAATTGCTCCAAACACAAAGGGAGACTCAGATGTTGGTGAGCCAAGTGCTGGAAGATGATGAACGTCAGGTGGAGAAACCAAATAACCCACCCTCGTCTCGTTCCTGTGATCTGTCATCTACTCATACACCCCCGTACCCATCACTACCACGCAGCCAGCACCCGCTTGCCATTCCACCAACCTTCAGTCACCAGAGCAAGCTGCCATCCAGTCCCTGTCCGTCTGTGATGCTGAATAAACCAATTTCAAAGACTGTAGTGTATTCAGATAAATTAGGGGTTGGCTTAGGACCGTACCTTGACAAATGTATGGACCAGCAGGTGATCAGCATGTGTTATCCTGATGCGTCAATCAGCTATATAGTTGACAAAATATGTAAAGAAAAATGGGATGAATGTACTACCGTACTTGTAATGACAGGTAGTATTATGCATAGCAGTAAGCTAGAATTTAATAAAAATATTGAGTTGCTTCTCAACTTAAACAAGAAACAGGGTTGCAAATTCATCCTATGTACTCTTCCTTATTGTCAGAATTTGTCGGAAGAACATAATAATTACAATAAGACTATTTATAATATAAATTCATTTATTTTCAACACGACATGCCGTCATAGCGACGCTATTTTGTATTATGACATTAATAAAATTATTACACATTTTAGGATGACTAGGGATACAATGTATCTATCAAATAAATCTAAGCGACGACTAGCTACTTTGTTAGCTCCATATATACACGACATTGTTATAAGCAGTATAACACAGTCACTTGTACCTTTTAGTAGCACTACTAATGTGAATTTAAACTGTTAAGTCCGACAGCAGAAAGTCCCAAACCTATAAATTCTGTAAATCAGGGACTTTCAGGCCATAACATTACCACCTGTAAGACGAAGGAAAAGCATAGATCTTTAAAGTTAATTCATCAAAACATTCAAGGCTTTTCCAGCAAAGAATTAGAAATAGAACTATTCTTAGAATACGAAAAAGTTGATATTTTTTGTGTGACAGAACATTGGCTTAGAGTCACAGAAATGATGTTTGGGTTTGTAAATTATACAGCTGTCAGTACTTTCAATCGGCGATTGGCCGCACGTGGTGGTTCCGTAATTTTTGTTAGAAATAATATCAAGGCGAAAGACCGCCAGGACGTAATTAAATTATCGGTGGAAAGTACTATTGAATTGTCATGCGTTGAGTTGGAGAAACACATCATTGTATGCGTATACAGACCCCCTTATAGTGTAAATTTTGATAATTTTGAGAACAAAATGGACGAGGTCTTAAAGTTGTTAAGTAAAAATAGTAAAAGTGTTGTGGTCTGTGGTGATTTTAACGTGGATCTGCTTGAACCAAGCTTGTATAAAACTAGGATATTAAGTTTATTCAAATCTTTTAATTTAATGAATGTATTTACAGATCCTACCAGAATCACAGAAACTTCGGCAACTTGCATTGACAATATCTATTGTAATTGTATTCCTAATAGTAAAACTATAATAAATAAGCTAAAATCCGATCACAGCGGTCAGTGTATTTTACTCCCTGTGGACAATCGCGATTTATCAGTAAAAATTCAGATAAGACCTGTCACAGTATGTAAAATAGAGAAGTATAAAAGAGCACTAGAGTGTAAGTTACCTTTGCCCGATCCTGTTGATTCTGATCCAAACGGCTATTTTAAGAAATTCTTTTCTGTTTTAACCGAGGAATTTGATTCACATTTTGAACTTAAAAATAAAATACTTTCTAATAAATTTAAATTTAGCGAATGGGCTACCAGTGGTATTCGTAAAAGCAGGGTCAAATTATTTGAATTGTATGAAAAGCGATCATATACCCATGATGAAAAGTTTGTGAAATATGTTAGAAACTATTCTAAAACATTCAAAAAGGTTTGTGCTTGTGCAAAAGCTATGTCCATAAGTAATACTATTAAAAAATCGGATAACACAATAAAGGCTGTTTGGAAAGTAATAAACAGAGAAACGGGTAGAGTGAAACCACGTGACCATGACTTAGCTATTCAAACGGACCACGGCCTATTTACCAAGAGTGAGGATGTGGCTAGGGAATTTGAACATTTTTTTACTAATATACCTATTAAAACAACAGAACATCTGAACTCATCCACATCTCTTGCCATAACTTTTCTACGAAAAAATGTAAATAGCTGTAGCGAATCTCTTATATTTAGACACACTAGTCCGGATACCGTTATTAAAACTTTTAGAGCACTTAAACTTAAAAGTACTGAAGATATATGGGACATGTCTGTTAAGGTATGTAGCTTCATCATAACCTTAGTAGCACCATATTTAGCTTATATCTTTAACAATTGTATTGACAAAGGATTATTTCCTGACCTAATGAAACATAGTAAAGTTATTCCTCTTTTTAAATCAGGAGAGAAAAAAGACCCCTCAAATTATAGACCTGTCTCTGTTTTACCAGTACTTAGCAAAGTTTTTGAAAGGTTATTGCTTGATCAAATGATTTCACACTTCAATCTAAATAACTTATTTCATAACGAACAATTTGGCTTCACCAAAGGTCGTTCAACTACGGATGCTGGAATAGCATTACTCAAGAATATTTTTAATGCCTGGGAGAAATCTCAAAACGCAATTGGAGTTTTTTGCGATCTATCAAAAGCGTTTGACTGCGTAGATCATGAGACCTTGATATGTAAATTAAATCATTATGGAGTCAACGGTAAAGCGCTTGATATTTTACAGTCCTATCTCGAAAATAGGATACAAAAAGTAAAAATAAATGATTGTAAATCACAGGGCGCACCCGTAAAAATTGGGGTGCCTCAAGGTTCGATTCTTGGTCCTTTTCTTTTCCTTGTATATATAAATGATCTTCCATTCATGGCAGAGAGTTTGTCAAAGATAGTGTTGTTTGCTGATGATACATCTCTGATTTTCAAAGTAGATAGACAAGCTCAGAAGCTCGACGAGGTAAATGACACTCTTCAACAAATTCTCACATGGTTCACTGCAAACAATCTAGTGTTCAACGCTAAGAAGACCAAATGTATAAAGTTTGTACTCCCTAATGTTAGACGAGTAGAGAATGAGATAATTTTAAACAATGACAAATTAGATTTCGCTGATAATACAGTTTTTTTGGGGATAACGATAGACTCCAAACTTCAATGGAATTCTCATATTTCCGCATTATCTAACAGACTGAGCTCAGCTGCTTATGCCGTCAGAAAAATCAGATGGCTTACTGATGTAGACACAGCAAGACTCGTTTATTTTAGCTACTTTCACAGTATAATGTCCTATGGCATCTTGCTGTGGGGCAGAGCTGCTTATGCAGAATCTATTTTTATTTTACAAAAAAGGGCTATACGCGCCATTTACAAATTAAGATGTCGTGATTCCCTAAGAGAACTGTTCAAAGAAATTAATATTTTAACAATGCCTTGTCAGTAAATTTATGAAAACATTATGTATGTACGGAAAAACATATTACTGTATACTAAAAACTGTGACAGGCATAATTGTAATCTAAGGAATAAAAATAAACTAGAGCAACCTCAGTCACGATTAAGTAAAATTAATAATTCCTTTGTGGGGCTTTGCATACGCTTTTATAATAAAATACCAGAAGATATTTTGAAATTGCCTGAAACTGTGTTCAAAACTCATGTTAAACATGTACTTTGTAAAATGGCATATTACAAACTAGACGACTATATAAATGACAATGATGCTTGGAACAGATTTCCTCCAGTCCAGCGCAATACGATAGCGAAAAACAAACGAAATTATGTAACCCAATCTAGTAATATGTAACAATTGATTAAAAGAATATTGTGTTGAGGAGTTTCTTGCCCCGCTTCTTCTCCTCAACCATACATGCTGAAGCGGTGGAGTTGAAATGACGTTCAATAAGTGGACTTGTAAGTTCCTATTTTGAATAAAACATTTTGACTTTGACTTTGACTTTGAATAACCTAGAAAAATAAATATGTGGTCGGAAAGATACTAATGTTGTGCTATAAAAAACATTGGTAGTCAATCACTTCACTGACTATCAATACACCGCGATGGTGGATTAAATTTTGCAAAATTTTAATTTTAAGTGTAAATTCTTGTTTACGTTATTTTTTATCTACAATACATTTTTGAAGACTGTTTTATTTTTATTTATACAATTTTCAGTATACTGTACAATTAAGGATCTTGCCGATGTCATAAGTTCACAATGAAGTCACAAACCTGACTCTTCATAGGATCAGTGTTGATTTGACACATGTACTGTCCCCGGTCCTCCTCCTGTACGTTCTTGATGTGGAGGTACCAGGTGGAGTGGTCAGCGTGGGACACTGACACGCGGGGGTTGTGGGTGATCACGTGCTCGTGGATCGCCTGGATCGCCTTCGTGTCAGCTTTCACCCAACCGACCTGATGGGTAAGGAGATACTGTTGACCGACTTTATTGATCCAACATAAAAAATGGCGGTACAACTGTAAATATTGCAGAATAATGGCGGTAGCAGCACATCTTAAACTGTGTGATTTTTGCATCGACAGTTTGGTATAATTAATGACCAAGGAAAATTTATAGAACTGAAGCAGTGGATATGCATGGACAAAACCAGTCAAGCTTTATATGGTAAAATTCAACGCACGTGCCAAGTTTGGGCTTTATTATTGTATCCAACGTATTATTATACAACACTACAACATAAATCTCTTGACAAGTAATACGTAGACATATAAAATAATAATATTAAAAAGAACGAGACCTGTGATGCTTACAGAACGCCGTGGAGTACTTCCGATAGTATTTTGAAATAATAAAGGTTGTACTTCGAGCAGAATTGAGTAAAATTATGTTGAGCTATGCTTTTTTCATTTTGCTAAAGATGGATAAAATTACACAATATGTAAATAAAAATGAAGCTTATAGGGAATGTTCTTATTTTTTTCAATAATATTTACAAAAAACTTACCCGAAAATTGCCAAGATTGACAACTATACACTTGAAAGTCGCGTCGCGATATATAGGCACTGTCAAGTTTGTGATCGGCTCTCCAAACTCTGGCACCTCCACACCTCCTGAGAACAAACTTTTATTTCAAATTCAACCTGTCAGACCTTAAAGGTGGTCATTATTTTTTTGCTGCTCATGCCAAAAGATTTTATCGTCATTATTATGTTTACGTAGAAGTATACATTTTTGAGACGTTTAAATTGCTTGTTATAAATTGGATTTTTTATATAGGTAGTAAGAAAAACCGCTGACCGTTCATAGGACTCATGAAAAAAAAAAATTGTTTTTTTTTTTAATAATTTTGTTTGGTATTCGAACAATCGCTTGCACCAATTTTCGCTTACGTCAGGTCAAAAATATTTTAGTAACTAATATCAGTTAAAAAACAATATAGGTCTATTAAAGTATGACTATATCCACAAAATATGCTAAAATTAGGAACTTTTGATAGTAGAAAGGGCTTTTATAATTCCCACAACAATGACAAGTTGTTATTCTTGTTGGAATTATTAACAAGAAAACGTGCGGCAGCGCCGTCGACATCGAGTAGTAAAATATAAAACTAAACTCGGACAAACACAAGCCCCAGTTTACAAGAACAATGAGCACGGAACTAAGTTCCCGTGACATTAGTTTGCGGGTCGTCTTGTGGGCTTATCACGAAGTTGCCGCGATACCGTCAACCACAGCGAAGCTCGTTCGAAGACCTTGCAACAAAGTGTTAAGTTACCACTCCAACTCGGCCGTCCCCGCGGTTTCAGCGTCAAGCGCAAAGTGCCGCGAATAACTTTGCAAGTGATAGTCACTACACGGACGCCTGCTTCCTGTGCCTACGGTAGATGTGTCTACCTATTCGAAATAATAGTCACAGAAACAGTTATACAATACCCACCAAAAATAATACCAAAAAGACATTCAAATGAAATAAAGTACAATCGGTGATCTTATCCCTTTTAACTATCTCTTCCAGACAACCTTGGGGTGGATGAAACTGAGAGGTTAGAACTAGGCTAGGGTCGACGGTGCACTATAAAAGTAGGCACCTTAGTACTAATTGAAACAAAATATACCTAAGAGAGGCGTGAGTTCATTTTTTAAATATTTTTTGTATTTGATTCTTTGTCGGTGCTTATAGGCAGTAATTTTCCCCCATGTTATTAATTCATGATCAAAGTTTAGCAAAATAAGAAATAGGAAAGGAAAAAATACTTTGTTTCCGTGGGACTACGGGGACAAAATAGCCTATTTTACTCCCTGATAATGTAGCCATTGGCGTAAGAGCGCTCAGGCGCCAGAGGTCTACTTCTCAAATAGCCCATTTCGCATTTTGACTACTTCTCATAAGTGACTACTTCGCTATCGGCCCACTTAGCAAACAGTCTATTTCGCATTCTGTCTATTCTCGAACTACCTATTTCGCAAACTGTCTACTTTTTCTGTAACGTCATTTTTCGGACAGTTAGTATCAAAATGGATTTAAGTAAAATTACCCAAGTAGCAAACAAGAATAATGATTAAATCTTACATGTCTAAACTTTATCTAAAATAAGAATAAGCTAAATTTAAAAAGACTCAGTTTAGTAATTTTAATCTTAAAAACTAAATCGTTTTAAGCTACCGCTACTTTAGCAAGTCAAGAATACCTAAAACCTAGTTAAGTATTTTAAAAACTATTTAGTTTTAAAGATGTCTACAAATAAGTCTAACGATGTGTTTTTTACTCAACTCAGATTATTTGAAGGCTTATTTAAGATTCAATGGTATAATTTAAGTATCAGTTTAGAATCGCAAAGTAAAAATTGATTTTGTAGATAAACTTAAGATGATTTTTAACACCAAGCCCTATGAATTGGGTCACTTAAGATATCTGTATTCTTTTTTTATTAAATTTAATCAAGTTTAAGTGAAAATAAGTTTAACGGGACGTTTTTCAACAAACTAGAACCAATTAAAGATGGATGAAATAAAAAAAAATAAAAGATCTGGTGGTTTTCGTCGGCGTGTTCTGAAATATAAAAATATATCGTCCAATTATGTGCGACCAAGTCCTTCAAACGGCAGTGCGACGAGTGAGACTTCGTTATCATTAGTACTAAGTACATCTTCGAGTGAGACTTTGGTATCATTATTACCAAGTACTATAGATCACGAGAAAGGAGAAGATGACGCTAAAAAATTTTGAGAACGAAGTAGCGAAGAAAGCTGATATTGATTTTAATTTTAGAGAGCAGTTAAGAAACTGGTCTATTGATCACAACGTACCTCATACTGCAATCAATGGCTTATTGCAGATTATAAACCAGCGTGATCCAGGTGTTGTGCCAAAAGATGCTAGAACACTTCTCAATACAGTAAAATCTGTAGATACCAAACCTTGTGGCAGAAGAGAATATTGGCATCGTGGATTTGAAAAAAATATCGTACAATATTTTAAAAATTTTAATAAAAATATGACGTTACATGTAAATGTAAATATTGATGGGCTGCCAACATTCAAAAGTTCAAAAATAGAATTTTGGCCAATTCTATGTAATATTCATGGGATGAACGATGTGGTTATTCTTGCATAAACATTTACCGTAAATTGGACGGCAACTTGCATTCATTAAATCAAACTAAAGATTTAATAAAGCGCCATTAAGTATTAAGTAGCACTACACTAATTCGGTTTTTAGTACAAGTTAAGTATAATATCTCTAAACCGGTACTACTCCAAATGCAATTTGCCTATACTTTATCTAAAATAACCTTACAAAATCAGTATCGTCTAAAGTCATACTTCGCTAAGAATAATAAGACTTAACGCCATTTTATTTTTATTAAATGAAATAAAATTGAAAAATTCCGACACTGATTCATAAAATGCCCCCGCCAAGTCGAGCAACAAGCGGCACGGCCGTACCATCCTTTTCTCGAAGCCATTAACGCCATTTTTTAAACTTTACAGTGATATAGCTTAGCCATCAGAGTAACACATAACATTTTTAAAAGACAAAGAACTTTTGACTCCATCTGTACTTCAGTCGTTGTTTGACAAGTAGACAGTTTACGAAATAGGTAGTTCGAGAATAGACAGAATGCGAAATAGACTGTTTGCTAAGTGGGCCGATAGCGAAGTAGTCACTTATGAGAAGTAGTCAAAATGCGAAGTGGGCTATTTGAGAAGTAGACCTCTGGCGCCTGAGCGCGTAAGAGGAGCCTATTCAATACAAACAAACACACCAAAAATCAAATTATATTAAAAGAAACCATAAAAGCAAGCAATGATAAAAACTGACATAAGAGTCGGAGAAAAACTTTATATATCCTCCTCTGGTGTGCTGCAGTCGAATGAAAAGACTGCCATATGCATCTCATCCTGTGCACGTCGTAAAAGACGACTATAAAGGATCGAAGTTCATTTTTAACCACTATAGAACTGCCAGGGTGTTTATGTGCGTTTGGGTAAGAGGTCGTTTCTGGGTAGATATATCTTCCATTTATCTCCACAGCATATGAACGCAGCTTGGAGAATTTTAAGAGCTTAGAGAATTTGGGAAAACCGAGATATTGCGAGGGCAACAGCAACAGATATACAAAAATGAAGTGTGTTTCTTTTATTGTACGGTGGTATGGAACCTTTCGTGTGGGAGTCCAACTCGTACATCGCAGATAATTAATAATAATTATTGTAATAAACACAGCTAAAACACGTTAATGAACTTCGTTAGTTTAAAATTAACATCAATTACACGGTTAGAAACTCCGTACTATATTTGCTCAAACTCCCCTTCGTGAGTCAGGAAATACAACATAGGTACATACGTAACTTATTATGAAATTATAACGTATTCTAACATACTGGAATATTCTATCAGTTTCAGGGTCAAATAAATGTCCAAAGTTTGACTTGAACCAACATTTCTAATGACCACGGTCATTTCAGAATAAGTTACATTGTGAATGCTTAGTAAATAAATCGGAAATACTATAGTTTGTTTTGATGGCTAAATATACAAAAAATAAAAAATCTCACCCCTTTCATCCCCGAGGGGGTAGGCAGAGGTATTACATTACTGGATATACCCACATTTCACGAGATACATTGGACCCCTAAACGTGATAGGTGGTGAGCCCATCGCCGGACCGGGTCTATTTACACATGTCTCAGAATTAATTCTTAGACCTGCGGGTTTCCTCACGATGTTTTTCCTTCACCGTCGAGCTAGTGATGGTTGTTCGCTTGAATTGTCAAACTTTCAGAATTGCTGTCGCTTTTTTACTCAGGACATAACGCAATATGCTGATTGGTTTCATTTTGTATGAGATGTGCATTGGTTATCGACATCTCGTCTAATTAAAAATTTGTAGACTGATATAGCTTCATTGCCAATCTCGTGTACCTACTTCTAACCAATGAATCTGTTATTAGTATATTGTCTCTGCAGACCACAAATAACCTTTGAGTATTAAAATACTCAAAGCAAATAACTGATTCCATGTATTTATCATAAATTTCACTAAAGTTTAGAATGTATTTTTTTTACGATTCATTTGATCATCATCGTCAGCCTGCCTTTGATGAGGCTTTCTCCCATTATTGGACTGCCATACGCTAATGATAATAATATAAACTTAATATCCATTAATTAACTCTATTTCCTACAAAACAATAAACTGAACAAAGGACTGCTTTCGCAAATCAAATTGGCATCAAATTTGTCAATAAAATGCAAATTGTTTCATTTGCAACAATTACAGATTAGTCCCGCAAATCACAAGTAAAATAATACTTGACATTGCAATTTTATAAAATCGAACCCATTCCTATGATCAAATCAACAATAGAACGTAAATGGATTAATAAAAAAACAGAACGATGTTTAAGTGCTTGTAAAAACATGTAACAATGGAAACTTAAACGTAAAGTCAAAAATCATTTATTTTCGTAGGTACAAAAGTACAATTAAAAAGGTCAATACTCTAATAACAAGGCTCAAGCAAGGCAAGGCTCTAAAGATCGTAACTTAATAAAATACCTAATGCATTTTACATAATATTTCACAAAAATCTAAATTTTTTGTTTACTTATTTTTTTTGTAAACGTACTCATACTTCATTTGAATTTAAGGGAAGTGTTTTTAAATTTTTCCACTTTACTAGTGGGAAAATAATTCACACACGCAAACCCCAGACCACCATCCCACTGCTGAGTTAAGAGTATCCCCTATTATTATCTATCGCGTATTAGGAGACCTCGTCTAGTGTCCACCTAATGGACAGAATTTTTCAAGGGCAAATAAGTTTAACTGGTGACAAATATTTTATTAGAACCCTTTTTTATAAGGGAATCAAATATACATATTTAAAGCTTTGTAAACCACATAAAGGAATCTATGAAGGCTATATAGGGGCACTGAACGGTCTCGCTGAAGGCAGTAAAAACTGCCATTTTGCAACGACAGCGTCCACAATATCGTCACAGACTGGGACGCAGTAAAATGTTTACAAAATATCCTGCTTTTGTTGAGGGGTGCTACTCAAACTGTTGGATATTGCTTTTGTATTACCATTTTAGTGTAAATTCATGTTTTCTCTCTTTTCTCTGCCCTATCTGTCATACTTGAAATGGTAGATTTTGACAAAAAAAGTTTACGAAATTACTTCATTCGTTGAATGTGAACGATTTCACGTCAACAAAAATAATATCTGTAACATCACTTAATATGTTGTTGGGTCAGTATTTTCAAGCCCATAATTTTAGCATACGTACGTTCATAAATTCAATGAAATTACCCATCTTTCTGTGCTTCAGAGGGGCCATATATTTCCGTTGGAGAATGTCGACCATCACGCGAATGATAAATCAGCAGCGCACAATAGATAGAACCTCCAACCTGTACGTTTCAAAGACTCAGTTCAAAACCATATTAAATTTCTTATTCCTTAATTTCTTTGTAGATTGCATAACCACCACTAGCTAGGTTATTTCAGAACTATTTGTAAGACGAAAACAAATAATTTAAGTAAAGAGAAATGTCCTAACTGACCTATCAAAGCACAGACTCAATTTCTCAACTGGACCTAGAAACCTGAATGGCTTTCATGACGTAGGCAAAAGGTTTTTCACTATCTCCGAGAGAGAAAAAAAACTGAATCCGGGTAACACCGCTGGGTGACACGTCAGTTAGTTTAAAGTAATTTTATTAATGATTTTAATTGGTTTTTATTCAAGTTTCGGTTTATCAAGTGAAATTTGTACATATTGCATCACGAGGCTAATTGGTGCTAGCCATATTCTGTTGTTAAATTTGAATGGAAACTAAATGAAAGTTGCCAGCAGGTCATTTGTCATTGGCGGCCGGCGTTAGTGCTGGAGTTCCGGTTCCAGCTGCTTTTATTAATATTTCCAGCGCGAATCCACGCTTTATTAGTAAACAGCCGTCATGGTGGCTGATAAATTATTAATGTGGTCGCAGCGCAGCTTGTTTCGTGACCCGTTTTTGTAGGAAACTGTACTAAACATTTTACATACCTATGTTTCCCATTATTGATGGGTTTATTTGCAAGGGAATAAATTACTAACATCTGTAATACTATTTTCTCAAATTAGAAGATAATTAATTTAAATGTTATTTAGGAAAAGGAAATGCAAATTAATCGAAGCCTTGTTTTATAGAAGATAGTGCTACATCTGTTTAAAAAACAGGAAATATACATATATACAATAGATTTAATTTCACTGAAAAAATAAATAACAATGGAATTTGCTCAGAGATTGCGTAAATATTTGCTTAATCATCAGAGGGGTAAGAAACTCTGTTATATGAACGCAATTCTGAATACGAGTATCACGATATGTTAAAGATTTTTTTTTTTTTTGTATAGGCTCACCCATGGCAAATTACCCTGCAAAACAAACAGTGTATACAATACGAGTATGTTATACAGGACTTGTAATGAAAATTGTGTTTTGCAAAGTATTCGAATACATTATATAATAAAACGACAAAAAAGTCCACTGCGTTTAAATGCAGAGATTTACTCGTAATCCTGAGTATCATAGGCTGACAATAGCCTATGATACTCAGGATGAAGACGAATAGAACGTCACATCGAACTTCAAAGTCCGTCAAACAGGAGGTCACAATACAACGTAATATACACTTGCACATACTTTTATACAGTAACCAAAAAACAATAGTGATTTTGTGAAGCATTTAGTTATGAGTTTTTATCAAAGTTAGTTACAATTCTTATTTCACTCACGTGCATTGACGTTCTAATACGTTAGTTACAGCCATTCAAACACTACTAATTTGTTTCCTTTGCCCATATCTGTAGTTGATGCTCCATAATATTACTAAAGATTATTATCTTATTACGTATAATTATAGGTTTTTCCTCCTATAACATAATAAGGAAGCTCGGGTTGTAATATTCATCGTGTGCCCACTGCGGCTTGGGAGTTGGCGTTAAGCTTGTGAACCGCAAATGAAACCGGGACCAACAGTGCCTTGCCTTTCACAGTCATATCTTTCACATATTATATGCCTTTCGAAACACAGAGGATTTTGTGATATAGCCCCACTTTAAGGGCTCACCTATTCTCCGAATGGCCACGCTCAATATGATTGGCAAAACAGCATCGGAGTATTTCCGATGTATTTGATTTACTGATGATGCATTTTCGCGATAGATAGCTTGTGACGTAAGGTCGTACGGGTCAAAATACGGTTCATATAAAAATTATCGTTAGTTTTATAAAATCTAATAACAATATTGAATACAGTATGCTAAGAAAAAATCGAGATCTTCCAATATTTTCAGTGTCTTAACTTCTCAGATTTTCGATTGCCCTAAAATTATTCCCAGACCTTGCGCTATCATGGTTTATTCTATGGTTTATTCATATCATGGTTTATTCTATGAACATAATAAATGAGCTTAATAAATATGAGTAACAAATCTCAGGGTAGGTAAATTAAAAACGAAAGCGGCAGCAGAACGTTACATATTAAAGAAAGACGAACAAAAAGGTTCTTTGTTGAATGTTAAGCATGTTTAACATCCAGACCCTCTTCCCAGATCAATGAGTTCCAGAGGGGAAATATTTATACAGTTAATTAAGGGGCACACAAAAAAATTAAAAGATTAAAACCTAATCGCTTTTTGGGAACGAACGAGTGAGTGAACAGAGTACGATTTACATCTGAGGCCAGTATCTAACTATTTACGGAATATCAGTAAAAAAGTCGATCTTATTTTAGAAAATTTTACACCAAACGAAAAAAAAATTGGAAAACTTGTACACTAAACTTATCAAGATAAAAGAAGAGAATAATTATGTTTTAAGTTGGACGCTGAGCTTTCAAACATCAGTGACTACCATGAATTCATGAAATTATGGTTGACTGCCCAGTCAAATCAAATCGGTTACATTTTACTGCTTCTACACTATTGATGCGAGTATCCTAACATACAGGCCTGTTGGCTCAGCTGTGTAGCGACCCCCTGCCTTCGGAGTCTGAGGTCGCAGGTTCGATACCCGCTAAGGGCCACATTTGTGTGCATGAACATGTATGTTGGTTTCGTGTCTGGGTGTTTAATATTTATTTAAGTATGTTTATCAGTTGTTTAGTACCTACCCATAGTGCAGGCTCTGCCTAGATTGGGACTAATTAACCGTGTGTGAATTGTGTCCCACAATTTATTATTATTATTTATTGTATTATTATTATTATACATAAACATTTTTTAATTTTTGGAGATTTTCTTTGATAATCTTTTTAATAAATTACTAGCAAACCAACCTTCGACTTTTATTTCCAAAATAAAATTTAGCCTTTCTTAGTCAGGTATTAAGGATAATATTGCATCTTATAAGTAAAATATATTTCTGAAACCGGTTTAGTAGTTCCAGAGATTACCCAAAACATAATTTAAATATAATCAACTACCTAACCTATTGTGTGCTGCGCATCCAAATAAAGATGAACGCACACTAAATACTAGATATTACTGATTAGGTATATCGACGTAATCATATAAGGTGTAATCCTTTGTTAGGTACAACAAAGTATTCAATGCATTCTCATACTTGTATCACATGAGTTTCTTTACTCATGTGCTTGTATGTTGGCTGGTCGTGAGATATTTGTTTATTCTTCAAAGTAAATCGCATCGTAATTGTAAAAAACAACACTAATAACTTTGCCATTACTATTCTGAGAAATGGACTTTGACTATATTGCATGCGGAATTAAGCCAATACCTGCTTACTAGATACAGAGTTCTAGGAATTAGACCAGTGTTGTGTGTGTAAATGTAAGTACTTATTGTCTCCTGTCCACCCGACATATATACTTACAGGATGATTTTTTCAAGTGGGTGTGGATGGCTCTGTGGATCTTTGGATTTCTGCAAAATCAATAATCCTAGCCAGGGATGAACTCGTTGATTTAAAAAAAACACACCCTGTATTATTACACTATTTGACAGTGTCGCTAATAAGGATCGAGTTTTAGGAAGAAATAACATATGGCAAACATAAGGAAAATGTTGTATTTTAATAAACTTATTCATATTTTAAAGTAATGCTTTAATTCATACCTGCATTACCTGTAGGTACCTTGTCCGAAACGATGCTAATTTTTTTTCAACACAGACCCGCAGCGCGGTCGACTTCACAACATTATGTATTTTTTTTTATAATCTCTTTGCGGTTAAAGGGCAAAGTAAAAGAAAAAAATGTGAATAATTTAAATTAGACCGTAGAGTAAATTGGCACCAATAATTTAGATTTTGTTCAACATTTCGTTTATAATTACTAACTGCTTGCGTACCTATACATGTACCGTTTCGTATTTCGTTAAATATATTTTATTAAAAGTAATAATACCTGCGCTCACCAAATTTCCCAGCTATTACCAAATTTCATCAAAATCCGTCGAATACAGGCACACAGACACACACCACAGACAGATAGACACACAAAAGTTTCAGAATTGGTGTTTTGATATCGACACCGCTGAAATTTTCATAAAATAGTTGATGTACAGAGTGTCTCGTTACAATTTTATGATATGTGTAGATTTTATTAAATTTACTTATATTCAAGTAAATAACACCAGGCTCTTTCTCTTTCGAAATAAATTAACTCACCATTCACTGGATAAGTGTTAAACCCTCGGTGCTTACATCCAGAGTAAAAACATCCAGTAACTGTCTTATCGCAGCGCGTGCAACGATTTATGAACGTCATTCCGTTTTAAAGTAAATAAAAAAAAGAAAAGCTTTTAATGCGAGATACATTTTTAAATTTACAAAATATATTCTGTGGCAACGCGAGAAATACTCTGTTTAAGTACATATTTACTTTCTGATTACAACACTAGGTTATAATTTATTTATCCCCTCCTATTACATTAAATTTCAACAAGAACATCAAAATATCATACATGATCAAGCTTTTCCCCAGGGAATACACGAAATCTAAGCAACACGTTGACATAATTATCTTCAAGTTAATATGTTTGCCCTACATAAGTACTTCTATGTCGAAGGCAATTAAGGTTAACTCGCGCGTCATATTTACGTAAATTATCCGAAAACATACTTAATTTTTGCGTTTTCAACTTTTATAAAATATCCTGCTATAACATTCATCATTATTAACCATTTTCCCAGAGGAAATGTAAATGAAATTTCAAATGAGATTATAATCATTATGTCTAAGAAGATTATGTGCTTACCTGTGCCCTTTTAAGAGTCACTTTTTCGTGTTTGAATTAAAGGCGAATTAATTTATCATGTCAAAAAAAGAGCCAGACGTTCTGAGAGTTCATTAAAAAATTTGCCACAACTCCATGCCGCCCCAGAATGAACTTTTCCCATTTCTCATTTTCTTAATTACCTAATCTTAGTTGAAGAAACGTCTGAAGTGCGATTGTTGCAAAGTCAAAAAAGTAAAAATAATAAGCATCTCAGCAGCAGCAAGCTTTAGTATTTTTTATCTTGTGGCACATTAAACTTGGCGAGAGGCCTCAAATAAAGTGAGGATCACGTACAAGTGAGTGATATCACGTCTACGGCTCATCAGCGGGTGCACGTGACGACTTTAGCACAAACAGATTTCACAACACGACCACCCACGAATGATCCCTTACGTACTTCTGGCACTTCCAGTTTTCACCAACGAGGGGAAATAAAAAGGCAAACTGAGAGATCTTATTAAAGTGGTAATGTTAATACGCAAAAGAGCGGCCCGCTACCGCGGCGCTACAAACTTTTCTTTCTCCTAACTTTATTACGCCATTAGAGATCGCGTGACGAAGAATCGCACTTTCGTCGTAATATTTATCTTGACAATTGTATCAGACACACATTTTTATCTTTCGTAATGTCAATATATTTTTTGGTTTCTTTAGAAGTTAACATTATGCATTTTAGCTTTAGATTCCCACAAGATTTTAAATTCATACAATTCGGGGCTCTCTATTTCTATTAACTAATACTTGGTTGAGAAAATTCGAACTTCTAGTTACCTACTTTAGTTTTTATTTCTTGAAAAGACTCAAAGTTGTAGAGAGAAATTGAAATAAAAGAAGTGCGGGACTCGTCTCGCAGAGGTTTATTACCGAAGAAAAGGTGATGTCCGTGGTTTTACCCAACTTCTTCTGTTTACCGAATGTTGCCAGCTAGGGCCGCCAACTTTTTAGCGGATTTTCGCAAATGAGATTTCACACGAACACGCCGTGTTTGGTTTGAATAAACTTAGCGAAGTTCCTTGTGTTTTGAAGCGAAAGGTCACAATGAAACTTTTTGATTAATGTTTCAATTTACATAGGTAAATGTTATGCTTCAACGTTTTAGACAGTAAAACCTTTATTTGTAGGTACTTTAAATTATTGGACAAAATTGAAATACTACCTACGAAAGACATCACCTACGTACCTAGTTTTTCTAGTTAATGATGCTTAAAAAAATAATCACTTTCTTTCTTTTTCAGTTGACATAGAAATGTGAAAAGTGGGTATATCCAGTAATGGAATACCTCTGCCTACCCCTTCGGGGATAAAAGGCATGATTTTTTTAATAGATATGCCAAACAAGAAGCTATTGTCAATAATTTACTTTTTCACTTCTCATGCTCTAAAAGTACGCCAATATAGCCCTACGAAGCGGGACTAAAGTGACCACTTTAGTCTCGGGAGTAAAAAGTAATTACTTTATTAATTTCCTTAACCCGTAAAACCACAATAAAATGTTATTTGATTTTGACGTTTTTTAGGGGGCGCGCGGGTGCAATTAAAATTCCGCGCGTTGTTCAACTTTCCCAAAAAAATGATCACCAAAAAAATACTACTTTGACTATCATCCTACTGTCAATGTATTTTTGTCTATGGATAGATTATGTGCTGCCACATGTAAAAAACAAAGGGGTACTATGAGTCCAAGTCATTCATTTCTGTTCGTAAATAAAAACTCGAACCTGTTTCGAGAATAATCACAGAATAATTGCTACCAATATTACCACAGTACTCAAATTTATAAACAATGTTACTAAACACCAACTAGAAAGATCGTATTATCGTCTAAGATAAACAACTCAACCTTTAGAGGCCACTTATGTTTATAATTGAACACCACTTGAAATCCGACACCGAAAATTTACTATGAAGTGGCCATTTTTTTTATGACTTGTCACATGGCGCGTGTTTGGAAGCGGTTTTCTATAAATAAAAACAAAAAACATGTGTAGCTTTGGATATCAACGGATTCCGAATTTATTCTAGATCACGGTAGTAAATTATATTCAATATCATGTATTTAATGGTGATACAAATAAGGTTTAAAGTCATCTGGGTAGGCCAGCCCGCCGGCGGGCTGCCGCTGCTTGACGGAATGGCGGCATTTTGTGCCAGCCCGCCGGCGGGCTCCTGGGGAGCATTGGGTTAATGAGATGTAGACAAACTCAAACAGCCAGTAAATATCTGTGGAGTGTGGACCATCTTCATTGCGAAAATGTGAAGAGATTTAGTTCCATGGTTTTTCTGCTTAGAAGGTGGCGCCATGTGTTTTAAAAGAGATTAAAATCTCTTTGTTAATCTGTGACAGGTTTAGAAGAAAAAATGCCCGCGAAAATTTCAGAATATTTGTCGAGTGTAGGTATTTGTTCGGTTTAAAAAAAATTGTACTATATTGACTATTTTTCTCGCACTCAAACTGAAAAGTACAGTTTACACCTCGAGACTAAACTACTAGTACGGAGGGTGCGGGGCAGCACCAATAGCATCCTGAAAGCGATCGGGGACAGGCTAGACTGTCCATTTATACTGTCTTGTTGTTCTCTGCATGTATCTTTCCCTTCATACCGGTTTTCTACGACATACAAGAAGCCTACATACCATATTTCAAGTTTCTAAAAGTGTCTTTGTTTCGGAAAAGTACGAATTTCTCTTTTACACCAGTTTTTATATTTTCCCGTGAGAATAAGATATTTTCCTGGAATAAAAAGTACCCTAGATGTTGACCCGGGTACTTATTTATCAGCCTACCAAATTTCATCAAAATCGTCCAATGGTTTTTGCGTGATGCGTGCACAGACAGACAGATAGACAGACAGACCAAAATTTTAAAAAATAGTATAATACTACCGATTCACAAATATATTATCTACAGATACGGCCCCGTTAGAGTTTTATTATATAGTCGACCTTTATATTATATTATTGTAATTATTTTCGACATCACGTCGTAAAACCAGTGTTAATAGTTTTAATGTTTTATCTTTTTATGTCATCTTGGAAACGACCTTTAATTTTAGCATTAAGAGTAAGTATATTGGAGAGCTACAAGTTGGGAACAGGGAGTTTACGTCTGTATACGTCATTAGGAGGGTTCCGGAGCCTAATTGCGCCGATGGCGCCTGTGCCGGAAGCTAAAAGATTGCGTCCAAACAGGACGCGACTTCGCTCTTCTCTTTATTAGAGAGACAGACGCTCAAAGGTGATTTCGTTTATGTAACATTCATCACAGCGATTGATTGAGGTGCCTATGGTATGTATATGTTTATGGTATCAACCAATGCAGTAATCAGGAGTAGTTAATCAAGAGTAAGCGGGACTCTACAGGCCTGAGTAAAGTTTTGAAATAAGGAAAATACAAACATGTTCCCTTACTGCTATGTTTAAGTACTAATATATTTTAATTAATGGTAGATAGAGTGAAGAATAATGTGATCCGAGAACGTTGCTGCCTAAAAGATGATACAGTGAATAGGACTGAAAGAGGAATGCTGATGTGGTTTGGTCAAATTGAGCTGATTAATAAAGGGCGCTTAACGAAACAAATATACAAGGGTGTTCGTCTCCAGGAGGCCTACTTAAATCGACCAGATCAGTCAAAAAGAAAAGGCAGATAAAGAGGACCAGAAACTGACGAGCATGCTTGAGTCGTTTGGATGTCTTTTCTTTTTGACTGATATATGGTGATTTAAGTGCGCCTAGGTCGACTTATATTAGATTAAAGCCTGTCACTTCAAGAAAAGAGAGATTTCTATTGGTGAAATAATTTTTAAAATCGGTCCAATAGTTTTTAAGTTTATAGAGCACAATAATGTTTTTTCGTTACAAAAACAAGAATCTTTCCTCTTTATAATATAAGTGTAGAAATGTAGATGTAGATATGAACGATGTATCGTCAATTGACACCAGTAATTAGCAGTTCATCGTTAGGGTTCCATAATTTAAAAAAAAACTCAGAGAGCCTGTTTGTTTATCTGGCATAGCAAAGCTATCGACTTGAAATTTTAAATTGTTTTAAAATGTTTGCCCAACTGAAAGGAAAAATACGGGGCCTACGGTCCAAAATGGGGTTTGATGTTCGGCATAAGTGGAATATTATTTTTGCGTGGTATTTCAAATATATTTTCATTTGTTTAAAATAATAGAGACTCTCCTTCCAAGGTATAGAACCTGTGTATAGAACTATCGGTCCGCCAGATCAAGTCACACTGTCCTGTTTTTTTTCATAACTATTTTCGGACGAAAGAGTGAGGGAGGTCCACAATATAACTTTCATTTTTGCTAGCTTCTGTCGACTTCTAACAATGTGAATGACGGCTTGCTCGCCTTCGAGGAGAGAGGCAATGATTGATGAGGGAATTAATTAATACGCCACTTCCTAGTGGAGGTTAGAAAAAAAACAAATTGAGTTTCCTTTTCATACCTACATCGAAATTGGTACCCATTTTGTTGACTTGGTTTGGATTAACTCATGTAATTATTGAGGTGTTTATCTTAATAGGCCTAATACTATTTAAATATGATTAATATAAAAAGATACAACCGTAAAAACTGCTTTACTTTTTATTGATTTGTACCTTTGGAAATATGGAACGCTAATGGAATTACAGCCATTTTATTTAGAAAACTAACCGGTGCTCTTATCCCAGTGCAGGCGTTGCCACGGATCCAGATTATTCCCGTTACAGTGAGAATTTGTAGAAATCCCTTTGTCGTGGTTGCCTACGGCATATACGACACCTAAATACCATATTTCATGTTTTTAGGTGTTATCGTTTTGTAGTATGTATTTCTCTTTTTAATTAGTTTTTATATTTTCCAGTAGGAATGACATATTTTCTTGTAGTAAAAAGTACCAGATGATAACCCAGTTACTCAGTTATCACCATACTTAATTTCATCAAAATTCGTACAGTAGGTCTTTGCGTGACGCGTGCACAAACAGAGAGACACAAAAACATTAAAAAAATTTGTTTGGTACCTTGGGGTCTGGGGTCAAACTATATTAAAATTTTCGGAATATTAATATTATATTTATATATATATTAATATTATAATATTAATGCAGTGAAAGAGCAGTGATAGCCCTGACGGTTAAAGAGCCGGCCGAAAATCAGTGAGGCTCGGGTTCCAATCCTGGCATGTACCAATGAGTTTTTCAAAAACTTACGTACATATTTATCACTAGTTCGACGGTGAAGGAAAACATCGTGAGGAAACCCGCAGGTCCCAGAATTAATTCTGAGACATGTGTAAATAGACCCAGTCCGGCGATGGGCTCACCACCTATCACGTTTAGGGGTCCAATGTATCTCGTGAAATGTGGGTATATATCCAGTAATGGAATACCTCTGCCTACCCCCTTGGGGATGAAAGGCGTGAGATTATATTATATTATTATTATAATATTAATAATTAATATCTTTAAATACAAGTATAATATCTGTAAATCACTACATAAGTAGTATAAAACAAAGCCGCTTTCTCCGTCCCTATATCCCTATGTCCCTATGTATGCTTATATCTTTAAAACTACGCAACGGATTTTGATGCGTTTTTTTTTAAATAGATAGAGTGATTCAAGAGAAAGGTTTTAGTGTTAGCATTGCACCCAGTGCGAAGCCGGGGCGGGTCGCTAGTATATAATAATTGGATAAAATTTTGGAAAATTAAGCATCAATAAAAAGTCACAAAGTCAGATATTTCGTGTTTTTTTCCGAACCCCTTTCGAAAGGGGTTTCGAGCCTCCCGTGATTAATGGACGACGCCTAAATCGATAACTATCTGCACAAAAATTTCAAAAAAATATTTTACATACCGACACGACCTGATTACAGTTTTATTAATATGTATAGATGTCAGATGTATAAATCAAGTTTAGTTCAAAATAAGTGATAGTATCTAGTGTCAAATGAAGGCATTAATGACGTCATCCATAAATGATGTCACACAAACTTCATGATTTTTTGACCCTCCCCAGGTCCTTGTCACAGCTGGTCACATTTGTGAGACGTTACCTACCTAAATTGCAATTTTACAACTAGACGTTGAATTAAAACAGCAGTTTCGTAAATAGCTTTATTTCCATTAAAATTGTTTTTAATAAAATCAACAACAAATCAGAAATTTGAAAAAAGTAACAAAATATTAGATTTTGAAATGTGACGTCACAAAATGTAGGGCTCCTCCCCCCCTTCTTGTCAAACAATGTCACAATTCATCCACCCCCTCCCCCCCTTAACGTGTGACGTAATTTATGGATGGCCCCCGAGCAAGAATTCTAATTTGTTTATTTCAAGTTTTTTTCTTTTTTTCTACTCTATATTTCTATATTCTATTTTTTTATACTATATAGATTAAGGAATTTAGACAGCTGTTTTTTTAAAGTGTAGAGTGTAGACTTTGTTTTTCGGTCTTGTATAGTGCATACCCTTTTTGTTAAAAAGATATTAAGTTTCATCTATTTAGGTGTCTAACTTGGAGTGTTAGACAAGTGGGCCATAAGTGAAGTTCCATAACCATATGGAACACTTATGATGGCCCAGACACAAATCGCTAGCGCCACTACGCTATTGAAAAAGTAAAAAATGTATAAAGCTTCAATGGAAATCGCGAAGTACTTCTAGTTAGAAAAATAGATTATATCAATCTTTTCTTTCGAACTACGCAAGAAAAACTGAGGAAATTAAACAAGACCACAGGCCATTACTATCCGACGAACGCCATATTTCTTAACCCTTTTTCTCGCCGTTCCAAAAGTTTTAATTAGTGCCAGAGGACATTATCCAGGCTCTTCTTACTGTCTTGGCCAATCGGATCTCCTTCCCGAAATATTGGATTTTACTTATAATGCTCATTAGCTTTTGTTCAAGTCTGACAGTATCTATCTATCGTCATTCTAAAATCGAATTTTAGGTTGTTTAATTGGTGAGGTTATTTATTTTTATAATAACTTTTGGCATTGTGTTTTATGTAGGCATAATAGTCGTTCTATTTCTGATATTAAATTAGTTTGAAAATATTATTTAATTTGGAACTTGAGCAAGCAGCAACAAACATTTTAATTAGGAAGCTTAAGCCTCGCTTTAAACGAAATGCTTAAAGTTGTCGTCGGTCGGGGCAAGTCAGTGCTGAAGATGCGCCCCCGTTTCGCTTAATCCTCGGCCGTTGGATGAATGAACATAATTTTCTGCACTTGACACCGTGTCTAGCTCTGTCATTGTGGGGCTCAACTACTCACCGTTTTGTTCATTTTTATTGCCGTCACTTGTTAATATATCTACATTTCTCTCACGTACCGTTGCCATTGTTGTCTTATATTGTACAGTGTTATCTTTATTGGAACGGGTTTATTAAGACAAAAGATTGTTTATATGTCTCAAGAATTTTAATCGAAAGCTTCATGAAATTTATTAATTTTAACAAAGTGTCACAGAAGTATAAAACATCATTTTGATTCGATATTTTTCCAACATGTTTGTATTACATAGAAACGTATAATATCGGGGGTTTATCTGTAAGAAGCTTTCGTAAGGTACAAAAATCTTTTCCGTTGAGAAATATTTAAAATGTTGAAAGAGGCTCCTATTGTTTGTATTCAGGGAGAATTGGCTTATGAAAGCGATTCAAATTTGCAAGAGATTCAATTTACATAACGAGCGATTTGTACCTCATAGAGATTAAACCTTCTTCGCCCGTTTGTTTGAAGACATCTACCTCGTTTTTCTTTGCAATAAGGATCGCCTTTTCTGATTTTGTAGGCGTAAGTACCTACTTTAAAACATCTTATGTCTTATAATTTCCTCACAATTTTGTCTTTGCCTACGATATCCCATGATGATTCCGAATCTATTTAAGTAGGTTACCCACAAGTAAACTCTTGTGGGTGTTCCATCATTGACCTCATATGTGTCCTCGGACTAGATAAAAGTCACTTTACACAAAAAATAACTTTAGCAGGTACTTTAGGTTTAGCTTTATCCCCGAGGGAGTAGGTAGGTATTCCATTCCTAGAAATACCCACGTTTCTCAAGTATATTCTTTGGACCCCTAAACGTTCAAACCCTATCAACGGACCGGGTCTGTAACATAATTAATTCTGGGACCTGCGGGTTTCCTCACAGTGTTTACCTTCACCGTCAAGATAGTGATAAAAATATGTATGTATAAGCTTTTGTAAAAACTCGTTGGTTCATGGCAGGATTCGAACCGGAGCCTCACGAATGAGAGACAGGCTCTTTAACCGCTGGGCTATCACTGCTGTTTTTTTCTTTTTCAGATACATAAATGACATCTTTATTCTAAAGTCGATATAGAAGAAAATGAAATTGTTGAAGTGAACACCAATATAAAAAAATATATTGGTATATGTAGCAATTCGGAACCATCAAATCGCAGATTTTATAAACTTTTTTATTTTCAAAAGATCAGATACAAAACGAGACTTTTCAACAGTAATAAATGTAAATGATGCCGACGACGTGCGATTAAAGGGAGACAGAAAGTGCCATTCCCAATGGACTATGCTTTTCTCTTTCTATTCAAAGTTTTAATTAGAGTCAAATATCATCGTTAAACTAAATGATACTTCTATTTCTGCAACTTGTTTGCAATAAGAAGTAACAATTACAAAAGTAGTAATTGCTGCTTCCGAGGAAATCTGACAATTTAACGTTCGAGGACATTTAAATAGGATAGAAAGGATGTTAAAAATCTAAACTTTAATTTTGTAGGCAAGAGATATAATTTCTTACTACTTGTTAGGTTTTGGATCATGAGTTACGGATAATATTAAATACCTGTTATAAAGATTTTATATAATTATTACTAGGACAAGCTTTTAGCTAAGTAAGGATTTTCATTATTGTTGAAAACCAATCCATCTCATTTTTGTTTGCTTATTAAGCTACAGATACTAAGAACATTTTTGAGGTTCATAATTTTAAAATTGAATATGACTTACCATCAGGTAACCCGTCTGCTCGTTTGCCCCCGTTTTTATCATAAAAAAAAATATGTATACATACATACATATGCTCACGCCTTTTTCCCGAAGGGGTAGGCAGAGACAACAGCCCGCCACCTGCTACGATCCTGGCATATCACGTGCCTCATCCACATCCATCAATCGGTTCATTATACAAGCTCGTTGGTTTCGGGTACTCTTTATCTGGCTTTTTTTCAATACATCGCCGATCTGATCGATGTAAGTACGCCTAGGTCGCCCTCTGCCAACTCGGCCACTCACAATCCCCTTATATATTTGTCTCGTTAGACGCCTTTCATCCATCCGCTCGACATGTCCAAACCACCTGAGCATTCCTTTCTCAATCTTAGTCACTACATCCTCTTTCAAGCCACAACGCTCTCGGATTACACTATTCCTCATTCTATCAATCAATCGTACTCCACTCATGCTTCTTAGCGAGTGCATTTCTACTGCATTTATTCGACTCTCGTGCTTCTTCTGCCATACCCAACTCTCGCTACCATACATTAAGGTAGGAACCAACACCCCATCATGAACAGCCAGGAGTGCGATTTTTGAATCTCACTGGTGATATCAAAATCACCGGTGACTAAAATTATCACCGATGACTTTTAAGTCACCATTTTCCAAAAGCCGTATTTTTGAAAGTCACACGATGTTTACCAACATGCAGAAATTTTACAATGTCAGTCAGAGACAATCTTCCCGTTACGTTCCTTTTTACGCAGATGTTATAGTGTTGCCCTTGATATCGGTTTTTATTTTCTCATACTATAACTTAAAAAAGATTCATCAAATTGGTCAATCGTAAAACGTAACGTATTTGTCAGTGTCATGTAAACGAAAATTAAAGTTTTGAATTGAAAAATTCACTTAATTCACTAGAAAAGGACGAATAAAGAGAACATAACACAGATTTTACAATTTATAAGAAAAGGTATGTACACTTGTTAGTGGCATATGTTTTACAAGTATATTTAACTTAATAATTGTATTTACTAATAACTTGGATATTGTTTTATTTAATTGAGAGGTTTTTTATATTTTCAATAAATCGTCGCAATCACGAAATATCACAATCGAGCCCCGCTGCTAATTCTTCCGAAAAACATACTTTGGCACTTTTGGCAGATGTCACATACGTTAACTGTCAAAAACAATCACATGGTGATTTCAATTACGAGTGGGTAGGGGCACTCGTAAATCGATATCATAGGTATGACAAATGTAAGTCACCGATGAGTTTCAAAAATACGAACTTTCGGAAATCACTCACATCGGTGAGAATTAGTCACTTGGTGAGATTCAAAAATCGACCCCCTGGCGTGCTTTTTTAGTCACTTTCTGGCTCCTCATGAAGGCGTGCAATGCACCGTTTACCATATTACCTGCATTCACCCTCCTTTCAATATCACTATCACACTTACCGTCTCTACTAAACTTACTTCCTAAATACACACAAAGTAAATATGTATGAAAAGTAACCTAATCAACTAAGTAACCAATAAAAATAGAAAAATCTTATAACCCAATACCTAGTCTATTGGGTTATAAGATTTTTCCATACACATAATTTTTCATATTATATTGCAGTAACTAGATACTATTCCTTTTTCTGTTTAGCCGAATCAAAAAAGGACCTACGTTACGCACTCGCAGTAGGATACATAAATATTTTGCAACTATCCGGTACAAAAAAATATATCTAGAAAACACACGTGTCATCTTATCATGATGGAATACTATTTATTATGGAGTTTCTTTCCATTTTACTGCTTTTTTAACGATTACCAGATTTTTTCGCAGGCGTGTTTCGCGTACAATCATTACAATCATTCATTGTTGATGAGCCAACGTGGTTGAATGCGAAAATTAAATTCGTTTTTTAGGGCTTTGTCGTCAATATAAGAAAGCCTTTGTTATTCCATTATGCCTGTATCGTATTGGTCCTGTCCTAGCTAAAGTAATTTTTTTTGAATGTAACTTTATTATATTTATCGAGACATACACAAAACTTGTAATCAACTTATCAGGTCGAAAATAGAAGTTTTTAACTTAATTACAGGTTTGAAGTCCGAGGCAATGAGTGGGCTGGAACATGACAAACTATTAGGCATTTTTATTATTTTATACTTAGGTATTTTTTTACTTATGTTTTTTTTTTCATTAATCTGCATCTACCATTTACAGAGGAAACTAATTTAAATACTATTTGTGTGCGAGGGTGAGAGAGAGGGGGGGTGTGTGTGTGTGTGTGTGACCTGTCATATCACGTTTTGCTTTCATCCTAAAAATATCTTTCTAATGTTGAAGTTGAACGAAATATTGTTATCAGAAATACAAAATAATTAGTCAAAAATCAGGGACATCAGGATCACTCCACTTTGTCAGCTTAATATTACTCGTAGAAAGACCAAAATTATTTGAATAAATTGGTAATCAAAATTACATTGTATAGTTAATATAGTATTTCCAAAATAAAACCTTATCTAACTTTTTAAATAAAATGATTGGGAATTTTAAAACTAGAGGCAGCAGTTGTCAAATTCATGCTGATGGAGCTCGCGCGTCGTCGGTTTCTACTAATTGGATGTAACTTTTCAATAGTTGCCCACCGATGGGTGCCGTCATACGTCCCCTGTGCAGCATTGTGTATTTCCCACATGAGTGCTCGCCATCATTCACGCTGCGTCCACTGAATTCTCATGATCGGCCAATTAATTTTATTTCGGGACCAACGACAACTGAATTACAAATTGTCACGTGTGGTATATTTTTATGACCCGTCAAGTATCAAGATGTGCTTATAATAGGATTAAGTATATAATATTTTTTGACGCTTGACTGTATAGCAAGGACCAATTAAATAAATTATGGTAACTTGCTTAACGTCAATTGTATTTATACATTTTATTTCTGGTATTCTCGTCATGGATAATGAAAAGAATCATTGTAAAGTATACGAAAACCAAGAGTAAGTCATTTTATTTGTCATTTGGCATTTATCACCTGCTCCCAGCTATGTAAGACTAAGTTGAGCTCAGGGCGTTATTTCATAAAGTAAATATTTATGAGGGAAAGGAGTTTTCCTCGCGCGTCCTCCGGTAAGCCGCCTGATCCGAAAAGACATAAACCTCCAGGGATTCAGTTCTAAGTTCACAAAGGCAACGTTCGGTATTTTTTTATTTTTTCTTGGATGGAATGTATTTTCTATTTTGGTTACATTTTTCTACGCTTTCCTGCTTTTTATTGTATAGGAGTGCAAGGTGACACAGGCGTTTATTTGCAGGTAGGTACTCCTGTGGTTTCAAATATACAACGCGTAACAGAATAAGCGCAACTGCTCATATACCCCAATTAGTATATTAATATAAAAAAATATGATGCATTCGTTCTTTAGCTTTGCCTAACCAATGTTTATAACTAATTAATTTTTCGAAAAAAATTAAGACATATTAAAATTAGCTGAAATGGATTAAGTAGTCAATACTGAACAAATAATTTCAGGAATTGCGCTTATTCTGTTACATATTGTATATTATATGTGGTATGTATTTTATGATGAATTATATTAAAGACAGAAGTGTGTATACACTGTCCTCTAACCTGTGTTTACTGAGACAAGGCCAAGTGAAGCTAAGTGGGGTGGAAACAGGGATTACATTGAACCCCTCGGAGGTACATCACAGTCATATTTGATCTGGCAGTCTCACGGGTGAGCTAACACATGTTTTTCCACAGAACTGACTCATGTGTTTTTATATATTAAGTATACACAAGGTAAGATTTTACTGATAATATCGTGTAGAACTAGAATCTAAGATATATATTATTTTGTATTTATCTTTAATATACAAATACTAGCAGGTTTTTTGCCTTAGTTTGTAGAAGCCCTAAAGGAAGGGACAAATATTTGTGACCATGATAAGAATACATAAGAATTCTGTTTTGGTACCTATATTTATATAATTTTGTTTTGGAACCTATATTTATATAATTTTGTTTTGGAACCTAAGTATATTTAGTAGCTGTTGTTCAGTTCCCATTTAGCTGTGTTAATTTTAAAACTAAGACCCAGAGTAAATTTTAAAAATCGTTATAGTGGGGCATAATCGTAGCTTTAATTATACAAGGAAAACCATATATTCTATGTGTATTCGTATAGGCTAATATTTAGAAAGAAAACCAAAATTACAATTTAAAAAAAAATGCAATGTAAAATGTTCAAAAAATGAATGACAGCCGCGTTTGGAACAATCCTCTCAGAACGTTATTTCAATACTCCCAACTCGTTATGCTTTCGACTGACAAGTTACGAGCATATAAAACCTATCAGATTGCATGGCACGTCACGTAGATGTACATCGAGGCTAGGACTATGAGTAGGCGCACACGAGCCAAACACGACAGCCAAAAACGGCAGTTTTGACGACACACAGCCGGTTAGAACTGAAGGCAACGCACGCCCCTGGTCATTATATGAATGGATGGATTATATGTATATTTAAATAGAGAGATAGATACATTCTAAAACTGTTTACAGGTACACGAAATATAATTTAATTGAAATGAATAAAGTAGCAGACACCCATATTTTGTGCCGATCATCGACCACAAGTGGCTGTCACGTGCTTCAACTTCTTTTGTAGCCCCTCGTTAGTTAGGTGGTGGTGTTTGTGGCTATGAAGCTATGATACTCACCGTGCTTGCCGGTGTTAGCGGCCGCGAGCGCGGTGCTAAGTACCAAGAAGTGTACCAGCATGCTCCCTTCTCGCGCTGCGGGTGCACATCGAGCTGCAAGCGCCCCGCACTCTTTTACATCTAGAACAATTAAATTCATTTTTATTGAGATACATAAAGGCCGTGGTGGGAGGAAGAGTACCCCTAAAATTGATGATCGCAAAATTTTGCGAGGGAAACATTTATTTTTCAAAAAGTTTTATGTTTTACGTTTATGCAAGAGTTTCATATTTCTAGACCCTCATAGAAAATTACTTACATTTACAAAAAAAATCTGATTTGCTGACCATTTTACAATTAGGTATATTCTGGGCTCGATTCTGCATTACAACGACTAAAATTATTTTAGTTTAGTCCTGTCATTTTCTTTCTCCTAGAAAAGAAAAGAGACGAGAGATATTTAGTCCTGTCAAATTAAAATTAGTCCTGTCAACTAAGGCGTGTTTAGCAATTTTAGCGACGATGTAAAAAGGTCATGGATAAAAGTGACAGATAAGCAAAGTTAGGTGTTTTTTACATGTTTGACATTACTCTTCAATTTATGGTTTGTTTCTGTCCTTTTTCCTCCGTATTCTATGGAGAAGGATAGGCTACCTGCAGAATCGAGTCCGATGTTTAGCTACGAGTATTTTTGAGAACTTTAGTAATAATATTAGCTATGTTATTACCTAAAGTATCCTAAAGCATTCTGTTTGAAAGTCTGTGACTTCATACGAATTCCGAATTGATGGACAGGGAAAAACACACTAATGTAACACGCGTGATCTTGCCATTCATCCCCACTTAATTGGGTAATGCGTATTTATGAATGGCAATCCTGATTTGTACTGAAGTGAGGTTGAGCGAAATTTAGTTGGGGAACAGTCAATACCCGACTCAGAGCCTGTCCATATCGTGCACAAGCTTCAAATAAGTAAAAACTCTGTCCGAGTATTGTGAATACGTAAAGTTAATAAAAGGGGAAATATTACATAATAGAAGGTGATTTTATTCCTTGTTTTACACTACATTCAAATAAAATAAATGTTTATGACAATATTAATACAATGTAAGTATAATTTTTATTTATGTTCCTTGTCGCACGTTACACTTGTTACTCCTGGCAAATGAGAGCTTGGTCGCAAAAAGTGTCTCTCGCCGTCATTGAAAGGTCAATGCTGGAGATAAACTAATCTGACGAATAAAGAAGGTAAAAGTATATTATTATACTATTTATTAATCTATTATGAATTGTAATAAATAATAGTAACTTAGGGATTTGGTGTCGTTTTACCTACATTTTAGTTACTTTCTTAAGGACAATTAATAGAAGAAGTTAATGAGGGAAAAAAAGAATCAAGTCAAACAAGAATACTAAGGTTATTTATATAAGTAAGTTCCTTTACAATTATAATATGTAAGTATGTCCTAAATGTACTAAAAAGTTTAATCCAGCACTTTAAATTCAAATAATGTAACTACTTGCAGTTGCAATGAGTTCTCGTATATGCCCAGCACGGAGGTTCTCGCCGTAAAAATGGAATTCCCCGATCGTTTTCAGCTCACATACCGTTCCTAAGATACCTACTTACTGTTGGTGTATATGGCTTAAGTAGAAGCCTTTTACAGTTCAAGATTTCGATTGAAAAAGTTATAAGTACTCAAGTAATCTCATAATGGCGCGAAGAGAGCTCTGAGAAATTAGTTAAAATAGACAGTTGTTAATAAATTCTCGCAATTCCCTTTCAGACGTCGTAAAACTGTGGGTAAGTAGGAATGGAAACAAGTGCCTATCAGAGTTTTCGTTGTGAAATAAAATATAATTCCGTTGAGGAACCGGGAGCGGTTTGAATAACAACTCTTTAATTGAAAGTTTAGCAATTTGCTCCTACCCTCTCGAATGGACCCGAAGGAGCGCGGGGCAACTCTCATCCACCGCGTTTCAAAATTGAACGTAGGCAGATGCTCTTAATTACCGGTCCAGATGCTGGCCGCCTCCCCGCTTATCTTGAGATGAACCTCCACCTCGGAGGCCACTAGCGATATTTGCCCGCTACGAAGTGTTTAAATGACTTTTTTCAGAGCCCAATTCGTATGCCGGCGCTGTCGGTAATTATGAAGTTACATAATCCGGGGACTAATCCACTAATTAAAGTATCGACACAAAAAGTTTAATTAGCGAATCGTTTTAATTGCGAAGATTACAGCATCTAATTAAATTTTCTTCTGTATTACAAGTATCTCGTCAAAACCATAGAATACAGCCTGTTTATAATCGTTTGCATATCTACTGCGGGATAAGCCGCAACATGATCTCTAGTGGAGAACTTATAAAAGTGGGTTTGAGTTTTCCAATAATGTTCCGTAAGTGCCCTCCACTCTGAGATATGAGCCGTAGTCAAATAGAGAGATAGCTCAATATAAAGACGTCGTTAGGTGGGCGCGGGCGGCGGGCGACGGGGGCCCGCTACGTGCGGTGTCACACGAGTGAATCAAACTTCCCTTTACATTTTATCTAACTGCAAGGGCGGCCGAGTTTATGTTCCTCGCCCTACTTGATTTAGTTTTGATAGCGGAAGGGAGCGGCTTTTAGATAAATGATTTCCAGCCGCCTCGTGCCGAGAAGTGGTTCCAGTTCCGAGTTGAGGATTTGCAACAATGTTTCATTTATCGGTTCTTCGAGTTTTCGGTGAATTTGGTGCAGCGTTTAGAAGGAATGTAAGTAATGAAATGGATAGATTGCGTCCGTAAGGGATGCTTAAGTGGATTAAAAAACCACTAAGAACGACAGATGGGGTATTTAATGTAAGTATCCCATTCTATCCTATAGCGGGAATGGCACCCGTCATTATTATTTATATTTAGGGTAGATAGCATTTTAGTTAAATTGATATCTTGATCATACGATTTAAATTACAATCAGTTATTGACAAAGTTTTGCATATTGTGTCATTTAATGGTGTTTGAGCTAACTTAAAATACATTACTGCAACGGCCAGCAAAAGAGGCATTGATGGACGAACGTGTAAATAAGTCCCGAGGTGAAGCCGGGCATTCGCTGTCAACAATAGCTTAATTACAACAATAGCTACTACGAGTATACTCGTAGTGCGGCAGCAAACGTGTTAAAGCACATAATCTTTGTCTTTCCTTATATCGTAAAAGCTGTCACAACGCATATCCAACACACGTAGGAACGATGGGTTACTATGAAGTTTGGATCATCGTGGCTTGGGCAGGTAACCGGTACCAAAGAAGTTTAAAGTAGCACCTTTTTATTTTCTTTTATAAAATAAGGAAGGTCTGGCAGTAACGGCTCCTAGACTAACCCCCAGTTTCCGAAAGGCAAATCAAACTAAAATTAGCTGAACGACTGTTAAATCTCATGCTAAGTGGTCTGATGATTGGTTGTTGAATTGCGATATGATTTTTTTCAACCCCTCAGAACAGCTGAAATGAGATTTAACAGTCAGTCAGCTAATTTTATTTTAGTTTGATTCGCCTTTCGGAAGCTGGGGGTAAAAATCTTTGTAGATGAAAATAATTATTACTTAATTTTTTACAATGTCAAAAAGCAAAAGAATGTCAATATAAAATATCTGGGGGTGGTCAATCGCTATTGTGCTATTGTGCAATGAGTATTCCAAATATCAAATATTTTTGTCCACTTTCATTCTATTTTTACTTTGAATTCATTTCGCCCTCTTTTTCTTGGACAAACTGTTGCGTTCGCGACTTAAGTATATTATTTGTAGGGGGAACTTTTGACATCTCACTAAACATTATTTTCGTACATACTGTCCGCACCTCTACACTTATATACTATTTATAACAAAGGAAACTTTGTAATAACATCAATATTATTTTGGTTCAATGAGTCTATTTCATTTAACAATATGTCCCGTAGCAGTTCTGCTTGTATACTAGTTTCTCCTTTGTACTAAGTTTTAAGTTTGATTGTGTTACTTAATTTTTCATTAAACTTAGGTAGCTTTTATTATTATTTTGGTAATCAAATAAAAAGGCTATGGAAGAGTGAGGTCTTCTAACATAGGTATTACTAAGATACCTACTTAAAAGAAATCCTCTACAACTAGATTGTAATAACCTGTAATTTACGGAAATAAATTATTTTGTATTTCTCTATCTATAACGTTATAAGAGGCTTTCCTCCTAATTTATTTAGACTTTTGACTTACCTATACTCGTAATGCTGACTGTAAATACATAAAAGCGAATGTTTTTGTTTGAATGCTGTGATAATATAATCTTACCAGTATTAGGTATTAGCATCTACTTAGAATAAGAAATGATATAACCTAACATATAGAGCAAGTAAAACTATGTAAAAAAGTTGAAGACTGTTGTAAGTATATGAATGAAATATAAATTTAGAGACACAGATTTAGAGGAATGTTTACAAGAGATTTTCTTATAGTAGTCTTAGCTTAGCTGATCTCAAATAAAACATTCTCTTTATTCTTCTCATTACATAAATTAAATATAAAAAAAAAACTAAATGCTGGCCTCATTCTTACGCCAGTCCCCGGGAATATAAATAATAATATTTTCTTTAGTTTCTCCATCGTTGACGTTAAATTAATGAACTTCAATAAAATTATTAGATACCTAGTACCTACTATCTGCATTATATATTTATTTTAATTAAATCAATTCATTGATAGGAATCGCTATCATCATCATCAGCTTATACTAGTCCACTGCTGAATATAGGCCTCATAGAGCCCTGTCGTATAATCAGACGAAATTAATTGTTGTTTTTTACAGCACACGCATATAAGACTAATCTTAGATTCGTCCAATGAAGAGAGGAAGATGAGCAAGGATAGCCCAACGGTTTAAAAGCCAGCTGCTCATAGGTGAGGCTCCGGCTTGAATCCTGGCATGTATCAGTAAGTTTTTCAAAAACTTACGTACTTACATATTTATCATTATCTCGGCGGTGAAGGAAAACCTCGTTGGGAATGCAAGTCTCAGAATTATTTCTGAGAATCGTATAGCATCACCGCGGTCCGGCGATGGGCTCACTACCTATTACGTTACGGATACAAAAATATGCTAGTGAAACGTGGGCATTCCGGAAATGGAATAAATAAATAAATAAATTGTAGGACACAATTCGCACACGGTTATTTAGTCCCAAATTAGGCAGGGCCTGTACTATGGGTACTAAACAACTGATAAACATACTTAAATAAATATTAAACGACCAGACAAGAAGCCAGCAGACATGTTCATGCACACAAATGTTGGCCCCGAGCGGGGATCGAACCCGCGACCTCCGACTCAGAAGGCAGGGTCACTACCAACTGAACCAACAGGCCCGTCAATACCTCTGCCCGTCCCTCGGTGATAAAAGGCGAGAGATTTTTTATGTATTTATTTTAGTTTTTGTTAAATTAAGAGAAAGGGCAGTTGACATACGCTAGAATGTTCACTGTAGGTACTCACACTTACAATAAGCGTGGACGCGTGCGAGAGAGAGAAATTTTTTCATATAGTATACACACCTCAACTCATACTATGTTCTGGCAAATAAAGACATTTCATTTCATTTCATTTCATTATAGTCCGCTTATACACTACAAAACGCAATATTATGTTCATTTGCTTTTGTTGTACGTGCCCGCATTAGTGAACCGATTTGTTCCCGATGGTTAGATTTTTATTATTTATCTTTGGGATACCACCTGTAAGCGGTTACAGTATACCACATGCCATCAAAAACAAAATTTGTAAAAAAACCCAAGTCTCACAACTCAGTTCTTTTACCGTAAAAAGTTGTGAGATCCATGTAATACCAAGTCGGTTAATTTATTAAGTCCTTGCTGAGGGACCTTCTGTCTTAAGTAATTATGTAAATAGCTAACCTAACAACATCTTATAGTGACCATATCATTATTAAAAATCTTTCATATTTTAAATAAATAGATTGACTTGGCAATCGCACTAAACAATCGCATGAAAACTTAATGTATCTCACAAGTGCTACATATTATGTTAAATTAGATTGTTTAGTGCGATGGCCAAGTCAATCTGTTTATTTAAAATATAAAAGATTTTTAATAATGATATATTTTTTTTGTTAATGGTTATGGTTAAATAATAAATATGGTTACTATAAGACGTTGTTAGGTTTGCTATTAACATAATTACTTAAGAAGACAGAAGGTCCCTCAGCAAAGACTGAATAAATTAACCGACTTGGTATTACATGGATCTCACAACTTTTTACGGTAGAAGAACTGAGTTGTGAGACTTGGGTTTTTTTTACAAATTTTGTTTTTGATGGCATCTCATTTCTTTTTGTAGATAGTCTTACTTTTTTCCTTTCCGGTACCTTTTACTTCTTGTATACCAACAACTGATTCTTGCTCGAAGGTAAAGAAAAACATCTTAAGGAAACCCCCCGGTCCCAAAATTAATTCTGAGGTCATGTGTATACGAAATTTCAGCTCAATTGGTTATGTTCCAGCTTCATCATCACACTCTGGTTACCATCTAGAAACAAAGTTCTCGTCATGACGAATCAAACGAGCCCAAACTCGATGGGGTTGTGTCATTTAATTACCGAGTTCCCATGGTCATCTTCCAGCTCCATCAGCAGACTCTGGTTACCATACCACCAACGTATTTGTCAAGACGAATCGTACGAGCGCAATCTCGAGGGGTTTACGAGTAGTCATTGAGGAGTTGCGATATCCACCTCCTTGCACCATCATCAGATCAGCTCGGTGGTACAATAATATTGCATTGTGACCAAACTTACATAAGTATACCAAATTTCAGCTCAATCAGTTGAAGATATCTGCTTCAAAATTGAGTTGCATATTTCACTTGAACATGTAATTTTGTAATCCTTTACAATTATTATGGGATTACAAAGTTATTTATGCAGTTGGTGCATCTAGAAACCTAGACCGAAATTGCAAAATATTTGAGTTTTTTCTTGATTTATACACTAAACCTTGTATTCTAAATTTGAAGCTTCTACGACTTCTAGAAGTGCCTTAGAGTTTTGATGATCGGTCAGTGAGTCAGTGAGTGACAAAATTAGGAAACTTTGACTATTTATAATTCTATAAAACTACTGGTTCAAATTGGATGAAATTTGAAGTATACTGTGTTTATACAATGCATGCTTGGTTACTAAAAATTCAGGCTTCTAGGGTTATCCACAACGAAGTTATAGTGGGTCGAAAATGGCCTGAATCGCTTCGAGAAAAGGATGGTACGGCCGTGCCGCTTGTTGCTCGACTTGGCCGGGGCACTACCGTGCGCCCAGATATCTTTATTGGTGTGCAATAAAGAGTTTTTAATTACTGAGTAACATATTGGACGAATTCAACATGTTAGTTGGTATGTCCCTTCAATCTATTTAATTTGGATACAGTTCCTAATGCCTGCATTACTAAACAAACCGATTGTGTGTGGTAAAATGTATACTAACAATCAATAATAGGTTTATGTACTCAATCTCTGTTCCGCGCGATTTCATCCGAGTATTGTTGGTAATTACCAATTACCAACAATACTCGGATTGAGAAATGTTAGGCCTAATTAGTAACTACGAGTATAATAATATGGCAGTGCTATGATCAAAACGCTCTGTAGGGATTCGTGCCAGCAAAATGTGTTAATGTTCGGTTCTAATCAAAGAGTCGTTAGCCACGGGCTCAGCAGTCGATTACGACTATCACGACTGTTACGACTATTGCGGGATACAATGGGAACTAGCGACACTTCCCAGCGATAAGGGGGGGACGGAAGTGGGAACACGACACGATCTACAGACGGTCGAGGATGTTTTTTCGACAAATTTTTGTTTGAAGAGAATTACAGTAGGTATAGCTATCTACACTAGTTATAATTTTTTTTATAGTAGAGCTGTGACATTCTTCTGTGTTAGATAGTTTTAGATGTTCATAAAATATATAGAGGGATATAAATTGTGATATGTATTTTGGTTATTTCAAGATTTATATACTTTACATGGTTATAATAAAACTTTATTGAGGCCGTGTCTGTACATAAAATATATATTTTTTAATTCTTCAGTAGTATAGATAGCTATCGATGTAGATATCAAAACACAAATTATTGTTTTTGTCTGTCTGTCTGGTTGTGCACGCATCGCACAAAAACTTCTGGACGGATTTTGAAGAAATTAGGTATTGAGATAACTGAGTATCTGAGTTATTATCTAGAGTACTATTTGCAGCGGAAGAATGACTCGTTCCCACGGGAAAATAAAAAAACTGGGTAAAATGATAAATACTTACTACCTACTCCGAAACTATAAAACCTAGAAACTTGAAATGTATGTAAGTATCTTATATGTCGTAAGCAACCACGGGAACGGGAATAAACTGGTTCTAAGCGGGCATCGCATAATTTAATAACTCTATTCAGCAAGTTGAGATATAATGTGTGACTAGAATGGATAAAATTAGGAAGTAATACTTACGATGAAAGTAGCACCAGGGGCGTAGAAAATTCTTTACAGCTGCAACAGCAATACAGCGCCAAAATCGCACAACTTTTTTTTTTTTTATATAAACTGTGGGACACAATTCACACACACGTTTATTCAGTCCCAAACTAGGCAGAGCCTGTACTATGGGTACTAAACAACTGATAAACATACCTACTTAAATAAATACTAAACACCCAGACACGAAGCCAACAGACATGTTCATGCACACAAATGTTGGCCCTGAGCGGGATCGAACCCGCGACCTCCGACTCAGAAGACAGGGTCACTACCAACTAAGCCAACAGGCCCGTACTTAGTGTACTAGTTACAATGATGCGATACGTCCCCAATTAATCTTCATTAATGGCTCGCTTAAGCGATGTGCGGTCGACATCAAAGTCAGGGAAATACAAGATGCGACCTCACGTCCCCATTGTCTCGTTGCGTCTAAAGTTTGAACTGTACTAATGTGTGTAGTTATAGCACAGGTTATATGCATTATGTATATACAAATGCTCAGTGTATGGAAGGCTCTTTAATTTTGTGAAAAGAAGATAGATTATTTCTTCATGTGTTGCTAGACGTGTGTTAGTTTCTTATAATATTCGTAGAGGCTGTTATCAAATAACTTTATGAAAGAAAGATATTAAGGATCTTTAATATACGAGTATATATTTATACACTGTACCTAAAGTTAAAATGACAATATAGTCGTTAGATTACCTAATGTTTCTTTTCCATTAATTTTATTGTTTTTCTACATAAGTACAAAGCTGAAAGTACAATAAAATATAAACATTTATTCCCCATCCAATTTTGCTCAAGATGGATAATGACAGTAAAACCATGAATAATGAGAACCGTTAGCCAGTCATTAATCAAAATAAATCTTTTCGATATACACTGGAATTGTTTATGCTCATTAAAAAATTATATACTTACACTCATTATTTCAAATGAGAGTGTAGGGGAGTATAACTATAATAATTATCCATTTGCACACATTACAAAGAAAATAGATATAATAGCAATAGTACATGTTGATGTTTAAGGTTAAAGAATAACTATGTTTGTTTATTAGTTTTCTTCAAATGAATAAGTACATAATTACCTGTAATATATTAATGTTTTCATGGAAATTTATTCACAAGGCTAATTAAAAAATATACGTTTAATTTGCAATAAAAAGGTTATTAAAGCAAATAGGAGCACTTTTAATTTACGACGTAATTTTCACTCAATTTCATGAGCCTAAAAATCGACTGAACATTCTTGAGACCTGTAATGAATGTGAAATTAATGCAAACTGGCCGACCATAAATCTCCTGAGCTTTGGGGCAAATAAAACAAAAAATGAGAATTACCAGTTTGATAAAACAAAAACTTTGTTTGGCAAGAGCCCCAGAGGACAGGGGCCTAAACTCTGTCGGACCTGCTCGACTACGTTTCACCTCTACATTCCAATTTATACTTTTTATGCCTGGACGCGTACTGTGAGGCTCATTTATTCCAGTTAGGGCGACGTATGTGTGCAAATATAATAAAAAATAACGGATTTATTTATAATTGGTCACTACAAGTGGTTTACAAATAAAAACCTTGGCACAAAAAACGGGCCACAGAAATCTATCTTTCATACATTCGAATACACTAAGCTTATTTGATTCTCTGTCATAGTAATATTTGAGTGAACTCTGATGGTAACAACATGGATAGAGTGGTTTACAAATAAAAACCTTGGCACAAAAAACGGGCCACAGAAATCTATCTTTCATATATTCGAATACACTTAGCTTATTTGATTCTTTGTCATAGTAATATTTGAGTGAACTCTGATGGTAACAACATGGATAGAGAAGGTTCAAAATGCTGTAGAGGTACCATCAGACAGGCTAGTTAGACCACATACTGAGTGAGAAGGTACTGAGGTAATTTATAATCTACACAGTGTACAGCTTTTTGGACCGGGCCATCTGTATCTATTTTATGAATAGCCACCATCAGATCTGCACTACATAGTATAAAACAAAGCCGCTTTCTCTGTCCCTATATCCCTATATCCTTATGTCCCTATGTCCCTATGTCCCTTTGTATGCTTAAATCTTTAAAACTACGCAACGGATTTCGATGTGTTTTTTTAATAGGTAGAGTGAATCAAGAGGAAGGTTTTAGTGTAAGCATTGCACCCGTGCGAAGCCGGGACGGGTCGCTAGTTTCTAAATAATACATTGAAGGAAAAAGTGACACCGACTTTGCACGCCGGTTTTGTGCAACTAACACTTAGTTATTTGAGCCGTCTGAATCATTTCTTATTCATTAAGTTTCTTGAATACTATTATTTATAGTAAGTAGTACCTGATTGCGAACTCTTGATTAAATCTGGATAATGCAATTTCTCTGTATACTTGTTAAAAACCATAATGATTGTAACTTAACTCCTCTGTATTCCTTTTAATTCTTATTAACAGAAAATTACTTTTACTTTATAATAAAGTCAGCTCAACTCTTAACCTTCGGTCAGTCGAGCATATTTTGTTTACGCGGTTGGTCATGTGGGGTCTCTGAAGACCCCAAAAAGAAATCAGCCTAAAATACCTTTTAAATCAGTTTATCCTAATTATATAAGCAAATCATTGGTGATTAACTTAATTACAATAAAACTACCACTAGTTGCGTAAACATATTTTTTTTATTTCTGCCTTAAACTTACTATCTAAAAATAGGAACATAAATTTCTCTTCTTCAGATCACAATCACAAAAAATATATTAAAATCTAACTAAATGAAGGAACTTCTCCTTTTTATAAATTTATATGCGATAACACTAGTATATACCGCCTTTCATCCGGGTATATACCGACTTGACTTTCTTCATTATCATTACCACTGTAAACATCGTTATTTTCATCCTCTAACCAGCTTAATATACGACGTTGTTGTTCTTCGTTCATTTCTAGTTAATAAAATCTAAAACAAAAATACATAAAAAACCTGCTACTAAGGAAATTTAAATTAATAAAATTAATTAAATTTTACTTACGCGGTTAGTCCCCTGGGGTCTTTCAAAGCCCGTCCACACAAACCACGTATGTATCTCGCTGCGCTTACGCGCGATCTGAAGTTAGCGGCGATACGCAGAAAATATAATTCAACTTAGGAGGGTACCTAAAATATTGAATAGCTAAAATGGTTTTAATACAAAGATATTATATATAGAAAGACGTAGATATGTTACTAGAGCACGGAAAATGAGGCCGACAAATGTAGCTAATTAACCACATTTTATTTAGTCGCATTGTATTTCAAGTCGTATTTTAAGCGCAACTCTTAACAGATAGCTCTCTTTTTCTTTATTATTCGTTCCGTATCATCTTTCACCGTCATTGTTGTATCCTATAAATACGCTAAGAAGTAAGTATGTACATGTTGTAGCACACTCGTAGGGGATCAATTTTCAAACGCAATCAGTATGAATATAACTCATCCTTACTTTAATATCTTTGTTTTAATAACTAAAATTTTACATTTTTGTAACACCTGGGCTTTTAAAGACCCCACGCGACTAACGGAGGGTTAAAAATAGATTGTGTACAAATGTAAATGTATTCTTAAATTTTTCAATTTGTCTTGAAAAATTCAATTTCATTTGCTTTGACATATAATTACGTGCCATTGATGCGAGGGTATTGAGTGAAACGAGCGTGCTTCAGTGAATTGAACCTTTTGTTGTCTGTATAATTATCTAATTTCTTTGGTAAATGAGTGTCATTGAAGAACAAAATTAAGTGTATATTTTTTTAAATTATATGGTATGTTTAAGTATGGGTATTGAAATTAACAACATTAGATAATATTAATTTACGAATCACTTAGATTATATTTGTTTAGTTTTGTTATACTAGCTGTCACTACTACTCTTCATAGTCCATACATTATTATTTTAAATAAAATGTTGTGTGGAAAAAGTAGTAAATACTTTATTATATGATGTTCTTTTACCTAAAAAAAATCTAAGAAGCCAAAAAGTGTGAACTTTTAGTTATTAATTAAATCCTATGAGTATATGCTATATTTCAATGGTTGAAATACATCGTGTCATTTTCCTAAACACGTATAAAAGTTAACGCAATAACTGGGTGAGTCAGTGGTAGTCGAGCTTTATATATATTATCACTACATAGTATAAAACAAAGTCGCTTTCTCTGTCCCAATGATGCTTAAATCTTTAAAACTACGCAACGGATTTTCATACGGTTTTTTTTAATAAATAGTGCGATTCAAGAGGAAGGTTTTAGTATAAGCATTGCACCCGTGCGAAGTCGGGGTGGGTCGCTAGTTATAGTATAAAACAAAGTCGCTTTCTCTGTCCCTATATCCCTATGTACCTATGTCCCTATGTATGCTTAAATCTTTAAAACTATGCAACGGATTTTGATGCGTTTTTTTTAATACATAGAGTGATTCAAGAGGAAGGTTTTAGTATTAGCAAATATAACAATAGTCGTATTGTTATATTTTTAATTACTCGTGAATTCTTACTTGCTGTCTACCCAACAAGTCATTGTCAATAATTACGCCCACGTGTCCATGATTTGCATTCAGTTAGTATTTTAATAGATCATTTCTTGAGACTTTTTTTTCGAAATTGTAGTTTTAACAAAATTTGCCTAATAATCTTCAGAATAATCCATCATAATTACAGCAAAATATCTACTATATAAAAATAAGTCGGGTTTTCCTCCCTGACGATTTAACTCCAGAACTGACGAACCGATTTCCATGGTTTTGCATTCGTTGGAAAGGTCTAGGGCTCCCCAAGGTTTATAGCAAAGAAAATTCAGCATTGCACCCGTGCGAAGCCGGGGCGGGTCGCTAGTTATATTATAAAAATGAGCTGTGAGAGTTACAATAATCGTGAAAAAAATATTGGTTTACTTTGTTATTCGTTTTAGGTTAAGAACCTACGTCATATAAGCAAATATACCGGTTAGCATTTATACCTATAATTGTAGTACCTATGTACTATCAAAAGTGTCATTTTGTCTGCATAAATCTTTTCGAATGTAGGCAAGCTGCTAAAAGTTTTGAACACCCACTCAATTCACCCAATAGATATTCAGAGGCACATTATCAGTTAGGCAGGTAATTGAAACCAACGACTTGGAGCAAACCGTGCCGTCATTGCTCTTCGCGTATAGGTAGGCTGTTAATGACTGTTGCCTACCGCCCCCCTCTCAACGGTCTCCATAAAATTTTACGGTGACTACATTTTGTAAAATAAAGTAATACTGTGCCGTCCCGTCCCTTAACACTTCCAAATTACTTGGAAGGAATTGCTAGTTTTCACGACCTCAGCTTTATTAGCGCTTCACAGTGTTGAATCTACAAATATAGAAAAGATTTCATGGCACTTTTGAAAGGTATAAAGGGTGATACTTTGATAACATCTGTTTGATGTCGCTTGTTCTTTAAATCCTCTCTGATATAAACGTGCATTGTAAAGATTATTAAAGAAGCCGTGTTTCTATTATGACATCGTTCGATAAGTTGCTTTCAAATCAGCTCAACGTCCTTTGAAAATTCGCAGCGCGAAAGTATTTTGCGTCGCGCAAATGACATTTTTCAATCTCGCTCGAAGCCCTTCTAAATATATTGTGTGTAGGTACTTGTTTATAATAAGTACGCAGTATTCTAGGGCCATTTGCCCTGCCATAAACATGAATGGCGCCAAAACGTCTCTCTTATCTCGGGCATTTCTCGGAGGGGCGGAAGCGGGGCCCTAAAGGCTCCACGCTGTTCCTCAAGTGTGGTCCTAAAGGATCTCGAAATAAGGGCCGAAGAAATCCCTTTGAGAAAGCACTACGTTCTTAAAGCAAATGGATTGTGAAGAAGAAACTTGGAACCGATTTTGATATTGATTTTTATTTAGCCGATAGCACTCGTCTGCTAAGCAAGAAGCTTAATCTGACTCTCGGAATTATTTATAACCCATTATATACCGCGAGTCACATTTCTGCTAGATTAATTTTAAACTTGATCTTTTATACTTCTCTGTATAGAAGAGAAGATCAGCATAGCGTAAGTATTTATAATTCGGTGAAGAGCACTCATGTTCAGACATAGAAGATTTAAAATAATTTAAATAATAGTTACTTACGGCGATACTAACTACGAACTTGCATCTCGCGTACTAACAAAATTACTTGACAAAAATCATTTCCGACAAATGTTGACACCACGGCGTATTTTATGACGCTTTCAATTACCGTTGTCTCCATGCTTATGTGACTACATATTCATGGGATAAACTCGATGCGGCGGATAAGTCTCTGAATTCGCCACCAGTTTCACTAACCGCGAAGTTTCACTCATAAATAATAAGTGGATAATGCAGTTATAATTTACGCCAAGCTCAGTGTTAATTCCGTATAAAATTATATTAACATACGTAGGTACCAATTTTCCGGATCTATCTTGTCGTATTACCACGTTGAAGCTGATGTAAATTTTGTGCTGCGATCAAATTACATTAGAACTTTTAGAATTTTGATAGACATGTGAAACTTTTGTCTTGAATTAAGGTTTAATTTACTAAAACATATTTAAGTAGAGCTTAGTACGTTAAATGTTGATTCATAAAATCTTATGGAACGACACATTCAAAGAAGAACTCAGAAATGATGAGGAAACTTGTTCCACTAGAAAGTAAGACATTAATTTAGGAAATTATCCAAATGCTGCTTCTTGCAAAAGTTCAATAGTGAAGCGGAGCGCTTTTGTCACAATTATGAGATTTCTCATAATGATATTAAATTATAATTAAGTAATTATATAAAATAATGTTATTATAAAAAAATGTGGGACACAATTCACATACGTTTATTTAGTCCCAAACTAGGCAGAGCCTGCACTATGGGTACTAAACAACTGATAAACATACTTAAATTAACAAGTTAAAATTAAACATGCGACCACGAAGCCAACATACATGTTCATACACTCAAATGTATGCCCCGAGCGGGAATCGAACCCGCGACCTCCGGCTTAGAAGGCAGGGTCACTACCAACTGAGCTAACAGAGTAGTTAAATAATTTTTTTTTACCTGCATTTAAATATTTTCCATTAGAGATCAATCGAAACAAATGCAATTATACGATTAAGCGAATCTGGAACCGCATTTATACTTAAGCCAGAACCAAATTAACCCATTATTGAATTGAAATTTTCTTATCTATCTCTATATATATATATATATATATATATATTCAATAAAGAGCTTATTTCAATAAAAGTATTATATATATATATATAAGCTCAAAACGACCTCTTTATGTAGGTAACATTCCCAGGGATGGGAATGCGTAAAAATGAGTTAGATCCGGACCTCCAAATTTACTCAATATGGCTCCGGAAACATTTGTGGATAAAGGAATTGTGTAAATAATTCCATTTTTGTAATATTGGTATTGGTTAATTATTACAATAAGAGCAGCGTTACTTTTGTTTTGTTAACTTATTTAGTCCGTGTAATTTGGTCCGTTGGTTGGATATAGGTGTAAAATTACGAAATGGGATGAGATTGTTTGTGAACAAACAGCGAGTGTCCGCTTATTACAAGGGCCCACTGTAATAAAAACATCGCCTTATTACAGTCAGGGTGTTCTGCCCCTCGGCGGAATACTGAAATTAAAATTCAAACATAAAACGATTTGTTTTTGTTGACGCAATAAAAATAAAATCAGATTCGGAGCATAACAACGGCGGTTAGGTTGCGTAGTTTTGTATGTAAATCCTTCTACACACCAAAGAGATAAAATACATTTTATAACTCGTTAGCCACAATATTTTTCGATTCTGATACTCTATGTATGCGGTATTTTAATTTAAATTCACAATAGTTAAATTTAAATTGTTATTTAGTCATTTCAATTGTCATCTATAAGAAAAGAAAAGTTTAAAAAATATAATTCCGTCTATTTGCAAAGGTTCTAATGGGACCCTATTACTAAGCCTGCGCTGTCTGTTCATCTGTCTGTCTGTCAGTGAGTTGTATTTCAAGAACCGTAATAGGCAGACAGTTGAAATTTTTACGAATGTGTATTTTGCCGTTATAAATAAAAATAAAAGAAATTAAATTACACATTAAAGAGGAAGAAACGTGCGTATTATTTTGTACGGTACTACGCAACTCACGACTTGGATTTTGTATTCCTAACATCATTTGTATATTAATACTCTAAGGTTATAAAATTCATTACCACAGCAAAGTGGCAACAATCTCGGTTTTGATTAACGTATTATCAACATGTAAAATTCATCGCACCGCTTCGAGCTAGTTAAAACGTATAACGAAAATTTGCTCTCGGGCCGAGGCTTATAAATATTAATATTTCCTATCTCAGCTGTTAATTACCCAGACAACTACGGATGAACCCCACCCTGTATTCATTAGGGCAAACCTAATTAGCACAGACAAACCCGGACGACTTGGAGATACAAATTTCTTTGTCAAGATATAATGAACGCAGTACCTCAGTTGCCTTATAAATTAATATTGGTGTTCATCGCGATTAGAAAGGTAGTGTATTATTATTATTTTACGTGTATAATGTTATTTAAAAGGCGGTTTTAATGAAAATAATAGGTTGATGTAAAACAAAATTAATGTAATAATATAATAATATAATCTCACGCCTTTTATCCCCGAGGGGGTAGGCAGAGGTATTCCATTACTGGATATTCCCACATTTCACGAGATATATTGGACCCCTAAACGTGATAGGTGGTGAGCCCATCGCCGGACCGGGTCTGTTTACACATGTCTCAGAATTAATTCTGAGACCTGCGGGTTTCCTTACGATGTTTTCCTTCACCGTCGAGCTAGTGATAAATATGTACGTAAGTTTTTGAAAAACTCATTGGTACATGCCAGTACATGTATAAAATTAATGTCTTAACTATTTTTAGTAAGCAGTTGTAAACCAGCTTTGCTTGTTGCTGCATTCGAATGTTGCGTCAAAACGTTACGTTGCTTCAAAACAATACGTTGTGTCAAAATAATTTGTAAACAACATTTGGGTATTCATTTCAACCTTTTTTGGATTAATCAAATATTTTTATGTATACAGATAAATGCGAAGACGATATTCAACCCGTAAGACGCTTTTTCTAAGCTATAGGTCTCTCCTCAGAGAAGAGGAGGTTTATTTGTACATGTCTTTATGGAGCTCTGTTTTAATATAGATTTAATCTATTGTTTTTATACCGCTTTTATATAAAAATAATGATTTATTAGAGGTTGTTCTAAGGACGCTACAGTATATATATATAAGTCAGTAATATTTTTGAAATGAAACCTTCTTTAGCGGCGTTGAGCACTTTGTGGGATGGGTAAAAACTGTGAAACTCGCGTCAGGTCACGTGTGCTGATCGAAAAAATACCGTAAGACGGCGCAGAGCGCTTGCGCGATCTGCCATCTGCGAGCTATTCTGGCGTACGCTGCAAAAACTGTGTCTACGGTAGACTCAAACGAAACGCACATCAATTTGAAGAGCGTAAAAAATAAGTCGATCTGAGTCGACAACTTATAGGCGGAAAATTCGGATTATCGAGTATTTTCAATATAAAAATAAATAAATTGCTATTAAATTAATGGTGTTGCTAAGTAAACATGTCAATGTCATCACGTGTCACAGGTTCGTATTCCCTTCTCCTTTGTATTTTGGGTAAATAAGATTTAGCAGAAATATCTAGAGAAGCAGAGAGAAGATAATTACGATGTTGTCAAGAGAGGTTAAATGCTATTCCCTAACTATTCCAATAAATCAAAAATGCACAAACGTTAATAATCAAGTTTTCACTTCTGCCGGCACTCCCGGAGTGCAGTTTTTTTTTTGATAATTTTTAATAATACAATAGGTATTTCCTAATAAAATATATCTGTACATATAATAAAACTCTAACCGGACCGTGTCTGCACATTTTTATTTTATTTTAGTGGTAGTGTAGATAGTTATCGATTTAGATACCAAAACACCGATTCTTGTAAAAACTACTGTACGGATTTTGATGAAATTTGGTATGGAGATAACTGAGTACCTGATTCAATATCTAGGGTAGGTACTTTTTATTCCAGGAAAATATTTCATTCCCTCGGAAAAATATAATAACGGATAAAAAAGAGAAATACGTAGGTACTAACGGAAACGGTTACACCTAGAAACTTGAAATATGGAATGTAGGTGTCTTATACGTCATAGGCAACCGCTAAAAAAGGATTTTAAGAAATTCCCATGGGAACGGGAAGAAACTGCATCTTACATTTAACAATTAATAGGTAACTGGCAAGTACTTGGTCATATAGTTACATCTGACAGTTGCTGATATGACGTCACAATATATTTTTAGACCTAGAATACACAACAACGAATAATGTTATCATTATCTAACCGATAACCGCACAATTTACTTTCGAAGAATAGGTACAATAACAAAGTGTATTGAAAGATAATAAATAATTATTGTAACGCCTGTATCCCCAAGGGGGTCGGCTGAGGTACCGCCAATGCCGATTATACAGATGAAAGATAAACCACTCGAGTTCATATAAAAACCAGCCAAGTGCGAGTCGGACTCCCGCACGAAGGGTTCCGTACCATTGACTATAAAAACGGCTACTTATTTTATTTTGTTTTTAGTATTTGTTGTTATAGCGGCAAGAGAAACTAAAAACTAGTTGATCCGCTTCAGCGATTTCACCCGCGTAAGTCCCGTTCCTGTGGGAAAATTGTTTTGTTACTTCAAGAAAAGTAAACTTTTCATTGGTGAAAAAATTTTCATAATTGCTGTAGTAGTTTCGGAGCCTAATCAATACAAACAAACAAAAATAAAATCTTTTTCCTCTTCATAATGTTAGTGTAGAAAGATTTTTTATGTTACCGTCAGAAACAAACAGCTACAGATTTATAAAAATAACTAGCGGCCCGCCCCGGCTTCGCACGGGTGGATATTTATTTTTTCAACATTTTGGGATGCACAAACAAATTTCTCCTAGCAACCCATAGTAAATTATCAAAAAAAAATAGACTTTGTATGGAGACTTTTAAAGAATATTTGTGCCAAGTTTCAAGTTGATAGACGCAAAAAACCCCTCTTCTATATACCAACTTCAACCCCTAATTTCACCCTTTTAGGGAATGATTTTAAAATAATACAAAAATACGTTTCTCATCATTTATTTTTAAGAGTATTTGTGATAAGTTTCAAGTTGATAGACGTAAAAAAACCACAACGTTTCCATACAATCTCCAACCCCGTTTCACCCGTAAGTTTTGATAAATCGAGATATACCTACTTGTCTTGTTGTTTGTTTTGAGGAGTATTTTTACAAAATTTCGAATTGATACATCCAAAAATGAAGGTATTCATGCAAACTTCAACCCCCAAGGGGATGAAACCCCTTGGAGGATGGTTTTCGATAAATCCTAGAGGGGATGAAACCCCTTGGAGGATGGTTTTCGATAAATCCTAGAACTAATATATCAAGTTTATTTTCAAGAATATTTGTGAAAAGTTTAAAGTTGATACACGCAGAAATCACACTATCCCATACAAACTTTATCCCCTTCTTTCACCCCTTTAAGAGATGATTTTCAAAAAATCCAAAAACACGTGTCACATCATTTATTTCTAAAAGTATATGTGCCCAGTTTCAAGTTGATAAGACGTAAAAAACAACACGTCTCCATACAAACTCCAAATGCTACTTTCACCCCCTTAGGGGTAGATTTTCGAAAATTCCTAAAACGCGGATCTCATGATTTATTTTTAAGAGTATTTGTGCCAAGTTTGAAGTTGATAGACGTAAAAATCAAACACGTCTCCATACAAACTTCAACCCCCTGTTTCACCCCCTTAAGGGGTGATTTTCGAAAAATCCAGAAATACGTATCTTGTTATTTGTTTTGAGGAGTATTTTTACAAAGTTTCGAATCGATACACCCAAAAATGAAGGTTTTCCATACAAACTTCAACCCCCACTTTCACCCCCTTGGAGGAAGATTTTAAAAAAATCCTAGAACTAATATCTCATAGTTTGTCTTCAGAAGCATTTTTACCAAGTTTCAAGTTGATGGACGCAAAAAATAAACTTCTTCGTATCAACTTCAACCCCTACTTTCATCCGTTTAGGGGATGATTTTCGAAAAATCCAAAAATATGTGTCTCATAATTTATTTTTAAGAGTATTTATGTAAAGTTTGAAGTTGATAGACGTAAAAAACAACACATCTCCATACAAACTCCACTCCCCTGTTTCACCCCCTTAGGGGATGGTTTTTGAAAAATCCGGAAATATGTGTCTTGTTGTTTGTTTTGAGGAGTATTTTTACAAAGTTTCATATTAATACACCCAAAAATGAAGGTTTTCCATACAAACTTCATCCCCTATTTTCACCCCCTTGGAGGATGATTTTCAAAAAATCCTAGAACTAATATTTCATAGTGTGTTTTGAAGAGTATTTGTGCCAAGTTTAAAGTTGATACACGCAGAAATCAAACTATCCCATACAAACTTCAACCCCCTCTTTCACCCCCTTAAGGGTTGAATTTCGTAAAATCCTTTCTTAGCGAGCATCTACACTATAAACATAACCTACACACAGAATTTCATGTTTCTATGTTCAGCGGTTTGGGCTGGGCGTTGATTTTTAGATTTAGCTTCTCCTTTTATATATATAGATTTCCAGGAATATTTGAGGAAAAAGCAAATTATTTTTTTCGATAAGTACCTATTCAGTCTCAATAAGGAGATCGTAGTACCTTTATGTAATATTGCCTGATTTCCGTGTTTTAGAAGAGTTTTTTGTATTTATAATTGACGTTTTATCATCTCTCTATGACAAATGTAATTTTGAATTAGGTACTGTGTGAAGAATTCCTTTGCGGAGATCAGATCGTGAGAAATTTCCATTCAATAAGTCATGGCTTGCAGAGGGTCGGCACGCAACATATTTGACTGAAGTAATCTCCCATTAGGGCAAAAAACTCTCTTCGCTTATCTGCGACATCTGGACGATGTTTATATTTTGAGGGTCTACGACAACCTCTATAACGACTCGGCGCTTATCGTCGTCTGCATGTCTAGGTAATCTTCCGAGCATACCTTCACTGCGCCAAATTCTGTTCTATTACGAGGATATAAGGCCTACTGTATTTCATGGCAGCTCCCTTTTTATGGCAAAGGGTACCTGCTTGAATTTCTAAATAGAGACATTTAAGAATGAAATCTAATACGTTTCTCGTAGGGTTCAGTTTGCTGTTAATATTTTGACCTAAGGAGCAAGTAACTTGTTTTATAAAAGCGAACGAACTACGTTCGTTGTAGCATACATTTTCCTTTGTGTTACGCATACGCATACTTATGTAGAAAGTAAATAGAAACATGTCAAACATGGTCCTATTTGATGCCAGGCCTAGTGGAAAACAAGATTAAAATCTTTTTCTTGTTAACAAAATAAAACTTTGGTGATTCTTCAAGATTTGATTTCATTACACGAATTACCAGAGCAGATGATTTTAAGCCACGTATCGGTGCTTTTTGATTTAAAGATTTTATGTATTAAAATTGTGTTAAGTATGTCCTATTAAAAATATAACTATTATATGTAAAAAAAATGAAAACTATGATGACTAAGTAAGGGTCTTACTACTTTAACTTTGAGTTTGTTGGGGCAACCTGACTTAACTTGAAAAAAATAGAGGTGGTAAGTACTTTTGATTCTGGAATGGGTAAAGATGAAGCTCGGATGAATTAATTCATCCAAGATATAAAGTCGCTGAAATAAACCAGTATAAAATAAGAATAATTCGGAAAATTAAAAAAGTTTCTAAATTGTTCTCTATAGTTATATAATAATATACAGCTTGTGTTTGAATTAAACGTACATAATATACGGGTCCTTCAATTGTTATCTCTAATTGGATAAAGGTGAAGGTTGAATTGGAACTCTCATTTTGTGTATCTTTTGAAGGGGCCTTCGTAAAAGTGCGTCCACACTGTGTAACATATTATATAACACAACCACACTATGTGAGATAATTTTATAGAAGTGTAACGCTGTACGAGTCAGACCACATTCGATAATAATGTTATTTAAGAATAAAACTAGCGAGTGGTTGGCGTTTAAATAAAATTAAAAAAAGAGGTTCGAATCCTGGCACGCAAGAAATAGGTTTTACAAAACTTACGTACATTATTTATGACTAGCTTGACAGTGAAGGAAAACATCGCGAGGAAACCCGCAGCTCCCTGAATTAATTCTGAGACCCGGTCCAGCTATGGGCTCACTACCTAAGGGGTCCAAAACCCTCCTCCTACCCTCTTACCCCCGCGGGAATAAAAACGTGGGATTATTTATTTTATTTATTATTTAAAATTTTTGACGATAGTTTATCACATTTTTTATTAAACGCAAACAGCGCCCACATCAATAAAATATTGTCATTTAACATGTTATAATACACGCGACTTTAGAACACAAGATCAATTTTGCCGTATTTACTCAATTAGACATGGTTACTCTTGTTGTCGTTTAGTTATGAATCATGCTTCGTCTTACAGACTGGCGATCGGCAAATAAAATATCGGTACTTTATTTTCATTTCTCTTCACCTGCGTGGCTAGCACCAGTTTTGTCAGATATGAATAAGAAAAAAAAGGCCAATATATTTTTTATTGCTTAAATTTCAAACTATTTATATTCTATTATATATTCAATTTGGTTCAAACTTAAGCTTTTATGGAAAAAAATTGTAAGTCTTACAACAATATTTACAGGAGTTGTGTAGCGAGTTCTTTATCATAGAATGAACTAAACTAAACCACCCGTTTACACAAAAAGCGCATATGTTAGTAATTAATAACGTTTAATCTAACTGAATACGGATCTTATAGTATAGTCTAGAGTCTACTCAAAATCAATGGCTGCGTTTTATACGTGTGTAGCGACATTATATAGAACTTATAAAAGCGCCATAAACAGCAAGTTCTAAACCGCGCTTGTACCGTTGCCCACTTGGCAACGTAAAGCCTTTAAAAATAGTTTTAATTAAAATAATAAATAATATGTATGATAGAAGAGTATATTTTGGAGTAGATTGACAGAGAGTAGTAAAAAAGGAATAAGTACATTTAAATAAACAATTATGTAAATGTGCCAGGGTGTTTGTATAATTGAATATCTTACAAAAGAGGTTTCTTTCAACATTCCCCCGTAATACGAGCACCCTGTACAAGGCTATAGGTACTGTAATTCCTACTAACTATTAGATATAGCGATTATATAGATATATTATTACAAATGACACATAATTCTAAAAAATCAAGTAGCCATACCTAAAGAGCCAATGTGTTTATACAATTTAATTTTGGGTACAGCCTTTGTTAGAATATCAGCGACCATGTTATTTGTATTTATATAATCTAACTTAATACTTTTAGTCGTTAATGAATGTCGAATGAAATGATGTCTGATATCTATATGTTTGGTTCGACTGTGATATGTATCGTTATGCGATAATTTTAACGAACTTTGGTTGTCTGAAAAAATAACGATGGGATGATCTAGACAAAGTATTTCATTAATGAGTGTTTTTAAGTAGATAGCCTCTTTGCATGCTTCGCTAAGAGCCATGTACTCCGCTTCAGTGGTGGAAAGTGCAACAGTTCTTTGTTTTCGAGATTCCCATGAAACGGGTGCACCACTCATCATAAATACGTATCCTGTGAAAGATCGTCGATCAACTAAGTTGCTCCCGTAGTCTGCATCTGCATATCCTGTAGGATAACTATCAACTTTTTTATTGAAGTGCAGCTTCAGGTCCTTGGTAGCTTTGAGATACCTTAGCTACACGCTTAGATACACGTTTAGCTGCTCTCCAGTGCACCTCCCCGTAATGAGTGTTAAATTGGCTCAGGAAGGACACGGCGTGGGATATGTCGGGCCTGGTGCCAATAGACACATACATTAGCGAACCGATGAGCTGCTGGTATGGTAGACTTAGTTGTTCGTCATTTTTATCTGGTATTGTCAACCTTTGACCAGGTTCCATTGGTGTAGAAACTGGTATAGCGCTACTTAGGTCAAACTTTTCGATTAATTTCTCAATGTACTTCGTTTGATCTAGAGAAATGCCATTTTCATTATGAATGACTCTCATTCCTAGACAGTCTTTTAATATGCCTAAGTCCTTTGTGATGAAAAGCTTTTTTAAGCTTTCTTTGAAGTCTAGCTTCATTTTAGCGTCATTACAAAGAATAAAAAAATCATCAACAAAGACGGCTACAAGGAGCAAGTTCTTTCCTTCTTTCTTGTAGTAGAGACAGTGCTCCTTAGAGCATTGAGTTAAGGAGAGACTGTCCATTGCTTCACATACTTTGATATTCCATTGTCGTGGAGCTTGCTTTAAGCCATATAAAGACTTTTTTAGCTGACATACTTTATTTTGTGTATCCACTGTGAAGCCTTCCGGTTGCTCCATGAAAATTTCTTCTTCGAGCTCACCGTTCAGAAACGCTGTTTCTACATCTAGGTGATCTAATTGTATACCCATTTTTGCAGCAAAAGCCATTAAAAGTCTTACGGAGGATAGCCTTGCGACTGGAGAGAACGTTTCTCCGTAATCCACTCCGTAAACTTGAGTAAAGCCTTTGGCTACAAGTCTGGCTTTATATTTGACAATTTCTCCGTTGGTATTCTTCTTTATTTTAAAGACCCATTTGCTTTTGATAGTTTTCCTATCTGGCGGTCTATCAACTAGTGTCCATGTTCCGTGCTTCATTAAGGATTCATATTCTGCTTTTGCAGCATTTATCCATTCCTCCTTATGAACGTCATCCATTGCTTGTTTGTAAGTAGTGGGTTCACACTCAGTAGAGACCATGTAGCTGTAATCCATTTCAGGAAACCTTTTAGGTGAGTGTCTTTCTCTGAGAGGATATCTTCTTTCTTTGCGAAGGCTTTCCTCTATTTGAAGAACTGGCGTTGAGTCGGGTTTGTTTACTGACTCTGCATCTAGAAAGATTTCCGGTTCCGATGTTAAAATATTCGAATCTGTTGGTAGAGTTACAGTTTCTGGTAGATCTGTTGAGGGATCCTGAGTGTTAGGTTCATGTGCTGGAGGTGGAACAAGACCAAGAGGTTGTTCTACGGAGATTTCGAGAACATTGCTTACATTCGTAGGTGAATTACTTGAAGGTTCAACATCTTCAATGAAGACAACATCTCTTGCAACTATTAAACGTCTGGGGTTCTGAGGATCAATTAAGCGATAGCCTTTACACTCGTTAGAGTAACCAACGAACGTATATGATTTCGTTTTTGACTCAAGCTTAGTACGTTTTTCCTTTGGAATAAGCGCGTGTGCTTCGCAGCCAAATACCTTCAAATGTGAAAGATCCACTTTTTTTCCAGTCCAGAGTTCCTCAGGTATTTTGTTATTCAAGGTCTGAGTCGGCGAGAGGTTCTTCAAGTAAATAGCTGTGTTCACAGCTTCAGCCCAGTAAGCTAAGGGGAGATTCGAGTCATAAAGCATACATTTAGCTTTTTCGATAATGGTTCTGTTTACTCTCTCTGCGACACCATTTTGTTGTGGAGTGTACGGAATTGTGGTCTGATGCACAATTCCGTTTTCTCTAAAAAATTCCGTCATTTGACGGTTAACGAATTCTCGTCCATTGTCTGAGCGAAATATTTTTATTTTCAGACAGGTCTGATTCTCGACTAAATGTTTAAACTCTACGAACTTAGAGAAGACTTCGCTTTTTGACTTAAGAAAATAACCAAAAGTTTTACGCGTGAAGTCATCCGTAAAAGTTAGCAAATATAAACCACCGCCAAAAGAGTGTGTGCTCATGGGTCCACAGAGATCCGAATGTATTAATTCAAGTTTGGAATTCGTCCTGCTTGTAGATTTTTTAAACGGTCTCTTTGATAGTTTGCCTTGTAGGCACGGTATGCAGGTTTTATTTAGATCATTGAAAGAATTAATCGCATAGTCTATACCTACTGCTTTGTTTTTTAAAACGTTCATGGCTTGCGTATGTAAGTGTCCAAGACGTCTATGCCATAATAAAGCTGACTTTTTGGTACTTGTGAGAAAGGCTTGCGTCTTTGGTTTTACGTCAAGCTTGTACAAACCATTCTCCTTAGAAGCCGTTGCGACGACCTTACCATGAACTTGGCAGCTATCTTTTTCTAGGATTGTGCCACCTTTTTGTGAGAATGCGACCACAAAACCTTTTTGGACTAGACTACTTACTGATAATAAGTTTGTAGTTAGATCCGGGACATACAGAACATCTTCTATTTTATCTATATTATCACTAGTATTAAATAGTGACACCGTACCTTTTCCTTGAGCATGGATTTGGGTACTATTCGCGATAGTAATAGGGTGCCGTTCCTGGTTTATGTCGGTAAACCAATCTCTCTTGTTACTCATGTGTATAGTAGCACCTGAGTCAATTAGCCAATCTGTTGTAGAAGAGGAAGTAGTACCTGTAGGAGTATTAAAACAAGATGAAAGTGTAACGTGTGTATAATTTGATGATTGAGATGTATGAGATGAATCATTATTAGACACTTTTTTCACTTTTTTCTTTAGTCTTTTCCTACATTGGGCCGCCACATGTCCTATCTTCTTACAGTACGTGCAGACAACTTTTGAAAATAACGCAGAGCTGGAACTAGTTGTAGGCTGCTCTCTGCGCGACGCTTCCTTCAAAAGCATGGTGGCCACAGAGTCTGATGTTATTTTGACTCCGGAGTGTTCCACTGCCATCACCATTGGATTATAGTCGTCGGTAAGTCCAGCGAGCATAATTACGCCCACAAATTCGTCATCAATACCTGCATCAATATTGTTCAATTTCTGCTGTATACTCCGTATGTCATTGACGTACGCATCTACGTTGGTAAACGACTCTAGTTTGACTCCAAATAGATTTTTGAGAAGCTGTAGACGCCTGGAAAGACCGCTGTCTGCATAAGCTTCTTTGAGCCGCTTCCAGGTGTCGGCTGAAGTCTCAGCTGTCATTACGACTGGATACAGGTGTTCAGCAATACTTAAACAGATTTTGGATCTTGCCTTTGCGTCACGACGCTTAAAGCCTTCTACTTCTCTGGCATATTCTATCGGTCGATCCACGCAGTCCCACAGATCGCATTCAATTAGGGACATTTTTATTGCGAAGCACCAGGAGGAGTAGTTTGATCTCCCTTGCAGCTTTGCAATATTTTGTGGGTTCGAGGTGGATACAACTACAGCATTACCTGGTGAGGTTGTTGCAGCGATAGGGGTTGTATCACTTTCCATTTTTATTTATTATTAATAATCTGGTTGCAGCACTTGGAGTTATCTCGGCCGTTTATATTACCAAGAATTGTTCTGGGCCCATAACCTTTTAATTAAAATAATAAATAATATGTATGATAGAAGAGTATATTTTGGAGTAGATTGACAGAGAGTAGTAAAAAAGGAATAAGTACATTTAAATAAAGAATTATGTAAATGTGCCAGGGTGTTTGTATAATTGAATATCTTACAAAAGAGGTTTCTTTCAACAAATAGAGACTGAATTAAATCAGCGTCACGGAAGTCGAACCCATGAATGTACATTCCCTAATTAAACATACCATACCATTGGAGAACCGATAGATGAATGTATGCATAGAAAGGTTGATGATAAGCCATGATGTGATCGTCTAGTAATAGGTAGGACCCCTAACATTGTGTAACATTGTAGTAACCCAATTCTTTAAGAGGTAGCAAGTATCTTTAGAGGTGATTTTGAGTAAAACCAAAAAATAATATTAAATTGAACAAAGTTTATTCCTACTACTATTTTTCCTTCTACTGAAAACATAGTATCTATGAACATAAAACAATGAATTAAATAAGTATAGAATTTTACATTCTTCATAATTTGTGTATCTAGAAGTAGCCTAATGCCTTTGGATTTACCTAGAACAAAATAGAAGGAAACCAATAACAAAATGAATGATGAAATAAGAAGATGGTTTGAATAAATAAATAAATATAAGAATATTATAAAAATAATAATATGCTACTCCCTATCCTATTATGATTATTGGCCCCTTAAGGGGGGGGCAGTACCCCGTGGATCGGTGTCCACACTCTCCCCTCTAAACCAAGTCAGATCTTGTAATGGAGCAAAAGAGAGTCCCCGTACTATCCTGTGCGCCTCAGCCAAGACTGGAGTAGCGCTCCACCATGCAATGCAAGCATCAGTAAAATTGTTTTGACTCCATAAGAGTATTTGAGCAGACATATAGTCTAGATCGTTTGGTATGTATTCAAATACATAAGTTGTATGATATAATAGGTTACGATGATTTTAGTGCTGTATAGCGACATACTCCATCATTGAGCAGGTATTGTTCGGCCACAAGGACCAGTGATGAGGGCGCGATGCGCAAGCATAGGATGGAACGTCAGACAGTTCATCGAGCTGTGATGCAGAGCGTTAAGACTCAGTGAAGTAAGCATTTAGGGGAGCTGTCTAGAATTAAACTCAGCCAGAAAGTCAACCATGGAGTAGAAGTAGAGATAGAGTGTGACGATGGTATGGATGACAGTCAGGAGAGCCAATAGTCGACAGTATTGCCATAGCCACCCACTGGACTTGTCGCTGTGCAGAGACAGGGATAACCGATAAGAGGAACCGACCGAGCTAGTAGTTAGTTTTGTTGGGGGAACAATAAGCCGAGCAGTGATAGCCTTACGGTTAAAGAAGCGGCCGAAAATCAGTGAGGCTCGGGTTCGAATCCTGGCATGTACCAATGAGTTTTTCAAAAACTTACGTACATATTTATCACTAGCTCGACGGTGAAGGAAAACATCGTGAGGAAATCCGCAGGTCTCAGAATTAATTCTGAGACATGTGTAAATAGACCCGGTCCGGCGATGGGCTCACCACCTATCACGTTTAGGGGTCCAAAATATCTCGTGGAATGTGGGTATATCCAGTAATGGAATACCTCTGCCTACCCCCTCGGGGATAAAAGGCGTGAGAGAACAATAAAACTCTCCGATAAGAGGTCATCACCATACAGCATATAATCATTTTTAAAATATGGTTTTTAGATGATTAATCCAAACCAACCACACTAGACCAATGAAAGCACTAGTATGAAGTTAAAGAGGAGACCGTAGCGTTGTACTATCAGTCAGTTTGATATTTGTCCATAATAAAATGGTAGGTATATTGATTGGTATATGAGGAACTGGCTTCGCCAGTAGCATTTAGCTGCCTCTACCACCGTTTTAAAAGAGAGACCTAACCATACAGTAGAAACGGCACTACCATATGGCAAATCGGCCAGTAGTTTGTTGTTGCTGGATGGAAAGCATAAAATATTCACATAAATGGTTGATACTATAAATAGCAATAGAAGTTCAGATATTGTTGTAGCTAAGTAGTTACTTAAGTAGTAATATTATTGGGCATTCTGGATCAAAATCGATACGACCTCACTCGCGTTGCTCGCTGCGTCGCTCCGTTTTACTACGCTCCTCGGTCGTATCGATTATGATCCAGAATGCCCAATAATATCAAATGAAACACCGCAACACCGCTCCGATAACAGCAGGAAAGCTAATGACTGATCGCTTACCTACGTTAAATAAAACTAAACTTATCCTACAATGTCATGAGAAACGTTTCGATAATCGTGTGGAGCTATTGACTGACATTACGTAAAAAAATTAATTTATACAACCGTTTAAACTTCTTATAAAAACTCACCTGATAAAAGAAAGCCATTCCTAAAATACCATGAACGAACACCGATCACACTATAACTAAACACATGGTAGATATACACAATTCTACAGTTACTTCACTTTTGCAAAGTTTTTAAATTATGAGAGTGATTTAAAGTAGGTATCCTGCACAATATCTATTCACGTCCCAGTCCTGATAGGCATTGCACTCGATTAGGTATTTCAAAATTACAATCACTATCATTTGAGATATTTACGTACATTTGAAATACACTGTTACATAGTCCGCACTTCACTGATCATAATGACAAATGATATTCCAGTATATTTTTTCCCACAGTCATTTTTATCATATGCAGCAAAAAAAAAGAATACACACTCGTACGAGTTGCAAGATTGCAATTCTAATTTGACATGATACTTTTGTTATACATGTTTCGCGTTTGGCTCTACTTGTTTTCAAATTATTTTTAACCGATTTAAAAAAGATAAAAAAAAAAAAAAGGTTCCCACATAGATACCTAGTAAAATACTGTTACCACCTTGTCCTTACTTTCTAACCAATATTATAAATGCGAAAGTAACTTTGTCTGTCTGTGTGTTACGCAATCACGCCTGTACTACTGAACCGATTTTAAAAATACCGATCGAAATATTTTATATCCGTAATCTTACGGGAACGGGAACTACGCCGCCGGTTAAATCGCTGGCTAGTTTAATATATGTATATATAAATTTAATCATAAAACTAAACTCATAATATAATATCATGTGAAACGTTTCGATTAAGCAACTTTATTGGAATCGAAAACAAAGTGCTTACTCTGTGAAATTTTATATTTTGTTCATCGAACGTTTCCGACAAAAGGATTGCGCTCTTTTGTTATTTGAGACAATTATTTGTCACTTATTGATTTTGCTGACTTGAATATGTGAACGTGTGGTACTTATTGCAATTGTGTGTGTTTTGTGTACACACTGCATTTGAAAATGATATAAATACTCGATATTTATTGCTAAAAATTATATACGTTATTGTGATTTCACCGTGAAAGCTGGTGCTGCATTCGAATTTGTTCGATCCTATTTGAATCCAAAATTCGATTCAAGTGTGTTGCAATAATGTTCGTAAGTTTGATAAAAATATTATAAGTTTGAATTTTTTCATTCAGTTAATAGAATATGTTTATTCATATTTTTTATATTTTGTACGAAGGTCGGAATCGGAGTACAAGAAATCGTACAAACGCGCTTTTCCTGAAGAGGAATCTGATTACGAGTCGGAAGAAACCAAACGGTAACATTGATTTTACATTCATATTTTATACTTTTTGTTTTTATTATTTACTAACGATGTTTTTACTATTCTTTTGCAGCCCTGCAAAGAAAACACCGCCAAAGTCCACTAAAAAGGACAAAAACCAGTCGCTTTTTTCAGGCGATGATTTAGAGTACGATTCAGAGGAAGAGCCTAAACGGTAATTTACTTTGTGTCTCTCTAGTCCTGCAATTGTCAATTGTTTTTTCATTATTTCGGTTTTTGAAGCCTTTAAAGTTAAACTTTTATAAAATTATTTATGTATGCGGATGTTTAACGTAGATTTTCCTTTTGCTCCACAGCACTACAAAGAAACCACCGCAGCAGAAGACCAAGCAAGCCAAAAATAAAAAATCTAAAGCAGCTCAGCCGGCTGTAAGGTAGGTACAATGAAGTCGACACCAGTATTTCTTAGATTAATAGTACAGTATTACCTTATATTATTAAACATCTGATTAGGAACTTTTAATTTGTCTAATATTAGTTTTCTTATTGTTTTAGTGGAAATTCGGCTGCAGATGAGTTGTTTGGGGACGAAGCGGTTCAGGAGACGCATGTATCCCCGCTGTGATCATCTCTATCGCGACGTGTGGCAGATGGAACCCTTCGCCAGGCCGCCTTACTCGATGGGGACTTCTTTGTAGAAGTAAGGGTGTACAACACCGAAGACATCCGCCATATATCGTACAAACAGCGATACGAGAAGGCAACGGCCAATCTTCGACTGCAGCTCTCCCACAGAGATCCACAGTGGGATATAATAAAGCGTCTCTTCGCAGACGCGAAAAAAAAATTCCAATCAGAGGCTACGTTTTACGGCGATAAAAAGCCGTAGTTTTTTTTTCTTTTTTTTTCTTTTTAATTATTATTATTAAAATATATATATATTTTTTTGTACTTTCTAATTAGTATAGTTAAGTACCTACTTACTAGATACATAATTACATAATAAATAATGAAAAAATAATACTTACTATTTAATTTTTGTACTTAAATTGAAACTTAAACGTTAAAACCTATACATAATTTTACTATAGAAATTTTCCTCAAGTAGTTTACTTTTGATTCTAATTTCATCATGAAAACCATATTTTGTTCAGTTTGTAATAAATCAATCTTCAGCAAAGGTTTTTCTGGTCATTTGCGTAGTATTGCACATAAAAATAATGCAGCAGTAATACTTAACAGTAATATTGAACAAATAAATTGCGCATTCAAAGGTCGTATAGCTAGTTACCGGGTATACTCTGAGGCCACGAGTGCGAACAGGGACGGAGGCGACAGCGGTGGCGCGAGCGCACCTGTCAGCTCTATCCCTCAATTTACAGTGTCGATAGCGCCAGTGATTCGTCAGCTGCTAGATACGGCACTGACTAGTCACATAAACATCAAGGTAAACTTTGAATTGTTTGTTAAAGTTATTTTGCCTAAAGACGACGTTATCGAGACTAAGTCTTTTGTCACACAAAATATTTCTTTACATCAATCGTATGATTTTGATGAAGTTATGCACAAATTAATTGAGACTCTTTCTTATAAATTAAATGAATTTCAAGAGACTGGCAGCGGGTGGTCTCTTTTGGATATTTTGTACTTAGAAGTCAATATTAATAAATACTCTCCTTTCAGAGGGTCATCGTTTTTACCTTTGCCAAAGCAAATACAGGCCAAAAAAGCATGTCTTAATATTAAGAACGATGATGAGTTTTGTTTTGCGTGGACAGTTATGGCTGCCTTGTATCCCGCAAAAATTAACGCTAATCGCACTTCATCTTACTATCATTTTAACACCGTATTGAATTTAGATAATATGACATTTCCTGTTTCATTGTCAGATATTCGAATTTTTCAGAAAAATAATGAAAAAATAAGTGTTAATATTTACGGATTGACCAATGGTAAAGTTATAGGACCTCTGTATAAAACATCTACCCGAAAAGAAAACCACATTAACATGTTGTTGTTACAAAAAGACTTAAAGTTCCATTATTGTCTTATTAAAGACTTAAGCAAATTAGTAAGAAGTCAGTTAACAAGACATCATGGAAAACTATTTTTCTGTGATACTTGCTTATTATTTTTTCAAAGTGCTAATGAATGCAATAACCATGTTTGCGGAGGTGTTAAAACTATATTACCTGAAAACGGTGCTGTTGTTCAATTCAAAAATTACTCGCGATTACAAACTTTACCTTTTATTATTTATGCTGACTTTGAAACATTTTTAGAGCCTTGTTCTGAAGAAAAAGATAGTCATACAGTTAATATACAACAACATGTACCAGCCGCGTTTGCGTATTATATTGTTTGCAGTTATGACAGCTCTCTTAATAGTCTTGTGTCTTATCGAGGTGCTGATAGTGCTGAATTTTTTATTGAGTCATTAGAAAAGGATATCAAGCGAATCTATAATATATTAGAAGAAAAATCCGCTCACCCGACGCCAATATTATTTCATAATAACGATAGGCAAAATTTTAATGATTCGGAATATTGTCACTTGTGTTCAAAATTATTGTTAAATGATAAAGTCAGAGACCATTGTCACTTTACTGGAAAGTACAGAGGCGCTGCTCATTCATATTGCAACCTCAATTTTCAAATACCTAAATTCGTTCCGGTGTTCTTCCATAACTTATCAGGCTATGATTGTCATTTATTTATACGTCAGCTAGGTTCCACTCCTGGTATGATTAAAGTTATACCCAAAAATAAGGAAAACTATATATCATTTACTAAATTCATTCATATTTCGGAAAATAAATTTGCAGCAGTTCGTTTCGTAGATTCATTCAAATTTTTAGGCACTAGCCTTGATCAGCTAACTAAAAATCTTGATACGAACGATTTCAATCATTTATTTTTGTTATGTATGAACGAAGAACAGTTTGATTTGCTTTGTCGAAAAGGCGTGTATCCATACGACTATATGACCAGTTGTCATAAATACACGGAAACATGTTTACCGTCAAAAGATTGTTTTTTTAACAAACTTACCAATGAAACTATTTCTGAGAGCGATTACAACCACGCTGTTAAAGTATGGAATAGTTTCAAAATTGAAAATCTTGGACAGTACACTGATTTGTATGTCAAAAGCGATGTTTTATTATTGGCCGATATTTTTGAAAAATTCCGTAGAACTTGTAAAACAAATTATTCATTGGATCCAGCGTTTTATCTGACTGCTCCGAGTCTCAGTTTTGATGCGATGCTTTTTAAAACAAAAATTCAATTAGAACTCATTAATAATTTAGAAATGATTCGAATGATACAAAAAGGTATACGGGGCGGCATTTGTTTGTGTCCTAGGCGATATGCTAAGTCTAATAATAAATATCAATTAAATTTTAATCCGTCCCAACCAGAAACATTTTTGGTATATATTGACTGTAATAATTTGTACGGATACGCGATGTGTAGCTTTTTACCACATTCGAACTTTACTTTGCTTAATGAGAATGAATGCGCACAACTTGAAGTAACCAATATTTCTGATGATAATGAGTTTGGTTACATACTAGAAGTCGATCTTAACTATCCTGAATATTTACACGACTTACATGATGACCTACCATTTTGTGCGCAAAATGTTGTTCCGCCAGGATCAAAAAATAAAAAATTAACTCCGAATTTGTATGATAAATTCAATTATGTTATTCATTACATTCATTTGAAAACATGTCTTAGAAACGGATTAATTCTTAAAAAAATCCATAGAGCAATCAAATTTAAACAGAGTCCATATTTAAAACAATATATAGATTTAAATACAAAGTTAAGGCAAGAATCCAAGTCAGTATTTGAACAAGATTTTTTTAAATTATTAAATAATAGTATTTTTGGTAAGACCTTGGAAGACACCGAACGTAGAGTTGATGTAAAATTAGTTAACCAGTGGTGCGATAAGCGGAATAAAACAAAGAAATATTTTTGTGCGCAAGAACTCATCGCACGACCTAATTTCCATAGTTCAACAATTTTTGCTGAAAGCCTTGTTGCAATACAGTTAAATCGTGAAAAGGTTGTTTTGGATAAGCCAATATATATAGGTTTTTCAGTTTTGGAACTGTCAAAGAGTCATATGTATGATTTCCATTATTCGGTAATGAAGAAAACATATGAGGATAACTTATCACTCTGTTACACTGATACAGACAGCTTTTTGTATTTAATTAAAACAAATGATTTTTATAAAGATTTAAAAGAATGGTTTTTATGTTACTTTGATACGAGTAATTATCCCGTCAATAACAAATTCAATATACTTCAAAATAATAAGAAGGTTCCAGGACTCTTTAAAGATGAGATGGGAGGAAATATCATTTTGGAGTTTGTTGGCCTAAGATCAAAACTGTACAGCATTAGAACTTATGATGAGGAAATCAAAAAAGCAAAAGGAATTAAAAAATGTGTGACAAAAAACATTAAATTTACAGATTATAATACTGACGTTTTGTCGAGTGGTAAGCAAATAAGAAAGAAAAATGTTCATTTTAAGTCCATCAAACATGTTATTTTTACTCAGGAACAAAACAAAGTAGCTTTATCACGTAGAGATGATAAACGGTTTATTTTAAAAGATAATATTGTAACAAAATCTTGGGGGCATTATTCAATTACAATGTGATTATTAATTGTGAAATCATTCGCATAAATTTATATATATTTTTAAGTTATAAATTTAGTTAGTTAGTTTAGTTATAAATTTATATTAATTTTAGAATAAACTTTACTGTAAATAATAAATAAATTCTATTATAATCATTAAACAAGATATTTTTATTAATATTAGATATCCACCCTAACATTATCATATATTTTATATCCTATGCATGTTACCTTCGATTTGTAAATCGAACCCACGACTTCTGACTGAGAAGGTGGGGCACTACCAACTGAGCCAACGAGTACTAAGTGTAAAGAACTGGATTTGCAACAAATTAAATGGAGCTATCGATTCTATGTTTGTTTCTCAAAAATGCAAAGGTAATAAATAGGTTTATTCAACAGGTTTAAACTTGTCAATGAATGGAGTAAATGCGTCACACGTGCCGATGCACAGGTGTTATTTTACAAGTCAACGGAATTGCAAGCTTGCATTTGTTCAAGTTCTGACATGAATATTACATTCAACGAAATGCGATTGGTATCGTATATCTTTAATTGTACCGTTACAAAATGATTCAGTTCTTAATTAACGCTCTTACTCGTAGCATTCGATGGCTAATATGTCTGAAAACCAGTATAAAGTCAGTGCAAGTTATGCGGTAGCAGTGAACTCTGAAATTCCAAAGTACGTGATAAAACTAGAAATCATGGACACTATAGACTCTCCGTCCGAAGTAGAATTTAAACTACTTGGAAAATACCAATATTTGGTTTTTGATGAGGGTGACAATATTCTCTACAGGACTCAGCAGCTCATAAATCAAATGACTGCTGAGATCGGAGAACGCTGCGCATCCAGTTAATAATCCAGGTGAGCAAGTGTTTATTTATTTATATTTCAATTGTATACCTACTTATTCACACATTTTTTTCTTGTTTATTCATTATAGTTCTTTTAATTGTTAAAGATATCATGACGGATTGCGGCGATATTGGTCTATGTCTCCCAGAATACGCTCTAGACCCAACCGACCTAGAACAATCCAATCAAGGATTACTTAGTTGCTGTGCCCACCAACCACCGAATCCAGTCAACAAGCGAACCAAGAAAAATAAGTTGAATAAGATAAAGAAGTCACCCACGCAAGTTCAATCATATGTCATTAATAACGAACCAAGAAAAGGGATTCGCTTAATCAAAATATCTGTGCATGATATATCTTCATCTTCATTGTTCCAAAAAAATAAAAAAAGTGACTATGTAGAAGTGATGAACGTGCAGTATGTGATGGAAAACGAACACGATGAAATTATGGATCAAACAGAGAGTGTTATTAAAAATATTTCAAAAAAACTAATAGGATATAATTTTTAAAAATAACTAGGTATTACTTAATTTCCATTAATATTGTTAACATTTACTTAAATAAAATGTATATAATTTAGCAAGTTTGATTTATGCTCTAAATTGATTAAAATAAAATGTACTATAATAGGACTAAATGTATTTAACTTATCTTTGTGTCATAATGCTCTGAATGTATCTGTCACCAACTCACCACCTGTATATACCATGTTTTTTGCAAATAAATTTGTATTTGTAATATTTGGTTTTATTTTATATGGGATAGGTACTAAAACTCTTGCAAAATAATTTTCAAACCCGTTTATTATAGAATAAAAATGTTTACTTAATGAAATAAATTAAATACACACATATTATTTGTATTATACCACTTTCTTATACAAAGTACATTTTTAAGTGCACACATTTTTGTATGATGAACACAGTTAAAAACCGATTTTTTATCAGGAGAATAATCATTATACAATTTCATTATATTTGGGCAACCTTTCTCACCCAAATCTACCACTTTACAGTGTGAACACAATTCTTTAATCCACTTAATTTTTTCCAGACCTTTTGTCAAAATTTTTTTGTTACTTATATATGGAGTAACAATGCGTTTGAATTCACAATAGTCAACAAATCCTTCACTCCAATAGATTCCACGATTATTTTCTAACCACCGCACTTGTTTACTTTCCTCTTTTGATAAACGTTTAAATGGATACGGTGGTTTAATAAGGAATGTTTGTGTATGCTCCTGATAGGCTATTGCAAACTCCTTAACAATAAATTTATTTTCACCATCTTTAAATCCTTGAACATCTACAATAATTATATCAGTACTCATGATATCTTTCTGACTGTATTGCTGAGAGGTTTGTATTCGACAATACAATCGTTTAGGATAAGACAGTAAGCCGATGTATGATCAGGAAATTCAGTTTCGCTTTCGATCTCCACTCGCACATCCACGACCGGCCCAGACTTCAGGTGATCGTTTTGTCGAGAGCAGTCGACTACAAACAGTGGGGCCTTCTCTTTAAACTCTTTCACGCTAAGCAAGGGTTCAGTTCGACGACCGTAGTACGACTGTTGGAATCTAGCATATTGTTCATATAATAAAGCAGTTCTATCGTTTTCAAAATTCACGTTAAGATTTTCGTAAGGATAATAAGTTGAGTTAAGGTAAACTTTAATATCGCGTAAATAGCAGTGATCAAACCGAGACATGTCTTTGGTTGCTTTATGTTTTCGATCAGTCTGCAAACCGATTACAACATATCTTGGTTTTTCAATTTGCGATGATGTTTTTATTGCCCAAGTATGTTTCGTAGTTTTAGGTAGTAAAGGATATTCATATAAGTCCCAGTTTCTAAACGTTAACTGTATAGAACGATCCTTTTCCAAGATTTTGAGCAAGTTGATTTTTTCTCTATCGGATACTCTAACATGTGGCACTCGCCACATAATCTGTTGTATCTCGATATCTTTGATAACTTCATCAGCGTTTAGTTTCACTGCGTTGAGGTTCGTGTTACTTCGTAACAATATCAGTTCATGTTTACAATTGATTACTAGTTTTTTATAATCTTCAGCGAAACCGAGAATGTTTTTTAACGGAATAGAAGCCGAAAAGCTGCCTCCATTCGAGGTTGTAGTTCCTTCGATATCCCATCCCCAAGTTTTCGACATTCGTGCCTCATTTTCGTTCATAGATATTAATGACTTGATTGTAGTAGTAATTCCAGCATTTTTTATTTTATCTATTTCAACCCCATTAAGCTCATACCTAATATCTTGGAAAAGATATAACAGTGGATTATTAATGAAGTGAACATTTAAAACTTTTTCTTTTGGGGTGCCTTTGTGTACATGAACGATTCCTTGTAAGTAGAGAGTGCTCTCTGATGGTAATATATACAGGTCTTGTTGATTAATCGGTATGCGAATCTCATCATTTTTGTTGAAACTGGTTACGTAAGGTTTATATGAATGAACTTCGATGCCTTCGATAGCAGTGTCCTGGACTGGCGTATTTAATATATCTAAAATACTACTCATTTTAGTAATCCAATTAATTTAAGAAATTTTTTATTTTCTTCTGTTATTTGTTTTGGTTTTCTTCTATATGTTTTTTTATCAATAGCTCGATCAATACTGATACGTTTGATTGGGGGAGTCATGTATTTATTGTAGTCAATCATTTTTTCTTAAGATGTAAATATAGTTGCACTTCTTCACCACGCAAATTTCTGAGGTTGTTATTTATATCCAGTAATCTTATATTGATAGCATTAATATTATATTGATTAACGGGAAAGTAAATAATATTTTTCGGAATTTCTATTATTCTATAACCAGGTGGCACGTTTGGAGCAAATTCGTGAATTATATGACTTGGTTTTCCATTAATATATGATCCGCTAATTATATCACATTCTATTCTCACCACGGTCGTCGATAGAATGTTGACTGGATGTAACGACTCATGTAATATATTTGCCTGAAGTGTCTGATTTCCAAAACCTAATAATTTTCCAAGCGAATTATTTCTCTCAAAGTGAACATCTTTTGTGCAAATCAAAGAAGTTTTTAAAGTATTATTGTTACAGTATAGTTCTATCTTGCCACCCACTATTTTTGATTTTAAATAGTCACAAATGTCTTGAAATTCATAGGTTCCCACAGGTATCTCAATGACACTATTAGAATCAAAATGAAATGTATTATTATTTTTAACAATATTTGGAATAGAATTAAATGTAGATAAATACAAAAGTGCACACTCGTATTCTCCTTCAAGTTGAAGACTGGGAGAATAATTTGTTGATAAAAGTGATGTGTTACCAGTAATAGACAGGGTGAAAGACATTGTGTTAATGATACAAATAAAAAAAGTACGTCATTTTATATGTTTATTCCAAAAATTCCATAAAAACGCTAAACATAGATGGCCACAATTAACGGTATTGAAGTTTTGATATTTATTGTAGTTATAAAATATATCTCTATTTTTGAAATATTTAATTAGTTCTACTGGAGGTTTTAAATCACCAAAGCTGTCAAAATATTCTATATAGTTATTAAACTTCACATAGGCTACCCAATGAGTTCCCTGGCTATAAGAGTTATCTAAATTTACAATACCACATTCAATATGTCTTGGTGCTTTAGGTAGTTTATCTCTCATAAAAACACCTCTGAAATGCGGTATACCATTTGCATGATTTAGAATGTCTAAATTAGTAAGAGCACGATTAGGCAGCCATTTATTTAGTTTTTTGGATTTTTTAAGTACAATCCATTACCTTTTTTATAAGGTTTTATGTACAAGCCTTTCCCCAGTGCAATAGACTCCATAATTTTGTTATGTCGTTCAGACTCACGAAGATTTTGCTGTGAGGATTTATAATCATTTACGGTTTTTGCTATCCCAGCTGCACCTCCAGCTAAGGTTCCCAATGCTGACAGCCCAGCGAAAATAGTTATTAGCGGTAGAATACCTCCAGTCTTTGGAAGAGGGATCACTCGTGGAAGACGAATGTTGTTATTTCTTGAAAGCAACTTCTTTGCAGCTGAATGAGCAAATTTGATAGCTGTCTTAGTGTTTTTAGGTTTAAACTTCTTGAGTTGGGAATGTATTTTTCTTATTATTGCTTTAAATGTTTTAACCCCTGCTCCAGTCTTCAACTTAGTCTTCATCACTTTACTAACTAACCAGGAAGCGAGCTTCTCACCTTTGCCTGCATCTTTTGAGTTTAGTCTCTGTTTAGCCATATTCATTAATTGTAAATCAGCTTTATGACGATTTTCTAAGTCAGAAAAGTTTGAATATGCTATATCGTGATGCATACAAGCTTCATCCAATTTATTGATTCCTTTATCACCACGTAGTAAACGTTTATTTAGCTTTGTTCCAGGCCCACAATAATTATAACCAGGTAAATGTAACTCGAACGGTAAATTGTTTATCAAATTGTTAACAAGTCCTTTGCCTTGCATAACTAACCAAATAATGATAACAATTCTCAAACAATAGCCTTTTTATCAATCCAACTGTTTTCATTATCACTAAGACCCAACCATTTTACAAATAATTTATTACCCTTCTTCCTCATAATTTTCTCTATTAGGTATACATTGGGGTATTTAATTCTTTGTAACTCATGCTCATAAAAACTTCCTAAAATTGGTTGATTTTTTAAATCTTCAATTAGATAGGTTACTGGTACAGTATTATTGATTTTTTTTATCTTAAATTGTTCACTTGACCAATTTGGAGTATAACCTTTATCAAAACTAGTCTTATATTTACTTATGCGAACATAATCATCCAAACGAAACTTAATATTTTTTGGTATGTTTATCTTATTTTGAAAAGATTTAATATTTTTCATTATAATATGTTCATTTTTATGGTTGACACTACTAGGCTTATACTTAGTGATGCGGTGTTGTGTATTATTATAACAGCGAACAATATTATCTAAAGGTTCACCAATCCATTTATAACATCCATTTAAACTAAAATGTTTATACAGATTATTCTTTAAGGTTCTAATAAATCTTTCAACTATTGAAGCTTTTTTTACTGAATAGGTTGAATAGTGGTTAATATTAAATGATTTCATCAGTTTTTGGAATTCACTGTTATAAAATTCTGTACCATGATCAGTTTGTAGATTAACAGGCCGCCGATGAGATTTAACTATTAATTGATCAAAGGCATTTGCTATTTCTAACATGGATTTTGTTTTAACGGGGAAAGCCCAAGCAAATTTTGTAAAACAATCTATTACAACTAATATAAATTTGAAACCTTTATTGTATGTCTTTAAGTTTCTTATATCAATTAAATCAGCTTGCCATAAATCATCAATTCCTTTTAAAATTACAGACCTTCTAACGAAATTTCTACGCGCTGGTTTATGTAATTCATTTACCACTTGTTGTTTTACCATTTTCACTTTTAGTTATTTGATCTACTTCCTTTTTATTGTAGTAGTTCTCTTGAAAATGAGCTAAGAAACTCTGTATCTCTGGTTTTATACTAATAATGATGTCATCTATTTCATGTTTATCATAAAAACGGTGAGTAATTTGATCAACATATTCTCTGTTAACAACCTCGTCTGCTGCCAGAGGGGCTTTCACACCTTTAAGTGTTGTCATTTTAAAATCGAATTCACCAGTTTCTGTCTTCATCAAAACTTTATCGGATAAGTTTAATATTTCAGACAAACGTAAACGTTTATGAACGTGATGACCGAATTTGTCAACATCCATTTTCCTAAAAAGACAACTGTAAGGTACAAAGAATAGGACTGAAATGAAAATAATCCATTTAATACATAACATTTATTAGAGAATAATACCAGATTCACGTAATTCTTCAATTATAGATATTATTTCATTATCCAATCCAGTGTTTCCAGCATCTCGTGAAGCAATTAATAGTTTTAATCGTTCTACTAATTCGTTAGGATCGTCCCAGTAGATGTAGTCCACATTTTTTTTCCACTTTTTCATAACTGGGAGTCCTGTCCCTATAGGTAGACTACTATCTGTGCTGACAGAAATTTTACGTAACTTAAACAGCGGTTTTATGACATTTAAGTATTTTCTTCCTTTGTTGCTTTTTATAGGCTTATTTAGATCAAAATCTCGTCTATGTGCATTTGTGGCCAATAGCATTAACTTATAATTTTGTGCATCTTGATCTGTTACAAAACTTAAATCAGGCACTTTTTGGAATAATAGCTCTTGTATGCCTCTCGTATTTGCGTATTCACGTCCAGCTACCATAATTTTCTTATCTTTAACAAATACACTACCAGAACCCATCATAAGTTTACCACGTTCACGTCTAACACCATATGGAACATCTTCAAAAGCTTCGGACGATAGCGACCATGATGATACATTCAGGCTAGGGCTTGTCGGTGCAGATTCAACTGTTCGAAATGATTCATTGCTGATATTGCGTCGGTCCTCCACACTGGACACATTTTCATCACTTCCAAAAAAAATTTCATCATAATCAGAAGAATTATATTCGGCTCTGGAAGCATCATCATCATGAAATTCAATTTTAGAATTCCTTCTTAAAATGGTTTTATCATTTTCCGACTCGCTTGACGAATCAGAACTATCTTTTTCTTTTTTCGATTTAGTATGTTTAATTTTCTGATCTTTGGACGGATAAGATGTTTCTTTTAAGGTTGTGTTTTTGTTTATATCCACCAATTGGTTGAGAGGATTTGTTAAAGGCTTAAAAACATTTTCTAAAACTTTTTCGTTATCAATCTCAATATTGCGCATCTTTTTAACTTTTCTCTTAACAGCTTCAGCAGCACTAACTATTTGTCTTTTTAATGTTTTTTCCATTTTAAATAAAATAATTAGTAGGTATGTTCTAAGCTCTCAGTAACTTGCGTTGAAATGATAGGGAGTCAAGAAAAAGTGGTATTTTATATCATTAATCAAACATTACAAAGGTATCAAATTTCTTTCTATAGCAACCTTTATTTTTGTTACAATCTTTATTTATTACCAAATAATTATAGGGTTCAGTCCATATTTTTGAACACATATCTCTAAACTCTGTCCATGACATGTCTGTGTTAACATGCTCTTCGTACACGTGTCTCAAGTTCACATCATCTTGCTTAAACAGAACTATTAAATTAGCGTTATCTCTGACTAGCTGTTTAGGGACCTTACTATATGTTTGATTTAAATAAAAACAGTCTATATATTTATGTCTGCCCATAGCAAAAAAGTCACGTATATTATTTTGGTTTTCACATGCCACGTCATCGAAAACTATAACAGAATTTTTCTTAGCATGCTGAGGACTCAATACTGTCTCATTTTCATGAAATTTAACGTAAGTGATGCCAGGAACTTTTTTTAAAACATGTTCTAAGAATAAATACTTCGGTTGGTGAAGAGTTTTTGAATATACGTAAACATTTCTATAGCTCAATCCGTTTTCATGTAAAAGAAGGCCAATCATTAAATTAGTTTTTCCACAGTTTGATGGACCACAAATTATACAACGAATTGTGTTAGGCAAAAGTTTCCCATGACGATAATTCTTCTTTTTTGAAACTGTACAAACTTTTTCAACGTTCAAGGATAGTGGTTGTTTCACAAACTTCATGTTGTTGTAAGTAATGATATTTTATTAATGACAACTTTCTTTTATCGGGTAGGTTTTTATATAGCGTTTTAACGGTTTAGTTTTTTACGTAATATCAATCACATGATATTATAGGATGAGTTTAGTTTTATTTAACGTAAGCGATCAGTCATTAGCTTTCCTGCTGTTATCGGAGCGGTGTTGCGGTGTTTCATTTGATATTATTGGGCATTCTGGATCATAATCGATACGACCGAGGAGCGTAGTAAAACGGAGCGACGCAGCGAGCAACGCGAGTGAGGTCGTATCGATTTTGATCCAGAATGCCCAATAATATTACTACTTACTTAGCTAGATATATTTATCAACTCATGCCGTCTAGATATCAGTACTCATGTGTCTTTAAGTTCTAGTATTTTCTTATTAGAATGTAATTGATGATAAATAGTGAGTATTATGACTCAGTGGTTTTCCTAGCTTGTAAATAATGAAGTAAAGAACCCCCTGCCTAATTTTGTGAATCAAAGATTTCTTAGCCTAGGTATTCCTTTAGTAGGTATTGAGTCTTTCATATGATATTCAGTCTAAGAGCCATGAAATTAAGAATTTCTCAGATTATTTCTAACTTGTCTTTTATACTAACTTAAAATAAATCACATAGCTTAATTTAGTATTCCTAATTAATTTGATGAGGCTGTCAACATGGATTGATAGATTATTTGACTGAGTCAGCATTGACATGTACTTAGTATGATACTCTAGGCCCTAGACCATTAAATTACCTTATTTTATACCTAATGCCTTATCATACCTACATCAACATCTCATATAAGGCTGTCTGTCCGTTTGATCAGATTTTATGTAGATATAATGACTCAACCTGAGTGGGGCTGCGTGAATAATGAACAAACTGATTGGCTATAAGACTTCGCTATGCTGTATTTTACGCAATTACGCAGTGTCATGCAATTATGTAAGAATTTAGCCAAACAGCCTGGCCACCACCACGCAACTCACCCTCTCTGTTGAACAGATTAGTTTAGTGATAGAACCAATACGACAGCCAGTACATCCAAACCAATCTCTATCACATTTTAGTAGATTTTAAACTTAAAATAATGTGTCAGTCAGATCTTAGTCTAGATACGTACGTACGCATTTATTTATAAAATTACGACAAGAAATTTCGCAGGGCGACAGAACACAGAAAATACTACAAGTTGAGTAGACCCTAGGATATATTTTCTAACAAATTCCTGAGCTTCAATATGACCTAATTTCGCCTACCCATAAGAACACTCCACTTACCTTCTGCAGTCTATGAGATTCATACCTGCCCATTTCCATCGTAGGAGCCGAAGCTCGCTCGCCACAACAATTAGGATTTCCCACTAACACTCACTTTGAAAGGCCACGTATACTACGTCGTTCAAAAAGTAGTGAGAATGACGTAGTAATGGGGGGTACTTGAAAAAAAAATTATTGTCACGGAAAGATTAGGTCTTTATCATAATACCCTCAAATAATTAGCTTTCTATCTTGTCTGTGTCAGTTGTATTAATTATTTGTTTGTGACGTGTCGATAACTCGCGCTAAAAATGGATAACATTGAAATCAACAAAATACTTTTGCTTGAAAAATTTTACTACGGAACAAATTTTTAAAGATTTACGTGAAACATTGGGGGAGTCGGCTCCTCCATATTCCACAGTTTCTCGTTGGAGTGCAGAGTTTAAACGTGGTAGAACATCGGTTAAAGATGACCCGCGCTCGGGCCGCCCTTCGACATCAGTCACTCAGGAAATGATAGAAAAAGTCGAAAAAATTGTTCTAAATGATGATGATGATGATGATGTCTACGCCGAACAAATAAAAAAATTACTTCAAGAAATCCTTAAAAAGCGACGAGGAAAATTTGCGAAAAAAGTTTTGTTCCATCAAGACAACGCGCCGGCGCACAAGACTGCAGTTGCCATTGCAGCAATCCAAGATGCTGGCTTTGAGATCCTCGATCATCCACCATATTAACCGGACTTGGCCCCTAGTGATTTCTACCTATTTCCGCGTTTGAAAGAGCACTTGAGAGGCACAAAATTTGAAGATGACGAAGAAGTGAAGGCCGCCGTAAACGATTTTTTAAGTACTCAAGATAAATATTTTTTTAAAAAGGGAATTTTGGCTCTAGAAAAAAGATTTGCTAAATGTATTGACCTAAAGGGTGATTACGTCGAAAAATAAAATAATATTAAATAAATTCATTTTCTAACATAGCTATTCTCACTATTTTTTGAACTACCTAACAACTCAACACAGAAACCAAGAACCACTCCAGCACTCCGCTTGCGTTCCCAGAGCTCTGGCGCCCCGGAGCCCACGAGTCTGTCCCGCTAGACGCTAACTAATCGAAGCTAATTCCCTATTCTCACACAAATATCGACTTCACCATACTCCAGAAATACTGAAACACATTACTTTTCACGATAGAACATATTATTCCTATTCCAGACTCGTGAAATCCCTAATTTATCTAGCAAAACCGGCAAGCGCGTGGGCAGCCATCTTGCGATCCCCCCGATTCTCCTAAAAACTCCCTTAGTGACTCGCTCGGCTCCAAATCTCGAACTCCCGATCTTCCCCAATCGGCGTCTTTTTATCATCGCATTGAATGTTCTAGGATTTCCCTTCATTCCCGATCCCCCTACCGTTCTTTCTCTATCTTTTTTCCTTCATTTTCCTAACTACTTGTCTATCACTCCACATCATTCACCCTTCAGTCCTTGCAATAACGCCTAAAATTCTCCTCGTTTATTCCCCCGGAAGAGCTACACGACGTGGGCGCGGCCTCAGCCACGCCACTGGCGGTGGCCAATCAGAGCCTCTTCATTCGGTTCTGGACCATATTTGGACATGTTTTCGGGCCCGACGCGGCTCATCTGGGGGCACGGCAGTGCCGGGGGCCAAGTCGAGCAAAAAGCGGTATAATTTTTTCCCGCTACCGCTTTCCTAGTAATATCTCTCTAACACAATATTTTCATCTTTGTCTTCTCTTAATAATGCTACTCGCTATTAGATGGCTAGTTTTTAAGACTAGGTTTCGCTTCTAATTGTTCTTAAAATCTAATCTTTTATTTAAATTAAAATTGTTATTAATTTTACTGATAAAATATCTTATCTAGAAAGTGGGAACCATCACACGCTATCGAAGTTTTCACACGAGCTCATATAAATACAACTATCCAACATTAACCGTCGGACGCACTGGATCAACTGACCCCAGGCAAGAACACTTGGCCTGGCGGAAGATCTTCTCTTTTCACGATAAAGGAGCATATTCCACTTCTGCTCCTCCACAATGCAAAAATACTGGTCTACTTTAAGTTAAATAACTAGCGTTTTATGTTTGCTATTGTCAAACAAAACCAATCATGAATCCCGTCTGATCCCAGTACTTAGGTAGATGTTTTATCAGCAGTAATATCCAATTCTCGGCAAGTCGCGACCAAGATAAAGCCGAGTGTCGTTCGTTTCATCGCACCAACTGACACTTTAATAGAAAGCGATAAACAGTTTATCGTCTGTGACGGAGACAAATTAATGAGTGCACGTGTAGAGGACCGGCGCCTTTGCAAAATGAGTTGGGGTGTACATCATGTGAACTTTGCCGGGTTATATGTACCGGGGGTCTTTCCCGACGCGGCTTAATGGCGCCTTAAACAGTAATGTGTGGCCATAAATTAGAGGATAATAAGTTCGGACAACAACATTGTCGGTAATGACTGTGCTCAGCTCAGGTTAAAGTTCGCGGGATGTCGCGAACTGTATGACGTGAATATTTCATGTTTGGATATTATACAGATTCATTGAAAAGACGTCTTTCATAACAAACCATTTTTTTCTATAGCTCCATATGCAATACTTATTGCGATATTTAAATGCGTAAAGTAAGCTAAATAGTTATGGTGATATTTTTATTAAACATTTCTGCGTGTAATAGAGACAGAATAATATAAGGTTACTTACCGCAAAGGAAACAGAAATCTGTGTTTTTTAAATTATTAGAACTTTATCACATACTTCATTCGCGGAACATTGGAACAGCCTATTGATTACAACCTTTATAAGTAGAACGTCAAGGTTTATTTAGGAATTGTCTCAAAATAATTCCAACAATGGAGGGATTTTGGGCGTCTCCACGTAGACTTATCTGTAATAATAATGTGATTCTTTTAATTTATATATTACTAGCGGGTGCCCAGCGGTGTGTAAATTGTATTACAAACTAGTAGCGCCCCGCGGTTTCGCCTGCGTCAGTCTCGTTCCCGTGTGAAAATTATAGCAAATCTTACTCCCAGAAAAGTAAGCTTTCCATTGGTAAAATATTTTTTAAGACTCGCATGTGGAATTTTATTACAAAATTGCGGCGGGTACCCAGGGCGTTGCCCGCGCGGATCCAGTTTATTCCCGTTCCCGAGGGAATTTTCGAAAATCCTTTCATAGCGGTTGCCTACGACATATAAGATACATACCATATTTCAAGTTTCTAAGTGCTGTCGTTTCGGAGTAGTACGTATTTATCTTTTTACTTCGTTTTATCTTAAATAGTAGCTTAAATATTGTTAAGTACAGCACAGGCCAGGCCATAGCGCGTAGGTACAAACGACCTATTGCCCAGCCAGGCCCTGCCTGTAGTTTGGGAGTAAATAACCGTTTGTGAATTGTGTTGCACAATATATTTATTTATTTATCATAATAAGTGTTGATAAAAATGTTACGACCACCATTTCCTTTGATTATCCTAGTAGGTTTAGGTACAATTCAGTTGATCGGTAAGTAATTACACAGCCCCGGGACTACGAAAGTTCTGGAGTCCGTGAACAGTTGCACGAGTAACTAAAGCAACAAAAAGAACGAACGAATTAACGTAATTATAACGGAAACGAGTGATGTGCAGGTAGTTTTTCCTTTTGATTGGCTCTGGTACAGTCAAGAGCACGCTAAGCTTGACACTTTGGACTTTGACCCGGCCCTGTATTCTATGGCGCGCAGTATAAATCAGAGCTCAGCTTAAACTGGTAGTGTCAAGCTTGACTTGCTCTTGACTGTACCAACTATTACATCCATTAAAAAATTAAAAATAGTTTACCTTTTCCAATTGGATATGTTTTGCTACAAGTTCAGTGTAGGTTTATTTAAAATATACATTTAATAGGCAGTCTCCTCCGATATGAAACTACGCGCAACGAAGTAGGAGCTAAGATTTTTTGTACGGATTTTCAACGATTGCTCATTCATACTCCTATACATATTCCAATGCCGTTAAATTGAAGTGTCCATGTGAAGCTAGTACGAGATTTTAATCGCTATTAGGTCGTCTAATAAAGGGTCTTTCAACAAGGACGGGTGGATGTTAAAATTGAATAAAACAAGATGTGTGTGAGATATTAACGAAATTTATTTTTTATTTGAAAGGCCCATTTATGCCATTTTGGATGGAATATGACATCGTTCAAATGTCCGCCGTGGCTTCGTATGGTGGCACGAATCCGAGAGGTAAAATTTTTAATGACTCTGTTGCATAGATCCGGCTAAATCTGAGCGATGGCAAAGGTAATGATAAACAATTTCTTTTGGCTTAAATTGAACAATATGGACGTGAACGACATGTGGTTCCAGCAAGATGTCGCTACTTGCCACACAGCGAACGACACAATCGACATTCTGCATGAACGGTTTTAGGGTAGGGTTATCTCTCGCAGAGGTGACTTGAATTGGCCACCAAGATCGTGTGATTTGACTCCGCTAGACTTTTTCTTGTGGGGTTTTCTGAAGTCGCAGGTCTATGCCAATAAACCACATTTGACCGTTGCCCTGAAAGTTAACATAACGCAGGCCATCGCTCAGATTCAGCCGGATCTATGCAGCAGTCATTAAAAATTGGACCTCTCGGATTCGTGCCACCATACGAAGCCACGGCGGACATTTGAACGATGTCATATTCCATCCAAAATGGCATAAATGGGCCTTTCAAATAAAAAATAAATTTCGTTAATATCTTACACACATCTTGTTTTATTCAATTTTAACATCGACCCGTCCTTGTTGAAAGACCCTTTATAAGTATAGTTTAAGAAAAACTAAGGCTCAGGTTAAGCATGTTAGCTCTGTTAAGTGTTCCCACAGGCAGGAGTCGATTGCGCTTAGGGCATACATGAGTTTTACAAAAACTTACGTAACATGTTTTATAACACATTTGCTCGTAAAAGGTGTAAAGTAAAACGCACGGTTTATCAAGATGCTCTGTCTTAAAACGAACGGTACTTTTTAAAATCTCAGCAAAGAGTTTTTATGTCAAAAAAGTTGTCAACATTTTATGATTAAAATTAACTTTAGGAGATAAAATATAATAAAGAAATATTTATGTACATAATTATTTAATTTATTTAATTTTGACAGTAAATTACAACCAATTAATCTGTAACAAAAACACAAAAATATTAATTTACTTTTTTAGTAATACTGGCTGTTTTTTGTGCCTTTGCCTAAAAAAAAATTATGATGCGCGCCGCGCGCTTTTTCTTAACGCTGTATTGTTTTTATTCGTTTAGCATAGTCGGAGTTTTATTTTATTTTCTCGCAAATGTGTTATAAAACGTCGTATGACATACGTGCGCTTTGATAATTACAGCCTCTGCTTACTTGTATCGCCTCGCCTTGGCTGTAATTTTCAACCTACCGCACTTATATATCATAATGTACTATTACAGTAGTTTGACTGTGAAGGAAAACGTCTTGAAGAAATCCGTTGACTCTGGTATTGGTTGCTCTGGGGCATGTGTAACAGCGATGGCCTCACCAAGTGTCATGTTTTGGGGCAAAAAAATGGCACGTTAAAATGTTCCTCCCGCCAATCATCTTCAGATGTTTTCACCACGTTTTCACGAGATGTTCTTTGGACCCCTAAACGTGATAGGTAGTGAGCCCATCGTCGCACCAGGTGTTTTTATATACACATATCTCAGAATTAATTCTGGGACCTGCGGGTTTCCTCACGATGTGTTTAATGATAAATACCTACGTAAGTTTTGAAAAACTCATTGATACATGCCAGGATTCGAACCCGAGCATCACTGTTTATCATCATGTGAAGCAGGCCCTTTAACCACAAGGCTTCTCACTGCTCTTTATTTATTCAGGTATATTATGCAGGAGAACGAACAACGTTAGCTAAAAATACTTTGACTTTACCCGAAAGAAATGGTAAATTTATTGGTAATCTGATATTTTTCTATTCAAATTTACAGTGATCGAAACTGATTTTAATATATTATTATGTAGAAAAAAACACTTGATTTTTATTATTATACATTGCATTATACTGATCATTAACTTTTCTGGGAAATATCTATGAATACATCGTAACTACGTAGCAGATGAATGCCTTGAATGCAGGGGTTTCTCGAAGAAATTCCTAGATATTTCCACTAATAAGCTGTTGCTAAGCATCTGTTTGTGGGCGTGTCTTCCTTTTTCTGAGAAGAAACTAAGTAATTAGAGCTTTGGTGATGGAAAGTTCTGTTTTTAGAAAAGGAGATATCCATATTATTATGTATTGATCCTGTTTTTGTGAATTATAGTCTAGTAGCAGATTGGATCTTGTCTTAGAGGACAGCATGAAAATATTTTTTTAAGGAAAAACAGCCAAAATTTTTAAGGGCTCTTTTTACATACATTTTGATGTTACTAGCAGTATTTTACATAATATTTATTTATTTACTTAATTTTAGGAAGACTTACCTACAGCTTTAATTAATTGTGCATTAAGTTAACTTCAGTATATGATTCTTGTGCAATTTAGATTATAACAATTGCTGGTAAAACAAATAAATAAATAAATAATGTCATACATTTATAATTTAAAAAAAATGTAAGGAAAACAATAAAATTAGGTGAAAAATAAACAAAGTTAACGTTACGGATCCAAACAAAATGAGTTTATTAAATTTTAATAAAAAGCTATTAGTAAGATACCCTATCTTCTCTGTAAAATTTAATTTAATCGAGAAAATGAGTTTGTTGTCCAGCTTCTTCCGAAGTATTGTTGCTTGTTTACCTTTTGTAAATAGGTATTTAATATTTAATTACTTTCAGAAGTCAGTCTGGTCATTAACTATACACCCCAGAAAGTTGTACGGCTTAGTTAAAACTTACCACTTTGACTTGTAATTTGGCAAATAGACCACAAAGGAAACCTTTCGCTTAAATGGCCCAAGAAGTTCTTGAAAATTAATTCGACGAAGAAGAAAAAATATCTGACTATGATATTTATAAGACATCTAAATAAGCTATGGCGGGTGTGAATCTGAAACATAGTTGAAATCCAAGAAAAACAAAAGACAGCGCATTAAAATATCTAAAATACCTATGTACTTGTGGCTTAAGGCGTGAGCCTATGTATATCTACTACTTATATAAAAATATATATAATATATATATATGTATATAATTATATTTAAACGGTTTTATTTCGTTTCGTTGTCCAAATATACATCCAAGTTTGTTTGTTCGTTATCTATACATTCCCATACCATTCATCCGACTATCATGCTGATTGTTGAACTGGAAGTAAAGGAAGGTTTTAGAAAAAAAAAAGAACATTCGGGAACTGAGAGTGCTTTTTTCAATGGGCTTTGGACAGGACAACGTCTGTCGGATCAGATAGTAAGAAGAAGAAGTAAATAACAAGCATCAATGCACCTCACGTATGACGAGCAAATTATGTGATTGAAATTTTGTCCACGTGAGATGGAGGTGTCTAACCTAACCTAACGAGTATCAAACATGTCAACTTCAGTTCGTCGGTCACGTTCTTTGGGGCCGAAATGAAATAATGTATTTCTTAACTTTTTTGCGGTTTTTTTTTTTTTTATCTCTCAAGGGGTACGCAGAGGTATTCCATTTATGGACCTCTAAGCGTAATAGGCTGTGAGCCCATCGCCGGACCGGGTCTGTTACACATGCCTCAGTATTACTTCTGGGACCGTGGAGCTAGTGATAAATATGTATGTAAGTGTTTGAGCCAAAGGAGGATTCAAACCCGAGCCAGACGAATAAGAACGGGGTCCTTAAACCACTGGGTTTCTAAAAATTTGCTATAGTGAAAACATGAAAATCGCATTTTTAGAGGTGCTTTGGGATAAGTTTTTTAATGAATGACTACTAGTAATTTGATTTTAATACACTGAAATAACCTATTATGCTGTTAAATTCTTTCAAAACACGAAAACATGATCATGGTAAAGTTAAGTCTTCAAAGTGGTTTCACCATCGCGACTAATTACTTCCCTTTAATTTTCGACAAACTGGCAACATAAAGCGGTTTTGACAAAAGTTATAGGCTGAAGATAGAAAACAAAGAGTGAAAGAAAATTGAGAGGTCCCAACGAGACATTATTGGGGTAATTTTCTTTGTTAAGGTTCGAGTCGGATGTATAGGACGTACTCGTAGGTAGCATGAAATTGGGGAGCCCGCAGGCAGTAGGACATTACAATACAATAAGTATTTGATATTCTTTTGTTTTTCAGATTTTTGTACATTCTCCTATTTTGCCAGCGGCTTTATTATGTATCATATTATATGAATAAAATACAGAAAGTAGGTATAACGAGTATGTATATTATTGTACATTTACTTTTATAATAAACTAGCTTTTTTACTTATTTTTTTAATGTAGCCTATGTTTATTATGATGTTTATACTATATAAGTTTTTCAAAACTTACGTACATATTTATCACTAGCTCGACGGTGAAGGAAAACATCGTGAGGAAACCCGCATTACCCAGAATTAATTCTGAGACAAGTGTAAAAGACCCGGTCCGGCGATACGCTCACCGCCTATCACGTTGAGGGGTCCAAAGAACATCTCGTGAAAAGTGGGTATATCCAGAAATGGAATACCTCTGCCTACCCCTTCTATGAGGTTTCATCAAAAGCAAGAAATATTCATCCATCCTCACAAAATTTTCGCGTTTGTAATAGGGCTAGCAGGTGCCTAGAGGCATAACCAGTGCGGAAATAAAAAAAAAACATTATAAGTACTAAAACTTTTTATACTTGGTCGTGTCCCAAATGCTATCCACTGGTAGGTATTTTTCTTTATACAGTATAAATAAAAAAAAATCTCACGCCTTTTATCCCCGAGGGGGTTGGCAGAGGTATTCCATTTCTAGATATATCCATAGATATATGTAGTGTATCTATTTCAAACGCAATAAAAACATCATGAAATTACTTAAGTGTCTGTGTCTGTCCATCTGTCAAACTGGTTTTACACAGATACATTACATGTACTACTTTGACACATTAAATTTTTAACTGACAACGACTGACGACTTAAATTTCATTCATATTTTTTTTGCTTTTTACTGTGTAAATTTAATGCCTATCTTTTGTATAAATTATTTTATATAAGTTATAGTCATATAACTTAGTAATAAATAAATATTATTATAAAAAACAATTAGGCAAAGTGCGAGACGGACAACCGTAGGCAGAACTGATAATACGTAGGTACCTTATGTTTTAATATAAGGAAAATAAATCTTTAGGTAATATATATAAAATTTAAGCGCGTCACACACGGTGAAGATAATATTTTATCTTAAGATGCCCTAATATAAAATATTATAGTATCTTAGGTTATCACACACGGCTAAGATACGATAATATTAAAAAACCTGTTCATTTCCTTACGAGTCTGCGTTGGTGCCACACGTATTCCTTGTTAAGAGTTCTATATACAGGGTGATTGACTATGAGTGATACTGCCTTACTTCTTGATTTGTTAGACAGCTCCTCAGACAATGATTCTGATATAGAATGTGAAATGCAGATTGCACTTAGCACATTCCAAAAGGAGAAAAATTTGGATAGAGCCTTACATAAAAAAGAGAAAAACCTGCGGCGAATTTAACCTATATGAAGATCTGTCAGTCTACAGCGTAGTAAACTAGCTTAGGTAGACAGAGAAGGCAACAGCTTTCGTGCGAAGTTACCCACTCTCCTCTCCCTTCCCGGAGCACCCCGCGCTGCGTCCGCACATAGCCCGACACAAAAACACCATGTATTTATATTAAGATGTGTATATTTCGTATCTTAAGATAACATATTAAGATACGAAATATATATTTCCATATTTGCGTATTCGCTCGGTATCTTAAGATACTGAAGATAAAATATAAAGTAACAGACTGAGCTGAGCTGCTTATGCCGTCAGAAAAATCAGATGGCTTACTGATGTAGACACAGCAAGACTCGTTTATTTTAGCTACTTTCACAGTATAATGTCCTATGGCATCTTGCTGTGGGGCAGAGCTGCTGATGCAGAATCTATTTTTATTTTACAAAAAAGGGCTATACGCGCCATTTACAAGTTAAGATGTCGTGATTCCCTAAGAGAACTGTTCAAAGAAATTAATATTTTAACAATGCCTTGTCAGTACATTTATGAAAACATTATGTATGTACGGAAAAACATATTACTGTATACTAAAAACTGTGACAGGCATAATTGTAATCTAAGGAATAAAAATAAACTAGAGCAACCTCAGTCACGATTAAGTAAAATTAATAATTCCTTTGTGGGGCTTCGCATACGCTTTTATAATAAAATACCAGAAGATATTTTGAAATTGCCTGAAACTGTGTTCAAAACTCATGTTAAACATGTACTTTGTAAAATGGCATATTACAAACTAGACGACTATATAAATGACAATGATGCTTGGAACAGATTTCCTCCAGTCCAGCGCAATACGATAGCGAAAAACAAACGAAATTATGTAACCCAATTTAGTAATATGTAACAATTGATTAAAAGAATATTGTGTTGAAGAGTTTCTTGCCCCGCTTCTTCTCCTCAACCATACATGTTGAAGCGGTGGAGTTGAAATGACGTTCAGTAAGTGGACTTGTAAGTTCCTATTTTGAATAAAACATTTTGACTTTGACTTTGACTTTGACTTCGTCGTGTGTGATGGTTCATAGGATTTCTATGGTGAGCGATATTCTAAAATATGCTCTAAGATAATATATATTTTATATTATCTTCACCGTGTGTGACGCGCTTTTTATGCTGTTAACTAATTCCCACGGTAACGGAAAAAAACAAGATCCATGATGGCAAAACCACTGGGAATCAGCAAGAATAGTCTACACTAATATTAGAAAGAGAAAAGCTTTGAATATTTGTATGTTTGTAGTAACGAATAACCTACCTAGTATAATATATTTACTAATAAAAATACAGTTTTATACAATAGCTGTTCCATGCGGTTCCAAATATAGCTTGTTGTTACTCGGGGATATTTTAAAAATGTAATGGTGAAAGAATTTTTGAAATCGATCGCATAATTTTTGAGTTTATTCGTTATCACAAACATACAATAATCAAAATTTGAAACAACCATACAAACAAATGTACAAACCGACTTCAACAAGTAGCACTAAAAAGACTATTATAGACATATTCAACTCCATCACCTGATGTTACTAAACCTATTACGCTAATAGCGAGTGATGTCCGTTCACGAGTTCCGTTCTCCACCTGAAGTTCGTCATCAGATTTTCACAAAACTTATATGTGACCAACCTTGAAGTGTACCCGATCAAACAAACAAAAATTCTAAATCGCTTCAGATTCTTTTTTTTAAGTTAGTTAAAAATACAATAATCTTTCATATTTATAATGTTCGTGTAGATGTATTATGTAGGTAACATAGATAACTGCCAGCCCTACGGTTATGTTCATAGCCTCGAATAAAATCACAAAGTAATTTTTATCGATTCGAATAATTTGATATAAAGTTTTACGAACTATTACAGGCCTAAAAACGACCTAATTTGGTATAATTCTTAGCTGTAATTAATCCCTACTTCCCATTTATTCCCAGTCAAATTACAATTGCGAAAGCTAACTCTGTTTATCTGTTACCTTAGAACATATCAATAGGAAGAACATAGACTACTTTTTATCCCAGAATGCGAACAAAATCGCGGCAAAAGGTTGGTTTCTTATATATTTTGTTATTTATTCATAATAAGTGCTTTTCAGAGAGCTAACTAAAAATAGCAGTCTAGCTCGTAGGAGGTCCGTGGGCATTTAAGGCTAAGAAAATGCAGTAAAGTGTAAGTGGGCCCACGCTTCGAGAGTATTTTGAACATGTTTTACATATCTCTCATAATACCGTGTGTGAATTGTTTCCCACGATTTTATTTTTGCATATAAAGTCCGAATAATATTATACAATACAATTAATTTTTTAATTTATAATAATTTCCACGGGATTACTGTTATAATCCTTCTCTGAATGCACGAATAATGAACGCGTATTATAAAAGATACTGATGACAAATAACGTTGATAAGTTGATAAGATTTCTAAAAATCATGAGCGAAATCTATCACTAGGATCTATCACTAGAAAAGTTGACCATATAAATAATAAGGATTACAAAATATATTGACATAATAAGTAATAATAAATGTAATGTCTTAATTTCCATTAAAATACTTACAAATCGTTCTTTAAAAATTTCCACTTGTACTATTGTTCCATTGATATTCAATGCACCCTTCAAAACCAATTCAGTATAAAAATCTGGAAGGTCCAAAGAAAATATTTATTTAACCAAAAAGTTGTTAATTATTCCAGCCGACCGAATGCTAAAAGTTTCGTAGACGTATCGAGCTACGACCACTACGGGCTACGAGGCTACGCAGCATAGAGCGTCCTCACTGAGTCGCGGGGCGCGTCGCACTGAGGGCCGAGCGCTGCGCTGTTGACGAGACCATCTTTGCCTGTACATAGTGGCCCTTAGCCGAACAGGCAACTTGTGAGCTTTCGTACGGATAACACTCGCGTAACTGCAGCTTTGTCTTACGCTCGCTCTTTTTAACGCACTTGAGTCACATTGTTAATTGGCAGCGTTTGTCTTCTCACGATTTATTCAAGTAAAATCGTTGTTTGTACTTGCAACTAATTTTGGGCCTTTAGTAGGTGTTTTGAGGTTTATAAAATCCTACTAAAATTATGATACTATCCTGTTTACTACTAGTATTATAAACTGTAACTTTTTTAATTATTATTAAATTTGTTACTACTTTCGCAAAAACAAATGAAACTTTGCAGTACGAATACTAATTTTACAGTACCATAATTTACATATCAGAATAACATAGGTATACGCTATAATTTATAAACATATGGTGTAAAATACGAGTCCACGGTGAAAGAAAGTCACGGGCGTCCGTTGGTATTAAATAGCGTGACATAAATTTATAATATTTTTAGTATAATAAAATAAAGTGAAACAATGTTTTATATCAATAATCGACATACTACCAGCTCTTAGTTCCTGAGAAATATTTATAAAACCCCAAAGATGTACAAAGTCCATATGAAGGTCATTTCCAGAGAACCTAAAGAAAACATTCGGAATCGTAATGTTCCCAAGAATTGGAATTCTAAAGATCTGCGTCTAAAATACGTTTATTTTCCCCGGGAGCGTACATAAAAACAGGCAAATCACAAAACAAGATAACATTCGCTAGGTCTTCTGCGGGAATCTCATTTTCAATATGTTTTTATAACTTTCGGTGAGGAAATGAGGTGGTGCTCCCGGCGCTTCGCGGCGGCATTGTCATCGTAAACCAACCGAGGCCTCCTTCATAAATCCCCTCCAAATGTACCTTTATACGCATTATGCCATAACACCGAGGTTTTTTTTTTGCTTTAAAAGCAAACAAGTAACTCATATCTGCTTGTTATTTATGTTACAATGGATGTCGTTACTCAAGTTTAATTATTTGCTGGAAAGTTTAGATGTAGGGTTTAACATATTTGTATGAATGAGAAGGAGTTAAATTAAATGTTGGGTTATATTTGAAGATATAGGTTTTACTCTTCCTCTTATCAAAATATTATGGTGAGCTGTGTATCACTGCAGCCCACACACGATTACAATATTTTTTGCTCACTAGTTTGTCCCGTTCTCGTAAGTTCTTCTCGGGGTACTGCATTTGGAACCAGCAATTCGTCGGTGGAGATATGCTGCTGTTTATATTAAGCTACTTTTCATGGACGAGTTTAGAGTGCCTTGTTGTTAGACTATTGACCTTTTGTACCTCCAGAAAATATCAAATACGGTTCATTAACGCCAGGGAAGTTAGAAAATATGACATATAAATACCTACACACCATATTTCAAGTTTTTAGGTATTATCGTAACGAAGTAGTACGTATCTCTCTCTACCGAGTCTCTTTTTATCCAGTTTTTTTAAATTTTTGGTAAAAAGCACTCTAGATGTTGACCCGGTTACTCAGTTATCTCCACACCAAATTACATCAAAATCCGTCTAGTAGTTTTTGCGTGATGCGGCACAACCAGACAGACAAAAAATTTCAAAATTTGATGTTTTGGTATCTTCATCGATAACTAGATACAAAATTTTCAAAAAAAAAATCATGTAGGAACTGACACGGTCTTGTTAGAATTGTATTATTATGTATAGATATAGATTTTTTTTAAAAACACAATAATATCAATACTAAAACAATTGTGCAAAACAATATATCATTCACGCAAAGACATTCTAATGATTTTCGAAACGTTAAAATAAACGCAAAGACCCATTAATATAAAAAAAATATATATTACGCTGTATCTCCGAGGGGTGAAACTCTTGGTCTTGCGTGTTTCCTCAAAATGTTCTCCTTCACCCTCAAGCTAGTGATAAATATGTGCAGAAGTTGAAGAAAAAAAAAAATGTTTGCTTGTTTGGTCAAAAACCTGGACGTCTTGAATGAGATGTGGTTTTCATCAGGGCTATTACAGCTCTCCAACAAACAATAATGTACAATTTTTGCAGCCCCAGTGCAGTCTTGCTCATTTTTCGCCAGTCCCAACATAATAACCCGTTGTTGACTGCCCCGCGAGGCCCCAAGCACTCCACAGGCAATAAGACAGTCATAATAAATGTTCAAAGCCAAAGACAAGAATGAAAAGCAATATAATAAGTGGATATTGTGAACCGCTTCTTGAGAGTTCAATATTATTCCACACCGCGATATCGGACTTCTTCCACTTATCATTAGAAGTTTCGATTTTATTATGATTGTGTGCTTCGTGTTTCGAGTAGCAACTTCTTGAAATAAGGTATTGAATATGGTTTATTACTTCTTTTCGTATATAAATAAAATTATATGTTGGTTGTTGCTAAGTGCATAACTTGAGAATGACTGGCCTGATTTGGATAATTTATTTTTCACTAGCAGCCCCCCGCAGTTTCACCCGCGCAGTTCCCGATCCCGTAGGAATACGGGGATAAAATATAGCCTATGTGGTATTCTGATGTATAAGCTATATAACTGTAAAGTTTTCATAAAAATCCGGTACTTTTTGCGTGAAAGAACAACATACATCCATACTCACAAACTTTCGGGTTTATAATATGATATTAGTAGGATGTTTCTATAATAAAGTTTTAAAGGTAAAAAACTACTTTGATGTAAGTAAGTAAATTATGCGGTTAAAACAGCTAATGTAAACAAATTGAGAACTTTACAAATTCAAAAAATACACCAACTGTAATTCAATAAACCTACCGCTTCAAAATATGTTTGTCTCATCACGACATTAATTAGCAGTCCTATTAAAAATATTTTTCTTTTTCAAGAAAAACTGTCTTTAAGGTCTTTAATCATGAAAAATCTAAAATTAATTATAATGATGGTAATGAATAAATAATTTTCGAGTCGGCTGAACGGCAAAGGATCTAGCTGGCTTCATTTCCAGCGACGTGGATTATCCATATTATCCGAAAATCTCCGAACGGCAGCCGTTTGCTCAGTACAATGGTCGCAGCTCATATACTATGACTTAAATTTAAGTTCTGTAATTTTTAAGTCTAACTAAAAATGTAGTTTCAGCAGCATCCAAAAAACAAAATATAATAACATTCTATCCTATAACTATAATAAATGCGAAAGTGAGTTTGTTTGTGTGTTACTAAACTGATTCTAAAATTCTTTCATCAATGGAAAGCTACATTATCATGGAGTAACAAAGGCTACATTTTATCCCCGTATTTCCACAGGAACGGGAACTACGCGGGTGAAACCTCGGGGTGCTGTGTCCCACCGTGTTCAACCGCTTCTTTAGATTCATTAATAAAATGGTCATTACACAAAATGAAGAAACAATTTATTTTATTAATAACAGCTCTTTTTTCATTAATTTCAAAAGGAAAAAAAATATATAAAGACCAAACTAGAGTTTGACCGTTTAATTCAGACTTAACTGGCAACCTTATATTACCTAAATAATAAATAAATAATGGAGGGGGTAGGCAGAGGTGACCCACTTTTCACTTATACTTATTTACCTAATGAAAATTAATGAGACGAATATTAGACATTTTAAACAGTGACTTAACTCCCCTTGCATCTGTAAGCATTATTTGTACACTCAAGAGCACGCTAAGCTTGACACTTTGGACTTTGACCCGGCCCTGTATTCTATGGCGCGCATTACAAATCAGAGCTCAGCTTAAACTGGTAGTGTCAAGCTTGACTTGCTCTTGACTGTACATGTTAGGGTTAGACTTTGCGTGTTGTTTTGTATTTACTGACACTTCGATGAAGTGGCTACAAATAATGTTACATAAAACAATACTTGCAATATTCAATTATGCTAGGAAATGAAAAAAACGGCCACCCTAGAATATTTTTTTGGTCCGCACAGTCTGTTATCAAAGTTTCTAAGATTCGTACAGACAAATATTTCTTCTTTGCATACAACTTTAGTCGGTATTCAAAGTATTGGTATCATCTTTATCTTTTAATAAAATAAAATAAAAATAAATCAGTCAAGATTTTATATTTGCCATTCTTACCAAGTTTTAGACAAATATATACTTATTAAAGAAAAATGATTCTCTCAAATCAAAAGGCTTTTGAATTCATTTTTTTCGATGTGGCATCGCTATATGGTGAGAGGTGCGAAGGTAAAACGGGCCAAGGGCTTTTTGTCAGTTAATGGAAGTTCTTTGTACGGATATTCCGAGCGGGCGAGCGGGTACGACTTGAAATCGGATTAGTGATATCGAGCATAGAACACCTGATAGAACCGTATAAGAGTTATCTTTTTATATAGCCAACTACCAACGCTTTCTAAAATTATCCAATTTTTTTTAATGTAATTTTTATTTAGTACGGATTCTGTATAGAACTAATCACGTTTATTTATTATGAACTAGCTTTTAGTTTCGTATAGGAATAGAAATTTTCCCAAGATAAAAAGCAGGTTACATGCTAAAATCATATTTGCCGTCTGGTGTATAATAGCAACCCAACTTTACACGTAGGTACTAGTTTTTTATGAGTTGGGAGGTGTGTGTTAGGTGAATTTTAACTATAGAAATAACATATTTATAGTTTACTAGCTTTTCCGCCCATTTCACCAGCGTAGATCCCGTCCCAATGAGAAAATTATAGCCAATGTTACTTCCATAAAAGATAGCTTTCCATTGGTGAAAGATTATTTAAAATTGGTCTAGTAGTTCCGGCGCCTATGCAATACAAACAAACAAACAAAAAATCTAATCCTTAATTTTTATAATATTAGTGTAGATTTGACTAAAATAATTTGTTATTTATTTTCTAACTTATATAACATTACATTCATATATACTATACTAATAAGTAATACAATCATGTAAAATTTTACAAAATAACTAGGTTCTATAGGATTTTTTTGCGGCTTCCACTTTTGCAGAGCCCTTTTTGCATTTTTCAGCGCAATCGGCACGTTCGTCAACGTTAATGTCTTTCGATTTGCATAAAAACACTTTAATCAATGAATCTAAAGGTTTTTAAATAAATTTTACTACTACAATGGATTTGAAGTTTTCTGGTCTAACATTTAATAGGTTATTATTTAGTCAGCAACAAACGTTTTTTCTAAATCTTATAATATAAAAAAATCTGGTTTGTTTTTATGTTAGGTCATCCCTAACAAACAAACAAACACTGGATCTTTATTATCCCTGACTATTAAATGGTATAACTTATTTTGATAAAAATAAACAGTTTCAAAACAATACATAAACAAATCAAAGCGAGAACGGGTCGAGAACTAGCTAAATCCCCTTTTTCTATAAAGTAAAAATAATTATCATGTTGTGAAACATGTTTTTATTCACATTTTCATGAACCGTGAACAAAAACATGCTAAACTACCCTACTGCATGAAGACTGAACAATAATTAATATATAATTTGTATACCCATATTATATTGTTTTTGGTGTACAATAAGGAGTTATTGTATTCTAATAATCAGGATTACTCAAGAATACTGTACAGAGATCCATTTCATCAGTTCCGTACTATCAGTAGCGGCAGCCGCAGAGATGGCCTAGGTCCGGAATAATGTCCCTCAAGCCGAGACAATGCAAAATAAAGACCGCTTGGGCCCGAAGATAACAGGGAACGTGAGAGAGTGCTCGGGATAAACGGCTACAGAGCTGCCATTCAGATTGATGTTAAGGTGCCTGGTGACTACTGAGCCTAATATTGCGGAATATAGAAAGAGAAATTGTTGCCGTAATTAATCCTACTTACCTACATATACATTTCGGAGTTTGTCACTACTTGGTGTGATTTTTTTACTTTTGGTGTACATCAATCAGAGAAACCAAAATTACGATTACTGTTTCTGATTAAAACATGTAAGTATCTTATTGACACTCCGGAGATAATGACAAACCTCGAATCGAATTTGTCATTGATGAAGAGTTGCGATAAAACGGGTTTTAAAATGTAACCTTTACAAACATAGACCCGAAAAATATTAACGTTCCTTATGCCATTTGAATATGGTAATAATTTACCATAGGTTATCAATTATTCTGTTTGTGTTCATCGATTTTTATGTAATATAATATGTTTATATAATATTAAATTGGGTACAACAAATACTGAATTAATTGTGTACCTACTATAAAAGCCCAAAATACCCATTTTCTAAAATAATTTTCTGAACGCGTTTGTTGATTTCCGATTACCTATTGGATAATGAATGAAATATGAACTACTCATATAGGTAATTACAATGTTAATTGTGTACTTACTTTACAAGCATTTTAACCTAATTTCGTAAAAAACATTTTTAGAACATGTTTGTTAATTTCTTACTGCGATTGCTTTATGGCTCAATGGCAATTATTGACCAACTGCGTTTTTTTCCGTTCCCATGGGAATTTACAAAAATACATTCCTAATGCTCACTTAAGGAACCTTTCATTTGTTTAAGAAACCATAGTGCAAAATTTCATGCTTTTAGACCCAGCGGTTTCGGCCATCAGCCAGTCTGATAAATTTCAATAAAACTGCTTATTTAAATTGAGAAAATTTGGATCGCATAAAATGGGAAATTTATTTAAGATAGCGATAAAACTGTCTCTACTAGAACCGAGTCTTCGAAAAATGCTGATACCATTGCCTTGTTCGACACTGCAGTTTTGTCTTGTAACACAAATGAATAGTGACAATGCACTTTCGACGATGTGCTGCAGTGACTAGCTAAACATGGGCTTGGCACATATCGTCCATTCCCTGACTAATTGGGTTTATTGAATTTGAAAGAGATAGTTAGTTAAATTTACTTGAAAATGGATAAAAATGGTTATGAAATCATAACAATTTATTATGAAAAAAAATTGCAATAACATTCTAAGGGCCAAACCACATGGTAGTTAATGAATAATGTTACCTGTTGAGTCGATCATGTAACGAAGTAAGTAATTTGTTACAACTATCATCTCAGGCAGTATTTCATGTCCTACTAGGACAGTTTGTGTGCAATGTTGAAAAAACCTAAACTAGTTCCATTGAAATTGCAAGTTATTTTATTGGATCTCATAATAAGTGGAATGTAGTAGGAAGGTAGCTTTTAGGACGTTAACACCTGAAAACTAAAAAAAGAGTGCTCTTTTTTTATTTATTTATTAATTCTAGCAGTTCAAATTTAGTCAGTCTCTTCCTGTCCTTGCTATTTATATTTTTTGCCTTTTTGTGACGAATTTGTAAGTAAAAATTGTTGTATGGCTGTCATTTATTCATGTCAGCAGGCGTTACCATTGCTTTGTAACAGTACTTGAAACCTGACGTAAATCATTTTGTCAGTTACCAGGCGGTTAAATGTATCCCAATTGAGAGCATAAACAAAAAGTAAGCCTGTTCTTTATTGATGTAACAGAGTTTGTGTTTAATATACCGCTCAAGATTGTAAAGATTGTATCAGCAGTTTGTGTATTTGTTTTGCAAATTATTTGTAAAGAAAGAAGATCATACATTTGTAGGTCAAAGAGGTTTCAAAAAAACAAGTCTCTTTTTAAACGTTCCTGTCAACATAAGTTTTTATTTATTTAGTTATAGAAGTACTAGTAGTACTACAGCAAGGTATGATTTAGTAACATTTGTATTACATTAACGTACGTATATTTAAGAACAACGACCCGATGAGGAAACCGAAATAACCTAAACAAAAATATACCTGCCATGATGTTGGTGACGAGTTATCATAAGTAATATTTTGTTTAATCTGATACAATTCAAAGATTTAATAAAATGTAGGTTATTTTAAAGAGGAAGAGGATACCGTAGTATTGCTGCAAGATAGAAGAATACGCCTTTTATTGCTATTCCCAGAGAGCTACAGAGTATACTGAATAAGACTTAGCTATCTAATGCTCAAATTGCATTAGAACCAATCTCGTTCCCTCATGGACATAATGAAACATTAACGTATTATTTTTTAAGAAACATAGTTACATGGTTTTGTAATTATTTTACTTTAAGCAATAAAGAATGATTAACTGAACTCATTAAAACCAGCTTTTGTTAGTATATTGTGCAACAAAGAAGTGTTCTGTTTTATTTGTCTTATCTCCATTTAATTTTTGTGCATAGTGAGATAAAAAAAGCTATAATGAAGTGAATTAAGCCCGGCACGGGCCACCGGGATGCTAAGAGGAATCCAACTAAGATGGATGACGTCATTTTCCCCTTCATTAACCCATTTACTTGACTCAGCAGCCAAAATAGTTCTTGTAGTCAACACTGCTCTTTTTTGCTCATTCTTTCTAACATAAATAAATTCCGTGGTATAAGTTTTGCTTTTACGTTGCTCTTCATAACTATTTGAGATATATTATATCTTTGTATGTATGGATGTAAAGATGTATGGATGTTTGTTCCTCTTTCAAGCAAAACTACTGAACGGATTTTGATGAAACTTTACAGTTATATAGCTTACACGGGAACGGGAACTACGAGGTAGAAAAGTCGGAGCTTGCTAGTGCTTCATAAACCAGAAACTTTGCCTTTGATCATTATTTTAAGTTCGGATATTTAATTCGTGTAGGAACATTATATAGTTACAAAATACTGGATGATTTTTTTTACCGTCTGGAAAAAATTATGACGTATAAGGTATCTAGAGCCGAAGTTATACACGAGATTAATTGTTAAATATAGTCATGTTTAATGCAATTTACAAAATCTAGAAAACTACGCACAGTACTACACTCAGATAGCGGTTGTAGGTAGATTGCGCATAAATGGAAGCTACGCGCCTGTTTCTTTTTAAAATACTTTTTCAAATATTTCAGTGTGTATTATTGACTACAATTGAGTAATGTATATGTATGTATATTAGTTTAAGCAAGAAATTTTTTTTTTTAGGAAAACAATTTTTTTTGTGTAACATTGCCAAATGACACTATTACACTTACCTATCACACCACATTTTTTTCCAGACGGTAAAAAAAGTCACCCTTTATAACAAAAACATGATAACATAATTTTATGGGCCTTAGAGAGTTATTACAGGGAAAAAAGTTGGCGTCTAGGTCTTTATTGTCTCCTTTATGCAGGAAGTTCAAACTCACATTATTTGAAGATCTTTCTTTCTCGTTTTCAATCTGAATTACTAGTAGGTTTTCAGTAGTCTATTCCACACCTTCAACAATTTATTAGATCTGTGACTTCCACCAAACTTTTGGCGACCATCCATTCACCACGACTGATACGTTACACCCCCTTTCGGGCTACTGAATTTATTGCACTATGAATACGGTTTAGCGGACCTAATTTACTATTCTTATCGGCTAGGTAACCTACTTTCGAAGATACAGTAGGTACACGAGTATCACGTTTTCAAGGGGCTGTATAGCTGAGTGCGCATCGGATATGTGCCTTTTACTGACCAAACGTTTGAAGAGCTCTCAAAGCCGAGAGCTGTCCGATTTGGGAAATCACGTTACGCCCGTGGCGGGCGTCGCTTCAGTGTGTACCCCTCAGAGTATATTACTCTTTAGAGCTGTGGTCAGTGTTTCAGTGTCAACTATAGAACATGTATATATTGAGTATCACGGATTTCACGGAGGAGTCGCCCCTTACTGGATTATCGTCATTATGAATAGGTTTAAATATTGACCTAAAAAAGTTTCCTTTCTTTTTTTTTTATTTATTTATTACACCGATACTTAAGATTAATACAGCTGATCTGAGGTAGCTGTAATAGTCACTAACAGGTAGACTGTTGCAACGAATAGTTTTTAAATACATACAAAATTAATATAGTCGGGAGCTCGACCAACAGGAACAAAGTCACTAGAGACATTAAAATTTTTGAGCATCGTATTTTATGAAATGCCTTGACGTAAACCATTATTGCTTATACCTGCCAATGTGCATGCACTTCAATAGGCTAGAAGCTTTCGAATTAGTTATGGTTACTTATTTCATTACGTACCTACCTACCTACCTATTCACAAGCCATGTATATGTTGTATCACTAAATTACAGAAACCAATACAATTGTGTACAGTACTTCTTACTTATAACAAAATCCACAGCTTTATTATAAGCTGGCTCCAGACGCCACGGTCCCGTGATCTTTACCTTAAACGGATCTAACGTTGCATAGGTACCGTAGAAAAGGTAACTTGTGCTGATAAAAACTCATTTATGTATAATTTTTTTTTGCGATACATCATGTAACGTCATGCTTTCGATAGATGGCGATATTCTATTTCAGTTTTATTGACCAATTCCTGATATGAACAAACATTTGAAACTATTTGAAAAGTTTATTGGGAAAAAACGTAAATACAATATTGGTTTTCGTTTAATTAACTTTTTTAAATGATACGAGTACATTATCTTGAGCAAATATTATTTCCATTTCTGGATATGCCCACCCACTTTTCACGAGTTATTTTTGGACCCCTAAACGTAATAGGTGGTGAGCCCGTCACCGGACTGGGTCTGCCTACCCCCTCGTAATAAAAAAAATATTATTTGAATGTTAATATAAATTATCTATCTAAATAAATTAAAACTCTACTTACTGACTGACAACGTTCTGCTTGAGCCGAAGAGTCTAGCTAAAAGCATGAATATTGCACAGTTTATACAACGCGTAACAGAATAAGCGCTATTCCTCTTACCCCCTCTTAATTAGTATATTAATATAAAAAAATTATGATGACGTCGTACTTTAGTTGTGTCAAACCAATTTTCTTAAATAAAGAGCAATAATAGTACGATTTCCAAAGGTAGTATAAATTTAGCTATGCTAATTCATTTTTCGGAAAAAATTAACACATATTAAAAATAGCTGAAACCGGTTAAGTAGACGACACTGAACAAACTAATTTAAGTAATTGGGCTTATCCTGTTACATATTGTATAAATATAGGGGATGAAAGCTTGTACCGGAGTTCGCAATTTATCTAACTATTATCGATCATTCGGATTTATAATTATTGAATGCCAGTAGAAGTGGCCTCTAATCTTGAGTGTGAATTTGCTTTGACTTAATGCAATATTATGCTATAGATGCTTATAGCAAGGTGTCAGTATCAGGGGTGTTACTAATATGCTTTTGACTGACGGCCATGTGAAGAGCACTTAAGAGGGCAGTGAGCGTTTGATGGCGTTAGAGAAGCGTTAGAGTATACTGCTATAACGTCATAGATAGGCCTTATTTATTAGGTTAAACAGGACTTCCACATTACATTAAGGAGCTTTATACACTATGACGCATTTAGTAGCGATGTTATGTTGACACTCGAATATTTTCTGCTCCTCTCATAAAATTTTGCGCAATGCTTAAATAACGTGGTGTGGTTGTATCATGTGTTTCATAGCTGATCTGATTTAATACTTTACACTTAGTCTTGATAACTCCCCGTGTCAATGAATGAGTACCTATTATATTTATACAGGTAAAAATATCAATCAAAAACCTACAGAGCTAGTCAAAGTTGGTTCAATTCTTTTCTATCAGAACCTTTTCCCAAAACCGGCGATATGCCGACAAATTGCCAAAATTCCTTTCAAATTCAAATTCCCTACACACCGTTACACATACGTACGTGACGCCTTCCCTTCGATATTATATTAAGATCCTTCCTTTGTTGGTGGAATACTTGTGGAGCATTAAGGTAATAGAGAACTAGCAAATCACGTTACGCCCCAAGCTATTACGGCCTTCTCGTCCCAACGCTAAGTGTATTACCGGCTATTTATCGTGACATTGAGCCCATGGCTCATCAGAGTCCAGTGTCGCCATTGGGGTGACGGATGGCCTCAAACTAACCTTCTATTACCCTCTTTAAATGTGATCACCGCTGTGGCCACTAGCCATTTCACTTAGGTAATAATACTCTATGTTAAGACTCTATCTTACGGATGCTAATATTAAAATAGGATTTTGGATTCGATTGATTAATAAGAGTTTGTTTCCATAAATTGAAGGGTTTTAAAATATGAAACAGACAAACAAAAATATTTTAGTTAACTTTGTATTTCGTTTAAATAGGCGGTGAACGATATCTGTGTGTCAATGATGTTTGTTTTGTTATAAAGATACCTAGTTTTCTCAGAAATACAATATAAGAGAGAAAGTCATCAAGTTCAGTACAGTTTTGTGCACACCTGTAAAGAAATCATAAACACAAAAAGCTATAAAATAAAGGTCATAGAAAAGTTTATTTAAATTCTTGATATTTTCTTTGTTTTTTTTTTACATCTTCCTTTATCTACATGTACACTAATATTATAAAGTGGAAAGATTTGTATTTATGTATTTTTCTAACGAACTAACTCAAAAATTGTCACCAATGGAAAGCTTACTTTTTTGAGAGTGACATGAGCTATTTGTGAATTTGGGAACGAGCGTGAAATCGCGCGGAACAGCTAGTCTACACTAATATTATAAAGAGAAAAGATTTGTATTTTTGTATGTTTGCAACGAATAACGACTGATTTTAAAAATTCTTTCACCAATGGAAAGCTAAAATATCCCTGAGTAACATATATTTTATTCCCGTATTCCCACGGGAACGTTAACTTCGTGGGTGAAACCGTGCAGAACCGCTAGTTGATTATAAAGAGCGCCTTGCCTACAAAGTGCACACACAGTTTGGCGATGTTTATTCATTGTCAAAGAGGTAGGTACCTCTAACAAAACTAAATAAAAAAAACCTAAGAAATTAACACGACGACAGCACCTGAATCTTTGTCTTGGATCATGTTTAATGCATGAATTTTCTTCAATTTATGATAATGAGATTTTGGAAGACTGCAACTATGATCAAAAGAAATGCCTTTCATTTCTCATCCGAAAGTTAAAAGGGAGCGTTCACTGTTCCCGTGTCACGGTAAATATGGCAGCGATTCTGTGTACATTGTGGAATAAATCGTCCGTGCAATGACAGGATTCAAGGGAGCGTATCATCGAACTATGAGAGAGACACACGGGTTCAGCGGAATGTATTGGACCGCTTAATATACGAGTACATATAACAAAGAGATGGTTTATGTGCAATTATGGAAACAATGTTGTAATGACACATTTTTGGGGTATGTAATCGTGGATTCAATTCGCTGGTTCGACCTACAATGTACTGAGAGGCTTGTTTTACATTGAAGTGTACTAGCAATTTAAATAAAAGTAACGTAAGTTTAAATTTTATATTATTTTACAGTTCAATCATTTGATTAACTTGAACAAAAAATCAAATTTTAAATAGTTAACAATATTTTTGAATTATAAAAAATACAGTTATGATATATAATAAACTCACCCTTGGTCCTCGAGGGGATTGGTAGAGGTACCTATTCAATTTCTCAAATTTCAGCAATAGGTATAATTTCCGAACTACATACTTACCTACTAATACCTAAAACATATAAATAAAAACGTGACGAGCCCTTTACCTGACGGAGGTGCTATTAGGTAAGCACATGTTTTGGAACTAATAACTAATTACGATGTTTACCTCCATTGTAGAGCTAGTGATAAATATTCATGTAAGTAACTTTCGAAACGATTTTTTTTACCTACAAAAATTACTCGCCAAGAAAAACATACCTCTTTTTTATCTACTAGACAAAGCATAGACTAAAGGTCAGTAAATTAACTTATAAGCGGCTCAACTTTACAAGGTGTATTGACCCGTAGATCCTGAGGACATCTTATAAAAAGAAAGAAACGGTCCGGAACGAGCAAACGTATTGCAACCTGTTCGCAGGAAAATACGGCTTAGTACACCAGACGTTGATACATTACAGACATACCCGGTTTAAAAATGAATCACACAATAGGAGTTTTAGTGATTTTTTTGTAAGATCACATTTTGCTGGATGCTTGGTTAACAAAACATTTTCATTTTAGTCGACCACGGAATAAAAGCCAAGTGACACTGGATTGTTGCACTGAATCAAACCTCTGTATTACAGTATCATACGTACTTTGTCATTAGTATAACATTGAAAGACACTATGAGATAAGATGAGATCTTTGTAACCGATTTCAAAAAAGCAGGTTTTAAAATAGACACAATTCATAACCAATCACTAACCCAACCCAATTTATGATTTTTTCTTTATTTGATAAAACATATCACTAGATTTATCATTTTGGTGAAGATTTGATAAACCACTTTTTAGGTGGAGACCAGTAAATTTCAAATGTAATGGATGAATGTCAGCAGCAAATAAATAGAGCAGAGAGAAGATATCCCAAGGGTGATACCATGATAAGGAAACCAGGATCTGATGATGGCATCCCAGAGAACTCGAGGGGAACCTTCGAAAATCGTAGTGACGACTCGTGCTTTGTTATTTTTGGAACGTAGTTCATTATCGCGCGTTGTGAAAGGGGGCTAGATGGAAAAAATTAAGACCAAAAGTTGTAAAGACTGACACTTTTTGCTATAGTTGATAAATCCAATGTTGCTCCATGATAAATCTAATAATGATGATGAGATGATGATGATGATGATGATAATTAGAGATGCACCGAAATTCGTTTCACATTCGGTAAAACCGAAGTTCGGCAGCTTTTCCGAATTTCGGCTTCGGCCTAATTTCGGTAAAAATTACCGAACCTTGGTGACAGATACCGAATGTTCGGTAGTTTAAAATAAAACCCAAATTATACTAATTGTCACCCAATTTCTTCACTACGATACTTGTCAAGTTTTATAAGTAAAATAAATCGATACTAGCTGATGCCCGCGACTCGGTCCGCGTGGATTTTATGTTTTACCCTGTAGTATATGAGGGTACCTATAGGTACTATGTCATGTTTGATATGCGGGTGTCTATAAAATAAATCAGTGTTCAACCAACTTACGTGTCTTTTACTACATGGTGACAGCGGTGGTGCTTTTAAGCGGTTTTAACTGTGTAAAACTTCGTCAAACCTACTAAATACTGTAAAAGTTATTGTACTTAGTGTGTACGAAGTGTTTGCAAGTAAAATAATGGAGCACGCACGACCTCCTCCTGAATTATCTCTCGACGGTGGCCCGGCCGCCCGATCGGAGTCGTGGCGAAAATGGCGGAAACTGTTTGAGGTGTTTTTGAAAGCGTCAGGAGTGATAAAAGAGGCTAAAGAAGTGCAAGCCAGTTTGTTGGTTAACCTCATAGGATCGGCGGGGTACGATGTGTATACGACTTTCACATTTGCACAAGGTGAAAGTGAGGATGACATCAAATGTGTGATAAAAAAATTCGACGATCATTTCGGTGCAAAACCAAATATCACGGTCAGGCGGTTCAAGTTTTTCACACGCAGCCAAGAAGAGGGTGAAAACATAGACCAATATGTCACGGTCTTGCGAGTGTTGAGCCAACAGTGCGAACTTGGCGATTTGGAAGAGAGTTTGTTACGTGACAAAATCGTCTGTGGGATCATCAATAATACCGTGAGGGATCGGTTACTTCGTACCGATGATCTGTCGCTATCTAAAGCGATACAAATCTGTCAGGCGGCAGAGATGTCAAAGGAGGAAATTCAGTGCATAGAAAGGTCATCGGAAGGTGTGCAGGTAAATGCAGTGCAAGGCACCAGTGGGAGCGGAGGCGGCGCGCGAGGCGGTCGACGCGCGGGCGCCGGTCGCGGCGGCGGAGGCGGGCGCGGTAGCCGGCCTCGGGGCCCCCAAGCCTCCAGCCCCTGCGGCACGTGCGGCGGACCGCGGTGCCCCGGCGAGGAGCGATGTCCGGCACGGAAAGCTAGGTGTTACATTTGTGATGGTATCGGACATTATTCGCGAGTGTGTGAGCGTAAAAAAGCAATACGTAAAGTGTTAAATCTAAGCGTCGATTCCGCGCAGAGTGAGTGCGGTGACGATGAGGAACTATTCTACGTCAACACGATCGGTGAGGACAATAAGTGCAGTAAGTCAACTAAGGAATGGGTGGAGACTCTGGTATGTCATAACAAGAATATTTCAGTTAAAATTGATACGGGTTCAATGATAAATGTGATTTCTAAAGCGGAATATTTAAACTTGAATTTAAGTGCTAGTATTATAAGACCCTTTACAAAGCGAGTACATTCGTTTACGGGAAACCGGTTGCCCGTTGTAGGTGTTGTTGACTTACCCTTATGGTACAACAAGGAACGCTATGAATTGCCATTTGTTATAGCTGATTTTAAGTGTCAGAATGTACTTGGTTTGGAAGGCAGTATTGCGTTAGGATTCGTGAATCATTTAAATGCAATTAATGTAGATCAATATTCTGACTTGTTTCAAGGACTGGGGAAATTACCTGGTATATATACAATTATAGTAGACAAAAATGTACAGCCTGTTGTTTGTCCCACCCGAAAAATTCCCTTGGGACTCAAGGACAAATTATTTCATGAGTTGCGCAGAATGGAAGGTTTAGGTGTAGTCAGGAAAGTCACACATCCAACGGACTGGGTGAATGCTATAGTGTTAGTGCCAAAAAAGGATGGAAGCATTAGAGTGTGTTTAGATCCTAGACCTCTAAACCGCGCGGTACGACGCGCGCATTATACATTGCCGACGGTACCCGAGTTGGCCGTGCGGCTGCGTGGAGCCACCGTATACAGTGTTCTGGACGCGCGGTGTGGCTTCTGGATGGTGCAAATTGATGACGTCAGTGCGGATCTTTGCACCTTCAGCACGCCTTTTGGTAGATACCAATTCTTGCGTCTACCATATGGTATTAATTGCGCCCCGGAGGTTTTCCACGCTAAACTCCGACAGCACCTGGAAGATCTAGAGGGAGTAGAATCCTTCATAGATGACGTCATCGTCTGGGGGAGCACCAAGGAAGAGCATGATCGCCGCCTAGAGTGTTTACTAAAACGCGCACAAGAGATAGGTATAAAATTCAATCGGGAAAAATGTAAGTTTGGTGTGCCTGAAATTACGTACCTGGGTCATAAATTTGATGCAAAGGGAATGAGGGCTGATGATACTAAAGTGAAGGCTATAAAGGAGATGCCATATCCGACCGACAGGAAATCTCTGGAGAGATTTCTAGGCATGGTAAATTATTTATCTAAATTCATACAAAACTATTCAGGTAGTGTTAATGTATTGAGGTCGTTATTGAAAAAAGACTCTGAGTGGGTTTGGGAAGAGCAGCACTCGGCAGCAGTTGACGCACTGAAGGCGGCGCTGGGCAGCGCGCCGGTGTTGGCGCTCTACAGCGAGAGCGCGCCCGTGGTGCTGCAGGTGGACGCGTCGGCGGTGGCGCTGGGGGCCGTGCTGCTGCAGGAGGGCCGCCCAGTCGAGTTCGCCTCGCTCACGCTTACCGACACGCAAACAAGGTATGCGCAAATTGAGAAAGAGATGCTGGCGATCGTGTTTGCGGTCGAACGGTTTCGGCAGTACATTTACGGTAGGTCGGATGTCACGGTCCACACAGATCACAAACCACTCGAAGCTCTGTTCACCAAACCACTGGTTTCAGTTCCAGCGCGGCTGCAAAGAATGATGATGCGTGTCCAAGGCTTCGACATAAAGGTAATGTACACACCTGGAAAATATATGTACATCGCGGACACGCTGTCGAGAGCTCCACTGAAGGATTTGATGCATGAGCGGGTGTCTGAAGAGGTCGAGGTGCAGACGTGTTTCATGATTAAACATGTTCCTTTCAGTGAGCAAAAAATGCTGGCCGTTAAAAATGAAACAGCTGTTGACGTCGATTGTAAGTACTTGATTAAGTACATTACTAATGGTTGGCCTAAGAGCAGACGCGATATTGCAATAGAGGTCAATGTTTTTTGGCCATACCGTGAGTTGTTACACTATGTAGACGGAGTTATTTTCAAGGGTGAGTGTGTGTTTATTCCACGCGCTTTGCGCGAAGAAATGTTGTCACGAGTACACGAAGGCCACCTCGGGATAGAAAGGTGTAAGCGGCGCGCACGTGAGGTAATGTTCTGGCCGGGGCTGGCTGAGGATGTGGAGCGCGCGGTGCGGCGCTGTGAAGCGTGCGCCCTGCACGCGCCGCGCCCGCGACGTCAGCCGCTGTGTCAGCATGACGTGCCCGCGCTACCCTGGCACAAGGTCGGCTCGGACATTTTTGAGTATAAAGGGAAAAAATTCATAATTTTGGTCGACTACTTCTCGAACTACGTAGAGGTCGGAGAGTTGACTAATATGAGCTCCAAGCAGGTGATTCACTTCATGACACAACAATTCGCGCGGCACGGTATACCCGCCGAGTTGGTGACGGATAATGGACCTGCTTACAGTTCGCAGGAATTTATTAAATTCATGAAGGAATGGGAAGTAAAACATACCACATCTTCTCCACACTACCCACAGTCCAATGGAAAGAGTGAGAGAACATGTCAAACGATAAAAAACATTTTAAAAAAATGTACAGATTCTGGTCAGGACTTTGCACTAGGATTATTGAATTATAGGGCTACGCCTCGTAATGGCTTGGATTCTCCAGCTCAAATCTTAATGGGACGGCGTTTGAACACAAAACTGCCAATAAGTTCAAAGTTATTATCTGACGGGGTAAATAATAAAAAAAATTACGAGGCATTATTGACTTACAAAGAAATAGTCAGACAGCACTATGATAGATCAGCAAAGTCACTAAAGCCCTTATCGCCCGGTGATAAGGCGACGTTAATATGTAATGGTAGTCGAAAACCGGTTTCGATAATTGCACGGGCGCCCGAGCCTAGGTCGCTCGTAGTTGAAGACGACAGCGGGAGGAAATACCGGCGCACGCGCAGTCAGCTGGTAGCTCGCTGCGGTGATGTCGGGGCTCGCGGCAATGGTGGTGACGGCGGCAGACCACCTCAGGTGACACTCTCTACGGGCAGCGGCAGTGTGCATGCCGACACCACCACTAGGTTAGCCCACAGTATTCGTAGACGGAGGAAAGCGGATGTCCAGCCAATACCAGAGGAGCCGCCAATGGTTACGCAACCGAAAATGGTATACGAAACGGTCGAGGAACTCGATGATCCAGTTGAATATTCAGCTCCGCTATCTGCTGACGGAGCAGATAGTAGTGAGAAGAATGACTCTTCGGGCCTTGATGAGAACTTAGTCCCGCTGCCTACTGACGATGCAGGCAGCAGTGATACTGATGACTCATCTTCTCCACTGGTGGATTTTACGAGGTCTAAGGAGAGAACAGCACGAATGCTGACGAATTTATTTTTTGGCTCTAAAAACTAAGCTTCAGAGCGTAGTCTTATCTAGTTCTGTAGTTTTATTTTCAGTTCGGTATATTAGGCTATTATGATTGTTTACTGTAATCGTAATTCATAGTTATAATTTACAATTGTTAAGTTAGGTGACGGGAAATAGACTAATAAAGAAAAAAAAACTATATCAATATGTATTTCTTAGATAAAATTAGTTTTCTAAGTTTGATTTGATTTTCAAACCTAGACTTCCTATGTTTGTAGATTAGGTTTTGTTTATATATATTTTGTTTTTCCACACACAAAGAGAATATGTTAATAGATTATATTGTTTTATTATCTATTGTTGTCTATCTTATGTTTTGTTATATTTAGTAGACTTTGTAAAATTTGTTTATTTTGTATAAATCTCTTTGAGAAGGAAGATGTAGTATATGAGGGTACCTATAGGTACTATGTCATGTTTGATATGCGGGTGTCTATAAAATAAATCAGTGTTCAACCAACTTACGTGTCTTTTACTACATACCCGATGACTCCTAACCTCTACGAATTATGTTTTTTTTTTCAGGATATTAGCAATTTAGCAGTAGTAGTCCTACTTGCCATATTTCATCAAAATCGGTTCAGTAGTTTACTATAGAAAATGGAGCGATAATTAAAACACGTCGTATCGAGTCGTGACCTGTCCGTCATAAGAGCGCGTAGTCTTACCGAATTTCGGCCGAAGTTCGTCTTCGGCAGATTTTTTAACCGAACATTCGGCCGAATTCGACATTCGGCAGAACCCACATTCGGTGCATCTCTAATGATAATGATGATGGAACTTCGTTCCATCCGGGTGTCCCTTGACACCTCTCAAGTTTTTTTTTCTTTAAGTATTTTAAAGCGCTACTATTTACATGTAGGTCTATAGTGGATCTGATGATGAAGACGAAGGACAGTCAAGGAAACTTTTTTTAGTTTTCTGTTTGAAGTGGGTTTGTTTTTAAAAAAATATCAGTATATCAGTATATACTTACATGCTAAGTGCTATCTTCTTTAACTGCTGTCAAGACGGCATTATTTTATTTTTGTTGTAATACCGTAGTGTACTTTGATCCATCAGCAGGTTTATTATGAGAACAGGGAGTCTAAAAAGGCCGTTTCGGGTGAATCATAATAGGATTCTATTTCGATTCATATTCGAAATTTTCACCAAATACGAATATGCTAATGAATTGAATTGTCAGTAAATCACTAAATTAAGGGACCATTTTACGAAATTTAGAGGAATTCCTTAGGATTTGCTGGGAATTCAGAAAAGGAGAATTGCTCAGAGGAATTGCTCAAAGTGGCCATTTTAGACCCACAGAACTATACACAAACTTCATATGTCTAAGAATTGTTACCAGACCAAAGAAATGGAATCCATTACAATTCTTTTAGTTTCGTTTATAGCAGTACCTACAAAAGAACCATAATACATTACACCCTTCTGTTGCAGTCGGGTAACAAATGTTATATCGAAGAAAACCACGCTACTTGCTGTATTGTTGGCAATTTCCTAAGGTTTAATAGCAGTTCTCCGTTTACTTTGGCGTTCAAACACGACCTCTTCAATGTATCGGTTCACTTCTGTCTACCCAATACAAACGTAGCTGTATCATCCATCACTAATATAAAACCAGATATACAATCAATGCTGCAAATGGCGGAAGAATGTGAGCACTCATTTCATGATTGGAGTGCAATTTTGTTTTTATAGTTAAAATGGACAGTTCAGTGTGATTTTATATCAGACTGTTTATCTAGTTTTATTAGTGATACATTTGATAAAAAACGGATCAATTGTTAGTTTGATTAATTCGTGGTTTCTATATCTTTCCGTTTCTTTAGGTTAAAAAGACATTATTGTAATATCATAACTAAGTTTTTTGTAAATGATTTCGGATGATTTCTAAAAAAAACTGTACCTAAATATTATTTCGGTTCCCGTCCCCGTAGGAATACGGGGATAAAATATATCATATAGGTATGTTATTGTGATATATGACCAATATTACTGTAAAGTTTCATAAAAATCCGTTCAGTCATTGCGTGAAAGAGCAACAAACATACTCACAAACTTTGAAGTTTATAATATTAGTAGGATTTTGTTTTCCAATCAAATCTCAGGAGAAATTGTATTATTTATTTATTTTTTATTGAAACGTTAAAATCTATATATGTGGTATAAGAGGAAATGAAAAAAGTATTCTATATCTATGATTCTTTATAATTTTTATGCCTAGCCGTAGTAAACCTATGAATTATCAACTGCCGTTTGGCTTCGGTCCCTTTTGTAATTAAAATGAATATAAATAAAATTAATAATCTCACACCTTTCATCCCCGAGGGGGAAGGCAGAGGTATTCCATTACTGGATATACCCACATTTCACGAGATACATTGGACCCCTAAACGTGATAGGTGGTGAGCCCATCGCCGGACCGGGTCTATTTACACATGTCTCAGAATCAATTCTGAGACCTGCTGGTTTCCTCACGATGTTTTCCTTCACCGTCGAGCTAGTGATAAATATGTACCTACGTAAGTTTTTGAAAAACTCATTGGTACATGCCAGGATTCGAACCCGAGCCTCACTGATTTTCGGCCTTCTCTTTAACCGTAAGGGCTAGCACTGCTCACTAAAATGAATATATTTTGTATTATAGTTGCTAAACGCCGCTGTGACAGACAGACAGACAAAGTCCCACCATGAGGGTCTGTTTTTGGTAAGAAACCTTAATAATTGTGGAAAATTCTGCCTTATGTTTGAAATGCATTTTAAACAGTTTAAAAAGCAATAACGGCCATTTATGTTCATTAACAAAGCTCTGATTCCGTACAAAGAGAATTGTGGCAATAAAAAATGCCACTTACCGTGGCAATTTCCTCTATGCATTGCCGATTGTTATTCGCAGCTAACTCCGCACAAAGCTGCCCAGCTGGTAGGTATTAAAGCTATAAATATTCATTATGAACTTGCCTTAATTTCGTATAGCACTATTTTACTATTTCAGTAATTTAAGCTAAGCGCGAGTTGTGTGGCCGAAAATTTGGGGATTGGCTTTACTGTATTATGTGAAATGTACGCTATGTTATAATAGTTTTGTACAGAATTGCTGTTATTTGAGTAGCCTTTTCGATCGACACAGCGTTTTACATTTACCCCACGTTGCGCCAGTAAAAAAGCTAAATACTCCTTCCTTCACCAATTCATGACAGACTGCTACTGAAGCTGCGATTATAATAAGTAACTGTCAAATGTATGACATGTATAAACTTCCGTTATTTTCGGAAGTATTTAAAGGTTGATTGTCACTCTTGTAAGAATCATTAAAATTATTTAACTACAACGACATGTGCATCAATTATTTAAAAAACAGCAGGCAATGAAAAGTTTAAAACAAATTAAGTAAAAATGTAGCTTATGACACTCCGTGGTTGAAGATGACATTTTAACCCGATTGCACTAGTGACTTACGTAAGAATCTTCTACGCTTACAAGTAGGTATAGCCACCTATATCCAAAATAACTTTAGTTACAATGTTATGGACTTAGCCAGATTATTGGGAGTTCAAGATAGTTGGGGAATCTTTCGTGAGTCGGTTAGTTTGATACGTGGCTTCCGACCAAGTTTTCTTAGTACTACTGTACAGTGCACTAAACCACACACTCTGGAATTTGTACAATAATTCATTGCAAAAGAACTTCAAATTTCAAGAAGAACTTCAAATTGAGAACTTCAGTCGATTTCAAATATTAGGTTACAACTTCAACTATGTATATTTACAAAGTTGATTTTCATTGTATGTGTTACTTTCTGGGGTGTACTTATTTTTAAGTACAGTGTGATGTACTTACTTGGGCTTGGTGTCAAAAAGTGACACGCTGCATGGTAAAAGTGATAGTGAAGACCGTATAGCAAAAGCCCTCTTCTGCTTTCCGGTATAGTACGTAGCCAGTATTTTATTGTTGTCCGTATTGTTGAATTACAAATAAAAATTATTTTTCATAGGATAACCAACTGGTTTTTAATACACTTATTTCAAGTTTCAGAATTCGAATATCTAAGATGGATGGATCAACGGATAAGACCTGAGCCTATTTTTGTAAGATTTCAAGTTTCATTAACCTCTTTCTTTCACAAATACACTCGTATTTTTAGACACAGTCGCTTAAATGTACTTGCACCAGAAAAAGAGAAAAGATTCATACAACAAATATAGGTTTAATAACTGATAAATATCGTTATTTAAAGCGATAAGATATTTATTGGTCTACATTAATAGAGTTGTTACTTATTTATATTGTATAGAGCAATGTTAGCTGAGATGATCATTGCTAATAGTATTAAGTAAGTAGGTATATTGTTATGATTGTGATGATTTTTTCAATTAGGAACAGGTATTATAATATGTAACCACAACCTAAATTTTTCTTTCTCTCGAATTTTATTGGATTTTCTAACTTCATTGTTATTGGCATACCTATCATGTTTTGCCTACTCGAATGTCAAAAATAAGAAAATGATAATTCTATTTGATTAGAATAAATGTGTTCTTTTGAAAAATAATACATAAGTAATTTTGTGTCTTGTTGTTAAACAAATTTTCCATTACAGCCTACCTACCTATCACAACAAAACCAGTCAATAAATATCACAACGGCACACCAAACTACCTTTCGGCTAATTGAAACACGTCAACTCTTTGTTGTCGTCCACTAGATGAATGTCTTTGTGCCTGTAACTGATGGACAGATGCGTCAATTGAATGTACACGTCCACCCTGCACGTACGTTGTACGTCTGGACGAGTACGCCGATAGTTCGCGTTCAATTTCCGCTGGTGTGTGCTCACCGCACGCTATGTGTATTGAGTGACAACAACGATAAATTCGCCGAATTTAGTGGTTACGTTTTTCTGATCGGTTTTTGGGAACGAACTAATAAAATAGTTAGCACATAATATTTCGTTCGTATGTAGGTACCTATGTATAGAGGCGAGTTGATGACGAGTTTATGAGTGTGATGTGGAGAATTTGGAAATTGGATTAAATATTTACTAAGAACTTTTTTGATGAGATTTTTTGGACATTTTTAATAGATAAGGTTGTCTGACGAGAAAAGCACTCTGAAAGTTTTATTAGGTACCTACCCAATATTCTCTGAATAATAATTCTGAGAAACAGGTACTTATTGAATATTCAAAGCGATATCTATCTTATACCTAGAAACTTATCTGTGTAATTAGCTGAGTATACACAATTAGTACAAATATAGGAGCTGTAGATAGTTATTTTATGGAAGCTCATATATCCATCCATTCAGTCTTATCTATATTATCTTATTGCATGGAATAGGCCTTCTTTTTTTCTTTTTATTTATATTTAAAGTTTAAAAAATGAATGTATGATAATGACTTGTTAGCAACCGCCCAACTAATAATAAACATAATAGTGTTTCAGATATAAAGGGTTTACAGATATTTTTTGCTTCAAAGAATATTGCAAATAGTGTAGATTGTTAGAAAACGATATTAAAGAAAATCTGTAATCTCTGTGCGCTACTCATAACTTTTCTACATTTATATTCAGAGTGCGATTCGGTGAGAGGAACAAATTTTTAAAATTGAATCTAAGAAACGAGCCGTCTACGGTACAAGCATGCACACAACAGCTCAGTAGCTTTCAGATGGTAGGTACTGGTGTATGCTACATTTAGGTAAGGATGCATTTATATTATGTTCAGGGGCGTACCAATTGAATTTAGAAAATGCGCTCCTTTTTTAAACATTTTGTTTAAATTACACAGGTATATTAATTAAAATATGCCATTTAAATAAATAAATATGCAGTCACGTTTTATCCCCGAGAGCTTTATCAGGGGTATTAAATTTTTAAAAGTAGATAAGTAGGTACCCACTTTTCACCAGTGTAGGTACACTTTACAGGCGGCGAGGCCAATTTTATTCTCAGGCCCGTCGATGACTAACGATAGCTCACCTCAGCATAATGTTGCATTAGTTAAACTTTAACGCTTATTTCTGAATATTGCACTCCGATTTGAATGGCACCCATTGCACATACTCTACCTGCCTTATCCTATACACGCCACTGTCTACGTATACTTATGTATAATATTTAGTTTTACATTTAAATTATAATTATGCTGTTTGAGGAAATAAATAAACAAACTCTGCTGAGAGAACTATGATTTGTTTTGGGAATAATGTGGAAGCGAAACTGACCCATATATTGGGTCATCTGATAAGCAGCAAATCTTTTGTAGACATACATTTAAAATATTAAAAGTACCTAAACACTAGGCACGGCAGCGGTGTTGGCCGCGTTGATCCAGTTTATTCCCGTTCCCGTTTTTATTTTTTTCAGATTTTTTCCTCGACGTGTTGACAATCGAGCGAATGGTTTAAGAACGCAAAGGTTATACAAAGAAACATTTTATTAAAAAAATATACGTAATATATATTTTGGAATATAGATATTTTGAACTTAATAAAATGACCTACAATCAAATGTTATACTTCTGTAGCTTTATATTGGGACATTATAAATATATTTCAATTAACATACAAAAATCTTCCTTCTCTAATGTAAGAACATGGAAACATGATTCATTTACCTCTCTCTTATGAATCCTTGACTTAAACGATTTAAGGTCCTAATTTACTTGCACAAAGAGAAATTAAAGAGGCTGTTAGGAGCAAAGTGCTCATTCTGTGATGAATTTTAAGTCCATAGGCCGTATACGGGCTCTATTATCGTTTTTTACTTATTTCTCGTTTACTGTGAAGCATAGTGTGAATATTCAATTAGGTAAGCATATAGTATGTAGTTTCAAAGTACCCTACAGTTTTTATTAAATTACTAGTGGGTTGCGCAGGACCCGTTTATACCGTTCCCGAGTGAATTAAAACAAATGTTTTCCATTTCAATCTCTCGTGTGCTATATTATAATAAATCTCCTAACTATCTTCTCTAAGCAGAAACGGATAAATAATATAAACATATATATATGGCACAAACAAAAAAGGAACATTTATTTTTGATGTAAGTATTTTATAAAGTTTATCATTGTGCACAAATACTTGTTCTTGTAGTAGCAGGACCCGCATGAACATAAGTATACTTACTTGGACGAGTATTTCATTAGCTACGATTTTTTTTAAATAAAGTACTTACCAAAAATCAAGCATTGCCAATCAATAAAGTATTGAAACATAATTTGTTAGTTAATATTTAACGAATCCAGAGCTTGCTATCCTATAAACAAATCTACAACCATTACTGACTCCCAGGACGGTTATAAACGTAAACTCAAAGTGCAAATAACCCTGTAGCTATCAGCCAGTTTATACGGTATGAACCGGTGCCGTACACCAAAATCTAATGATTCATTCTGGGACCGTAGACTACATGTACTAAATTGGTTCGGGTTCTGGACCAGGATAATAGCATAAGATTTTCTTTATGGATAAACAAGTTTATATCTATATACTAGCTGTTGCCCGCGAATCCGTCCGCGTGAACTTTAGGTTCTAGAAACTGGAGTAATTCCTCAGAATATAACATGACGTTAACGTCTTGTCTAACAGCAAGATTAGTTAATCGTATTATAAAAAGATCACATACAGAGTTACTTTCACATTTTTAATATTACTAGCTTTGAACGCGACTTGTCCGAGTTATAGGATAAAAATAGCATGATGTGTTATTCTGATGTACAAGCTATATTACATATACATATAGTAAAGTTGCCTAAAAATCCGTTCAGTAGTTTTTGCGTGAAAGCAAAAAACAGCCGTCCATCCATCCTCACAAATACCTATTCGCGTATAATATATTACCTACTTAGTAGGATTACATGGGGAGTAGGAATGAGGGATCATAAATACAAACAAGCATTAATTATTAAAAATGTATGTTTCTCAATTTCCCTTACGAAAACATTTTTCGTCCTTTTCATTATCTGTCTTCTTCAAATTTTGGCTTCCTTTCTCCCTCTCAGCTGTCATCCTTCCCTATCTCACACGTATAATTCCGTTTCACTTACATACGTTTTGTTCATGTAATTTTGATAATATTTATAAAAGTTGACACTTTTGAATTAATTGATTATTGTAATTATTGTAAATGAAGGTATATTTTCTTTGTAAATAAATGTTTTATAACCAATAAATTGACGGGTAAGTTGAAATATTTCAAAAATTTCAAACAAGAATATTAGTTACAAATTTTCAGCAATATACAAGCTATTGTTATAACTGCACTGCATGTTGTCATAAAATTTTAAAGTGCAATTAGTTTCTATATATCAAATTAGAATGCCGGAGTACAATGGTAAAAAGTCGCTACTACTACTACTTTACATTTTCAAAGCACGCTGCCGATACTCAGGTTGCTAGTGGAATATCAATTCTGTAACAAACGCAACCCTCAACTTGTGTACACTCACTAATTAAGTCGTGTCTAGAATTCATTCATTCTATGTTTGACTTCAAAGTACTTCTACATGTGAATAAAAGTAGACAAATGAAGTTTATTTAATTTTATGTCATTTGAAAAAGTACTGATATGTATTTTTACAAAAACATTTTTAGGCCTCCGTAGCTCAAAAACTTCGTTGTCCGTTTATATGTCCGTCAAGACCCTTTTTCTCGTAGAGGTATAAATTTGACATTAATATCAAATTCTCAGGTCTGTATTATCTTGGAGGTGTGAAAAAACTTTTTAGTCGAGCAATCAAAAGATACGGCCGCTTACGCCGCAAATTTTGACACTCAGAAGCCTTGCAAGGAAATTAAAACTTATAGGGTACCTACTTCCCGACGACCTAGAATCATGAAACTTATCAAGAAGTTTATAGTACACAACTAAAGAAAAAAATCGAAAACTGTTACTTTCTAATGACATCACATTTTTGTTCCGCTCATTGTAAACTTATTTGCAGTTGGTTCGTTATTTCGTTCAAGGGGGGAAGCCTTTGTTTAACAGTGGACGTCTTCCGGCTGATGATGATGATTGCAGTTGGTAAACTGACCGCGAATATTGTCAATATTTGGGGACAACAGTTTTTCAACAGCAAAGTTAAGTTTGTCCCTTAATCCACTTTATCTAAACAAAAAGATGCAAATGCAAAAACAAAGAGCAATGTTCGGTGCTTTCATAGTTTCCGCGTGTGTCCGAGTCGCTCTTAGCATGTTTTTCTGTAAGCAATTTCACAAAAAAAAGGTTTTTGTTACTTACTCTAGGTATATATAAATTTCGAAATTGTTTATTCGGTCTGAATATAGGTACATTTGAACACGGAGATAAATCGTAAATTGTATTTCTATCTGAACCAACACAATATTACGAGTATCTCCATAGCAATAATGAGTACCTAGAAAAGAGTACCTAATAAAGAATACCTACACATTTCTGTTTGAGCAGCCCACGTATTCCCTTACAACACCTTTCGCCTATTTTCGCTGACGTATGACGTAGATACGTATATCTGTACGACTTAGAGGAAATTATTTCTTCAATAATATCAACCTAGAAAAAGTCTAATAGAGTGACGTAAACAGTAAAGTGGGCACATAATTTCAAATCTGTGTCGTATGCCGATTTTCAAGTCATGCTGGATGGTATAATAAAAAAAATGTATGTTAATACTATTACTATATAACTACTATACTACTATTTACGCTATGTATCACGTTTGGGGGAACAAAAAATATAGTGGTGAAACGTTGAAATTTCCAGAAATGGAATACATGAGCCTACCCCCTCGGGGATAAAAGGCTTGAGATTTTTTTATGTAAGTGGTGGGTGGACTAAGTCGCGGTCAGACGCTAGTAAAAAACAATTTTATAAAATCAAAAGACTTTATGAGTCAAGGTAAGGCACGTAATATCACAAATCAAGAATCAATGATAAGATCTGTGAGACTGAGGGCAATGTTCTAAATATTAGTGAGACTCTAAAAGAACTGTGAATTTACTGTCTAGGAATTATCCCCGAAGCAGCAGTTGTTAAATTGCACAAAGACTAGAATTTAATGCTCCCTGAGACTTCATTGTGACTTAATTTTAGCCTTAAATTTGGGGCCGTTTATTTAACTGAAATCCAATACCTGTGTTCTTACAAGTAATTTCATCTACGTTATTTTTATAACTTTGAGAAAACTTCCTAGACCAAAACTCGTATAAACCATAGCGCAGCAGTGGGCTGTTACTGATGCTGATTACAATTTATTATTAAACGTAAAATTAGTTTTTCTCCTAAAAAAAAGCTCTTTAGTGCATTACATACTCAAGTCATTTTTTCTCCAAATTTCAAATCTCTAAGTCTGTTACTATCTGTTATTATATTAAGTTAGCTACTGTACGTTTTAAGTAAGTATCAGAAAGACTTTGTATATTAAATTTATTGATTAGACCAATTTCTCTAAAAGCTTTTCGTCTGTTTTTGGCATGCCTAAATTATAATTAAAAATATAATTTAACAACCAGAATGACTTCGCTTTTTAAATCTTAATTAGCCTCTCTGTTTCACAATACTGAATCATAAGGGTCAGTAGAAAGAATTAATTAGGGATTTCTTTTTGAATCAACGTTTTAATACTTTTCAAATATCCTAAAAGAGTAAGCAAAGCCTTTCATTTTGCTTGTTTAAAAGACAAACCACGAGAAATCGCTGAAGTATTGCAGCGTAGCGAATTCCGCAGCGCAGGCAAATCTTTGCATTCAGCCAAAGATATGAAAACGGCGACTTATTGGTGCTCACATAACTCGATGTGCTATTCGATTTTGGGTCACTGGTTTATAGAGTTTAAAATGTCTAATGAAAATATGACAAGATTTGCACTCCTCATAGCGATTTTTTATACATTCCGTCAATAATGTCAGTTCGTAGGTCACTACCTAAAAGGACGTACAAATTAATTAATATGATCGAGACATACCAACTTACAAATTAATTTAAAGAAATATTGAAGCAAATTGGGCAAAACACGATTAGAGCTGTTGTGTATTGCTATTTACGGAGCGTGTAATAAGCCGTCAAACTCGTAAACCGTTCTCATTGTTTTTGTTCAGTATCCCATAAATTGTAATATCCAATGTCCATAAAATCCTCACACAGCCATCATCTAAAAACACAAAAACGGGTATAAGATCATTGTTAAATGATAAAAATCTCGTTTCTTTCAGAGTTTGTATACTCCGTGTCGTATTCAACTCGTTTCGTAAAATTCAATTTTGGGAATTTGTTTCCTCCCGTCGAATGGTGCGCGGAATACTGATGCGGGCCAGGAAAGTTCCTGCAAGTACTACCACTTTTTTATTCTAACAACACAGCTTTAGTTTATGGCTTTAAGTTTATTAAAAGAAGTATATAATTATTGATTTAGATTAAGTAATAATTGCAAAATTAATACCGGGTCAATATGGTGATTCTCGGGGAATCCTCTGTCAAGCAGTGGACTCTTTCGGCTGATTTAATAGTGATGATAAAAATATAATCATTGTGTTATGTTCTTGTTTTTAAGTAAAACATAATCTCTTGTGTGAGTATCGTTCATCTAGTGTCGATCCTATGTCTTTTCAGCATCCACAATATTATATAGGAAGCGAAGTTCATGAGTGATTAATGTTCTATACAGGCTAAAACAATTACTTAATTTACCTGACTGAGCTCAATGACAAGTAATTTGCAGTACATTATCACGCTGTGGTGCAATATTATGGGTTATCCCAGCTTTGTGGGTAATGAATGGTCACTACACGCCATCTGAGACCAGACTATCCGCTTAAATTAATATGACAGTGTTACGCTACGTTAGCACTGGTATATGTATCTACTATTTGTAAGATATAACTACTTCTCATATTTATGTATATATGGCCGTGTACCGTGTATTACATATCACCAGAATTTAAAACCAAAGCTCACCGATGACATACCATGTCTACTTAGTGCTCACCTGCGTTAAAGTAGGAACTCTTTTGAAAAATTTCATGCTTTTAGATCCACTGCTTTAGGTTGGGCGGTCTCTGTCATGCAGTCAGTTAGTGCCAGACTTTTATTAAGTAGATTTATATCTACTTTTGAACCTTTATATGAACGGCGTGAAATGTCAACCATAATATTCTTATGGTCATTTCATATTTTTTTAAATTAAATACTAGTTGTTGATAGCAAAGGATAATTAAGCTTAATTCTAATTTGATGTAATATAGGTTTGTACGTTATTCTGCCTTCGAAAATTTCACAACGGATAACTACGGTTTCCTTTTAGCCCTTGCATTATTAACTGATCGAGATGGGAAGCATTTTAGAGACATGTCAGGCCAAAATACATAGTTGCAAATATACAGAGCGTTCTAAATATAATTAGATTTCACAAATAACTATACAATTAAAGATATCAAAATAACAAAATATAGAATAGACGTATTTTTTTAAATCACTGAACAGTAAATCACTAGGTAGAATAAAAATATTCGTTCTTTTGATAATTTGTTTTTCTTTCACTTATTTTATATATAGTCGTAGATAAATACAAATAAAATAATCGTAGTGAAATTAATGACCGTAGAGTGGGCATCTTAATAAGTACAAACGTAACTTGAACTAAAGAAAATGTTGCACTACTAATAAACGAAGTCTTGTCTACTTTTCAGTTCACAACGGTCACTGGGATAGTCATATAGAATTTACATTTTCACCTTTTTTAGATTTACGATTTATTTTAATACCTAGCCGCCATAATCAATAAAATACAACTAATAGTATATTTTATATCAAGGGACTAAACGAAGCCATTATATACCAGAGGTGGAGTCATGAAACCGAGGGTATATTAAATTGGCGTTTAGTCTCGAGGTGGAAACTGTACTTTTCACTTTGAGTGCGAGAAAAATAGTCAATTTTGAACATCGGCAGCTTTGGTACCCACTGAAATAGACACCCACGGGGTATCACACTATGCTTGTTATATTGACTCATAACAAGTCGAAATTTTCCATATTTTTAAATAAATCTAGCAGTTGAAAATATTGAGTCAAATAAAACAGAAATATCATAGAAACACGAATCGATCGATTGGGAAATCTATTAATACCAAAGAGATTAAAATATAATATAAGGCATGAAGGGGACAAAGCGAGGATTATTTGAAGCCAAAAGTTATTCCAAGTGGAATAAGTCTAGTACAATTTCGACCGAATGACAGCTCGCGTTCATACTAACTGACATGACAAGGACATGACGCTTGAGCTTCAAAGTTTTGTATGAAAATATTCCCAATGCCCCCTCTATGCTATTATATTTTAATGTCTTTGATTAATACAAAAACTTTTTTGTTGTTGTGGTAAAATTGAACGTCGTGTCATCACGTCAACCATGTCATTCACTAGGGATGGCCAAGTGAAAAAATAAATTGATATTTATCGTATCGACATTTCTAAATACTATAGATAAAAATCGAGTGAAAAATATCGATATATCGTCAGTTTGACATTATTATTACTACATATACATATTCTCAAATTCGTAAAAAAGGACGATGAAAATAGTATATTTTTATAAATGCTTGAGTCGGCAAGTATCTAGTACCTAACATGAAATGAAACACGAAACCAGAATTGCGTTAAAAATATATTAAAATTGATACGAATTCGATACTGTAAAATAAATGTCGATATATCGCCATTAAAAATATCGACGATATATATAATATGCTAATTTAGTATTTGGAAAAATATCGATATTTTAATACCTATAGGTATCGATATTTTTTGCCCAAGCCATAATTCACTGGCATAGAGTAACTTATATGGCATGTGGTAGGCAGTGCTATTTTCTAACAAAGAGGTTGGAAGAAAATCATTTTCTTTCCTAGAGAAACTTTTTCTTTCACGTCTTTGGTACCTAAAATCTCATAATAACCTACAAAATACACTAGGTAACGAATAACTTTTAAGCCTCAACTTATAAAAATGTGGTATGATTACATATTATCTTAGTCTGTCCAAGAACTATCGATTTTACACGGTTTCGTCTTCCGTGGGCAGGTGTAAGTGGGGTACCCAAAACACATGGACTTTTGCCATTGTTCTTTATTTAAAACCCAACAAATTTACACTCGACAAAAATTCAGAAATTTTCGCGGTCAGTTTTTTCTTCTAAACCTGTCAGGCTGTCACAGATTAACAAAGAGATTTAAATCTCTTTGCAGGTAAACAATTTAAAACACATGGCGGCACTTTCTTCGCGGAAAAACCATGGAACTAAAACTCTTCACATTTTCGCAATGAAGATGGTCCACACTCTACAGATATTTACTGGCTGTCTGAGGTTGTCTTTTTCTCATTAAGGAAATTAAAAAAAAATACTTTATACTCCCTAGGGACTAAAGTGGTCGTACTTTGGTATTGGTATTGGCGTAATTTTAGAGCATGAGAAGTGAAAAATACATTGATAAACTACAGTGAGTGTATCGTTTTAAAAATCTATGAAAGTTTCAAATCATACAGCCATTGTTCTTTATTTAAAACCCAACAAATTTACACTCGACAAAAATTCAGAAATTTTCGCGGTCAGTTTTTTCTTCTAAACCTGTCAGGCTGTCACAGATTAACAAAGAGATTTAAATCTCTTTGCAGGTAAACAATTTAAAACACATGGCGGCACTTTCTTCGCGGAAAAACCATGGAACTAAAACTCTTCACATTTTCGCAATGAAGATGGTCCACACTCTACAGATATTTACTGGCTGTCTGAGGTTGTCTTTTTCTCATTAAGGAAATTAAAAAAAAATACTTTATACTCCCTAGGGACTAAAGTGGTCGTACTTTGGTATTGGTATTGGCGTAATTTTAGAGCATGAGAAGTGAAAAATACATTGATAAACTACAGTGAGTGTATCGTTTTAAAAATCTATGAAAGTTTCAAATCATAGAACCAGTTTATATGTCCGGATCGAAAGTAGTTAAATCAAACGACTTCTAAAGCACTTGCTTCGTAGACTCCAAGTACTTTTATAATAGAATAATCTTCTAACAGTTATTATTACTCTTGTTTCCAACTTTTGCACTATTCTAAGCTTCTTAAATGATAATAAATCGGAAACTATTTGTATTGTTAGCATTTTATGCTTCACCCACGTTACTCTCCGTTATACGTTTAGGGGTCAAAAATATATTCATGAAAAGTGAGTATTTCCAGGAATTAATAATAATAATAGTAATAATAAATAATAATAAAATAAATCTTTATTTCAGGCATTATTTACATAATTAAATACATCTGTCGATTCTCTACGAGATATTTTTTTTTGTTTCAGAATAACTTTAAAAAACAACTTAAAATGTGAGCTCTACAATATACTTCAAACTTAATTAAAGAGCGTTTGGTGCAAAAAATGTAAATTGATCAAACGTCTTGATATCTTCAATCAAATGAATATTGAGTCGGACGCTCCGAGGATTTTCTTTCTCCCTAAGGATTGCTGTCGCACAAAGTTTTCTTTTTAAAAAGTTCAAAAACTACACCTGCCTGGACATCAATGGACGGGCCCATTCCGAAGAAGGTAGAGAGAGAGTTGTATCAGTTGTCTTCCCCGAGGTGGGTGTCCGCGTCCCCACTGGGATGGGGGAGTTATTACCACCTCTTTTGTTCACCGTACCGTAAAAGCACAAGTTTTATAATACACCCCCGGCCACAGCAGATAGCTGTAAAAATGTGTATAAAGGAACTTTATTATTTGGGTAAAGTTCAAAAATATAGTATTTTTGTTTTGAAAGATGTACATAATATAAGCGTAAAACAGTGCAATGCCCTGTATCTTCATAACAAGCTTATCTATTGTAAGTGTGCTGATATTAAAAGGTCACGGTATTTTGAAAAATAATATATTTTACCGATCTGATGTTATTTTAACCCGGCGTCATTGAGGTTAGGTCAAAATGACCCAGTGTGTTTAGGAATGCAAATATTTTTTTATGTACTCGCTCGACGATGCCTTTCTTCTCAGTAGGTGGAGCTAACAATGTGTTCTAAATGTTTCCGAAAGAAATCAGTCGTGCGATGAACACACTGGAAGATAAGCGCGCGAATTGATCAAAAAGGTAAATATGACCCAACTTCACAGTCAACGTAACAATTTCGCGCCTTAACTTTAGTATGACGTGAATATGGCATTTTAGTACCGAATTTCATTTTTTTGTGTTTTTTGAGTTTTTTCTGGTTTTTTCCAAAGATATATTAGTTAGGTATAGTTTAAGTGTCATATATTACTAACAATATATTCAAGTGTAGTAAGGTGATAAAACACTAGTGGATCTCAATTTTGTAAATTTTTGAGAGTCTTCGTAAAAATTTAAATATTTTGAATGAATGATCTATGATTAATATCTTTTTTCTTTTATTCCTAGACCAGAGTGTAATTATACCTACATCATTATGACAAAGATTACGAATATATTCAATAAAAATATATTTGTAATCTTTGTCATAATAATTTATATTTACACAATAATTAAAAATGTCGTACATTAGATACACGGATCATATTGACCCACTTCAACATCGTTGTAACAATTTTGTACCACAATAACGCCGGGTTAAAATTGCGTAGCTATGATTACAATGTCATGCTGTGCTTATATCAGACCGGTATTTAGTGTCAGCAGTAAATCAACTGGAATTCAGGTAACGTAAGCTTACACTGCACCATCTGTTTGCCTATTAACACAAATGTACACAGTATGCAGTTACAAATTACAATACACAAGGAGGCAAGACTTAGCAATAGCGACAGTGTCAACAATGTGCCCTCCGCATCTCGCTCAGCAGCTCCCAGGTTCTAGAGTTAGCAATTCTAGGGCTGACCTATTCATTGATCTTCAATTAATGGGTGCAAGCCAGCGTTGTCTACGATGAGTGTGCGATCGGAAACCTTTCGGGTGAGTTTAATCCAACTTTCAAATATCACGAAAATGAGATATTGAGTGCAGAATATTTTTAATTTAAGTTCTTTCTTATCTATTATTTTTAAATAAATTATACGCTTTAGATATTTTTTGCTGACGAAAACATCCCGTTAAGCGATTTTGTTAAGTTACACAGCTGCCTGACATCGATCAGACATCGTCAACGAATTTTAACTCACTTTCTGAGTATCTCATAGTGTTAAAATTTGCTAAACATAATAATAATATATAAAATCAATGACAGTGCAATGATATGGTAAACTCTTTTACATAAGAAAACGTAATTCTTTTTTAACACAGTAAGCATATATACCGCAGAATTTTTAAAGTAATTAAATTATGACTAACACGTGCACGTTCCCTATTTCATTTTAGTTGGGCTAAACCAAAATATAGATTTCACATTAAATTAATTAAAAGTTCTAAACTGGTACTAAGAGTAGTGCGTGCAACGAGACAAAATATTTTAAGATCTATATCAGAAACAATTTAGGACTCTATGATAGATAGTGGGTATTCAAACGCATCTCTATAGCAGTTAACTGCAGTGTACTGTCGCACTAATTACTTGAGTAGAGTTGTGCAGCTGACAGCACTAACACTTAAATCCTGAGCCACTCTAGAACTGTTTCTTAGTAAATAACTGTTCGTATGGCTTGTCTTTTCAAACATGCATAGCAAACCTTATCTTACAGGATTTAAAAAAAAAACTCCGTACAAGTCGTGTCGATCAAAGGAATTATTTTACAGCTTTTTTTAAAGTTTGTTGTAATTATTTATTTACACAAACACATATTACATTATGGAACAGTAAATTTGCCTTTGGATAGCGATATACGCGTGGGCATTGTTTGTTGGCCGTCTGTAAAGTTTTTCTTTGAAAAACTTCGGAAGCAACAGTTTCTGTAGTCTGCCCATCAATAGGAACTCTGGGACACCCGCGAAAGTACCGGATTTCTTCATCCAGGTGTTCCACAAAACTGCGGAACTCATTTCAGGGGAGATTGTTCTTTACTGCTGGAAACTTTCCGACTAGTGTTTCGTCATTTACAACTTTACTACTAAAAAGTTTTCTTCACAAGATTCACCGGTGTAGGCGCTCGCTGGCAAAACTTTTTCGTAAATTTGGAACACAATATGCTGTTTTTGCTGAAAATTTACCATAAACAGATATACTTTCCATAAAATCAACAGTAGATACTTTAAACATAGTTGTAAGTATATTTTATTGTAAAATAATTTTAAACTGGACAAAACTTATTTATAGAATTCGGTACATCATTGTGACGTATTATCTACTTATATACTACTAGCTGTTCCCGGCGATTTTACACGTAATTCTCGTTCCCGTGGAAAAGTTATATAACCCATTTGAGAAAAGTAAGTTTTTCATCGGTGAAGGAATTTTTAAAATCCGTCCAGCTATTAAGGAGCCAATTCATTTTCAACAAATTCATCATAAAAGTTAAATAATACATACTAGTGGAGATTATATACATACTTATTTACTCGTTATAATCTCACAACATTGAAAGTGCATATGTATTCGCGTCAACTCGGTAGCCCTACAACTACGCTAAACCTCAAAGCCGCCACATCTCTATAAGATATACCTAGTACATAATATTATACAATATGTCTATTCAGTTTCTTCATCCCGAAGATTGTCTGTAAAGATTAGGTGCCCTTATGAAAGGATTTAGCAGACATTGACGTCAATAGACTACGAGAAGCCAATAACTACTTACGTGATACACAGGCTTTGTATCAATGATGCCAGCCTAGACTCCGTATTAAGTAATCTTAGTGATAGCTCCCGGCTTAATTAAATCTGAGGGTCAGACTGATCCGCCCAGTGTAAAATTAATTTGTGGCAGTATAGCACACATTTTAGCCTATTCAATAGATTTTTATAGTATTTGAAACACAATTAATACGTACAACCCTAATAAATTTGCAGATAAAGTTTAATACATTGATATTATGTGATTGTGTTGTGTATTAATATATTTTTACAGAATAACGTTTTCATTTGGAAGACTTCAATACTATACACTATACCACAAACTTGCATGTACAAAATAAAATGCAAGTTGAATTTGATAATGGACTGTATTATTTTAATTTTAATTGTACAGCGAACTGCTCATAGCGCAGACAAGAGAGAGAAGCCACAGATAGGAAAATCACAGTGTTGCATGTTTAGAAATGTTTAGAAATGTTGTGTATTATTATTAAGTAAATAAGTACCTACTTTAATACGCCGTTAATTTTAGTGCACCAGATAGTGTTCGGTTTATCACAGCTACATCAATCCCAAGGTTATCTGGAAGAAATCGCTTAAACCGATAAGAACGCCCATTGTGCTCTTTTTGTTATTGTCTCACTTATCAGTTTTTATTGGTGTGCAATAATAATTCGTTATCGACTGATTTACTTACTACATATTTTGAACTTCGACATTTTCGATACTTTACTAGCGTTTATTTGTGAAGTTACAGATTATTTCGTTTTATAGGTAATGCGGTTCACAAATTATCTGTAATTTGGTCTAAAAATTTGCTACTTTGATAATAAACTTTGAAAAGTACAAGATAGCTTTCATCTTTGTAGGTACTCAAGCCACTCAGTTCGTAGCGATCTGTGTATTTTGTTATTTAGAAAATTTAATTAAGTATGTGGTAGACATACAAATATCACGTATTTAGGTTAAACGTTTTTTTTAAATATATTTCATAATAACCCGCTGTACCTACTCATGCATCTTTTTTAGCCTGTTGGCTCAGTTGGTAGTGACCCTGCCTTCTGAGTCGGAGGTAGCGGGTTCGATCCCCGCTCCTGGCCAAAAGTTGTGTTCACGAACATGTGTGTTGGCTTCTTGTCTGGTTGTTTCATATTTAATTTTATTTAAGTAAGTATTTATATCAGTATTTAGTACTCATAGTACAGGTTGTGCCTAGTTTGGGACTGAATAACCGTGTGAATTTTGTGCCACAATTTATTATTTATCTCTGAATAAGATTTGGCTTTATCATACATAACTTATTCTAGAGCCCGACTGTATTTTAACGTTGAAAACAGATTTCGTGATAAATGTAAAAAAGAACTGAATTACACTTTAGTCGGCGGCACATTAAAGGAACGAGGCCGTCTCGGAATGTTGCTAAATCTCCCAAGACGTGCTATAGGAAATGTTCTCTTTATCTTACACCATCCTGCTTCCGAAGGCGTACCTTCCGCTCCCCATTCCGCCCCGCCGCACTACACACCGGAACTGACGGGGATTTATTTAGGATAAAACATGCTTTTATTTATGAATTCAAATAAAGCAAACAAAATCCGTATACGAAAAGAGTTAACGATTTTGTGGTATTTACAAGCTTTTATTTTATCAATCACAATATAATTAGGTATTGTAGTCTGCATCGTAGGTGAAATAAAGTGTTGACCTTTTTATACTATCGATTTTAGGTTCATGTTTGACAAAAAGTACAAGATACAACTCTTCGAGGAGGGAGTCGAGAGCCTGAATCTCCGGGAGCTACGTGTCTTCACGGACGGCTCAAAAACGGCCTCCGACACCCGCTGCGGTGTGTTCTCAGAAGACCTACAAATATACATATCCAGGCCCCTAGGGGCTCACAACACTGTCTTTCAGGCTGAGTGCGTGGGCATCTACATGGCGGCGACGCGGGCCATAGCTGCAAGGAGAGTAAAAGGTGCATGCATACGAATCCTCTCTGACAGCATGGCGGTTCTACAGGCCCTCCGGAGCAACTCCATCAAGTCGAGTCTCATTATGGAGTGCCATGAAAAGCTAATGGAGGTAAGCTCTCATAATACAATCACTTTGCAGTGGATCAAAGGCCACAGTGAGTCGCGCGGAAACGACGCGGCTGACGAGTTGGCCAGAAAGTGATCAGGTACGGCGGCGATAGGCCCAGAGCCCATTGTTCCCCTCCCCTTCGGCTGGTCCCGAACACAACTGCGACTCCGGGCACAGGCTGAACAGGAACGCGCTTGGACAGACCTGAGTGAGTGTAGACAGGCGAGATCTGCGCTACCACACCTGGATCGACGTCTCTCCCGCACCCTGATAAACCTGAACCAGAGACAGCTACGTACGGTAACTGGGGCCATAACAGGCCACGGTCCCTTTAACAAACATCTGTTTACTTTAGGTGTCACCGACAGCCCCCTGTGCAGAGCATGCATGGAGGCAGAGGAAACGGCTGCGCACGTGCTGTTGGAGTGCGAAGGCGTGGCTCAATACCGGGCGAAGCACCTTGGATCCCCGAGGTCACTCCCCGAAGCCCTGAAGGACCTCAAGTCGCTGCTGGGCTTCCTGGAGGAGCTGGGATGGCAAGAGTAGAGCCATTCCCATCATCACGCAAAATACGTCGAGTTGCGGAAACAAGCCCGCGTTAACATACATACATACATACATACTATCTTTTTAGGGCCTGCTAGAAAGTGTAGTAAATTTACTTAAACAATTATAAGAAAACGCATGTAAAAATGGTGCCAAAACGATTTCGTCGTCATTTTGTAACACACATTCACTTTCTTTGATGAAATTATATCATGTTGTAGTTCAAATCCATACGAAGTGAATATTACGTTAAGTGCAAGAAAATGAAATTAAGTTACATAATTAAAATTATTTTATAAATGATAAGTAATAACATTTTCTGGATAGAACAAACTATAGGTACCCTATCAATTTGAATGCATTGAACAACGTCACAACGAGGACAACTGATAGGAACAATTGATGTTCAGAAAAATGCAATTTCTCTCGACGTTTCAGAGTGCATTGTTTTGTCTCCCGCGCAGATGTGCAGGGTATTATCATCAATCACCAGCTGCAAATTGCACATGGCCTTTCGGAATGCACTCCCTGCCATTTGTGTGCCACCGGCGACCGGTCAGGATTAGGTAGCATTAGTTGAATCGAATTCCGTGCTAAGCGCTCTGCGGGGCAATGCGTTACGCCCAAATGTATCTCCGTCTCCTGTAACAGCATAGAAATGGTGTACCTACATATAGTGATTCGATAATTATTAGAAGTAAATAAAATACTTAATGTTTAAATACTAAATCTTTTTTTATTTCTAGGTATCTATATACTTACTAGCGGTAATCACCAGTATATCGTATACCTATTTAGATTTATTTGATTTATCAGAAAACAGCAAAATTACGACATTAAACTTAGATTTAATTTAAGTTTGCCAATTTTCGTTTCCTGAAACAAGCTTGAAGATAAATGTAATTATTTCTATCGGTTTCTTCGCCTCCTCGCTGCCGCCTTGCAACTTTGCCTGAAAGTTATATCGTTTTATGGTTTTTATAAGCAAAATAGTATGTCACTGCATGGCTATAAAAGAACCGCTAGTAATATTATAGAGATGAAAGAGTTTTACGTTCGTGTCAAAACATCAAAAAAACTAATCGACCGATTTAAAAATGATTTAATTAATGGAAATCTACATTATTATTGAGTAACAAATGCTATTTTATTCCCTTATTCCCGATACGGGAACTACGCCACCGGCGAAACCGCTCGGATCAGCTACTATTTTGTAAATTGTTAACTTACCACGTAAGTAAACCATCTATTTAATAATTAGTTTTTCAACAGTATGGTTCTGTAGAGCTACTCGAACTTTGTCTTACAGAATAGTAGTAGTAATAGAATAGTTCCAGTTTACTGATCGGGATGCTATATACGAAGATAGTGTGGGTAGTATGTGTCCCTTTCATTCAATAGACAAAGTCTGACAGTGCGAGTGCAGTGTGTAACTTTACTAGCTCACTTACCATGAGTCCGACTCGAAAGATTACTGTATATAAAATCTATTTTGTTCGCACTGAAAAGATAGTATTACTTCAACGTCCATATTGCCTACTCATATTAAAACGAAAGTAAATAGTGCTTCAACATTTTTTAGGTTGCCTTACGCAATGAATGATTAGTATACGTATAGAAAAAATACACTTATGCTGTATCCCCGAAAGGTTTGGCAGAGGTATAACCACTTCTCAGCGCATTTTTCACAAGTGCTGAGCCAGGTGCTGTTGCAGAAGCTTCGCCTCAATTCTGGGGAAGCCGGTGCCTCAGGGTGTTTTCCTCCACCGTCGTTCTATTTATAAAAATGTACTTGGTAACTTTTTGAAGTTTTTTACCCCCGTAGAAAAACAGAGAGGTGTTATAGGTATGCATGTCATCCTGTATCTCCCATCCGGATAAACCGATTGATTTAGTTTTTTTGGTTTGAAAAGTAAATTAATCGAGTGTTTTTAGATATTATTCAAGAAAATTTTTCCAGCCCAATTTTTGTTTGTAGGGTTCTATAAATTTGTAATTTAATGTTATTAAACTCATCAAAATTATTTCTCATTCAACAGAAGTTGGATATCGTAAATAGAGCTGTGTGTAAAGATACACACACTGCTCTTTTTACGATATTATTATATTTTGGTAGGATATTATTATACATTAATTTAATATAAAATAATATAAAAATGAACAAACGCTTTCGAGCGTTCTTTAATTAATTATGGTTCTCAGCTGAGCCTGCCTTAAGCCGTAGTTGCAAAACTATTCGAGCCACTAAATTTGGTTGCCAGTACAGTACTATCTAAGAGCGCAACATGCATACCCATGTAAATTTCTACCAGAGGAGTCCCCTCGTTAATTTGGGCCTTGTCGCGGGGCACATCCCTTTCTTAGTAACTGTTCTCGGTACTCGGCGAGTTTCTAGAGCTAACGGCTTCTTAGATTCAAAATTGCCGCAATATATCTTTGTACTATCGATCCGTAGATTCCAGAATTTTCAGGTAATGTTTCTAGTAGAAAACTGTATTCCTAGTTTCGGTAGATGGTTAAGAATATAAAATATTTGTGTATACTACCAAATATTAAAATTTGGAAGACCATTTTTTTTTTAATTCTGTACAATTGCGTTGTACATTATAGAAATACAAAACAAATATGCAATTGAACTTAAAATGAAAAACTACCTGTATACAACTTTTTTTTTAATAATAATAATAATAATAAAAACGTTTATTGGCATATTTATATGGTTTTACAAACAGTATTTGCGCCAAACTGTAAATAACAGTTTGTTGACGCATTGCGCTCCTTACTTTACAAAAAGAATAACTACCTACACTACAATTTTACGTTAAAGTTATGTGAGTTGGTCTAACAGATATTTTTTAAGTTTGCCTTTTAGGACATTTCTGCTCATTTCTTTATCACTCAAGAATAGTATATCGTTACAAATTTTAGGCATCATACAGCGTAGTGTTCTTTCACCATAATAGTTACAGTATTTTGGTACATCGTATAGTGCTCTATTTTCAGTTCTTAAGGACTTATGAATATAACGAGGATTTTTAAAATTATCGTTATCATATTGCTCCACGGCTAATAAATATTTAACTTCATAAATTTCGTTGGATCCGTTTCCAAAAATCAATACATCAAGTATTATAAATGCAAAGCGACGATGTTTTTTTGTTTGTTTGTTAGATAATCTTTCACGCCTACACCGATTTAAAAAAATCTTACTCCAATGGAAAGCTACATTATCGGGGAGTAACATGCTATATTTTAACCCAGTATTCCCAAGGAAACAGGAACTGCAGGTGAAAAGACCGCGGGGTTGAAACCAACAGAAACGTTCATGCACACAAATGTTGGCCCCGGGCGAGAATCAAACCCATGAACTCCAACTCAGGAAAAACGATCACCAACTAAGCCAATAGTCCCGTCAAAATCATAATATGTTACTAAATCACGCCAGCTGTAAGGATTTGTATGAAATTTAGTGGATGGATTGCATTAAAATATTTTAGTAAACTAGATATTCCGTGCGATTTCACCCGCGTAAGTCCCGTTCTTGTACGAAAATTATAGCCCATGTTACTGATAGAAAAGCAACCTTACCATTCCAAGCCTCACCTAAATCAAATTATTATTAACTAGATTCTGTACAATATTATGACCGGGTGGGTTATAATGAATTGGTATGAAAAATGTTCCATAGAGACCTACAGCACAAATAACTTATTTAAAAATCGAACTGTACAAGCAATATTAAGTAGAGCATTGCTTTTTATTGTCTCGCCAAAGGTGAGAAAAGTAGAGTATCTCCTTTGGGATAAAGCTGTTTTCGTCTTGGGCGAGCTTGAATCCCTCGCTGCACTCAGGACTCCGTTTTAACAACCTCGCTTCGCTCAGGATTTCAATCTGGAGTTTCTCATTTGCTCAGGATTCAATATCGCATAAAACAGTGCTGTATCACCTCGGTGTATAATCTACCTTTAAGTATATTTATCAGTTGTTACACAAGCTTCAGAACCAAGTCGGAGACCTACGAGTTTCTTCACTATCTCTTACTTCACCATCGAGCTGGTGGTAAATGCACATATATGTATAGGTTTTTGAAAAACTAGTTCAACTCTGCTCATGTAGTACTGTAGATAGTGATATGGATTAACTAATCTTATCATCAGATTCATTTAGTGATAAATGGTCACGGGCAAGGAGACGTGTTGAAATGGAGTACCTACCGATAACTTTTTAACCGACTTCAAAAAGGAGTAGGTTCTCAATTCGTCTCGTACCAGCTTATGTATGTTTTCTTCTGTAAGTGAATAAATTTCACCTTTAAATTTTTCCACAAATTTCAACAGATAAAAAAAGTATTGGTCTGGTTTGTGATAATCTGATGAAGAACTTCAGGTAGAGAACGGAACCACTCAGCTCACATCGGTTAATAACTCACTAAAAGCGTAATACATTTAGCAACAGTAGGTAATACATAGATACATACATACGCTTAGGCCTTTTTTCCGAAGGGGTATGCAGATACATAGACCGCCACCTGCTACGATCCTGTCATACCTCTCGCGCTTCGTCTTCATTTATCAATACATTAATACAGGTCTGTAATGGATATTGAATATGCAAATAGTCTTTTTAGTGTTATTCGTTAAAATCGGTTTGTATTTTTGGTGAAAATTTTGATTATTTCTACTAATGTATTTTATCAGTCGATTGTTAATAATATCTTATTTTAAGTGCAAGTGAGACTCGCCTGAGGGTTTTTGTCATTACATATTATATGAATGTCACATAATATTTTTGTACACAGCAGTTTGTATAAATACAAGTAACAACAGCAACCGGTACGAGCACCTCGCCTGGCGGAGGATCTTCCCTTTTCACGATGGTGGAGCATTCCAGGTGGAATGCTCCACCATCGTGAAAATGTGTGTGAAAAGTGTGGAGAAGCATAGGTACGCTTCTCCACACTCCACAGACATGATCTACAGGCAAGTATTAAGTCGTATTGCCTATCAAATGGCAGTATATTCAGTAAATGACTAGATAGTTTTTTTTTATTACGTTTTCACGGATAAACCGGTGAACTGAATTTTGGTATAGGATTAGACTGAACTTTGAAAAAGGACATGGACTCTTTATTATCACGAAAAAGCACATAGTTCCTAAGTGCAGATCCGCAGATGCAAATTCATAAATAATATCACCACTCTCAAGCCTTCAAATTTATTTTCTGGGCTTGACTGTGCTTTGCGAGCTTTTCTCTCATCGGTAACAAATATCTAAGGGGCTTACAAGTGCCTCGCTTTGCTGCAAGAAAAGGATGCACGACCGTGATTGCTCGACTTGCCGAAGCATTTACAGTGGCTCTCGATTTCGAGTTGTTTATCGTATTGAATGTTATTATATAATAACGAACCCAAATTTTTAAACAAAACGCGATTGATAAACATGAACAGCGATAATTCCATTGCGTCAGGCTGACAGCGATGTGAACTGACCTTGTAACGGAGTAACCGTCGGCGGGCACGTAACTAAATTAGGTTCTTAACTGCTTATACTCAAAAGACGTCTTAAGAATTCGTAGCTGTACTTATTGCTGTAGTGATGAATGTCAAATAGAACCTCTTTTACTTTTAACTTTATACCAGAGAAATTTATACATATTTCGTATCGGGGAATCGTCCTGTTAACGCCAATCGCATAAGTTAATCGTAGTTCCGGACGATATTGGAATATTTTTTATCGCGTGTGTTATTCAGGTTTCAATACGATACGGTATGTCAATGCTCACTGATGATCGAGTGTCCGAAGTGGACGGTTGTTAACGGAAATTAGCAACTAACGAGTCTGTGAAACACGAGTCATATCTCAATTGTGAAAACTAGGTACATAAGTTTAATTACAACCATTGCAATAGACACGATTGGAAATAAGCGCATGGGTAAGCATTGTGTATTTTTATACGTAGTTTACGCTCATCCCGCAACCAAGTGCTGCAATTTACCTAGACCACAAAAAGTATTACAGTATTTAAGGGGTTACACTAATTAAATACGTGACACGTCGAATAATTTAAACCGTAAACATACATCTTTAAAAAAGAATAAGTGCAAGTAAATAATTGATATGAAAATATTTATCAATTTCAAGACTCCAGAGTGTTTGCAATCAGAGACACTCAAACGAATGCAATACATTTTTTGTTTAAGTAAGTATGTTTTTTTAGACCTATAGTATTTAATTTAAAATGTAATAATTCCCTGTTATAAAGGACCCTTTTACAAAAGGTGCTATCATAGTTTGTTCACCTTGCACTTTGCTTTTAAGTCGTAAGCCTTGGAATTAAATCACACACAAATAAAAACGTCAAATGTTTTTTGTTTCGAGAGGGTTTTCAACCCTTTAACGAATGCAAGCGCTGTTATTTATTTAGTTATTTTTTATTTTATTCTATATCCATTTGCAACATTACTGTAACAAACTAAAGCGTTGCAAATGTCTCGTCTCGGTGTCAATGATCTTAATAAATTATGTTGTTTATGTTGTTTTATGCGAACACCTCTCTAGTTATCTGATATTTACATTCTTCTAAAGTAAGTCCGCGTATAAAATAACAAAAAATTAATTGATCATAGTTTTGTTTACAAATCCATGCCAAAAAGTATTTAAAAAGACAGTTGTTATAATCTGAGTACGTGTAACTTAATATGTTATTATTCTAATCACATTATAACTAATTTCAGATTTTTCGGTAATATTTAAATAATTTACTTAGGTGACTTAGACGAATCATGCTATACCTTTTTCAACACGCGAATATGTACAGTCAAGAGCACGCTGAGCTTGACACTTTGGACTTTGACCCGGCCCTGTGTTCTATGGCGCGCAGTATAAATCAGAGCTCAGCTTAAACTGGTTGTATAAAGCTTGACTTGCTCTTGACTGTACCATTATAGGTTTCCTTTGCACGTAAGACCGTATGCGTGTCTTTGTTTCTGAGAAGTTCCCTAAAAATTGCTAAATACTATATTATATATATTATAAATTCATATTATATTAATCTCTCATTGTCTACAATCAGTTTGTAAATAAAAAATTTAATCATTAAAATTATGTACTTACTTAATGTTTTTAAACATTGTTTATTATTATTAGCAATTATGTAATTGCTATGAGTTATTTTATCAGTGTCTATCTGTCAGCACAATTATAAATTTACGAAAATTCTGTCAATGTATTACACAATTACTGTGGGTAGGTACATATAATTATCAGTAGGTACCTACCATTTTTTTTTTAGCGCAGTGATAGTGACAGTTTCTAGTAGTAGATTCTCACATTTTCAGCTCTCAGCGACAAACATATTAACTGCTCCAATAGTTAATCTTCTAAATCAGAAATTATTGCGTACGACTGTTCGAAAAAATGCAACGCATTAGAACTCCCTGAAATAGTTAAAGAGTTTCTAGAAACATCCAATCGCTTGAACTCATTTGTGTTGTTTACTCTTTGTTAATTGATAAAATATGAGGACACCAGTTAGTCTACTATGCGCCTATTTAGTTGTTTATATTTTAATTTACGTGACAATTAATGTAGGTTGAAATAAGCGCAGCTGTTTTCTGTTTTAGTATTATGCGTAATTAAGTTCACTTTCTCCGGTCACTTGAATATTAAATCGAAGAAAATTAGATGAACATAGACATTCGGCTATAGGGAACTTTCCACTAAACATTACGCAAAAATAAGTTAATCGAATTTTAATAATGTTATAGGTAATCGTATAGGTGCTGCATAGATACGATATAAGTTTAACGATATCAGATAGGTATATAATGTTTTTATATAACCTATTACATAACAAAGAATTCACAAAACCGTTTTTTAGTCATAAGTATCTTTGTTGTGTAAATACACAAGTCAATTTGTGGTTTTTAATCTTTGTTTATAGAGATACAATATATACTTGTTTCGTAGTATTTTCTTGATGGCACTTTATTTAACAATCATATAAAATCACAGTGATTCGAAATTCTCAAAATTTTTAAAATATTTTTTAACGTATTATGCAGTTATAGTTGTTTTTTTTATTGTGTAATTATATATCAAAAGATGATCAACAATAATATTTTTTAATATGATAAGCATTTGATTAATAATTTGGAGTGTCATGATACTCATGATAGACACTCGTGATTTTGACGATGGATAGTTTATTTGATGTCGTGATAAGAAACCATAACCGTATTTACCAAAAGTTCAATTCTGCTCCATTGCTTTCATTACTCACAATCGCCAATCTTCCTTAATAGTATTTTGTAATAAATGTATTTAATAAACAGAAATATACGATTTTAAAGCATTCGGATCGCTTAATAATACTTAGTAGGTAATTAAACAAAGCACAACAAAACAAATCATCTCCAACGACGTTGAACATCAAGTTATGATAAAAGGTCATTTCATGAACTCTGATATAAAATTGTACACACCCGCTTATAAAACTGTGTCATGTACACATTACGAGTTAAAAATAATATTATACCCTCACACCTTATACCCGATGGGGTCGTCATAGGTATTTCATTCATAGAAGTACCGTTATTAACCACTTTATATTTCGAATACCCAATACTAACACGTGGCGATGTTATCGCCGTACCGCGAGGCTTACACACATACTCGTACCTCATGCTTTCGTTTTCGGTCGAGTTTATAGTAATAATTGATAAATATGTAGTGTAGGTAATGTTTTCCAATTGGTGAACTGAAATTGAAGCCAGTCTTAATGCATGAGAGACGCATTGAGTTCTATAAGCGGTATCATTGATTTTAAGTGTGTATGTTTTTAATATTCAGTTGGTTATCACTTTAACGGGCAGAGGGAAAAAATTGTCACCACCAAATATTGAATTCAATGTAATTGAAATAAGATTCAACATTCACAAAACCAATGAAAAATTTAAACTGCCCATGCCCGTTAAAGGGTTAAACATTGCTTTTATTTTCTATGTATAAGAAAAGAACCTTAGCTCATCAGTGAGCTGTTACGGGTTGATGATGTGATGATACATCGGTTAATGAACAGATAGGTGCTGTATGTTTTCAGAGGTCTCGGAAACTCTTTAATTAGTTGGTAATTGTTTCAGATGTCATCTGCTTAAATTATCAATTTCAAGTAGATATAAAAAAAAACAATTATGAGTTTTAAAGTCTGAAAACAAAGAAGAACTTAAATAAAAATGACTTTAGAAAATAATATCGCGGTGCCGCTGTCACCAAAAATACAGAAAAGGGTGAAATTGGTGCCGCCTGATGGAGGATGGGGATGGATGGTCATAGTTGGAACCGCAATAAGTAATGTAAGTTAAGTTAATCCTTTTCGCTTACATTATCTTCTACTATCATGGACGATTTGAGAGTCAAAAGTTAGATAGTAACCAAAGGGCTTTTGGTTACTATCTAACTTTTAATTTATACATTTACGATTTGAATTGAACATGAAGGACCTAATTAATACCTCGCCACCGTTATTTTTGTTTTATGATTGTCTATTAAGTGGCATCAAATTTTGCACTTAGTAGGTATGGCTGCAGGTTGGGAAATACCGAATTCTGAGTGTTCAAACTGGTTCATATAATAGAAAAAACCTAACCAGCCAATCATTAGTGGCCCACGACCTCTCAAAGATAGTAGATAATCCTATTGTGTCTGCTAAACGGTATTTGACGATTTAAATGGGATTTTATTCTATATGAGAAAAAACTAAAATAATAGGTTGCTTAGGCAAAAAGCAGTCGGAAAATGATAGTTTTATTTCATAAAATAACAAAATAAATTTTAAAATTTAATTCAGTTTTCAGTTATTTTAATCTGTTTTTAGACACCATGAGATAGTCGCCACCCCGTTATTAGGTAATATGGCTACGTAAACAAAAAAATGTCAGTGTCAACTGTTCAGCGTATTTTTGTTTGAATTTATTTACACAGCTAACTGACCTCACGACCACAAAGCAATATCACTTCCACTGTATCCAGCGTTTTCGTCAAATACGGTATTTGACAGCCTAGTTAAATGAGTTACTTTTTATGATCTGTCAAAACTAAAATTTACTATAAAAAATGTACTAAGTACTGAGTTGTGATGTCATCATTTAATTTGTAAAGAACCGCCGGTTTGTAGGTACTCACAATTTAATTTCGATACAGTAAAATACAATATTACACCCGTAAAATTTTAATGCATTTCTATGGCACTTTACGATTCAATACAAATTTAGTGTTTTTAGTGGTTTATTAGCACTGTAGAATCTATTTAAGACACTTCAAAAAAAGGGCCGCATTACAGAACGATCTTTGATTACAGTTAGAAGGGGACAGTTATATGCGACTCTATATAATAATATATGGATATTGTGTGGGTAAAATATCTAATATGGTTGGTAGAACCATATGTTTTTTTATTCTATTAGATCTGATAGTCCCGAAGGCCGTTTGTTTTATTACTTTATTATTATCAATATCCGTTATCGGCGATCGGTGATATCCGGATTTGGACTCCCTTCGACTTAAATGATAGCTAAGTTGTTAATTTATATTTTCTTTTTATTTTATCCTAATTAAGAGCGGATTCCTCTAAACATTCTCAACGTGAGTGCCATTATTTTTATCATAAAGAAGATTTTTTTACCAGCAAAAATTTAAATGATATTTTTTGTCAAAATCATTAGGATCAGCCTAGCTATCCAGAGAGGGAATGCGGCCAGTCTTCTGGGCACTGTCCCACATGGTTCCTCTTTGGAGGACATTTTTTATATGTAATTATTGTAAATGAATGTATATTTTATTTGTAATCAATTACTAAGTTTACTACTTATTAATGAAAGTTGTGTCTTTTTAGATTTTCAACCAATCAATGCTGTCTCTATTCAGCTTGTTGTACGGAGATGCATTGGAATCCATGGGCCAAGAAACTAAAGGAGCAGCTTTAGTACTAAGCACAATGTTATTCGTATCAAATTTTGGCGGTCCTATTGCCGGGGCAGTGGTAAAAATGACGTCAACGAGATTTGTTGCCGTTATAGGAGCCTGCTGTTGTACCGCAGGCATATTCTTAAGTGGATTTTCAACTGAGTTAATACATTTGGTTCTTTCGTATGGAGTTTGTCTGGGTAAGTATTTATTTGTATTTTTTTACGTTTAAATATACTACGTCACAAGTTTGTGTTGTGATTGCGCAATATATGTCTAAAAGTGAGACGGGACTATACGTCACCACGTGTGCTGTTTTGTGTGTGGTCAAGGTTTTACACAACTTAGGGCAAAAGTTAATTCACATATTCGATATAACTCTAATATTATAAAGATTTTAAATTGTGTGTTTGTTTGTATATTGGTGAAAATCATTTAAACGGCTTTAATAATATAATAATAATTAATAAATCTCACGCCTTTTTTTTATCCCCGAGGGGGTAGGCAGAAGTATTCCATTAATGGATATACCCACATTTTACGAGATATATTGGAGCCCATCGCCGGACCAGGTCTGTTGACACATGTCTCAGAATTAATTCTGAGACCTGCGGGTTTCCTCACTATGTTTTCCTTCACCGTCGAGCTAGTGATAAAAATGTACGTAAGTTTTTGAAAAACTCATTGGTACATGCCAGGATTCGAACCCGAGCCTCACTGATTTTCGGCCGGCTCTTTAACCGTCCGGGCTGTCACTGCTACTAAACGGCTTTACAGTATAAAAAAATATTTCACTTATATGATGATTTCACTTATTTCTGACTAATACAGGCTGTAGTTTATTTTGATAATCCGAAGTAAATATAGTTCATAATTACCTTGATGCATTCAAGAAACTTAATTTTAAATCTGTCTAAAATTATAACGTGTCACGGATTTTTAGCAATGACGTAGTTGGAACGTTGGAGGCCCAGCCTGTAAAATTGATTATACCAGTAGGTATATCTCCAAACGTGGACAAAATCTACTAGATGATAACCTACCTAACTTATATTGTTATTTTCAGGGCTGGGTCTGGGTTTCATCCAGAATTCATCGTTCGTGGCCATAAATAGCTACTTCAAGTTGAAAAAGAGCCGGGCAGTTGGTCTGGCTAACGTGGGAACAGGTGTGGGACAAACCTTAATGCCTCATTTAGTAAGGTATCTCTTAGAAAATTACGGGTTCCAAGGCACGTGTATGCTTCTAGCCTCGCTGAGTTTAAACGGGGTAATTGACATATTTTATCTCATTTATTAATCTATTATAACTCGTTTAAGGTACAAGATAATGAAAATATCCACAAAGGTCAAAGAAAGAAATAAATCATACTAGGTAATATTATGAACGCGTAAATTTGTATGGATGGATGTTCCTCTTTCACGCAAAAACTGCAAAACGGATTTTGATGAAACTTTACAATTATATAGCTTATACATCAGAATAACACATAGGCTTTATTTTGTCCCAGGGCACTGCTAGTATATAATAATAAGTAGCTCTTATTTAGATATTCATAATTATTTTCAAAGTCGTCTTACGCCTCGTACGTGTGTATTCTCGAGGGAGTCGGCATCGGCAAAAGCCTTTCTTGTATATACTCACTTACCACCAGTAAATTTTTTGGACCGATAAACAAACATGGCTGGCGAACCCATCGGCAGGCCGGCATGCTGTTACACATTCCTCAGAATCATATCTGGGACCTGCGGTCTTCCTAGCGATGTTTTCCTTCAGATTAGAGCAAATAATAATAAAATAATACTTTTATATACTTATGGTATTATGTACATCTACTGTATTTTTATTATGTTTTGATTAAGTCAGTGACGCATCCAAATTACATGTAATAATTAAAATATTTTCGTTTATAATTTAATTCGAATATACTCATGAAAAGTGGTTATTTTCAGAAATGTTATACCCCATTGCCTACCCCTTCGGTGATAAAAGGGGTTCTGATCCCTCAAAAGTATCTTGTAAATAAATTCCGTAACTTTATATTTCTAGATATGTGGAACGTTACTTATCCAACCAGTTGCTTGGCATATGAAAAAAATCGAAGAAGAAGTGGTTGTTGATGAAAATTTGCATTTATTAAATGAGAAACATAAGGATATAGTCATACAAAAAAGTTCTTACGCTAGTCCTGATGGCTTGTACAAGGGCGGCAGGCGAGCAACAGAACCTTATAATATCGGTCAAAACGGGAACGAAAAACCTCAAGACATAATTGACAGAAAATCACAGAGTCACACGGAGCTATATCCCAGAATTGTGACGAAATCATTAGAAAATGGAGTAAATGGTGAGAAAATATTATATGCAAATCACAGAATCATTTACATAATTTTATTTTCTTTAAAATGTTACTTTAAACATTAATTACAATTCAAAATCAAACGGTCATGATAATCCAAATGTTATTTGACTAAGACGGTGAATGGGTAAAATCAATTAGACCAGTTGAAGAAAATTACGCGTCAATTAGCACGGCCCATTAGGAGCTTTTAGCGGAATATTTGTCATAAAAACGTGTTTACACCAAAATATGCGCAGTTGCTAATCAGCTTAACCAAAAACATTCTTAATTAAATGTAAATGTTGTTCGATTCAACAGTCACTCTGTCTATTTAGTGTTTATTATAATTATATGGTCTGTGTCACTCAACTCTACTGATTTTGTAGAAGTATTCAATATAATTTAAAATTCATTGCAGGAAATATCAAAAATACAGCAATGCCGGTACACAAGGGTTTTTTCAAAAAAGTGTATGACCTCTTCGACATTTCGTTATTGAAGAGTCCTCGTTTTCTAAATATTCTTTTTGGGACTGCGCTATCTGTTACTTCTATACAAAACTTCAGCATGCTCTTTCCATTCTTCTTGCAGGTAATAAATAACAACTAACTAAAATGTATTGTTAAAAAGAACTTTGTTACTGAAATACCTAGGAAACCCCTTTTTATTACCCGAGGAGTGGAGGGTAATAAATTTTTCGACTTAACTATGTATTTTCTAAACCAAAAACATGTTAACAGAAATAGATTTAATGATCACGAGAGAATTACTTTCCCAAAACGTTGATCAAAATTTTTGAATCCATACCGAACTATCGCAATGTATCGATATAGAAAACATTACAAGTATCATAAATCATTAACTACACGAAAAAGGACTTCTACATCATAATATTACAACGTGTATTGCTTCGCTGTCTTCTACTAATCATCAGCACATTATCTAACGACTTATTCGACTTTGATCACCACTTGAATTTGACATGCGTCATTATCTTGCTATATCGCCACAAATATTTTGATATCTAGGTAGTCAAGTGTAGATGAAAATCTTAATACATTTCTCATTTGACAGCAAGTAGCAATGATGGATAAACACCAAACTGCCATGTGCATGTCAGCAGTCGCGAGCGCAGATATCGCTGGGAGGATTATCTTGCCATATTTCCAGGACAAATACAAAATCAAAGCGAGGTGGATGCTCATAATGACCAGCGTCTGGCTAATAGTTGTCAGGCAAAGTGAGTATGACATTGTTATCGCTATTCACCAGCAAATAACAAAATCCTTCAAGTTAAGCTGCGAGGAGATAATAATATTAGTATTTACACTATAATCCATTCGTTATCTGTTGAAATCAACCTAATATAGTAGTTAATACGAATAATATAGTATTTCATAAGATATTTCGGGTATCTCGGAAATGCCTCGTACGACATTAATTGAATTTTGTATAAAGATACAGAAACGCATTTTTTTAATAATACGAACACTCACCAGCAAATAGCGTTAGCGATACTGGTGTTAGTAATAATAAAAGTACTGGCAATATTGTTTATCTTTAAATGTTTAGTCGTCATTGGAAATACAAAGTAAAGTATAACTATTTCGAAATTTTAGATAACGCTGCAGGTACCTAATAGCTCTGTTGAAAGTACCTTTCATGCATGCGACTTGTATTTGAATTATAGAGAAAGCATGTACCAGTGCGTTATTTAAAAAAAATAGGTACCTACATCCTACTAATATCCTACTAATATTATAAACGCGAGAGTTTGTTTAGATGGATGTCTGGATGTATGGATGGATGTTTGTTCCTCTTTCATGCAAAAACTACTAAACGGATTTTGATGAAATTTTGCAGTTATATAGCTTACACACCAGAATAACACATAGGCTATATTTTATCCTCGTATTCCCATGAGAACGGGAACTATGCGCGTGAAACCGCGGGTACTGCTAGTAATATTTATAACGTGAAAACAAACGTCGTGCTCATCGTAAGGAAACTCGCTCCCTACCATTTATTAACATTATTTAACCTCGTACTGTCCATTGATGGTCTTTTCTCCTGTGTCGAAAGGGGATCCAAAAAATTTACAGTTAGAAAGTGTAAAAATCCAACTCCTAATAGCGTAAGCTTATATTGCGTTATTAATATACTAATAAACATTATTTTTATATTTCAGTTATGGCATATCAGACCGGCCTTACGGCTCTTCTAGTCATGTCTGCCTTCTACGGTTTCGGAAGGAGTATGGTCATAGTTGCTAGAAACATTGCCATATCAGACAACTGCAGGATGGATCAAGTCCCAGCTGCTGTGGGCTTGGGAATGTTAACAATGGGCATAATAGTCCCACCAGCTGGGTACTTCCTGGGCTGGATTAGAGACTACACAGGCAGCTATTTCATATGTATAACAGCACAGAATTTGCTACTGGTATTACTATTAATCACGTGGGTCCCAGATATGCTTTTGCTTTGGATTCAAGAAAAAAAGAAACGACAGAAAAACGTACAGCAATTACAGTTGTCTTAAGATATTAACATTGAGGTACTCTGTGACTGCCGAAGAAAAGAGATAACATAATAATTTACCAAATGAATCCGAGAGTTTAAGAAAGGCTGTGAAATACTTACGTATGTAGATTTACACGCGATATTTATTAAATTAATTACAACAATTAGCATTTATGGTCCTGCGACTGATACACAAGCGTTGTTTAGTGAAATTATGATTGTAGTCATAAGGAACGTTTTATTAGACAGTCAATTAATATTAAGGACTACCCCAGTTAAAGATAATATATGTTTGTGTCGATACAATGCTTTATATCTCTAGTCTAATAAATTATTGCATTGCTATTGTTGGCCAATCATTTATCAATTTTATCGCGCAGGGTCTACATAGGGTGTCTATCAGAAATTCAGTACCTAATGGATAATTTATGAGGTTTGTTTTGAGAACAAAGTGAAATTTGAATTAATTTTAGAATGTAGTGTACATAATTATAGAGTGAGAGCCCAGGCTTGTCAGACCTTCGTCATTCTGTAAAACCTCAAAGTTTGTCTGTGTATGTCCCTACTACAGGTGTAAACGATCCCCGAATATGAAGTTTGGATAACGGTTGCTTTGGAAGTTATCAAGCAGCAAAGGTCCATAAAATTGCACCTCAAATTCGTTAAAGTGTAAAGCCCAGTTTTTATATATTTTATTCGGATTGATATTATAGAGTGAGAGCCCAGGCTTGTCAGACCTTCGTCATTCTGTAAAACCTCAAAGTTTGTCTGTGTATGTCCCTACTACAGGTGTAAACGATCCCCGAATATGAAGTTTGGATAACGGTTGCTTTGGAAGTTATCAAGCAGCAAAGGTCCATAAAATTGCACCTCAAATTCGTTAAAGTGTAAAGCCCAGTTTTTATATATTTTATTCGGATTGATATTAGAAATCACGTCGTCCATTGTCAGACACTTGGTGCGGTGGAAACCCCCTGTCAGACACCCTTGAATCATGGTGAATTGAGGGTATACTTTCGTCATTTTGTAAAGGCTGAATTTTATATATGTTACTTGAGGAACTATCAGAAGATGTTTTCTCAGATGTCAGACAGTTCCGTTGGTGGGTACGCCGTGTCAGACGCATTAAGTATTAGTCGGGGCACTATGTGCTCATGACATGATTTCTGCCCACATATCGCTACTAGGCCGAGTTTGATGTCATTTTCGTATAATTCGAGGATGAGGAATTCATTTCTGGAATAAACTTTTTATCAGTCCATAGAAAAAAACGGAGTAACTTACAAAAAACCAATTTGTCGGAACTATTTTTTTCAGAATTTCGTCGCTCAGAAGTACACTATAACGATTAACCCAATGCTCCCCAGGAGCCCGCCGGCGGGCTGGCACAAAATGCCGCCATTCCGTCAAGCAGCGGCAGCCCGCCGGCGGGCTGGCCTACCCAGATGACTTTAAACCTTATTTGTATCACCATTAAATACATGATATTGAATATAATTTACTACCGTGATCTAGAATAAATTCGGAATCCGTTGATATCCAAAGCTACACATGTTTTTTGTTTTTATTTATAGAAAACCGCTTCCAAACACGCGCCATGTGACAAGTCATAAAAAAAATGGCCACTTCATAGTAAATTTTCGGTGTCGGATTTCAAGTGGTGTTCAATTATAAACATAAGTGGCCTCTAAAGGTTGAGTTGTTTATCTTAGACGATAATACGATCTTTCTAGTTGGTGTTTAGTAACATTGTTTATAAATTTGAGTACTGTGGTAATATTGGTAGCAATTATTCTGTGATTATTCTCGAAACAGGTCCGAGTTTTTATTTACGAACAGAAATGAATGACTTGGACTCATAGTACCCCTTTGTTTTTTACATGTGGCAGCACATAATCTATCCATAGACAAAAATACATTGACAGTAGAATGATAGTCAAAGTAGTATTTTTTTGGTGATCATTTTTTTGGGAAAGTTGAACAACGCGCGGAATTTTAATTGCACCCGCGCGCCCCCTAAAAAACGTCAAAATCAAATAACATTTTATTACTAAATAAAAAATATTATATTATAGCCCCTTTATTGTACAATATAAAAAGTATCATTTCAATAACATCGTCAAAGTATAGAAGTGTAAAAAAAACCGGCCAAGTGCGAGTCGGACTCGCGCACCGAGGGTTCCGTACAACCTTGCAAATTTATGGTTTTCGTAATTTTTCCTTTATCTATGCTATAAGACGTTGCTTCGTACCAAATTTCAAGATTCTGAGTTCACGGGAAGCACCCTGTAGGTTTTGATTCCCTTGCAAGTGTCGAAAATTTGCGGCATAAACGGCTGTATCTTTTGATTGCGTTGGCTTAGAAGTTTGATTTTTTCACAGCTTCAAGGGACAGTAGACCTGAGTAATTGATATAAATTTCAGCTTCATACCTCCACGCGTTCCTGAGAAAAAGGGTCTTGACAGACGGACAACAAAGTGATCCTATAAGGGTTCCGTTTTTTCCTTTTGAGGTACGGAACCCTAAAAATATCTTGCATAGCGCGACGGAACTGATTTCTTTATTTGGAGTTCAAACTATGTTCGAACTATAGAGCTACCAACTGTAGAGTTCGGTTACACGCATGTGTCATAGTCGTAAGGTACCTACTCAGTGCTATGTGGTTTTTCGATTTATATGAAAATTTCATTTTATAGAATTATTTCTAAATAGTTTAAAGAGCCCGCTTTTCATGATGATGATCAGTGAGGCTCGGGTTCGAATTAGCAATAAGTTATTCAAAAACTTACGTACATATTTATCACTAGCTCGACGGTTAAGGAAAATATCTTGGCGTATGTAACAGGAATAATATATAAAAGGCGTGAGTTTTTTTTAATAAATAGTGATAATTAGGAATAACTATCACTACATAATATAAAACAAAGTCGCTTCCCGTCTGTCTGTCCCTAAACTACGCAACGGATTTTAATGCGGTTTTTTTAAATGAGTAATTCAAGAAGAAGGTTTTGATGTATACAATACAGGCATACAATACTTCTGAGCGACGAAATTCTGAAAAAAATAGTTCCGACAAATTGGTTTTTTGTAAGTTACTCCGTTTTTTTCTATGGACTGATAAAAAGTTTATTCCAGAAATGAATTCCTCATCCTCGAATTATACGAAAATGACATCAAACTCGGCCTAGTAGCGATATGTGGGCAGAAATCATGTCATGAGCACATAGTGCCCCGACTAATACTTAATGCGTCTGACACGGCGTACCCACCAACGGAACTGTCTGACATCTGAGAAAACATCTTCTGATAGTTCCTCAAGTAACATATATAAAATTCAGCCTTTACAAAATGACGAAAGTATACCCTCAATTCACCATGATTCAAGGGTGTCTGACAGGGGGTTTCCACCGCACCAAGTGTCTGACAATGGACGACGTGATTTCTAATATCAATCCGAATAAAATATATAAAAACTGGGCTTTACACTTTAACGAATTTGAGGTGCAATTTTATGGACCTTTGCTGCTTGATAACTTCCAAAGCAACCGTTATCCAAACTTCATATTCGGGGATCGTTTACACCTGTAGTAGGGACATACACAGACAAACTTTGAGGTTTTACAGAATGACGAAGGTCTGACAAGCCTGGGCTCTTGGGATATAATGAATAGTAGGGATATCTGTATTTCAGATGCTTTATAAACTTATTTTGTATTCTTTCTATAGTATTAATATATATTTCATATTGCGGATTCCAGACCGTTGAAGCATATTCAAGGATAGATCGCACAAAGCTGTTATAAAGTAAGACCAGTGTAGCAGGCCTTTTGAAGTCTTTTGATACTCTCAGTATAAATCCCAACATACGATATGCTTTTTTAGTTATTTTATCAATATGGACGTCAAATAATAACTTACTGTCTAACTGTACACCCAGATCTCTCACCTCGGACGCTCGAGAAATAACAGACCCGTTCAAGTGATATGCATAACGAATAGGATTTTTCTTGCGAGAAAACGTAACTATATTACATTTCTTAGAATTTATATGCAAAGAATTTTCGTTACAGTAGTTCCCTAAATGGTAAAGATCGTCTTGAAGGGCAACGCAATCACTAACATCCTTAACTATCCTAAAGATTTTGTTATCATCTGCGTAAAGTAATATTGAAGAATTAGTGAATATTTTAACAATATCATTTATAAAGATATTAAATAGCAGAGGTCCGAGATGGGAGCCCTGGGGCACTCCAGAACTTACAGGGATAAAAGTTGAACAAAAGCCTTTAACAGTGACAGCTTGACTTCGGTCTCTTAAATAAGATTCCAGCCAACGCAAAAGATCCCCATGAATACCAAACATTTCAAGCTTTCTTATCAAAAGAAAATGGGCAACTTTGTCAAAGGCCTTAGAATAATCGGTATATACTACATCAACCTGATAACCCTGCTCCATAGCACTGGCAACATTATGAATGAACTCGCATAGGTTTGTTTCAGTAGATCTTTTATTTATAAAACCATGCTGCTGCGATACTATGACAGATCTTATTATAGGAAACATGGTATCGAAAACAATCTTTTCCAAAAGCTTAGGCAGGGTTGAGAGTTTTGAGATTGGGCGATAATTGAGGACGCTATGTATATCACCAGATTTATGGACTGGAACTACGAAAGATTTTTTCCAAATAAGAGGCAATTTGCCTTCACGAAGAGAGGTTTGAAAAATCAAAAATACAGGCAGCGCCAAAGCTCTATAATAATTTTGTAAAAACACTGGAGGTAATCCGTCCGGACCACCACCTTTACATACATCTAAATTTTTCAAGTATTTGGTGACTTTATACAAAGAGATATTAACAGAACTAAGATCAATTAATGGACAATTTATTTGGGGGGGATTGTTCAAAATAGAATTCTGACTCAATGGTGCTTCAAAGGTGGATTGAAAATATTCATTAAACATATTGCTTATCTCTTCACCATCACTAGAAGTAATATCACTTGAAGTCATCGTGTCAGGAATTCCGTTATGAGATTGTTTTTTATATTTTATGAAAGACCAAAAATGCTTGCTACTGATATGGATCCTTTTTGCAGCATTGGAAATGAATTTGTTATAACATTCTCTTTCAATACGTTTTTGTCTTTCTCTTAATAATTCAAAAGTGTTATAATCACTACATCTGCCATACCTCTTCCATTTTTTATGAAACTTTAATTTTTCATTTATTATTTTTATTAATGGCTTCGAAAACCAAGCCGGGTACTTCATGTCTGTTTTGACTGATCGAGTAGGGATATATGTTCGAATGATTTCATTTACGATGTCATAGAAGACAGCAGTTGCATTTTCAATGTCTTTATTATAAAGTACCTCCGGCCAATTGACGTTCGAAATTGCTTTATTGACAGCATCATGATCAGCAGATTTATATAAATATATAATTCGCGGTGCTGAATGTAAATGGCGAGGATTAACATCACGAACGTAAATTAAGAGCGTAGGATGATGGGTATCTTCCTTGATTAGGGGACTGGTACATCTTTCTACCTTACATGTAGAGCTACACATAATTAAATCCAAGCAACGGTTATTATTATTATTAATGAAATTATACTGGTTGAGACCAGAAAATGAGAGGAAATCAATGAGGCAAGACGCAAGATTATCATTATGAGCATTTGTCGGAATAGCGATGCCATCATGTAAGTCCCATTGACACTGACTGATATTAAAGTCACCAACGATTAAAATCGAGTCATCTGGATTTCTGACTATTCTTTGCGAAACAGTCTCATAAAAGTTATCTTGGGCTAATAGTTGTGAGGGACTGTGGGGAAAATAGCAACAGAAAATTCTCAGAAATCTATGTTTTCCCTTACAGTCTAAGTTTATGACAAGCTCCAAAGCTTCAGCAGCTGAATTGGTAAAAGTCATGCGCGAAAAGCCATGAATGGAGAATTCACTACGCACAGCTATTAAAACACCGCCACCCATAGAATCCCCACGCGATGCATAATCCCTGTCACATCTGTAGACATTATAACGTCCATCAAATAGCTCTGAACTATTAATACCCTCAAGCAGCCAAGTCTCACTCAAACAAATAATATCAAAATTGGTACTGAGCTGCTTCCTGTAAAAAGAGTTAGTTTTCGTTCTTAATCCCTGCACGTTCTGGTAATATACATTTAAAGAAGCCATTTGTAGAGATCAAAGTAATATAAGCAGTTAAATAGGCAATTATAAGAAGGGCCAATATAAAAAAAATAATTCAACAGGTTATAAGCCATAATAAAAGTATATAGATTGTCGAAATACCTCCCATGAGACACAAACACATAGAACCCGCAATGCCACAAAAAATCCGATATAATTATAGTACACATTCCAATTAATGACGACCAAAGTAACTCATACACCTCTAAGACTGTTCTTCCAAAAGAATAAAACACCTCATTACAATAATCGATACTTATTTTATCTTGTTTAAATCAGACTCCCGGGTGATATGAATGACAGGGCTAGAGTCAGACTGACGTACCATTATTGAGCAGTTTCTAACCCAAACATACTTATAATTCTTTTCGTCGGCCATTTTCTTAGCACGCTGAAGCAGGGATTTATTTAACTTCGTTAAATGATCATTAAAATATATTATATTTTCGGTACCCTTGCCACCGATTCCCAGTTCGCCAGGAGTAAGATTTTTGATTTTTCTTACACTAGATATGAAGTCGTCTTTTCTATAACGGGACAGGAATCGAATAACAATAGGTTTGGGCTTATTCATATTGGAATTAGAGGGGGCAACACGGGTTACAAAGTCAATGTCTGATGGAGTTAGTGTAAACTGAGCGCGTAAAGCAATCTTCTGTACAATACTTAATAAGTTTTCATCCTTCCTATCAGGAATGCCAAAGACTTCAATGTTCGATCGACGAGCCCACTGATCTCTGTTATTGTTGTCCACCTCCAGCTGACAAATACTATTTTTTAACTTCTCGAAATCAGAGGCCAGACTATCATAAGATTGCATCTTAGCCTCGCACTTTTTCACTGCTTCCTGCAACTTAGTGTATTCTTCATTCATAAAGCTCATGGAAGCCTTGAGATCTTGTAATTCCTCCTTTATTGTACTTAACTCAGAACTTATAGTTTCATTCAATAAGTTCTTAATTGAAACAATCAGTTCGGATCTAAATTTTTCAAGTTCAGCACTTATGAAGTCTTTAATGCAACCATCTATCTTTGAGGAATCAGAAAGAGAAGGCTTTACGACAGTAGCTTATATCAATCTAATACATTGTCAATCTATAAGATCATTCTATTCGTTATTAAAACATTTAGACGAGGGGAGGGGGGCCATCGCTGTCTTCTGTTGTTACTTTAAGTAGTAGTAGTTCATAGAAAAAGTGACACCGCGCTAGTCCCGTTAGTTACGAAAATCGTAAATCGGAACACTGCGGTATCCAGCATTCAGGCTAAAGTATGTACCAATGAGTTATTCCTAGTTACCTGCCAAATATGATACTACCTCGACGGCAAGGGCAAAATAGGAGCAGGCATGGCATATGTATATCACAAATCACAATACACGGTCCAGTAAATGAACTCACCTTGCCATGCTTACCACTATACGGGGATGAGACGTGTCCTATATTATAAAAAGTTGCGTTTCCTCGTGGCTTTGTATGCCTGGTTGTAGTAGCAACTTAGTAAATAAAGAATTTTCCCTAGGGAGCGAGAGCGCGGGCCGTTGCTCTATTGTTAAGGACAAACAAGCACACTTTTGCATTTTATGTTACTGCGGGTGCCAAGCGGCATTGCGCACGCGGAACATTTTTTTTTCTTTTCATGTAAGAATTTGGAAAAACCCTTTCTTAGAAAATCCCTTAGTTGTATAGGGAACCTACGTGCCAAATTTCTAGGTTCTAGATGTTATATTTTGCAATATTTTACGATGAGTAAGTATTAACATCTTAAAGAGTATATTTTAAATATGTCTAGTTCAGTTTTTTTTTTATAGAAAAATTACAATTATGTATCGTCCCCTGTTTGGTTTTAAGTAAATTTTCAATTGCAGTATACTTTATAAACGTCAACGTTTTACTGGAATCCAAAAAAAACTAGAATCAAATAAACGATAAATACCATGGGAGTCTAGATCCCCGACACAGGTTTGCTTTAACAAATCGCGGTCTTTAGAAACAAGAAAAAAAAGGGTAACATGTAGTCAATAACGTAGTAAGCGATCAGTTCTAAAAATCTCATGTTTAATTCAAAGCTTGGCACTCTGTATCTACGCACCACGTCGTCGGTAGACGGTCACTGACTCGAATACGGAGCACGTATTTTGTGTCTTGAACACTAGGGCCCGTATTACAGAACGATCCTTTAACAACAAAACTCCTCTTGAAGATATCAAAAAGAGATGCCGCTATTTGAGAAGCATAAAGCTGTCCTTTTCTAATCGTGATCCAGCATAGTTTCATGCTTAGAGGCCGTTCTGTAATACGGGCCCAGGAGCACGGGTCTCGGTGGCAAATTATAAGTATTTAGTGTGAAAGTATAAAGTTCTGACTCGGTTCTGTAGTCGGGTCATGTACTGGTGTCGAGCACTTGATTAACAATAGGTTCAAAATATAACGGATTTAGCTAACGGTGTTTAAAGTCGATACTACAATTTTGTGCAAGAATATTTTTTGCACATTGACGGACCTGATGGCTCAGTTGGTAGTTTCCCTGCCTTCTGACTCGGAAATATTTTTTATGTATAAAATAAAAATATATAAAAATCGCATTTAATCCCCGCGGGGGAAGGCACAGGTATTCCATTTCTAGAAATACCCACGTTTCACCAGTATATTCTTTCCCCACACAAGTCGATAGCATTAGGTGTATAGTTGCCGACTGTTGCTAAGAAAAGTATGCCAGCAAAGTTGTACCATAAGGGTTTCTTTTATTTCACTTTTGTACACCCAAAAACGATTAGTCAAGTCTAAAAAGTACAAAATCCTTTGTGCCAGTAATGATATTTATAGTAGGAAATTTATACTCATTTTGTCAGAGCTAAATAAATTCATTCGCACTGTGCAGAGGGTGTCGCGTAAATCTGGAGGGTCCTTTTCGTATATTTCTGACGCAAGTAACGGATTAAGCTCGCGACCCGAATTTTGTATATTTTGGTCTTCGTCGTTGAAATATTTCACATTCCCGTATTATCATAGCGAGTACCTAAAAAAAAGATATTAATGGAAAAAATAACTGTAAAGTTTTTTAACTAGGTTTAACCTATAAATAATTATGGCCGTAAACTCAAAATGCAGTGTAGTTCAGAGTAACACAGTTTGACAAGAACTTATAATAGAAGAATTTGACTGGCTGACTGAGTGATCGATCAACGTACAGCCAAAACCACTCGGTCTAGAAACAAGAAGTTTTTCACAAAGGTTACATAAATGACGTAGGTAAGTGAGCTAAGAAGGATTTTTTGGAAATTGTACCGGAATGGGAATAAACATGATCAAGCAGGAGACCTGATTAAAAATACCTAGTAAAAAATAATTATGTACAAATTATTGGTATAGCCTTTCCCTTCTATATGATAAAATAAAAATAAAACAAATAACACGCTTTTGTATCCATGGCACTCTTCGTAACAAATCAACTGAACACAAAATCGAGAGGTTAATGAGTAGCCATTGAAGATTTCCTCGAATGTATAATAAATCAATGAATTAAGTAAGATTTGCTTACATAGTTAGTTATAAGCGAAGCTAATAAAAAGCATGAAAAAACCTATTTGTCTATCAGAATTGAAAGTTTTATGTCAAAGGCTGGGGGGGCAAACGGGAAACGACCGGGCGCGGTGGTTTTGCAAACAGCCGCAATATTGTTTCTTCGTCTATGCTTCGGTGTGCAAAGCTGAAAACGATCTGTAAAATAACTAGACAGGGTCGCTTATTTTAATTAAATTTTGAATTTATAGTTGTTATAAAATAAAAAAAAAAATCTCTCGCCTTTTATCCCCGAGGGGGTAGGCAGATGTATTCCATTACTGGATATACCCACATTTCACGAGATATATTGGACTCCTAAACGAGATAGGTTGTGAGCCCATCGCTGGACCGGGTTTATTTACACATATCTCAGAATTAATTCTGAGACCTGCGGGTTTCCTCACGATGTTTTCCTTCACCATCGAGCTAGTGATAAATATGTACATAAGTTTTGAAAAACTCATTGGTACATGCCAGGATTCGAACCCGAGCCTCACAGATTTTTGGCCGGCTCTTTAACCGTAAGGCTATCACTGCTTTATAGTTGTTAGTTCATCACTATCACTACATAGTATAAAACAAAGTCGCTTTTTCTGTCCCTATATCCTTATGTCCCTATGTCCTTATGTCCCTTTGTATGCTTAAATCTTTAAAACTACGCAACGGATTTTGATGCGTTTTTTTTTAATAGATCGAGTGATTCAAGAGAAAGGTTTTAGTAAAAGCATTGCACCCTTATTAATCCGTAACAGCCCACTGCTGAGCTAAGGGTCTTTCCTCACACTGAGGAAGTATGGGCTATAATCTCCCTTGCAAGCCCACCGCGAATTCGATAAGAGCAACGGTTTAACGTGCCTTCCGAAACACGGAGGCGCTTATGTATATAATCATAGTAAATAGTTATAATAAATAGTACTATTCAATGTTGGTTACCTGTTTATAGAGGTCCATCCACTTATTTAGCAGGGAGGAGTCCCCTCTGCTACCTAGTACCCCAGGATGCAGTTAGGGCTGCTGCAGACGCGAGTAACTAAAGAGGCACAACGTTTTCTCATAATTGCTGAGAAACCATCAATATGCGCTTCAGCAAACTTAGCCGACACACTGCAATGTCGCGGCAGCCCTATCAGCACCCTGAAGGAATTATTATATTGAACACGCAGGTCACTGTATTCTCGCTGCGTGAAGTTTACCCACAGACTGTACATGTAAAAAAAGAGCTTGTTTAGCACAGCGTGCAAATCTACCGGCAAGCACATTACAGCAAACAGCCAGCGAGCGTAGATTCCTTCTCTATATCACTGCCGTCCTTCGCGTCCTCCGTTGCCCAGTGCTGCAGGTATTGGAACTGCGTGACCCATTGTATGCCCACAAAGTGGCCATCCACTTTTTGCCACAAAGTGAGACTTTGGGTAAGTCCGAATATGTAATAATATTATTTACTAAATATAAAATTACAAAAGGCCAAAGGCTAGGCCAAATTACAAATTTAACGAAATATAAATAAATCTTTTGAAGCAGGATGTAATTTGAGTTCAGTTAGCTTTTCTAATTCCCATAGGGCTAAACGCATTGTCATGTTGATCCGTTTTGATGATACGAAAAGCCATGTCGTATTAAAATAAAATAAAAATTAGGATTCCACATACACCGCCAGTGTCACCTCAATAGGCGCTGTCGCGGCGGCTGCGGTCACTCTAAATGAGGGCTACATGTTTGTGGCGTTTGGGGTAGATACTATGGGTAGATACCATAGGACCGTGAGGTCCGTGGGCGAGGCAGCTTATCAAAGAGCTGTCCGCGCGATTGGTAAAGGATTCAAGCGCCAAAATATCAGCTTAGTTATCTAGAGATAATGCAGTCAGTCTAGTTGACACTTTGTAGTTCAAATTTATCTGTGAATATAATGAATAAATATACCTATTATTATAGTATACAAATAAATTGTACCTACAAATAAAATTCTACTGTTTTGGTCTATCTAAGCATTTTTAAAGCTTACTAGGATAATGTTCAGCCGGCGAACGTATAAAACAAAACCAGCGCCAGGACCAGTGTGTGCACAACGGAATATAAATTGCTATATTAGATGCAACTGTGTTGCAACAAATTAATTACTTAACGTGTGTCGCTTGCAAGCAGTTTGCTAATAATACTAGATAGTGTATAAGTTACGAATATCTCATTCTTAACTTATTTAACGCGGAGATTTAACTATAAAAAGTATAACCAAATCATTTGATAATAGAGCTCTTGGTGAAGGAAAACATAGTCAGAAAATGTGAAGAAATTGTTCTTAAAAAGATTCGGAGCTTGACAATATATTCATATTTATAGGAAGATTAACATATAAAATGTAAATCAAGGGGGTCAGCATATTACTAGAAAATTACTACATTTTTATTTATCTCGAAGACTGAAGAGTTTGCCTAAATGCGTGTATTACATTATAGTCATGTTACCAACTCACACGTAAGAGGCACTCCATTGTACAGCCCGTTAAAAGCATATTATACAGCGTGACGTTTTACACTAAGGTCTCACCATCTTTATGCTACCAAGGAAAATAAAAGCACAGTCAAAAAAACATCAAAATCTCATTAGTTCCCATTTCATGCCGAGACGACACTACGGAAGCAGTATAACTAATGTACGGTAATAAACAGAGACGAGGAGTGTCGTATTTCTTTTATAACATGACTGTTTCATCCATTTTCTGGTTTAAAAGGTATCTAAAGACTGCTTTCGGAGATATAAGAGTTGGTTTTACGAAGTGATACTGTTACAGTTAAAGTCTGAGAAACAATATAAAATAAAAACCAAAAGCTTCCAGCGAACTTGGTTTCTTTTGGGATTCAGTAACGTATGAGGTAAAGTAAAATATCGGGTTAGTATTCAGTTCGTAATACGTAAGTAGTGGGTATAACGAAATAACAAAAGTGCAATACGAACACGGCGACAAAATTCCATCTAAGTGCGAATCGGTCTCGCATACGTAGGGTTCCTTACGACCGTAAATACAGAAGGGGTACCTACTCTTGTAAAATCGAGTTAAAAGTAGGTATTATCTACACTTGCTTCAATGCAATACTATTAGGTTTGATATAAAAAATGCATTAGCCTTTGTTTGCTCCAATTAATACAACGCCAAGATGTTTTACAGACTTTACCATTCTCAGTTTAAAAGGAGAGATTTTTCCGCAATGCTAAATTTTCATATGCAATATAAAGGTTTATTTGCCTTTTGTTGACCAAGACCCAGACGTTTTTGGTCAGGTAAATGGAATTCTCTTGCTCAAGCGGTGTGCGGGCATTGTGCCTGTCTATTTAAATTTGCACGGACGCCGCGGACGCTGCCCGCCCTCTTTTGCGGCAAACTTTCCACTAGTTTGGACGCAAAGCTGCCCCTGGTTCACCTAATTCAATTTTTCCGTTTCCGCAAAAATAAGGTATGTTTTGAAGTTTGCAAATACTCCCGTTGCTGTCTAGGGAAAATTGTAGCATTAACACTTCATATGGTTTCAAAGTTCCGTAATATACATTTTCAAGATTTTGTTGTAACATAAACCTGTATAAACTTACGGGTAAGTATAATTTATTTCAACATGGCTATAGATACGGTAATCAAACATTTAGTTTTATTAAGTATATGTATTAACTATTACTTGTTCCCGCGGTTTGACCTGCAGGTCCCGTTCCCGAAAAAATACAGTCCACGTTACTCCCAGAAGAGTTATATATTTCAATTATAAAATAATTTTCAAAATTTTTTCAGTATTTTCGCAGCCTATTCAGTACAAATAAACATAGAAATATAAAAAAAGTAAATCTTTCCTCTTTATAAAAGGTACTAACTTAAATATATTATTATATGTATAACATAATAATAGTACTTATATGTACCTAGATATATATAGAAATGTAAACTAATTAAACTAGATTAACCAATACTGGCTGGTAAGTCCTGGAATGACTTTCTTATCATTTACGGGAAGAAATATGAGGTTCGTATTATAACGAGTCGTAGGTTAAAGTAATTACAATCGCTGGTTTAAAATATCTAGACATTTTTGGCTTACAGTTAACGTCAAAGTTGATGACCAAAATTACTTTCCCTCAATTTGTTTTCATGGCATCTTAAGTGAGAAAGGGACTTTGAGCCAAAAGAATTCCAAGAGGATTAATTACCTGAAAAGGTTTTGTAAGGACTCCTTTGTCTAATCGAAACATTCCTCTTGAAAAACCTACGAGATTTAATTGAAACGCCTTTATAGGATTTTTTGTGGTGGCCTTGTTACTGTTTTGATTGCTAATGTGTATTTTTGTTTTTGTTATAAGTACTAGCTGTGCCCTGGATAAGGCACTACCCTGGGTAAGGCATTGAACCCTGCCGCTTGCGGCGGGCTTACTCGGCACCAAAGAGATTTAAATATAATAGGGCATAGAGGGGGCATTGGGAATATTTTCATACAAAACTTTGAAGCCTAAGCGTCATGTCCTTGTCATGTCAGTTAGTATGAACGCGAGCTGTCATTCGGTCGAAATTGTACTAGACTTATTCCACTTGGAATAACTTTTGACTTCAAATTTTCCTCGCTTTGTCCCCTTTATGCCCTAATATATTTAAATCTCTTTGATATTATACCTTCTAAACCCTGCAAGATACCGTAAAGAAACATACACGAAAATTTCAGTGAAAAATCATGTTACAATCACTAAAATGTTCATTGAAACCAGTTACGCTGTTTGGGAGCCTGTAGGAGACAACCTTTCGGATAGACAGACCAATATTTAAAAAAAAATGTTTTCAATACATTAAGCACATAATACACTTATATTGTTTTAAATTATATACTTTTATGTAATTCCGCTATTTCTCATAACAATTAAACCATTCTCCGTGCAGCGGCAACAGATAAAAAATAATTACTTTGCTAAAAAGAAGAGCTGGAATGGAACTGCGCGCTCCCCAATAAATGAGTGCTTAACGGAGAAAACAAATAACAGGAAAGAATAAAAAGAGCTGCATATTGTGGAGTGCACAGTCGATGGCAAGCCGAGCTGTTTTACTGAAACGAGTATTCGCTAACCGCAATCGAACTCTTTAAGCACTGATCCAATCAGATCAACATAATATAACATTTCGCTAAATAAATAAATGTACGAGTATATAATGGTAAGCCTTCATACTTATAAAAACAGTATTATTAAAATAAGATAGATTAGAAGACATAGTCAGATGTCAATAAGCAACAAATTTGAGTGTAGTTACCTAGAGCATTTCGGTTAGTTAAATATTCGACGAATACTCGTCGATGAAATGAGTTTCGATCAAACGTGTGTTTTTTTTTAATTTAGTCATATCAGAAAGTGTAAAGCGATAGCAAAATAATATAATAATATGTTTGTTAGAAACAAATAAATTACAATATTTAATGAAATACAGCAAATATTTTTAAATCTTGGTATACTAAAGTATTAAATCTAAGAACCGAGTTTCATGGTTCGGAAAGTTTCGTAATATACTTTTACGTAGCGCTAACAAGATTCCGTAAAAAGTACCTAACCAAGTTTTTTCACCATCCGTTCTATAGACAGATAAAGTTTAAAATAAGGCCCATTTAAATCCCTTTAGAAGTTGTGAAAAGTTTCTTCTTGGAGCGCTTGGGGGCGTTACCGGTGCAAATTTAAAGTATGTATTACTAGCGCCGCAAACCGTGGGAGGGTGAGCACGAGAATTCCATTACTGGTGTCGAGGAGACACGTCCCCGCCGTGACGTAGACCTTCCATGACAGATAACACACATATTTATTTAAACCTGGCTTGAGCGTAGTCAAGACACTCTATCAGATAAGATTTTCTCGGCTAAATAACTAAATAAATAGGATTCTACAAACAATTTTATGAGAAGTTATTTTATGTAAGTAGGTAAGTATGGTGGTCCCGTCGTTGTGTAAGCACATAATATAGATAATCAAAATTTGAAACAAAAATTCAAACCGATTTCAACGCATAAAACTAAAAAGACTGAGTACCTATTATTTGAATATTCAACATCCATTACCTATCTACTGATTTGCTGATGTCTGTTGAGGAGTTCCGTTCACCACCTGCCTGAAGTACTTACTTCATCCGATTTTTACAAAATTTATATGGAACCCATCATAAGGTACCTATACCCGATCATCCGAAATAAAAAAAAATCGCTTCGCAACGAATTGACAACCTCTTTTTTTTAAATTCGATTAAAAATATGACACAGGTCACAGATTACTGTCTTCCAAATAACAAAACTATACTTACTCTTTTACCGGAAGCAATTCATTGTAAAATTATATTATGCAAATACTAGTACATAAACATCATTTAAATTATGTTATTTAGTTTTTTTTTTTAAATATAATTTCTGGACATACAGTTCGTATAGATATACAAATCAAATCGTATAGATTTAGAAATTACCGCGGGAACGGGAATGAACTAGATCTGCGCGGGCAACGCCACTGGGCACCAGTGTATTATAAGTTTATAGAACAATAACAAAAGCAAGTCATTGGTTCTCTGTATAAACCTAGGCGATGCACATTCGCTGTTCCCCGCGCAGAAACGATGTGGCGAGCTCATAAAACCTTATCTGTCCCCTTTGTGGAGCGTTCAAAACGCTTCGTTGCTTGCCTACAAAATCGATGCCTTGGTCGAGTTAAATATATATATTATGTTGGAACAGGATGCCGATATATCTTCTGGGTCCAACATCTCTCTCATCAGGTGAAAGTGGAGTGTGGCAATAATAAGACTCAGGATTCTCAATTTTCTGCCTCAAATGCAATTCACTTAACAGATAAACTAGACTGATCCTTTATAGAGTTCTGATCTAACATTATAGAGCTCTGACTGTAGTTTACTTAGTATTCACAATAAAAATGGATGGACTGGATTAACAAAACAGGTAGGTACAGTTCATACCTCGTAGTCTTCTCACTGCTCCCCCTCAGAGCCCGGTACACAATAGACTCCGTATAAAAGCGCGCTGATGACGTTAGACGCCACTTGCGTCCTATTGGTTACGACTTCATCGAGTCTCCGACGCATATTTATATAGTTTGTTTTAAACTCCATTCCTAGATCGGTGGTGTACCTACATGTTTTGAAAAACTAAAAAACACTATTGTATTTATGATTATGGCACTCACCGAAACAGATCAAATGAGCACTAACTCGAAGGGTTTACGAGTAGCCATTGCGAATTTCCATTATCCACCTCCTGGCTCCATCCAGAGGCAAGTTAAAATATATTTCTAAGACTTGTTTACCTAGTTACAAGTATAGATAATAGAATGCATATAAGAATATTATTTAAACCTAAAAAAACTATCCGGACATCTTTGATTGCAGATACTTATTCATAATAAGTATTTGTGATTTATTAAAATAACTTTAAAAATTGGTAAGTATTTAGTATTAAAGTGGTTTTAGTTAAAAAAACATAATTATGTCACATATACGAGTAGCTTCACACATGGGAGGAGGTATTCCATTGTGAGAAATATCCACTTTTTGAGAGTATATTTTTGGCCCCTTGACGTGACAGGTGTCATAAAACATGCCTGAGAACCAACTCTACCTCTATAGATATATTATTCTGAACATTTAAATTGAAATCATTTTTCGGACGACCAAGCGCGCTAGCTTGTGCAAACACTCCACAGGCTCCCGGGATTGAAGTACCAGCAACAATGACGGTCTTTGGCTTTTGTAATACTTTATTATGTGCCGGCAAAGATCCCCTGACAAAACTTTATTGGAGCATCCAGTTTGAACACTCGGCCTGATATGAGACTCTACTTATAATAGTCTCATTATTCGATAGGTACCTGACTTCAGTATGAATAAAGAACATTTTATTGGGTATAAAGTGGAATTTTAATAGATTTTCGGATTTCGCGTCAAAGTGGTAAAGCATAAACTCGTAAGGTGCCGTTCTGTGTGACCGTCTGTCTGTCACAGCGGCTTATCTCAGCAAATGATAATACTTACTATCGATTTAAAATTTGGAATAGTTTTAATCTGTAAAGAACAGCGGGTTCCAATTATAACCGAGACACAATTAAAAATCTATTGTGTCTCGGATGCTTGGTCTTAGAGGTTAAATACTTAATGCTTGCAAACCAATATTGTCAAGGGGCCGAAAGGCTGGAAAGCTTAAAGTGAGGTTGCTAGGGCAAATGGTGTATTATATAAAAGGTCTTCATTTGTACATTACATAGTATTCTATATGTGTTGTTAAGTCTAGTTTTCAAACTATGATGAAAAAATTATAAAAAATATATAATGCTCAGAGGGAGCTACGACTTAAAACTAGAAATGTGCAAGGTGAAAAATCTGAAATAATTCGTGTTGATATAAGTTTCTGTAAATATTATTACAAAAATTAAAACGATGTCTCTAACTATCATAATTGTTTTAGAAATTAACTAAAAACACATTAAATCTTAGGTAAGCGTTCAAAAAACATATTAATGAACTTTATTAATTAATAATATACAGATATTCTTTAAAAAGGTACAGAACCTTACATGCGCAGGTCCAACGCTCACTTCATCGGGGTTATTTTCTTTTTGACTAAATTTTATTTAGAAACTGGAGTGCGATTTTTAAATCTCACTGGTGATATCAAAATCACTGGTGACTAAAATTATCACCGATGACTTTTATGTCACCATTTTCCAAAAGTCGTATTTTTGAAAGTCACACGCTGTTTTCAATAAATCGTCGCAATCACAAAATATCACAATCGAGCCCCGCTGCTAATTCTTCCGAAAAACATACTTTGGCACTGTTGGCAGATGTCACATACGCCAACTGTCAAAAACAATCGCATGGTGATTTCAATTACGAGTGGGTGGGGGCACTCGTAAATCGATATCATAGGTATGACAAATGTAAGTCACCGATGAGTTTCAAAAATACGATCTTTCGGAAATCACTCACATCGGTGAGAATTAGTCACTTGGTGAGATTAAAAAATCGACCCCCTGGTCCGTGTTTAGACTGATAAATTGATTACGAAGTTATTTCATTGAAAACTATAATACTTAATTACAACATTTTAAAAAGGCAGATGGTGGCTCTGAATTTAAATAAATACTATGAAAAACTATCCTAGTACCTAACGAATAAAAAATAAAGCGAATAGGAGGCATCCATTGCGTATTAGTCACTGTCATATCGTATCTTGAAAGTCAGTAGATATTTTCTCGTCGATTGGAGCGTACTTCCCCTAGTGCTTCCTGCAATCTGACCTGTTAGTTAGGGTTCAGTACATAAGGCCTGAATACACTATGTGAATTATATTTAATGTCAGTAAAATGACAGATTTTATTGGAAACAAATATTTTGTTACGTAAATTTCATCTCTCAATGGCTTGTTGTAGTTTGGGCTCATTTAATTTGTTTTGTCGATTGCCATACATACAAAAGCCTGATTTTTATTTTTCATGAACTAAAAATAATGTAGTGCCAAAACTATTGCAATGAATTATTATTAGCACATAATAATAAAATTTGAGTTGAACAGAAGATGCACTGTACATTTAAACAGTAGATATACTGATAACCAAATAGGGAGCTACGTAAGTAATTTTTAAAACACCAAAAACCTCGACTGTAAAATGCACTGATTTCTTATATACATGTGTATTTGGGTAAAAATTTTGCCTATGACACTACAAACACGAAAACGTATCTCTAACGATACTTTGTGCTTTAAATTAAGTCAAACCATTTACACTACAGGCTGTGTCTACGCAATATAGTTACATAACATTGGAAATGTCTTTGATGATTGTTGGAAAAATCTTTAATCACTATCAACAAAAACCAACCCATGTAAGTTCGCAGGGATCACTCGTGTTGCTCCACCATTGAGTGGTCGTTCCTCCGAGTTGCTTCTGCATCGGATTGGCGCCACATAGTCTCGTCTCAGCGATATAATGTAAGACGCAATACTAAGGGTACATGACTCATAATTGCTCCTCTTACAAGTAAATAATCAAGCTAGTGGAACGTTTCTCTTTGGTATATCAATCTGATGCATGCTTTTCACCGGTGAGGCACAGTCGATGCACAGCCTAAACGTAGTCGTTACAAAATTAGGTAATGCGATGCTTTTATAACCTAGTCAACTCCTTTACTTTTTAGTATCTGTCTGTGGAAAACGTATTGAACAATAACGTAGGCTGTGACGTAAATATTGATAGTACTAATGAATGATTACTCGTTATTAATTAATTTTGATAGGTACAGTCAACTACTCTTAGTAGTGTTTAATGTAGATGGGTCATGGAAAGACTAAGGTAATTAATCTATGCATATAATAAAACTGTAACGGAACCGTGTATATTTTTGTTTTTTTTTTTTGCGGCAGTATATATAGTCATCGAACAATAAATAAATTCGTCCGTCTGTCTGTCTGGTTGTGCACGCATCACGCAAAAACTACTGGATGGATTTTGAATAATTTTGGTGTGGAGATAACTGAGTAACTGGATCAACATTTAGAGTACTTTTTACTACGGTAAAATATGTCATTCTCACTGGAAAATATAAAAACTGGATAAAAGGAGAAATACGTAGGTACTACTCCGAAACGATAACTAACACCTAAAAACTTGAAATATGGTATGTAGGTGTCTTATATGTCGTAGGCAACCGCTAGGAAGGGATTTACGGAAATTCCCATGGGAACGGGAATAAAGTAGATAGTTTTAATAAAGCTTCCGTGTACATTTACCTTTAATTTGTAGCCGATATCTAGAGCTCAGGGTATCCTATTCTAGATATCGGCTGTTACTTAATATGCACTCCGCCTTTAAACACTAAGTATAAGTAATTTACCTACTATCCTTTAAAAATTGTACTAGGCTACTTCTGAACAATAAATAATTTATTATTATTATTATACATACATCGTTATTGAAATAACACAGTTTAGGTTCGCGAATAGTTAATAAATCCAAATGTGGCAACGGTCTTGCAGTCATAAACCAAATGTTACATATGCGACGCGCTTAAATTATTAAAAATGCTGGTAAACAGAGTGATGTGTGCTGAGTTTTACGGCTGCTGTAACTCATAAGTCAGCGTAATGTGCGTGAAATAGATTCGGTGTCGCCCTCTGCCAGCTTTTGGAAGAAATGTTTAAATTCAGAGTAGACTCGCACCGCTAGCTTGGAACGCTAAATTAGGTTGCCGGCGGATCGTGCTGTTTGAAATATTGCGCGGAATGTTATGAATACAAACGTCAGTTCTTTAGTTTGGGACTTTGATTTAAACATATTTAGGAATATGATAGTGATACTTTGATTATAGGTTCTTAGACGGTCTATCCAAGGGATTTGTACAACGACTCATTGAATATAATGAATGACAAATGTATGGGATTGAAAGTAGCACCCGACTTGTCTTGTGCATTTATATATAGCGCTGTCCCACAGATAGGGAAGAGGCTATCAACTGTTGATTTATAGCGCAACCAAGTAAAATTGACGCAACACTCTAAAGAAGTTTAGTCACTGACACGTTCTTCCTATTACAATTAAGCGAACACCATTAACCGAATGAAACCTTCATTTGCAACTCAGCTAGGGGGCAGGTATTCGTTGTCCTACACTTCTTGTAGTACCAGGTGGTCCATGGGTAAAAATAATTGCCCATGGTCCACCCAGGTGGACTCAATAGGTGGACCACGGGCAAGACCGTACATACAGTACAGAATTTCGATAACTTTGACTTAAAAACTTTGGTAGCACTTTAACATATTTACCCTATTTACTTGTATGGTGCATGTCACTGTGACATAAATAGAACACACAGTATCACCATTAGGTATTGGAAAGTAGAAAGTAAATACTGCACAAGGAGTTTGGGAACTCCAACTTGTAGACCTGTTGAGTATTAGTCAAATCAGAACAATCAGAATTTACCACTGAGCACGTACTTTTCTTATATTTTATAGATTATATATATATATTTTTTTATCACCCCTACAGGAAATCTTATAATATAGTAAATCTTTATTCATAAAAGTTGGAACAAATTGTAAAAAAAACACCCAGAGCGATCATAAAAAAATGGACCTGGAATAACGGGGCGACGGAGCGCTCTGGCGCTGAAGCAGCCATGAATAATCCTCCCGTCAGCACCACGCGAGCCCGCTGCCCAATTAAAAACGTACTCTTTCCACGATTTTTAGCTTAGAATATTGTATAATAAGCCAATAAAATACCCCACTTAACGCCTGAAAACGGCCCGCTGCTATGAAATATGCACTTCTCACCCTCATTATTGCCAGGAATTAAATGCAAGAGTCAGAGTTGGTGGAAACTGAAATGTCGCTGTACAGTTAATCAGAATTCTTATTCGCAGTCTCGGGTGTTATTAATTCCGTAATTAGTTTTACAATTATAAAATGGAAGTCGTTTATATAAATCTTACCTAATCTACTTTATACTGCTATCAAAATGTTATTTCTGAATTACTATCTGACATAGGTGTTGAAAAGGTTTATTTATAACTCATATATTATTTGAAACTTATGGGATTGCCCTGTTAGAAGTGAGCACGTATTTTATACATGAGGCCCGAGTTCGATACTGGGTAAGTGCATAATGAAACTATTTCTTTAATCTAAAAATTACCCTTTCGGCCGCCTATGTCACTGTGTTTTGTAAATGACACGCGGGTATATCCTTAAATAGAATAGAATATGTTAACATCTTCGGCAGGTAAAGCAAGAGTTATACATATTTCATATATCTACTCATTCATTTTAACTATGGTGTACCTATTTGTATTTTATACATCAGCAACTATATATACCTAGTAGAAGTTATCAATAAACATTGATTTTTATGCAGGAGACTATCGTCAATGTCATTCAATGAAAAAGACTTCGGTCCGGCAATCATAAAAGGTTCGACGGAAGCTTTTTTCCTCAATTTGGGGCGAATAAGTGGCCACTTACCTACATAAAATCTCATGTCACTTTATCGAACGGCTTAGAAAGGACCGTATATTTGTATGCTACCGAAATAAAATATTATAATATAATCTTTACTGTTTCTTCATAATAACGTAGATGATGGTATTGATTTCATACTTATTTATTCATGGATTTTCATTATGTTCGTTCTCATTATAACATTGTTATTGCTTTCGAGAAGCGTACCTTTTAGTTAAAGGTACCTAACGTAATTAGAAATTTCTCTGCCAGGTATTTTAAGTAAAGTTACTATTTCAAATTAATCTAGGTACTCGCATTTTAATAAAACAAAACAAAGCATTCCGAATATAGCTAAAACAATTGATATTAAATTGTTTATTCACGTTCATTGTAATTCTTACCGCTATGGTTTAACAAGTAGTAAAAATAAACAAAACAGCAGTTCTTACAAGTATGTTTACGCTAATGACTGGCAGCCGAGAAGTTGTAAACAAAATTTTTAGACGCACACATTGTGCTCTCGCTGTTATTATGAAGTGATGACAGGTTATGAGAACGGATTGTGATTGTTTCTTCCACGCTAACGTATATGGTGCTAGAAGACCGAGTAAGTTTTTCTATTTTAGTTGGTATCATATAATGTGAATGCAATCGTATAGTGTCCTAATTTTTTTTTTATCCATTTAATTAAGTACTTTGTTTTATCCTTCTAAGAGTACGTGATAAATTATTAGCTAAACGGACGCCACTGTTAAAATATTAACGAAAATATAATTCCAAATTGAAATGATAATATTATAAATAAAATATTAAGCCGCCTCGCTGAGGCGGACGCATCGTAGTCTTTAGCCAAATAGAGACAATTTCTTTAAAAGCCCTTAATATCTTTTTAAGAGTTCTTATCGCGAAAGGGGTACTAAATAAGCAGCGTCGCGAACATTATTTAGAAAAAAAAGGAAGCCACAAGGAGTTTACTTGTTTCGAAAAGGCGGGTCGTTGCGGCATCAGATAACGCCAGATTTGCGGCCAGTCCATTAACAAATTACCTTTTTAAGGGGTTTATACTTGGTTCAGTTGCTTCCACATTTTCATAAGATAGGTATATTTATTCACGGTAGCCACGTCGTATTAAATTTTGTTACGTCTTATGAAATTGCAATCACAATTTTACATCTACATTAATACTTATTATAAAGAGGAATGATTTGTTTGTTTAAATTGAATAGGCTCCGAAACTACTGGACCGATTTGAAAAATTCTTTCGGTTTCATGATCTCTAGACCAAAGGGCACAAACATATAGCCTAATATTCAATTTAATTTTAATTTGGATGGTAAATAAATTGAAGAAAACATGTGACAATAGTAAAAGTGCCATTGTGATTATGTATATTCTATTAGTACATTATGATATAAGTGCGTTAAGTTGAAAATTACAGCCGAGGCGATATTGCTAGCATGAGCCGTAGGCAAGGGTTACAAGTAAGCAGAGGCTGCAATTATCAAAGCGCACGTATGTCATACGACGTTTTATAACACGTTTGCGAGGAAATAAAATAAAACTTGAACTATGGTAAACGAATAAAAACAATACAGCGTTATGAAAAAGCGCGCGGAATAATTTTTACTTGTTCGCGTTGTTAGCATTGTTTTTTAGGCAAAGGCACAAAAAACAGCCAGTGTTACTAATAAAGTAAATTAATATTTTTGTGTTTTTGTTACAGATTAATTGGTTGTAATTTACTGTCAAAATTAATAAAATTAAATAATTATGTACATAAATGTTTCTTTATTATATTTTATCTCCCAAAGTTAAGTACCGTTCGTTTTTAGACGGAGCATCTTGATAAACCTTGCGTTTTACATTATATTACCGCACTTGGGCGTAATGAGATACAATACGATATTGAAATTGGTGAAATAAGACACCTTTTACAAGCAAATGTGTTATAATAGTAGTTTATGCAACTGTCATATATTAAGGATTATTAAAACACGAGTAGGGATTTGGGTTGGGTATGGGTTACTAGATATTAAAATATAAGTACGGCAGGCAAATCATGTTCAAGTGTTCAATTTGTGCAGGTCTGTTTTAATAACATAGAACTCTAAAGAGCAAAAAAAAACGATTTTAAATTATATAGCTTTATCATGGATGTCAGAACGGGACATAATTGAAATGGGACCAGACGAAAAGCACAGCTTTCAAATAAAAAAAGAATTGTCAAAATCGATTTACCCAGTCGAAAGTTCTGAGGTTACAAACGTAAAAAAAGACAGTCGAATTAAGAACTTCCTCTTTTTTAAAATCGGTAGAAAAAGAAAATAAATTGATAAAAAAGTTTACTGCACTGAGATTTTGTTCATAAGATTATGGTACATTGACAATAATATTAATTGCTGAAATGAGATTGTATATTCAAAAGCTGGTAGTAACTTAACAAAAAATCACTTCAATGAGATTTTATCCAAAGAGATTGACACAATTATTAACTAAAAAGTTATATTACGCAACCGGTATATAAGAAATCCGATACAAAATCTCAAAATCAAAATATTTTTTTACGGCTGTGTGTGCATAATGATCGTTGTTATGTGTCAAATTTTGGAATCATAATTCGAATATTAGGGTATGAGTGTAGATAAATTTAATTATACAAAATAATTCGCCATAGTACCTACCTAATTCGCTGAAATATTAGACATTCGCACAATTTTATTTGCTGTGAGCGGTTGCGTGATATTAAGAAGTTTAAAAATGGGTCAGACATCTTTATGAGTACCTATATTATTATCACGTTGGATGTTCGAGGTAATACACAAATTTTTGCTTTCCTTCACTCGATTTCCATGTAATATTCAAAGACAAAGTTGAGCCATGTAAAGCCACACTTATGACATAATTTTGTACTTCGTTATATTCAATATTCTATTTAATTTCATATTTTAGTTACATACATAGTCGAAAAATATTATTTTTCTTGTCAATTTATACCTACAGTATAAGTACATAGTTTAAGCAGGATGTAATAAAAATAACGTTATTCTCGCCGGCAAACTGCTTTTTAGTTCGGTGAATCTAATTTAACATGGTAGGTACTTTAAGTAAGGAATTAACAAAAAATCGATTGATCTCTTTGAAATATCCAAAATGTTGCGATGTGATATAACTAACTTATTACAATACAATAAACGCGATGTGTACTCTAATCGACCAAAGGCACCACTGATATGGGTGTATAGAATATAGGTACATGAGCTGAAACTTGACCCGATGGCAGTCAGTGTTGCCAAGTCTTCTGATTTCGTCTGATGAAAATTTTTTTACTACTTTTTCAGCGTGATTATTATGTATGCCAAATTGCTATTATTGCCCAATTCTAGTATATAGAGTAGAGCTAAGATGCAGTTAGACAGACATACAGACAGACGGACATATGGCTAAACAATAAGTGTTCCTGGTAGACAATCAGAAATACCTACTTATAGTTTAGCTATGTCTGCCGGAACCCTACAAATCAATATTTCTTTTGTTTCTAAATATTTGCTAAATCTAATGAAAGACTACAACTACTAGACAACAAATTGTAGGTACTTATATTCCAAGAATAAGAATTAAATAACAAATTATTTCATTGTAAATAATAAAGTGGGTAATAAAAGAGAATAACTGAAATCTTTCGTCTGCAAATTATTGCCTTGCTTTATATAGAATAATTTAAAAGTATAAAATAATTTATAGTCGCGTGAAAAAGCTCTCAGTATTTTGAAGACCTTTTCATCTTCTTTACAAAAAGTATCTACCTACGTAGGTATAATGATAAAAATGGTTTAGCTATAAATTTCAGTTGCCTTTCCACTATATAAAATATGTCTTATTATTTTGGCATAAATTATAGACCAATATCTCTGTATAAGAGGCCGTTATAAGACTTTTGTGCAATGATTATTAGCACGGGGGAGATTTTTTCAAATAATAGCTATGTATTACAATATTCTACAATGGAATCATGTGGAACAACGCCGAAAAGACCGGCTTCATTCTCTCTGCTGACAAACAAACAAAAAGGCGGACGGACGGACGGACGGCCATAGGAGGCTTGATAATAGGGTCCCGTTGGCCCCTACAAATGCTAAAAATATGTTAAAGGTAGCACTCTTCAGACAATCAGCCGATTTTCGTCGTCTCAAATGGAACATACTAACAATAACCCATACCTACAATGAAAACATCCTAGAAAGTCAAACCTAAAACAATTCGGTGACATCATCACCGACTCTCCCCCAATATCTCTTTTTAACCCCCACAAAAATAGAAGATGTGTTATAAGACTTATAAGTGTTTTAAGTTTAACGTGTGTTTCTGTGAATCTGTATGTCTGTCTGTTCCATCGGAACTCCCAAACGGGTTAACTGATTTTAATTTAGTTTTTTTTGTTTGAAAAGTGACTTGATCTAGACTCTAGAGTGTTCTTAGTTATGGTTCAACAAATTTTGTTTAGCCGTTTAAAGGGCTCTTTAACTAGTTGATGAAGGGATTTAGGCAACTTCCACAGATTTGATCGATTTGAAATTTGGTATTCTGTTACTCTAAAGATATTGTAAGAACATGGTAACCAAGACCTGATGACATGAAATCATAAATCTTAATTACTAGTAAGACATGAGATTAATAGTACTATTATTAGTAGTAGTTTATAGTACCTAGTTATTAGACTTTTGACTTTTGTTAGTGTAATTTGCTTTTACCTGCAGAAATAAATCAACGTTGACCTTGACTTTGATGTTTCAGCATTACCTGGAGTCTGCGAATACCCAACTCCTCACCGACTTACAGCATAGATATTGTGTTGGGGCTCATTAAACTGGTATCAATGAATAGTATATAGATAGATGGTGATCAGGGTCTGATAATGCAGCAGGACAGGGACACGAGGAATGAGGATACATTGGTAAGGGATTCTAAAATACTTTCACTCGTTCAAAAGATATAAAATTTGGGTATATAAATACATAATGGTATTATATTAATGGTAGTGTGGTACAGACCACAAAAACTTTTAAATGTATCTGGTCTACTAGCAAAATATGTAGATATAAAGTTTGAAAAGTATTAAATAAAATTAAATTCAATTTACCCCCGATACAAAAAATACATATAAAATCCCTGAGGGGGTAGGCAGAGGTATAGAGATTATTACTCCTATGCGTGATAGGTGGTGGCCCTGCGGGTTTCTTCACTTTGTTTTCCTCCACCGTAGAGCTAGTGATAAATTTGTACCTATGTAAGTTTTTGATAAACTCATAGGTACATACCAGTACATAGGAGTAAACATACTCTCGCTAGGATTTGAACCCAAGGCTCATGAAAAAGAAGCGGGCTCTGTAACTACAGGGCTATCACTGCACGTATTACCCTGCAAAATATATTAACTGTATAGCTGATTGATTTTCACAATTAGATATAAATCATCAGAAGATCATTTGATATGAAGCTGTTGAAAATCAGACCGCCCCTCATGAATAAGGCCTGGGTTCGAATCTAATTGTAGCAATACATTTTTCAAGAATTAACCTAATTATACATAGGTATAATTTATTATTAGATTGATGGTGAAAAACCTGGACACCACTTGGGGTCCGAGAAATTCACTGGTGGAAGGTACTGTCAAACCTCTGGATATATTTAATAATAATATGATGATGAATATGTACGTAAGTTTTGAAAAACTCATTGGTACATGCCAGGATTCGAACCCGAGCCTCACTGATTATCATCATGAGAAACAGGCACTTTAACCGTAAGGCTATCACTGTTCTTTAAGTAATCACATATGTTTTAATTACATTATTTTCAATAAAGGTGGCCAATTTCAAAGTATTGCACTAGTTAGTGCATAGTTGCTGGATTTCAGCAACTGTGCAAGATAGACAGATAAATACTTTATACAAATTACTCTAAAGGATAGATATATATTTTTATAGAGCAATACAAAGTATAAATTAATCAAAACGATTTTCTGAAATGTACACTTATTAAAATGTATTCCTCATGTTCTGAACCTAAAAGAAAGAAAGATAAAACAGTGATAGCCCGGACGGTTAAAGAGCCGGCCGAAAATCAGTGAGGCTCGGGTTCGAATCCTGGCATGTACCAATGAGTTTTTCAAAACTTACGTACATATTTATCACTAGCTCGACGGTGAAGGAAAACATCGTGAGGAAACCCGCAGGTCTCAGAATTAATTCTGAGACATGTGTAAACTGACCCGGTCCGGCGATGGGCTCACCACCTATCACGTTTAGGGGTCCAATGTATCTCGTGAAATGTGGGTATATCCAGTAATGGAATACCTCTGCCTACCCCCTCGGGGATAAAAAGGCGTGAGATTATATTATTATTATTATTATAAAACAGTTAAGAGTATGTGTGGTGTCGAGTAAGTAGGTCTCATTTGATGTTAATATTTTTAAAGAGCGCATCCGTTTATATTAAAGTGGCAGAGGTGAGCCCGCAGTCTCGACCTCGCCGGAAAGAGCCCAAATTTCCAGGCTGTGTAAACCACTTCATTTAATTTTTAAAATTTTAATGTTTATGTTGTGTTTAGACTTGCTTATATTATTTGTGTACAAAATTTATACATAATATATAAATAAATTTTGGGACACAATTCACACACGGTTATTCAGTCCCAGACTAGAGCTTGTACCTTCTATGGGGACTAAACAACTGATAAACATTACTTAAATAAATATTAAACACCCAGACACGGAGCCAACAGATATGTTCATGCACACAAATGTTGGCCACGAGCGGGGATCGAACCCGCGACCTGTGACTCAGAAGGCAAGATCACTACTAATTGAGCTAACAGGCCCGTCATAAAAATGACATTTATTTAATGATTTGTTCTTTAGACATTTTTATTTTCATAAATGGTCTTGAGGCATTGTAAACCACTAACCCAAAATAAACTCTATAAACAAAGCTACAAAATCTTTTAATAACTAAGCTAAGGCCTGTGGCCTACAGTGAGACTTACGAAAAATTCAATACTTAATAACTACTAAACCAAAACAATTATTCAATTTAATATGACTCATAGCTTTTCCAAGCGGAAGTGACATGGGGTGACGTCACTTGTGGGCACGCGACCGCGCAGGCGCAGACGCGACCGGAAGCCGGAAGTTGTGGTGTTGCGGCTCACAATCTGGAGTTGGACCGCGGGAAACAGTGAATCAAGTGCAGCCTGAGCATTCTGTTTTATGTATGGGACTGTAAAAGATAAATGGGCACGTTTTCATTTAATATTAGTCGGGGTAGCGGCTAGTACCTTATTCGGGCAGGATTAATTGTGCGTACAAGCGCAAGCTATGCTTTGTGCGTTTGTGTCTTTGCGCGTTCCTATGTTTAAATGCCAGTGAACCACATTTTGAAAGAGATCATTGTAACCAAAAAAAGCAGACAAGGAACATTTGAACATTTAGAACTTCTCTTGACTGAATACCAAATATTTGTAAACAAAACAGGCTATACCCAATCAAACTAAAACATAATTTTTTTATTCTTTCTATTACATACATATATCTAAAAAAACCTTTTTTAGTAGTTTTCCATATATCCATTTTTCAGAGCTGTATTTTTCTGACTTCAAAATGAGACAGCTTTGAGTGCATGGACAGACTGAGGTGCTGTTCCAAATGCCTTTGACTGAATTCTGGAGTCTACGGTTTTTTTCATAATAGTATCCTTCACCGTTGAGATAGTGATAAATATATACTACTACTACTTTTTCACATGTTTTTTTAATGCAGTTTAGTAACAAACAACGTACAGGGTTGTATCCCCCCGAGGTCAATATTTATGTCTTTGCAGATTATTATACTTATGTACTCATATTTATTAGTTATAATGCTGATCTTACTCGAAATAAAATAAAATAATTAATATTTGCATAGCATGTTTTTATCAGTTGTTTAGCTCGCATAGTACAGGCTTTGTTTAGTGTGAGACTAAAGGCGTGACTAAAGACTAGGGCGTGTCTAAAATGGTCTTACAATATCATTTTAATATTTTATTACACTATAATAAGATTAAAAGGGTTTCGGTGAAAACTTTTTTGATATGCTGCGTGGAATTATCGAGATGCTTTCTCTCATTACTTAGACGGATTTTGGAGTTCAGCGGCGGAGCTAGTCTTACGGGACACATGTCGAAACTTCGTCTCGCGAACTTCATCCGAAAAGAGTAGGGCCTTGTTCGCCTTGTACTCCCAGTGCCTACCATCCACCATCCTTATTCTCCGTTATTTAATGAGATAAGTAATTAGGAGGAAATTTTGTGAGTTCTGGAGAAAACATGTACATTAATTATTAAAACACCATCTACCAACGGTCTCTAAACGGCACTGGTAAGACTTAAGACCTAACCATCCTTATGGAACAGTCGGGTAATAATGTAGCCTATGATAATCCACAGGTAAAGACGAATCTAATGACACCTCGGACTACAAATTCTGTCAAACTGCTATTTACAGGAGGTTACAACGAAAATAAAATTATATACCTAAAGTACTAGCAGCGCCCCGCGGTTTCACCCGCGTAGTTCCCGTTCCCGTGGGAATACGGGGATAAAATATAGCCTATGTGTTATTCTTATGTGTAAGCTATATAACTGTAAGGTTTCATCAAAATCCGTCCAGTGGTTTAGAGGAACAAACATCCATACATTCATCCATACAAACTTTCGCGTTTATAATATTAATAGGATAACACAAAGTGTATATACGTATATATGGTGCAGCAGTACTAAGTTGTAACATTGGATAAATTGAAACCGGCTACAAGATGTGACAGACCGTTGCGCATACATTGTAAGGAGATTTTAAAGTATTGGTATGGGCAATCAAGGACTAGATGTTGAAAGTCTGTCGTGTACAGAATCTCTGTTGCTTGATAAGTTTAATAAAATTTTAAAACCAAGTAGCGGCCGCTCATGTAGTGCTTTGGGTATATCTTTTTTTTATTAAAATCTCCGGTAATAACAGAATTACTGGGTAAATTTTCAAAGCGGGCTTTTTTTCGTCATTACGGTGGCAATTTTTTTTTCTCATATTTTACCTAAACTAAATGCTTTAGATTATAGATTAAGATGCTGTGAATCTAATAATTTGTGAGGCGCCCTTGGAAACCCAGTACTTTCGGAGAAATATATTTTTTTAAATTTTTGCGCCACCATAATGACATTTTCTTAAATATTTCAAATAAAAAAGCGATATTATGTTACAACATGTTTTATTTTTTAGTAATCAACTTTTTTGGTGCCAAAAACATTACTAATATTGTTTATTTCTTTAATGTATGTAGCCTTATAGGGTTACAACAGTTATACCTAGATAGTACGTAAATTTTACTAAATGCTATTATCACGGTAAAATACTTACACCACAGTAATAATATATAAAAAAACAAGTACTGTGTCTTAGTATATTATTAGTAATAGTATGGATTATACAGGCATTCATCATTACGGTGGCTCATTCGTCATTCTGGTGGCCCACTGCGCCACTGCAATGACGCCACCGAAATGACGACCAAATGGTTTTTTTCAAGATAATTACTCAACTACCTAGTTAACTTGGAAGATATTGGCAGGTCGTAATATCGAGGTAATTATCCACAACATACTAAGTTGACGATACAATACATCACTCTGTTCATTATCTAAAACATGCCACCGAACTGGCCGCTCACGGTGACCAAAACACATTTCAGGAAAAACTTACCTCGGGAACATGTAAAAACTTGCGTATACGCCATCCTCTCTACACACAAGTTGGGGTCCGACAAACGCTTGGGTGGTACGATACAAAAATTTGGCGTGAAATCGCTTGACTAATATGACACAAGTAGTCAAATGCGAGCATCAAAAGAGCAGTTTTACGCGGGACAAAAATATATTGGCTTCTCAGTATTTCTATTCAATAGTTAGTAAAGTTTTTGTGATTTTGAATATGAAATGGAGTAAGTATCTTTAAAATGAGATATTTTGATAAAATATACGTTAAAATTTCGTGTTATAGTGAGTCGTTTTCTGAGCGCAATTTGAAGTGGGACAAGCCTCCCAGAGGTAGGCCGCCATACAAGTCGGATTATTCAACGTGGAATATCTTTTAAGTTTATAATATTAATTCTAATTGGTTTATATATATGGTTAAGCTACGAGGTATATTTTCAAAAAAGCATGTGTTTAGTCTGTTTTGAATTATAGTTTCTTTATAAAGGGCATAGGACGCCTAAAAAAGTACGCTCAAAAATTTACCCTACTACAGTTCGTTATCAGTACCTGACCTCGTCTTTGGGGTGGAAACAACTTACTCTAACCATATTTGTAACTACCTGCCATGACTAGCCTTCCAAAGAACTCTTTCATAATTTATACAGTTAAAGAAAAGGTGACTGTAGAAAATTTTTGAAATATATATTTCAACAACGTACATTTCAATACGAATATCAACAGTAACCTAGTTAAAATTACATCATGTAGAGATTTTTAAGAAATTTTGAACACAGTTTTAATCGATCTCTCAAATAAAAAAAGCATGTACAGTACGGCCGTTTTAACTTCGCTTCTCTGAACATAGGCTTCGCCTGCGCAAACCCCCTCGTACCGCCAAATGGTCAGTAAAAAATATTATTGCGCAACTTCAGAGCTGTCAAGTTAATACGCCCGTACTGTACTTGTATTTCAGTTATAAATATTATACACACCTCTTACTTAATGGAACAAAGTAGATGAAAATAATATCGTATTAATAAGTTTATTGTTCATTAAAAAAAATCTCTATCGTCAAAAATGGATGATTATTACTAATTAAAATAAAAGGAAATTAAAAAAAATGATGAGGATAATGTTATTTTTATGATAAAATACAAAGTAAAATACTGCCACGTAGGTATATAAAATTACAAGACATTGTAACGGTAGTAAAACTTGCGTAGCTGCAAAAACTTATGCGGACTTATGGTCCTATCCTGAATAATAACGTTTTGATTTGATTTGATGTAGCTCTAGTAACATTTGACCAAAACATCCCTAAACCAAAACCATATCCGCCGGTGGTAAAACATAACAAATCTTATTCGTTAATGAGCTTTTGTCTTGACACAATGAGAGGAAGTAATTTAGTGGTGCTATGATATTACACATACCGTTGAAGCTAGCCTCCCGTTCCGCCCTGTGGCCGACCACCCGAACAGATGACGGGTCTTTCTAACGCCTCAATTAATAACTTTGGAAATTAGCGGGATGGCTAATTATTCTATCTCCATTTCCTTAAGTCAGCTTCTTCATAAGTAGCTCCGGCGTCGAAGTAATTGGATTCCTATTCTTATTATGCAGTAAAATGTGGGAAAGTTAATCGTGGTGAAGGGTAGTACTACTCACAGGCGTACAATGTGCATGGTGCATGTCAGTTCTTAAGAATTTTTCAATACGATTCATCATAAATTTTACATAGATGTTATAGGGCCAAAAAATCTAGATCGATTGAGTCTCCTCTCTGGAAAAACTTGTTTAGGCCAAGAAAATGAGACACAATTGATTTTTAAATGTACTCTCGCGCATTGCAACTGCACCGTACTTAACTGATTAAGATATCCTAAATTATAAAGATATTGTACTGTAATGAAAAATGTGATAAAATACCTAATATACGAGTGGGAGAGCCAGAAAAATGCGAACTCTTAAATCGTATTTGTAAAACAACCACATTGTACACCGTTTGTCTAGAAAAATGGTATGCGAGCCAAATATTCGGCTTCATATCTTTCATCAGGCGGACATCTGCGTAAGAATAACGACAGAGTGGAGGACTGAATGAACAATCGGGCTCAGTGTGTGGCGCGATCTCGCCTCCGCCGTCCGTTCCCGTCGCGAGTCCCGCGGGAAAACTTACTACGCGCCGCTAAACTTCCCGGACTGGCAAAATTTTAACCCATACTCTAAAAAATAACAATAAAGACATAATTTAGGATACCTTTGCATTCTGGTAAGTTTAAAATTTGTATGTTATTATTATGCAAAAAAATATTTTTTAAGTTATATGAAATATTTGTTATGATGCTTTTAAGTGCACGCTTTGTTTTGATAGATTTGGTTAGGCTTTTGTTAAATTTTCTAGTTTAAATATGTATTATTGATTATTCTTAACCTCTCAGACCATGAATCACAGACACAATAGATTTTTAATTGTGTCTCGGTTCCAATTGGAACCGGCGGTTCTTAACTGATTAATTACCCAAAAATATATGAATACCCTTACCGTCATTTACATTCATCTTAACATATTTCTTAGAATATTATTGCTAATTCGTGAACAAGAAATATTGTTGTATAATAAATCAACATACTTTTATTATTATAATGTGATATTTGATTCAGTCACTGACATTTTTATTTCTGTTTACAATAACTATAGTCAGATGATTTAATGTAGAATTCCTTAAATTAAATAGAACCTTTAACTCAGTTTACTCTTAGTGAACTAGGGGAAGTAGTAGGGGAAGTTCCCATTACCCAGTACTAGAAAAACACCTGAAGGGGTAACACATTCCTTATTATCCTCATCCTTCTTTTCGCATCAAAACACGCTAAACTTGATACTTGTTTATCTATAGATAGTACTGTCGAGCCGTATAATTATAAGCCTTGAACAGGTTTGAACAACAAAGAAGGTTAAAAATGTTTTTTTTAGTTGTGAGAGAGACGTCACAAAAAATGGCGGACCTCCTGTAGCCTAAACAATTTGACTCGCACTTTTTTAAATCTTTTCTATGCCCATAACAATGTAGCCAGAGGATGTACTTAGGACTGATAAGCTTTTTCTCCAACTCCAACCCCTACTTTCGTTAGTTAGCATCTGGCAAATATTTACATCCGTAGTATATTTAACAAGAACGCAACCTGTTCGATACTAGTAAATTGATTGAAGCTTTCCTACAAGTATCAGTGTTTTATTAAAATCACAACCGGTGAATCAGAGTTAACGGGTTCCCTTCCTCGATGTTTTTTACAAATGTTTTATTAAAATACTTAAAACCAAGGGTCAGAGACTATAATAATATGCTTCTCTGGGGTTTGTAAATTTTACTACTTTATAAGAACTGTCAGATTACTTTGACTATATGAATCAACAAGTACTTCATTAGGTACATTCATTAGAAAACCAACAAAACCCTCAAATAAACATTACCAGTTTTGGTGTAGTTGGGTAAAAAACTTGCCCATTAGGTACACTGCGGAAATCAAAAATCCGTGTAACTGTTTAAAAAGTCGGATAGAAACACGTCCGCTATTCCGCCGTAGGCTTTTTATGACGTCACTAATTCAACGCGACGGCTACAATCAAGACAAATCACAAAATATCAATGCCTTAGGCTACAGGCTGTGTTCCAGAAAAAAAACTTACATACTTACTTATGCCCAAACAACCTTAACCTTTATCTAGTGCAGTTGCAAGCAGTATCATAGCTCCTATTCATTCTATTAATTATTTTCTTGTTACAATGAATAAAATAGATGCCCTTATTCTTCTTGTCTGTAACCGTATATCCTACTAATAATATAAACGCGAAAGTTTGTATGTATGGATGTTTGTTTGTTTGTGTAAAATATAGCCTTGATGTGTTATTCTGATGTACAAGCTATATAACTGGACAGTTTCATCAGAATCCGTTCAGTAGTTTTTGCGTGAAAGAGGAACAAACATTCATACATCCATCCATACAAACTATCGTGTTTATAATATTAGTATGATTTTAGATACTTACTTGTATCATATCAAGCTACATGTCCTTCTTATTTGGAAATGTACTGTTATGATATATGTTCTATTGTAATTGTATGCGTACAAGGTTTAGGCTGGGGAGAGTTAGCAGCCGCTATGAAATTTCCGACAGTGTCCGTAACTTAGTTTCCATGGCCAAGTTGGAGCGGGCTTGAGACAGGCCTCACCAAGACAATGCACATCAATGCATTAGAATACGTTGTTTACTTTAAAATACTGTGCATAGAGCCATAGAGTTATTTCAAGATTTGTAAATTTCAACTGTTTTTAGAAAAACCAATTTTGCTTCAGCACCATATCCACGGAATTTCTATTGTGTCAATTAGGTGTTTTTGTAAGTTAGTAAAGCTGTGCAGAAAATTTATGATTACTACTTTATAATCATTTTGATTTGATGAAATTATTTGTTTTTCTCACCCGTGAAATTAGATTTTTAATTACGATACAAAATCCCACTTGCGTCTGGAAATAAAATTTGAAATATGAATAGTGTAATGAAAATAGCAGGTTAGCAGGATTGAGTTTCGACGTATGGAAATTTATTTCACATGATTTTTTATAAGCTATTCATGAAATGACTCGTCTCTACTAAACAATATTTATCTGTTAACACTTTAATAGCAAATAGTTACCACCAAATATTGAACTCTTTTTTATTTAAATAAGATTCAAAATCAATGAAAAATTTTAACTGCCTGTGCCGGTTAAAGGGTTAAAATAATTGTTAGTAGACTTTGACTTCCTTTAGATCGTATTTAATAGGTAAGTATATCAGACCCAAGGCTATGTATAAGATATTGAAACGTATAAGAATATACAGGTGTAGTTGAAACTCCTTATCGGTTTACGACTGCTGCTCATACAGAAAGATTTTACATTTTCGTATCTTTGGTAGCACATTATGGTCGCCAAAACGGCTACAAGTTCCAATATGTAGCGTATCGTAATGGCCGCCGGGCGAGTGCTGCGAATTTTTCTCGAGCATTATCGCACTTTTGCGGAAAAGTAGTTACCGGTGTGCGATCGCATCCGCACTCGTTTCGCACATTCTGTCAATGCTTCCTCTCACACGAGTTCGATGACCTATAAGATAATAAAACATTGTCATGAAACTTAGAACTTAGAATTCGACCAGCCCTACATCATTCATTACAGGATATCTAACATGACGTCGCTTTATTTCTTTGAGTAAAGCTTTATTTAGCAATGATAGACAATCATTGAACTATGAAAATAAATGATTTATGATTTTTTTTTGTATTTTTAAAACAAAAATCTCTATGTGCGGTCGACGCCATTTTGGATACCAATTGAAATTTAAAAGGTCAAATTGAAAACGTCAAATTGAACACACACAGTAACCTAATACCATTTGACGCTATCGGATATTCAAAGATTGTCTTAGATAGTAGGCCTACAGATAAATATTAACAGAGTGCAAATAGGGATTAAACTTTTTAATCATACATAGTATTTACTTCTATATAATAAGATACGTTTCTATTGTTTTTTATACATTCGCAATTTCTTAAGCTGTTTACGACTAAGTTGATTTGTTGCCTACCGGAGGTTATCTCGTGTGTCGAGTCAAAATAAAAGGATATCTCATAAATATTAGCCCCTTTGAGTATTAAACCAACAGGAGACGTCACGCGCACTAGTTTCTTTACAAAAAAGTCTGCCAATTTCTGCGGGGGGGACGAGGAAACAATCACAAATTATGTTAAAACAAACGCATTTTTTGATAAAACAATTAAACACTAGCTTGAACTAGGTGCACACAAATACATTCACCAATACAAGCACTCCGTGAACTCAAACAAACTAGTTGTATTTAACCGGTGTGCTCAAAGACCGACACGTTTTTTTGGCAGAGGGGAACGCCTGTCAGTGGCGTCTCCGGTTGGTTTAATACTCAAAGATTAGCCCTGGTTGAGATAAAATAAAAATTATAATAAGCTCGTCGGTGAAGGAAAACATCGTGAGGAAACCCGCAGGTCTCTGAATTAATTCTGAGACATGTGTAAACAGACCCGGTCCGGCGATGGGCTCACCACCTATCACGTTTAGGGGTCCCATATATCTCGTGAAATGTGGGTATATCCAGTAATGGAATACCTCTGCCTACCCCCTCGGGGATAAAAAAAAGGCGTGAGAAGAGCGAAGTATATATTCGACTTCGGAAATTTTTTCCCTCGATCTGAATCGAACGGAAACGGTGTCGAGCCTCCGTGAATACGCCTGCTGAAATGGCTTTTCAACATTGTCGCGTTTAGTTTTTTGCAACATAAATATTTTTCTATTACTCTCTTTATTTTAATTAACATGAAAATTGTAGAAATAAACTTAACAGAGGAACATAACACATTATTTTGTTAACAGAAGGGATGTCAATACAAATGGTACACGTATAATATTCAAGATCCAACTGATAACAAGTAAATAAATAATAATATTGGTATTTGGCTAGATACCTGGAAATATGCAGAAGTCATTTTGGCCGTTGTATTTACTGGCCATTTTCATGTTGGGCCTTGATTCTAAGATAGCTGGTAAGTGTCTTTTGATGTTTGTACCTATATTTTAATCATAACCTATATAACCTTATTTTTATAAGAATTATTTTTATTTATTTTCTAGGACAATCGTTTCAACCAGAATTTGCTGAACCTTTGACGAATCTTACCGTGATTATTGGTCGAGATGCTACGTTCAGATGTCTAGTCCAAAATCTTGGTGGTTATAGAGTAAGTTCTTGATTACAACAAGAATGCACATAGTTTTTTTTTTTATTAGATAGCTAAAACTTCTACATCTCTTTACCCAGTCAAACATCATCATCTTATATGTATGCGTAAAGAATTACGGGATGGGCTGAAGAACATAAAACATGCGATAATATATTGAATGGTCAAATTTTACAAGTTTCCTCAACATTTAAATTTCAAAATTTTACAACTTTTGTCGATTTCAAATGATTTTGAAAATATTTCTCTTGTACTTAATACTTATTCATTTAAAGTGATCAATTCCATTTCCTGAGTGACTTTCATTACAACCCATTAAATTTTCAGGTGGGTTGGGTGAAAGCAGATACGAAGGCGATCCAAGCAATACACGTTCACGTAATAACCAATAACCACAGAGTGGGAGTCTCGCACAATGGACAGAACGTTTGGAATTTACACATCAAGAACGTTCAAGAGGAGGACCGGGGTCAATACATGTGTCAGATCAATACAGACCCTATGAAGAGTCAGGTATTCAAAATTAATTAGCTAAAGTATCAAGTCGCTTTGTTATATATATTTGTGACAGCGGGAGCTGCTGGTTTTGGATATTAATATCAATGCATAATAATTCCGTAATAGTACATTATGATATAAGTGCGGTAGGTTGAAAATTACAGCCGAGGCGATATTGCTAGCCCGAGCCGTAGGCGAGGGCTACAAGTAAGCAGAGGCTGTAATTATCAAAGCGCACGTATGTCATACGACGTTTTATAACACATTTGCGAGGAAATAAAATAAAACTCCGACTATGGTAAACGAATAAAAACAATACAGCTTTAAGAAAAAGCGCGCGTCGCGCATCATCATTTTTTTTTAGGCAAAGGCACAAAAAACAGCCAGTATTACTAATAAAGTAAATTAATGTTTTTGTGTTTTTGTTACAGATTAATTGGTTGTAATTTACTGTCAAAATTAATTAAATTAAATAATTATGTACATAAATATTTCTTTATTATATTTTATCTCTCAAAATTAATTTTAATCATAAAATGTTGACAACTTTTTTGACATAAAAACTCTTTGCTGAGATTTTAAAAAGTACCGTTCGTCTTAAGACGGAGCATCTTGATAAACCTTGCGTTTTACTTTACACTTACCGCACTTGGGCGTAATGAGATACAATACGATATTGAAATTGGTGAAATAAGACACCTTTTACGAGCAAATGTGTTATAAAATATATTATTCGATAATATTTACAAAATTAAATACAAAAAGTGCAGCTGACATCGAGAAGTAAGAGCACGTTGAGTATGGACAGAGACGGCGCGCTCCCGCCGGCTCGATCCTATGTCCACTGCACCTCTTTGTTTCCAATGTTCAGTGTTTACATGTTAAATACTTAGCTGGTTATTCTCTATTTAAAACTATACTATACTATAAAAAAAGAACTTTACCTATGTTGTACTAATAACACCTAAGTATAGATATTTACAAAAAAGGAAATTACTATAACTATTGAATTCTGAGCGTTAATAAATACGTCGCAAAAGTATTAAATATAGTCACATAATATAATTGAATATGATATGTTCATTAAAAATGTTATTAACGCTTCACTTTTGGGTTAAGACCCAATCAATATCAACAAAACGGAGACCTAGGTAAATAAAATGGGATGTCAATAAACTTGTATATTGACAATAGGAAAAAAATATGCTGGTGAATGATCACTAACTCACTGGGTGGTAATACAAGACCGTCCGTAATTTGTGGATTAAATTGAAATTACAGTAAACATTGGGGAGATAAAGTGAATTAAACTGCACGCAACGGGAAAGCGGACGAGCCACACAGCGGGTAATGATTCGTGCATGGTGCTCCTAAATTATTGCGCCGCGTTGTAATTTATACCCGGGCTTGATAACGGCATAAATCCCCGGCGGCGACAGTGCAGCAGGCTTCGACGCCGACGTCGACGCGGCATGACGCCACTTGACGTTATGTTTCAAAAAGTAGTTTATTCCGCGTTTCGAACAAACTCCAATGCACGTCTGTGGTACTATAGTTCAGTTATTATAGAAAGGTTTATGAGAGATGTCATCAATATTTGTAAATAATAGAACATTTATTTCGACTAAGTGCTTTGGTATGGGTGGGCGTATCAGTATTTTTATGTTTCCAACTTTGACGTGGCATCATGCCACTTGAAGTTATTTTAAAAAATACCGTAATTCTATTCGCATTTCGATCTAACTCTAATGGAAGACTGTGGAATATAATAATTGAAACATATAGTAATGTACGGCTGTAGTAATATATGGATGGAGTAATGTTTATATTATAATGAAGATCTCTTTCATCAATAAAATATTTCGGAGATGTCAGATCTCGTCCTTAAACAACAGACTATAATTAACGTGTTAGGTATCTATACTAATTAATATGACATGAATTCTCGAAAAAGAGTGTAAATAATACTAAAAGATCAGGAACTTAGGTACATTTCGGATTTGTTTGACGTTATTATTTATTATGGTTTAATCAAGGACTTAGGTATGTATAGATTATAAATATAGTCTTCAGAGATAAAATTACTTTACTGTGTGCACATTCAGTATACTAATAGCATGACGGAGGGTTGATACAAACACATAAATTTATTTTATAACACATTTGCTCGTAAAAGGTGTCTTATTTCACCAATTTTAATATCGTTACCTATCTGATTACGCCCAAGTGCGGTAAGTGTAAGGTAAAACGCACGGTTTATCAAGATGCTCCGTCTTAAAACGAACGGTACTTTTTAAAATCTCAGCAAAAAGATTTTATGTCAAAAAAGTTGTCAACATTTTATGATTAAAATGAGGAATTTTCAATGACATTCTTAAAATTGAACTAGATGGCGCTGATCAACATTGGGAATTAGAAATTGGCAACACTGATGTGTCGCTTTACGTGACACATCCGTCCGTCATGTTATGTGCCGTTGTTGTGTTGTGTGTGAGTGAGTGTAACGCGTCAGCAGGCAACGCAATAAAACAGATCTTGTTTTAGGTACCTAAATTCCTAGTGCGTCGAGTCGAGCTTCGGTTCCTCCGTATTTTACACCCATACACTATACATGGTCCACGCATTTTCGCAGATGAAGGAGACTGAGTTTTTGTTTATCGTGGATTGGGATCTTTTGTTGTAACACAAACCACTCGTAAACAATGTACAAACAGAACAATAAATAAAATACAAGGCAATGAGTACGTAACCTTATTTTGATAAAAAGTCAGATTGTTTTTTTTTTGTTTGACAAATTCTTGCGACCATAGATTAGGTAAAAAAAAAACCCAAGGCTTATCAGCACCATCTATTGACACCTTTGAATACTCAAGTGACAGCTGTCACCGAAAACTCCCCATTAACTTGGGGAGATAAAATATAATAAAGAAATATTTAAGTACATAATTACTTAATTTAATTAATTTTAACAGTAAATTACAACCAATTAATCGGTAACAAAAACACAAAAATATTATTTTTTTACTTTATTAGTAATAAGTACTGGCTCTTTTTTGTGCCTTTTCTTAAAAAAGAATGATGATGCGCGCCGCGCGCTTTTTCTTAACGCTGTATGGTTTTTATTCGTTTACCATACTTAGTCGGAGTTTTATTTTATTTCCTCGCAAATGTGTTATAAAACGTCGTATGACATACGTGCGCTTTGATAATTTCAGCCTCTGCTTACTTGTAGCCCTCGCCTACGGCTCGGGCTAGCAATATCGCCTCGGCTGTAATTTTCAACCTACCGCACTTATATCATAATGTACTATTACTAATATCTGAGCCTAATTTCACAAACCTGTCCACTGTGTGTCAGAAATGACGTAGACTCTTGACTATTCATTATATTTTGTAAGAACGGTTTTGTGTCAAATCGACAATCTATGTCATGACCAGATGATTGTCTCATCTCCTTGATCGAGGAAATTTTATGTACCATGCTGTGAAATAAAATGTCTCATTTGGATAGATGGGGTACTTGGATGTGGTAGTACCCCCTGACATCATATCTGAGGAGACGTCAGGTGACGTCATGGTGCCCGAAGGTGGAACAGCTCGTGTATCGTGCCGTGCCCGGGGAATCCCGGCACCGAATGTGTTTTGGCGCAGGGAAGACGGCGTAGACATTGTCATTAGAAATTCTAATGGCGAGAAAACTAAAGGTAAATATAAAAAAATTGTAACAAAAACAAAATCAGTAGCTATACATACTTTAAAACGTTGCTAATTTTGACTATGCGTTTTTTAAGGTATAACATACCAATAACAAAAATGCTACCGAGAAACACACTTTTAAAGTATTATAAAACAAAATGCTATAGTAACATAGTCACGTATTTGTAGATTGAGGTGGCTGGCCACTGACTTTTTTAAAGATTGTACTAACCAGTATTTTTTTCTAGTTGCCGTTTATGAGAATGAAGTGCTGACGTTGACGAAAATCTCCCGGTCCGAAATGGGCTCATACCTCTGCATAGCGAGCAATGGCATTCCCCCCACCGTGAGCCAGAGGATCATGATAAAAGTGCATTGTATGTACAACATATTAACGCCCTTTCCTCCCCTTTTATTTGTCCAATCAATCATGAGCCGAGTTGTTTGCTTTGTTACTCATCTCAGTATAGAATACTCAAATGTATACCGTATTTTTATAATCGAGTGCGTATTTTTTTTATAAAATCCGATATTTACAATTTATGGCCCCAAAAAATATGGGATTATGTAAGAGTATGTAACTAGAACTTTTTATTATTTTTCATACTGATATTTTATTATTTATTTCTGGATCCAAACATCCAAATCCAACAAAATCTTTTGAGTCTGTTGAGCTCAATCAGCTTTATTTGTTTTTAAAATTGAAGAAGAGCTGTAAACAATAAAACAAATCAAAGCATAGAATCTGGCAGCACATGGCACGAACTCTTTTTTATTTTACCAAACATTAAACATATACAAAAATTACCGTTTGTAAATGTATAATTTTATTATTAAATTGCCAACTTTTCAATTAAATAATAATCTTCGGGTTAAACGCGAAATTCTAGAAATTTTAATAAAAAAATATAAATTAGAATTTTTCGTCAATTTTATGGGTAATATTTCCGCAACTGTTTTCTTTCCTAGAAATCTCATTTCGAGGACGAGGTTAGGTCCCCGGAAAATTCGTGGTAATTGTTGTTTATCTCAGCAACTTTCACGGGCTTCCCTTTATTAATGGTGTTATTTAATGTAAAGGAATAGTAGCTTTTCATTATGTCCTGACTGTCGAGTACTATTTCCTCTTGTCAAGTGGTGTCACGTTGACGTGATTAGCTTGTAAGTTCATGATGACATTGTATGCCTGGTGGTAGACCACTGAGCTCTCTTTTGAAATTTTAAGACCTGAATGATTTGTATAATAACAATAATGTAACCTGTGCGTCACAATAAATGATTTAAAATTGAAATTGAAGTTAGGCAGACATTTTATTTCGTTATAGCACTTTTACTTTACTAAATTTAAATTTTAAAAGCAGATCTATTCTAAACTAAGTAAATAGTCTAGGCAATAAAGGTAGTGGACCCCAACATTAATTCCTCAGTCGATGAAACTTTGCAGGATTGTAGTATAGTATGAGACAATACTTGCATAAAAAAATACAAAAAAAAAACCTAACCGAAGTTAGGTTTTTATACTAAAAAAAAAATGTTTTTTTGGTTGATAATTTGATAATTTCTGAAAATAATGTAGCGAGACGGTTTTTATTTATGATTTTCCTATTGTAAGTCCACAGCGACTATTAAATGACATTCCAGTTAAAAAAATGGACTGAGCAATTTTCCCGTGCAAGGTACATTTACGTCTGAGTTTTGTCGTTTCTACGAGGAGATTTTTTTGGATATTTCGCATATAGCTTTCTTAACACTCATGAATATTACTGGCGAAGAAAATTTTCACTGAGCATTTTTCCCAACAAAGATATCAAATAAATAAGTATTTCAGTAAAAATACCTAACTTCGGTTAGGTTTTTTTTTTGGATTTTTTTATGCAAGTATTGTCTCATACTATACTACAATCCTGCAAAGTTTCATCGACTGAGGAATTAATGTTGGGGTCTTCATACAAAAATCCGCTTCATTGCCTGGACTAAAATCAAAAAGACCTAGTGATTTCAATCGGAGCCCTACCTTAGATGACAATGCTACACTCCGTCAATCCATCCAGTATTCTGTCAGCTGCTTATTAACTTACTAGCTTCTGCCCACGACTTCGCCCGCGTTCCGGGATGTAAAGCAGCCTAAGTGTTATTCTGGTGTATAAGCTATAATCTTTGTAAAGTTTCATTAAAATCCATTTAGCTGGTTTTGCCTGAAAGAGCAACAAAAATCCATAAATCCATCCTCACAAAATTTCCCGTTTATGATATACTAGCAGCGCCCCTCGGTTTCACTCCCGTAGTTCCCGTTCCCGTTTGAATACGGGGATAAAATATAGCCTATGTGTTATTCTGATGTCTTATACATCAGACATATACACACACATAGGCTATATTTTATCTATATTATATAACTGTAAAGTTTCATCAAAATCCGTTCCGTAGTTTTTGCGTGAAAGAGGAACAAACATACATCCATACATCCAGACATCCATCCATACAAACTTTCGCGTTAATAATATTAAGTAGGAAGTAGGATACATCTACGAGTATATACACTGTCATTTGTTTGTCCAGTCCACCCGGTGATTCAAGTGCCGAACCAGTTGGTGGGTGCGCCACTCGGTACCGACGTCACGCTCGAGTGCTACGTCGAGTCCTCGCCCAAGTCCATCAACTACTGGGTCCGAGATTCTAGTAAGTTTAAGTTTCATATGATATTACTAGCTGACCACGCAAACGTTGTGCTGCCATATAATAGGGGGGGGTGGGGTAGGAGGGTGAAACATACTTTACGACCAACTCGTATTAGAAGATTTATAAATACATGTTGAATTATACGTAAATAAAGTTCTAACAATAATTACAAATGCAAATTATCAGCAACAGTCTTCGTAAAAAAAAATTAAATAATAACAACCTATAACCTGAATTACATACAAAAAACCTCTTCTAACTCCTGTAGCCGAGGCACGGTTCCTAGAATACTTGCTGCATTTAATTTTCCTCTCTGGATTGCTAGACCAATCCGCTGGTGTAAGAAAAAGCCAGCTCTAGGGTCGCAATGTGGCGCGGAGACAACATTTGTACAATTTCTCGTGCTTCTGAGTGCCAAGGACCAAGAGTCCTTCAAAAAGCAAAACAATATATTTTCTCTCATCGATATTGACATACTTGCGGCGTTTAAAGGATTCAGCGTTGGTTGCAGCAGCACCGCACTCAAAAAAGCTACAGTGCCATGCCATGAGTTTCATATTATTTAATAATTACAAAAGATGACACTTATATTGGCCGGTGCGTTGCACGTAGGACTATTTTCCCACCCATTTAATGCACCATGTTGTCAATGGACTACCCAGTCGACAACCATTTACCTCACTGCCGTATCGTCCGTTTAGTAATAGTGTCATCGTCACTAAGCTTTAGTGATGATGGAACGTCATAATTCGCTCACAAGGTGAGCGGCAAACTCCTAATAGGAGTTGTTTTTACTTTTTTTTAACCGAACTCAAACAAATGAGTTTCTCAATTCGTCACGTATGTTTTTTTTGTATGTTAATTCACTTTTGTTTGCAAATCTGACTCGATTAAAAAAATATCTGGTTTAGCTCAAGGGTGGCCCCAAGGGTGGTTTGTGAAAATCCGATGAAGAACTTTAGGTGGAGAATGGAACTTCTCAACGGACATCAGCAAATCATAGGTTTAGTAACAATGGGTAATTGATGCAGAGTATGCAAATAATATGTAGTAGAGTCATAATAATTTAACAATTTCACAAATAAGTAATTGTATTTTTTATTAGTGCTATTCGTTGAAGTCGGTATTTTTCTCTTTAGAGTTCTTTTTTACAATATTTGCTTCTGATCTGCCGTTTACAATATGTTAACTTACCTTTACAAGGTTTTAAAAGTCGTTTAAGAGCAAATTTATGAGCAGATCTGGCTGTCTGTTTGTCACAAAGACTTATCCGAACAACTAATAATGCTATCGGCTACAAATTTAAATAAATTAAATGGAGGGTTGAAATATTAAAGTGGGGTTTCACGTGAAAGGGTTTTACAAGCACATTACTTAGAACCCTCCATGTGCGAGTCGAACTCGCAATGGGTTGGTATTTTTTATAGAGTAAACGCCAGGTCAAGTGTGAAGTTAAAAATTACAAAATTATTTTTATCTCTCCGGGCGGAAAGCGGCAAATTTCGGCCACTGCGCTAAACGAAGTTGCCACTTTCCGCCTCCGTCGATAAGAAAAAAAATATACACTCCTCGGGAACTAAATAAGAACATAGACATTTCTTATTTTACTTCCCTGGGCGTGTAATATACTATTTGACACCTACGAGTACAGTTAGTAATATTCAAGACTGCACACGAACAGCCCCGTATAATATAATATTTATTTCAATATATGTTTTATTTATTTTCCCTCTACCAGGCACAAAGACTACTTATTCCATAATGTAAGATGCGCTACGCAATTTCGAGTAAATTGTATTGAGAGACCACTTTAAGCGTTCACTAAGAGCTCATGCCTCGTCTTTAAGTCACGCCAGTTTAGCATCCCTTGGGGACCCTGGTGGTCGGTTACTATAACAACGACACGCGAATGACCTCTAGATCCCGGCATAATTGAAGCTGCTACATAATTTGAAGTACAATTACGAGTACTTGTAACTAAGGGAAGACTGAGTTTAATTAAGTACTTTAATATTGTAAAGTCATTTTGAATTTGAAGTAAATGAACATTTACTTAAAAATTATATATTTCTTTCTTAAAAAAGTATATTATCTAAAAGTATATTGCTAATCGGCACATTTTAAATGAGGTTTGTAGCGAGATTTCTTTTTTATTTTCAGTGAAAAAGTTATCTCACTACAAAAACTGAAATTGTTCTAAATTCATCCCCTTGTACAGGAACTCTATACGTATTTTCTTGTACAGTAATACTGGTTTGCTTGGTAATCACTTTGTCTCCTGAGTAAGAGTTTGCGGGTTCAATTCCTGATCTAAGCCAACATTTTGTGATTCGTGCATTCGTGCCTGGGTGTATTTATCAGTTGTTCATTTATATTATAGTAGTTTCAATAGGTAATTTCTAATACATATTTTTTATTATTTACCTTTTGTACCCGTAAAAGCACAGTGCTAAAATAAAATAGTAAGCTATGATCTTCTCTTGTATTTGAAGAAATATACCCAGACTAAAATCTCCAACATGAGTACGCTGCAGATTAATAAAAAATGCTAGTTTTATTTTTTACCTTATGAAATACTGATATGCAGACACAGACACTATACAGTGAATACATTTTACGAACTCTAAAGCTGCTAATTATAGTCTACTTTTTCTCTTTAGAATATTCAAGCTAAATTACCACATTATACAATGAGTAAGAGGCTTAAATGGGGTTCAATCCCCTAGATTCTATGAATTCAGATTCAGTCAGAAATTTTGGTAAATTTATTAATAATAAATAATTCACTACCTCTGCTTACTAAATAGCATTTATTAATTGAATTTATAATTTGAAATAAAGAATTTTGTAATGAATTTCCTTAATGTTTTCTCTTAATCCCGAAGAAAAAGCTTGAGTCTCAACTGAGGTTTTCGACACATCCAAAAGCCTTCGAAATTGGCAGAGTTTTTTGGCAAGAGTTGGGCGGAGCGACGCTTGCAAGCAATGAGATATTCAGTTTTAATTTACGGTGCGTTGGGTTTAAGTCCTAAGAAAAGTGTGCTATTGTGGTAAAAGACAATGCCAGTTAGTTCCGTCTGAGTGGACGTGGCGCGTTTATAGCCCCGTGGAGGAGAGGACGTCCAACAATGCTTTTATAATTTATCTCCTGAGGATGCACGATATTGCCTTTGGCGCTCTCTGTTATTAATGAGGGATGATTTTTACTACTAACATCAGGTAGTACGAACTTAAAGGCGTGATCTAAGAGTTGAAAATAAATCGACTGCTAGACAGGGTGAAAACGCAGTCCAAAACGAGGAAAAAATAACACTTGCAGAATTACTTTCTTATTTCATTGTAAGATAAGATGATCATATTTTGGAACACTTTAAAACTGAGTTTGTACAAGTTTAATATGTATGAATGCCACTACCAAAGTAACTAGCTAACCTAAATATGTAGATAAAAGATATCTATATTATATATATTATCCAAAAGATGTAAATAATATTTCTCTCATTTATTCCGTCCCTCTTAAATGAGTACCTAATAGTAACAAGTTTATTACCGTATACCTATTAGTGAACACCTATTGAGAAAAACGTAGCATAATTTTTCTTTTTAATTTCGTAAAAGAATATCTATCTGATCCTGAACATGTCATTCTGAAAGTAATAGTCTGAAACGCAAATGCTCATCCCACACCTTACGTGAACAAGGTTATTCAAGCATGAAATGTTCGTTTATTCAACTGATGAATCCATATTTTATTCATATTGCCACGTATGAGATGTGGAGGCTTCCCTTCTTCCCTAGCGTCTGACTCTCAGGAAAACTTGAAATAAAAGTACCTTTGGAGTAAGTAAAACAATTTCGTCATATATAAAGTATTCATGTGGTTGAAATTAATAATTGAATTTTATTTATCTTTTGTTTTGCGATTTACGATATCTACACTTTTATACTATACTTACACCCATACTAATACTCGTATATACTATACTAAAATATTATAAAGAGGAAAGATTTGTATTTTTGTTACGAATAAACTCAAAAACTACTGGACCGATTTTAAAAATTATTTCACCAATGGAAAGCTAGAAGATTCTTGAGTAGCATAGACTATATTTTATTCCCGTATTCCCACGGGAACGGGAACGACGCTGGTGAAACCGCGCGGAACAATCTTTCGTCTTGATAATGTTAGTATTTAAATATTTTTTTCATTTTAAATATTAAAACTAAACCACAGAAAATTGAATTTTCCAGCTTAATAATCGAATCCATCACGCGAGCTTTAGGTCGTAATCCTGGGCGTATAAAACCGAATGTGCTCAATAACATTGAAAAGTAGAAATATTACCACTGGCGAATCATAATAAAGTCCCGTATGATATACCCAGTGAGATATCCAATAATACTTGCTAACCAAAACTGTAGTATGTTTACGTAATAAAAATAAAACATTATAATTCCGAGCTATTCTCGGGTCTCATAACAACATATTATTATATAATATGTCAAGAAAATTTGTGCGCGTAACGTAGCGGCACCAAATCATACTATTACGTATTCACGAAGGATGACAATATCTCAGAATGTGTTGCATTTGATAAAAATACACGAACGAAGGAAGAAATGAAATATTTTCACGCGTTTTGATTCTCCTCGGCATATTATTAAATCATTATTATCTTTATATGCTCAAAAAATGGAAATGACACAAACAATATGTATTTACGTAACAACAGTAAAAGTAAACTAAAAGTAAAATTATGAGTAAAACTAAAACTACGAACTAAACTAAACTACAAGAGATGTAAAAAATGAGGCCCCCGTGGCAAGGTGTCCATTACGCAGGCGGCATTCCCGCGCTGGATGGCAATACTTATCCTTTGCGCGAGAAAGTCGCCTGCTCGGGGGTCGCCTGATGCTTCCCTGAGTCGTTTGCTGAGCTCCTTGAAGAGCCCGTGCGCGCCAGGACCCCACGGACCAAGTGTCTCGACGCCAAATGCAATAAAATCGTATTTGGCACCGAGGCACCTGTACTTGCCCACCTTAAAGCGTTCGCGAACCTCCGCCGCCGCACCGGCCCGCTTAGCGGTCGCCGGAAGATAGGTCGACGCCAGTGTGTCGGCGCATGTGGCGTCCCACACAAGCGCTCGCCCCATCTTCCAGGGTATCAATGACATACCGTCAGGCCGCTTGCGATCATCCCGCAAAATCTGGGGCTCCAGTACTGCAGGCACGTTGGTACTGACGAGCGCCCTTCGGAGGATGTCATTGAGCGCGGCGTGACGGGAGAGGCGGCCAGCGCCATAGGGGCAGACGAGTCCGTGATGACCAAGACGATCCGCACCAGCCCCACAAGAAGCACAGCAGTGATCAACGCACACCTACCCCCAGCCGGAGACCAACAGCTATGCGAAGACTGCAAGGTTCAATAAAGGTTCCCGTGTTTGGTGATGGATAGGCTGCTAGCCAGTGACCGGATTTTGGTCTGGACACTGCCAACAGCCTAGCACGGACACTGCCAGCAGAGTTATCAATTAAGGAGTAAAGGGTGGCGTGTGATGCAATGTCATCACAGGCCCTTTGGTTTTTAGGGGTGGGAGGTAAATTTGGACTCGGTCCGGATAACCAGGCATTCGTAGCTTCAACCAAGCACGCGATCTCGCAGTTTGTTGCCACAGGGGCTTTTAGGATTTTTCCTACTAGATCTTTCGTGCTGTGAATTGAAGATAGGAAGGCCGGTAAAGCCACACAAGAAATTTTGCGGATACCCAAGCCACCGTATCTAATAGGTAACGAAGCTTGGGTCCATGCCTGCTCGCTGAGATTTATATTAACAATAGACTCAATTTGGGATTTTATACAATTGTCAATAGGTATCGAATGATTTGGAAATTTCCATACCGGGCAACAGCGAAGCAGGTAGGTTAATTTAGGGACAAAAAGGCAAAATTTTAAAATAAACAAAGCCGAATGACTACTAATTTTGAGTAGGCGGTCCGAAAATTCGTTAAATTTAGAAACTGAAACATTTAGAATGGGTGAAATAGCCTCATCAAAGATTGGTGACCCTAGAAGACACAGACTGTTTTTGTACTGAATTTTAAAATTTGGGGCAACGATGTTGAAATTTTGAATGATTTCCGAGATCTTAGAAGTATGCACTTTGTCAGATATATATAGTTCGCATTTATTGAAATTTAATTCTAACCCTATGGACTTGAATTTATTTATAATCAGAGACAGATCCGAAAGAACAGTCTGTGAATTCCCTCCTAAAGTACCATCGTCGAGATACCAGACATTTAATTTAGAATTTAGAGAATGAATGATCGAATTTATAGCCAAACTAAAGATGGCTGGACCGAGGGGATCACCCTGATGACATCCCACAGCCGAAAGGATCTCATGATTTTTGTGCACTAACTTTGATGGACAGTGATAACATTGAAGTAGAAAGTTGTAGATTTCAGGGACATGTAATTTAATTTCGTTCAGCAGGGTATCCCGATTCACCGAATTAAACGCGTTTTTAACATCTAACTTCATGAGCACCTCGCACAGGTCACTTTGCACGAAGGTGCGGACGGCATGAACCGCTGCCTCACAGCCCCCGCGGGTGCCGAAACCGACCTATACGGGTTCAAAAAGGGACTGCAATTTCGAACGAGTGAGCCGGACGCATACCTTTGCAGCCAAGCGCCTCAAAGTAGAGCCTACGGCTATTGGACGCACTCCTCCGTCCTTCTTTGATAGGGCAATGAGGTTGGCCCCATAGATAACAGGCGTCACGTCTTGCCATACATCTCCTGCGAGCATAACGTTTATTAGACTGGTGAGCGCTGACAAAAGATGTCCACCAGCAATCCCTACGCCGTGACTGGTGAGGTCTTTGAGGTGCTGCGGAGAGATTCCGTCCAAACCGGACGCCGACCCCTTCTGGAAAGAGGCGAGAGCAGTGGCCACGTCTCTTTCCGTAGCCTGAATGCATTCTGAGGGAACAGTAGGAGGGTCAACGAAAAGTGGTGAAGAAGGGCCTGGGGGATGTTTTGATTGTAACGCGGCAAGGGTCTCCGGTGTGTCAGGTGTAATTGTGTCGCTAGAAAAAAGGAGCCGTGAAGCACCTTTGAGGTCAACTTCGTGAACTTTTTCCTCGACCTTCTTTAAAATATCATAACCCCTCCGAGGTCGAGAAGGGGTTAAAAATGATGTTACTGCGGTGGCTGTTCTTGTGTTGTCCTTAATCTTTTGTGTGAGTGAAATAGTGTTGTCGCCGAGGACATGTAGAGTCTTGTATGTAAAAGTGAGTAAGTCCTGCCAAGATCGTAAATCATTATTTTTAGTACATTTTCCAACAGCGGTGGCTAAGGCTTCGGCTACCGAGGACCTAGCACCACGTGGTATGCGCTTGACGACCGGTGTGGAATGTTTGAGAAGGCTGAGGATATTGTGGAGTGGTGTTGAAACATTTGGTGTGCTTGTAGTCGGCGGTGTGTTACAAGAACCGTGTTGTGTAAGAAGTGTAAAGGGGCCGAGGTTTTGGATACCTGATGTGGATGAAAAAGGTAGTACACAAACCTGGTGTACGCGTGCTTGATGGATATGTAAACCTTTGGAAGAAGCGAAGCTTTTTAGGCACACTTCACAATGGTGCATTTGAGTTGACATCGGCGATATCAGGGAAGCATCACGAAACTTTAATAACTAAATACCTTGCAACTTAAATAATACAGAACACAAATTTATATAATAATATGTATAACTTAATAGTAAAAATATATTATAGAAAGTTGACACTTTAAAAGTCTTATTCGATGAAAGATGACAGGAATCGGCAGAATGATGTTGAGGCGCTAGGGCGCAGGCGTGTGAGCTTGCGTTGCAGGAAAGGATTGGTCGGAGCGTAAAGTTGTCTTGGATACGAGGATTGTCAGGAATTGTTTGATAACATTAGGAATAACAAGAAATTCCAAAAGCGGGTTAATCTTTGAGCCTCAGCCCTGGCCGTGGGCACACGTGGACCGGGTAGTCCACATTCACTAGGGAGACGCCAATGGTGTACTTTTTTTTGACATAAATTCAGGATATTTTAAGATAATCATAGAAATATTGTTGCTGGATATGACACTATTCTAATGTTTGTGCACTAAGATCTAACTAATAAATGCATAGTAATTATTGTAATTTATATTATATTTTATTATTTTTCACATCCATTAATTGGTTGTATATGACGTCTTATACATGTACGCCGAGCGTAATATTATCATTTCAGAGAGGTCGAATAAATTATTGATGATGAATAGACGCTTCAATACTACAAACAGCTGGTTCATGTGGCTCAAATCAGAGACAAGCTGTAATGAGCTGGATGGAGCGTTTCGAGCTGTTTCGCCATGCCTCGCTCCACAGCCGTCGGCGGTTTCACAAAGTTCCTCGCGCGGCAGTTGTCGCCCGAAATTTACGGGTTAATTTTCAATGGAAACCTGGTTTTGAGTTCCAGGAATTTTTAAGTTGCGCGCTCTTACCATTTATATGGCAAAGTCGTAGTAATTTAACGCGTGCCTGTTCTTAATATACTTTAGCCATACTCGAGTGAATACCGCTGACGAGGATTCAGGTGACAAAACGAATATCGGTACATTAAAGAAAATGTCAGAGTCAGCACCTAAGGGGTTTTGTACTTCACTCGAGCGGAACGCATTATTTGACTTGTAGAAAGGTTCAAATAAAAATGATTTTCTTTCTTTACAAATTGGTTTCAAAGTTTTTCAAAACTCGCAAATTTTCGTAACTATTACTCAGCTATTTCAATTTTCGGAGGCTTATTAAAGGCTTGTCAAATTTGGCACAAAGGCATAAGTTATGTTACTTAACAGAATATTCTGTGTAAAGAGAGTTAGGGTCCTCCTTCAAGGCACTACAGACTACAGTGGCACTAGAAGCTTTGTTTGCTCTCAGTCCATTACGTAGAGCAGTTTACAGCTCCCTGAAAACCTCTAGAGAGCACCAGTAACAGTCATAATAATTCCTGTCGAATGGCCAATACCGCACACCTTGTTACGCTTCCACAATAACATATTTTAGTATTAGCTCTATATTACACCTACTGTTTATCACAGGTATTTATGATGATAATTTTCATAATTCATACTAAAATAGGTATTAAGTAGGTATTATTTTTTCCAACGTTACGATATTTGGGAAAAATCTTATGTAAGATTTCTTTTAATATTGGAAACGTATGTTGACTAACCAAAAACATGTATATATGTATGTATAGGTGTTACATGTATATAAGTCGATTTGTATAAATAGTTTTTTTAGTATATTACTTTCGCAATAAAAGTAATCTTTGTAACGTAAATCTAAATACGCTTTCGCCGCTACTAGGTTTTAATGTTGATAAATGTCTGACAACATATTGTCGGTGAAGCACCCGGCGTTAATTATTAAAATGCATTAAGGCCCGAACTTGTTTTGCGGTGATGATATGAGCGGGGCGTGTATTGCGGCCCGTCGATCATACCCTTTGTTTGCCCGCGAACTCGCGCCGAGTGACTAGCGCTTTCGCCCCACTGCGAAAACCAACCCGAAAGGCCGAACAGCACGGATCGTCATTTTCGTTTGTCATCAATCTATGTTAGGGCGGCTGACATGTAAGTGTTAATTAAGCAGGCCTCACTCGAGCGTAATTAAGAGTGTTACAGTGTTATTTTAGACATTAATTGAGATGAAATTTCTTGCTATAATGAAACTGGGAGGCTGGGGTTGTCGAGTAATTTTGTTCGAACGCCATATTCGCCGCACGTCGTAAAGCTGAAAGAGTAAACAAACAGAAGAGTAAACAAACCAAAGTTTCGATCGAAATTAAGATTAGAAAAGGCGTTGGTGTTATCGTTTCCTTGTACAATTTGTGACAACGCGTTAAATTAATGTTTAAAACAATTTTTAAAATAAATTCATTTACATAATCAAGATGACAACATTAAAATGTACATTTGTTTCATTCAATAGGATGAGTGCTAAGTGGTTTCGAAATAAAGCTAGTCGCTTTATCATTCTCAAACAACAGGCTCGGGCTTACAGTAGCTCAGTGGCAAGCGACATTCTCCTATGGAAGGATTGCTTGGGGTTGCGACAAGGACACCAGGAAATGACGGCGCTTTGGCGTGCTCTGAAAATATCGTTTCTCATTCGAGGACACATCGATAGATTTAGTTAGTATAGGTACTTCTATTGAGATGATAGTCGTTTTAGAAGTTAGGCTGCTTCTCTTGTGTGAGGCGCGGGTTTGATCTTTGATGAAGACATGTTTCACGAGGTATCAAAAACTTGGGCACTTACTATAGTATTTATCAATTCGACGGGGAAGGAAAACATTATGAAGAAACCCAGAGACCCTAAAATTGTTTCTGCGGCATGTGTAAGCAAGTCCAGAGATGAGCTCATGTTTTTGAATGTTTAGGGGTTCGAAAAATACAGTGTTGAAATGTGTTTATTTCCAGGAATGCATCAATTTTTAGGGTTGCGTACCTCGAAAGGAAAAAACGTAACCCTTATAGGATCACTTTGTTGTCCGTCTGTCTGTCTGTCTGTCAAGACCCTTTTTCTCAGGAACACGTGAAGGTATTAAGCTGGATTTTATATGAAATACTCAGGTGTACTTTCCCTTGGAGCTGTAAAAAAATCAAACTTCTAAGCCAACGCAATTAAAAGATACAGCCGTTTATGCCGCAAATTTTTGACACTCCCAAGGGAATTAAAACTTACAGGGTACAGAATCTTAAAATTTGGTGCAAAGCACAGATAAACGTAAAATTGTAAAAACCGTAATTTTAGTACATCACAATACTAAAAATATTTTTAATAATTTTTAATAATGACTCGATTGTCGTGAGGGGTAAAATTTTATTTTTATACCTACAGGTTTGTACGAAACCCTCAGTGCGCGAGTCCAACTCGCTCTTGGCTATTTTTTTTAGTTAACTAATACTTCTCTGTTTAGACGAGATGGTGATATCTTCAAATAAGTACGAGGTAATCAACATGCTGATTGGCTCATTCGAAACCCGAATGGTGCTGACGGTGCGTCGGCTGACATCGGCGGACGTTGGCGGGTACAGATGCGTCGCCAAGAACTCTCTTGGTGAAGTCGACAGCGTTATAAGACTGTATGGTAAGTAAACTTAGTAGGTAACACTAATAATTGATTGCATCAAACATCGGACTTGAGAAAAACGTATTTCGAAAATAACGAATCTAAACAAGAAACTTGCATCGTCAATTTTACTATAAGTATAAAAGGGTTCGAATCCTGGCATGAACCCATGAATTTTTCAAAACTCACGTACATATTTATCACTAGCTCGACGGTGATGAAAAACATTGAGGAAACCTGCAGGTCCCAAAATTAATTCTGAGACATAATGTAAATAGACCCGGGCGACCACCTATCACGTTTAGGGGTCGAATATTCTCGTGAAAAGTGGGTATATCCAGTAATGGAATACCTCTGCCTACCCCGTCGGGGATAAAAGGCGTGAGATTATTATTATTATTATAAAAGAGTATTCTTGCTTATGAGGTTTCGACTACATGAAAAGCGATAATAGCGTCGAGTCTTACATAAAGCCTGCTTAATCCAAGATTGTCTAATTTGTGAGCTTACCACAGATCTATATGTTTCCAGAAGCTCAGCCTTAATGCCATAATACAGTAACATACCAAATGGGCGCCACTACGTGATCTATAACTATATTATAAGACAATAGGCTGGAATATTAGTCATCCAATAGCTCTGTAACTGATCCTAATGATGAAGATTAATTACGACATACATAATCCATGCAGGTTCAAAGGATATTTTTTCTAAATTCTATAGATCACGTGAGTAAAACTTAACCTTTTTACAGAAATCCCAGCACCCAAGAGTATGAGCCCTGCTACTAGAAAAGAAGAGTACAAGTATTCAACGCCTCTAGAAGGACCTGATAACCAATTCGGTTCAGCTGAAAGATCAGATGACGAAGACGACCGTGAACCCGTTACAGATGCCTCGGAGAGGCCCGGCGTTTCTTATGTGTATGATGTTGCTAATAAAAGTAAAAATTTATCACAAACATATTCAATAAATAGAGAAAAACTCACTAACAAGGTCCGGAAAACTATGGATAATTTTGAAATAGAAGAGCGCGCATTCGGCGGCGAAAATAGTTGTGATACATTTTATTCCACACAAGTCTTAGTTGTTCTAATTATTGTAGTTTCCTTAGTTGTCAATAATTTTGTCGATATAGATTTAACGTAGAATTTCTTCAAATACAAAATTAAATACTCTAGGTAGATAGATATCATTTGTTCTCAGACAAAATATTTTACCCCTGTTAAGTAACCAAATTAATTAATGAATGTAAGAACGTATGTAACTTTGTTAAAATTATATATTCTAGTGCTCGTAAATATAATTAATTGGATCCTTTGAAACGGGTACACACTTCCTAAATTGTTATTGATATGAGAGTTCCGATGCCATACATATGCCATGTAAATTAATAATAATTACCCCCCCCCCCCCCTTCCCCCGATGTCACGTCGATACATTGCTGAAGTATTATTGGAATATTTTATCATAAAACTATTCTGTATAAATATGAATCTAGTAATATTATTTTAAAACATTTGAGTATTTTGCAGTTCTGGTAAAATATATCATCATTGTATTACTACTAACTAAATAGGTATATCAATTCACACTACTTATCACTCGTACAACAGGTTTCGACACGATCTCGTAATTATAATTACCTAAGGAATATTTTTTTTGTTTCTATGTTAATAAATTTAACTACCTATATTTATATACATATAATATGCTTACTCACAAAATTTGAATGCATGTCTAATTAGTTTGAATATTGCCCTTCATCGAGAAAATAAATCTAATTATAAATTACAATTGTGTATTGCTCTTGACCGCCCGAAGGCCACTGTTGCTTGACCGGGCTACAATATTTTATAACTAGAGATAGATTTCATATTTTTATCTCCTGTAGTACCCATCTATACTTTTATGAATTAAACGTTTATGTGAAATTGAAAATATTTTTTTAATTGATCTCATAAAATCATCACAGGTACTATTTTTCTCTAAATCATGGTTCATAATGAGCACTTCGTATCTATATAATTATCTTTGAAATTAAAAGTATTCAATTTCCTTCCTCGATATGCAAGTTATCTATCTGCCACATTTCATGAAAATTGGTTTAGCGGTTTAACCATGAAAACATGACTTATAAACAGACCTTTCGCATTTATAATTATTAGTAGAGATACTTACATATTATTATCTTAATATAATATATGTATATAAAACAATTAGTAAATACGAAGCAATATTGAGTTCAAAGATAGTCTGCAATAAATGTGACGCAATAAATAAGTCGCGGCAACAAGTCGAGTTCAAAAGCCAGCGGTTGTGGTTTGTTCCAAGTTTCCACCAATGCGGCGGATTACTCCAACATCTTCGCTCATCTTCATTATACGAGAGGAACTTTGCCATTTTCACACCCTTCCTGCCCCCACACGGCTGTTTCGTTGCCATATATGCAAATGAACCTCGCTAAGTTTACTAACAAACACACAACGTACTTTTTGGTTACACCGAATTGTTAATTGCGGTGGTTTCGTGTGAACTTTCATCGGTAAAACGGTTTCGTTATAAAACTTTAGTACGTATTGCTTATATACCCATGTGTTTGGTGCAACACCAATAATGGAAAAATTCAGTATTGTGTCCAAAGAAAAACGTGTTTGTCAAAATGATTGCATCGACAATATTATGAATATTAAAAAATACTTTTTGTTTTTATACAGAAAACATTGTCAAGTAGATACGATGATAAATTATAAGTACAATTAGGTGAAGTAAATAAACAGGGAATAAATAATTTTTGTAATATTATAATTCTTTGTTGTAGCGCCAGCATTGTTAATTAAAACCCGTCCAAATTTTCGGTTGTAAATTTTGCGTTCGCGGGTTTTTTACTGAACTTTTCGACAGAGCATCCAGTTTTCTGTTTATTTACGAGCTTTGGCCAGCGGCGGACGGACGAACCGCTTGACCAACAATATTTTCACATTAATGTTTGCTGTTTTTTGCGAGACCGATTTAGAAGTATAACGCGCCTATATCCATTGTTTTGTATTGTATCAGCAAGGGAATTTTGGTTTTGTAATTAACGGTAAAATCATTCTAAGCTAAAACCAAACCTTGATTTACAACCTTATTTTCTTGTATGAACCTTACCTATATATAGATGAGAGATAAGATGTTATTACCGATATAGTAGAAACGATAAAGCCACACTCTAATGAAGAGACAGCGACAATGTGGATAAAACAACGTTCCGAGACACTGGTGGAGTAACGAGAAAATAATCAATCTTCCAAGTGGACTTGGAAGCAATCAACGGTCTGTTATTGCGTCCGTCCAATCCGATAAAGAAGCCGATATATCAAAGACGTCTGCGGTTCAATTACTAGCCAATGTGCTATCTCTTAGACGCAGAAATTCGAAAATGAAAATAGTGCAGGCCTACACGTCGGGAATGGGGGTATGTCAACAGCAGATGCAATGTCGGGATAAATTTGTACGGCGGATCGCGTCGCCCGGCAAATCAAACACAACGAGGACCGCGCTAGATAGATATTGTCTGCTGCCTACTCAAATAGTTAAAAAAAAAAATCAAAATGTACAATACAATACAACAACTCTTTATTGTACACGAAAAACAACGCAATATGGATGGATACCAATATGAAACAAAGTACAATGGGCGGTCTTATCGCTTTTAGCGATCTCTTCCAGACAACCTTAGGATGGTGTAAACTGAGATTAGAACTAGAGTAGACGGTGCACTATAGTACTCAATATAATATATTATTGAACATACTTCTACATACTATTACATAAATAAATATATAGGTATACATATGTATATACATAATATATAATATATATTAAATAAATCAAAGAATGTAGCTGGATACAAATGTAAAATTAATTAGAATCCATCGAAAACTACTTACTGATTTAACTTCTGGAGATCTTCTACTCTTGTTATAAAATAAGTAAGTAGTAAATGATTGCGCTGATCTTCTATTAGTAGGTTTCTTGTAATGAAGCTCCGTAATAGTTGTAACAATAGGTTTATTCGTGATTTGAGTATATACAATTATTTAAATTAAAATTATTTAAACAATAAGAAGATAAAGTCTTGGTAATGGAAATTTTAGTATACGTATATACAACATGTAACAGAATAAGCGCAATTCCTGAAATTATTTTGTTCAGTATCGACTACTTATTCGATTTCAGCTATTTTTAATATGTGTTAAATTTTTCAAAAAAAATAGTTAGCGTAGCTGAATTTAGTGCTTTCTATGGAAATCGTGCTATTATTAATCGATATTTAAGAAAATTGGTTAGTTACAACTAAAGTTCGATTGCATCATATTTTTTTTATATTAATATAACGACGGTTAAAGAGCCGGCCGAAAATCAGTGAGGCTCGGGTTCGAATCCTGGCATGTACCAATGAGTTTTTCAAAAACTTACGTACATATTTATCACTAGCTCGACGGTGAAGGAAAACATCGTGAGGAAACCCGCAGGTCTCATAATTAATTCTGAGACTTGTGTAAACAGACCCGGTCCGGCGATGGGTTCACCACCTATCACGTTTAGGGGTCCAACATATCTCGTGAAATGTGGGTATATCCAGTAATGGAATACCTCTACCTGCCCCCTCGGGGATAAAAAGACGTGAGATTATATATATTTAATACTAACTTTTCCACTTTATGCAAAGAAAGTACATTTCTTTGCAACATGTAGAAAAAAAACATAATACCTACTTAGTGCCATTTTTTTTAAAAGAAATGTCCTTACCTAATTTTCGTTTGACAGCAATTACACATGAAGGAGGGGTACGGGGGTATCTAATTTCGTAGGTGTCGTACGTCGGGGCATATTAATGCAATTAGGTGTTAAAAGCCTCGTCTCTCAAAGCAAGACGACATGTATCGAAGGAAACTACTAGAATAGCGAGGTGTGAAAATCATCTTTCCGAAGAAAACCAAAACAGGTTCAGGAACACAATATTTAAAATTACTTGAAAATTCCAGACATTTTATTTCATATCTAATAAAAGGTGTCTGACAATAATTAAATATTTATTGCAATTTTAGTCTTCACAGAAAATAACTATTCAGCAGCTGTCTGTAATAAAAACGTGAGCCGCACCTCTGCGATATTACCTACATCGCACGTTCGTTATACTGAAAATCTACGTCATATTCCCGAAACAGAGAAGATTGGAAGGTTCATAAAGATTTATTCAGAAATTAAATGAAGAGTACACGCTTTCAGTCGCCTTCTAGATTAAACCTTTTAATAAGGTTCCCGCCTTCATGCCAAATTGTTTTAGTGTATTTAACGGCCAATTTGCGCAAGTTCAAGCTCATTTTGTAAACATAAAGAGAAATTAGGTAATTTGTTACTTGTCCCTTTTTATGAGAGTCTTTGTGTGAGAATATTTACTGAGCATTTGTGCGGTAGATAATTTATTATGTGAATCTAAGATAGATTGAGAACATCTATATAAACGCACGTTGTTTGTTTGTGATAATGACAATAGAACAGACACAGATTCCTAAGAAATATTGTAGTAATTATAGGAGCTATTATTATGAATAGGACTACCTAACCTACTGTTATTATGTATCGTCTATGAGAATATCACAAAGAATTAATGAAAAATCGTTGGCAATATCGCGCTCGAAATACAATAACGGTTCACGTTCTGTACCTACTACCGGCAGCCTAGAACTTCTTGGCATGGAGTTGAGTTCAGACCTCAACTTCGGCACCTATATTGAGTCCAAGGCACAAACTGCGGCCAAAAAACTGGGCATCCTTAATAAGGTTAAGCGATACTTCACACCTGGACAGCTTCTAACACTCTACAAAGCTCAAGTCCGATCATGTATGGAGTATTGCAGCCACCTTTGGGATGGCTCAGCTAAATACCAACTCGCCGCTTTAGACTCTGTAGAGCGCAGAGCCAGGAGAATGATTGGTGACGAGATGATGGTGACTAAGCTGCAATCTTTAGCCCATCGGCGCAAAGTTGCCAGTCTGTCGGTATTCTATAGATTGCATTTCGGGGAGTGTGCCCAAGAGCTGCACGAGCTCATCCCGCCTTCCCCTTTTTACAATCGGACTTCCAGACGCACGGCTGGGCTTCATCCCTACTTGGTGGATATCCCACCTATACGCACAAAGCGCTTTTCAAGTTCTTTTATTATGCGCACCGCCAAGGAGTGGAACTACCTGCCGGCGTCTGTATTTCCGAGTTCATATAACCCACAAGCCTTTAAGGATCGAGTGAACAGGCATCTTCTGGGCAAGCTCGTCCCAACGTAGGCCCCGTCTTTGCTCTCGGGCTAGTCTGGGGTCAAGAGCAAGCCCATTTTTTAGTAAAAAAAAAAAAAAAAAAAAAAACGAGAGTAAACACCAAAGAACCAATTATTATTCCGTATTTAATAACTCCATCAGTACCTACACTTAAATAAAGAAAATAGATTAAATCTACTGCCAGTGTTGGTACTTACATTCTATATATTATAATTATTAAACTATACACTGCCTGACAGTTATTGATTAATCAATGAAAGACTCAAATATCTTTAGGTCTTAAAAAAAAATCTGAAAAGTGACAAACACCATACAAGTGGTTTAGCAAAACTATAATCTTCAACTGATGCAAGAGTATTACGAGCAAGCTAACGTAGATACTTACCGTATATTACAAACTAAGGACAAATTAAAAAAATTTAAGGATTTGGGATATAAATTACGGATTTAATTAATAGCTTAGCGTCGAATCGCAAAATCCCAGGCCAGAAGTCGGGATAATGAATTTGCTGTAATGTGCGCTCGTTTAGATTGTTGAACCTATCTACACGGCCGTAGCTATAGCTTCTACGTGGGACCAGCACCGCAAATAGGTAAACTAGTCATCGTTCGTGACTTCACACAATAAAAAGAAAAAACTGTAATCGTCAATAATCATAATTTTGCTGTAATAAAAATTACAGCAACTCATCACCAAGTAGAGATGAAAAAGTTGTATATTTATCGAAAATATACGGATTCGCGTAGTCTACGTCCAGATCCCCTGTTGCGATCTCTTTTTTTATGTTTTCTTTCTTTAGAAAATGATGACAATGCCATATAAAATAATGTCATATTATTTCATATGTTTTCTTTCTTTAGAAAAGATTTGTTCCTTGTGATGACAATTTTATATGTTCTTTTGTTCGATGTTTTTTCTAAATATAGTTTAATGTAAAGAAAATTTTGTTTTCTCATTTATTTATATTTCCTTGGGAGCTGATAGTATCTAACATTTTAGACCTTCCAAGGTCAAGTTTCTTTAACCTGGCGACCGTGACAGGACCTTTATATACGCCTATGCCTACATACTATACAGTACTTACTTCAGCAGCTTTGTGTGACCTTCATGTTAGGCGCACTGCGTAGGTATGACCATGACTTCTGATGAAGTGTGGAGGAACCACCTACCCATATATTACCTGATGTGATCAATCGTTTGCCCAGTTTGATCAAATTAATTTAGTATATTAGAAATAGAGCAGTTTGATTTACGGTTAAAGAGCCTGCTTAACATGATGATAATCAGTGAGGCTCGGGTTCGAAACCTGGCATGTACCAATAAGTTTATCAAAAACTTATTGGTAGACGAAGACGGAAAACATCGGAGGAAACCCGCAGGTCCATGAATTAATTCTGAGCCAGCCCCCTCGGGGATAAAAGGCGTGAAATTTTATTTTATTTATTAGAAAAATATTGATCGATCCAGCTTTGATGATAGTAATATAAATAATATAATCTCACGCCTTTTTTATCCCCGAGGGGGTAGGCAGAGGTATTCCATTACTGGATATACCCACATTTCACGAGATATATGGGACCCCTAAACGTGATAGGTGGTGAGCCCATCGCCGGACCGGGTCTGTTTACACATGTCTCAGAATTAATTCTGAGACCTGCGGGTTTCCTCACGATGTTTTCCTTCACTTTGATGATAGTGTTAATGTTATTATACCCTGAGGGTTGCAGAAACAAAGTAATGAGAAACTAAAAAACCGGCCAAGTGCGAGTCGGACTCGCGCACCGAGGGTTCCGTACAACGTTGCAAATTTATGGTTTTCGTAATTTTTCCTTTATCTATGCTATAAGACGTTGCTTCGTACCAAATTTCAAGATTCTGAGTTCACGGGAAGCACCCTGTAGGTTTTGATTCCCTTGCAAGTGTCGAAAATTTGCGGCATAAACGGCTGTATCTTTTGATTGCGTTGGCTTAGAAGTTAGATTTTTTCACAGCTTCAAGGGACAGTAGACCTGAGTAATTGATATAAATTTCAGCTTCATACCTCCACGCGTTCCTGAGAAAAAGGGTCTTGACAGACGGACGGACGGACGGACAACAAAGTGATCCTATAAGGGTTCCGTTTTTTCCTTTTGAGGTACGGAACCCTAAAAAGTAGATATGCTATAAAACTCGACGATGTAGGTAGACTAATTAATCACTTGGGAATAATTTTAAATAATAGAAGTGAGAATTCATGGTAAGTACTGGTTACAGATAAGAAATGAAATGTTTTTTTGATATTTATTAATTGCTCGCAAATACGAAAAAAGTCCTGAAAAACAGAGACATTGGAAGAGTTTTATGTGTGTGTAAAAGACCTGTTAAAAACTTTGTAGTCAAAAACAGATACACTTTGAACGTTGTAGCGTCACCACTTTAACAAATGAGTAAAGTAGAATCAGAAAAATAATTAATTGAAAGATTTTTTTTATTAAAAAGTTTTATATCAGAAATCTTTTCAATTACCACATAAATAAACTATATTTTTTTACAATATGAAGTTAATAGACAGCATCTGTTTTAACAGTGTCTAACTTTAAACACCGTTTTGTAAGGCCTATATTGTTTAGGTGGCAAGTTTAATAAGTTTTCCAACTCCAAAGCTTATAGTATTTATAATAGTAATGCAAGTGTTACATTTAGGCCCGTATTAGGGGTACATGCTATCCCCAAACATAAAACTCTGCTTGTTGCACGCTTTATGCGACCATATAGAGCTGCATCTCTTTTTGGCATTCTTAAGTGGAGTTTCGTTGCCTGAGCATCTTTCTGTAATACGGCTTATACGACACTTAATGAACTAGTGAATTTCAGCAGTTACGCAAGCAGCCTCAATTCAACGGGATTGAAGTAATGTGAGAAACGGAGCGGATCTGAGTTCCGTCCCGAACGGACCACGCTGGTGTTTGTATAATCTGACAGCTGCGTCTAATTCACACTTAGATACACTTGAAGGAATCTAGGATTTATACTGACGAGCAAAACAGTCTCTTCACATAAATTCCTAGTTCCTAGACTAGGCAAGATATGTAGTTCAAATGTTGGATAGTCATTATAGCAATTATGTAAGTATAATTTGTAATTCAACAGTGACCTTTTTACATAGCCATTTTATGTCTATTGGGTAACTACTGTTTATACAAGACTCGGTTCCCAGACTCAAACTTCTTGGTTAGTATATTATATTAAAGTATCGTCATTTATCTAGGCTTGTCAGAGATGCTAATTTTCCTTTAATGTCTTAAAACAACTTAAAAAGTGTATGATAAATATGTCATGGCTTTTATGGTGGTTCTACGTTGGTTTAAAGGGTTCTACGATTAATAATATTTTTTTAACCAGAATTTATTGCAGAAATTATTCATATAATATTAACTAACATAATCCGTACCAATATTATAAAATTAAAGTGTATGTCTGTGATTTCAAAATAAATGCCAAAATTTTAATGATGAAAACCAATATTTATACGTTGCCTAGTCACAACCGTTTATAAAAAAAATCTGTCGGTCAGACATTTGTACCATTATAAATCTTTTAAAATTATTATATCACTTATTTCATATTTTTATTGGTGTACAATAAAGAGACGTAACTTTTTTTAACTTTTACCTACAACTGAAAGGTTTTCTTAAGTTTTCGTGTATTTTTTATTTCGATATCTTGCAGGGTATATTTTATTTGAGCGGAGCCAGGTCGCTAGTTATATACCATTTTGATTGAAAAAGGTATTCCCCAGTCAACAACGCAGGTGAACGATACTGCAACAGAGCGATGAGAATTGCTGAATCAAGATAATTATTTGGAAAAGAAACTTTCGTCCATGAAAGAGATATTGGCAATCCTTCGAATTACTTTCACAAAACATGTACTGTCGATGACAGTTAGTATATCTGACATGTAGTTAAGCTACCAATGTGAATGTGTCACGAAAACAATTTCCATCTAACAGCAGCTGTAACTCAATCGGCGCTGAACACCGGTACGTGACAAAAAGCTGGAGAAAATGCACCCATCGGCTTGCGGACCGCGTGGGGTGTTTGTTTCAATGGACAAAATGTTGAGGATCATGCATTAGGGCAGAGTTATGTAAAATGTATAATGAATTATAAAATAATCAGGTTTACAGAACAATACCTTGGACCAACAACATAAAGGTCGACGTGGTTTATTCGTCCAAGAAGTAAAAGCCAGAGAGATAATAATTTAAATTTTTATTTCAAACCGTAGCAATAGTTTTAAATTTTTAAATTATATTACTGCTCAATGTGATATTGTTTTGGGCACTTTATCAGTAGTTTATAATTTAATTGTTTGTTGGTGAATTAAAGAGTAGATAACGAATATTTTTTAATTAAAATCTGTACCCCTATAGGTATAGTAAATTACGTATACCAACCCTATCTAGAAAAAGTTGTGCTACCGGAGACAAGTACTTTCCATACATAATCTTTACATCGTAAATAATCGTTACATTTTACTAATTTCAATAATGTGCTACTAGCAGCATAGCTCTGCATGAACTACGACTAGAACTACATGGGTGTTGCTGACAATATTTTATACAGGGTGTGAAAATTGCAACCGCGCTCGCAACTTTAACAATTTGCTCGCGCGGTGTTCGAATCCGTGCATATTGCTTTTACGTTATTCTATAAGGATTGAGATACTGAGAACAGCATGCAATTGTAAATTGTTCTTGTTTATTTATTACTGTACGAAAATTGCTCTTTTCTACATTGATCGGCGATGCACTGAAGAAAAGCCAGATATTTAGGTCCTTTTAAATCAAGCGCAAATATTTAAGGGTAGGTACAAATACGAGTATGTAAGAGAAACAGAATTAATATAAAATAAAGAAAAATAAAAAAAATTGTTTGAGTGACTTAGTACACAATATGTTATGTTATAATGGTTATATTATAAATAAAAAAAGAAGTGTACTTATTTTAAATACGGTTTGAAAACTTTTGTAAACGATTTACGAACGATGCTGTCAAACACAGACTTAAATTGGGTTAGGTATTAGATACTATTCAAATTACTTTATGAAAATATAAACTTTCTCAATAAATAACATAGAACGTATAATAGAACTGAAATTACTACCTATTAATAGTAACAAAATACCAATTTAATTACCTCAAAGTCAGAAAGCTCATTTTGATAAATCTTTTAGAGTTATTTAGCAAATAAACCAAAGAAATCTCTTTCTAAGTCATGCCGGGCAAAGTTAATACTAAGAGCTAGCTCTTAATTTGAATTATCCGATATTAAATAACATTATTTAAAATATCCATAATCCTGTCTGAAACAAAACTGAGGGAGAAGGTCAGACGAGAAACAATAAAATTGCTTTTGAAACTCAGAAGGGCCACTGGAAACCATATTTTTATAAACCGACCGCTTCTGTGCAAACGAGGGGACATTTTTCTTTTATCCCGCTAATCCTGTGATGTCACAGTCCGCACGTACCTACATTATTAGCATGCGGGGAAACAAATCCAATCTGCCAAACAGGCGGCACCGCCGTAACAAGACATGAGAACTTTGCGAGAGTTGTCACGTATACGCGGATACGAAACTCAGGCGTGTATGAGATACAATACCAGCCTCAAAAATTTTATACTCACCCCTTGCCTGGAGACAATAAGGGTGCTAATCTAACGAGTCGACGGTAAAACAAGTGGTGCGGAATGAGACGCGGTGTTTCTGTTCAACTATTTCTATTCTGCGCAGACATGAATCACTTATGCGAAGCACTGCACGGTCGATGCAGTTGTAGCATATATTCTATTTATTTGATTACAGTTGCTGACAAATTTAATACGCGAATAGCTAATAACACGCCAATAAAATAAACTTTCTCCGAATAATACGTACTCGTACATACGTCAGCAAGGGTAAATTGCAAAATCTTTACAACTGTACTTTACATTTATTACTATTACGGTTGATTTTGCTATGACTGGCTATGCCGTACCCGATCGTCTCGCAGTTTCGTAGATAATAATTATGTGGCGCCTCCTGAGGCATATATACCTATATAGATTCTTCATTTATCGGGTTTGAATTATGAATAAAATCAGTCAGTATTGATTATGAACATCGCAGCCATGAGCAAGTTTTTTATTTTTATATACTTACTTCATTAAAAGTTTATAGGTACATAATTGAATGTAAGCAGACGGGTCCACCACAACACCGCCGAAGAACGACAAAACATACCTAGTTATATGTTAGATTTTCCAATTAATTGTAGTTCCCACTAATCATTTTCGCGGAGCAGGCCAAATATTCTTTCACTCACTCTACTCATATGGTTTACAAAATATGTACCACCGAAAGTTCGTTATTGTACCATTCACTATACTTACCTACTCTACTACCTACTTACTTGTTTTCCTTTGTAATTTGTTTGGAAATAAATAGGCTACATTTAAAATATAATAATCATCATCACGCCCCACACGGTCCTCATGCTGACCAACATACCAACATCATATTTTCATGAATGAAAATAATTGGAATGATGTGTAAGTACGGCTTTTAAATAGCTACCTAAAGTAAAGAAAACTATTAAACTATCCATTATGGAGAGTCAATTTTAATAAGAAAGACAACTTAACACCTCAAGCAAAGGATTCGCGAGATTCATTTTTTTTATTAACATAAGTTTGTATAATGTTTTTTTCCATAAAATTTATTGCCTTTATATTAGCAGAGACCAGTATAAAGGTCTCTGATATTAGGTACTTTTAGTCAAATATCAATGCTATCTGTTTATCGTATCATGTATTATGATGCCGCAATTGCTCTCCTTTCGCTAGTAAACATATAACGACATCTTGTTACCAAACCGTGTACTATAATAACATATAGTAAGCCTCTTTGCCTATTACCTACTCTTGAAATAAATAATATTTGTGGTTTCTCACTAGATAGCGCTATATCAAAAGCCACCTATGGTCTAATGTTTGAATTATTAGAGAATATCAGCAGCACAAATATTATACGACTGAAAACTCAGGAAAGTTACTTTACAAACTTCGTGTTGAGATATTTTGGCACAGTGCTACTAGAGGGCGCTAGACTTTTAACCCTTTCCAATCAAACTTGGTTATGTAGAGTCACGTGTGTGGCGACCTACAATACTACGTAGTATCTACCTGTATAAGCCATACTTTTTTAATCTTTATTAATAATAACTGTATAATTTCATATATACATTATATAATCTTACTCCTATTTCTCATTCAGATAGATTAGATACAACAATAGAGCGCTACTTGCTACGAACCTTTCAGATCTCTCTTCTCTATCCATCTTTCTACATCCATCCAATGACTATTTAAATATCTTTTTTTCCATATATAATAATAATAATAACCATTTATACTATACTATATTTATAATACTAACTATGTACGCGTATTTTTATGTACAAACAAGGATATCTTTCTTAAATAAACTTTAATTCAACACAGCGTTACGAGTAGGTAGGTTAATCAAAATGGTTTGAAACTTGTAGAATCCCTTTTTTTTTTATTTACAACATTTGCTGGTACAGTGTAAAATAAAAATACATCAGCTTTCGCCAGCTGGTTCGGGCTTGCTGATTGGCATTTACCCTAAGGCTGTTCAAATGTAGAACACTTTTAGAATAAGCATCGAAATTGTGAAATATAAGGTAAGTATTCGCAGAAATATAAAACTTTTGTTGACCCCTTTGGGCAAAAAGCGTGAGCGTTTTTTATCAATATAATTTTCATGATTAGTTTTTGAATTCAGCGTTTCTCCGAGTGTAGCGAACCGTAGTATATAGTATAGTAAAAAAATGAAGTTTTATATTATTATCTGTCGCCAAAGTGAGACAGTCGATAAGGTCCTAACAAGTAAAGTTGAAGATAAAGGAAAGTATTTAAAATTCTGGATGCATTCGACTAAACGAACCAACTTTTTACAGACTTTGGCTACTAAAATCTAAGAAGAGGACCGTATGAAGTTAAACATTAAAATATTATTTTTTCAATACATTACAATAAAAACATTCCATTCTTACTTTCAGTTTGGAACAAACATAATTATAATAAATGAAAAATGCAGCTTGTACAGTTTTTCTAATATCTTTCGTTTATAAAATATCATTATTAACGAATTTAAAATAAGACTAATCTACTTGAAAATTTTTCTTGTTTTTTTTACGGCTAACATCTACTCCAATCAACCCCTAATATCGGCAGGAGAAATGTGCCTGTCTTCTCCATGAGAATATCTACAGAACTTCCTTCTGATTAGGTTTGTTTTTTTATTTCTTTGCTTATAAAAATACCTTCATGAAAATATATGAATAACATCAGTCAATAAGTAGATTATCAGATAGAAAAACTATAAAAACTACTTCCACAATATAGAGCACATTTCATGTATTGCGCTACATACCTACATACATTAATAATTATTATTACTTAAGTATGTTTTCTTAATGACGTACTTACGTTCACTTTCTCTATAGTAGTCTACTAGCTGATGCCCGCGACTTCGTCCGCGTGGAATTTGTTTTTCCTTTAAAAATAAAAAAAATAATCTCACGCCTTTCATCCCCGAGGGTGTAGGTAGACGTATTCCATTACTGGATATACCCACATTTCACGAGATACATTGGACCCCTGAACGTGATAGATGGTGAGCCCATCGCCGGACCGGGTCTATTTACACGTGTCTCAGAATTAATTCTGATACCTGCGGGTTTCCTCACGATGTTTTCCTTCACCGTCGAGCTAGTGATAAATATGTACGTAAGTTTTTAAAAAACTCATTGGTACATGCCAGGATTCGAACCCGAGCCTCACTGATTTTCGGCCGGCTCTTTAACCGTAAAGGCTATCACTGCTCTTTTAGGTAAATAATAATAACAATAATAATAATCTTTATTTCAGGCAATATTTACAGGTTCAATATTTAAAGGTTCTTTTAGGTAAAGAGGAACCGATGCTATACGTGAAATAGACTATAGAATACATTACAACGATTATTGTATATAGAGTGGTCAGTCGCTTGCTTGTAAAATAAAAACCGACCAAGTGCGTGTCCGACACGAAGAGTTCCTTATCATAAAATAAAACATTCTATCAAAACAGAGGCAAATCTTTTGTACTTTAATTTTTGTCTTTCTTTTCATTGCGAGTATAGTGAACAATTCTTCTACTTATTGCCATTATTAAAATGGAACAAAAAAACACATTTTTTGTATTTTTTATTTCGTGTTGTAGCGGCAATAGAAATACACATACGAGTAGGTAGGTACTATGCACATTTTTAATGTCTGCCTATTACGGTTCATGAGATACATACAGCTCGCTGAGAGACATATGGACGGACAGACGGACAGCAGCAGCTTAGTAATAGGGTCCTGTTGCACCATTTGGGTACGGAAACCTAAAAACGACAATAATATTTCAATGTTTGCCGAAATAACCGAGAAAGTGGTTATTAAATTTGAAAGAAAATTAATAACTCTCAGGAACGTCTTAACAGTAGTTTACTGTACCGCATCAAAGTGAGCTGCAGTCGAGTCGTAATGCACAATTTAATAACATCGAGCTTGCAGGCGGCGTGTCCTTGCGATTATTACATCCCGAACGCGTTTAGAGATGCCCCAAGCGCGCCACTATAATTAATTCACACCGCTTTCTACGCTATGTACCTACAATGTATTTCTTTTATACGTTCTATATTTAATTTAAAACAATTTGCAAGCGTCTTACATTACATATATTCGCGACTTAGGACAGCTTTTATATATACTTTCACACTGCATATTTATACTTCAAATCTTATCTAGCCGATATCGAATATGTTGACAGATACTAATAAAAAAAAGTAATTGCTATGGATGACCGCCATAAATACTCGAGTTTATCGACTCTTTATTATAAAAGTGTTAATATTTTACTACAATGTTTCAATAAAGTATAACAAGTTGACAGAGCGACAGTAAAAAGTTTATGGCGAACTTCATATGGGTAACGAATGCTATGGGATTACCAGTATAGTAATACTGACGAGCAAAACTAGATTTTTGTATCACATAGCTGTTGCCTGGGATTTCACCCACGTTAGTACCGTTCCCATGGGAAAATTATAGCCCATGGTACTCCCAGAAAAGTTAGCTGCCCAATAGTAAAAGCACTTTTAAAGGTTTTATAATTTTGGCGATACGGAATATGGACATAAAATATAGCCTACAGGTCTCTGATAATGTAGCTTCCAATTGGTGAACAAAGTTCTAAAATCGGTCTATTCTTTTTTTAATTACTTAATTGTTACAAGCATACAAAAATTCAAATCTTTCCTCTTTATAATATTAGTGTAGATGTAGATTTAGATTATTGTAATAATCATTATGCGTAATTAAATATACTTCAACGTTTCATTTTACGTCTTCAAAAAACTATATTTAGCTACCTACACATATTTGCTAGACATCGATATAAAAATCCCGTTAAGTGGGCACTGCACTGTCTCAAGTGACTTATGTTCGGAGTGTTAATTTCACATAGTCTAACAAATTTGCTGGAGGCGTGAAGTGCGCTGCCTCACATGTTTTTAACGGCCCTCTAGTCCTCCACTGAGCGTCATCAAAGAGTTTCTTCCCTGTAAATTAGTACGTATAATCACTGCGACTTCACCTTTTCGCTTCACTATTTATAGCCACAAATTCAGATAAAGAAATTGAATAACTGTGATTTATTTATCAACTTAACAATCACCAAATTCTTCTCCCAGGAAAATACTCGGAAATTGAATCTGAATATAGAAGATATTCATTAATTAGTCTCTTTTTTGACCGCCACTTGCAATATAGGTACCTACATATTTAGATTGGATTCAAAGCTTATTCATAATTAAATTGTTTAATTTTTGTTAAAAAGATAAGGAATATAATGATGAATGAGTTTTGAAGTTTTTATTTACCACATAATTAGACGTAGAACTTACATTTACATTACAGAAATTCAGTATAGTCCTTTTATACTTGGGACAATTCTATTTAGGTAATAGATTATATTTGTCCCAAGTATAAAAGGACTTTACTGAATTTCTGTAATGTAAATGTAAGTTTTACGTTCCCGTGGGAAACATACATCAGGAGGAACGTTATCGGGACCTTGGAATGTTACGGCAGTGGACGCCGAGGTCTCGTCTCATCATGCGTTCTCAAATACTACCAGTTAATGAATTACACACGCCGATGCTAAGGGTGCTACCACACCAATGGTTCGATAGTCGATCAATGGGTAGAATGGATAATCCTCAATATAACTATTGGGAATACACATATTGTTGTTTGGCTCAGACGTAGTCGGGTCAAAAAGGCCGACAGACATCACTGCGTTTGCGCCTTCGTAACACTACTGGCCAACGGGTATTCGTCGATCAACCAAAGCTACCATACCAGCAATCGATCGACGTCTCCCTGTCTCTGCAATGTGAGGCGAAGTCAGTCAAATGAGTGGGTGACCATCAAGATGCCATCACACATGTCCCGATTTTCCTACAGGCAATCTTACTTCGGTGAATTGAGAAAGATGGCCATTTTAACACTATTTCACTCATATGTTATGAAAGACTCATACCTCAGAATTGTGATATTGTGGTTTGATGATTTGAATCCTTATACTTTGTTAAACCCTAGCTAAACAAACCAGACGCAACATTGTTAAGACCACTATTTCGTACAAGCTGTGTGTTTATGTAATATCGATATGATAGAGCGCCCAGTCGTGAATTACTCAATTCCCTCCCTCGCGATAGTCAGCTCGTCATTAACATATTCATACACTGCCTTATGTATTTCTGGAGCCAGACCATAACAGCCTTTGTAGCGCTGTAAAATAAAATATTTACTAAAATTGTGGTCGCATGTGTAAAGATGCTCTGTAGGATATCTATCGAGATAGTTTACATACCTTATTCGGTGGAAAATATAGCCATAAAGATGTTATTTTGACACCTATTTTGAACCTAAGTAATAGTCTGAATAGAAGTCATATTTGCGTGGAGTGGCAGTAAAGTTAGAGCAAATATTTTTGAAAAGCGGTCGGTTGCGTGTTCCTGCGGCGTTGTAACCGTAGAACTGAATAAGTAAATGCCCGGAATAAATCAAGTTAATTGCACCGAAGCACCTCCTATGAACCAGCAGCCCTCAAGTACAGTTTTCGATAGAGTAGTTCCGTTCACTTCCGAATCCTATCTGTCTTGCAAGGTCTTTTACCGGCTATTTTTAAACACTATTTTTAAACGGTCATGTGGAAAGTCATGAACATGATCTTGAAACATGAAAAAAAATTATTTAGTTTCTGTTTTAGGTTATCAAAGAAACATGAAGGGTTAAAGAAGAAGAAGAGATGTGCACATTGTTTCTTATTTAGTATAAGTACATAAATTTTTAAATGATCAGTAACTACATTACATAATCAGTCATTAGGTCTGTCGTTACTTAATTAACCATTTGGTCTTGTTTTGTCTCTGTTCGTCTTCCAACCATTAAATAAATAAACAAACATGTATTAATTTTTTTTTAAATGGTTGAGTTTAAAAATGCACTAAAAAGATTTATTTATTTATTAAAAACATTACCCTCCTTATGATGCAGTCAGTTAAAAATGATATTTTGTAGCAACTCTTCGTAAATTAAAACCATTGTCTGATTGCAACCAAGGAATACGCTAACATTACAATATACATACCTATACATAACCTGCCTGTTGGCTCAGTTGGTAGTGGCCTTCTGAGACAGAGGTCACGGGTTCGATCCCCGCGGCCAACATTTGTGTGCATGAACATGTCTGTTAACTTCACGTCTGGGTGTTTAATAATTTTTATGTATGTTTATGAGTTGTTTAGTACCTATAGTACAGGCTCTACCTTGTTTAGGACTTAATAACCGTGTGTGAATTGTGTTCTATGATTGATTATTATTATTATTATACGTACAGAACAACAGTACAAAAAACATTAGATACCCTCTGGTGGGTACAAAACAACGTCCATGACTTGTCTACGATATTCAGAACAAGATGAACGACGTAAAAGTGCATTAGTAAATTATTTGTAACACAAATCAGTCTGAGATGCACAAGCAAAACCACTACCCGAAACTTTAAATTGCTCAAAACGTGGAGATGTAATAAAAAACCGGATCGATATCGATCCGAGTTCAAACGTGCCAAACTGCGCCGAAAATCCTAAACTTGCCAAGTTGAAAACTAATAATGTAACAACTAAACAGCACACTGAGAGAGGAACAAAAACTTACGCTCTCCGCTCTCCCAACTAGCTACACTCCGTCGCATTCCTCAGACACGATATAAACTATTTCATTATATAGCAATAGGTCATATTACACTAACTCTAGCAGCAACTCGTGCCTTTTTGTGTAAATTTTTTATCAAATCTAGATAGGTAATCTTACTTTGTCATAGTTTTAGGATACTAATCAAATAATGACCTATATATAACAATTCCCAATTTCATAATATCTATATAATAAAATATATTTAAGACAACTTAATATGAGGGGTGTTTGTAACAGCAACAGAAACCAAAACAATCATTTTTAGTATTTTCGACTCTCTGTCCTTATGTATGTATGCGTACCATGACAAAACTACTACATGAAATTAGATGCTGTTATAACAGTTGTATTGCTGTAGGTCTAACTTAAAATCGAAAATGTTTCATATTGATACGCCGCCTAGAAGCCGAGTTATCTAATAATGGAGTGTTTTTTTAACTGGGTCAGCAGGTATGAGGCCGAATTCGCAGGCACAAGCTAGTTAAATAATATAAGTAGAAGAAGCTGTACAAGCTTTACATCTTATTTTCATTCTAATAAAAACTGCTGGAAAAGCACCAGCAAATAAAATTATGAGACGAATGAGAGCAAAACGCGAGTTGATTTTAATATATGTGCGTTTTGCAGAGAATCGCATTTCTGCCTGTTAAAAACGCTGGTATGCTCCCCGAAGCTTGAAATTACATGCTAAAGGGAAACTACAACATTTTGCAAGAAATTTGAAAGTTATCTGATGATAGCGTAGTGAATAAAGTTAGAATTTAAAATATTATTAACTTCTAAGTATATTATTTACACGTACATGTTTGACTTTAATATTCGATGAAATAATGCAAAAATGACATAATTTTTAATCGGTTCCCGCTGTCTGTACGCTCAGATCTTTTAAACTACGGTACGGATTTTGATGCGGTTTTCACTAATGGAAAGAGCGATAAATGAGAAAGGTTATCGTAAATCATAAAACCGAAGCTATGCGAGGGCGGGTCGTTAGTACCTACCATAATAAACGAGATCAGTTTCAAGACTCTTTACAGTAACTGTATGTACTCGTAAAGGGGAAATTGTCGTTTAATGAAAAATCTATTATTGTAGAAGATAACTAGAGCTCTTTTTATAAAAGATAAGAACATTGTTACTAACGCAATAGGGTCTAAGTTGCCTGAATAAATTAATTATATTATTGATAGGTAGTTATATTAAACGGCATAGCGGCGGGTGAGGCCACGAACCAGCGTGGTGCGATCGGTTAGAAAAGACTTCTGCAAGATGACAACGGCAACTCAGCGCCCCGTCTCTTTGTGCTGTTATAAGGGATACTTATATATTTATAACCTTACTCACTTGAATACTTTTTAATGGTATCCCTAAAATCAGGCATACCATTGAAAAGTATTCAACTGAGAAACACCATCGTGAGCATCGCTAACTGGCCTCGTTATTCGCCCTGCCGTGGCGCGTTGCCGCGTTGTTGCCGATCAATGCAAATTAAGCTTTAGAAACATTATCTACACTATCTACACTAATAGAGGAAAGTTTTGTTTGTTTGTTTAACGACTGATTTTTCAATCGTCAGATAAACTTTATCTGGAGAATATATTGATGCTGTCACTCTCTCACACAATAGAAAGGAAAAGTGACAGGTGATGTTTATTCTTCAGATAACTTTTAACTGACTATTGAAAAATCAGCCCTTAATTAAATAGGCTCTGAAACTACTGGACAGATTAAAAAACTTCTTTTATCAATGGAAAGCTACATTGTCAAGAAGTAACATAGGCTATATTTTATTCCCGTATTCCTACGGACGGGAACTACTCGGGTAAAACCGCGCGGAACAGCTAGTCTTCTATATTGGTATAATTGTCAAAGGATCAATAGCTATCCAGAGAGGGAATGCGGCCAGTCTTCTGGGTACTGTACCACATGGTTCCTCTTAGGAGGATATTTTTTATCTGTAATTATTGTAAATGAATGTATATTTTCTTTGTAAATAAATATAAAATAAACCGTATAACAACACAGATTTTTTCATTAAGTGAAAACAAAGTCTGTATATCTACTTGTACGTTGAGTATCTCAGTCTCCGTTTGTCGATGAGTTTTCAAATCAAGCTGTACCATTTTTTAGGTATATTTGTCCATTATTTATTACGGTGGTCCATCTCTCACTCGTTTATTCTAATCGCTGCGTGTCAACATCAAGTTGACAGTTTCGAATTTCACTCTTGGGAGCGGTGTTTTAGATCGAGTGTTTTTTTTCAGGTAAGGAGACAAATGGTGTTGGAAAGGAGAAAAATATTTTCTGATTTAGGACTGAAATAAATGTCTAATTAGTAATCACTAATGAAAAATAAATATTTCCAGGTACTGAATCCTTCTGCCAACCACCTGTAGGATAAGGCATAAGTATTTATTTTCTTTCTAAACACACTTTCTTAATGGAATAAACTTTTTTAGAGGGGCATGGTTCGTACTGAATTAGGTATATACTAGAAAAAAAAATTTATTCCAATATTATTTTCTATGCATTTGTAGAAACTGTGGATACAAAAATACATTTAATTTACTAACACACATATATCATACACAATAATACAATATTGTAACGCTTTTTTCTCATTTCTTATGTTCAGACATTATACCTATCGATAGATTATTGGTTGATGGAGAAGGTGGCGATGACGAAATTTACGAGCCTTTGGGGGCTTAGCATCTCGTCCGAGCCGATTGATTAATAGCCAACACCTAAGGCCAAGATCGGATAATCTCCTTTCAAACATAAACGTAACGTATAGTGTTGTAGTTAGTGCAATGTTTTAAGGTTATTTTACTTACCATTTGATGCATTGTTTGGGATAGTTGTTACAGAAGAGAATATAACTAATGTTACGGATTGATGTATATTTTTAATGTGTTTCCTTTTTACGAAAAATTAATTAGCATTATTAGCTTACTATGGAAACCGTACTATTATTGATCTTTATTTAAGAAATTATATATTATAGAAATTTGGTTACACAAAACTTAATTACAATGCATCATAATTTTTTTTTATATTAATACACTAATTGGGGTGTGTGAGGAATTACGTTTATTCTGTGACGGAGTATAAGTCTTTCTTCAAAGTTCATAATCTTTTGCCTTATGCATATCACATTAAACATTAGTTTATTTATACTTTATTTTCCATTGTTCTTACTCCTAAATCATCCAAGTCAAATATAGGTCAATTACAATACATAGGTACAAAAGTGATATCACTAATACCACTAGTCAAAAATGCCACCCGAGACGTACCAGCAGCAAAGGAGCCCATGACACACATCGCGTTGCCGCGTTGTATGGCAATGGATAACCTTTGCAGCAGGTAAGCCCCGGAGCGAGGGTCACAGCCCCTCTCACGAAGCCGACGGCCAATCTCTTTAATAAAATCCAAAGCCTCTGTTCCCCAGCAGCCCGTCGTTTCGCAAGCAAGTGGCACAAAGCAATAATTTTCTTCTAAGGCCGAGTATTTCTCGTGCTTTTTGACGGCTGCGAACTCAGCAGCGGCCCCGGCCGACAGCGCCGTGCGGCTGAGGTAAGAGGCAGCGAAGGTGTTAACGCACGTGGCGTCCCACAATAAACACCTTCCTCTCTGCCACGGCACCAGGGTCAAACCGTCTGGCCTTTTGCCATCGGATCGGCTAAGACCCGGGGGCTCCATCAAGGATGGAATGTTGGCCGAGACCAAGGCCCTCCGGGTGATGTCATTAAGAGCATGGTGGCGAGGGAACCTTCCCAAATAACGACAGCAGCTCAATGCATGATGACCAGTTGCTTCAACCATGGAGCCGCAAATGCATTGATGTGGTTGGCATACATCGCAGCCCAGGCGGAGAGCAACCGCCACACGCAAGGAGTCGCCGTCGAGAAGAGTTCCCATGTGCGGACATGGTAATGCCTGCAACCAGGCGCCTGACTCTGATTTTGACACCGCCCTGAGTCTAGCCAGATCCGTGCCTGCCGCCGCGCCTATAAGACGATCCAGGGTGTCCTTTGTCCCTACCTCATCCCACATCCGCTGCACTTTGGGTACAACAGCGTTCGGGAAGAGAGTAGTCCATTCCGCCAGCGCCTCAGCTACAAAGGGCAGGGGCCCGCCTCCATGGGAAAATAAAATATCAGAGACGAGATCCGCAACCCCGTGCGTCGAGGCTAGGAAAGCCGGAACACTGACATCCCTCACGCGTCGCACCCCCAGTCCTCCGCATCGTATGGGGAGCGATGCCTGACTCCACTGGTCATTGCTAAGTGAAACATTTAGTATCGTTTCAACTGTATCTTTTAAACTGGCATCAAAGGAAGCAACGGTATTTGGATACAGCCATGTTGGAGCCGTCCTCAAAAGATACATTATTTTAGGGGCTGCGAAGCACATCCTCAACAAGACCAGGGCAACATGCGCGGAGACACTTCTCAAACGATCCCGAGCGAGGAGAAGGAGACGTCTTCTAGCTTCAATAGCATCCGGTATAGCCTCTGGGAATATAGGCGAACCCAAGAGGCTAAAAGTTTTAGGGGATAGTTCCTTCAGCCCGAGCAGAATAGAACTGAAGGTAGAAAAGAAAGGGCAAGCTGCAGGGCCGCAGGGGAACAGCTCGCACTTAGAAGCATTTATCTCCAGACCTAGCTCCCTAAGGCGGGGAAGCAACGTTAGCAGGTCTTGTTTCACGTCCTCTGGCTTTCCCCCTATTGTGCCATCATCTAGGTACCATATATTAAGCGGAGATTTTAAATCAGAGATTGCTTTATGGATAGCTAGGCTGAAGACGAGTGGACCGAGTGGGTCCCCCTGCTGCGCTCCCACTTGTGAAATGATTAAAGATTTTTCATAGAATAGGTTAGAAGGACAGTGATAAACTTGATGGAGAAAAGGATATAATGATGGAATATTCTCCCTCACCTCACCCAGGAGCACGTCTCTCTCCACGCTGTTAAATGCGTTTCGAATGTCCAGTTTGATGACAACGCAGTCCGAGTTCTGAGATTCGGCAGTGAAGGCACGCGTTGCATGTATCGCCGCTTCGCACCCCTTTTGAGACCCGAACCCCAACTGGTGTGGCTGCAAGTATGACGTCATGTCCTCCCTGACAGCTTTACATCCCACTTTAGCCGCCAACCGGCGAAAAACGCTTCCAACAGCGATAGGCCTAATGCCCCCGTCTTTTTTTGATAAGGCGCATAAAGTAGCCCCATACATGTATGGACAAACTTCGGGATTTAATTGCCCACTAAGTAAAAAGTTTGTCAAACGCACCAAGGCCTCTAGCAAACGCTGCCCATTATCGCCAGCAGAGCTCGAAGTCAGCTCCTTTAAATGAGCTGGTCGAACTCCATCCAAACCCGCAGCCGAACCGTTGTAAAAACTGCCCAGTGCCTGGGCAACGTCTTCAACACAATTCAACGTTTTCACATTAAACTCCTCAATCTAATCTAACCGCATTTTATAATTTACGTACAAGATAATTAGCACAAATCAAACAAGCCCAACATTAATTTATTGCAAAATGGCAAACATTCGCTTAATTAGCTGGTGGCATGAAAACCGCCAAATTAAGCGGTGCAAACTTTAGTATCGTTCATTCTGTTATAAATACAGTTACACAGACAATAAACAAACTTTTGCGATACCTACTTGACCTTGTTAATATTACCGTCACCATAAAGAGGTTTTATAGAGACCATTTAAATGTTTCTTATCAAAAACTGTATAACTTTGTTTTATAATTTTGAAGAATTTAGATTTTATGATTAAGATGAGTTATAATATTTACAAAACAGTTTTTTTACTGTCATTCATCAATTAGGAAATTCGAAAAGTAAAATATGCGTTTCATAAATTCAAATGCTGCAACTCTACACTCTAAACTCAACTCTACATGCTTGGGTATAATAAGTTTATACATAACCTTCCAGCAGAAAAAAGAATCAAAATCGGATGCATGGTTTAGAAGAAGTGATTGCACCAACAGACGGACGTGGATAGCGATGTTTTATACTATTTAAGGATTAGAGAGAATGCTGATCTGTTGGTTTAAAACTACGCATACTAATATATTATTTGTAACAAATCCTGACGTAGTCATTATCCAACTTATAAGGAAGTAAAATAAGAAATGTCTCAGATCACATGTAATACTACAAACATGTGATCTGAGGCTTTTTTATTTACTTCTCGAGGTGTGTATAAAGGCGTCAAATTTGTTTAGCGCAGCGGGCCGATTTCCGCCCGGAGAGATGGAAAATATATTTTTTACTTCTCATGCTCTAAGAGTACGCCAATATAGCCCTACGAAGCGGGACTAAAGTGACCACTTTAGTCCCTAGGGAGTAAAAAGTAATTAGTTTTTTAATTTCCTTAATGAGATGTAGACAAACTCAAACATCCAGTAAATATCTGTGGAGTGTGGGCCATCTTCATTGTAAAAATGTTGAGTTTTAGTTCCATGGTTTTTCCGCATAGAACGTGGCGCCATATTGTGTTTTAAATTGTTAATCTGTAAAGAGATTTAAATCTCTTTGTTAATCAATTTCAGAATTTTTGTCGAGTGTATTTTTTCGGTTTTTAATAAATTTGTACTAAATTGTCAATTTTTCTCGCACTTAAAGTGCAGTACAGTTTGCACCTCGAGACTAAACGCCAACTTAATATACCCTCGGTTTTATTGACTCCCTCGCACCTCTGGTATATTATGGCTTTGTTTAGTTCCTCGATATAAAATAATTTGTCAACGGAAAGGTTATTTCTCGTTTTAACTCGTTTATCATTAACCACCGCAAATATTTGGGTACTTCAAAATTAAATATAGGTAGGTCAAATGGCTATGAACCGAAATTTCAAGAAAACAATAATGCGAAGACCGCGTATTGCCTCTACAACAGTCTACAACGAGTTCACGAGTCAGGCGACCGCCATTGTTTCCAAAAGCTCACTTAAACGCGATGCGGGTAATGGCGCGAGGATATTCTGAATTTTGCCGGTTTATCCCTTCTCCTTTATGCACTTCTGCATATTCAGCTGCTCTTTTTAGGAAATTTATTAGATTTACCTATTTTTATTTTTAGAATTGTTAAATTCCTATTGAAGTACCTATTGAATATTGATGATTAATATTGTTAGTTCATTTCGGATTATGTTTTTCACGCGTATCTCGGTAGGTATGTACGTATGTTTTAATCTTTATAAACTCAAAGCATTCCAACGGTTGGATGGATTTTAATATATGAGATGTATTAGTAAATCCATCTATATAAATAAAATGAGAAACTGACTGACTGATTGGTGATATATCAACGCACAGCCTAAAACGCTTGGTCTAGAGACTTGAAATTTTGCACATAGATAGCTTATACAGTTTAGGCATCCACTAAGAAAGGATTTTGCAAAATTCAACCGCTAAGGCGGTGAAATAAACGTGCGCGAGCGAAGGCGCGGCCAAAAGCTAGTATCATATATTCTTGGAGTCGATACATTTTCTTCATCCGTCTTTCGTTAGAAGAATCGTAAATTGGCTGAATTAATATATTCAATTCAGAAAGTTCAAACTTTGATTACTGTAGTCTTTTCAGTGTTTTTGTTGAACTTAGTTCTTATTTTTGTAGTCTTTTTATCTGCATCCTTTTTTGGAATTTTTAACTTTATATTGTTATGAACAATTAATCTACGTCGTACTGTTCTGGTTTTTGTTTTTTTTTATATTGGGTTGGGTAGATTACTGTCTGGGTATTAGGTGTAATAGATATAGGAAAATCGAAAATCAAATACTGGATGTTTTTTTTTACCGTCTGGAAAAAAATTGACGTATTAGGTATCTAGAGCCGAAGTTATACACGCGAGTAATTGTTAAATATAGTCATGTTTAATGCAATTTACAAAATCTAGAAAACTACGCACAGTAGGTACTACGCGCAGCTGGCGGTTGTAGGTAGATTGCGCATAAATGGAAGCTACGAGCCTGTTTCTTTTTAAAATACTATTTTAAATATTTCAGTGTGTATTATTGACTACCATTGAGTAATGTACATTAGTTTAAGAAAGAAAAAAAATTTTTGAGAAAAAAAATTTTTAAGTAACATTGCCAAATGAATCTATTACACTTACCTATCACACCACATTTTTTTCAGACGGAAAAAAAAGGCACCCTGTATATACACAAGACTTACTTAGAAACATACACATTTTATTTTAATATTTCAGACTTATTCCTTATTCGTAGATTTCAGACTATAAAATATTATATTAAATACACCAGAAAATAATACCTAACTACTTATATTAACCAATGCAATTTATTTTTCTGGATCATCGGCAAAAATTGTCGAGACAAGCACTCGCGGGTCTCGCTGAATCCCGCAAGAGTTGACTTAATCATAAGAACGGGCCGCGAAAATCGCTCCGGCTCAAACGAGCCCCCTGGGAGGAGTCGAGCGATCGGCCTCTTTTTGCTTTCTTTCCCTGGATCCGGCTGCAAACTTGCCGGATTACTGAGGACTTACGATCTTACGCTGTGAACTCACCCCTTTAAAGTGTTGCTGCATTTTTTATTCACCTGCTTAAAAACAATTTTTAGGATACAACTTCAGAGATTTTTGTGTAAAATAAAGCTTAAATTTAAGAAACAATATTGAAGCTTTTTAAGTAATAATATAGTATTCAATAAAAATATTTTTAAATGATCGGGGTGATTTCTGGAACAACGGAACCGATTTAAAAAAATCTTTCTATAACAGGAAGTTACGTTATCCTTGTTGAACATTTCTGCTATAGTATTTTGATAAAGCAAAGCTAGAATAGTATGCTAGTTGTGTGATTTAGAGCAGATTTTTCAATCGTCAGATAAACTTTATCTGGAGAATATATTGATGCTGTTACTCACTGACACAATAGAAAGGAAAAGTGACAGGTGATATTTATTCTTCAGATAACTTTTAACTGATTATTGAAAAATCAGCCCTAAGTCAGTTAGCTATCATCAAAATACATAAACCTAACGATATAGGTACACATATATTTAGCTGTCAGTTGTCATTAATATCTTGTTACATACGACACCAAACAAATAGGTGTACACTTAATAATGATTGAATGTTTACAGAACAGCCTATCTGCGTATTATTTAATAAACTGAATTTTAAACTTTATGCCGGAGCACCTTAAAGTTCAAAATATTGTGATGGAATACTTAAAATTTGATACTGTAAATAGCAGTCTGGAGGGTGTAAGGGTATTAACGCTGGCTTATGGCAGTGTATTAATTTTGAACCGTAGTAACTTTGGCGGTGACAGAACTAAGACACCGACACATAATTCACTTTGTAACGCAAATGAAACTAGCGCTTAATTTACTGTTATAATTTAGCGAATTCCTTTGGAGTCCAAAACGTTGTATGAAGTCTGGTAGACCGGCTTTGCATACGGTGAAACGGATTGAGGTGATTAAGAAGTGCCAGTCTCAGTGCCCATAATTAACAATATAATTAATGTACATAAAAACATTTTCTCTCATCACATTTACGAAATGAAATACTTAGACATTTTCCAACCCATTCGGAGATAAGGCGTAGGTGCATATTTATTTATGTAAGCTTTATATCATTTGTTGACTTCTATAAAGAAAGCTTATAAAGTTGTCTCAATTTATTTTTCGCTATTCAACTAGATATGAACGAGCAACAGCACGTGAAATTGCAAACAAAAAGAGGGAAGAGAAAATCACACGGAGCGTAGCATCACGGGCCGACTCGGTTCGCGAACTACATTACACTTTACATAAAAACATCGTGTTGAACGACAACGGGGCATCAACTTTCCCAGCGAAGACATAAGCGAAATTGAATTACACATATTGAAAAAGAAATGTGTAGCTCCTTGGTAGGCGTGGTTTGGTGTTAAGACTCCTCCTACCCTACGAGGCGCGCATCGCATGGAACGCAGCGCGGCTGCGGATCGCCGGCAAGCCGCGCGACCGCGCCGCGTGGCCGGCAGTCGCGGCGGCCAGTCAGTGCGCGCCCAATCTCGCGACAGGCCTGTGTTGCGCCTTTCTACAACTTTCTAATTTCGACTGCGACGAGCTTAGTTCCCGCTTGTCTAACTTCCCGACCGAATATAGACGGAACTCTCGAGTGTACTTGAGCAAAATTCAATATAACTTCGTCGGACAAACTTGAAAAGTGAGATGAAGGAAATTAAATGAATAAACAATAAATTTGTTAATTATAACCTGGCGGGATTTAAGTGAACAACTTTTTAGTGTACCGTGAACAGGATGTTACAGTCTTTGTTGTGAATTTTGTTGTGAGCTATGTTTGGCAGATGATTATTTAATCCTAGGTAATATAAATAATACATACTGTACATGCACTATCTTTAGTTTGTTTATAATTTTATATAAGATCTACTTAAATAAATTTCAGCAGCTACTGTTTTATTAAAAAACATCAAAACGGTGAAAACGTTCCGGCGCTTACAATTATTTATAGGAATATCGGAAAGTGTAACTTTCCTATTAAATTCTCAAGACATATTTAATAAAGGCGCACTCTGTGAAAACTAATAACCTGTGCTAATAACGTAACGTAACTACGATCTGCTAACTAGTATCAAAGGCGTAGATCCGAAGGAAGCATTAAAACATCGCTGTAATGAGTAGTGAGTTTGTAGTAATCAAGTTTGATTATTAAAGGCTCATATAAATAGTTTTCCATTACCCGTTAGGAAACCTTATCTTATCGTGTTATGTTAAAAACTATTTATTTATAGCTATTTTGTTGCAAAATATATATATATCAATTAATAATTTATATTAGCTTTTCACTTGCGAAATAGCAAATCAGATTTGAAGCATCTGCATTGAGCTTTGGTTTATGATTGAGTTTGGATTAACTTTGTCGTGACTTTTTCAAAGTCAGTCACACTTCATCAGTTGCCGTTGAAGTATGAAGGACGTAGGGAAGGACTTGCAGGAGTATTAAAGACCCAAAATGGCGCCGTCCGCGCATAGAGAGCAGAGATAGAGAAAAAATAAAAATAAAAATGTATTTTCATCTCTCCGGGCGCTGGGCTAAACGAAGTTGCCGCTTTCGGCCTCCGTCAAGCAGAAAAAAAGTATACTCACCTCGGGAAATACAAATACGAAAACCCAGATCACATGCTTGTCTGAGACATTTCTTATTTTACTTCCCTTGGTATGTAATATACTATTATTTTCTGTAATTGAAAATTATTAACTTATAAAAGTCAATAGTGTCATAACAAGGCACTCTAAACTCGTCGAGGTAAACAGGTATTTATTTATTTATTATTGTTTATCATTGCTAAATGATACGGCGCCAAATTAGATATATCGTACGTACCATAATAAAACTTAGGTGGTACAGTTGCTGATTGGATACATTTTTTTATTGGAATAACTGGAATATAATAGAGAGGTGTTCATTAATTCTAACCTCGCCAATTGTGAATGTATATTTAAAGTTCATCAATCATTTGACTTACTAAAACTAAGGTACAAATTTTAACATCGACATAACTACCTACATAAAATGTGTGTTCTTATTTTTATGTATACCAGTCGTTCAGTTCAATGTTCCGGTTACAAGCCTAAAAGGAAGATAAGGTTTCGCTCCCAAAAGGATTGAGGAAAGTGTATACCAGCGAAAGATATAAAAATACGTAAACTTAACATTGTAATTTGTATTACATCCATCTATCTATTTAAATAAAAATATATGGCTAAATGATTGGTTTCTAAAAAGCATGCAGTTGTTACATAAAGCATAGTTATTTTTATTGGAAACTAGCGGTTCTGCGCGGTTTCACCTGCGTACTTCCCGTTCCCGTGGGCATACGGGGATAAAATATTATAGCCTATGTGTTATTTTGATGTATAAGCTATTTAGCTGTAAATTTTCATCAAAATCCGTTCATAAATTTTTGCGTGGAAGAGGAACAAACATCCATACATCCATCCATACAAACTTTCGCATTTATAATACTAGCAGCGCCCCGCGGTTTCACCCGCGTAGTTGCCGTTCCCGTGGGAATACGGGGATAAAATATAGCCTATGTGTTATTTTGATGTATAAGCTACATAACTGTAAAGTTTCATCAAAATCCGTTCAGTAGTTTTTGCGTGAAAGAGGAACAAACATCTATCCAGACATCCAGACATCCATACATCCAGACATCCATCCATACAAACTTTCGCATTGATAATATTAGTAGGATTCGTAGGATAGCCTACTCGTATGTTACAGTAGCTTTCCATTGGTAAAAGAATTTTTAAAATCGGTCCAGTAGTTTTTGAGTTTATTCCTTACAAACATACAATAATACAAATCTTTGCTCTTTATAATATTAGTCTACATATTTAGTACTTAATCCTACTAATATTATAAACGCGAAAGTTTGTATGGATGTCTGGATGTCTGGATGGATGTTTGTTCCTCTTTCACGCAAAAACTACCAAACGGATTGTGATGAAACTTTACAGTTATATAGCTTACTAGCAGCGGCCCGCGGTTTCACCTGCGTAGTTCCCGTTCCCGTGGGAATACGGGGATAAAATATAGCCTATGTGTTATTCTGATGTATCCTACTAATATTATAAACGCGAAAGTTTGTTTGGATGGATGTCTGGATGTATGGATGTCTGGATGTATGGATGTCTGGATGTATGGATGTCTGGATGTATGGATGTCTGGATGTATGGATGTCTGGATGTATGGATGTCTGGATGTATGGATGTCTGGATGTATGGATGTCTGGATGGATGTTTGTTCCTCTTTCACGCAAAAACTACCGAACCGATATTGATGAAACTTTACAGTTATATAGCTTATACATCAGAATAACACATAGGCTATATTTTACGCCCTTATTCCCACGGGAACGGGAACTACGCGGGTGAAACCGAGGGGCGCTGCGTTGGGGGGCGTTGTAAATATATGCGAGTCTAAGTTGAAACCATTTTATTTTTACTATAAACACAAAACTGGACCCCGTACCACCCGTGATAATCAGTCAAGCACCGTGCGGTTCCAATGCGCGACAGCAGAGCAATTAAATATCAATTGTGTCTCATTTTTTTGGCTTAAACAGTATTTTTTAGTATTGCTATCTTCGTACCAGGACGTTCTTATAAAGCAAGCTTGTTTTAATATTGTTTTGTGTCAAATCAAATAACTTTCATTATTTAAGCTTGTTTAGGAACACTGTGCAAAAGTGACCACGCTAATTGAAAATGAGGCTACATCTCGTTATGGAATATACATATATGAGACAATCATTCATTCTTTTTGTTTACTATGTAGGAATAAAACAACATTGTTATAAGTGGTCGTGGTACGAATCTTAGTAATGTGGTTTTAAGATTGAAACAAAATGTTCTTGAAATATTATAGTTTTTTAAGAGGTGCAGGTAGAATGGAAAATGGAAATGTTTTTAGTGCTAAAATACACTAAGTACATACACGTACTATTATGTATATAGGTGAACTCAGTGCAACTGTATTTTTTATGAATAACTAGCGACCCGCCCCGGCTTCGCACGGGTGCAATGCTTATAAGAATTTTCTTTGCTATAACCCTCACGGAGCCCGAGACCTTTCCAACGAATGCAAAACCGTGGAAATCGGTTCGTGCGTTTTGGAGTTATAGCGTCAGGAAGGAAAACCCGACTTATTTTTATATAGTAGATATATGCAGTACCTTGGTAATGTAGGTAATACATATTTATATTTACTTTTAACGAAGGGCTTTCACAGCGTTCTAGGTATTTTCCTTCTTACTTGATTTTTACGGCTATTTTAAAGAAACTTCTGCAAGCAAAATAGATTTTTTATCTTTATTTACTGGAAGTGCTATTTATGTGACAGGACTTGTTTTGAATGTATTAAATTACCGTACACTTGCCAGAAGTAATAAATTTAAAAACGCTATTACAACGCGTAACGGAAAAAGCGCAATTCCTCATACACCCCAATTAGTATGTTAATATAAAAAAAATATGATGCAGTCGAACTTTATTTGTTTCTAACCAATTTTCTTAAATATCGATTAATAATAGCACGATTTCCATAGAAAGCACTAAATTCAGCTACGATAATTCATTTTTTTGAAAAATTTAACACATATTAAAAATAGCTGAAATCGAATAATTAGTCGATACAGAACAAACTAATTTCAGGAATTGCGCTTATTCTGTTACATGTTGTATAATGTGATACTAAGTTTCATAAGAACAGTGATGTTTAGTTGTATATTTATTTGGTGGGAAATTTATTTTTTAATCTAGTAAAATTATAACTCATTTCACAGTTTAAAACGGGTACTTGCGAGTACATAATTATATACTCACTTAATCTCACGCCTTTTCCACGCTTTAACTACAAATTTATAAAATAATTAAGGAGGGTTGATTTTTCTTAAGGATAAAACTTAATACCTACATAATATTCTAACCCGAAAACCTAATGAGATTGTAGCAAACTGTAAGTAACAATATACTTATTGTATAACACATTACATAATTTAAAAAAACATCCATTTAACGTAACGTGCGAGCCTTACGTTACGCTAAGGAGCCAGAACTCAATTAAATAAAACTATTTTGTTTAAATGAATAATATTGTTTTGTTAAATCATAACATTCCTGAGAATTTGTTAAATCATAACATTCCTGCGAATCCCACATACACTTGGCTGGTTTTTCCATATTAAAAAGAGTCGCCTTTCTAAGGATAAAGCAAAAATAAGGAAAAGGATTTTTGAAATTAACAAAAAATGCGAGCACGTTTGGACTCGGAGAGAATTTATGCTGACTCGGTTATCATAACATTAATTTTTATAAAACACCCTATGTAAAGAGTCAATAGATTTTTTATGTTCCTCATTAACTTAAAAGCATCTTGAAAGCTTAACAAGAAGCTTCGTCAGTTTTATATAAAATGAGGACCAACATAATTTAATCTTCCATTCACTTTCTGTATGAATTTCTGTGTACGGAAAAATTTTAGGAGCTTTAATGAAAGTGTTCAGATTTATAACTTTTTTGGCTCTAACATTTTTGAACAGGACAAATTATTTTAATCAGATTTTTAGATTAACCTTCAATTAAAGCTTCAAATTCACATAATTAAAAAAAAATACAATATTGAAATCGTATATCCAGTTTTAAAATCAAATAATAGAATTTTTAAATTTTTTTTTTTTTTTTTAGAAGAATAAGAAGACTAGAAGACTTAACAAAATTATCGAAAACTATTTCAATTGTGAATCTTGGTACCCACTCTACTTTTAATGATGAATATTTAATATTAAAAAATAAAAAAAACTCACGCTTTTTATCCCCGATTTAGGCAGAGGTACATTTCAGGAAAAACTCACATTTCACCAGTATAATCTTTGAACCCCTTAACGTGGTGAGCCCATCGCCGGACCGGGTCTGTTACACATGCCGCATAATAAAATTATCCTAATAATATTTCAACTAAATTACAATAAAGCACCTAATTTTGTGAAATCATAAGGTTTCATTTAAGCATAAGCTTACCAGTATATTTTTGTTTTTTACACTTATCTACACAGTACACTAATACACACACCGGCACAATTAGCGGAACAGAAAAAAAAAGGAGAAAAAAGAGGGAATTTAGAACAATGAATGTAATTTTTAAACAATATATTATTTAAAATGAAACAACAATTAAATTAACATGTTTTGACATTCATTTGTAACACCATACTTAAAATTTTATAAAAATAAAAATTAAATTAAACAAAATGCATTTTTCTTCGATTTTTAATTATAGAGAAACAGCAGAAAATTCAAGATTTTCCAAAGTTTAACAACAATTTCAATGACTGTTCAATATCGAGTGTTTCCTCCTCGTGCTCTGATGAGGGTTTCCATCCGTCTGGGCATGCTGCGGATGATGTTATCAATGGTTTCTTGGGGCAACCTCTGCCATTCTTCAAGTAATGCGTTTCGCAACTCGTTGAGATTATTGGGAGGGGGCATTCTTGACTTTACACTCCTCTTTAGCAAGTCCCAGACGTGTTCTATAGGGTTCATATCGGGGGACCGTGCTGGCCACTCCATCACCGTTATACCAACATGGTTTAGGTATGTCTGTACTGTGCGAGCACTGTGAGCCCGAGCATTATCCTGCATTAGAATGAAGTTGTTACCAATAAAGGGGGCAAATGGCACAACATGTTCTTCTAAAATCTCCCTGATATACCGATCAGCATTCAGATTCCCGCCATCGACCACTACTAACTCCGTACGAGCTCCTAAACATATTCCTCCCCAGACCATAATTGAACCGCCGCCATATGCAACTGTATTTTCAAAATTAGACTGGATATACCGTTCTCCTTTGCGTCTCCATACTCGCTGCCTTCCATCCATTTGATTTAACATAACTCTGCATTCATCAGTAAAAAGAACCTGTCCCCAGTCGTCGAAGTCCCAATCACGATGTTCACGACCAAAGTGTAGACGGTTTGTGCGATGATGTCTCTCAAGTTTTGGGGCTTTGGCGGGCACATACGAGCCTATACCCACTTCTTCGAATCTTCTACGAACTGTCCGCTCACTCATCCTTACTGCTCGTACCTCTTCCAGTAAATTTCGAGCCTGCACCGCCGTTAGTCTCGTGTTCCGTCGGACTTGAAGTTGGAGAAAACGGTCATCCCTCCTTGAAGTACACCTTTTCCGGCCTTGTCCTCTCCTTCTCACTAGAGCATTCGTCAATCTGTATCGTTGGATGCTACGATAAATCGTTGATAACGATCGACGAAGGCTTCTGGCAATCGATCTGTAGGTTTGACCATTTCTCCTCATTTGATCTGCCCTAATGATTTCTGATGGCGTTAAATCAGGCATAATTAGATGCTCGTAAATTATCAATATGCGAAAAAACTCAAAAGCCTCAAAAACTGCAATTCAAAGCTTTTCAAATGGAATTCACGAACCTTCTAAAAACGGACAAGCGGTGGAAAAAATGAATCAATGAAAATTAAAACAAAAGAATGAAAAAAAGGGCAGTCGCTTAGTATTCCATTTTTAAATTAAAACCCAAATTTAAAAAAAGCTTGTTTAGCCGGCCAGTAACACGCAAAAATGCGTAAATACTCCCTTTTTTTTCTGTTCCGCTAATTGTGCCGGTGTGTGTATTATAAAGAAGAAAGATTTGTTTGATTGTTTGAATTGAATAGGCTCCGAAACTACTGCACCGATTTGAAAAAATACAAATACAAATATTTTATTGTGTGTCACAGATTTCACATGAAGGTCTTACAATAAGGTTTGTGAGGAAGTATGTTGTGACGCCCTGCAAGGTCACAGCAATATTTGAAGGGCTTTTTTATAAAGTAAATACTTACAAGATTAGGGAGAATTACAATAAAATAACACTTACATACTATAATATGTTTGCCAAACCTATATTGAATGCTCTTTTCTAATTTATTCTAGTTACATACATACAATGTATAAAATTTTTACTTATTCTAGGTTATCTTCCAGGAATTCGGAAATGTTATAATAACTTTTTTTTATTAAAAATTCTTAAGTAGAAAGCTACATTATCAGGGAGTAACTTAGGCTAGATTTTATTTCCGTATTCCCACAGGAACGGGAATGACGAGGGTGAAACAGCGCGGAACAGCTAGTGTTTTACATGATATCTGAACCAAATAAAATAAAGTCGTAGCATTGTTTTTTTTTTTCATATCTTTATATCTGTACAGTGGGATTTCCTTTAAAAGTTATTTATTGACGTCAAATATGCAAATTATATTGATTCAACCCTAATATCAACATAGGCTTCCATTATGATATCTCAAACGTTGCTGAAGATATTGTCGGGTTAATTGTGAAGCGAGTTCTAAAGCTAACACACAAACGGGGATGTTTGTTGATTATTATTAAATATTACCTATTACACAATACGTAAATTTAACTATGTTAAATAATACTTTAAAACGTCATTGTTAATTGATTGTGTAATTATGAACCAACAACCATCAAAATTTTCCGTTAAAATAAATCTCTGCGCAGCGGACGCCTATGAGCGGCAGATGTAATAAAAATCAATTACAAGCTAAACGCTGATAAAACTAATTTTATTCGAATGCTTATCTTAATAGTGTGAGAAATACACTTAACTGGATTTGTAGGCACGAGTGAGGCCACGTTTCCTGAACAGTGAGTAATTTAAAGACGGCAACCGCTGATATCTGCGGGCGCATCCATTACACTCCAACAACGGGGTAGAAGTGTGCCATAAATTATAAGGAGGAATACTTATTCGCTGATTTATATTGAGCTGTAAATTTCAGTGTGTATAAGGCCAGTTATAATATAGTCGACTGTTAATAGCCACTTACTTTATCCGATGGAAACAACGTCCTCGGTTTTGTCTAGCAAACACATTAATGGTTTAACTTTACTCTGTAGTACTCGCTTCTCACTGCAAAGCAAGCCTAGTGAAACAGTAAACATGTACTATAAGAAAAAAAAACTTTACGAATTGTTTTTTAGCACTGGTAGGTTATAACTAGTCGAACCTTTGACACATACCTCAATGATAGAAAAAGTTTACAAATTAGTTTCTTGAATTACCTATTTGGTAAACAATAAAAAAATATGTAATCGAGATTATTTCTAAAAATGAGATTCTTCCTGTTAAAGCCGAAGCCCATGAGAACTATCGTAATGAAAATTTCAGAAACATTGTTAGTAATAGATACAACGCTAGGCGGGTTAGATTTAAAATATATTTGCTTCCTAAAGTTAAAAACTATTAAGTTATAAATAAACTACGGGCAAAGAACGAATCAGTTTCTGTTACCTAAGTTGTTCAATGGACTTTTTAAGACAAGAGCAAAAATTTAAAACGGCGCTATATGAAAATACTGTATAAGTATGTAAGGGACCACTCTTTAAAGTACACCAATAAAAATATTTAATAAGTCTACAATGGGCGGTCTTATCGCTTTAAGCGATTTCTATAGAATGTTTAAAATAACTGATATGCAGTTTGGCGAGTATTTTCAAGCTTCAACGTGTAGTGCTTTTTGTATATATATAAATAAACAAATATCGCAGTCAGTTTTATAAAAAAAAATCAGCAATGACATGCCTACAAATGCATCAGCTACGCTTTTAAATTTAAAATCTGTGCTTTCAAAAACTTGAAGCTACAAATATTTTAATATGACGTAATTCCTAGGTGAAACATATAGGTAAGAGTGTAATTTTTACAACTTGGGTAACGAGTTTTCCATACTATAGGTAACACGTTGTTTTACACAACTATGTATTTTTAGTTTCCAAAAAGTAGTCCTAATTTTTGAAAGTTAATATTTATATTGATGCCACCTCTTTCTAAAATCAAACCAGTTTAAACTTCAAACAGCTTCAGAATAAAATGGATGTGATTGACAGACCAACAGGCACTGAGATGAATCTACAAATGTTTAGTTTTCTCCAAATTTAGTACGGAACATGTAGGTACTAGAAGTTTTGTTCAAAAACAAAAATCAATTAGAAATAAAATTATCTGATAATTAGATACTGCATATATTGAAACCACAACTAATAATATAATTTACACGAACTAATAAACTAATTCCAATAATGTAGAGTTTTACCTCTAGCTAAAAAGCGATAAAACTTGCCAATTCAATTGATCTTGTGCCGATACTCCCGATGCCTATGATGGAACAGTTCAATCCCATTTATCTGGTGAATAAATCACTCCTATATACAGTAGAGCAGCTCATTCACTCCAATCAACTGAAATAAAACATTAGCTGCTTTTAAAAACTTCACAAAGTCGGTAGCTCTCCCACTGTCTGCCCGTCGAAAATCAATAGCTGACCAATGTGTGCCTATCATTTTGACATCTAGAATTTCGAGCGTGGCTTACGGCAACAACTATCCTCGTCATGGGCCAGGATAGGCCTTGTGGGAGTTAGTTGTTTAAAAATTATTGTTATTATTATTTATTATATGATCGACATACCGTATGATGTAAAAAGAAGTGCGTGTCAGACTCGTATACCGAGGACCTTTTCTAGAGTATGAATATGAATAGTATCGTTATGCATAGTGCATTATCATGGAAAGTTTATTTTTTTGAACCGCGTCACTAAACTTGTAAAAGATTTTTGCTTTAATTTTGAGCTAAAATTAAACTACAGTTGATAGCATACGAAGTTGCTGAACTACGAGTAAGCATGTTTAGATGGGGAGGGCTGCTCTATCAGAGTTCCTTTTTTATCACTGGTATGCAACCCCAAAAATTTATACAACTTTGAATTAATGCATTAAAATTATTTATTTAAGAAAACAAATTGACAATGTTTACCTGAAACTATAATCTAAATTACTTCAACTTGATCAACAAGTATTCTCATTTCCAACGTAATTAGGGATTCTACTAAGTACAAAATAAAAGAAGCAGTAAACATTTGATGTTCTGAAAAATATCAAAATGGAACCAACACAAACAACCAATGGAACAACAAAATTTTAGTTAAAACTCCTGTTTATGTTTATTAATTTATTTATTTAACTTCATGTATTAAGAAAATGTACACATGCCGAACTTAATGCCTAAAGGCATTATCTACGAGTCAACCATCAGGCTAGACAGAAATAATCTATACATAAATTCTAGAATTTATTGTAATGAAATTCGCTCACGCACACTATGACCAGTCCTCTAAATTGAAAATGTTCGTCTATATCGTCGATATGCGTGGCAAATGTGTGACGTGCCAGTTTTTGTGCGACATGTTACACCCGCTATTCATTAGGCCCGCTCTGCTGTCCATGTCGGCATTAATTACAGGGGGCTGCTGACGTATGACACAAGAGGACTCAATGGTTGATGGAACTACTATTATTTTGGACAAGATTTTTTATGGTATTTCGGTGCCACGAAGTGATCCTCAAATGTGAACTGAAGACTGCTATCTCACCTTTTATCCTCGATTTTATAAAGAAAAAATAACTAACTGACTCAACAATCAACGCACAACCAAAAAGCTCTAGAGACTTGAAAGTTGATTTCTTTTATGACTTAGGTTAAATTCCAACGGAAACGGAAAAAAATGGGATCCGCAAGGGCAAAGTCGCTGGGCGCCTTCTAGTTAAATATTAAAAAAAAAACTGAATATACGTACTGAAAAAAAGCCTGTAATGTGCATAACAAATTATTCTATGAATATGATATATTTTATTCTCCTCTTTCAAAATTTTTGAACGAAATCTCTCATAAAATTTTATAATTTTTATTCCAATTTAACTTTTAGTTTTTTTTTTGTTTTCTACTTTGTTTGTATACCTACTTAGTATTTCCATTCACACTCTATGTATAGTATAATAGTGGAAACTTTACTGGTTGTATTCGTAATTACTTATGTTAGATTAATTTGTGTTATTAGATTAACTGTTTGTTTCTTAAATAAACAATAAATCACCTTGAAAATCCGTCAAACCGTTCAGACTAATTATTTGATGCGCCAATGAAATTATATATATTATTATACAAATTACATAATATATTATTATACTAATACATAATTGGGTAAAAAATAATTAGGATGTAGCCAAAGCGGAGCTTTATAAGCATTTAGAAAAATGGTTGATGATCCATTCAATCAGATATTAGTTGTTCACTAAACAATTAGATAAATAAAGCATTTGCTATAGAACGGCCTGCGTTTAGGAGCGGACGTCCTGAAACTGAGATGATGAAGCTGTTCCTAGAATGGGACTGATGCAAATTTTAATCCGCAACAGAATTCATTGAAAGCAGATGCAGCTACAACTAGATCTAAAATTCAATCGATATACCAATTATATGCCGATACTGATTATGGAATACACTACTATTTTCTATGTACTAATCACTTTAATGTGCGGTAGAATCAGGGATCCGGGCCACGAGCGGTCGCAAGCTGATTACGCCAGTTTATAATTGCCGCTCTTACAAATGAGTCCAAATTGCAAACTCGTCGATGCCGAAATGTTTTCGGTTGATCGTTCATTAATTTGTGTATATTGTGTCCGTTCAGACTTTTGGCTGATTAAAGCGGTACTCCATCAGCATTGGCTGATTTTTCTGTTTAACTTTCAACTTGTACTTACATGTATGTCCGCGAACATTAAAAATGTACGATAAATTAAAGAAGAAAGATAACTTACCAAATTTACTATGTTTCTTGTAGGAGCTAACATTTTTTAAATTAAGAACAATAATAATAAAACTAACAAAAAATTGCTACCCCTTATCCCCAAAGGAATCGGCACCGGCAGAGGCATTAAAATCTCTGAAATAAATTTTCGTTCTTACTAAATTTTTACCATAGCATTTTTGGAACCCTTATATATGACTGCTTAACCCATCCTGCAAACGGTTGCTGGGTTGCTGTTACACATACATGTCTCAAACAAATTCGAGGGCCTGCGGGTTTTCTCTATACAAATCAAATACAAAAATTTCGGTAGGTAAAAAAAATACACTTAGAAACGTCAATCAATAATCTAATCATTTAACAAGGGCACAGACTTAACTCTTCCATGGAGTTTGGCTGAATGTAAACAGTAGCGTATCTCCACTAAAACTCTAACGAGACCGTGTCTGTACATAAAATATTTTTTGAAAATTTTAGTGGTAGCGTAGATAGTCATAGATTTAGATATAAAAACACTATTTTTTTAAATTTTAATGAAAATATCTTATTCCCACGGGAAAATGTAAAAACTGGTTAAAAATAGAAATACGTACTACACCTAGAAACTTGAAATATGGTATGTACGTATAGGTGTCTTATATGTATATGTGGTGGTTTTCGGATATTCCTACGGGAACGGGAATAAATCGGACCCGCGCGGGCAACACCGGGGGGCAACCTCTATTTGAAATAAAAGCTTACTTTTCTGGGAGTAAAATGGGCTATAATTTTCCTACTGGAACGGGACTAACAGAAGTGAAACTTCGAGACGCTGCTAGTAATAATAGATAAGTAGGTATGTATAATAATTGGTATCTACATAAGTCAAGAATTTCGATTTTCCAGCATAAAACACTGTTTTAGATCCCCCTTTACTTTAATGAAACGCAGTCATGCGAAACGACCCTAAAAACTTGGTTACTGGTAAACTATTTGCAACGCTTGCAAATTGAAATAATTTACCATGTCCTGTCGCATAAGTTAAAGCTCGACTTACGAGCGGGCACCATATTACACAGATATACTCCGTATTACTGGTTCTCAAACTTACAGAATTTGAAAATTTTGTATGCGCCTTTACTATGATTTTTTTATGTGCTTTCAATTGCCTAGAGAGAATACAGAAAATGTGATTGTCAGGTTATTGCATTTTATCTTCATATAAGTGAAAATTCTAACTCATAATCAAATTATGTTAATATGTACTAAAACTTCGTTGTTTGAATATTGACACTGGTTCTTCAGAAAAAAAAACCAGTTTTTTTTACAAGCTTTTATTTAGTTTCACCTGTCCCGTTGTCTGTAATTAAATTTTACAAGTTAAATTTGACCCACTTCCCGGTTACCGATTGAACTGAAATTTTACATACATTTGTAAATCGCATGACAATGCAATATTATGATAACATGGTGCTGATCTGATGATGGAGCTGGAAGGTGGACATAGGAACTTCGCAATGAAACGACACAACCTCATCTAGTTTGGGCTCTTTTGAATTGTCTTAATGAGTAGTTTGGTGTTGATGGTAACCAGGGTCTGATGATGTAGCTGGAAGATGGCCATAGGAACTCAGTAGTTAAACGACATAATCACTTCGAGTGTGGGCTCGTTTGATTCGTCTTGATGAGTACTTTGGTACTAGATGGTAACCAGTGTCTGCAGACATCATCATCATCATCTCCATCATCATGATGATGGAGCTATAAGGTTGCCATAGGAACCATAACTAATTGATATATAAAGTTATTAAAATTAAAAATAATACTTAAAAGTTCAAAATAAAGTGATCAATCATTTTTTTATAAATTACGTTGTGATGAAACACTAAAGAACATTTAGCCCAAGTAGCAAACAAGAATAATGATTAAATCTTACATATCTAAACTTTATCTAAAATAAGAATAAGCTAAATTTAAAAAGACCCAGTTTAGTAATTTTAATCTTAAAAACTAAATCGTTTTAAGCTACCGCTACTTTAGCAAGTCAAGAATACCTAAGACCTAGTTAAGTATTTTAAAAACTATTTAGTTTTAAAGATGTCTACAAATAAGTCTAACGATGTGTTTTTTACTCAACTCAGATTATTTGAAGGCTCATTTAAGATTAAATGGTATAATTTAAGTATTAGTTTAGAATCGCAAAGTAAAAATTGATTTTGTAGAAAAACTTAAGATGATTGGTAACACCAAGCTCTATGAATTGGGTCACTTAAGATATTTGTATTCTTTTTTTATTAAATTTAATCAAGTTTAAGTGAAAATAAGTTTAACGGGACGTTTTTAACAAACTAGAACCAATTGAAGATCGATGAAATAAAAATAAATAAAAGATCTGGTGGTTTTCGTCGGCGTGTTCTGAAATATAAAAATATATCGTCCAATTATGTGCGACCAAGTCCTTCAAACGGCAGTGCGACGAGTGAGACTTCGTTATCATTATTACCAAGTACTGTAGATCACGAGAAAGGAGAAGATGACGCTCAAAATTTGGAAAACGAAGTAGCGGAGGACAGCGATGATTGTACTGAATCGGAATCGAAAGCTGATATTGATTTTAATTTTAGAGAGCAGTTAAGAAACTGGTGTATTGATCAATTTATGGTTTGTTTTAAACACAGGACAGGATATACAGAATAAATATATCATGAGTATTATAAACTTGATGGTTATTCTTTCATAAACATTTACCGTAAATTGGATGACAACTTGCATTCATTAAATCAAACTAAAGATTTTATAAAGCAGTATTAAGTAGCACTACACTAATTCGGTTTTTAGTACAAGTTAAGTATAATATCTCTAAACCGGTACTACTCCAAATGCAATTTGCCTATACTTTATATAAAATAACCTTACAAAATCAGTATCGTCTAAAGTCATACTTCGCTAAGAATAATAAGACTTAACGCCATTTTACTTTTAATAAATGAAATAAAATTGAAAAATTCCGACACAAATTTATAAAAAATAATGTATATTGTAGTTAGATTTTTGTAATTGCAATAACAATTGCATTTATATCTCAAACATTTACAGAAAAGTAGTATTCTGCGCTGTATGTAAGCAAATTTTTTATTTAGCAACCTAATATTCCTATTTTTTATTGCTCTTTTTCCAGTATTTGGTAAACCCGTCTGCTTCATAGCACTTTCAATTAATTTGACACGATAAACAATCATGCGTTATAGTTTTTGAATACCTGTAGGGACATTAAACGGTCATTTCTAAACGTAATAAATAGTTATGTAATCGCCATTTTGATAAAACTTCAATGAATTCTCTTGTTAGTAAAGGAGTTCGCCATGTTTTCTTAAATACAATTCAACTAACAACTACAATTAACAACAACCGATATCTACACATCATGCTTCTCTTTGGAGCTTATTTCAATCCCATGCACTTTTCATTCTACTTATTTTCCACTAGCGCACCTCTACGATCTTAGACGATCGAAGAAGACTTATTACGGTCTTCAAAAAGCTACGTCTCTCCGCTGATATCAGTACACAGATGATGGTATATCTTTCCCTGTGTCAATCCCTAATAGCCTACTGCATTCCGGTCTGGGGTGGAGCTGCAAAAACAACAATAATACAATTGGAGAGAGCACAAAGGGCTGTTCTGAAAGTTATGTTGTCCAAACCATATAGGTATCCAACTATTGACCTATTTTCTGATGCCAAAGTACTTACAGTGAGGCAGCTCTATGTGCTTCAATCTATTGTACGTCGTCATTCTACAGTTCCATTTCAAATCTCGACTGATACTAATACACGCAGGAAAGCCCATCCATATTGCAATGTTTCTTACAGAACTGATTTTGCAAGTCGTCAGTATTACCTTTCAAGTCTATTTTTATACAATAGGGTTAATGCTCTTCTTGATATTCAATCACAGAATAAATACAACTGCAAAAAGAAAATAAAGCAATGGCTGCTAGAATTAGATTATTACCAGACTGAAGACCTTCTGAACAAAAACTATAAATTTCCATAGTTACAGAAACTCCGTCATATAAAAACACCCACATTTTCCCACACCTACACACACACACACATACATACACACACATACACCTCCCAAACACAAATAATTGTCTCATTTACTTTTATTTTAATTGTAAGTAATAGGTCCCTGTGTCCTTTTTCAGTAGAGTACGGAGGAACACTGACTCTCAAAACACAGGTTATCCTAGCTTGAGAGTCAGTTGTCACCTTTGTGTTTGCTACCTATACAGTGTTTATTATTATGTTATGTGTTAGTAGCTTTAAGTTTTGAGACAATAAATTATTATTATTATTATTATTACGATCATAGAGAGTATTTTGTCTAGGATCAGTAAATAAACGACAATTTATCAATCAAATTAATCACATTTATTGTGGAGATACCAGCAACTCGTCGGTGGAGATGGGCTGCTGTTTACATTCATGGACGAGTTTAGAGTGCCTTGTTATTACATTAGACGATTGACATTTCTAAGTGTAGGTACTTTTTGTCTTTTTGTAGCTTCAGAATTTTTTTTTGTTTTTCTAATTTACTTGAAAATATTGAGAACCCTGTTTTTGCAACGCGATAATGCGGCCCCAAGCGCGCACGCAGCCGGAAACGAAAACGCATAATGCGGCGGCGGCGCATTAATTACAACTACCGCCGCGATCGCTTCGCAATCGCCTGTTATCGCTCCCCGCCGTTTCGGGACCAATTTATCATTGCCAAGTTGTATTATCGATTATTGCCCTTGTATCCTTTCGCCTACTAAATATTATTGTACTTATCCGATAGTTTCGAATTTTATACTCGTGGGTACTGTGAAAAGAGTAAAATGCTTAGGTTAGTATCTACTTAATATCTTATTTTATTATACTTTTATTTTTTATATATTTATTATTTTTTATTTCTTATACTTTTATTATAAGAGCAGTGATAGCCCGGAGGGTTAAAGAGCCGGCCGAAAATCAGTTAGGCTCGGGTTCGAATCCTGGCATGTACCAATGAGTTTTTCAAAAACTTACGTACATATTTATCACTAGCTCGACGGTGAAGGAAAACATCGTGAGGAAACCCGCAGGTCTCAGAATTAATTCTGAGACATGTGTAAACAGACCAGGGGGTCGATTTTTGAATCTCACCAAGTGACTAATTCTCAGATGTAAGTGATTTCCGAAAGTTCGTATTTTTGATACTCGTCGGTGACTTACATTTGTCATACCTACCTATGATATCGATTTACGAGTGCCCCTACCCACTCGTAATTGAAATCACCATGCGATTGTTTTTGACAGTTGACGTATGTGACATCTGCCAAAAGTGCCAAAGTAATAAGTAGTATGTTTTTCGGAAGAATTAGCAGCGGGGCTCGATTGTGATATTTTGTGATTGCGACGTTTTATTGAAAACAACGTGTGACTTTCAAAAATACGGCTTTTGGCAAATGGTGACATAAAAGTCATCGGTGATTTTGATATCACCAGTGAGATTCAAAAATCGCACTCCCGGTCCGGCGATGGGCTCACCACCTATCACGTTTAGGGGTCCAATATATCTCGTGAAATGTGGGTATATTCAGTAATGGAATACCTCTGCCTACCCCCTCGGGGATAAAAAAAAAGTCGTGAGATTATATTATTATTATTATTCTTATGAATCTCTTTGATATCCTGATAGCTCTTTTGGAGGTGAACCCGCTTGTCATGCATACCAAATGCATACCATAAAATGTTTCAAAACATCGTAAGGAAACCCACTGTCCGTCACTTATAGGAGCCTCAAAAATAAGGTTAGGACTTCCAGAAATATAGGAAACCATATTGAGGAAAAGACGTGGGTGTATCTTTATCATTTACTCTTATGAATATACTAAATACATCATTTGATGAGATCAGATTTAGTAAGTATGTAGGTATGCTGTTAAAATATCTCACTGATGTAGGTATCTACCAAAATAGAATACCAAATTCCAAAGTAAGAAACAGCAATATTATTAATTTTACATGCACACATGCCAAAACGGGGCTTTAGATACTCCATCATGAAATGAAATCAGGTTAACAGCGTACTACGTATACTTGTAAAAAAAGGAGAACTCGAAGGTACATAGCATAACTGGATGAGCAGAAAATATTCCCTGGAACCGCAAAAAAAAAAGAAGTAGGTAATTAAAAATTTAAATAAATAATATAATTTTATAAACGTTGTTAATGCTTATACATATACTACATTAAAACCCACATTACCTCAAAATATTTTAAACTGTAGAATTTAAATTTAAAATTTATTTATACCTACCCCATATACAAGAAGCAAATCAACTACTTAAAAATATCTTAATCCTCATACCTACTATGGTGATAAGTAAACAAACGTGTTGTTAACGTTAGTCCGTACCTACAAACAATTAAATTAAAATAGCATTTGTGTTCTCGAATTCGCGATTGTTTATTTTCTTACATACCAAACCTAAATACGAATTTAAAAATTACCAGATACAAAAATATTTTTTGCCACTCCTATCATACTTTAATTTAAGGGGATGCGCACACCAAAACGATGCCGGTATTTGCACGCTGCGAGCGTATCTTTGATATCAAATTCTTTTAGAACAGACCACACGTAGCCGCCCCCACATTCACTCATAATTTAGACAACGTTCGACTCGACTGTTTCTACGAAACGAGAATAAAAATACGAGGATTTCATTTCTTTATATGATAATACATGTTTGCAAAATAAGATAGAACTCCGAAGAGTAGGACTTCAACGAATAATACTAAAAAAACTAGGTACCTACCTATAGGTCCTACTACAGTCGAATTGAAAACTTGTTCCTTTTTGGAAGTCAGTTAAAAAAAATCACAATCGGTTGGCGTGATATTGAGTTACAGAGTTACCTACTCGTCCATTTGTCGCGCACATACTTAATGCAAATTTAAGACTTATATGGTCTTCTCAATCATGGATGCCATTGTGAAAACTGGACCAAATTAAAATGGGACCCGGGAAGCACCAGCTTTCAAATTTTAATGAAGCATCATCAAAATCGGTTCACCCAAGTCGAAAGTTGTGAGGTAACAAACATAAAAAAAACATACAGTCGAATTGATTACCTTCTTCTTTTTTGAAGTCGGTTGAATATGGATATGCCCTGCTGGAAGTGAGCCCTATCTCTTTCGATTCCTAATTAGGGCATATCATACGCCAAAATCTTACGCATTCATAGATCAACGATAAAGAAAAACAACGTGAGGAAAGCAGGCCCCATATTGGTTCTGCTCTGTCTGAGGCATGTGTAACATCACCTGACAAGCACGTAAGGGTTAGCAAAAAACACTATTCAAAATTCCGTATTTTCATAAGGATACAGGAGGAGGTTATCAATTGGGTAGTTGACAGCATCGAAATTAAATTGCGAGTAGTCATACATTAAAAAGATTATACCAAAACACCTCAAAATATGTATTTCGATTTTCAATTTACAATTATAGCAAATTTAAAAATAATAAAACAATCAAAAAAAGTGCTGCAATTGAGTACTACAAACTATGACGTCACGGTTTGCTATTTCAGTACATTTTCCAAAGTAAAATTTCGTTTTGACAGATCGTAAAAAGTAACTGATTTGACTAGGTAGGACACAACCCTATTCGATTGTATGTTTTTTTATGTTAAATATAAAAACTCAGAACTTTCGACTGGGTGTACCAATTTTGATGTTTTGTTTTTATTTGAAAGCTGTTTCTTCTCGTGTGATCCCATTTTAATTTGGTTTGGTTCCAGTTTTGATAAGTAGTATAAGTCTTATAACTACCTATCAAAACTGAAGAAAGCTATATAAGGCTTAAATTTGCATTAAGTATGTGCGCGATAAATGGACGAATAACTCAATATCACTCCAACCGACTTAAAAAGGAGGAGGTTCTCAAGTCGTCTGTATTTTTTTTTGGGTTTTTTGTTGAAGTCGGGTTTTTACTCTTCAGAGTTCTATGTTATATAATTTATTTTACTTAATCACTCAAAATCCAAAATCGTTTATTTTCTATAAGTATTAAATATACACTTAGAAACGTCAATATTTTATAATAACAAGGCACTCTAAACTCGTCCATGAAGATTGGCTAAATGCAAACAGCAGCCCATCTCCACCGACGAGTTGCTGGTGCCGAATGCAGTCGTACCTACAGTTTAGTATATAAATAAAGTTTTCTTTTGTCAAATGTACGATTTTTCTTCGCAGATCGTTGCACCGTGCATCAACGTTGAACCAAAAATATGTCAAGATCAGTATGGTTGAAACTAAATAGAGGCGGTAGATGGCAGCACGTTGCGGTGACGTGCTGAGACAGCATGGCAGCGGGCGCGCAGGCGCGAGGTGGAGAACCCCTCGCGCGCCTTCTTGTCCTTGCCATTTTGCACGTAAATTTCATTGGTAAGATATTTTGATTCCATTTTAAGCATATTCTTTCTGTTTCCTTGGTTAACACTATTAGCCTGCGCAGACGACGGACTTTGTCTCCGTATTTTTTTGTCCGCCAAAATAGAACGCTTACAACTGTATCGAGTAACGCACACGAGGGATTAAAAGTATGACAAGTACCGACGGGCGGTACAGGACAAAAAGAGACGGACATATTTTTTTTACGATTCGGGGGACTTTGTCCTCCGGGGACAAAGTCCGTCGTCTGCGCAGGCTATATTTGTTAACATTATTTGATCTCCATTTAAAAACAAAGAATATACCTACTGATACACACTTGACTCTATTCATAACCAACAGTTAAGTCGTAGGTAGGCAAGTATACTGGGAAGGATCCTTCGGAAATCATATACCTACTTGTAACTCCTACTAAACATTCACTTTTTAAAACAGAATTGGAAAAATAACTTTTGACCACAAATCCGCAAAAAACTTACTTATTATGCATTATTTTTGTAGCGTAGCAGAATAAAAAAAGAGATCGACTATGTGTACTAATTGAATAGTGTCATATAATGTTAAAGTTATAAAGATGATGCGTATATGCTTTAACTTTGCAGAATGAGTCATGGAAGAGGGGAAGTATGAAAGTAAATGCAAGCGTTCTGCGTTCGATGTTATGAGAGAAGGTGAAAAAGTACAATAAGATCACTGTCGGAGTTTGAGTATTTATTGAGAATCAAGTTTATAAGAGAGTGTGTATAAGTGCGATATTGAGAGCTGATTACTGATGCTGCACTCCTTCATAAAGAGTCAGAAATGTATCTTAAAAAACTCTCACGGCATGATAGGGTGTTGGTTCACTCGATGTATAAATAGCTCTGAGAGTTACGTATTGCAAAAAAAGCATAAGAGTGGAATATATGCAGTAAAAATTTGCTTGTCAAGAATCATTAGTGTAGTACAAATGAGAAATATTGTAATCCAAGAACGTTGTGGCTGTAAAGTGGATATACTGACCAGGATCGCGAAAATAATTCTGAGTTATTTGGACATATTAAGCAGATCTATGAAAGGCGTGTAACGAGGCTAAAAGAGGTTGTAAGTGTTCGAGTAGGTATAGGGTGACGTAAGCAATCAAATCGGCAATGTTAAATGGTACTTAATAAGAGCCAGAAAAAGAGTATCCCAAACCAGCCAGTATGAGTCGATTGATGGATGTGGACAAAGCACGAGAAACAAACTACTGCAATAATTACGAATTATTTACGAATTTAGTATCCAACGACACTAGCGCGGTGTCGCTTTTATTATGGCACCTGTCACTTGGTCCAACGATTGGTCCGAAGTAACTGCCGGAATAAATTTGAGAACCGAAGTTACCCTGGTTCGTAGCAGGGGCGGACTGTTTGTCACTGCCTACCTCGGTATGAGCAAATCAAACCAAATCATCAAGTCCTCTTATTGAAAGTCATTGCGACTCCACCACTTCTGTAGGTTCTAGGCGTAGGAGCCATAGTGTCTTCGTAGATATTTATACCTTGTTGGCTTAGGTGAATGCTGTACTCAAGATTAGTACAAGTAAGTTGAGGTAATCTGTTTGTCTAGGCCAGGACGCTTGGGTGCCTAAACTCGGGGACAGGACCACATAACACGTTGCCTACATTTACGACGTTTGCTCGGTCCGCGCCCAGAGTTTTGCAGTCGAGTCGGTCTCATTTTACAAAGTGCAAGCTTTCACAACGTTTGCGTGAATTCCTGTATGACACTGTAGTACTTGTGGCCTCTAGATAGTAGTACGACTTCATAAATGTAAACATTGCACGTTGGTATTTTAACATCAGAGTTTCCAGAGTTTAGCACAAACTATGTGAATTTTAAACAGCTCTTTTTACCCGTCTGAGAAAAGAGGAGTTCACTGTTTTTCAGGTGTATTTATATACTCGTAAGTCTGTTTTTTTGGCCTAAAAAGGTTTTCAAATTTTAATAAAAGAGGTGTCTTTACAATTGTAGTTGAGGAAGTGCTACTGGGCGAGTAATCCTAGCCACCATAATGCATAAGAATTATTATAATGCTGTTTTAACCCACTGTACCAATTTTTAATACTTTTTAGATCTTATCCGCGTACTCGCGTTTTTGTCTTTTTATTAATGTAGTTGCAAAGAATATACAATATCTAACAGAATAAGCGCAATCCCTGAAATTAGTTTTTTTTAGTAGGTATCGACTACATAATTTATTTCAGTTATTTTTAATATGTTTTAAATTTATCCGAAAAATTAATTATCATACCTGAATTTAGGGCTTACTATGGAAACAGTACTATTATTGCTCTTTATTTAAGAAATTTGGTTAGACAAGACTAAATTACGAATGCATCATATTTAAAAAATATATATATACTAATTGGCATTGCGGACCCACCGTACCACCGGCCATACCCCTCTGGTGGTATGGTGGGACTTAACCATACCACCGTATTGGGGTGTATGAGGAATTGCGCTTATTCTGTGACGCGTTGTATAATAGTACTAACATAGTAGTTGCTCGTGTATGTGCCTTAGTTTGTTAAAGACTATTTAACGTTTAAGTTTCAGTCTCAAATAAATATTATGTAAGTAAATGTCGATTAAAAGCTTAGAGTACGTAAGAGACGTACAAAAAAGCGAGACATTTGCAAATGAATTTTTGAAGCAATTCATTCGACGATAATAAAAACGTGAAAGCTCTGTAGAGTAGCGTGGATAACCCTTTCAGGTCTCAAAGCGCGGCCTGCTCGGAATCCTCATTGAAAAACGGTTCACGGGTCAAAATGTTAGAACGTTCCGTAAAACACGCATCGTGTCCCCCGTGTAAGAGATTATGGACGGAATGATGGTACAACTTTTACCAACTCGAAAAAACGGTTACATTTTCTTTCCGTACCTATTAACCTTTACGTATTGTATGCCTAAATTAATGACTATAGCGTTGTTTGATACGACAAAACACTCCTTAAAATGTCGGCAGTGGAAAATTTATGACATTGAGAACCGCGCTCATAAGCCTATGAACCCATAAGACTAGCTCAGCAAGCAAAGGACGGAATTAATTTAATCTCGTTGTAAAATTTTCACTTGCCACCTTATCTCGCGTCGTATTGTCGTTTTATTGTGCCTACCCTGGAACCATTAGCGAAAATGTCACAGCGACGGCATTGTAATCGCGCGCCCGCGGCTCGCCCGCACAATGATGCGGCCGTTCGACCCCGCTCGTCTACACCCGCCTTTACCTTTATGCTCTGATACAAATTTGAGTTTCTATTATAAATGAGAACGGCCACTTATATGAGTATACGGCTCTACAAAAGTCATGCATTGCCAATGGATATGATATATTATATTCATGTATTTCATGCAACACCAGCATAACCAGAGGGCCTAGCCAAGTGGCTCTGTAAAAGGTAAAGATTAGCCGAATAGAATTGCAAATGTATGGGATTGACATTAGCGCTCAACTTGTCCTGCGCTTTACAACGCCTTCAAGTAAAGTTGACGCAAACACTCTAAAGAAGTATTGTCAATAATACGTAGTTTTTTATAGTTAGTACTACAATTAAGTGAACGCCAGGTAAGCGAAACCTTCGTTTGCCACTTGGGGAGCTGTTCAGTTTAGATACTGTGGTTTGAACGAAAATTCATCAACTTTCTATTTTAACTCTCCAAAACATTCGTCAAGTACCTACCTGTACACTCCATAAAAACTCTCTAAAATTGATGAATGAGTAAACACTTTACGATCGTGTGTCGTATACGATTCACCTGCCGAATTCTTAACATTGGAGTTAGCAAATCTCGCGCGTCCGCATGAGATGATTCCCTTCACGTCGGGAGAGTGGCCGACAAAGGAAAGAGGGCTTGCATACCTTATTACCGCCTTTTGGCAAATCCTTACTTATGTGAAACACGACATGCTCGTGTAATTTAGGATGACGTGTATACGTGGCTCGCGGGATGAAAATTTGCTAAAATAAAATTGAAAAGTTCATTCAATTTTTTAAAGTGAGACCACAATGAATTATGTAAGATTTTCCACTTACATACGTCTATATAGTCTATGTCTATGTAATAAATTATATAGTCATTTGATTTCCACCAAAAGGGAAATGTATTGGTTTCCCCAACTTTCCACCAGTCTGGCTGATTTTATGGGTTGTATATTTCTTGCATATTTTTGTATTCGGTAATGTCACTGCGGCCTTACTTGCAATTAATCAGAAAGTCAATGAGCCGTTTTGTTTGGACACAGCTGACGAACAATCCTTCCCTTGCGACTCGCTGACATAAAAGCCCGAAATTATTGCTTTCGGGCTAATTTGGTAATTAAAAAATATATTATATGTCCCTCGAATCTCGCCAGAGAAACCAACACTTCCACTATTAGTAAAATTGTTTTTGAAGTGAAAACTTCTTTAGCGGCGTTGAGCACTTTTGTGGGATGGGTAAAAACTGTGAAACTCGCGTCAGGTCAGGTGTGCTGATCGAAAAACCGTAAGACGGTTGGAGAGTAGTGTTGTAACACCGAAATCGATTAATCGAACAATCGATTGTTTTTTTTCGATTGTCGATATTTTTAATCGATTTTAAGGGTTCCGATTAATTAAAAAAATTGGTTTTTTTTTAAACTATTTTCATAAAAGCAATTCGTTCAAAATTATTCCCTAACTGTTCCAATAAATCAAAAATGCACAACGTTAATAATCAAGTTTTCACTTCTGCCGGCACTCCCGGAGTGCAACCCGTGTTTTTTTTTATGATCAAGCATATGTACCTATTACATATTGAAAATAACATATTATCTAATAAATCAAGTCAAAAATTATTCTGTCACTTTAACGGACTAAACACTGAACTTGTTTAAATAGAAAAAAAAATGTGTCTCGTTTTAGCAGTGTCTAACTTTAAGCACTTATTAGTCATTAAGGGTTAGGTATATTTCTTTTACAGGGAATTCGGTTCAACGAACTTTCAAAAACTGTCTACAATAAGGAAATTGTAAGGAACAAAACGTGGTGGAACAATGCCCGTATTTATTGCTGTTATCTTATTTGCATGCAATCCTGCGTATTGCTGTCCCCACCATACACCATGAGTCGTATTGCCTACCGACTTGTTTATAGAATATTTGCTCATAAACATGCAGATTGCGGACGGGACGCGTTTTTATGTAAAACTGGGAAAAGGGGAGATATTTTATTTATTACCCTCTTGACTTGCGCGGCGGTGCTGTCAGAGTGAGAGACTGCCGCTGAGAGCATCAAGAGGTCTGAATATATCTAGAACCTATCTGGCTACCATCGCATTTACAGTGTTAACTATCTCAAAACGTCCTGCTTGAACATTTATAAGCATTAACATGGATGTACGTACTCATCAAAAGACTGAGTTTCAACTCATAATGAGACTCTACATAAAAAGTTAAGAATAAATAATAAGTAAGATAAATTATTTCTGTCCATAAATAAACTTATCTTATATCATAATAACAAAGGGAAAAACAGAAAATAAAATTAAAATACACAATTCTATGCAAACGGCATTGAAAATAAAGCAAATAGAGTCATAATTCTTATTTTACGGTTCGTGATTCATCGCGAAAACAAAGGATAGACGCTTCCCCTTCTAACGAACGAACATGGAAGTCTAAAGCTAATCACCAGAACATTTCTTTTATAAAATATGTAGTTATAATAATTATTTATTATAGACAAAAAAAGGAGCAGCATAATTCGAAAAGAAGTTTATTTAGTAATAAATAAATAATGTAATCTCACGCCTTTTTTATCCCCGAGGGGGTAGGCAGAGGTATTCCGTTACTGGATATACCCACATTTCACGAGATATATTTGGACCCCTAAACGTGATAGGTGGTGAGCCCATCGCCGGACCGGGTCTGTTTACACATGTCTCAGAATTAATTCTGAGATCTGCGGGTTTCCTCACGATGTTTTCCTTTACCGTCGAGCTAGTGATAAATATGTACGTAAGTTTTTGAAAAACTCATTGGTACATGCCAGGATTCGAACCCGAGCCTCACTGAAATTTAATAAAATATAAATAATCGATTTCGCCAGCTTAGGTTTCGTTCCCGTTGGAAAATTATAAAAAACTAGATGTTCCTGTTTGAATACGGGGATATAGCTTATGTTACTCGGGGATCTTCTAGCTTTCCATTGGTAAAAGTTTTTTTTATAATCGGGCCAGTAGTTTTAGTTTATTCGTAACAAACATACAAAAATACAAATCTTTCCTCTTTATAATATTATAGTTACTTTTTAGGTATATATACATCTTATATAATCTTAATAATAATATATATATATACAGGATGTCCCAGAAGTCAACGATAAGCCGAAAACCAGCGATAAGCCTAGTCATGAGGGTAATCAGAAAAATATAAAAAAAAACTATGTTCTTTTTTCAAAATGTTATGAAGGTTTAAAAAAAATCCTAAAAAACGGACACCCTGTAATGAACTTTCTTTTACCGTGACTGTAAATATTTACTTTTTGAATATTTTTTTTCTGTAATGCTATAACGAATAGCCGTGCTACAATTTACAATAAAAAAAAATGACATAACTGCCTCATTTTTAAGTAAAAAGTTAAATTTGTTTCCAACATTGAATTCTAAATAATTTCATCAACCAACTTAAACCAGCTGTACTGTAAAAAAAATGTATGGCTACTATTTTGGCAAGTATACTTAAAAGTTGACGCATTTAGTCTTAATTCTAAAATGGTATAACACATGCTAGGTTTTGTTATAGTTGAGGCATGAAAATTTTTTTTCTCGATGAATCCGGATTCTATGCCAATCTAATTTAATGAGGTGAAATGTTGGTAACGCAACCTTCTTAGGTAAATCCAGGTTAAAATCTTTTTGAATGGAGACGGACTCATAATTTTGAAAAGAGAACCTAACAGGGATTTTTTATTCGTACATCTTTTGTTTATGTCATTTGTTTGATGGCTTTGATTTAAATCCATCTGTCCCAAAAGTAAAGATTCTGGAGTATGTTGCTTAGATTGTATTTGCGTGTAATTACGAGTTCGTAACGTGAAGTTATCATGCCAAATAGATATACCGTACAGGAGTACGCCAACATGCATCTTATTTACGGAGAATGCTTATGTAACGCCAATGCTGCAGCTAGGGTGTATCGCGAGAGATACCCAAACTTAGAGCGTCATCCTGATTACCGAGTTTTTATTAATCTGCATCGATCATTATCCGAAGGTCGATTCCCTGATCATATGGCTGGTGAAGGAAGGCCCCTCTTGCCCAACGAGGACGAAGTCATGCAAGCTGTGGAAGAAGATCCAAGTATATCCGTACGTGGAATTGAGGAAAGCCTTGGAGTACCTAAAAGCAGTGCACATCGTATTCTGAAAAAAAAAACCGTCTGCATCCATTCCATGTACAGTCAACAAAGTTGTTAGTGTTACATGGCCAAAAATTAAGATTCACTTTTCTCTTAAAGCCTTAAATGTATTAATAGTATTTTTTTGGTAAATTTTTTTTTGGTTTTTATAGGGATCAAAGATACCTTTCGAAATAAACATTAATCAATAATATTTATTTATAAGACTTCCCCAGAAAAATGAATTCTTAGTTACTGGCCATGTAACCCTAACAACTTTGTTGACTGTACAACGAGTACAATCTTTACTTCCCCTAGACTACCCAGAGAGAGTGCGATTTTGTCAAAGGATTTTGCAAAAACACACTGAAGATCCCCAGTTTTTTGAAACGATTCTATGGTCCGACGAAGCAACGTTCAAAAAGGACGGTTACATGAACTTACACAATTTACACGAATGGCACGTGGAAAATCCTCACCTAATACGTGAAGATCATTCACAGTACCGTTTTAAAGTAAACATGTGGACAGGCATTTTAAACGGTACAGTTATTGGTCCGATTGAGCTGCCAGAGACCATAAATGGACATGTTTATTTAGATTTCCTACAAAATCAACTACCCGATGTATAAAAATATTACACAAACTTATTTTAAGTATCATTACTTTAAAGGAGGGTTAAGAAAGAGGATAAAAAGGCTTAGTTCAGGTCAGCTGCAGACTTAAGGTTGTGTTACCAACATTTCACCTCATTACATTAGATTGGCATAGAATCCGGATTCATCGAGAAAAAAAAATTCATGCCTCAACTATAACAAAACCTAGCATGTGTTATACCATTTTAGAATTTAGACTAAATGCGTCAACTTTTAAGTATACTTGCCAAAATAGTAGCCATACATTTTTTTTGCAGTACAGCTGGTTTAAGTTGGTTGATGAAATTATTTAGAATTCAATGTTGGAAACAAATTTAACTTTTTACTTAAAAGTGAGGCAGTTATGTATTTTTTTTTATTGTATATTGTAGCACGGCTATTCATTATAGCATTACAGAAAAAAAAATTCAAAAAGTAAATATTTACAGTCACAGTACAAGAAAGTTCATTACAAGGTGTCCGGTTTTTAGGATTTTTTTTAAACCTTCATAACATTTTGAAAAAAGAACATAGATTTTTTTTTATATTTTTCTGATTACCCTCATGACTAGGCCTATCGCTGGTTTCCGGCTTATCGTTGACTTCTGGGACATCCTGTATATATATATACATATATATATAATTATTATTAAGATTATAAGAAATGTAACTCTCAAAAAGTAAGGTTTCCATTATTATTTTTTTAAATCGGTTAATGATGAGGATTATGGATGTGAAGGAAGCGAGAAAAGTATGCAGGGATCGAGCAAGTGGCGATCCATCGTCTCTACCTACCCCTGTGGGACAATAACGTGAGCTTTATGTATGTATGTAAATCGGTTTATAGTTTCGGAACCCATTCATTACAAAAAAATATACAAAAGTGTAGATCTGTAACTTCTATCTGAGTTTGTTTAAGTAGATGTTTATTTTTATAAATAACATTAGTAATGCAGCCAGCCTTATTTATTTGTATATCTGTGAACTAGCGTCCCGCAGTTTTCCCGTAAGCATAACCTTTGTCACTTGGAATCAGTATCACTTTTTATCATTGAAAGAATTTTCAGAATCAGATTCGTAGTGTAATATACATTGATAGGTAGTTTAGGTAATGTACGTAAGTAATTGTATTTTTGGTAATAAATATAGGTAATAAAAATTAACAACAAACATTAGCAACAATAATATTTTTAAACTATACCTAGTACCTACTTACGTTAAAATCCGATCTCTAGTTTAATTGTTACCGTTGAATAATCAAGCTAACTTATTTTCTTTCTACTTAAAATTAACGATTACTTATAAAAAGAAAAACGAAAACTCCAAAGTTTTAGCTCCATTATGAGTACTTCATCTGCTAAGAAAATGTAAAAGCTTTTAAAATGTTTCAGGGCGATAAACTTCTTCCTTATACTATAACTAGTAGTAGTCGTCTGGCTGCAGAGCCTAGAAGTTACACAAATAATCTTGGGAAATAGTTTTCCTCCTCGCTGCCTCATAACAACACGTTTCGCCTCACTTTGTAGCCTTTACTGTTTTATTTTCTTAGGAAGTTGCTAAGAAGCGCATTTAAAAGTGCAAGTACTGCAACCTTTTCTTTGTATATTTCTCTTAAAAGCTAGAGCCTTCAGGTTTTACTATCTTTCTATACTTATATATGTAATAGTAGATAATAATAATAAAATTAAATAAATTAAATTCAATTACTTACTTAATTTTTTAATTATTGACGTTTAATAAAGTAATAAGTAAGTAAGTACCTACATGTAATAAACATAACAAAATTGTATAATAGTACATTATGGTACAAGTGAGTAAAGTTGGTGATTACCGCTGAGGCGCCATTGAGACCCGAGCCGTAGGCGAGGGTCATAAGAGAGCCGAGGACGGTAATCATCAATACACACGTGTATCATACGACGTTTTTCAACACACTTGTGAATAAATAATACTAAAAAATCATTTTAAAATAATCATTCGCAATGGCGGGGAAAATTAATTGGTTTTCCAATTTTTTATTTATATAATTTGGAAAAGGCAAAAGGATCTAGGCCCATACAGCCTCGTTTTCCTATGCGCTCGCATCTTACAATGGCGATCGGCGATGGACTAAAAAAATTAGGTTTCTTTTTCTTTGGTTTGTCGTGGATAGCGTTTTAGCCACGTACAAAATGGGGTATTTAAAGTTTTTACAGAGAAAACCAAAGTTATATTTGAGTGAAAGTTTTGTTTATTAAACACGTACAAGTTGAAATGATCTATTTAAATACGAAGTTGCATGAAATGAGCAAGCCATATTTGTGTATTAATTTATTAGTACGATTGAATACGATCTTTTTTGTATCGAAACTTTTTTAAGAACAAAGCAACTCTAGCAACAAAATTGAAAAAAAAAATCTATAACTCACTAGTGAATAATAGCAAACAAAAAGTCTCAGTTTGATTATAGGTGTCATTATGTGCCTAATTGCAGTGAAATTAGAGCCACTTTATGAGCAAGTGTGTTGAAAAATATTTTAATACAAGGCTTTTGTAATAAAGTAAAATAGATGTCAGAGTTTGTTGTAAGACTGAAGTAATTAAGTTGATAATTACATTTATTTTAATATAATTTGCCAGAGACGAACCCAAAATATTTAGTTATAACTAGTTTTTGCCCGTGACTTTTTTATGTATGTATCTAGGCGGCTTCTAGGCGCCGTATTAACGTCAAATTTCGTGGAGTAGTTTTGGCGTGGTTTTGCTGTTTATTTATTTATTAATTAGATCCTCCAACATTCCTACAATATTTCTTACACTAATACTTAAGCCTATAACAATATTAATATACAACCAATTACAGGAGAATACCTCATGCACAAGGAGTACCTTCAGATATGATAAGAACATGTAAATTTTTGTAAATGTTATTTTTCTCTTATGCACGTATACATAAGTATTTATGATTATTTTTTAAAACAAGCTATTTAAAACAAGCTATTGACTATGAGTGATACTGCCTTACTTCTTGATTTATTAGACAGCTCCTCAGACGATGATTCTGATATAGAATATGAAATGCAGATTGCAGTAGCACATTCCAAAAGGAGAAAAATTTGGATAGAGCCTCACATAAAAAGAGAAAAACCTGCGGTGAATTTAACCTATATGAAGATATTATGTCAGTCTACAGCGTAGTAAACTAGCTTAGGTAGACAGAGAAGGCAACAGCTTTCGTGCGAAGTTACCCCCTCTCCTCTCCCTTCCCGGAGCACCCTGCGCTGCGTCCGCACATAGCCCGACACAAAAACACCATGTATTTATATTAAGATGTGTATATTTCGTATCTTAAGATAACATCTTAAGATACGAAATATATATTTCCATATTTGCGTATTCGCTCGGTATCTTAAGATACTGAATATAAAATATAAATTAACTTCGTCGTGTGTGATGGTTCATAGGATTTCTATGGTGAGCGATATTCTAAAATATGCTCTAAGATAATATATATTTTATATTATCTTCACCGTGTGTGACGCGCTTTAAGCCTCCTTCCTATGAACCATCACACACGACGAAGTTAATTTATATTTTATCTTCAGTATCTTAAGATACCGAGCGAATACGCAAATATGGAAATATATATTTCGTATCTTAAGATAAAATATTATAGCATCTTCACCGTGTGTGACGCGCTTAAAGGAGTGATAGCATATCTTATTGCAGCATATCTTATCATATTGCAGTTGGCTGTTATAAAGGCCCCTCATATTAAGTTTTTTAAAGTCTCTTTTATGTACAGACATCAGCCAGTTACAATTTTATTATTTGTATAGATACCACTAAAACTGTTCACAAAAAATTTAAACTATGATTCGAGAAAATTGGTGACGGGTATCCTATATCCTATATCATATCAGATAGTACGAAAATTTCTCACTGGGCGTATACTCAAGTCAAACTCCCCCTGACACGTTACGGATGAGTCTCGGGTAATTAAAAACGTGACCGTCGTCACTTGTCCTCGATCCATAAGGGTTTTATCTACTTTGCAACACCCACCGATGAGCTTTGTTTATTATTACAGACAAACTTCTAAATCTCATCCACTTTCAGTTGGTTTTTGCATATTTTTGCTTCGCAAATCTGTCTGCGGAACCGAAATATGCGGTAATATTTTTGCGATTTCCATAGATTTTTTGTAGTGCTACTTTTATTAACAGGTTTTTATTGTCAGATTTGATAGTTGAAATCTGATTCCACACCAATTATATAATAATATAATTCAATTATATATCCTTGGACGAATAATTAGTTCAAGCTTCTCTATCTTTCTAAAACGGAAGAAAAACCTTATTATATGTAAACAAAAGTAGAATATTAAATATGAACTAATTTGTAGACCGTACAGTTTACACACTGTGATGCATAAGGGGTCCCTAAATATTTTGACGCAGAATTCCTGTGACACTGTGTAATAGTACATTATGGTACAAGTGAGTAAAGTTGGTGATTACCGCTGAGGCGCCATTGAGACCCGAGCCGTAGGCGAGGGTCATAAGAGAGCCGAGGACGGTAATCATCAATACACACGTGTATCATACGACGTTTTTCAACACACTTGTGAATAAATAATACTAAAAAATCATTTTAAAATAATCATTCGCAATGGCGGGGAAAATTAATTGGTTTTCCAATTTTTTATTTATATAATTTGGAAAAGGCAAAAGGATCTAGGCCCATACAGCCTCGTTTTCCTATGCGCTCGCATCTTACAATGGCGATCGGCCATGGACTAAAAAAATTAGGTTTCTTTTTCTTTGGTTTGTCGTGGATAGCGTTTTAGCCACGTACAAAATGGGGTATTTAAAGTTTTTACAGAGAAAACCAAAGTTATATTTGAGTGAAAGTTTTGTTTATTAAACACGTACAAGTTGAAATGATCTATTTAAATACGAAGTTGCATGAAATGAGCAAGCCATATTTGTGTATTAATTTATTAGTACGATTGAATACGATCTTTTTTGTATCGAAACTTTTTTAAGAACAAAGCAACTCTAGCAACAAAATTGAAAAAAAAAATCTATAACTCACTAGTGAATAATAGCAAACAAAAAGTCTCAGTTTGATTATAGGTGTCATTATGTGCCTAATTGCAGTGAAATTAGAGCCACTTTATGAGCAAGTGTGTTGAAAAGTATATTGTACGTTTTGTTCAAGTTTTATATTACAATTTATGATGTGAAAATCGTTGTTATTACTCCTACTTGCGTTTTTGTGTGTGTTTGGCATTATTTACTATAAAATCCTAAGTAATAAAAAAATATTATAATGCCCAAGTGACTTTGTTTGTTTGTTACGCTAAACGGATTTTAAAAATTATTAAACCAATGGAAAGCTACACTAAATGGAGTAAGATGAGTAATATAGGCTTTATTTTATCCCCGTATTCAAACTGGAACTGAAACTACGCGGATGAAACCGCAGGGCGCTGCAACTATCTAATTACTAACGGACGCCCACGACTTCATTCATTGTGGAACCGTATTTTGCATAGTAATATCATTATAAATTGTAGCCCTAATATTTTGATGAAACTATATACTATTTTACTGTAAGGTTAGAATAATACTTTCAAATATAAGATTCAGTAAGATTTGTTACTTTTATTTATAAATATATATATTAAATATTGTACTTGGATCATGGATATAGGTATCTTAAACCATACACAGAAGAAAAAAACAATAGATACAATTTTTATAACGCTTGAGCAACCGCGACCAGATATCATTTAGTATATAATCAAAGCTGCATATTATCATTCCTAAATTATAATTAGATTTAAAGTCTTAAACAAATTTTTACAAGCTTTCAATTAGCTTCACTTGCAACTAACTATTTATGTAATGCAATCTTGGAAGTTGACTTAAACTAGGTAGGTAATTATAATTGTTGTACCTATAGACTTGAAACTTTGCAAGTGTACGTACTTGTAGTTAGGATGACAATATCATAATTTGGTATTGTCAAGCTGATCTGATGATGAAGCCAGGGATGGGTTAAAAGAACTCCTCAATGACTGAATGTGAAAATGAACACTTCGAGATTGGGAATATTCGACGAAATTCTCAGTCTCTTCAGTTTTTTTACTTCAATAGTAGCGACTCACTTATTCAGTTAACAGTTTTTGTCTAACTTGTCACTTCTATTTCACGCATCAAACTTTTCGGTGGCGAAATTTATTCATGACGTGATCCCTCGTAAATATATTTCAGAGTTTATTGTCGTAATGAATTTGATATGGCTTATGAAATGAGCCTTATCATACCGAGTTTGTTGCCGTTTTGTAGTTATTTTGTTAGTTTATTTTGAGTGGATATCATATAACTTTATGAGGAAGTGAACTCTCTGTTCAGATTGTATTTATCAGTTAGGATACTTATGTTTTGATTTGGAATATAACACAAAGTTTAGTTTTTTAGGATTACGTAGATGATGGGACTGTATTAAGTTGCATTAAAATGGTAAATGCTTAACATACAGGATGTCTTAGATAGGTAAATGTTACATGCTCCAATATCGAAGAACTAGCTTAGATCTGACCTATCTATATGACCTATCTATATGAGAATCACACAAAAATATAGTTTAAATAGCTAAAACAACGATTAGAGTTAGCTGAGGCATCAAACAAAATTATTTTAAAGAAAAACTAATTCCGAAATATTTGGGTAACTAAGAACGTTCTCATACCATTGCATCAGTTAATTCAAAGCTATATGTGTGCCAGTTTGGTTACATCTCTTGTCTGTTTCACATACGGTCTAAAATTGATACGATAAATTGGAAAAGAACTTACTTGGCCATCCTATTCATGCAGATCTCAGCTTTTCTTCCTGTCTGGTCGCATTCCGTGGTACAAATTGAAAATTCCAGACGGTAAGTATAAAGCACCTATAAGAATGTTTTTCTTTAGATTAGAATTTAATAATGTAACATTATTTTACTGTTATTTAAAAGGCACCACCCTTTCGTCAAATTGTGATTGTTACTATGAAATGTATATCTGTGAGTATGTGGTTTCAAAAAGTCAAAAATTCGTATGCAAGTCATATATACCTATATATTTACATTCGTATATTATATTGTTTGTAAGAACGACGATTTTTGATAACGCTTTTGCATTAAAAAAATTTAATAAACAAAATATTCATAAAATATTTTCTAATGTAGCGTCTAGTGCCTAGTATCTTAAACTCTGCAAGCTATATTATGGATAAAAATATATTGTGTTTTATTAGTAAAATTATTTTCCTACACACCTTTGAACACACACATTAACAAATTAATTTTGGGCAGTTTTATATGCAATTTCGAACTAAGAAATATACATTTTCATGAAGATGTCCACTTATTTTTAACGTTAACTCTTATACTTATTGTTTACACCTATTGAGTAAATTAAAATTTTAGCATATTTTACAACAAGCCCAACAAATTGATAATAAAACCGTTAAAAACTTTTAATATGTGGAAAGAAATTTATTCACGAAGAACATGTCCTATCAAAATATCTCGGGCCACACGTTATGTCGGCACATTCTTCTCCTAAATTGAAATTCTCGAACGCTCAGCCTTCGCAAGCGAGCGGGTCAGAGCCAAAAGACAAATAGAATGTTCGATTAATGCGATCAAATTGTAATATTTTCGTAGAGAAACGTTCCTTATTATCCATTTTATTTATTTAGGCTAAATTATATATAATTGTTCTAAGTTATTTGTTATGACGAAAAAATTTGCACTTTTACACAGAAACAAGTAAATTAATAACTAACATCAAAAGCGCGAATCCGTGAAATATTACTAAAAATATTATAAATATTTAGAAAAATATATAGGTCTATGTAAAACTTAAACTTTTTTCTAGAACAAGCGGGTAAAAAGTGCGAGGTTCTATTTCTAGGAGTAAAAGTGTTCTGTGTTCTATTTAGTCTTGATTTCCAGTGTCATAGCTTTAGAGATCAAGACGAATCGAACACCTCGCACTTCAAAATCCTACAACCCGTTTAACCTACCGGCTGAGACAAATAAATATACTCTTTAAAAATAAATAGAGAATTGTTTACAAACATATACTCAAAAAACACCTCACCGTCCTTGAAATCGTCCTTTAAATAGAAAAGTTTTGCAAACTTCAAAAATAGCAACTATTTTGCAAATATCGTTTGAACTCTTGCATTCAGATGCATGTACTTAAATAACCTAACAGACGTTACACTAAAGTCTAAATACCATTTAAAGTTCCTGTTCGAATAGCAGCGAGCGAAAAATAAAATCTATTCAGTGTAAAATCGATACGGTATCAAAATGCGCCCGTACCGTTCAAAGGCCGTCGGTCCGACCACCGCCTCAAAGGATGTGCGCCCGTCGACAACCCGTACGTTCCCACTCAGATCAATGTACGTACAAAGCTGCGAGAGCTCGAATTTCCTCTACTCATGAGCACTTTCTGGAAACAGAGAAAAATCATCCTTTCTTATCACGCAGTGCGCACGTTTCACCAGTAACTTCGGGTGCCTTGTGACTTGGTAAATATGCCTATCAATATTAATATGTACTACTGATGACTATGACTATTGACGGATGGCTATTTGCACACCATGATATAGTTCGACAGATATTTTGATGCACTACGACTCGACGACGACTGCGACTCCGTTCGCTTGAACTTTTGGTTATCGCGTCTCCTGAGAACTGCGTTTCTCCAGAAAGAAAAGTAGTATATTAAATTCTTTAGAAAGAAAACTACGTCTTACAAAATTACATAAAGATCGTTAGCCTTGAAATGGCAACATACAAATAGAGTTTATAATGTTCGTAGGGAATAGGAATGCTGTTGTTGAGTCAATCCTAACGGATCTTTAAATTTTATTTTATCAACCAACAAATTTTCTGTAGGTGGTAATCGTATTTATAAAAACGTAACTTTGTAGCACAAGAAAAATACAATTATATCAAATAGGAGATACATTTTTAATATCTCTGACTAGCAAAATAAGAATACGTGTAGGTAAAAACTCATATAAAATAAATATTTATTTTCATCTCTACAGTGTGATGCTAAACATATCATAGATAAGTACAGTAAAAATTACTGCTTCTTTTTAAATCACATCACAATAGATTTTGGTCTCAGTAAGAATTATAATAAGGTGTCCAATTTAATACATCTATAGGAAATACCCAAAAATGTTGTAAGTAATAATTTACCATAACTATATTTTCCCTATTGAGCTTTTAATTAAATTAAGTATGTTATTTACCTTTGAACTTTCCCTTCAAAGGCTTTATTAATAGAAATTTCAAATGAGGGTTGGAAAGAGTCTTGTATCTGGTAAACTAAGGAGGAAAAACTAACATTTCAATTAACGTTCGCATTTAAAAATTTAATCTCCTAGAAGGGAAGCACGTGTACATATCTTTTACTAATTCATTATCTGGATTGTATATTTTTTTTATTGTGACTGCCAAGGACCTGCACGTTGAGATACCAACTCAGCATACCTACGTAGTATGGAGTCTTACTCCTTCACAAACTCGAGTTCTATTATATCGTTTTCCAAACTCCGAACGTCTTGCACGTCATATATTGATTGCTAGTGCTTGTAATCCGACTTACAAAACAAACTTATTATAACTAGTCAAAACGTATAAAAGCGGCCCCTATCAAAACTTCCTCCAACGTACTCCCGCGTACGAGAGAATATTCAAACTGGAACATTTTTCATTTCTCTTGCGCCGCCGGTTTGAATAAAAATTAAGACCACATAACGGAAAGCAATAAATATCATAGTTTCCGTGTATATTTCAAATATAACTTAAAAATTGAGTAGCTTTTGGATCGTAAATTATGTATAGTTTGAGTTCAATTTACATTTAGGTACTGCTTTATGATAGCGGAATATTATGCATGAGCATTTATGAAATGCGATGTTGAATAAAGAAAACATTTAGCAAATAATTGAATAAAGCAATTATTTAGCTTAGTCATGCGTTGTATTTCCGCTCATTAGGTGTATATTTATTTAATTTACAGCGGCTGGGGGCCGACGATAAGCTGCGGGGCGTGCGCGCCTCTGACTCCGTCGACTGAATAACAATGCAGGCGGACGGCTAAAATGCCACTTCGTATTACACAATTATTCATACCGAACCCAGCGAGGTTAAGACTTCTTCCCTCGTACTGCAGCATTTTAAAGACCAGCGTTTCTTCGCCTCGTCCGGACCATGACGCGATCCTGACGTGTAATGAAATTACGCTTAAAGAACTCGCTTTAAAGAGCAGAGTAGCTCGTTGGCAACACTAGCTTGAAATATTGAAAAAGAGAGAAGCTAAAATGTTAGCGCAGGAGTGGTGAATATAATCTTATTCATTTCTATGCAGTTAGTTTTCAACCGTAGCATGTAAATTATTTATCTAATCCGACTCTAACAGGATGGAGCATGTTTTCAAATTACACAACGTTTTATCCCTGCCTTTACCTGACTGAGAAACAACGCGAAGGGTAGATAATCACGTACCGTAGCAAATGCGATTACTTAACTCGAAAAAGCGGTTTGTTAGTATACAGAGAAAACAAAGAACCACAAAAAGGGTTTTCGATTTTATTAAGATCAGTGAATCTTGTGGAAGTTTATTCAATTGTCATTAGAAAAATATATTTGAGTTTTATTTAATCACTTTTATAGAAATTTGCCTCTTTGGCCAGTCTTTGAGAGTAATGTAAAGTACAGAAATATACCTACTTCAAATTTCCGTTGGGATTATATTCAGTGAAGTTTTCTGTTTAGAGAAGCATCATCTTTATTCTATATAAAATGAGAGTTCTGTATAAATGTAAACAAAAGTCATTCCGGAACTCTTCTTGCAAAAAACAGTGTATTGTTGCCATTTCCTTAGAACATGCCTGCGTATAAAATATCATTGTCTACAACAGCAAATTATATTCGAATCCTAGGTCACCACCTATCAAACTATCTAAAATACATTGCTACCGAATTGTAAAGTCGTGTACAACATGTTGTATAACTTGACCCGCGTCAGGGAGGAGCGCAAAGTGCTCCGATAACCGGCGAAACCGCGGCCTATCGCTTTTTGATAGCATCACTTTGCCCAACTTGCCATCTGGCGGCCATTAGGTCCGGGATATTGAAAAAGTGGGCCACAGACCGATCGCCACACGACTCTGTACATATGTACATGCGGGTGTTATACATTCCCATACTGACTTTTATCTCGTGCACTTGAGGAAAATTCATTTGTTACGTGGATGAATGGAGGAATGAGAAAAATGTCGATGCTTTATTTATATTTGTAGGTCTTATTTTGGAAGAGAACCTCCCAGTGTATTTGTCTCTTTAAAAAATGCATCATATAGATCTACTGAAATTTTTTTAGCATCAGTATTATTGCCTTTTGAGAGAAACTCCTAAAGTATTGGGGTTAGTAGAGATATTGCATTCTTAGAATAATTAACTCATTCGATTTCAGCTATTTTTAATATGTGTTAAATTTTTCCCAAAAATGAGTTTATATTAATATTCTAATTGGGGTGTATGAGGAATTGCGCTTTTTCTGTTACGCGTTGTATACATCTAAACAGTCACTTAATATTAATTTATTAAAGAAAGAGGCTAAAATAACGGCACCACACCCAGAAAAGTTCTGTATTCCTTCTGGTTTTCTAAAATAAGTAAACACCTTATTGGTCTGTCTTACAAACTCATAATATAATAACGTCAATAATCGCCGGCAAATTGGTTTGATATCGACAAATATGTGCCAAGGGGAGTCACGTAGAGCAACTTGTGATGCGGATCGAAGCCTCTCCCCTTTGCCTCACTTTTACGGCTAATTTACGAGAGGGCGAAGATTGCTGTGTATCTTAACCTTCTGTGAAAAAACAACGCTGTATTTTGACGACAGATTTCACATTTTTGATGTGCTTTCCGTTCTAAGACCTTAGTTTTGCAATGTTACTTTTTGGTTTTGATCTTGTTTAAAATTAGTTTTAGTGCAAGCAAACTATAAATTTATGATTTTTCGCATTTGTATTCGTAATTAGGATTTTAAAAGCCCTAAAATTCTACCTACCTTTAACATTTATCTAATTCTAAATACCTTTATCATTTAAATTAAATTTAAGCCGTCTTACTCCAAAACATCCTACTAATATTATAAATGAGAAAGTTTGTGTGGATGGATGTATATGTTCCTCTTTCACGCAAAAACTAAAGAACGGATTTTGATGAAACTTTATTACAGTTATATAGCTTATACATCAGAATAACACATAGGTTACATTTTATCATCGTATTCCTACGGGAACGGGAACTACGTGGGTGAAACCGCAGGGCACTGCTAGTTACCTATAATTACTACGTTTCAAAATAATAATAAATCAAAAGGAGACTTTTTTCGAATTTTCCTCTTAAATAACAAACAATATGCAAGCATTAATTTAAACTATTCGAACTTCGAAGCATCATTTGTTACTTAAATAAGCATATTTGACAGACACGTTACAGCGGCACTGCAGTGTTTCTTTTATACAATGTCAAGAAATCCAACCTCTGACGAATACAATTTTCATTCAAAGCCAACTTAATTGTTATTCTATTTATTTGCGAGGTGCGCAGCCACTTCCGCCGTGTTTTGTTTGCCCGCAGCTGGTAATTCGTTTACCCGTGAGAATAGTTTCAACACGTGCTTGCGTAGAGACGAATTGACTGTAATGGACTTTGTGCCCGCAGCCTGGTGTCCATCGCTTTCGTGTTCTACACAAAAGGGAATTATTTATTTACTAGTACTTTTATATGCCGTTGTGTATCTTGTTTCTAATTTGAGCAATACCTTTCGTGGGTGTACCATCGTTTGTAGTGTAAATTACAGAGGAAGCAAATAATAAATAATTAAAAACAGTTCGTTTTGGTCTATAAAAAACTATTTTACGTTAAAATTTAATATAAATACAACATTATACTTGCTTTGAAAGTATAACAATATGAACGTGTAACATTTAATTTTGGCTACGGAAAGCGGAAAGAGGTACGAATCTGTTCACATTTCAAAACTTAGTAGACGACCGACCTCAGCAATTAAGTCGCTCGAAATATTTAATGAACAGTGCTAGTTCCGCGGCGGAAATGACACTTAATCGGCTTAACTTCGCCTCAAAACTTACACAGAGCGACCTTCCTCCCCCCACCCTTACTCCCCGAAGATACCTAAGCTGCATCAAAGTTAGAGAATGTGCAATTATGAGATTGTTTTAATTTAGAAACAATGTTCGGAAAGAATTTTCTTACTCGCGGCTTCCTCTGCAAACCGAAACCAGAATTCTTGGTTTCGTTCAGCATTGTTTCCCGCTTATTACTTGCAACCGATTTTATGACTTTGTTCTGCGAAATTAATTTTGTAAATTAAAACTGTAGTATATTCTATAATTTTATGAAACTTATTGATGTTACCTACCTTGTCTCTGATTTAGACCAGTGGTTGTTTTTAATTCTATGTTATTTTGCGGTATTTGTGTAATGTTTATATTAATATATTAACTCTGATAATTAAATTGACGAAACTCCAAATCAAACTTTTTATTTTGTTTATACGACGAACAAATTCAGACTAGTGCTCGTTGAAAACCTCTTGAAAATCTTGAACTAGCATAACAGCACTACCAGCTTAAAGAGTTAGAAATAAGTTTGGCCAACATTTAACTAGTTGGCACAAACAGATCTAGAGCATTATTCTAGTGGCTCGATCCTCAGTTGGCGGACCGTCGTCCGCCTTCTTGGTAACGATAGCAAACAAAGACATAATTCGTAATATTAATTTCTGTAGAGAGCTACGTAATTTTCTTGAGTTCGTAGCAGCCACGAAACTCGTAGCAGCGTAGCTCATTTTAGTTCGTAACGAGAGGGGAATGAAATCCTTGCTTAGTAATTACTGAAATATGAATGAAATGATATAATAATAATTATTATTATATCATTTCATTCGAATTTCATAACAAAATTATAATGGTATTGTGGTGTAGCGCTGTCTGACAGGATTATTTATTTATAATCTGTTATTTTATCGAAAAAATTCGAAATGTACCGCCGTTGTTGTACTTAAAAAGTTAATTTATTTTTATTCTTAATCTAATATAAGTGTAATTAATATTTGATAATAATTTTATAGGTCAAAGTCAAAGTCAAAATGTTTTATTCAAAATAGGAACTTACAAGTCCACTTATTGAACGTCATTTCAACTCCACCGCTTCAGCATGTATGGTTGAGGAGAAGAAGCGGGGCAAGAAACTCCTCAACACAATATTCTTTTAATCAATTGTTACTTAATACTCAATTGGGTTACATAATTTCGTTTGTTTTTCGCTATCGTATTGCGCTGGACTGGAGGAAATCTGTTCCAAGCATCATTGTCATTTATATAGTCGTCTAGTTTGTAATATGCCATTTTACAAAGTACATGTTTAACATGAGTTATGAACACAGTTTCAGGCAATTTCAAAATATCTTCTGGAATTTTATTGTAAAAGCGTATGCAAAGCCCCTCAAAGGAATTATTAATTTTACTTAATCCTGACTGAGGTTGCTCTAGTTTATTTTTATTCCTAAGATTACAATTATGCCTGGCACAGTTTTTAGTATACAGTAATATGTTTTTCCGTACATACATAATGTTTTCATAAATGTACTGACAAGGCATTGTTAAAATATTAATTTCTTTGAACTGTTCTCTTAGGGAATCACGACATCTTAACTTGTAAATGGCGCGTATAGCCCTTTTTTGTAAAATAAAAATAGATTCTGCATCAGCAGCTCTGCCCCACAGCAAGATGCCATAGGACATTATATTGTGAAAGTAGCTAAAATAAACGAGTCTTGCTGTGTCTACATCAGTAAGCCATCTGATTTTTCTGACGGCATAAGCAGCTGAGCTCAGTCTGTTAGATAATGCAGAAATATGAGAATTCCATTGAAGTTCGGAGTCTATCGTTATCCCCAAAAAAACTGTATTATCATCGAAATCTAATTTGTCATTGTTTAAAATTATATCATTCTCTACTCGTCTAACATTAGGGAGTACAAACTTTATACATTTGGTCTTCTTAGCGTTGAGCACTAGATTGTTTGCAGTGAACCATGTGAGAATTTGTTGAAGAGTGTCATTTACCTCGTCGAGCTTCTGAGCTTGTCTATCTACTTTGAAAATCAGAGATGTATCATCAGCAAACAACACTATCTTTGACAAACTCTCTGCCATGAATGGAAGATCATTTATATAAACAAGGAAAAGAAAAGGACCAAGAATCGAACCTTGAAGCACCCCAATTTTTACGGGTGCGCCCTGTAATTTACAATCATTTATTTTTACTTTTTGTATCCTATTTTCGAGATAGGACTGTAAAATATCAAGCGCTTTACCGTTGACTCCATAATGATTTAATTTACATAGCAAGGTCTCATGATCTACGCAGTCAAATGCTTTTGATAGATTGCAAAAAACTCCAATTGCGTTTTGAGATTTCTCCCAGGCATTAAAAATATTCTTGAGTAATGCTATTCCAGCATCCGTAGTTGAACGACTTTTGGTGAAGCCAAATTGTTCGTTATGAAATAAGTTATTTAGATTGAAGTGTGAAATCATTTGATCAAGCAATAACCTTTCAAAAACTTTGCTAAGTACTGGTAAAACAGAAACAGGTCTATAATTTGAGGGGTCTTTTTTCTCTGCTGATTTAAAAAGAGGAATAACTTTACTATGTTTCATTAGGTCAGGAAATAATCCTTTGTCAATACAATTGTTAAAGATATAAGCTAAATATGGTGCTACTAAGGTTATGATGAAGCTACATACCTTAACAGACATGCCCCATATAATTATCTTCAGTACTTTTAAGTTTAAGTGCTCTAAAAGTTTTAATAACGGTATCCGGACTAGTGTGTCTAAATATAAGAGATTCGTTACAGCTATTTACATTTTTTCGTAGAAAAGTTATTGCAAGAGATGTGGATGAGTTCGGATGTTCTGTTGTTTTAATAGGTATATTAGTAAAAAAATGCTCAAATTCCCTAGCCACATCCTCACTCTTGGTAAATAGGCCGTGGTCCGTTTGAATAGCTAAGTCATGGTCACGTGGTTTCACTCTACCCGTTTCTCTGTTTATTACTTTCCAAACAGCCTTTATTGTGTTATCCGATTTTTTAATAGTATTACTTATGGACATTGCTTTTGCACAAGCACAAACCTTTTTGAATGTTTTAGAATAGTTTCTAACATATTTCACAAACTTTTCATCATGGGTATATGATCGCTTTTCATACAATTCAAATAATTTGACCCTGCTTTTACGAATACCACTGGCAGCCCATTCGCTAAATTTAAATTTATTAGAAGAGAGAGAGAAATTTATTAGGTTATGCAGTGTTATATAATCAACTAGCTTTTACCGAGTTCGTCCGCAATCCAGTATAAAAAGTAGCATAATATGTCTTAATCTAATGTATAACCTAACATTATTGCTTTAACAAAAATCCATTCAATTGTTTTTGCGTGAAAGAGTAACAAAAATTCATCCGATCATCCTTCCTCAAAAACCTTCGCATTTCTAATATTATTAGGACTAGCTGTTGCCCGCGTCTTTGTCATTTATCAGGGATGAATATCAGCCTATGTTCTGCTAAAGATACAAGACTGTCGTCGTGCCTTTCATCAAAATCGGTCCACCGTCTAAACCGTGAAAAGTTTACAGACCAACAGACATGTTTATAATAATATTAGTCGGAATATTTGCACTCGGAAGTGTTAATGGAATTGTGATATTTGTATGAGCCGATACTATGAGTACATTTGTATTATTAAACTTCAAGGCTGTGTTCCTGTACCTACTTCAGCTGTCAATGTGTCTTACATTATGACATATTTTTTTAAATAAAATAAAATATCAAAAACGTCCACGGCAAGTAAACTAATTTAAAAAAGGCATTGAAAGGATGTTTAGAAACGTAACTCACGTTATGGTGCAGTCAGATAACAAAGGTAGTCTATGGCACTCGGCAGGTGAAGTCAAATCTAATGACTCCTCGCACTTCAAAGGCCGTCAAACCATTTATGATACAGCAAAATTATGAAGACGACCTAGCAAAAGAAATCATAAAGATATGTTTGCGCTGATCGTACAGAGTAAGTCCTAGGATAACCCTGGCTAGGACAAACGACGCTTTCATGTGGTAGAGGACTCACCTACTGCACAATCACTGCAAATCTATTTTTGATGTCCCTTAAAAGGTGTTGCTGTAAAGGAAATTGTATAAAACATTTTATCTTATGTTATAATCGAATCCCAAATAACAGCGTAGATTTTGATCTTATTTTCTGCTCGCAAATAAAGTAAAACAAGTAATACGACTACAATATTATTTCAGAACCCCTTTTTCGAATGATTCATTCATTTTCTGAAATCGCTTAGATAATTAAAATCGTAAAATTCTAAGAAGTAAAGGAATATTTAAAAACACCACAATGATACTATATATGTATAATTTTAAATGACTGCTATAAAATCGCGAAACAATGTCCACATTGTATAGAAGGCCATCTTTTAGTACTGAAACAACAATGGAGCATAATTCACTCCCGCTGAGAGCCCTGCTCGCTAGCCGAGAGGCTGAGCGAGTCGCTGAACCAAACTACAAATGAACCAGCCACCATTCTACATTAGCGAGGTTATTTTGGGACACATAGCTATTCTTCAATTTATTGCATGCCTAATAGTCGTTCCACCTTCATCTTACCCACAGACATACTGGTACTAGGCAGACATAAACCTATCATGGCATAGACCGCCACCTGCTACGAACCTAGCATACCTCCGGTTAGTCCACATCCATCAATTGTTTCATACGTGGTAATCGGGTTCTGATACTCTTTTTATAGTTCACTTCACAGGTACGAGTACTTACCCACATATACTCGTAGTCGAAAATAATCATCTTCACAGCAAAAAACGCTGGATCTGGAAGCATGAAATTTTTGTACAAAGGTTCGTTCAATGGCATAAGGAAGCACTAAGAAGTAGGGATAGGTATGATTGCTATTTTTAAATAATTTCATATGACGTAATTACAGTTTTTTTTTCATATGATTTCACCTGTGAAATTTCATAGGCAATGCATTTTCATTACGATGAAACACACTTTTCTATTGGAAATGAAATATGAAATTTGAAAACTGAAATACAGTTCACATGAGTTAGGGTTTTACAGATTTCATAAGTAGCAGGCTATGTGGAGCAAAGTAGAGGTGCGACGTATAAAAATACACTTGCTGCTCGTGACCCATCTCTACTAAGAAGGAATTTTTGAAATTTCCCATGGGAACGGGAATAATAAGACATGAGATTACAAAGAGCTGCCCATGAGTTTTTTGCTGGTTCTTTTCATTGAAGATAGGCTGCTGTTTTCAATTAGCTAATCTTCAAGGACTAGTTTCGAGTGCCTTGTTATTAGACTATTGACGTTTCTAAGTGTATTTTTTTTCCTACATGAAATTTATTATTTTTGAATTTTGATTTTCAATCAGGATTTCTACGGGCATAGCCGCTGGGCTAGTACTTATTATGATTTACACCACAGATTTACACATTAATTACGTCAAAGTTTGGTTTTCAGATACTACAGTTCGACGACTCAGAATTGAGTCAATCAGTAACTCTGATGCTTCGTTAAAATATTTGGTAAAGCTCCAAATTTAGATACGAACAACAAATTTGAAAGGACAGAATCTCGAGTTAGATATGCGAGAAACTTTGAATCTCCTCAAAAGTACGAAATCGTGTTAGTAAATTGTTTGTGAAGTCAAATACTATTAAGTACGGAAACGCGAAACTACTCTGGGATTCGCATTCTTATTCTTTTATAAAAAAAGGTTATTCAACAGTTTCTATTCGATCAGATCATGTTGCCAAAGGCGTATATATCTTTCATTTGCTCTTATTTACGAACTTCAGCTTTGAAAATAAACGAACCATATTTATTTTGCTATAAATATCTCCCAAGCTCCTCAATTCAGGCAAGTATTGAATCTATTGGCAGTCCGATCACTCGCTCTATACAAATCCTCATCTATTTACTTTCCGGACCTGTACGATTTGGACATTTGCTATTCAAGTATTCACTGTGAAGCACGGAAATCATTTCACTCAGTTGAAACGTATATGTATTTGGATTGCAAAATAAGTTTATTATAATTTATTTATAAATAAATACCACTGGAAATATTTTGGGTTAAATTAAATTAATAATAAATTATTGTTTCATCACCTTTCCTGCTCTATAAATTAGGTTTAATTTTTATAAATAATTAATAGGTGTGGGTTTTGCAGTATACTGGAACCATCGTTATATATTTACGAAATGGCATCGACATTTCGGCGGTCCCAATATAATGTAAAATGGGGCCGGCTTGTGTATATCGGTGCCATTTTAGCCTGGCGACATTTGCACTAGATATAACTGACCCATTCGAGCTTGCCACACATGTGGCCTTGTACTCGAACTACTGACGGAACCTTATTGAATAATAAATCTAGTTAACAGTTTCAACTCAAAATTTAACATACGTGGAAAGCTATACTAAACTTCGATTAATATATTTTACATGTAGATAGATACGATCTAATTACCGAAGACGTAAACAGATGACGGTGTTAATAAAACATATGCTTAACTGGAAAATATTTACAGTGTTTATAAAAAATACAGAAAATAAATTTTGCAAGTGTGATACTGATAATACATCATGGTATTAATCGCGACGATGCATCACGCCGTGACGCGTGAATGCGGATGCAACGGGTCTGTAGTGCACAAATAATTCAGGAGTGCCATCCCGATCGCCATTCTATGGGCAAACAGATAGTCCTCACATCCGACACATGTTTCCGTGGAAGCGACACAAGGAACTGGTCACGTAGAATATTGACGCCTCGAGCTATCCGCTTCGTAGGGGACAATACCTACATTTTCTGCCAAGAGGGACAGTATGTGGAAATTACGGTATATTTCATTTTTGCCGTCTCTATACTCGAGGGTCTTTTGAGACTTAAGTACTTACCCATTTTTCTTTGTTCGTTAGATTTTATATCTTGTGATTTAAGTTGACGACTCTTCAAAAACGCTTTAAAGAAATCAATCTACACTTCTACACTAAGTAATAATAATAAAAAGAGGAAAGATTTCTTTGATTGAATTGAATAGGCTCCAAAACTGCTGGACCGTTTTGAAAAATATTTTATTCCCGTATTTCTACGGGAACGGAAACTACGCGGGTGAAACCGTGCGGAACAGCTAGTAGTAAAATACTTTTGTTAGCCAATAGCTGTTTTAAAATGGGCTATGGGTCCTGAAAATTAGACTCCATGATCTCAGAAAAAGATTTTTTTAAATAGGTCTAGTCGTTTTTTTAAATAGGTCTAACTAGGTCTAGTCGGAGTCTATTAAATACTACACAAACAACAAACAAAAAACAAATCAATACTATACAAACAAAAAATATAAAATATTGGTACAAATGTAGACTATATAAATGGGTGCCCAGTGGCGTAGACCGCGTGGATTCTGTTTGTACCCGTTCCTGTGGGAATTTATAAAAAACGTTTCTTAGTGCTCACTCACGTTATTTAAGGAACCTTGCATGCTTGTAGACCCAGATGCTTCGACTGTCCGTTGATCGATCAGTCAGGCAGCCAATCAGTTTCTTCTTTTAAATATAGTAGATTGTTATACAAGGGTCGGAAGGAATCAACTCCCATACAAGGTGTTTAGATGGTGGATAGTCCGAGTAGGAATTGATAACTTCCACCCGCGTTAAACACTCTACTTTTCATATCGAATACAAGGAAAGTAAAGAAAAAAATGTCAACAATACAACATTACAAAAATTCAAAAATGCAAAAAATCAATAATACCTACAAAAAAACAAAAATTTCAACAATACAACCAAAGAGGTTGGAAGAAAGAGATTATTTTTCTTATAGTCTTTAAATACAACATTACAAAAATAATATAAAAATTCAAAATCCTTCCTCTTTATGTATTTATTAGTGTCGATGAAAAACAAGATTAAGAGTTTTGGAACAGCCTACTAAATTATTAGTCTTTTTTTAATTTTAAATATGGAACACGTCACCGCCGAGCGCAGGTTATTTTTAGTTGTTTATACCTACACTCCCAATGCCGCACTTTTTTTTTTAATCGATGTAAAAAGTTTAGTATCAGGCCACCTAACCAAATGTACTACTATTTTTTTAATTCATTCCCACCCTAGGGAGGGAAGCAATTACTATGAGTCTTTCCCGCCCGAGGGCGGGAATCATAGCCTTGAATCTCTCTGTGATGGGAATCATTGCTTCCGACCCGGTACTCAGATCAAACATACACTACTTTCCGAGTATGAGATATGAAAAATAGATTTATGTCATTGAAACTGATTCTGTAGTGTAAAAAAATAACGCAAAAACTACTTAAACAAGATATATATAAATGAAAAATTATTTTATTACGTGGGTCCACAAACCCCTCCAGAGTTTTCGAGTCGACACGGCGAATAGCTTCTCGCCATTTATGCAAATCGGTCTTCGTAGACGCTGGGAACCGAAAATCACTTACTACTTCAATAAACGGAAGGATATTCCGTTTTTATAGCGTCGCGTCGCATCGGGCATCGGTACTTGTTAATAGCAAAGTAATCTATCGGTACCACTACAATAAAATTTATGCGTCTGTGCGATCCCTTATCATTAATGACCGATATTATTATTTTTGTCTGTGTCAGTTTGTCTCGACTCAACAAATTTCTCGGGGAATAATGCTGGAAATATTTTTTTTAAATCGCAGAGTTTATAATGAGATATTTTATTTTGATAAACCGGACTAAAGCGAGGATAGCCGTCTTATAAAATACGAAAATGAGTGTTTGCTTATTCATATTCTATGCATTCCTTAAACCATTTATCCAATTGCGAAGGATCATAATATTTTGGTGAGTTGTTAGCACAGGCCCAAGAATTTTTCTACAAAAAACCTAGGGAAAGGGAAAAAAATGGTCCCAGGGCGAGCAACGCCCCATAAATACCATAAAAAAAAAATATAAAAAATATCTCACGCCTTTTATCCCCGAGGGGGTAGGCAGAGGTATTCCATTACTGGATATACCCACATTTCACGAGACCTATTGGAGCCCTAAACGTGATAGGTGGTGAGCCCACCGCCGGACCGATATTTACACATGTCTCAGAATTATATCTGAAAAAAAAATAAGAGATATAAAAATAAAATAAAATACGATGGGCGGTCTTATCTTACTATTGTTTCATATACATATTTACATACAGACATGTATCAAATAAAAGAGCAGATTCGAGATAAATAATAATTGTTTTGGTATTACTCTATCTGAAAGTTACTATTTTCTAATGACAATCCAAATTAATAATCCTATTACAGACGAATCAGGCTATAAGAGTGTGTATTAAGATACTTAAGCCTCATCTACAAACTTTACAAACGTTTAAGCTCCCATTTTGTTGTCGACTCAATCTACAAATGATAAAAACATTAAGGATAAGACAATTGTAGGTATAATTCCACACACCCTCTCATTGCCACTCCAATCTCGTACAAACGTTGAACGATCTCGCGGTGAACATTTTGAATCCCTATGAATAATATTACAATGCCTATCGCTGCAGTAATCAAACAACGATAAATTCATAATACAATAACACGAAATTAATGCAATTGAACTCATTTGATTTACATAAGCCCACAGAATTGTTATTAAAATTTTCAACAACATTAACATACCGACAGTTAAATTAATGTTATAGTTGATTGAGCTATTGAATAACATTATGAAATCTGGGAGTACGGAAAAACACAATAAAATTTCGTATGTCTGAGCGTTTCTAGCATATGCCCCTAGTAACATGGTGTTATCTATATTATATATCTTTACTTACTATCATAAAGAGGAAAGATTTATTTGTTTGTATTGAATAGGCTTAAATACTACTAAACTGATTTTAAAAGTTTTTTCAAAATGGAAATCTCTATTATTAAGGAGTGACATTAGGCTACAAGTATTTTATACCCGTATTCCCAAGGGAACGGAAACTACTTGAGTGAAACCGCTCGGAATAGCTAGTATTGAATAATCAATTAATTCCAAAGTTTTTGATAAATATTTTTTTTAGAAGAAAAATGCCAAGCTGCCATTCATTAGGTTAAAGGAAATCACATTCTGTATTGACTTAAAACGATGGAATCAATCTTAAAATTCTGAATTATAATATAACCTTTATACATTATGAGTACCTACCATTACTAAAAGTAGATAATCATCTTAATTTTTAAATGATTCTGATTAATCGTATCAGGATTATTAAGGGATTTCCTAGTCCTATTGGAGGCATTCATAAAAACATTATTTTTTTAAGGCCGGTACTTTTTTCCCTTGTTTTGAAGTATAATATTATACCTAATAGTGTGCTATATTTTCAGCTCTGGGGCTGGAGCCGGATTTTCTGTACCCGTTGGAGAACGTGACCATCGCCCAGGGTAGAGACGCGATGTTCACCTGCGTAGTGAATAACCTTGGTGGTTACAGGGTGAGTGGCGACTCCGCCACTGCCAGGGTGTGTATCAAACCGACTCATTACAGATAGCCACTTGAATAGAGGAGCACACTCAGCACCGAGGACGGAGATCTATAATTGTACTATATTTTTTTTCAAAATGGCAGACAAATAAAAAAAATATTATTAATACTAAAATTGTACAATATTAATACATCCTAAAATTATAGATCTCATCCAAATAGACAACTGCACTAACTTCTACACTTTTGCACACTTTTGTAGAACACGAACCTTCAATGCACTTCTTCAGCACTCTTTCAGATTCACTAGCACTACTAAAACCTGTCTCTAACCTAGAATAGAAACACAAATTTGCACAATAAATGTACCTAAGTCTACGAGTAGCAGTAGAGTTAGACCACAGCACCACTTGCACTAGACACTTACACTAGAACCAAGACTCAAGAATTGGACGCAAAAACTATGATTTACTTCACCCCAGCAACGTTCGCTCGGTTCTTGGGTTTTGAATAACTATGCACAACAAAAGAGATTATATTTCGAGAGCATGCTGTAACCCTATGCACATCATTATGGATTTTCTCCTTACACGCTTGTCAAAGCTCAGTTTTAGTTTTCCTTAGCAAGCTCCAATAGTATTCAACCAAATAAGAAAAGAATATAAATCCTTGTTACAACGAAAATAGCTACAGTGCATCCTCATTACGTTCATTTAAAAATCTATCAATCGCCTAGACAAAAACCCCAGTCCCCAACTATGATCAGTCTATTTCATTTGGCTAAGAAATTTACATTGCAAAACAGTCACTTTAGGAAATTAAAATAAACCCGGGACAAAACCCCCTGGTCCCCGTTCAATCATTTCGAAAGGAAAGCTCTCAAACTGTCCCAGGGGTAGTCTTTACGTTAACATTCAACATTCGATATGATACTGCAAAACGAAAATTAGAGATGTCCAAGAACGATGCACGTTCTAGATTTATCTAAAAAGAGCTAAAATAGTTATACAACAAATTGCAAAGAAATAAAATTGAAATATATATATTATTTACGCTACAAAATAAAACCCTTTAGGTACATAAAATAAAATTTGCTCCAAAACATAATTTTTATTTCAAAAGAGTTGTTTTGTAATAAAATCCTTACTGAAAACATAAGATAGTCCACGATAGCCTCGTTGGGACCTCAAATAATGCTGAACTGCTGTGCGAGAAATAAATTTGCCTTGCTCTCATAAAAAAACATTGCCGGTATTTCCAAAGCCAACGCGCCTGAACTGAATATTAGCTCCTTGATGTGCTAGATATAAATAGGTAATGATTATTTGTGTAAACGCCTCGTAAATAAATTACACAAAACAATCTACATTCCCGCAAAACATGTCTCTTGTGAATATTTCGTTACCGGGGTGGCAGGCTGTATTTCAAGCAAAACTTAAAGTAAAATAAAGATTATTTAATACAAAGTACACTATCAAAATGGAAAACACTTAATTTCGATATGCACCGCTGGTATGGACGAGTTGTGGAAATGGTAAATATGGTAAATGGTAACCGTTAATTTAATTGGTTGGTACTATTTTTATTTACAAAAAAACGATGCAGTTTATTCGTATTCTCTTTCCTCTCTACTGGATTAATTTATTTTTTATTTTTTTTAAATCCTAAGTCATTCACCTATGCGGTGGTCAAATAAACTGTATCGTAAGTTCCCTACCTATCCCTACAATCTTTTAGTATTTAAAATATCCAAAAAAATATTAAAGGATTGTTGAAGATTAAGGTTTTAATTTTAAATAAAATAAAAGCACTACTAGTGTCTTGCACTGTTCGCAAATACCTCAGTTTGGATTGTGATTGATCTGATCCTAACACAATGTGTAGATTGTTAAAATTTCACTGTAAGCAATGTTTATAACTACACAAATTAGTGACAATGCACAAGCACTTCTTAAATAAGTATTTTTGAATACTGTAGTTTTTTCACAAAGTAGAAGTCTTCTATCTAGCACTTCTTCTTGCACCCCAGTATTCTTAAGTTCTTTACAATAAGTGATCATAGAGAAAAATAGCTAACAGACAGAGAATCCTTATGAATAGTCTTCCAACTAATTGGGCATTGCCAGGTCTTCAATCGACAAGGAAGAGTATGTAGCGCCCCATATAAAAATATCCACAACAGCATATTTCTGCGGACATTTGTACGCTTTTTTACTGAGAGCTATGCAGGAAATTAGCTTCTATTGCGATGTCGACGCTTTTGGTAAAGCGGGTGAAACGAGGGCGTTTTTACAGCGCGCCGCAGCCTGGCTCATAGCTGCGACCAGACCAAAATGTAATTAAAAATTCCGAGAGCATTTTGCGAAGCGCTCGCAACAAGATAGTGTTGCTGGCTCGAGGATCGTTGTCGTGACTGCCTCTTGGGAGGTATTCACTTGTAATTAGAGTTGTTCACTCTAAAAGTCTCTATTGCATATTTTAATGACATTAGCCATACCATTTGCGGAGAACTGTGGCGTTTCCTTTAATGTTTATAGTGTTTGGTTACTACAAAGTTTGTGTTTTCGATGCGCTGTTCTGCGTTCCGCGTGGAATCGTGGTGGGCTTCCTCGGGGCAGGTGGCGTGGATAAAGGCGGATACTAAGGCGATTCTGGCTATCCACGAGCACGTGATCACGAATAACGCGAGACTGAGCGTCACGCACAATGACTACAACACGTGGACGCTCAACATCCGGGGGGTGAAGAGGGAAGACCGGGGACAATATATGTGCCAAGTTAACACAGACCCAATGAAGATGCAGGTAATGAAATATAATCAAATAGGTGGAATTTGGATTTAGTTATATACCCAGCACACTGAAATTATTTCTTAAATTGAATGCGTCACAAAACAAACAGTTTTTACCTTTTTTTTGTCGCAGTGTTTTGAAACTACTTTTAACAAGAGTGACCCACATTCTTTAATTAAAAGCTTAGCACAATTAATGCAATTCATTTGACATGAAACCCAAATCATCCCGAGAATTATAGGTGACTGTAAAATTTTGTTGAAGATTGCTTGCAGTAGGGGTGTTTTATATCCGCCATCTTGTGCCCATAAACTTGACAGTAAAATTGTAACTTTTATTTGACGACAGTTTTTGTTTCACAGACAGCATTTTTAGAAGTCGTGATTCCTCCGGACATAGTCTATGAGGAGACTTCTGGAGATATGATGGTACCAGAAGGAGGTTCGGCAAAGCTGGTATGCAAGGCGAGAGGATTCCCTCCACCAAAGATACTTTGGCGCCGAGAGGATGGAGGAGACATCATTTCAAGAGGTGGACCTCAAGGAAAAACTAAAGGTAAACTTCTATTACCTGATAAATGATAATATTGTTAAGTTATTGAGTAACTATTGAGTATATTGCCAAAATATTTCTTGCTTGAAAAGATAGATATTAGTTTATTAAAACGATAGATTTAATTTATGAAAAAAAAATACAATCTTCAAGAAATTTTAGTATCTGTCTGTGATTTTAAAATAAATGCCAAATTTTAGTGAAAACTGCTATTTATAATATGCCTAATCATAACCAAACGTTTTTTGAATTTTGTAAGTCTGAAAGTTTGTCTTAAATAGTCTCCGACACGGGCGCTGTAACGATCTTGATTAGGTACTTAAGTTTATTTTGCAATGCCACTAGTATTACTGCATACAAAAAACTATGAAACTTAGTTACTGGTATCGAATAAATCACAGCTTAAAATATTCACTATTGAATCTTAGCAGTAAATCACACCGCAGCACCTCGGGGAACTCCTATTACCATTCACACCGCCCTTTCTAATCCCGCGGGATTACGGCCTCGAGACGGTCCGGGAATAATTACTTACCTACTCATCTCTGTACTCGACCAAATAAAGAGCTGGATAAAGGGTTAAGTGAACCCCAAATTAAACAATGTATAAGTAATGACGGACACTCAAACTTCGCCTGAAAGTTTTAATTGAAGCTGCTGTTACAATTATCACTTATTCAAAACTTGAAATTATCGCCAATGTACCTACTTATGAAGTGACAATACTGAACTTTTAAAACGATTGGCATAAAATATGTTAATACGAGACGCAATAAATTCGTAAAATTGCTAAATATTTTTTTTGCAAACGTGTCCGACAGTGCAGATTCAATATTTGATATTGAAAACATAACAGCTATTTTAATTCCCCGATGCCTCTATACAAACTGTTGAACTTTTACATGAAATCAAAGCCAGCACAAAAATTATACAAGTAAGGGGAATTCGTGACGAGTAGCAATTGGAAACAGTACTGACAAGGGTGATTAATCAGCGGGTCCCACTTAACCCCACTACTGTTCAGACCTTCTCCGCCATCAGTCATTTCATTAAGCTAACAAAGTACTACCGGTAATGACTTCCACAACGAACTGTGCACTATACTGCAAAGATTGGAGAGCGAGTCAATCTCGGCGTGTTCCCAACATTTCACGTAATCAGTCTACCATTTCTCGTAATCATGGCAAACATTAATTTCATACCAAGTGAAATTTAAGACGCAACTTGAGTAACTTAGCAAAACGAGCAACTTTCTCAATTCCCCATAATTGGGTACCAAGGTGAAACCCTGTCTCAAACAATATTAACTTACATCAATAACAAGCATCAATTTGAGTGAAGAAGTCTAATTAAAGAAGCCGTTACAAGTTACCTCCATAAATCTGAACAGGAAACAATACAGGCTATCCATTACTTAGGCCAATGTTTCTTCACGGAATATTCCAATGAGGAAACTTCGAGGGGCGTCCGAAACGACAAATATAGTTTTTCAATGACGGTGCCGCGCCGGCACTTTCAAATTAATTATCCTCAACTTACGGAAACTTTTACAAAATAAACTCTGTAAATTGTATTTTACATCTATATATAGGTAAGTATATAAATGAATCCCTATTTTTGTAATCACGCGTGAACGGCTAGACCAATTTCGCTAATTCTTTTTTTTATGGTGCTTATCGGGAGAAGGTTATCCCAAAAGAAAAAAGTTTAATAAAAGAAATAGATAATTTAGATAAAACTTAACGACCGTATTAACTTTTCTAATGTAACATTATGGCGTTTGACGTAGCTGTCAGTTAAAAGTTAAGACAGGACCACGAATTACATAATATTATACTACGTTCCATGGGACAACGTCTGTCGGGCCAGCTAGTTAATAATATTGAGCATGATCAATGTCGTAAGTTAACATCATACTTATAAATATTAGATGACTTAATAAACACAGAATCTATTCATAACAAAAATAATTATATAAATACACTTACAAATTGCCCGTTTGAAGTAATAAATCAAAAACTTCTTGATTGTGTTAACACTGAATGTGGAAATCACGACACATGATGCTAATAATTATTATAATAACGACAGAATACAGCTGTAGGTATCCATCCCAACAAAGGGTTGTTATTCAAAATTTGGCCTTTATTGTGTCGCATAAAACATATTCTGGTGACAACGGCATGTCGCGTGCCTATTTATTTCATGTTCTACACCAAATTATGCAGATAAGCGAATGAATGGCGGAAACTTAGTCGGAGACTGATGCAAATTAACTCTGCCATCCTTCTATTCGACGCTTTTCATCTACTCAACAAAGTTTGAAACAGATACTCAGAGTACCGCTACATTATCCCAACTTGTTAATTCCAATTCATTATCAAATACGTTCCACTGAATATTATGAATGATTTTCCGGAGAACTTGAAGGGGTATGTTTGCGTGGATCAGATAAAGCTATTGACTACCCCAATTATAAAGAAACCCATTAAGTCGTCCACGCTTTTGTGGTTTGTTAATTTTAATTTCATTTCCCTTGAAAGGTGGACGTCTCAAATCTAATACAAAATTAAAATAATTTCAACTGAATTTTAATTAAAGTGAACGACTGAAAATATTGCCTTTTCATTATTTTGAGAAAACTTAATTAATTTGTCTGTTATTCATGGACTTTGTTAGACTTACCTAACAATTGACAGCTATTATCAGAGAAATGGATGAAGATTCTTTCCAGGAATATTATAATCTGAGCTTTTTTACTTTTGTTTTAAAGACTATTTTAAGGTATTTCATATGCTCGTACTAGAAAATAATATTCATTCGAATATCTGCCGATGCCTGTTTTATTCGAGTAGCTGATAGTGTCGTCGTCAGCTGTAAAACTTCTTACGTCTCTGGAGAAACCACTAGGGTCCGTGGGGCTTGAATGTCACTTGACTTATGACACATCGACAGGCCAAGTTTATTCAACGGCCCGCCTCGAAGACAGCTCAAGAATTCCGTGGAGTAGCGGAATTTTAGAAACTCCATTTAACTTGGTTGTTGGGTACCTACGGAACTTTAATATTAAAATATGATTTTCACTGTTTACGAATTTTATTATTTATAAGTTATGGAATTTGGAAGATCAGTGATAGACCGGAAGGTAAAGAGCCCGCTTCTCGTTTGTGAGGCTCGGGTTCAAATCCAGGCAAGTACCAATGAGTTTTTCAAAAAGCTTACGTACATATTTATCACTAGCTCGACGGTGAAGGAAAACATCGACGCATGTGTAGCAGCACCCTGGTACGAACTCTCCACTAAATTTTGGTATTTGAAGAAATACAATGGTGATCATCATTTACTTACTCTTTTCCCATTATTTGGGGTCGGCGCAGTATGTTTTTTTCTTCCATTTGGATCTACCATACGTCATAATATCTACATTCACTTCCATCTTGCACATATCATCCTTCACACAATCCATCCATCTTTTCTTTGGTCTTCCTATAACCTTCCGCATTCATATCAAGCACTGTTAAAAAAAATACAATCCTAAAACGTGTCTATTTCCAGGAATTGAAAACCACTAAGACAGGTTTTCAAAAATATTTTTAAATTTATTTTTATCGAATTTCACTCTATTTATATACCTAAGTTTGTAACTATTGAGGATTACCTACCTTGATTTATCCCATTCCCGTGAGAATTTCTCAAGACCCTTTCTTAATGGTGATATCTTATATCGTTTATGGAGCCTGCCTGCTTAATCTATATCTATCCTAATATTATAAAGACAAAAGATTTGTATTTTTGTATGTTTGTATCTTTGTTACGAATAAACTTAAAAACTGTTGAACGGATTTTAAAAAATCTTCCACCAATGGAAAACTAGAATATCCCTGAGTAACATAGACTATATTTTATTCCCGTATTCCCACGGGAACCGCGCGGAACCGCTAGTCTTATATAGATTTATATTTCAATGTGTTAATATTTTAACAAAGTTTAAGTTAAACAGGCATAGGCTTTTTGAAAGTTTGAGTCCGGGTCAGAGTATCAATACGAACACTAGAAGGTTAAATAAATAAAAAAAAACTTGCAGGTCCAAGGAATTAGCTCTGAAGCACGTGTAACAGCACCAAAGTCCTGCCATGAACTTACTGCTTGTAATGTATAGTGTTTAGAAAAACTTACTTGTGAAAAGTGGATGCTTACAGGAACGGAAATGGAATACGTCTGCTAACCCCCCCGAAAACTCAAGGAAGGAGAAGCCTTATATTTTGTGGTTTGACCCTCATAGTTCCCGTTCCCGTCGGAATACGGGAATAAAATGTAGCCTATGTTACTCAGGGATCTTCTAGGTTTCTATTGGTGCCAGAATTTTTCTAATCGGTCCAGTAGTTTTTGAGTTTATTCGTAACAAACATACAGAAATACAAATATTTCCTATTTATACCTAATATTAGTATAGATATGTTATATGGGCAAGTTAGATACGTGCAATTACAATCGTTACGGATTCGTAATTTGGCATCCATAATCATTATTATTATTATAATTGTAGGTATGTCGTGACTGCACATTTTCGTGTGAATAGAGTGCAACAGATATATTGTCCTATACGAGACAGTTAATGTACGACATAATTTAAGTTTTTATGCTGCTAAGACTCGCGTTATCGCAAGCTACTCCGCAGTTTGCGTTGTTCCGGCATTGTTTGCTAACGAAGCGGCGTCGCGGCCGGGCTCGAGAGCTCTACACTTTAAACCATCAACTCCCTTCAGCTCCTTCGGAAAATATTGCCCCAGCTTTTTATCCTTGTTTGAATAATGGCTGTAAACGTACTCGGGTGCCATTTGAGCAAGGTGTCAGGAAAACAACTCGAGTTCAAACCACTAACGGTGCTTGTTTACCGAAGCCCGTCAACTTTTGGGAGCGTTTTCCAACCTGAAATGTAAAGTAAGCACTAGAGTCAATAGTGTTTAAACGTCTATAGTCAGTCTTTACTTAGGTAGGTAAAATTTGTAAAGGCTATTAAATATTCTGAATGACCATATTCTAACCAACACAAAGCTTAAAATTGAAATTTTAAAATTTAAACTTTCATTACAATTCTTACAATTTATTTATTTTTCAGTTATTTATTAAAACTTTTCTTTTAAACCTTTTGGATTAGGAACCTTTAAAAACTATCATAACACCGGACGGGGCCCGTCCCGTTGTAGCCTTTAGACGGCTATTTCCGTCTGCTGGTAACTTGTGAAATAAATTTTCATTTTGTTGTATACTTTACTTTCATCGGCAGTGACGTCATTGGAAGGTGAGGTGGTGAACTTGACAAAGGTGACGCGATCCGAGATGGGAGCTTACCTTTGCATCGCCGCAAATGGTGTGCCGCCATCTGTAAGCAAGAGGATAATGCTACATGTACATTGTAAGTACTATTAAAAAGTCCGTAACCATCGACCCGTGGTATCTATTGAAATATTTAAATATTATTAAGTAAGAAAAATAAAAAATAAATTAAATAGGAAATCTGACGTGCGACTGTTCCCGTCCAATCGACAGTTAAACAATGCAATCGTATCAAAGTCAAAGTCAAAGTCAACAGATCTACTTTTTCATTTTTATTTGTTCATACAGGATCTACTGTGTAACAAAAACATAAAATATGTGTTCAAGTATAAGGTTAAATAGCAACTTTGATGTAACGTTTCAACGCACAAAATATATCCTTAGCAGCGATAGCCCTGTGGCAACTGAGCCCGTCTCTCATGCGTGAGGCTCGGGTTCGAAACCTGGTGAGGGCATGTACCAAAGTTTTTTTTGTCAAAAAATATGCGTAGGCACGTATTTAGAATAGATTTTAGGTATGTGTAACAGCGCCTAGTAACCCGTCAGTCCAAAATATGTACTTATGAAAAGGTGGTATTTCCAGAAATAAAATACCTCCACGAAAATGAAGGTGCGAGCATAATTATTTAATTTTAATCCTTAAACTTGAAGTGTCGTGTGCTAAGGATTACGAATTCACTACATGAATCAATTCAGCCCTGATAAAATCTACTCACCTGCGTGAAGTACGAGCAAAAAGCGCTACTACGTGAATTCACTTATCAGCCGATCTCAAGACTAATTTATAACCAGGAGTTATTCAATGCTTGGTTAGCTCGAAGCCGGGGAGCACCGTCGGGGCTCTACGACTCGAACACGTAAGCAATTGGGAGATTTTCGTGTTATCACGTATCATCTTCGGCGCGTGGCTTGCATCTAAATTTGGGAGCGGAGGCCTAAAGTCGGCAACTCGTGTCTAGTGAAAGTTTGTGGTTTATTTCTATTAGGAATAACTATACATATACCTGTCACTTTACATATCATTTACTTTATTAATAAATAATAGAAGTTCTTTTTTATGTAACACTTGTAAGTTGTAACAAGCAAAAGCAATAGTCTAGTATTCGAATACCTACCTAAATAGCTTTCTGCAATTCGGGTCACTCCCACAAATTAATCACTATATAGGGATATACGCTCAAAATCAGCTAGCCGTATTCATAGGACTCGAAATCGGAGAACAGCTCAGTACACAGTTGCATGTTGCGACCACTTCCATTTGCATTGATGAGGTCACACCATTGGAGATGACGTTATGTTAGTATATATGTGACAGGAAATGTATGAAATCTAGTAATTGTACACAATTACCGGGAAATGTATACAATTCCGAACACATTTAGGAAATGTGTAAAATTATATATATATATATATATATATATATATAATAATAATAATATATATAATATAATAATGTTCCCACCAATGCAAAATATGTTCGGCTTGAACGATTTTAGCTTCAGTAGAAAGAGATCCAATCCATCAATTTAACAAAAACCAAACAAGCAAAACATTCTATCATCCGATGTAAAATGTCAGTTTTAACGTAGCTATTTTACTCATCGTAATTAACGATTCTAAATTCGGAAAGTGCTCGCACGGCTCGGTCTGGTTCAATACCTACTGTGCTGGTGTAAAAGTTTTCCAAAGCGCTAGCCGTCGCTAGCCCTCTCGAACGTGTTGTCCGCTAGGTATTTGCATTCTGTTATTGGCAGTTCCGATGTAAACACTAGTCTGATTGTACAATTTATATGCACGTATTCGATAAAGCTGCGAATGGTAAAATCACTTCTGTAAAAGTAATACGAATGAACAAAATAAAATACATGAGCCTATAATAAACCACGTAGGTACTCAAAACCAGTTCATACTCGTTTCTAAAACAAATAGGCTCCACTCCACGATTATCTTGACGGCAAGCAAGAGAAATTCACTTCATAGGAAACGCAATTTCACGCGAACAAACAAACTACTGCCGCCTGGAACCCTTCCACTCAGTTTAATTACTTCACAAAGAATGCGTCGCGTTCGCTCGATGAGGAGACAAAATTAACGCTCTCAAATATTTAATTTAAATTTCCTTCCCCGAAAACGAATGATAACAGCGGTGTGGGGACTTGCGGTCGTGGTGAGTGAACGCAAAAAGATTTGGAAGCGTCTTAGAACGCCAACAGTGAAGCAGTTCATTTGTAACAGTAAGTGCTTCGTAACGCGATGAGTTTTTAGTTGATTCACTGGAGCCGGCAGACGGTAAATTGAATTTAGAGAAAAAGAAACACGCCAAACGAAGTGTACAAATCGCAATCAATTTGCAAAGAAGATGCCGTACTTTACTTTCTAAATAAGTTTCTTTGCTACGTAAAACTCTTTTCACGTTTTCATTTTAAAACATAAAATTGTCTTGTGATACCTACTTGTAGACATCACATTGCAAGGATATTCGAAAAGGAAATCCTATAAAATTCCAACGACAACTAAAGCAGGTAATAGCTACAAAACGCCAAGAAATCCGAAAACGGAGGGAGCGTGTGCGCCGCTCGGTTAATCAAACTGTCACTTCAAGAATTCCGCGCGGAATCCTACCAGAGAAAACTCCCCGTAACTTTTGATTGCTGTGGAGAATCCCTATCTACTTATACACTTAGAGATTGCTTAATCATCTTTTTTCGGGGGATATCTATTTATATTGTTTACTAGCGGGTGCCCAGCGGCGTTGCCCGCGCAGATCCAGTTTATTCGAGTTCCCATAGGAATTGCTAAAATCCGTTCGTAGCGGTTGCCTACGACATATTTGATATGAGACACTACATACCATATTTCAAGTTTCTAGGTGTTATCGTTTCGGAATAGTACATAGGTATTTCTCTTTTGAACCAGTTTTCATATTTTCCCATGGGAATGAAGAAGTTCATCAAAAGTTGTTTGGGTTTCTATTACAGTCATAAAGCAGCCATATTAAATTTGCAGTGATAGCCTTAGGTTAACGAACCCGCTTCTCATGATGATAATCTGTGAGGCTCGGGTTCAAATCCTGACATGTACTGTTTTCAAAAACTTACGTAAACATTAATCACTAGCTCGACGGTAAAGGAAAACATTATGAGGAAACTCGCAGGTCCCAGAATAAATTCTGAGACATGTGTAACAACCCGCAGACGTATTCACAGAGACTCGATACCGTTTCCGTTCGATTCGAGTCGAATCTATCGACATCGGAAACGAATCTATCGAGATGGGCTGATGTTGGTATCGAAAACTAATGTCACATATGACAGTTGGTGTCACATATGACATTTGTTTTCGATACCAACATCAGCCAATCTCGATAGATTCGTTTCCGATGTCGATAGATTCGACTCGAATCGAACGGAAACGGTATCGAGTCTCTGTGAATACGTCTGCCGGTCCGGCGATATGCTCACAACCTATCACTCGAATATACACGTGAAAAGTGGGTATTTATGGAAATAGAATACTTCTGCCTACCCCCTCGGGAATAAAAGGCGTGAGATTGTAATAAAATATTTTCTGTACTGTATCCTATGTACAGACATCAGCCAGTTACAATTCTATTATACGTACATGATATACATATAGATACGTAACAACGAACTTGATAATTTTGTTGTTTTATTTAATTTGAAGATGAAAACCGTATCTCAAATTAATCAACTGCTCATTATTCCGCTTTATTTATTAAGCAAAGGCTAGGCTCATGGCTCCATCGAGTTATTAATTAGAACAAAAATTCCGATCGTTCCGATTTTGTTCGCGAAATTGGCCACTTAAACTCGTAAAAGCCGTCTGAAGGAACTTAACGACGGTCAAAGAGCATAACCGCAAATAAGCCCCGATCTAAGGCTGAGGAAGAAAATTCCGTTTTCCTTAATTCACCCTAAACAGGCTTCTGGGAGTGTCGGTGTGATTGTTTACATTTGTGAAATAATCCGCCCTTTTTTTAAAGTGCCTCGCCACCTTTGTATCTTACGGGAATCTTTCGCATTTCCTCGAATGCTCCATTAGAAATAATATTTATTCTAACAGTTTGCTATGCAATCCGGCAAGTTTGTATATAATTTTGATACCAAACTTTCAGAATGTACGTCAGCAATCGGTGGAAATCCAAGTTTAATTGCAAACAAACTAGTCCAGTAAATGGTGGTAACACTAACACAAGTAATGCGAGCAGTTTCGGGATAATATTCAAAGTAAATACCTGACAGTCGCAGAGTTTTACCACCGAAGTGGTAGAGCGGAGTTCCCGGCTCACTTGTGCAGTGCAAACAGTGCGCCGGCGGCGACGCTCTAATGCAAACCATATCTCTGAAGCATGTGTTTGCAAGATTACGTATTTGCAATCCCACAGTCCTAATAATGTATATCTATACTAATATTATAAAGATTAGATTTTTTATTGTTTATATTAAATAGGCTCCAAAACTACTAGACCGATTTTTAAAATTCTTTCACCAATGGAAAACTTTACTTTACAATGCCGCTAAAATTTTAAAAAAATGTTTCATGTTCAGACACGGTCTCGTTAGAGTTTTATTATATAAGTAGGTGTAGGTACCTAGGTTACTTAAAACTGTAGGCAGCCTTGCAGCAGTGATCCGCGGGCGGATGAGGACAATAGATCGTCTGTTCCCATAATAATCCTACTGTGCTTAGATATTGTGGTTTGAATGGAAACAACGCACAACCCAGACTGGTATAGATAGTAGGTTTAGATAGAATATTGAAATTTTACAGAAGTTCTATAAACAACGCGTAACAGAATATGTGCAATTCCTCATACACCCCAATTAGTATATTAATATAAAAAATTATGCCTTCGTACTTTAATAAAGAGCAATAATATTACGATTTCCCTATGTAGCACTAAATTCAGCTATGCTAATGTATTTTTCTGAAAAATTTAACACATATTAAAAATAGGTGAAATCGATTAAGTAGTCGATACTGAACAAACTAATTCTGTTACATATTGTATAAGGTCATTTTAAATCAAGTGCATTTTGTCGCCTTTTTTATTTATTTATTTCGATATTTTGGATTGGATGTGTGCGTGTATAGTTTATGTCCAGCGTGTTTTATACAAGTATTAATCGATGTTATCTGGTAAAGTAGCTTATGGAAAATTAAAATAACTGCCGAAAATAGTTTTTTGTAAATTTTAAAATGAGAATGGGTGAGCATACTAATGTATTTTATAAGAATTTCCATATATCTAATGGTTGTGTTTTATTTCCAGTTCATCCCCTGGTGCAAGTGCCAAATCAGCTTGTAGGAGCGCCGTCCAGCACAGACGTTACTCTTCAATGCCACGTCGAAGCCTCGCCTAAGGCTATCAACTACTGGACAAGAGAGAATGGTGAGATATCTAAAATATGTGAAAATTATTTAGAAGCGTAAGACAGAAAACAAAAACTGTTATAAAGTATACTTAGAATAATTTTAAATTAGGGCAGGGTCTGAAAAGCAGCAGTTGTGCTGAGACTCTAGCCGTTTCATTCACATTGTTTTTTTTTCTAGTAACTAAGTTTTTAGTAAAGTCTAGTGTAGCATTGTGTAAATGAATAAACGTCTTATTTATTTATTTATTTTATTTATTTAAAATGTATAAAGGGAACATGTATAAGGCATACAGCGACTATCTAGCGGCGTTGCCAACTTACTACCGCTTTCGTTTAATTGGGGGATTTAAAAAGAACACTTTTTGCTGCTCGGTGTTTAAAAAAAATATCCTTTGTCTTGCGAACACTTTGCGAACAAGTCAATGAATATTTTTTATGATACGATTTTAGACGTGTTGGTATAATTTAATTGACTAATAAGAAGAAGCATGAAGCCATGCTCTTCTTGTGTTTAATGTTTTTATTAGGTTCCTTTAGAATTTAAACTAACAAAAAGGCGACAACTCATTCCGTGGCAGACTAAAAGTTAGGAGAATAAGATACATGTATTGTAAAAAAAACTCACACCTTTTATACCCGAGGGGATAGGCAGAGATATTCCATTTCTGAAAATAATAAATAGATATTCTGTGACTTCCCATAATACCAGGAAACAACAAATTATAAATATTACACGTAGTATTTGATTACTCACTGAACGGAAGAGCTTAAAGTCGGATGTTTATGACCGCCAGGAACTCATAAACCTTATAAAACCCCAAACACAAAACTCAAGAACGGAATAAGCAACTAATTTCATTATTCATAAAGCACATTGAAAGCGTTAAAGCACTCATTAAAATGGTCGTTATTCATATTTCTACTATCCTCTTTGACAGGCCACGGGGGCTAGTGCTGGCTCACAAGTTATGGCGTTTTTATGGTTGTATTTAAAGGGAAAAATATGCGGTTATTTCATGTCCGTTTTTCATACCGCACAAGATTTATTTTTGACTTTGATTATACGGCGTCGATGTTACGGATTATTAACGAGCTCATAATTATAGCGATGAGATGACAGCCTGAAATATGGTCCTAGCTAATATTACTTAGCAGGAACAACGTGACTTATTTCCAAATGAGGCTTCAAACTGTTTTAGAGTCGTAATACTCATTATTGTTTACAAACAAACGTGGGGGCCTATCACCATGTTATAAGTAAAACGATCATACTTAGAAACGTTTTGTTTTAAGTTGAAAAAACAATATTACTCAGATTCGTACCATAACAATATTTTTTCTTACATGTAAAAAAATAATGATTTTCTCAATAATATCCATAAAGTAAATTAGACAACAAAGTGAGCGTTTCATTTTCTTACATCATTTCCGCGAAGGAAAGTTCATGTATTTGACAAAAATTGGCATGTAGATAAGCTTACTTTTATGGAGGTCATAGTAAGAAAGAACTAAAAACAAAATAGTACTGCCTCAAGCACAAACTTATTATAACTACTGGTGCAACTAGTCTAATAAGTTTAAGGTTTAACGCTTGTGTGGTGTAAATCCCCAAAGCTATAAATGGTAAAATGTTTTTAGGGTTCCGTACCGAAAAGATGCCAACGGGACCCTATTACTAAGGCTCTGAGTCTGTCACAGGACTCTTATGTTTTGAACCATGTTAGGGAGACACTTGGAATTTGAAACTTGAAAAACAGAGTCTATTACCTACTATGGTTGTTAAAACAAAAAATAAAAAAGTTAATAAGAGGGTCCCCATATAAGTTAGTTAGTTTATTCATCACTAGCTCGACGGTGAAGGAAAACATCGTGAGGAAACCCGCAGGTCTCAGAATCAATTCTGAGGCATATTGTGTAACATACCCGGTCCGACGATAGGCTCACCACCGATCACGTTTAGGGGTCGAATATTCTGGTGAGAAGTGGGTATCTCTAGAAATGGAATACCTCTGCCTACCCCCTCGAAGATAAAAGGCGTTTTACTTACTTCAGTGAAAATATAGTCAGTGTTTATTAAATTTATCTACGCAACGTTATTAAATTAGTGTATAGTACAAAACAATAACTGTCACCTAGTCAAAATAAAAAGAAATGAGAATGAAAAATAATGCTTGAACTAAATAAAGCATGTGCTAACTAATACAAATAAGGCTCTTAACCTAACAAAACACCAGCCGAGGGTCGAGAACTTCATTACTTCTCATTAAAATGGCACCCTGAGGATAAAAGTTGCTTGTTTAGTGCTGGGGTGACAGATGGACAGAAACAATCCTCCCTTTGTGACAATAACACAAAGACGAGGTTACTACTTTAGAAACAGTTTGTGATGAGATAACGGAGTGAGAGGGTTGACGAATGAAGACGAACCATAACTTTAAATTGCAAATTTCGTTGAAAACGTATACTTCTGTAGAACACTACAGAGCAAAAATATATTGTTAGTGGATACGCTTGAAGAGCTTAGAGCAAACGGTAATATTCAGGCGGGTAATGCGCTTGAACAAGCATCCAGCACGGCGGCGGCAGCTCGCCCACTAAAGTCGAGTTAGCAATGGATTTACGGCGTCCGCACGCCGCCGCGCGACATGTGTGAACGGACCCCGCCGCAGCTGCCCGCCACCGACTGAGTCCACACAAAACGAACAAAACTTTTTCGCAATGCGGTCTTTAAACTTATTTTTTGTCGGTTTAATCGAACAATTTATGTTAGCTCACTGCTCCGCGAGCAACTTTTGAATAGGGATTTTAGAGCGATCAGTTTCAAAGCCAAGGGCTTAGGACGGCTAAATGGTAGGAAATAGTGTAATGCTATTAGGTAATTGGCAATTAATTTGGCATAAAGCTGAGTGCCAAATTTTTTTCTGTAAGTTCTACCCAGTATTTATTGATGCTAAATTTGGGAATTAAAGCAACTGCTACCAGAGATAACAAACAAACAGAAAACCGCAAACCTAACAAGATCGTGCGGTTTTAGTTAGACGCAGCTACTGCATAATTGCCTATACCATATCCAGGGCATCGCAGGCAGATTTAGATGCAGTTACAAAGGCAACCGAGCCCGCCATTACGCGCACAGTGGCCGCGCAAAAAGCGGACCAAATTCTATTACCGCCCGATATGCAACAAAGACCGCTGACCCGCCCGCTTCAAATTGCTTTAGGCTACAGTCACAATATTTACTTTCACGTATCAAAACTTCCGCACAAATAAATGTTCCGTTCCATTTTTACTATCAACTGGTATTTACATAGGCGTATAAGATTTTTTTCAATTAGGAAGGTATGGTACTTTGACGTAAGTAGTTATTTCAATTTGTTGTATTTTGGCACATTAGTGATTTTATATATGTGAAACAATATGATGTGGAAACTAAGTAAATAACCTTTACTGTTGGATAGTACTTCTACTGGTAGGTATAAATAAAATGAAAATAAAAAACCTCACGCCTTTTATCCCCGAGGGGTTAGGCAGAGGTATTTCATTTCTGGAAATACCCACTTTTCACGAAAATATTGAACCCCTAAACGTGTTGGTGATGGTAGGTATACATATATGTCAATCCGAATAGATATTTTTAAACTCATTGGTTACGACTTGCACAAACCCACTTTGACATGCAATTTAAAAGTAAGTACTAAGTACATATATACCTAGTAATTAATTCTTATGCAAATTATTTAAAATTTAGAATGTTATGTATTGTTAAAAAATCGCAATAGGTAAATGTGACTGATAGTTATACTAAATACTCACGTTCGTATATACCTATTCGACGTTAGTGCGATACCAATCCATTGTAATCATAGATTTAGAGCATGAACTTAAGCAATTTTCAGATATTGATTAACATACCATTGGGTCCATTGGTAATTTGCATTATCCCTTACAATCTTCAATCAGGAGCCGAGTGGGTGACCATAAAGCGCAGTCAGACTGGACGCAGGCATTAGTAACAAACAGGGAGAGGCAGACGGCTCTTCTGCGGCCCATAAATTGCGGAGACTACAAATTAAATTAGGTAATACACAGCCGTGACGAGCGGGACAAGCGGCGGGGCGGCCGCAGCGGACATGGAAGGGGTGTGTCCGGCTCCCGGAGCCAGCCTGCAAGGGTTGCCATCGCCCAGATTCAGAGTATTGTCCACAACCCAACATAAAGCAAAAGTAACCAACCAAAATACAGCTTTATAGTATTCCTAACAATAACCACCCACGCTAAGATAATTATACAATCAGTGAACTTTGAAATAGAAAAGAGATGAAAACGGTGTGATAAAATTTTAACGAGCTCATTTGATTTGCCCACAACTCATCGTTCGATTTTCCTGGAATTAGAGTAGGTATGACAGTTCAACTTAATCCTACTAGGATCACTTTATTTATTTATTTATTTAACAGGTCTGCCAACAGATTAAACATCATTTACAACTATATATTATAAACTTAAATTTTAGATTTTAATAGTATCAACAAAATTATAGGCAAACTCAACTTGAAATTAGACTAAAATGTAGACAACGTAAACTACACTATAAGGTAACAAAATATACTATTGGGTAGCCTGTTTGCAAGTAGAATTTGAATGAAATATAAATGAATCACTTAATTTTGCCTGCTAACAAAAACAGTTTTCTTAAAAGTAGGCAAGGCAAGTAAAAATCTTACCTCACCGGTGAGAGTTAAGCAAATATCAAGGTGTTATATAAGTAGGTACCTAAGTTTTTTTTCTCATTTAGGTTCATTACTTTCAAAATTTTCTTTTATCAAAAGGAGATAACAAATAATCCAGAATTAACTCAAAATATCACAACCCTAGCTGGTGTACAGCGATGGCTAAGTTTTTGTTGTCGTTTTGACCGCTCAAATTCCAATTAAAATTCCTTCCGTATTCAATATAGATTTTTAGATAAACAGTGTATAACTATACAAAATCACACTTCCGTAAAAATCAAAGCTAGTTATTACAATTCGGAGAATATGTAAAAGATATTAGAAAACATCATTTAGAAAGCTACCCAAGCATCGTATTCTATTGAAATATAGGTAATAGAATGGTAATGGCACAGTGGCAGGAATATTGACAATTAATTAATAATATTGAGTAATAAACAAAAGAGGGCGTGGTGGCAGTACCAGTTACCACCATCGGGGTGTCATGTGCACCGACCGGCCACAGATTTGTGGTCAATTCACGTTTCGGCGTAACGTTTCGTCTCTTGTCCGATCTCTAGCCCTTGCCCTGACCGCAGTTATTAATGACCTTTTAACAAGGCAATGTCGCAGAAGTCAAATTATTCCGAGTAACTATTCTACCATTAAAACAATATTATAATGCTGCCAGGAACAACATATAATTTTTGTGTAGTACATTATATTTCATACTTCTACATTTTAGTTCAGGAGAGGTTTGGTGGTATATATGTATATTATGTTACTATTTATCTACGTAATTAATAAATGCAACTGTATTTGCATACCGTCCTCTATAATTTTCATACTAAAGTTAGTCTGTACTCTGTAAACTATGGCTAACTTCCATACGAGTATGAAATGCTAGGCGGCCCACGACAGCTGCTAATTCGAGACCAATCGCGAGGTCTCAAGATAGTTATCTAGTTAGTAACAGAGACAACCGACTTAGTACCCTCACACTCTGATTAATGATCGTTCGAGGAAGATGTAGATTACAGGTATGTCTAAAAAACAGTGCTTAGAATGTATTTTCATGAAAATAAATTTGTAATATGTCTTGTAACAAATACTATTTTTTATTTTCATACTGCTTATTCAGAAAACCCCTTATTTGAATTGCGCTTGAAAAAGCCAAGAACGATTCAAATATTTTACTCTTGTCTAAAATATCTTGAACATACCAATAAAAACTGAGAATTTCATATTATACAGAGACCCAAAGGGAAAAATTCAATTAATATCTTGGTAACAAAATAAGCCACGGCAGAGGATGAACGGACATAAAAAATAAAATCCTCCCGCAAAATAAAGCGAAGCAAGAAGAATGCAAGCAATTTTTAATGTAGAAAGCAAAGTGGCCCTCTGGAGCAGAGACAGAGGGTAACAACAGACGTTTGGATAGAATTTTTATGTGTACTTATAGGAATTACTTCGAATATTAATTTCATAATAAGTATTATGATATGTTTTTCTGAGAATCATGTGGATTTTTTAAGAACGATCTTTTGTTAACTAATAAAGTTGGCGGTGTGAAATAATGAATAAGGATAGCAGTCGGTCAAAGACGCTACTTGCATATGCATGCCTTATATTTTACTAGGTTTTGGCCACGACGTCGTCCGCATTTGTATTAATTGTTGTACCCCTTGTCACTTCCCGGAGTTTGCGGTTCTCTAGATATCTAAAAAAAAACGTTACTCTGAAGCTCCTTTTCTTTTTGAAAGAAGGATGAACTTACAGATCATCATCATCAACCCGTAACAGCCCACTGCTGAGCCAAGGGTCTTTCCTGAAACTGAGGAAGTATGGGCTATAATCTCCCACGCGAGCCCACCGCGGATTGGGAGATGGTGTTAAGCTAGTGGCCACTTAACAGTCAGAATTTTTCAAGCCACCCAAGGGTATCTGACATGGCTTAACGACTTCCATTGTGCGTAAACACAACGAAAACCGGGACCAACAATTAACTTACAGATAATTTTTCATATTTAGAATATCGTAGGATTGATGATCGCACGCGCAAAATAATACACTTTAGAAAGATAACATTGTGAAACATCGACATTCCAAAATCAACATGAATTTGTCTGTTGACATTGCAGCATGCGACCAATTGAAATGTTATTTTAACTCAGTCTACGAGTATATGTTGTGTGGTACTATGTACATAATGCGCCCACATATTGTTGGTCACACGACACAGCGAAACAACATATTTCATTTCGATATCGGGTAAACGCGGTCGGAAGTAGCCGAATATAAATGGTCGGAAAGGTCCTAGCCTATCGAATAAACGCTGAATCGAATAACTTTATCAGTAGGTGCCAATGAATTTTCAAGTTTATACTTACATTACAGATACTTATTAATGTTGTTTTATTCGCTTATAGTTATATGTTGCAAATTTTCATATTTAATAAACATATTTTGTAAGACTTAGTTTAATTTATCAGATCGGTGAATTTTGATATATAATTATGTACTCGTATAAAGGTAGATTCCTCTTTAATTTTAAAGAAATAATTCTTTATTATACGGATGATGAATTTCAGCTCAGTGAATTCATTATAGAATTCAATCTAAACCTTCACTTTCGAGCAAAGCGACAGTGTTTTTCACTAACCAAGTCGTGTAGCTGTGACGATACTTATTATCTTTTGAGTCTTGTCCCTACCTTGTTTAGCTCTACAAACCCTTACTCTTAGAATTTTTGGTTTATCTAATATATCTTAACAAACTTTTCCTCTTCATTAACACCATTCAAATTCTCGGACCATAAGGAATGCGAATCAAAAAATACTAAGAACCTAACAGCCTTAACTTTCCAACAGGTGAGATGATAATATCGAACGACAAATACCAAATGAGCGAGATCAACAGCTCAGCATACAGCGTGCAGATGCGATTGGTGATAAAGAACATCCAGCGAAGCGACCTTGGAGGATACAAGTGTATCTCCAAGAACTCAATAGGCGATGCCGAGGGTAACATTAGGTTGTATGGTGAGTAACAACATTAATTACGTCTATTACAGTGAAACTTGGTTAAGTGGGACCTGGATAAGTGAGAAACCTCCATAACTGGAACTCATGCTGAGATCCCAACACTTTGGCACTGAATTACCTCTGTTAGTGGGACGAGGTAAGCCTCTATATCTGGGATTTGTTCTTTCGATTTATCATCATAGTTACCTCTATAACTGAGACAGCGAGTAAATTTTATATGCATAAACCTCTGTAACTGAGATAACATTGTTTGTTTACTCATTCTTATTCTACCCACAAATTCCACACGTAATTCCAAGTACGTAAGTAATTTTGAGCTTCAGTTACCTTCAGTTTTAGTTTCGCTTTACTATCATGCAGATGTTTATTTGAAAAATGCCAAAACGAAAGCTACAATCGTTATCATTACGTGAAAAACTGAAGTTAATATCCGTTTATGAAAGTAGGAAGACACGCGAAGAAGTTTGTGCCGAATTTAATGTGCCAAAATCTACTCTTTGTAGAATAATTCAGAGTAAACATAAAATTGAATCACAATGTTCTAAAGGACAAGGAAAACTAAAACGTTTACGTTTATCAGAATATCCTGAACCTTTAAGTACTATTTTTTTTTTAATTTAAAGTCATTTACATACATAACACGTTATTTTATTTAATGATCGCACCTCTATAACTGAAATAACCTGTATTCTCACCTCTATTAGTGGAACCCTCTGTAAATGAGACAGATATTTATTTATACCTGTATATCTGAGACACTGGGTAAGTGGAATACCTCTATAAGTGAAACGACATTGCAGGTCCCTTGATGTCTCACTTAACCAGGTTTCACTGTACTTATAAAGGATACGTCTAACCCTTCGTATTTCTTCGAATAAACTAACAAAGGAATGGTGAGAAGTATCATCAGCAAAAAATCAAATACTATTATACTACTATTATACTAATTTTTGTTGTATAACAATGAAAACGAAATTTGATTTTTGCGGAATATTATCTAAATAAGTTACATTCCCTACATGTTCCTCCAAATCAGTCGCAACGAAATGTTTTTGATTGTTGCTAGTATTCGCATCTAATAAAAAAAACAATCGTGATTTAAAATTGCCACCGTAGGCATTGTGATAAAATTTATGAAAAATATTGATAGATGATATTATTATATTATAATTGAGTAACTCTATAGACGAAGAAGACAGTCGTCGGCATAGTCCAGCATCGCAGCGGGTTAGCAAGCTAAAGTAACAGTATGCAGGGTACATATCTCCCCGATCTAATTGCCGATGGTACCTACAGATACTTTCTGAAGTTGAGACCGCGTACTACCAAGTACAACGTACGACGTCCACTTTGTGTAACAATAATCCAAACTGTACCAACAGAAATGGAGTTGCCGTATCGAAAATCACGAGACGATGATGACCGGGATTCAGATCTGGAGGAGACAAACGATGTCCGCTCTAGCCTCCAAGGTCCACTAAGAGAAGGAGGTCCACGGGCTGAAGACGCCGGCTTCCTTGGAGGAGGAGGTCCTCTCCCCTCGTCAGCCCCCCGCGTCGCTCCATACGCAATCTTTTTAATATCAGCCGCAGCTTTCGCCGCGTGCTAAACTTTCCCCTTAAAGTCATGCGCAAAGTTAAGGCTGCCTTAACTAAAAGTAAAGCGTGCTATATCACGTATTTATTGTTCTTCAGAGTTTAAGACACGATTTTCTCGTTACCAAGAATTTTCATCGAGATTTTTATCATTCAATGTATCAGAAGTATCAAAATGTGTTTGGTCCATTTCATTTGCTTTGTTCATTGTTTTATTTTATAACGATAACTTAAATTTGGGCATGGCTAAAAGGTTGTAAATAATATATTTATATTGAACTCTGCGCACGAATTCAGTGCTATGTCGCAAAATTTAAAGTAAGTGATTTAACAACTTTGATTGAGTTCTAGTCACATTACATAACCTAATAAATTATGGTATTTACCAACAATCAAACTTATATAAACACTGTAAATGCTTATGTAACAAAATATATAACGTACCTACTTATTAAATATTTATTAGTCTATATTTATTTAAAAAGGGCAATTGTAAAATAACCTTTTAACTGTAGTTTACATTTAACTGCGGATATTTGTTTTATGTACTTAGTTGATTTAAAGCTCTATAAATTTGTCGTAATGTTGTGTATCAGAATTTACGAAATGTTGAAGTGTATGTACATATTACGTAGCTATGCGGTTGTAAACAGTTCTATCTTACTTTACTCTAATTTCCAACGTTGCATATATTTAGGCTTGATTCAATTTAGTAATTTTATAGATAACATATAAATAATGTGAATGTAAATTTTAAATACTATGATAAAATTATAGGATATTTTGTAATTGTTAATGTTTTAATATTGTTGAAATTTATGGATGATCATTTGTTAGCTAAAGGAACATTTCAAATATTAGTAACTTAAGTGAATGTCAAAACACTTAGACATCTATTACTTTAATTCCAAAACTCTTACGTACTTTTATGTTATTGTAAACTGTAAATTTTTTCTTGATGGCCCTATATGAATGTGTAACGATTGCCTGCGAAACAAATATTAAACGACATTAATGTATTTCATTCTCTTTAATTTACTAAGGACCTTAAAACGTTGATGGGTACGAACGGGTATGATACGAAAATAAAAACCAAAAAACCAAACAATTGTCTAAAAGAGTGTTTATAATCCGAAATTGAGACCGTTAGGGGTGTGCAAGTACTTCACCTATATTGCTTAATTAAATTTACTATTCAGTTCATCACATGACAGTATATTTTTTTAAATTTATTTTAAACTGGTTGTAGTCTCTAAATTAGTCTTATGTCATCCCATCAAATGCATTTATATAGGTAAATTATTCAAATACCGGAACTTACTATTGATTTCCAAATATTCCACTTAACGCAAACACACTTCCGTCGCTTATCCTTATAAGTTACACCCATTTCACTGTACGCCATCTTTATTGTGACTAACATCCTCAATTCCAGCAACATGTTTTCTTAATTTCAGAATAATTGAATAACCCTGCCTTCCTCAGAAGATTTCTGGCTAGTCCCACGCTTCCCACGGCTTTCAGCTTTAATTTTGCACTTAGTCAAAATAGACGATTCTGTAGAAGGTCTAACAATATCCCTGTGTGTCGACAGTCGACCCTCTTAATAGGTACCTTCGGGTGCGGGACGAAGAGAAGCGAGTGTAAGTGCGATCTAGATAGGGTGTAACCGCGTGCATTAGCGAAATTACCTGACGCTCTATTATTTTCATTGGAACAACCCTAGCTTAGAAATTCGAGTGCAAATTGGAATTGTTAAAGCATCTGACTGTATGTAATAAATAAGAATGGGTTCAGAAAGACTCTGTAGTGTAGTGTTGCATTGGGTGTTTTGATTTTTTGACTTTATTAAGCAAATTATTTGTATTTACAGGTCTTCTCTAAGCATAGATCACATATACAGATTCAGAAGCTGATGCTGAATATTCTGGTACTTTTTTAGGGTTCCGTACCACGTCCGTCCGTCCGTAAAACGGGACACTATTACTAAGACTCCGCTGTCAGTCTATTCGTCTGTCACCAGGCTGTATCTCATGAACCGTGATAGTTAGACAGTTGAAATTTTCACAGATAATGTATTTCTACTATATCTACTATTGTATAGCAACAAAAACTAAAAATACAGAATAAAATAACTATTTAAGGGGGCTATCATACAACAAACAGATTTTTTTGCCGTTTGTATAGATAATAGTATTCGGAACCCTCCGTGCGCGAGTCCGACTCGCACATGGTCGGTTTTTTTACCTATTGACGCTACAACCCAAACTCATCTAAATATATATATATGTAAACTCGTTATTGTTCTTCGAAAATAATTAAACTCAGTTATGGAAGTATTAAATACTACCTAATTACATAAGAAAGGCACGGCAAGGCAAGGACATGATACATTTTCAGTGAATTTGTAGTTACATTGTCCGAAAGATAGCACTCCATCTCTCATTCAACTTGAATCTCAAAAATTTATAAACAAAGGCAAGTAGGCTATACATCATTTCTGAGAATAGCGTACCTCGAACCCAATATGGAGTATGGCATGTACATTTCCGAACCTCCCAGGGGTGTTCCAGCTTGAATGTCAGAGTTTGCATCTTAAGTGCTCCCTACATACAAATATCTATAGGAAAATTGATGTAAGAAGGAGCGAGAATGACAACTTATCTCTAGAGGTGAGATAGACTTTATCATAATTTATAATACTGTTAAAACTTTATAGACCCAGAAAATCGTAGAAAGATGTGATGTGGGTGGGCACAACACAAACAAAATTTTTCATGCGCTACTTTACGAGATAACATCGATTTGTCACTAAAATTAAAAAACAAACTAACACGCTGTAAATAAACAATACTACTATATTAAAAATTGGGATTGGATTATGTCGTAAATTTGTTGTGAAATTTACTAAAACCTTGAGAGCTAGTTTAATGTTTTGAGCTGTTAGAATTTAAATAGGAAATTTATGCTGATAGAGGAGCTGGGATAGAAAAAATCAGCACAAAAATAGTCCGATTTTGCAGTATCTAGAAATTTTGTTTGAAATGTGAACCAAACAAATAATCTATTCACGCCTCATTCATAGAATATTGTATTTGCAATTACATTCCCATTGCTGTCTACATCTTGCAGATGCTATTATCTAAACCGATTACATGTACTCGTACATTACAATCAGTGTGGAGAGCGACATAATCGATGTATATTTATTGTTTACAAGCATGCTATATTCAAGGGAATGCCCGAAGCGCGGACGTCCGGCTACAATCTGCATAACAATGGTTTCCATGGTCGTCTCTCCACAGATGGATGCTAATGCCATCCCCATTCATAATTCATGCCTTAATGAAGTGGACCAACGTCGCGACTATAAGATGTCACTACCCTTTGTCTACAGTCTGTCCACAAGATTCTAGATTGGAATTTCTTATGTGGTGTAATCGGATTTGCCGATCTTAGGTCTCATTATTCTACCTTTGATAGCTACGAAAATATTTTATTTAATACACGCTGAGTCTGCGATTCTTATCAAATGAAATTTCTAGCTAAATTAAATCCTAGATCTTATTCAAATTTCTTAGAAAAATTTCGCATTAATTTCGATTGGGCACTGCAGTCGTCGTTGAAATTTTGTGGTATTCATATACTTCATCGTGTTTCGTAAGGGCTATGCCTCTGGCAGGCTGATTATGATAATGTATGTATTGAATATTTTACTAATATAGTGAAATTTGGGCGTAGGTGATATCGCAACGTCAACACAACGAAATAGCTACTGCAGCACCAACGTGACATCGTTGTTTTATCGCTACAATATTTCTGATATTAAAGTGTCGTTGCAGAATCGCAACGATATCGCGGCGATAATGTAGTAAAGATAGAAGGCTTATAGATTAAATATTCGAACAGATGACTTTTAAAAATAAAGATTAGCGATTGTTCGCATGTCTGTCGCAGGCCGTAGCAATGCCAGTTGCAACGCGCTGTGGCGATGCAATAGCGACGTCGTATGTGCAGATGCGTCAACGTATCTATTAAGCTCAAAAATAATAATGTATGTGGCTATTAAATACGGTTTTTTTAAATCAAAAGGAACGATATTGGTTAACGCGTTGTCAAATTCAGTGCTTGATGTATAACAAATTCAGAGTTTTCTTTTGAGGATTTTTTAATTTAAATAATAATGTAAGCTACTCATTATGTGTTTTACTTAGGTGGATAAATAAATGTAAATATACGCTTATTCATTTCTATCCAAATGCGTAGTAAATTCTAAAGTTGGGCTTCTTTCAGGTAGGTTGGAACTTCGAGTTTGACTCAATTCTTCACAATGGTAACAAAGTTTAAGTACTTACCCGAAACTATGATAAAATTCCTGCTATTTTTAGATACTTTCTCGACCCATGGAACCATTACACAATTCAGACCTTTCTTATAAAAAGTGGTTTATTGTGTTCTTAAATAAAGTTATTCAGTTTACTTCGTGCGCGTATTGTTCCCATTGTGAGCGTTCGAACCCCAGGTGCGGCCGCCCTTATACATTCCCTTCAATAACCCTATGAATGTCAAAAACACGGTATTTTTATTTACCTTAAACGATGAATTGTATTGTTACGGCCGGAAAGTGCCTCGGTAGCAAACAACCGACGTTTCACAATAATTGTTACGTCTCAATATTTTTTAATGGAAGGTGTACTGGTTATGCGGACTCAGGAAACATTTGCTGTAAAAGGAAACTTCTTTGGTGAGTATACTCCCGTTACCAGTAGGTAATAATCGTTGTTAGTACTCAAGTAGGTACTCACTGTATCTAAGTGGGCATATCCACATCATTATGGATGTTATTGTGTTAAGCACAGTAGTAAGGAGCCCAAGAAGAGAAAGATCTCTGAGTGTATATTAAACAATATTGATACCTTAACATATATTAGTGAGCGATGACCAAAAATGTGAAAACCCCAATTTATAGCCAAATTAATAAGTAACACAGTATGCAAAAGAAATTTAGATACTCAATCTTTCCCAAATAAGATTAAAGCCCCAAGCTGATTGTCTCATCTCCTACCAGATAAAATCAATGATCTGCAGTCTCAATCAATTCACAATACGTACCTGAAAACGCAAACCTCTCGACAATGGAATTATAACGACACAGTGGGGCGACCACAATTGAGTTTCGTGCGTACTGGCCTTTGACCGAGAGCAATCTACGGTACTCCCATGTGCTATGGTGTGCTCTGAATTTTGCGGAAAGCCATGCACTTTAATACACGTCAATTAAGTAATTGATCCAACTCTAAAAGCCTAATTAAGCGATGTTATGGTCGATGGAGCTGTAAATGCATTTCGGTGATGAACCATTAATTTAGTATCCCCTTTTCAATATTGATAACATAATTACAATGTTGTTTATAATGTTGCATGTAGGTTCAAAAAAAAATAGGATGGGGTAATAAACTGAAGTATAGATAGTACGAGTACCGATGTTTCCTGGATAAAAATAAATTATTTGGTCCCTCATATTTTTGATAATCTGTATCAAAAATATTGAAAACGTGTTTTTTGCTTTATCAAATAAATAAAAATTAACGAAGAAATATAGCATACAAGTTCAGGAGTGGAGGGTTTTGATATCACTCCTTGTGAACATTTGTAGCACAGCGAGCGTGACGTCACGCGTAATTTCAAAGCGCTGTGTCATGTTTATTTTTTGGTTGCCGGAAAAAAGAAAAAATACGAAAGAATACAATATTTTTTTACAAATTTATCTGATGGAACCCAATATATATTTTTTGTCAGCTACCCTAAAGGGAGTAAATATATACAATTTCCTAATAGCTACGAACGCGCATAGCGAGGTTGCTTGCACGAAACCAGTTTCTTCCCGATCCCATAAAACTTTTAAAAACCCTTTCTTAGTTAGTGCCTACTTCCTGAAAGATACCTACGTTTAAAATTTTAGAATCTGGGCAAAGAAGCCAGAAAAAAGTAAATTAGGTTAAATGTTTGCAGGAGGTAATCTCCAAATATACTGATCGGATTGTGAAAATTCTATAACTGGTACAAATCTGCGGTATTCTCGAGTAATGCAGGCTATTTTTTTCTTGATGAATATAGCGGGAAGCATATAGTTATGTATTGATAGAAGATATTACTCAATCAAGTCTCAATACAACTAATCGAGATCACGAAAGTTTTCATATGACCTTCCCATGAGGTATACATAAACATTATACGACAGTGTAAGAATATATCTATATAATAGTGGTCCATTGCCTTTGAAGTTGGCGGAAAAGCTAACAATAGCCAACGTGCACAACGATGCGCATGGCATCCTGAACAAAACACAACAGTAGATATGCCAGTTTCCCCAATTACCATTCCGATTCCCTCATCGAAAAACCTCTGATTTGTCGACAACCTTTTTTGAAAAATATTTCTGATTTTATTAACTTCCGTAACATATTAATGATGTGAGTTATCTTATGCATACATTTTTTTAAAAGCTCGTAGGTACAGTCAAGAGCACATGAAGCTTTACACTTGAAGTGCGAGTCTGACCTCTAAGGCAATTGTGATAAGAACGTTACAAAGTCCAATGCGCAAGCTCCATGTGCTCTTGACTGTACAAAGTCATTGCAGGGTAGTTGAATAACTCAGTTGCTTCAAAGGAAAGTCATAAAATTGCAAGGTTATAAAAGGGCAGAATTTTGCAAAGCGGAACGCTGAACTGCATCTGTTGCAACTACCTAGCCGCATGTCACGATGTAGTACACCGCTCTCATAGCATCACTTGAAAAAATCCATGCACTTAGCGCTGAAATAAGCGTGGCTTTCGACCGCATTCACTTTTAGAGATGTAGTTTTTCTCCTTTTACACCCTCCACACCCATTCTCCCATCTGAAATTCCCCATCTCACTCTGACTCTGCGTCTCGGCTCTACTTGGACCGCTTTAACGTTCGTGACACAAAGCAATATGTGAGTTAACTTCACTGTAACGGTTCTTGTTTGAGTTGCGATTTAATGCCTCCTTAAACTGAGATGGTTTACGGGTTACCCCGGTTGAAAAGGATAAAAGTATCCCCAGTTGTTTGCTTTTTGGATCGGCGTTGGCTCAATAAAAACTTTGAATCCTTTAAAGACAATGCCGCTTTTGAACACTCTTATTACATCCCTATCAATTCAAACTTCACTGCAGGAATTGAGGGAAATACGTAGAACTTTACTGTTGAAAAAAGAAAATGTCTTTCAGTGGAAAAATATTTTATCTTATATAGACGCACAATCGATTAAATCTGATATAAACAGACAATATCCATTGTCGAAAATTTACCAATGCGATGATACCGAATCCAACCTTATACCCGTTCGTGTAGAAACAATTTTCAGCAAAAAGTGGTCAGATTAAGAGCTAATCTATATATACCAATGAAACAAGCATCAGCTCAGGCCACAACTTGTCCAATTTACATGACGAAGGTGGCGATATCGCAAAAGAAAGTTTCCGACAACTTTTATCAGATCCCGCCCACTGCGGCTGATGAGTTTGGCACAGAGCTTTATTTACTGAACGGCGATCTAATTCAGTGGAGATGGAACTTAATATCATCAACAAAAATACTCTATAAATCATACTCTATGTGAATATTCAATCAATTATGGTCAGTGTACATCTTATCGGTGAAAGTCTTATTTGATAAAAATTTAGTCATTTTATAAAACACATGGTAGGAGACGTTGACCGACAGAACTCCAATGTAACTATTGAGACAAAAATATTCCCAGTAGTTACGTTTTAGAAAATATTTGGTATAATGTAACTACTGAGACTAAAACAGTCTCATTAGTTACGTCAACGGAACTCCAACGTAACTAGTGGGAACAGAGGGATATTTTAAGTATTTACTTACTGATGTTTTTGCACTCTTGAAAAATTCCCAACAATTTTTTGCAACATGTTACATCTTACTAAAGAGGAGACGTTGACCGACAGAACTCCAATGTAACTATTGAGACAAAAATATTCCCAGTAGTTACGTTTTAGAAAATATTTGGTATAATGTAACTACTGAGACTAAAACAGTCTCATTAGTTACGTCAACGGAACTCCAACGTAACTAGTGGGAACAGAGGGTGAAAAGCGGGTCCAAGAATTTTTTTTTTCATTATCTTATATCTACACTACATATAACAAAAAATTTAAATCGCCAAACTGCAGGAGCAGTTTGTAGGCGTTGCGCTCTTTACAATTTATTTTTATATTTCATATTGTGAATTAAACCAAAACCTAAACCCGATCAATCCAATTTAACTGACAAGAACAATACATACACAATACACAATATAGTACTTACTAGTTTCGCTACATGAAAGGCTAACTGAAATCTGACCACCATATAGACGATACTGAAACTTACTCGTTGCTATGACTAAGCCAAATATAATCCCTCTCCATATTGTACAAACACACTCTCTACTCGACTCGAGAACTGGTTCCGAGGGACTAGGATTAGGCAGTACCTATAGCCGAGCGTATTACACGAAGAGATTTAAACTGAATTAACCGTTCGATCGGAAAATTGGAATGCCACACAGATAATTACCTGACACTCACAGAAAAGGAAGTCGCTTAGAAAGGAGATTCAAATAAGCGTACGGAGGACCAAGTGAGGCGGGTGGCCCGCGCGGCTAGGCCGTGTCTCGGCCTTGATCACGGAAAAAATAGCTGATACCGTGTTATCTGAGGGCACGATCGAGTGGAACCGAATACCGCCCAATTGAATTCGGGTCTACTACCAGGCCATGTAATTGAATGTCAGTACGCGCGACGGGATTTGTAAGTGACGAACTTTCATACCAACTTTCATCCTCAATTTAAAAACCTTAGTGGACGATTTTTCAACCATCCCTTCTAAGTGCTCATCTCCGTTATGTAAGGAACTTTGGAACAAAATTTCATGGTTGGTGGGACCCACCAATTATTGATTAATAGAAGTACTGTAAGAAAAGGTTTTTAATATATAAAATGTATATGTAATAGTATAAAATGATATACGAAGATGTCACGCGTTTTCTAACTATTCATGGTTAAAAGTGAGAACATTGTTGTTATTAGCTTTATTTAAATCAATGCATGCACAAAGATGTAGCTGAACTCATATTTAACATCAGTAGCTGTTCAATACTTACCGTTTTAAAAAACCTACGGACAAAACAACTGGTAAACATCACAGAATATGGTATATAGACCTTCTACAATTTCTTTCGTCCAATTAAACATTTTCTACGCCAGTGCACAATTTAATGGTAAGACGATTACCTATTGCCTACATATATGCCTCAGAGTATTGGAGTTATTAGGTATATCTGAAAGCAATTTATTGCATCAGGAGTGTCAAGTTAATTAATACGCTCGATTTGACAGTGAGTTCCCGTTGCGTTGGTGGTTCACGTCATTCACTATTGCCTCATTTTTCATATGATAATTAAAAATGTGGTAATTAACTTTATTTGTTATCGATAAATTATGTTGTGGTTGCAGCACGTTACTTTTATATTATATTTCGAAGACAGGAATGACTAATACAATAAAAATTACTATATGCGTGAGGATCTTGGTTCGAATCCTAGTACGGGCAGGTACATATTTATTACTATCTCGATGGTGAAGGAAAACATCGTAAGGAAAACCGCAAGTCCCAAAATTCATTCTCACCGGTTCGTCACGTTTAGGGATTCAAAAATATACTGGTGAAAGTGGGTAAGTATGTAGAGGATTTTTTTTTCAGGATCTATAAATAGCTTGTTCAATTTGACACCAGGCCAATTTTAATGTACATCTGTATTATATTTATCACACAACCAATGTCACCTCTATTTCCACTTAATCTGGCATCCTGTGACCGACAGCTGATGTCTGATGCCTGATGTCTGCCAAAACACAGCATTCATTTAAAGCCAGTGGTGCGCGCCGCCCGATGAATTGTGACTTTGTCGATTACAGACGCGAATTCAATGAACTTAATGGGCATGAAATATTCGCATTGTGGTTCTCTTTGCTTTGTTTTACCTGTGATGTCATGCGTTACAATCATATTTGCTTCGGAAAATGTAATTTAGATATAAGAGAGGCATCTAACTAGGCGGGAAATGCAGCAACTAATATAGCAATAGGTCTAAACTCAAATTAATAACTTTTATAATCTGTAAAAACGTGACCTCATGATATTAAGGGTTTTGTTCCCAAAGAAGGTCAACGATATATTATTCAAATAAAATTCATTATTTATTTTTATTATACAGGATGTCCCAAAAGTCAACGATAAGCCGGAAACCAGCGATAAGCCTAGTCATGAGGGTAATCAGAAAAATATAAAAAAAAATCTATGTTCTTTTTTCAAAATGTTATGAAGGTTTAAAAAAAATCCTAGAAAACGGACACCCTGTAATGAACTTTCTTGTACCGTGACTGTAAATATTTACTTTTTGAATATTTTTTTTCTGTAATGCTATGATGAATAGCCGTGCTACAATTTACAATAAAAAAAAATACATAACTGCCTCACTTTTAAGTAAAAAGTTAAATTTGGTTCCAACATTGAATTCTAAATAATTTCATCAACCAACTTAAACCAGCTGTACTGTAAAAAAAATGTATGGCTACTATTTTGGCAAGTATACTTAAAAGTTGACGCATTTAGTCTAAATTCTAAAATGGTATAACACATGCTAGGTTTTGTTATGGTTGAGGCATGAAAATTTTTTTTCTCGATGAATCCAGATTCTATGCCAATCTAATTTAATGAGGTGAAATGTTGGTAACGCAACCTTCTTAGGTAAATCCAGGTTAAAATCTTTTTGAATGGAGACGGACTCATAATTTTGAAAAGAGAACCTAACAGGGATTTTTGAGAAAACAGGGAGAAACTCTCTGACTAGACGAGCATAATGCGCGAGGCAGCCGTCTTGCTGATACCACATGCTGCCGTAAATATTTAGCGGCACTTCTTCTCATAAATTGGGTAGTTGATTTTGTAGGAAATCTAAATAAACATGTCCATTTATGGTCTCTGGCAGCTCAATCGGACCAATAACTGTACCGTTTAAAATGCCTGTCCACATGTTTACTTTAAAACGGTACTGTGAATGATCTTCACGCATTAGGTGAGGATTTTCCACGTGCCATTCGTGTAAATTGTGTAGGTTCATGTAACCGTCCTTTTTAAACGTTGCTTCGTCGGACCATAGAATCGTATCAAAAAACTGGGGATCTTCAGTATGTTTTTGCAAAATCGTTTGACAAAATCGCACTCTCTCTGGGTAGTCTCGGGGAAGCAAAGATTGTACTCGTTGTACATGGAATGGATGCAGACGGTTTTTTTTTCAGAATACGATGTGCACTGCTTTTAGGTACTCCAAGGCTTTCCTCAATTCCACGTACGGATATACTTGGATCTTCTTCCACAGCTTGCATGACTTCGTCCTCGAAGGGCAAGAGAGGCCTTCCTTCACCAGCCATATGATCAGGGAATTGACCTTCGGATAAGATCGATGCAGATTAATAAAAACTCGGTAATCAGGATGACGCTCTAAGTTTGGGTATCTCTCGCGATACACCCTAGCTGCATCATTGGCGTTACATAAGCATTCTCCGTAAATAAGATGCATGTTGGCGTACTCCTGTACGGTATATCTATTTGGCATGATAACTTCACGTTACGAACTCGTAATTACACGCAAATACAATCTAAGCAACAGACTCCAGAATCTTTACTTCTGGGACAGATGGATTTAAATCAAAGCCATCAAACAAATGACATAAACAAAAGATGTACGAATAAACAAAAATCCCTGTTAGGTTCTCTTTTCAAAATTATGAGTCCGTCTCCATTCAAAAAGATTTTAACCTGGATTTACCTAAGAAGGTTGCGTTACCAACATTTCACCTCATTAAATTAGATTGGCATAGAATCTGGATTCATCGAGAAAAAAAATTTTCATGCCTCAACTATAACAAAACCTAGCATGTGTTATACCATTTTAGAATTTAGACTAAATGCGTCAACTTTTAAGTATACTTGCCAAAATAGTAGCCATACATTTTTTTTACAGTATAGCTGGTTTAAGTTGGTTGATGAAATTATTTAGAATTCAATGTTGGAAACAAATTTAACTTTTTACTTAAAAGTGAGGCAGTTATGTATTTTTTTTTATTGTAAATTGTAGCACGGCTATTCATCATAGCATTACAGAAAAAAAATATTCAAAAAGTAAATATTTACAGTCACGGTACAAGAAAGTTCATTACAGGGTGTCCGTTTTCTAGGATTTTTTTTAAACCTTCATAACATTTTGAAAAAAGAACAGTTTTTTTTTTATATTTTTCTGATTACCCTCATGACTAGGCTTATCGCTGGTTTCCGGCTTATCGTTGACTTCTGGGACATCCTGTATATTTATTTAATTATTTTTTTTCTCAGCATTTTATCAATGTTGAATGTTGAATTATTCATTAACCCGTACCAACCTACTACTAATCTAAAGGTATTTCCTCACATATGAGGAAGTATGGGCCATAATCTCCATGTGAGCCGACCGTTGATAGGAAAATGGTGTTAGGTTATTGGCCACCTAACTGTCAGAATTTTTGAACATTTATTTATACAATATGCTAATTATATAAAAAATTAACATTTGTATGTTTCTTTTCAATGAATAGGTTCCCTAATTACTGGACCAATTACCTACCTTTGGGAAGCTTACTTTTCTGGTAGTAACATGAGTTATAATTACATCATTTAAAAAAATTAAACTTATTTTCTATTCAACCACGTTAAAGTTTATATGGTAACATAGAAACAAACTTCAGTTAGGCTCCTACATGAACAAATTAAGGTAAGTTAGATACAGAGTAGGGCCATGATTAGAAGGATGTCCGCTGTCCTCGCCCGGGGCTACTTTCCCGATATTGTTTTAAACAAATGAACTGCAAACCACGTGAGTTCAATGTTTAGCGTAATGGACACGGTATTTGAAACTTTAATTTAATTTCAGTAAAAGCATTACAAGTATACCTACCTAATATTTAACAAAATATATTGTTCTGAGAAGGCAAGGATTTCGCTGTGCACAGCAGAATCCTGAGTATTATTTAAAAGCACGGATAATTATTACGGCCATTTGGCTGCTGCTGCGATATTAATAAATCTACAGCTACACTAATATTGTAAAGAGGAAAAATGTGTATGTTTGTAACAAATAAACACAAAAAAATTAAAGGTTACTCAGTAAGGTACATAGTCACTTTATTGAGTAATTGCTACAAAGTAAATAAGAGAAGTCGGTAGTTACAATGAGAGAATAAGGAGATGTTCCAATGAAATAAGTGGGTAGTCCTCATTGCGTGATTAAAAAGGGGACACGCACCTTCCACCTTCTCATGGTCCTGACACTCTATGGCTGTACGGACCGAATCACGGGAATGCGTAGTGATTGCTCCCGCTCTTCACTACACGCACGTCTTGATCCCTACAAATCCTTTCGGAACGTTCTGACCGTTTCCCAAAACATCCGTTCCCGTCACCTCCTTTTCCCAAATAATCCGTTTCCCGATATAAGTGTTTCCCAAAATGTGCTTCATAAGTTTTGGCTTCACAACCGTTTCCTAAAAAGACCTAATCCCGAAAAGACCGTTCCCGTCACTACCGTTTCCCAAATTATTAGTTTTATCCCAATTTTTTTAAAAATAAAAAAAAATCTCACGCCTTGTATCCCCGAAGGGGTAGTCAGAGGTATTCCATTTCTGGATATACCCACTTTTCACGAAATATCTTTTGGACCCCTAGGTGGTGAGCCCATCGCCGGACCGGGTCTCAGAATTAATTAATATGTACGTAAGTTTTAAAAACTCATTGGTACATGCCAGGATTTGGGAATACGGGTGTCTTATGAGACGGATCTTTTGGCATACGGATGCTATGAGAACCGGGTGTTTTGCCATACTGATGCGATGAGAAACGGGTCTTTTGGCATACGTTCATTTAAAGAAACTGATATTTTGGAACGGGTGTTTTGGGAAACGGACAGAACGTTCCGAAAGGCTACAAATCAACAAAAACAAAACACAAAATATAATCCCATACCTCGCTATGGTCTCCTTATTATACAGACATTACCAGAAATAGCAAGGCCCCATCCTCCCTCGCGAGTGAACATCGGTCAAGGGAAGATGGAGCTTTGCTGTTTCTAGTAATAGTTAGGGAGGCGAGGTAGCTAAATGGCGTAATTCAACGGCGCCGTCGAGACCTATCAAAATCGAAAGATAAAATAATTTCGAAAAGAAAAGCTAATATGGTAAAAACCTTTTTAGCGGTGGGTTTGGCGTGTACGGTTTTTCAAAAATGTAAAAAAAAACAGTTACTTGGGCATTCTCGAGCGCGTCAGATATTCATACTACGTATGCCCCAAGTGCCTCTGATAACAACGGTATACTAATCTACCGGTTTGCGTGGTGGGGGTAGGCATAAAAAGTAGTCAAAAATGCAAAAAAAAAAAAAAATTACTCGAGCGCGTCAGATTTTCGGAAGGGGTGTTAAGTAGGCCCCAAGGAAGCTCCCTTTAAAAAAACTGACGATTTGGGCGTGACGATAAGTTACGATGAATGTTTGAAAATGCAAAAAAAAATAGTTCTTTTGCAATACTCGAGCGCGTCAGATTTTCATAGGGGAGGTTTATCTTGGTATCCTGAAAGCATATTTTCTTAATCTGACAAAAATGTTGGTGGGTTCTCTTAATCTGACCGAAAAAGGTTTTTTGGTTTATTTTTTTCCTTTCTTTCTCCTTGATAAAACGGGGAATTATATATATATTAAGGTGTACCGAAAATTCCCTTCTACCGCTTTTTTCCCCGCCATCAATGTTGCGAAATAAAGGAAAAATACTGGTGGGACGGCATATTTCCGCGAAGCGCTCAGTCTGTATTACATGTTTATGGCAAATTCCTCTTTTTTGCTTCAATTCTTCACTTCGTTTTGCTTACGAGTTACGGTACGTCCAAAAAACAATTTGAGGATCAACAGGCTATTGAATAATATACATACATGGAACTGTACATGTTAATAAAACTTTTGTATACAGATACGCGTAACTTTTTCCGAGTCCACGAAAACTGTCGAGAAGCTATAGAAAAAAAAAATTTGAGATATAATAAAAGTTCAATAATTTAATCATCGTTATTTCATATCAATTTATTTTAAAAACCTCAGTTTTCGAGATATACTCAAAAAACCGGGAGTTTGAGTTTCTTCAAGTGATGCTTGAGATGCTTCAAGTCAAAAAGTTTTAACTTTGGACAAAAATGTAAAGAGACATTTTTTGTGTAAAATAATATTACCTTTTTTGTTTATTTAAACTTTTTTTGTGTAAAATGTATCATTCGCGACTTATATGCCGCAACGCGTTTTTCGGAAGACGAAATGGCTCCTCCACACTTCCGGTCATGCGGAAACCGGCGGATTTTGTATTTTTAGTAAGTTTTAGATTATATTCTTCAAAATAAAAAATTAAAAAATCGCGCTTGAGAATGCCGGATTAACGTTTTTTTTTACAAGTTCGCGACCCTATAACTTGGCGGCGTCAAGGACTTATCGTCAGATTAGTTAAATTTAGTCTTAAAACACTAAAATCAACCCCCAATATCTTAATCTGACGCGCTTGAGTATTATAGACTATCGATTTTTTTTTACTAATCTGATCGTCTATCCTAGGCGCGCGTCACTACTTATAGAGCTAAATACTTGACAAGGTTGTTCTATTAGGTCTAAGGTATCTCTCATATCTTAAACTGCCACGCTCGAGTATTACCGAAAATTCCCCTATTCGCCTCCCTAACTATAATGTCTGTATAGTAGCAGTAGAAGGGGTAACACGTTTTCGACAGAAACGTCATTTGTCACACTTTCAAATGTTCCGCACTATTGATCAATCTCCGACATACATAATATATATGACGGATTTAAAATAGTCCAAGTGAATTCGCGGGTCACTGCTAGGAATAAACGGGCATGTGAAGCTGGACCGTTTTGAGTTAAATTTTATTTGATTGCGAGTCCCGCGTCGCGCCGGCAACAGCTGATTGATGTATTGCCGCGTCACATCCCCTCCCCCTCCAAAGACTACGTAATTGATGCACGGGTATGCACTTAGTATTGAATGTACCCTTTTTATAATAACTCTCTTTTGTCCACGGCATAGCTCGCGCGGTTTAGTAGCAAACAAAGAATTTTTCCAAGGGAATGAGATATTTCGTTGTGTATTTTCTCGAAATGAAAAGTACCCAATGCATACACAATTCCTGGCCCTTCAACCCTGTCCAAAAAATCGCATTGATATTCAAATTAAATCAAATTGTTTTTAATCAATGTAATGTAAGGCATTGCAACTTCACTATTGAATAAGGATTCTTTTGCCCTCAAACATAAAATAACGAGTAAGATTTATGTAATAATCATTATACTATTTTTAAATAGATAGGCACACGTTTCTAACGCAATCATTTTTATTGTAAGTATCTATCTCTTATCACTTATATAGCCGGAATTTAATTTCAATCAGTTACTATTGTTTTAGGAGAGCAATTCGCAAATAACAACGATTAAAATTAATGATAACATGAAATTGCTGCGTAGCACTGAACATTTTCATGAGCCCGCCAGGTTTATAAATAACAATATTATTATCATTAATAATTTACGATCGGGTCGCGACACACGGAACGTCGCGATTGAGATAAAGGCAAGCCCCTTTCATACGACATTAGGTACATTAGTGACGCCACATTTCGTAACAATCTGCACAGTAGCTCATTCGCGTGTGAATCCTAAGATACAGGGGCTCATTTCCTTCTATGCTGTCGAGTTGAGCGCTGCGAACACGAAATATTATGTGTACCTATCTATTAATAATAATTTAGTTATTTAACTACTGGCCGCGTGATCAATGGAACTGCTATACACACTTTCATTAACCACTTAATCCCCTTTGGGGATAAATTCGAGAATCCTTCCTTAGGTGAGCACTACGTTATATAAGAAACATTTATAGAAAATGTAAGTACCCAACGGCTTAGGCTATCCTTTTTTTGGCAGTCAGTGAATTAAGTAGACTTAGAAATCAAAGAATGTAATGTGTAAAATAAATAATCAGTCTAGCTAGCTTAATAATTTAAAAGATTAGCTGACCTGATAGACGTTGTCCTGTCTTAACTATACATGTACCATGGCGCCAACTGTCAAACAACTGACAGTTATGTCAAATGCCTTAAGGTGACAATAGAAAATTTAATGTGGGCGTTAAGTTTTCTAAAATTTTTTAAATGTTCCGAGCAACTTCCTTATTTTTTCTTTCATAAGAACCTTCTCCAGATAATAACAAACACAACAAAAAAATAAATAGCGAAATTGGTCCAGCCGTTCCGCGTGATGCCGATTTCGTGACCAAGAGAAATATGGATTCATTTTAATATAATTATATAGATTGCAACTGGTGGTTAGCCAATAAAAAAATAATTTTCGAAATTCCGTTTCAAAATATCCCATGAAGACACTTCTCCAGTAAATTTCTACGTAAACGAAAACTCGCGACTTAGCGACTCGTTGTCACACTAACCAATTTGATATTGCATGAGAGGTTGCATGTAACGGCGGCGAATACCGTGGAAATTTCCTAGGAAGGCAGTAAAATTTCATGGCTTTCCCGAGCAGAGTGACAATAAAACTGCATCTCGATTCTGATCACACTCGTTTCAATATTCAAACACGGGCCAACACCTGAGACATCGCGCCTCGCTTGAAAAATGCTTATTATATTGCTTTCTCGTAAATAAGGGTACACTTTATTTCATTGCGGTATAAATGTATTTCTGCAACCACCCATTTGTCTACGTACCTACGTGACTTAGACATTGGAAGTACCTAGCTTTACTGCAAAAATAATATTTAACACGATCACAAAATATATTGTGTCTTTTCTGCATCTGCATGAAATCGCTGGTGATAAACTTTCACGATCATAAACGTAGGGATAATCTTATTTTTAACACATTACATTTTAAGCAATACATACCTCAATATAAATATTATTGTTTAAGATGTTTTGATTTGTTTGAAACAATAGGGTGACATTGTCTTTTTTGTACAAAACCCTTTAAAAAAAATATATAAATATTAACGTAAAATATACCTACTACACTAAGTTTCTAAGAGCTTGATATCAAAAATATATAATCCATTAAAGAAAAGCAGAAAAAATACATACATTTTATATAAAATTAATAAATAATAAAATTATAATATTAAAAGGAAATATGTTTATTAATAAAATTTCATTTTCATCTAAACAGAACTGACAAATAGAAGGAGAGCCCAAAACCCGAAGCATGCACTTAAAGTAATGGTTTCCAAAGCGAAGCCGACTATTTCTGTTCCATTTTTTGGCGGTCGTATTAAGAATTCATGTGATCAAATGTCCTGGACTTTCACGTACACGGCACAGAAGCTAAACGTATTATAAAATTGGTATTCGCTTGTAAGCATGAGCAGCATTTTTATAAATAACTAGCGGGTGCCTAGCGGTGTTGCCCGCGCGGAACCGGTTTATTCCCGTACCCTACCCGGTGGGAATTTCCAAAAATGCCTTCATATTGCCTACGACGTATTTTTCTTTTTAACCAGGTTTTTAATTTTTCAAGGAGACATTTTCCCGCGGTAAAAAGTGCCCTAGATATTGACCCAGCCACTCAGCTAACATCATCAGCCTATATTTGCTCCACTGCTGGACATAGACCTCCCCTAATGAGCGCCATAGCGCCCTGTCTTCAGCTCGAAGCATCCAGCATTTGACTGCAGCCTTTCGAAGATCGTCATCGTACACTACGTTTGCCGAGTCGCGGTCTCCATTCTAAAACACGTTTATCCCAACGTTTGTGGGTTCTTTGCGAAAGTTCTTTGGAGGGCCCACTGCCACTTCAGCTTTCTAATTCTTTGAGCTATGTCGATAACTTTGGTTCTCTGTCTCACTCAGCTATCATCACACCAAAATTCATCAAAACCCGTCTAGTAATTTTTCGTAATGCGTGCACAGACAGACAGACAAAAATTTCAGAGATTGGTGTTTTGGTATCTACGAGGACAACTATCTACAATACTGCTGAAATTTAAAAAAAATTGTGTCTGTAAATATCAATAGTCGTTACAGTTTTATTATTATATGTATAGATTGTTACGGCATCTTCTTTTTAAACCTTCATATTGATAAACAATATAAGTGCTTAAGTATATTGCAAAAATGTTTACAAAGCTACATGAAATAAACTTACATCAACTATATACAGTGAGATCTTTTTTTAATCAATAAAAACAAATTACGTGTGCATCAGACCCCTCCTGCATATTCCACATTCTTTAATTTAAGGGCATCGCGACTACCTCTAAACTGTTCTGCCTCATTTATGAAGACCAAACCATGGCTGCTTCAAATTGAGTAAGTTAATACTTATCTTTATTAATCACGAAATTAAAAATCAGAACGGGTACAAAAAGGATACGTGCGGGCATCCGCTAGTAATGAAGTCGAATGTAGTTTCAAAATCCGAATGACATCGGGTTTTACTACTTAGCTATAGCCATCTCTTCGTATTTTTAAGAAATTCACTCTCTTTTTATATAAAAAAATTATCTCACGTCTTTTATCCCCGAAGGGGTTAACAGAGGTATTCCATTTCCATAAAGACCCACTTTTCACGAGAATATTCGACCCCTAAACGTGATAGGTGGTGAGCCCCTCGTTGGACCGGGTCTGTTGCACATACCTCAGAATTAAATCTGGGACCTGCGGGTTTACTCACGATGTTTTCCTTCACCGTCGATCTAGTGATGAATATGTACGTAAGTTTTTATAAACTCATTAGTACATGCCAGGATTTGAACCCGAGCCTCACTGATTATCACCATGTAATACTGCTCTTATTATTTACAGAATATATAGGTTTGTAGCAGACAATAAAGGGATATTCTTTCTTTCTTTCAGTATCCATGTCCTTAACTTATAATTAATGTGAAAATGTACCCGTTAGATTAAAATATCTACATACTACACAATCATTACATTATGTTTTGATAGGTCTTATGTTACACAAGATTTCTGGTTTAAATTTTTAAACAAACTAGGCTCTAAGTGGGATTACAGCTATTGCAGTTGAAAACACAAGAAAGATTCGATAAAAATATGTCGAAAATTCTGTAAAAGAGCTCATCGCCGGCACCCGGCTGATATTGACAAGGTCCTGTAGTTTTTAATCTTCCACTTTATTATGCATTCCGCGCACGCCTATTCCTTGTAGCCTGTAGGCCCCGTTGCGTTCTACTAAACTCGAGCCGCGTAAGCTGAAAGCAAAGCAAAACTTTCCACGCAAAACTAACTTTAGATTTTTATTGCTTTTAAAGAACGCGATGCAAATATTAAATTTTTATTAGTGTACAGTTTATGTTTAAAGTTAAGTTTTGATTGCGAACTTTAATTTCTGCTATATTATTTTAGCTTTTAATTAAAATACAAGATTAAAATACAGCAGCTATTAAACTACTAACCAAACTATTGACTATAAATACTTTTCCAAACTGAAATGAATCTCTCTGAAGCTATATTACTTCTACAAGAATGTCAACTAATCGTCCCAATTTCTATGGCAAGATTAATTGATATACATATATAACTACTTTGTTATCTATTTTAATCTAAAGTTGTTCAGTTGCATGGTGTGATTCCAAACGAGCTCTATTTTGTTGAACACTTATAAAAATTGCTCTTATGCTATAAAAGAAGCAAGTCTTTTTTCCCTTTAAATATTTATCGGGGATTCTCCTAAACAGAATCGATGTCGATCCACGTCGTGCGATCATTCGTCTCCCGTACAATCCGTCTGCTCGAGACGTGCGTCGTCGTACTTTCGCTAAAAATGCAAATTCTCCGTCGAACTGACACCACGCCCTCAGACCACGGGGGTCGCAAATATCACTAAAGCTTCGACTATAATAGAATACGGAGACTTATCAGTAAAATTGGAATGGGAGTGTACTATACAATATTTCACAGAAGATCATAACAACGTTGCAATACAGATTTTCTATACAGCAAACATCCACCTACGAGTAACAATAAAGTTCATCTACTATATAAAAATAAGTCGGGTTTTCCTTCCTGACGCTATAACTCCAGAACGCACGAACCAATTTCCACGGTTTTGCATTCGTTGGAAAGGTCTCGGGCTCCGTGAGGTTTATAGCAAAGAAAATTCAGGAAAATATTCAACAGAAAAGCGGGAAAATCTTATAAGCATTGCACCCGTGCGAAGCCGGGGCGGGTCGCTAGTTTGTTCTAAAATTAAATAACTTATTTTGTTTTAAAATTAGTATTTTATTTCATTTTTAATTATTAATGCATCTGTAAAAATACTTTGATAATACTCAAATCATTAGATCGAGATAGTTTATTATGCTGCGAACTGCAATATTATTCTCTTCAGATACGATTAATTAATTAATATTACGAGTATCATGTGTGCAAGCTTTATCCGCCTACAGCGAAGGCGAGAAGATAGACAGGGTACAATTTTTCATGAAACCAAAATGAGCAAGACACACCCCTAGGAGTCGTTGAGTGCGTCGGCGACGATCTCCGCCAGTATTTCATTATGCAGCGTGATTTTGGAAAGACGCTTTGTTTGCAAATCCCTATTTATATAGGACCCTTTATGATACATGCAACAAAACACTTGATGGAAATGTAGCCTGAATAATCTAGTAAAACAAAACCTGCCAAGTGACTGATTAAACTTTATACGAGAAACACAATGAGGCTAAAGTGAAACTACTTTGAAAAACTACTAAAAAAGAATAGTCTACGAAAACAGGGGAGAAAATCTTTTTAATCTCGTACTATTATATATAAATTGTTGGATTTTAGTGTTAATTTTCTAAACTATTAACACATTAGGAGTGCAGAGCGGACACTATCGTAAATCAGGAGTGCAAACAGTGTATTAATTACAAATGCAAACAGCTAGTGTGGTCCGCCGCAGCCGTCTCTATCCTGCTAATGATTTGCAGCGTAGCGTAGCTTGGCTACAGGAGAGGACTCCTATAACTACTGCACGGTATGGTGGTTAACTAAATCGGAACAAAGATTATACATTAATTGGTTTATTCCTATTTCAATTGCAATATCTAACTCCCGAAATATTTATTTGTTATTTCAGTAATGTAATATCACATCTGTTCCTCAAAATAAAATGATTATTGTTACGACGAATAAAATACAAATTGTGACTTTAGAAAACAATGGTTGTAATAAAAGTAAGTGTTTACGTAAAAGTAAGAATGGGAACAATACTGTTGGAGTAGAAACGCGGTTTAATTCCATCACCGCAACTCATCCGTGTAAAGATACGGCTTTGCATGGAGACCGAAATAAAAGAGTGCTTCGTCGTCGAAACAATAATGCACGATTGTAGTTGACTTTACAATGGGCTCGGTGGCTCTGAGACATGCGGGCGAGGGGCACAGACGTGAAGGGAAATCGGTCCTTTCACAACATTTTACTGTGAGAGTGCGAGCTTTGAAAAATAAAACAGGGCACTATTCAGCTGTGCACTGTGGACGGGTGAAGTGATAATACTGTGGCTTTGACTACAGCGACAGTATTTTATTATAGGATAAAAAAGTCCCGCAGGTTCCTATCTATCTGTACTAATATTATAAAGTGGAAATATTTGTATTTTTGTTACGAATAAACTCAAAAACTACTGAATAGATTTAAAAAATTCTCTCTCCAATGGAAATCTAGAAGATCCCTGAGTAACATTGGCTAAATGTTATTCCCGTATTCCATCGGGAACGGGAACTACGCGGGAGAAACCGCGCAGAACCGCTAGTATTATTATAAACTCAAAATTATAAATTTCAAAAACAGGAAACAGTCATGTATAATTACTTGAAGTTTATTCCTGTACAATTAGCTATTTAAATCGTAGTCAGCTCAAAGTTGAAGTTGTCTGGCCGAACGGGTCACACAAAATTTTAACAAAACCCTGAAGTTCGGGAACCGTCTCGAACTCTACCGCATTTCCCCAACCCGAATATTGGATTCAATCGACCCCTTCCTTACCTTAAGTGTGAGGAAACTATTTTTGTTACGATACAACGGGGACACACTGATCGGTTGGAAATAGAATAAGTACTAACACAGCAATGTTTACGAGTACTACAGTACTACTATTAAATCGATTTACTCAGATCTAGCTAATTTGTCAAAATAGTAGCGTGGAAATTATTTCTACATATATGTTGGATAATTTGAGGCAGATTTAATTTCAAAAGACGTTTAATTTCGTTAGCTATTGAAAGATAAATTAAAAAAAAAACCCCTCCACCATCCACCACTGAAATAAGTAATCATGCAAAGATTAGATATCTAATGTTATGCCTTTTTCTAGTTTAGATAGGCAAAAAAACGAGACCGCCTAACGAGTTGCTACGAACTTGGCAAATCTCTCGTGCTTCATCTATATCCACCTAAAATTTTATTGACGAGAGATTTTTTTATTTTAAAAATACAAAAAAATATAACGTTATGCACACTGATACAACATTTAACAATCCTATAAAGTTCATCCTCGTTCGTCATAGCATCAGTACAAGGAAAAGTTTTCAATAAAGAATCACTTGATATGTCAATTTAAAACGTTATGTTGATAAAACCGTATAATTGTATTTATTTTTCGGCGATGTGCGCAGATTGATTGCATTTCACGCACGCGTCATTGCATAGAAAATATTGCGAATGTGTAATTGGACGCGGCATTGCGCGTCGCCCGCACTCGACGCGGCCGCCGTCTGCCGATGACGGGCCTGACAAATAATACGGCTGACGATGCATCTTGTACCATCGGCTTGAATGAATATCATTTTAATTTGTGACAGCTAGCTACAACAATGTACCTGGACAATTTCGGGTAAAGAAAATATAATAGAGTATCCATGTAAAATGTGCCAGTTACACATGTTAAGATAAGAAAAGCACTTAATGGTAAAGGACTATATTGTTTCACGGTAAAGCAGGATAGACAAGATTGATTAAAGAATCTGCACAAAGTGTCTTGATGCGATCTTGAAAAATTATCATAAAGTTTCACGATGTCTAAATAGGGAAAAGAAAATCTTAAAACAGTTTGTTAAGTTCGCAATTAACTGTACCTACCTAAGTTTATATCTCATTCAATATATACGTATACATAATATCTAATAAGTGGTATAACAAATATATTACACTTAAGTTGAGAACTTTGAGATAAACCGACTCTACTCTTTTTGGATCCCCTCCAAAATAGGTAATACGAAACAATATAATACCACCGTTACATTACTAAGAATTCAGAAGTACAATTTCTTTCCATGTTGCGGATGCCAAAAATACTTATTATGCTATAGGCATAAATACAGTTTACATAATTGTTTCAATTTTTTTTATTTAAAAATAATGTGATAATCTGAGTAAAATGAGCTGTATTAAGTTTTGTAATATTATTAGGGTCTTTTAATAATGATAATATGACTAAAATTAGTCTACTTTGCCATAACAAAACGTTTCATAACCTTTGGAGAGTCCATTGTTCGAGATTAAGAATAGGTAGCTAACTTTGCCCGCGGCTTCATTCGCTCTATATTATGTACTAGCGGGTGCCCAGCGGCGTTGCCCGCGCGGATCCCGTTTATTCCCGTTCCCGTGGGAATTACCGAAAATCCCTTCATAGTGGTTGCCTACGACATATAAGATACCTACATACCATATTTCAAATAGCGGGTGCCCAACGGCGTTTCCCCACGCGGAATTAGTTTATTCAAGTTCCCGTGGGAATTTCCAAAAATCCCTTCATACCGGTTTCCTACGACATATAAGACACCTACATACCATATTTCAAGTTTCTAGGTGTTATCGTTTCGGAGTAGTACGTATTTCTCTTTTTAACCAGTTTTTCTATTTTCCCGTGGGAATGAGATATTTTCCTGGAATAAAAAGTACCCTAGATGTTGACCCGGGTACTCAGTTATCTCCATACCAAGTTTCATCAAAATCCGTCCAGTAGTTTTTGAGTGATGCGTGCACAACCAGACAGACAGACAGACAGACAGACAGACAGACAGACAAAAATTCCAAAAATTGGTGTTTCGGTATCTATATCGATAACCATATACACTACCGTTAAAATTTTCAAAAAATCTTTCATGTACAGACACGACCCCGTTAGAGTTTTATTATATGTACTAGCGGGTGCCCAGCGGCGTTGCCCGCGCGGATCCAGTTTATTCCTGTTCCCGTGGGAATTTCCAAAAATCCCTTTATAGTGGTTGCCTATGACATATATATAAGACACCTACATTACATACCATATTTCAAATAGCGGGTGCCCATAGCGACGTTGCCCGCGCGCATCCCGATTATTCCCGTTCCCGTGGGAATTTACGAATATCCCTTTATATGGGTTGGCTACGATGTATAAGACACCTTCACACCATATTTCAAGATTCTAGGTGTTATCGTTTCAGAGTAGTACGTATTTTTCTTTTTACCCAGTTTTTATATTTTCCCGTGGGAATGAGATATTTTTCTGGAATAAAAAGTACCCTAGATGTTGACCCGGGTACTCAGCTATCACCACACCAAATTTCATCAAAATCCGTCCAGTAGTTTTTGCGTGATGCGTGCACATCCAGACAGACAGACAGACAGACAGACAGACAAAAATTCCAAAAAAATGAGTTTTGGTATCTATATCGATAACTATATACACTACCGTTAAAATTTTCAAAAAATATTTAATGTACAGACACGGCCCCGTTAGAGTTTTATTATATGTATAGATAGATATACTATCCTTTGGCAAAATGCAAGCCAATACTTCTCGGTAGGTCCAATTAGATTGGTTTCAAAGTTTACCCCTGAAAATGTAGCAAACGTTAGACAGGGCTATTTTTGCGTCTATAATTTGTGTATGGGAATAGTGTGGATTTTACAATTTGTACTTCTATAATACAAACTCGTCTATACATATAAAATTGTAACGAGACCGTGTCTGTATATGAAATATTTTTTGAAAGTTTCAGTATTAGTATACTCGTAGATAGTTATCGATGTAAATAACAAAACACATTTTTTTTTAATTGTTGTCTATCTGTCTGTTTGTGCCCGCATCACGCAGAAACTACTGAGTAGTTGGGTCAATGACTAGGGTACTTTTTACTGCGCGAAAATGTCTCATTTCCACGGGAAAAATAAAAACTGATTATAAAGATAAATAATTCCTGTGGGACGTGTGGTTAACATATTTAAAGTTTCTAGGTAGGTGTTTTATACGTCGTAGGCAACCGCTATGTAGGGATCGTAGGGAAATTCTTACGGGAACAGGAATAAATTGGATTCGCGCGGGCAACGCCGCTGGGCACCCATTTATATAAAGTGATGAAACTAACAATATTTCATGGTTATTATAAGACATGTTTACATCTATCACCTTGATATGATATATTATATTCTACACTCGCTTATTCCTGTGTCTATATGGGTAGTATATAATAATATGTACTATACCTACATATAGCGGTGCTTAAGATAAAAATAAAAAAAGTGTAGCAATTTGAACCTTATACCATCGTTATAAAAAGCAAGCTAAACACTAATATTAAAACTAGATAGGTACTTGAAATCCGCATAATCGGTGCAATCAGCGAGCGCGTATTGTTTGTGTCGCGTCGATGTGCTCGCGACTAATGAAATCGTAAATCAACAGCGTCGAACATTCATCGACGGATTTCCAACGGGCAAATATTTTGCTTTTCGACGTTACTTAACGTTACTCCGCACTCGTCGAACTGCGTTGTTAATTAATTGAATTAAAATCAGACTTGATGGACGGCTTAACTGCGTGTCAATTACCTGGGGAAGTTTTTATCTTTCTCCCTGAGATTGTTTCAAAATGATCATTGAAAATAATGACTTTTAGATTCTCTTTTCAGATTTTATATTGTGTTACAAAAGGTCACTGACAGGAACGTATCTTTTATCTATTTTATAATAGTTACACTATAGCTATATGCCCTTTGGGATTTATACAAATAACAAACTTTTATATAGAAGCTTTCATCCGATATTTAGACAACTTTCATACTCACCTATGTTACCTATATGAGAAACTTTTGTACAAAATTTCATCATTCTAGAACCCACTGGCTTATACTGTGCTTTGTCTGTCAGTCAATCGGACAGTACCTATTAGAGTTTAATTAAGTTTGTATCCTGCTAGTATAATTAAAATAATAATATTAAACGATAATATCAATAGGTAATCATATTACCTAACATGTGTACGTACTATATTAGGTAATTAATCAACCTATAGTGGAAATCCTATAGGTTCCAAAGTAAGTACTAGTAGGTATACCATTTGCTCTCCAATAGCGAATCCGCTGTCAGCAACCAACACTACATCAAAAACGATGCACTCAAACTAATTGCATTTGCTATAGGTGCAAACCTACGTGGAAACCTGAGTTTATAACCACGGAAATAAATTTGTGTGAAGTGACATTCGACGAATGACTTGCCCTAATAGTAAGGCTTTTTGTTTGTCAGTTTGATAAGTGCGTATGCATTTAAACAAGTAATCAAGAGCAACCTCAAACCCATTGATAATTGCAAGTAAGGTAAGTAAGTTCATTTCATTTGTACCTATTTTAGATTAACAATGATGTACAAAGACAACATGTAGTAGTATCTGGCGCCGGTTCTTCTACCTAGTATCGATATTCAAAAAGTGAATTGCATATTCCGATATTGAAATAATATTGTTTGATTTGTATAGTATTTGACTAGTTGTATTTTTTATTTATAAGGTAGCAAACGACCAGACAAATCATGGACATCGCGTCGCACTACTTACGCTAAAAAGTCGCGTACGCATAAGAAGTCAAGCACTATTGTCAATCCCATACATTATACACTCTTATATTAGACTAATCTTTACGTTTTACAATTATTAAAAGCTTTTATTTAACTTGAAATGTATTTAACTATGTATGTTCGGGTGAAATCTTGCAACTCAATTTTGAAGCAGATATCTTCAACCGATTGAGCTGAAATTTGGTATACTTATGTAAATTCGGTGACAATGCAATAGGTACTATGGCACCACCAAGCTGATATGATAATGGTGCTGGAAGATGGCCATAGGAACTTGGTAATTAAACGACACAACCCCATCAAATTTGGGCTCGTATGATTCGTCTTAAGTAGGTACTCGTCGTACTTAGTCTGAAAATTCTAAAAATTTAATTCAATCAGTTATAGTTACTTACTGATATATTTATCTACTTAAATATGAGTAGATACTTAAATCTCACGACAAGCTTTTATTACATAATAAATTGTGTAATGACGTTTTAAGATAGTAAAAGTTTTAAAGGAAAAATTTATTTTATTCTTTTTAGCGCTATTTTTTTAATAAAGAACGAGACACTTTGGCGTTTGTAAACAAAGTGAATACTATGACTTTGGCATAGTTTCAGCTCATAACTGATAGTGAATAGAAAATATATGTAAAGCATACTTGTATTTGAATACAGTTGAAACTAAATTTAGCTAAAGGTTCGTTTACTTTGCAAGAACCTTTACTCTTAGTTTATTTTGTGCGGTAGGCACCGGGCAAAGCCTGTCTTTGCAGAGGAAAATTTTATAGCTGAGAAATCAGTTTTAATTAGGTATCATTACACTAAAATGAACAAAGAGAGTGTTATCACCAGTTCTGAAATAGTTTTTTGCGTTTTTTAAAGAAATCGTTTTTTTAAGTTTTTTTGGAAATCGAAACGAAACCTCGTTACATACAAATACGTATAATACAATATTAAAACACATACATATTAAAACGTAGAGATTTAATATTATTATTTATTATTATTTAAATACTAAACCTAATATTTTGGACTACGAAATATTGACCAAAGCAATCTTAATAATTATAGGTAATTATAATATGACTCAGAAAAAGCATTCGATATCAAAAACTTAGACTTTACAAAATAAATGTTGAAACAAGGTGTAGCAGGCAACTTCCAACAACAAAGATCAACCCCGAGAATAAACGGCCGAACTCCGGAGTGCGGACTTAACGTAACTTATTCTAAATGGAGTTAATTTCGACTGCATACTATATTAGTTTCTAAAAGTCTGAGCGTCGAAATAGTAAACAAAAATTTGAATTTAACAAACTAAACAAATTGAAGAACTTTCCACATCAATACTGACGCAGTACCTATTTAGGAGTTCGTTCGATACACTATGTCTTTTTATTTCATTCGCTTATATACGATGCAATCGCATTGGGATTTTAATTAAACAAAACTCAATCAGTATTTTTAACAACCTAAGTAGCTACGCTCTTAAAAAAGAGATTTTATCCTCTTAAGCCTTTATCTAGCTGAATTTGTACGGAAATATAATTATTAAGTTTAATTACTTTCAATAACAAGTCGTAATAAGCTAACAAAGCGACGAGATTAATAGCAACGTTGCGTCGTCGCAAGACCATAACAGTTAAGCCAAATCCTTAGTTTCAATTTCAATATACTCATACGATCAGTTCACAGAGGAGCGAATTTAAGCGCTATTCAAAGTTCCACATATGTACCTGAGCTACAGCTATTTCTAGTATTAATCCGGGTGAACCGTCTCACAGAGGTATAAAAGGTCTGCCAAGCGCGTAATTTGTACCTGCCTCTGAAATTACTCAGTTAATGCTTATTCAAGAACCTATAAAAACAAAGAGGCGACGCGACACAAGGAGGGTCAGAATGCTATTATATATTAATGTTAGCGACGCCATTCTCTTGCTAGTTTTGGCAAAGATGCAATTTCATTTGAATATTGTGCAAGTCGACTGTTATCCCGCGTTATGGTCGTAGCTGAAACACTTTAAATACAAAGTGCTTATAAAAGTAGCGCCTAATAGCATTGGGGTAAAATGAGAAAAAAGATGTCATAATTGAAAGTACACTTGGCGTTCTGTAGCATGCTCTGAGTTATTTTAATTGTAGCGCTTTTGTTTGTAATCCTATTTAAACTCTTTCCCGAAGAAAAGTTCTTTTAATCAACAAAAACAGTCTACAGTATTATGACTAATATTCAAAATAATTCTATGTCGACTTGCTCGTCACACACTACTTCTGTGTGTCACAAATATTATTTTTATCATATCCTTACAGGTAAGGGATCGTATCTGTACTGGATCTGTTGATAAGTGCAATGAGGATCAGTACAGTTATAGCAAATCCATTAGAAATATTATCCACGTTATTCTTTATGATATAAGAATGATATCTCTTTTTGAATTATCCAAATCGGACCATTACTTACGAAGATATTAAATAATAAACATACTCAATGATCGCGAGAGCGTGTACGTCACTGTGAGGGAACCAAGTACGGCCGGCCGGCCGGCACTCAATGATCGCGGGAGCGTGATGACGTCACAATGAGGGCGACGCTACCGCGGCGGCTACTCGGTGAACTTCGCTAGGAATTCGGTCATAACTTTGTCAATTTTTGTCGTAGAACAAAAATTTTTGTACTGTATGTTAAGGATTTCTTAGCTCTATAAATCTGCATTCTCAACTAAAAACGTTACGGATCCTCATTATTTGCACCTACACTTGAATATTAAAATATACAAATTTAACGTCAAAAATCCAAAAACATTCATCGCTTTTAATCTTTAAAAACGCATTTTTTTATTTTCATGCGGCGTCCACCCACTTTCCCGTGGCATTTTCCTCTGCTTTAATACCAAACTTGGCAATGTGAGTAATATTCCGAACATCGCAATGCATCGCATCTCCAATGGGATAATTAAGGGGGAATTTTACCGGGAGAGCGGCGCGGATGTCTCCGTATTCCCATTCCACGTGTAAGTGCGCCTCTCGTCACCAGTCTCCACGATTTATGCCCGCCGTATTACACGCCATTCGACACGTTGCCACATTCATACAAAGATGTGTGAAAAAATATTATTGAAATCAATATGGTAATCAGCAATTTTTGAAAGAACTTTTTTAGTACAGTATCAAAAAACCATGTATGTATTGTCTTCTTCTTTTAAAGAACTGAACTTTTAAAGAAGCGGGACTCAACCAGTAATAATCTTTTTCGAATTCATCTCGAAATTCTTGATCGCTTCCAACTTTAATTAATTAGTGCACTGCCGGTAAACAAAATAACGTAAATTTATTTTTGTAAAATAACGACCTTACTAGAGTTAATACCAACGACAGAATCAGCGGGGCGTGTTACTCTGTTTTATACAACTTTCTTTAGATTTAAGTATAGGTACACGATAATAATAGGATCTCACTATTTTCTGGGTCCGAGGTAATTTCGAAAAAATCCTACGTCCTAAAAGCTATCTACATTTTAAATTTGAGCTTTGCATATCCATCTGTTCAGTTGATGTATCTAGGTTATTCAGTAAGTCATCAGATAATCAAGATAGAAAATATTCACTTTGCACGTATACATAGATTTACACATTATTTTATTAGTTTCACACAATCCAAGACTATCATGTTTCAAAATGAAGTATAAAGTGGAACTACATATTTATTGTTTAAAATATTCTTGTTCGCCGCCAACTATAATATAACATTGGCATACCTAACAATAGCGCACTACGAGTGTACTCGTACTTAGCACCGAACGCGTCAAAGACTGTCTGAAATTGTTTTGTGGTAACACAGTTTTTTTTTTTGCAAAAAGTGATACCACATCCAAGCATATCATTTCTTACACTGAGTAAACAGTGTAGGATGATTGTACCCCTGTCTAATTGTTTCTTGCAGCGCGGCTATATTAAGCAGTGAGACGCCTCCAACTTTATGACTTCTTGAATGAGTCGTTAAGTTGTCGAATCAATTCGTCTTGAGCCTCAGAATTATTCGAATGGAATCATGATAGGGGAACTGAATGGTAAATAATTTTACAACAGATACTTGACGCTGTTGTTGAGTGCTGATACTTGATATCGATTTTAATGCCAGTATTGTGTTAAATAATGCGCTGCCATGACTCCTCTGTATATTTATCATTGCTGATTGTAAAAGGGTATGGCAATGAGTTCGCCATATTTATTATTGTTTTAATTTTTCCACTTTTATTAGTTAAATTCGAAACTTTTATGATTATAGGCAAAAAAACTAGCCAACTGAACCAGGACAAGACTAACGGTTTTGAAATCCTTTCAGCAGACGTATTCACAGAGACTCGATACCATTTCCGTTCGATTCGAGTCGAATCTATCGACATCGGAAACGAATCTATCGAGATGGGCTGATGTTGGTATCGAAAACTAATGTCATATGTGACACCAACTGTCATAATATATGATACCTACCAACATCAGCCCATCTCGACAGATTCGTTTCCGATGTCGATAGATTCGACTCGAATCGAACGGAAACGGTATCGAGTCTCTGTGAATACGTCTGCAGTGCCTTTTACACGCAATCGGATGTTCGGTTTTTTAAATAAATGTATTTATTTAATTGTCGTTGTACATCAACAGTAAAACTATTTAGAACTTCATAAGAGGCGAGGCTTAAAAGATATACTATACATTTTTTTTGTTAACTTTAATTTAAGCGTGGAAGGAAGCAAGAATTAATAAAAACAGGGTGAGAGAGTTCATAAAGAAAAATGTCACTGCAGTGCAAAGTAATGCCTTCTTGTTCTAGCGATAGGACCCTGAGAACCACAAAGTTATAAAACCTACACTAGAAGAGCTTGAAACACACAAACATTTGTAGATCATGTATAAAGTAGCAGAACTCAAAAATTCATTTCTAAGTCTAATTGAGGATAATTATATCTTAGGTATGTACCTTACTATCACTGATAAAATTTATTCTTTTCATAAATCTAATACTTGCTAAAATATTTTAAACGTAATCGTTTTGCAAGAATTGTAAGAGATAAAGTAGACCAAAGATTATTTGTCTCCTAAGGTTTACTATTGTAAGTATATTGGTTAATATCTATATAATAAAAAAATATCTATACATATATATTATAAAGAGGAAATATTTGTATTTTTTGATTTTTCTATGTTTGTTACGAATAAACTCAAAAACTACTAAACCGATTTTAGAAATTCTTTCATTAATGGAAAGCTTTGTTTGTTACGCTTTTGCCTTTACCGATTTTAAAAATTATTCCACCAATGGAAAGTTACATTATCAGGAAGTAACATGGGCTATATTTTATCCCCGTATTCCCAGAGGAACGGGAACTATGGGGGTGAAACCGCAGAGCCGAAGAAATCGCTGCTAGTATGATATAGAACGAAACAATCTTATGAGTTAGTCATGTCAAAGATATTTTTTATACTATATAGTAGTGATAATCTCCAAGACCAAAATATATTTATACAATTTCCACTCTACGTTTTGAACTTACGCTACAGGGTTAAATGCCAGTATTTTGTAAATGTATGAATACATTATAAGAAGTTCGAGGAAACAGTTCCCCGCTAAATTAAAATCTCTCACAAGCGAATTAAAACTGGGAACTGTAGCGTACTTTAGGCGTAGCCGCTTAATGATATTACAGTGTGATTTATACACAAACCGGCTTAGAGTTATGGACTCCGTGCACTAGTTATTATACCATTCTATGCTATTTATTTAGAAAATTATAGATTAACAGTTAACACTTAACACCGACTTCTATTAACTTAAAAAACATGCCTGTTTCTACTCGTGTATCTATTACTTAGAATAAAACTGTAACTGGATAATGTCTGTACAAGTAATATTATGAGATGTCTATAATATAACAGCAAATAGAAGTCCAAACTACTATTTTTGGATGTTTTATCTGTCTGTCTGTCTATCCGTATATTGTACCTTACGCGCAGCGCCCACATTGTACGCGCATCACGCAAAAATTATTCCACAAATTTGGTTGCGGTTTACACAGTCGTCTTGTTGCCGGGCTAACATAAACTCTAGTAAGTATATGTTTAGACGCCGATTTATCTATACATACTGAGTAGTTTTATTAACTGAGTCAGTACGGGGAATAAGTCGCGGGCAAAGTTAATGGCAATTATATATAATTAAGAGTGGAGACTTCAGACGTAGGCACATAAATGAGATGGACAGATGGTCGTGGTAAAGCTTGCGGTCCCAAAAAAGGACATTCGACTGGTTGTTACTGAAGACCGGAGGAGACCTAAGTTGAGCTGTGGCCGTCCTGTGGATGTAAGTACTGACCTACTTTTATTTTATTTATTTAATACAAACCATCATGTAAAATCATTCATTTAGTCTGACCTAGATACCTATACCAAAAAAATATGTGTTAGATATAAACTTTAAAACATAGGACGACATTTTAAAAACGTCTAGTTTCATTATTGTACACGTACACTGGTTTATTCGGTAGTTTATAGAACGCCTGGTTCGGGTGGCGTGGCGGCGGCCCGCGGCGTGCCGTATCTGTCATCTCGGGGGCGTCACAGCAAACACGCCGTTACCTCGGCTCATTTTATTAGGGGCCCTGCCGACGCCGCGCACACCAAACCACTAACGCGATGTGCTAATAAAACGGAATCGGGTTTCTTTCAGCCACAGGTCAGAGCAATGTGAGAGACTTGAAAATAAAATCTTCGAGACGCTTCCCTGATTCAAGTATAGGTACTGAACTTGCAACCAGGCTGCATTGAATTGTTCAGAATTATTTTGATAAAGTATTCGCATGAGTATATTTGCCACTTTACAAAGTGATATAAATGGGTTCGCGTCACTGCATAATGGGATTCGCGCATTGCATCAGTTTATTGTGACTTCCACCCCTCTCGCTACTTGAGACACATAATTTTTTGACGTATCGCCCCCTTGAGTGTACACCTTTTTTTCTTTGTTCTCCTCTGCTTACTAGAATAGGGTTGTTTGTTTAGTAAATATCCTACGCAAGTTCTGTTTTTATTGATAAAGTGATAACATAATCCAAAATTTTGCATTCATTTAAAATCAGAAACAAGAACGCATTCATAAACTAACCTTGTTGCGCTTTTCACTGCAAGACAAAATTGCTTTATTGCCAAGAAAATAAATTATGTGTCCAAACCGTAAATTAATGTATCGTCCAGGTACATATCAGCAGATCAGCAATTATCCAGCGGGTAAGTGTGCGCAACTCAACCCTGCAACGAATGATTGCGATCAAGAGTAGCTCCGTGGAAATGAAAACGGGCGGCCAGGGACCGCGCACAGATAAAAACTTTCACTTTTTCAGACAACTCTCCGCGGTGACATTCACCGACGACAATAACGCCGGCTGTGGCCGTCCTTATTACGTTATTGTTTACGTAATTGTGATACACAAGTTTTGTCACAAAATGCAGATACCTTCTCTTCTTATAAAAATATAAATAACATAATTTATAAGCTGTTTGCTTGTTACTCACCCGCTCAGATAAACCTGAGAGGTTTCCGTGCTGTGGTAACTTAATTTAAGAATTAATCTGTAATATGTTGCAACATATTACAGATTAATTTGAATTCGAATCCTGGCATGTACCAATGAGTTTTTTCAAAAACTTACGTACATATTTATCACTCGACGGTGAAGGAAAACATCGTGAGGAAACCCGCAGGTCTCAGAATTAATTCTGAGACATGTGTAAATAGACCCGGTCCGGCTATGGGCTCACCACCTATCACGTTTAGGGGTCCAATGTATCTCGTGAAATGTGGGTATATCCAGCAATGGAATACCTCTGCCTACCCCCTCGGGGATGAAAGGCGTGAGATTTTTTTTTATTTTTCTTTTTATGTTGCAACAAAAGAAAAAAAGTTTACAAACTCAGAGACGGTTGAATATCACATAACATTTATTTATTCTCAGAATCTATTTAGCAAAAAGACAGCCATTGACAAGCCTAACTATTGAATGCTGCATATGATAAGTGGAGCTTTTCCTCGAAAGTGGTGGTTTACAGCGCACTGACCGTTTTATTTACGATCCTAAGCAATATCTGAAGACGGCAGCTTCGGGAACACTAATATCGAGCGTGTGGGCGCAGCCGATAGCCGCTCGATAGAATAATATGACGGGCGCGCGACCGAACCGCTGGCACGTAGGCAATAAGCCGCCGGCAAAGAGCCAGCGACCCGCCGGAAAAATAAGATTGCACCCGGCTTCCGCCGCGCCGGACGCTTTGACCTACCGCGCGTGCTTTCACATACACTGCGCCGCTATCATGGCAGACATAGGGTTAGATACTTAAACTTGTATATAAAGTGGCATGCCTACTTTAAATTTATTAGTATGTGTGTAGTATGTATGCGTTAAATAATAACACCGCAGTTACATCTCTAAGACTAATAGGTAGTTACGGAATTATTAAGGCTAGTAGATATATAAATATTTTTGATAAAGTACAAATTTTACGATACGCCTAAAAATTACAATGAAACCTATGATTTTTGCATTTCACTGCATAAATTGACATGTAGGTAAATAGAACAGTATCTACTCGTATGAAACAAAAACATTCATCTATATACAGTGTGAGTCTCCATAAAGTGCATATATGAAAATGGGTGAAACTAGACACATTTTTATCGACGGAAAAAATGTTTAAAAAAATCTGAGATTTTATTTTTTTATAATTTATAGATATTTTTTTCTTCTGATTACCTTCTGTTGACTTTATGTAAAGAAAACGTTATAAATTTTAAACTATGAAGTATACCTATCGTGATAAAATAAAAACAGTAATGATGTCAAATAACAGAAGATACTAATAAAATAAAAATAAAACCCAAAAAAGGGTACTACGAAATAATAAAATGGGACAATCTAGAACGAAGCGTTGAATGGTGCACCCGGAATGACTTAGTTCAAACACTCATAGTAAACGTTGTGATATGGATAGAGATACAGGATTTTTGTTTTTTGAAAGGTAATACGATGGAAAATAACATAAAGTAATAAAAACTACCTATAATGTGCGCATTATTTAGAGAAATTTGATAATTAATTAAAAAAACATGAAATAAAATACAGATTTTCCTCAAAAAGTCCCTTTTTATTATTTCTTGGTACCGTTTTTTGGGTATATTTTTATTTTATTAGTATCTTCTGTTATTTTACATCATAACTTTTTTTATTTTATCACGATATACTTCTTAGTTAAAAATTTATAACGTTTTATTTACATAAAGTCAACAGTACGTAATCAAAAGAAAAAATACTTATAAAAAATAAAAATAAAATCTCAGATTTTTTTTTAAATTTTTTCCGTCGATAAAAATGTGTCTAGTTTCACTTATTTTCATATGTGCACTTTATGGAGACTCACACTGTATATAAAGAGAGAAGTCGTGACTGACTGACTCATCAACGCCCAGCCTAAACCCTTACACCTAGAAAGCTGATTTTTTTTACATATATTATTTTAAGGACGTAGACTAGGAATAAGAAAGGAATTTTCCAAATTCAACCTGTAAGGGGGTGAAAAAGGGGTTGAAAGTTTGTATGCAAAACCTTCATTTTTGGGTGTATCAATTCGAAACAATGTTAAAATACTCCACAAAACAAACAACAAGACACGTGATTCTGGATTTTCCAAAAAACCCCCCCTAAGGGGTTGAAACAGGGGGATGGATTTTGTATGGAGACGTGTTGTTTTTCACGTCTATCAAGTTGAAACTTGACAGAAATACTCTTAGAAATAAATGATGAGATACGTGTTTTTGGATTTTTCGAAAATCGTCCCTTAAAGGTGTGAAAGTGGGGATTGAGTTTGGTATGTATGAAAAACCTTCATTTTTGGGTGTATCAATTCCAACCTTTGTAAAAATACTCCTCAAAACAAAAAACACGACACGTGTTTCTGGATTTTTCAAAAAACCCCCCTATGGGGGTGAAACAGGGGACTGGAGTTTGTATGGGGACGTGTTGTTTTTTACGTCTATTAACCTGAAACTTGGCACAAATACTTTAAGAAATAAATGATGAGATACGTGTTTCGTTCCCTAAAAGGGTACCTAAAGGAAGGGGTTCAGTTTGGTATGTATGGAAAACCTTCATTTTTGGGTGTATCAATTCCAAACTTTGTAAAAATACTCCTCAAAACAAACAACAAGGAACGTATTTCCGGATTTTCCAAAAAACCCTTCCAAAGGGGGGGAAACAGGGGATGGAGTTTGTATGGAGAGAGAGACGTGGTATTTTTTTTTTATCAACGTAAAACTTCTCACAAATACTCTTAGAAATAAATGATGAGATACTTATTTTTTTATTTTTCAAAAATCGTCCCCTAAAAGGGTGAAAGTAGGGGTTTGTGATTATTATTTGTATGAAGGGCGGGTAGAAATGCAATAAATGATTTTGCCAGTCTCAGCTTAGTTACCGTGTTTGATTCACGCCTGCATCGTAACATAACATGGCGCAGCCGGTCCAGCTCAAATTAGTAATTTAGAAAATATTAGTTATTGATGAGTGAAATGTCGAATAGTAGTGAATCTGATGAATTTGAAGATAGTATTGCAGGTATAAGCCAAGAAGTTCAAGTGAAAAGTATGGAGTCGGTACTGCAACCGCCACTTCCATTTTGAAAATAATATAGCAAATGTGACGTCAGGAAATTTATGTACAGAGTGGCAGAGATGGAAGAATTCATTTAATATATATTACGAAGCATGTGAACTATCAAAAAAGGACCCAAAAGTTCAAATAAATATATTTCTACATATAATAGGAGAAAAATGTAGGGAGGTATATGAACAATTTTCGGGCGAAGTGAAAACGGTAAAGGATTTACTCAATAAATATGATGAATTTTTTGTGCCTAAAAAGAATTTAGCGGTTGAGAGACAGAAGTTCTTTAAAAGAGATCAGAAAGATATGGAGTCAATCGAACAATATGTTTTCGAACTGAATAAAATTGCCGCTAAATGTGATTTTCAAAATCTTCGCGACGATCCTGTTTGCAGTAGATTAATATGTGGAATTCAAGATGTTGCATTGTCTGAACGTTTGTTACGAGAACCTGACATAAAACTAACGAAGGCTGTGGATATCTGTAAGCTAGCTGAAATGTCCCGGATGCAGGCGATAAATATTAATCGGAATATAATGTCCATGAAATAGCGCATAGCAATAGAAGTGAGGAATGCGCAAGTAGCTCAGAGGTTCAAGTCATAAACCGGTCGCCGGCGTGGCGCCGTGGTGCGCGCTCGCAGCCGCCGTCGCGTGGCCGTTCGATTCCCGAGTCGACAATGTCGTCGTATAGAACTCAATCTCGAAGAAATAATACGCAACGTTCGCGGGCATCTCTAAGCTGAGGGTATTGTGGCAGAACTCATAGGAAGAACGAGTGTCCTGCTTACGGTCAAACATGTAATAAATGTCACCGTAATAATCATTTCGCACGCGTGTGCAGAGTATACACGGTCCAGGAGGACTCCACTGATCAGGTAATATTTCATGTTAATAATAAGGATTCGTGTAGTGATTGGATGGTAGATTTAAATATAAACGGCAGTAGTATAAAATTTAAATTGGATACTGGAGCCGACGTAAATGTGTTACCAAAACGATATTTGAGCGATATTGGAGTACATGAGAGTGATCTGACTAATACAACTATGCGACTGCAAGGTTATTCTGGACAACATATTTCTATTGTAGGAAAATGTTACTTAAAAGTGCAATATAAAACAAATTGGTATTTTTTAAAGTTCGTTATCGCAGATGTACAATCACCCGCTGTATTAAGTAAAAATTCGTGTGAGGAATTAAATTTGATTAAAAGGATAATGTCCATAAATCGAATGGATGGTAGTCAAAACATATTGGATGAATATCCTGATGTTTTTAGAGGTTCAGGATGCTTGCCAGGAGAGTACAGGATTCAAATTCGCGAGGATGTGCCACCGGTTGTTCATGCACCTAGGAAATTACCGATAGCGCTTAAAGAGCAGATAAGAAATAAATTAAATGAGATGGAAAAAGACGGTATAATCGCTAAAGTCGAGGGACCCACGGACTGGGTAAATAGCTTAACAGTAGTCAAAAAGCCAAATTGGGATTTGCGTATTTGTCTTGATCCCCGTGATCTCAACAAAGCAATCAAACGAGAACACTTTCGACTTCCAACTTTTGATGAAATTACTGCTAATTTAATGGGTGCAAAATACTTTAGCACTCTAGATGCTAAACAGGGATTTTGGCAAGTAAAGCTTCATAAAGATAGTACAGATTTATGCACATTTAATACAGTATTTGGTAGGTATAAATTCCTTAGGATGCCATATGGTATATCTTCTGCGTCAGAGATTTTTCATAAAAGACTATACGGGCATTTTGATGACATTGAAAGGGTGGCTTTGTTTGTCGATGATTTGTTAATAATACGAAGGAAATCCATGATGAAAGACTTCGAAAAGTTCTACAAAGATGCAAGGAGATCAATATAAAATTAAATAAAGAAAAATGCAAAATCGGTTTGTCCGAAATAAAATACTTAGGTCACAAAATCACAAAGAATGGTGTCTATCCAGATGAGTCTCATATAGTAGCTATTACAAACATGCCACGACCAAACTGTATTAAGGAACTAGAACGATTTTTGGGATTGGTTACTTATGTTAGCAGTTTCATACAGAATTTTTCGGAAAAAACATCTGTATTGCGAGAATTATTGAAAAAAGATATCGAATGGCACTGGGAAACTAGACACGAGGAATGTTTTCTGTCTGTTAAAAAATGTTTAGCGAGTTACCCAGTATTGCAGTATTATGATTTGGAAAAACCTATTGTAATTTCAGTTGACGCAAGTAAACATGGCCTTGGCGCATGTTTGATGCAAAACAATCTACCTGTGTGTTATGCATCTAAATCGCTCACAAAAACAGAGCAGTCATATGCACAGATAGAAAAAGAATTATATGCATGTGTATACGCCTGCGAAAAGTTCTATACTTATATTTACGGGCGATCGGATATAACAATAGAAACTGATCATAAGCCGCTGGTCAGTATTATAAACAAACCTTTAGCTGGTGCTCCCGCGCGATTACAGCGAATGCTAATGCGGTTACAGCCATATTCATTCAAACTTGTTTATAAGCCAGGAAAGTACCTATACATAGCCGATGCATTATCTCGTGCAGTTGCACCGGGCTCCTCCGCACCTACACAGCCGCGCGACCATATCGAGGCGCAAGCGCAGGTGTGTGCGCTTACTTCAAGTAATCCATTAACTGATTCACATTTTTTAAAAATTCAGAAATGTACGCGAGAAGACAATGAGCTTCAGGAATTAATCAAATTAATTAAGAGAGGTTGGCCTGCGGAAAAGAAAGATGTTAGTGAAAAATTAAAAAGCTACTGGAATTTTAAAGATGAATTAACTGTAAATTTTGGAATAGTGTGGAGGGGTCAAAAAGTAGTTATTCCGAAAAATATGCGATATGACATGTTGAAAAATATTCATGTTGGTCACTTTGGGCTAGAGAAATGTAGGCTTAGAGCCAGAGAAATTATGTTCTGGCCCAATATGTATTCCCAATTAGAGGACTATTTATCAAACTGTCAAGTATGCCTTACATATCGGAAACAAAACAATAGAGAACCTTTGATACCCCATGAAATACCAGGACGACCATGGTATAAAGTAGGTGCTGATATTTTTCATTTTGGTAGAAAATCCTTTTTGATTCTGGTTGACTATTATACCAAATATATTGAGGTGATAAAGGTGAAATCATTAATGTCTGAAAACATCATTAATGCACTTAAGTTGATTTTTAGGCGACACGGTATACCTGAGATAGTAATGTCTGACAACGGACCAGAATTTTCGTCGAATGCTTTTCACGAGTTTAGTCGGGATTGGTGTTTTGAACATGTGACGTCATCACCCATATATCCTCAATCAAATGGTCAGGTTGAAAGAGCTGTACAAATAGTCAAAACGATGATGAAAAAGACAGAATATAGTAATTCTGATTTTAATTTGGGACTACTAGAATACTTGAATACCCCGCTCGAAAGAGACATAGCATCACCTGCGGAATTATTATTTAATAGAAAGCTAAGAAGCATAATTCCTTGTGCACCTAATTTATTACTTTCAAACAATGAAACTACAATTAATGAAACTATACAAAAGTTAAGAAAACGACAACAGAAACAAAAATTTTATTACGATCGCGGAACACGAAATTTAACACATCTGAATGTAGGGCAAAAGGTAAAAGTCAATTTGAATAATGAATGGGTTGCGGGGACAATCTATAGCAGAAATGATATTCGTTCATATTCAATAAAGTTGCTAACAGGTAATATTGTACGACGTAATAGAAAACATATAATCATTGACTCAAACAGACGACAAGAACAGCAAATAAATAGAAACTACGATGACATAAATACGTGTGACGCTCCAATAACACACACTAGCTTCGGCTCCAGGAATCCTTTCCAATTAGCTGGTAGCAACAATGGTATCGATAACTATTACCGTACTCGTTCCGGCAGGACAGTGCGGCCTCCTGATCGGTGGGGGTACTCTGTGACGTGAAATGCTCAAGTGCGCAGCGAATGAGTGAGAAAGACATTAATAAAAATAAAACTAATGATTGTGCATGTTAATATATATATATAAATTGAAATAATATATATATATATATATATATATATATATATAATATTTCAATTTATTGTTTTGAAATGTTTAATTTGTTTTTCGAACTTAGTATGTATTTTATTGATTATGTTCAATTATTATCTATTACTTACTTACAAATAAATGGATAAATTATGAAATTAATATAAAAATTAATAACAATGTAATAATTATAAGATAATAAATAATAATAAATATGTAGGTATAATATAAAAAAAATATGTAAATAGGCTCGTCATATTTTTATGAAAATGCATGTTAAAATAATAAAGCTATGATAAGTAGGTATTGTAATTTAATTAATAAGTTATTAAATTTGTAATTTGATTTCAGTAATTCAAAATTGAATATAAATGTTTATTTGTTTTTAACTTGAATTCAATCATTCCAATATTATTATTTTTTTAATTTAATTCATCAATTCTTAATATGAATGTTAAATGTTTTTTTTTATATAAATTCTTTCTATTATTATTTTTGTTATACATATTACGAAATTTACTAACTCTTATTTTTTAATAAGGGATTAGTTAGAATACCTATAGCATGAGTGTGTTATAAATTAAATTATAAATTATGTGTTCTGTAGATACACATTTATTAGAAATTTATGTTATTTGATTTTTATTTTATTTCTTCTCTTTTTGTTCCTACCAAGAGATTGAAAGAATTATTTAAATTTGTACCTAACACTTTTTATCATCAATTTGTTTTGTTTTTTTTTTATTTAATAAGGGGATTGTGATTATTATTTGTATGAAGGGCGGGTAGAAATGCAATAAATGATTTTGCCAGTCTCAGCTTAGCTACCGTGTTTGATTCACGCCTGCATCGTAACATAACAGGGTTGAGTTTGGTATGTACGGAAAACCTTCATTTTTGGGTGTATCAATTCAAAATATTGTAAAAATACTCATCAAAACAAATAAAAACCGGCCAAGTGCGAGTCGGACTCGCGCACCGAGGGTTCCGTACAACCTTGCAAATTTATGGTTTTCGTAATTTTTCCTTTATCTATGCTATAAGACGTTGCTTCGTACCAAATTTCAAGATTCTGAGTTCACGGGAAGCACCCTGTAGGTTTTGATTCCCTTGCAAGTGTCGAAAATTTGCGGCATAAACGGCTGTATCTTTTGATTGCGTTGGCTTAGAAGTTTGATTTTTTCACAGCTTCAAGGGACAGTAGACCTGAGTAATTGATATAAATTTCAGCTTCATACCTCCACGCGTTCCTGAGAAAAAGGGTCTTGACAGACGGACGGACGGACGGACAACAAAGTGATCCTATAAGGGTTCCGTTTTTTCCTTTTGAGGTACGGAACCCTAAAAACAACAACAAGATTTCCTTATCTTCAACTTGAAACTTGGCACAAATATTATTTAATAGTCTCCATACAAAGTCCACTTCTTTTTTTTAAAAGTTCACTATGAGTTCCTTGAGGAAATTTCCAAAAAAATAAATAGCATAACAAAATTTAGGACTGCCTATGGAAACCGTACTGTTATCGCTCTTTATTTAAGCAATTTGGTTAGACAAAACTAAAGTACAAATGCATCACCATTTTTTTATGTTAGTATACTAATCATGGTACGTGTGAGGAATTGGGCTTATTCTGTGACGCGTTGTATATACAGGGTGAATTTTTCAAGTGGGCGTGGTAGGCTAAATCAGAAACTATGAGGAATATCGAAAAGTACTCAAAGGAGTCTCGGGCCTGATTTCGATGAAAACTAAAACTGCATCTTCGGATTTTTTAAAAATCTATAATCCTAGTCAGGAATCGAACCCGTTGATTTTGGAAAAAAAACCTCACCCTGTATTATTACACCATTCAATAGTGTCGCTAATAAGGATCCAATTCTGTGAAGAAATGACATACGAAAAACTTAAGGAAAACGTTGGATTTTCATAGACTGATTCATATTTTAAAGTAATGCTTTAATTCATACCTGCATTACCTGTATCTTGTCTGAAATGATGCTCAATAATTTTCTCAACATAGACCCGTAGCGCGGTCATCTTCACAACATTATGTTCTAATTTTTTTTTTATTATCTCTTCGCGGTTAGCCCCTAACCGCGAGAAGATAATAAAAAAAATATTCCATAAATTACGTTACACGTTAAGAAGGGGGGAGGGGGTCGACGAATTGTGACATTGTGGACAAGGAGGCGCGATTTTTGTGACGTCGCATTTCAAAATCTTTTTTTTTTTTCAAATTTATTAAAAATAATTTAAATGGAAATAAAACTAATTACGGAACTGCTGTTTTAATTCAACGTCTAGTTCATCATTTTGGACAAGGTACTGGTAATGAAGGTATGAAATTAAGGCATTACTTTAAAATATGAATCACTTTATTAAAATCCAACGTTTTCCTTAAGTTTTTCATACGTCATTTCTTCCCAGAATTCAATCCTTATTAGCGACACTATCGAATGGTGTAATAATACAGGTTGAGTTTTTTTTTCCAAAATCAACGGGTTCGATTCCTGGATAGTATTATTGATTTTTCAAAAATCCAAAGATGCAGTTTTAGTTTTCATCGAAATCGGGCCCGAGACTCCTTTAAGTACTTTTCGATATTCCTCATAGTTTCTGATTTAGCCTACCACGCCCACTTGAAAAATTCACCCTGTATAGGGTGTTTTAAATAACAAAAATATAAATGTCAATGATAGCCCAGTCGATAAAGAGCCCGGTTCTCATTCGCGAGGCTCGGGTTACAATCCCGGCAGTATCCCGTACAGTCAAGTTTTAGTAAGGATCCCTAATTCTTTTTCGTCATAAATATACTTAGCCTATGTTAGTCAGGGATAATGTAACATTCTAATGCTGAAAGAATTTTTAAAATTGGTCCAGTAGTTTTTGAGGTTATTCGTTATTAACATACAAAAATACAAATCCTTCCTCTTTATAATATTAATGTAGATAGATAGATAGTGTAGATTATCCTTCTTGATATATTTTCTAAACGCAAAGGAATAACAAATTCCACGCGGACGAAGTCGCGGGCATCAGCTAGTTACACTATAAAATGAAATTTATGATGAATGCAATTGTAAAAGCTTTTTTGTGTAACGTTCAAAGTTAATAAAGAGATCTGAAAATATTTATGGACGGTAAGGAAATAATTTTAAAAATAAAATATATTATTATCAAATATGTAGTGTCCGATGCGAGCGGTGTATCACCACATGCACCACAAAGTAGATGTCTAATTACATTATTAAGACGAAGTTTTTATACGTCTTATTATAAGTAGATATGTGCAACGAAGGCGCAAACTGGAATCCCAACTTTGTAGCTGAAGTTAAGATAAGAAAATGAGCTAAGTCAAACTTTCGCATTTTACATCTGTACGTGGGCAACGTGCCGGATAGCGTGTAACATATTCAAAAAGAAAACGTCCCGTCGAGGCGCGCCTTGTTTCATTTTACGATCTTATCGAAATAATCCGATCCCGCTTGTTATTTACTACCGCCTTCCCTCGATTCTCTCACGGGCAAACACCAGCAACCCAAGTCAAGTAATTATCGACCTTATCCCTTTAACACTCGACACTAAATGCTTTAGCCTAAGCCACTCGCGTAACTCCTTACCTTCTTGGCTTCCTGCTGGAGACGGTAGTAAACGAACGATTTCGAAAAACTACTTACGAACGAACTCAAGCCCAAGAAAATATAACTCAGTATTGCACGGCGCTGTGAGACTGTTGAGATCTTTCACGTAGGGAAGGTTCATATCCCAGAAGATTGAGAAGAAAATCTAGGTGTTTTATTTCACATGAGACTGCGGTGGCATTGTGAAGTCAGCCGCACTATCACAATAAACACTTTAGCGGTCGCAGGCGGTCGCGTAAATTATTCATAAGTCTGACGTTTGGGACAAATCTCAAAATAAACTATTGGCCCTAGACGCTAGAGCTTAATGTGTGTGAGATAAGTCGGCCTATTTTACTTATTTTGATAGTACGAAATATATAAAAGCATGGCCAAGTGCGTGTCGGGTCACACATAGAATAGGCACAATAATAATTATATTATTGACAAAAATTTACAGACTTTTTCGAACCTTAGAAGCATTTAGCTTTTAGCTTGTTTTAAAGGTAGTTAAAAAGCCCAAGACCTATCCAACGATACCCCGCACGTATATGGGCACTGGCTTTTTTGGTTACCTGTATAAATTGCAAGTGTAATGATTAAAATAACAGTAGGTACATAATTGTATTCACCTAGGTACTCAATCTTTTTTATGTGTACTTTTCCAAAAGTCTCCCAGTAAAACTGTGGCATATGGACGGATAGACAGGCACGCAAACTAAACTACTAAAACACATTTAGCTATCAAAAACTTTTGTATAGCAAAAAACTTGTATCTCCACGTACAAAACTGGAAAATACAAACATTTTCACCTCCGATCAAATGTCTGTACCTACGGCTCATTTTGAGTTGAAACTAAAACAAAACACCGTCGTCTGCGGTTAGCCCGCCAACAGCGGCGAAAAATTCAATATTGCAATGCCGGAACGACCCCGGTCTTGCCACTGCGTTCGAGAGCACCTAATAAGCGTAGACTGAAATGAAGCAAAAGTACCGGACCATTGTCATTCCGGTGGCGTAGCACTGGTAATGAGCTAAGTTCTCGGTAACTCCCCGTAACTTACATACCAATCGGAGGTCCGAGTCTGCCTGCCATTGGTAATCATGCCGCAATGGAAAACAAGAAAGTTGTGATATGTTTTGTAATGAAATTGAAGGTCATTCACCTGTCTCATCAAACTCTGGAAGCTTGTTTCTTTTATGGAAACTGGAATATAACATATTTAGACGTTATATAAGTAGGTACTTACAGATGTATTTGTATAAAGAAGCAATATTGTGTTTATAATATTTCTTTAACTTATTTAGAGGCAAAATAAACGAACCGTTCAAAATTGTAGCCTATAATTTTGAGCGTAGCAAAGTACTACGCCGTTCGTAGCTCTAAGATAATAGTTTAAAAATAAGTAAATAGCTTATTTTTCTATTATATTATGTATTATTTCTTTATTGTAACAATAGCATAAGAATTATTTATAACATAAAAACATGCTTACGCCGTATCTCCGAGGGGGTCGGCAGATATATATACCATTCTTGGAAATACACATTTTACTCCTTAACGTAACAGGCCGTTGCTGGACCGGAGTGCTGTAATAGTACATTATGATATAAGTGCGGTAGGTTGAAAATTACAGCCGAGGCGATATTGCTAGCCCGAGATAGGCGAGGGTTACAAGTAAGCAGAGGCTGTAATTGTCAAAGTGCACGTATGTCATACGACGTTTTATAACACATTTGCGAGGAAATAAAATAAAACTCCGACTATGGTAAACGAATTAAAACAATACAGCGTTAAGAAAAAGCGCGCGGCGCGCATCCGCATTTTTTTTTAGGAAAAGGCACAAAAAACAGCCAGTATTACTAATAAAGTAAATTAATATTTTTGTGTTTTTGTTACAGATTAATTGGTTGTAATTTACTGTCAAAATTAATTAAATTAAATAATTATGTACATAAATATTTCTTTATTATATTTTATCTCCCAAAGTTAATTTTAATCATAAAATGTTAACAACTTTTTTGACATAAAAACTCTTTGCTGAGATTTTAAAAAGTACCGTTCGTTTTAAGACGGAGCATCCTGATAAACCGTGCGTTTTACTTTACACTTACGGGCGTAATGAGATACAATACGATATTGAAATTGGTGAAATAAGACACCTTTTACGAGCAAATGTGTTATAAAACATTTTTGCCGGCTACGTACGTACAGCTACAGCCTGCAAATAATCAGATTTTATTGATTTAAATGCCTCAGAATAAATTCCAACTTCCATTTATATTATAGTAAAAAAAAAAATCCCTATTCCTTATTTACAGCTAGATACTAAGTAAAAGTGGCAGTGGCGGCTACCAGCCATCTTCTTTTGACGCCTGGCCACCAAGTTCGTAAATGGAATTTGCAAGTAATTTTACCTCCCTCCAACACCGCGCCCACCCCCGCCTTGCCCTCTTGTCTCTGCGTGTCGCTTCCATTACAAATTGTGTTGGGATAAAAATATGGCCTGGTAGCTACGGAGCTGGCTACACAGTGTGGCTGTGGTATTATTAGTGTGTCTATAATGAACATATAATATAAATTTCTAAATATGTAATCTAATATGAAAGGAAATCTTAAATGATGAACAATAATTAATAAATATTTTGAACCGGTAAGCAACTTTACGAGTTTTGCATTTTTTGTTTCCTGATTTTTATTTATTTTTTATCTTAAACTAGCTGTCCCCGCGCGGCTTCACCCGCGTTCCCGTTCTCGTTCCCATTCCCGTTACCTCGTAGTTCCCGTTCCCGTTTCCGTTCCCGCGTAGGTCCCGTTCCCATTGGAATATCGGAATAAAAAGTATCCTAAGTCCGTATCCTGGTTCTAAACTACCTCCCCACCAACTTGCAGTCAAATCGGTTCAGCCGTTCTTGAGTTATAAATAGTGTAACAAACACGACTTTCTTTTATATATATAGATTTCCAACATTAGAAAATGTATAAATGAGACAAATATTTGTACCTAAAACCAAAAAGTTGCCAGGGGAGAACTAATAATAAAATAATTTTAGGACGCAATATGTCTAAATATAACTTAGGTATCTTACTTTTACCAAGCGGTTTGGGAAATTATTACTTAGAAACCATAACACTACTCACAAAATACATTTCACTTTATGACTGGACTGTTGGATTAGTTAATAGAGAACATGCCTACTAAGACAGAGGCCCCGAATTGGCTTCCCTTCCGGGGCCAACATTTGTGTGCATGAACATTTCTGTTGGTTTCGTGTCTAGGTGTTTATACGTTCATATGTTTTAGTATTCGAAGGAGTGCAACATCGTGACACGATATTTTTTATAGGGTCATTTTAAATCAAGTAGGTACAAATATTTTAAGGGTAGGTACAAATATTTAAAAGAAATAGAATTAACAAATAAAGTAAAAAAAAACCTTACCTACTTAGTTGTTCTTTTCCAACCAAAAATAATTATTTTGTAAACATGTTTTGCATAAACTCTCACTACTGAACTAAAACGCCACTTTTATCGGGTTTTTTTATTTATTCATTTATTTATATTGATTAGTAATGGGTTCGATTCTGCATTACAGCGACTAAACTTATTTTAGTCTATTCCTGTCTTTATTTTACCTCAAAAACAGAAAAGGGATAGAAGATAACCTACCGAATTTAATCCTGTCAGAGGCTGTATTTTAGTCGTGACTTATTTACGTAAGCACTAAACACGTTATGAAATGCCTTAGTTGACAGGACTGATTTTAATTTGACAGGACTAAACTAAAATAAGTTTAGGCGCTGTAATGCAGAATCGAACCCATTGTTTATGTACTGTGTTTCAGTATGTTTTTATTTTTGTAATGATTGGTGTTATCTAGTAAAGTAGCATATGAAAATAAAAATCAATGCCGAAAATAGTTTCTTGTAATTTTTTTTATGTATCCTCTAATTATTTGCACTTAATTTAAAATCAGCACGTTATATTAAGGTGAAACTAGAGTAAATTTAACTGTTCTTTTGTACTGTATGCTTAAAATTTTTATGTATTTTTATATAACAGTATTATCCACTCTATAAAGATCCATCCGTTCACGGGAAGAAGTGGGCGTGTAATAGGAAATGTTCCGCATATTGACTCCGGCGACGACGCTCTGAGATCTCTAAACAATGACACACCATGGACTCACACCAACCACGCGCCTTTGCCGAATTGTTAGTAAGCATTTTCCCTTTAAATAGTGCTAAACATTCATGAATAAATTAAAACTAAAGTACTTTGCTTATATGTATTTCTAAAATCCTAATAACAAATTTGACTCAAAAAATTAAAATAAATAATCTCATGCATTTTATCCCAGAGGGGGTAGGCCAAGGTTTTCCATTTCTTGAAATACCCACTTTTCACGAGAATATTCGACCCCTTAACGTGATAGGTGGTGAGCCCATTGCCGGAAAGGGTCTGTTACACATGCCTCAGAATTAAATCTGAGATCTGCGGGTTTCCCCACGATAAACCGTAAGGCTATCACTGATTTTGATTCAATTCACATAATACAAATTTTTGGAGAAACAAATAAAATAAATAAATCGTGGGACACAATTTACACACGGTTATTCAGTCCCAAACTAGGCAGAGCCTGTACTATTTATTTATTTAACTTCATGTACCATGAAAATGGCGAACTTAATGCCTACCAGTCAGTCGGGTTGGGTAACTACCAAATTAAAAAAAAATTGTTTTTGTTAATTGGGTAATATACCACCAACCATATCGCAACAACCAGAGACTGAAAAGTAGGAAAACAAACAACTTTAAAATACAAAAAAAAATCTATATCGTGACATTAAAATAACATCCTTTGAAAGATCAACAGTTTCAACAAAATTTGGTGAGACCGCCAAAGCGAGTTAATTCCAAAATCAGCAACAGTAACCAAGGAAAGTTAAAATTGGAAAAGCTTGATGATCTAAGACATACCTCGCGGCAAACTTTGGATTTAGGTCCTTTGATAAGCGAAAAGCTGATCTGCACGATAGACGTTATTGGAAAGTGTTTATGTTTACCCTTAATGCTTATAGACAATGTCGTGTGCCGTAATTATATTAGCTAAGTAAGCTTAATCGAACACAGGGGCTTGCCTTTCTGTATTTATATGGAAACATTTAACAAACAAGTAGGAACATTAATTATTTATTCGAATAAATATTTAACACACAATTATCTTCCAATTTGAGCCTATAAACTCCTGAGATCAAATCTAGCGATACCTCGCACTTCAAACTGCATCAAACCGTTTATGGCTGCGTCCAAAAAGTATAGACTTACATACACCCTAAAATCAGATAGAATCTAATAAAAATATAATTATGATTAGGTACCACTTATCATTAAAAATAGAAAATGTTTGATGTTTCATTTCATTATCATATTATTATGTTTACGAGAATAGTAAATCCTTGTTACCTCCTTCCCCTTCTCTTATACATTTTGTTCTCATTCGAACTACTTGTTAAAAGGATTTTGTATGGCAAAAGTTTAAATAAGTTTAGGACAGAGTTCGTCAAATCCCTTTCACGAGTGCAAAAGGGCAAAGAAGGCAAATGTTTATTCAAAGATTTTATAGATTTTGTACTTTGAAAGTGAAAGACACAAGTTAATTCTGGGAGAGTATTCGAATATCTGAAATAGAAAATAGGATAGGTATTCAATCGGGTAGTTGACTGCCTATAATTATCGTTTATTAAGTAAAACTATAGTACTATTATTACTTATTCTGTGGTAAAACGTAGTATTAAGTAGGTACCTATCCAGGAAGTAATCAGACGTCATCATTAAGTATCAAATTAATTAACTTTTATTGTAAAAATACATTTTAGGAGGTTTGTTTTGAGTTAATTAATTTCGATACCGACAACCTAACCTATTGCTTAATACAAAAACAATTAGGTACAGCAATATCTTCAAAATGTTGAAATTTATTTTCAGATAGTAAAAAACAAGATGGTTACATAATCTACATTTCAACTTCCCTGAGACAAATTACTAAAGCATAATTTAATCTTCACCAACTTCGTTAATTTTATTTTTCCTTTGAATCAATTTAAAAATTCCTGCTGAGATCCGGGCAGTTATCGAACTCGGGACGTCGGAAACTTTCAACACTAGTAATATTAGCGAAGTCATTTCGAGAATTTCTGACGTAATAACGAAAGTCTACAAATTCTAATAAAATTTACACAGGAGATTTCATCATTTTTACAAAGTTGTGTTCTTTGTCTACGAGGATCTAAAACTGATCTAGTTTTGTTGACATAGTGGTCACAGACAAAATGAGAGAAGACAATATTCTCCGCTATTCAATCCGCCTGGCAGAGCTCCGTCGACGTTTTACACTCTCGCTTTACGCAGCAGTAATACAAAACAATATCGTAAACGTACTGTCGTTGAGAATCAAAGCCATAAACTGTACGTCGGTAGCAAATCGGTAAACGTGTCGCGGAGCACGGAGCCTGTAAGAAGGCTTTTGGACAAGCGACGTGCGACAAAGTTTTTATTTCCCCGGGGACACACCGATCGTAGTGCCGCTCAGGTGCTCCCCGCCGATGGAAACCTATATTATTTGTTTGAACGAAACTTTCTGGTCTCGTGTGAGATAAGTAAATTATGTTTGTGTCCCGAACTCCACCATCAATTGAGCGCCAATATTCAGAACACTGGGAAATGTAAATAGTGTTACAGCTTTCCACTAGCTTCCAAACACAAAGTTTTACTTTAACAGATTTACATTCGAATTTCCAAGTGTAGTAAATGTTTACAGTTTGGTAACTTACAAAACAAGTGTTCCGTTTTTTTTCAAATTTGGTACACAACACTAATAAATGGAAGCACTTATGTGTACTGTACAATAAACCTTTTCAACAAGAGGAATTCGAGCAATAAAAAATTACAAACGACCCTATATATAACGAATATAAACGCTGATGAAGACGCGTTTATCTCCCCACGTGTTGTTAAAAATTGAGATAAAATGACTCGGTAATACACCGACGATTGCAAAATTATTCCAGTTGGCCGAATGTTTTATTCTTACTTATAAGCGAATGGTGAAAGAGTACGACATTAGTATAATTTTCGTATTACTTCCCTCATTCTTGTAATTCACTTTTGAGTCGTAACTAGATACATATATTCTAATATCGAGTGCTAAGTAACAGAAGTTACCATGGCATTGTTCACGCTCTCGTTACGAAGAAGAATCGAATTGGGAGCTAGGCGTATGTTTCGAGCAAATGTTCCTGGAGGGCTGATGAATCTAATTTTTGTGTTGGGGAGCAGCGTCGCGTTCCTTATGAAAATTATGCCCCATTCGAACGCCCGGAGAAGTTGAGAAGTTGAAATAAACTGTCCCATCGTGACTCGAACACTGATCGTTTGCGAGCGAGAGCGTGAAATGCTGTCTCTCAAATATCATTGTTTACTTTTTAATAGCTCCGTCAAGAATTTAAACCTACCTACCCTTTCAGTCAGCTGTGATCAGTTCTAACTTAATAGAAATTTATTCAAGTAGGTGTAACAGAAAAGTTTTCGCTAAAACAACTTTACACTAATCAATTTATGGGTCATAAAAATTCGTAACAGCAACGAATATTGGGATAATAATATAAATAACTAGTGGCCGGGGGGCAGAATGTTGTTCTACCACCGTTTAAACCCCTCTGGTTCCACTCGAACCCAAATCGGTCCAACTATTTTCGAGTTTTAGCGAGACTAACCGACAGTAATTGCTTTTTTTATATTTATGAAAAGATTATTGAAAACATTGCAGTTGCATTCTCCAATACGAGATGCGTTTATGTTTGTAAAGAAAACTCCAACTATAGACGCCTAACAATTTGTTTTCTATGTAAACTTCTAAATTACCTACAATAGTAATGAATCCCGACTAACTATACCTAGGCTATATTTTATTTTGATAAAAAAATACACGGGTGCGGGAATAAAATGGATCTGTGAGGTCAACGCCGCCGAAAGATCAGCTACTATAAAATAGCTATCCATTAAATCAGTAAATTCCCCTTCCAATATTTAAACGTAACTATTATTTTCGTTTATTGAAGACCTAAAAAACTATGTTCCCATGAATAATGAACCGCATGAAATGATTTTCTTAATCGCTTAATCGGTCATGATTCCCAACTCGCAGATTGCATGGAGACCTGCCGGCGCACTGTCTACCTGAATCGACCGCAGCGCTAACGTGGAAAGAGTACATTTATTATGTCGAGTCACGGTGCTCATTTGGGTATTAGAGATAAAATTAAAATTTACGCTTTGCCCAAAGCAATTTGTAACCGCCCGCTTTACTTCGCGCGGAAAATAGGCTTTGGTTTATCCACGTTTTACATTCATTTTCATAAGTGGCTTACATTCAGCCGATGCCGCGCCGGCTAAACTACGAGACACAAAAAACAAAAGGTTCAGCTTTTATTGATAGCAAAACAAGGAGTTTCAGTGTCACTGATTATTCTGAATTATTAAACATACTCAAACTTAGTGCTAGTGTATGAAGGATAGAAACACCAGTGATAAATAACGCAGTACTTTACTTACACAACAATTCCCACACAAACTTAGTCAACTTATGTTACAGTCTATTAGTCAAAAGATAGGACCTGGAAGGGGAATGCCAAGACAATTTGTCAATGAGAATTCATTGTTGTTTGGTTTAGTGTAACCCGCTAGTGAGGCTGATAAATGTCCTTTCAGAGTGCGCCGTCAGTCAAATCGCGGTTGCCTGCCCGCAAGATATATTGTGGACCCAGGCTCGCCCTTGCGAAACGCCCGGCCCTCGCGTTACTTTAAAATTAACTATTTTAATTATTATTTGCTCAACCTCAGCGTTATGTTATCGTACTAACCCCAGGACTCACCTAATAATATTATGCAAACTGTGTTTGTTGGTTTGCTAGTTTATACTTGGTTATAAACTACATACAATTATTTACGAAGAACGAATACATTTATTTACAATATTGACAGATAGAAAATGTCCTCCAAAGAGGAATCACGCGGGACAGTTCCCAGAAGACTGGTCGTATTCCATCTCTGGATAGCTAAGCTGATCCTTTGACATGAGATAACCCGTTAAGGAGTAGGATGCAAAATTTTCACAAATAACCCTTTATTTCAATATGAAAGTAGACCGACCGAATAGAGAATAATGATCAACGAAACGAACGTGAAGAACAACGTTTGACAGCTAATGAACTGTTCAATAATTTAGATCGACGGAAACTTTGCTCAAAATCTAGGTATTTAACTCTCCTACTAACCGTTTCCAAAGCAAATCTAAGTCATGTACAACATCATGAAACTAATGTAATATTGCAACCTTACATCCTCTTCAACGTTTTAATTATTTCATTTACAGGATAAAACTATTTTGTTAGTTTGACGTGGGTAACATTTAATTTGGGAATGCTAACAGTTTTCGTACCGTTTTCGACTTGGGACGACCGCAGCAAGCATCGCCCACCGAACAAGAACAAACAAAGTAATTAAACACATCAAACGGGGCGAAATTGAAGCCGCGACTCAAAGCGCGGCAGTGGCCGGCCCGTTAACGGACATTTGCTTTGACACACCCCAATACGGTTGCTGGAAGACAATTCCTAAAATCTGAGTTTCCACTGCCGTATACGTCGGTTAAACTTTATGCATACATCAAAGGGAATTCGTTATAGCACCTGTATTTTAAGACTTGTGGGTGACTCGGACCAGCACGACTTAAGAACAAGTGAAAGGCAGACTTATGGGAGTAATGTTTATTAAAGATAACTCCGATGAGTAAGAACACTTAAATCCTAATTACAATAGTATTTATATCTAATTAAATGCTAACATAACACTAAAACAAACACAGATTAAAGTTGAGGTTACTATTTTACTAGGTTGCTGATGTAGCAACCTCCTTAAAACTAGTACAATTAAACATGTGTTAAGTAAAGCTGACATCGGTCTTCTTCAAGGCCGCCGATGTAGTAGCTTCCTTAACTTCTCCATCCCTAATACAGGTTTTTTCAGAATCTAGAATAGGTTTCAGAAAAAACCGAAGTAAATTAAAAAATATATACATATATATATATATATACTATGAGTATAACAAACATAAAAAAAAACCTACTTGATAAAATTACTGTCCATACACTTATCTTGAAATTTAAAGTAATGTCTGTAGAGGTATATACATATATTCAGTTAGCTCCTTCGTCAAAAGCATGAGTTGCTCCATATATGTCTCCGTAGGGTTGTCATCTTCGCACAAAAACAGCTGCTCAACTATGTCCATACATTTTCGTATAACAGGTATGTATTTCGTACCTGTCACTTATATATGGGTACTTAGGAAATAGGGTTCTTAGAGATAAGGGATCTTGTATACCTAGGTATTGGTATAATTTTAATAATTGATTTAATGTCTCGTCCATTCTTTAATATTTATTTATCTTAGCTATTTATTTAGTTTTGTAATCTTATATTAAGTATTTATTAAATTGCCAGTCGAGCGAGGTGTCTTTCGTGACAAGGAAATAATTTTTATTTTGTGTGTTATATAAAACCAAAGCGAGGTGTCCGTAATTATATATAACACCTATCCCTAAATATTTATTATTACTAATGTATTTATTAAATTGCCAGTCGAGCGAGGTGTCTTTCGTGACAAGGAAATAATTTTTATTTTGTGTGTTATATAAAACCAAAGCGAGGTGTCCGTAATTATATATAACACCTATCCCTAAATATTTATTATTACCTATGTATTTATTAAATTGCCAGTCGAGCGAGGTGTCTTTCGTGACAAGGAAATAATTTTTATTTTGTGTGTTATATAAAACCAAAGCGAGGTGTCCGTAATTATATATAACACCTAACCCTATATATTTATTACTTATTACCTATGTATTTATTAACTTGCCAGTCGAGCGAGGTGTCTTTCGTGACAAGCAAATAATTTTATTTTGTGTATTATATAATACCAAGGCGAGGCGAGGTGTCCTTAATTATATATAATACCTATCCCTAAATATTTTATTTATTATTACTAATGTATTTATTAAATTGCCAGTCGAGCGAGGTGTCTTTCGTGACAAAGAAATAGATTAATTTTGGGTATTATAAAGAATAAAAGCGAGGTGTCTTTTAAATCAGTATAATACGGTCCCTAGGTTTTTTACGAAGATGTACCTATACGGATCCCTACATAGACTTAATTTTTTACAGTCGCGTTATATTTTAACTTACATAATTGACGTTTAATAATTTTTTTTTTATTTTAACTTTTATGATCATTATTATTAAAAAAAACAAATATTTAAGATAAAAAAAATATATAGTTCCCTAAATAAACGGAAAGGAATCGGAAAGGATAGTGACAAGTATTTACTCACATAACCCTCATTCTTGTTTTCCCCTCCGTGGATCTTCTCAGGAGAGTGTATCTTGTAATTAACATTTCTCAAGCCGCCTCTTCTTAGTTCTAAGAATTTGTTTGGTTCGTGGTCCGTCCCCAAAGCGTCGAAACACACGTAGAGCTGGTCCGTCGGAGACTATACGGTCGTCAGGACAGCGTCTTCGGAGGTCCTCCATTCTGCCTGGCGTACAGCGTTACGACGGTGCCTACTGGGACGGCTCAACCGGCTGCGCCACTTAAGAACAAATGAAAGGCAGACTTATGGGAGTAATGTTTATTAGAGATAACTCCGATGAGTAAGAACACTTAAATCCTAATTACAATAGTATTTATATCTAATTAAATGCTAACATAACACTAAAACAAACACAGATTAAAGTTGAGGTTACTATTTTACTAGGTTGCTGATGTAGCAACCTCCTTAAAACTAGTACAATTAAACATGTGTTAAGTAAAGCTGACATCGGTCTTCTTCAAGGCCGCCGATGTAGTAGCTTCCTTAACTCACGTGCTATAAATACCTAAGTATCCGATATTTCTTCTTCTCAAGAACTAGGTACCTATTCATTTAAAAGAGTCAAATTACGACTAATGAATATAAGTAGATAGTTGTCTACAAACATTTGTGTCATTCAGATTCTAGTGAGTTATTGACTTTAATAAGTTAGTTATCGATGTAGATATCAAAACACAAATTTTTGACATATTTGTCTGTCTGTTGTGCACGCATCACTCAAAAACTACTCGACTGATTTTGATGAAATTTGGTATGGAGAGAACTGAGTAACTGAGTGTACATCTAGAGTACTTTTTTAACCGACTTCAAAAAGGAGGGGGTTATCAATTCGTCTGTTTTTTTTTATGTTTGTTACCTCAGAACTTTTGACTGGGTGGACCGATTTGGATGATTCTTTTTTTTATTTGAAAGCTGGTGCTTCCAGATTGGTTCCATTTTAATTTCGTTAAGTTCTGACAATGGAATCCATGAGAAACACATATAAGTTGAAGATTGAAGTCGTTTTTTTTTTCTCTTTAGAGTGGTTATTGTTTCATTCCCACGGGAAAATTAAAAAATTGGGTAAAAAGAGAAATACGTGGGTACTACTCAGAACCAGTAATACCTAGAAACTTGAAATATAATATTATGTAGGTGTCTTATACACACACCGGCACAATTAGCGGAACAGAAAAAAAAAGGAGAAAAAAGAGGGAATTTAGAACAATGAATGTAATTTTTAAACAATATATTATTTAAAATGAAACAACAATTAAATTAACATGTTTTGACATTCATTTGTAACACCATACTTAAAATTTTATAAAAATAAAAATTAAATTAAACAAAATGCATTTTTCTTCGATTTTTAATTATAGAGAAACAGCAGAAAATTCAAGATTTTCCAAAGTTTAACAACAATTTCAATGACTGTTCAATATCGAGTGTTTCCTCCTCGTGCTCTGATGAGGGTTTCCATCCGTCTGGGCATGCTGCGGATGATGTTATCAATGGTTTCTTGGGGCAACCTCTGCCATTCTTCAAGTAATGCGTTTCGCAACTCGTTGAGATTATTGGGAGGGGGCATTCTTGACTTTACACTCCTCTTTAGCAAGTCCCAGACGTGTTCTATAGGGTTCATATCGGGGGACCGTGCTGGCCACTCCATCACCGTTATACCAACATGGTTTAGGTATGTCTGTACTGTGCGAGCACTGTGAGCCCGAGCATTATCCTGCATTAGAATGAAGTTGTTACCAATAAAGGGGGCAAATGGCACAACATGTTCTTCTAAAATCTCCCTGATATACCGATCATCATTCAGATTCCCGCCATCGACCACTACTAACTCCGTACGAGCTCCTAAACATATTCCTCCCCAGACCATAATTGAACCGCCGCCATATGCAACTGTATTTTCAAAATTAGACTGGATATACCGTTCTCCTTTGCGTCTCCATACTCGCTGCCTTCCATCAATTTGATAATAACTCTGCATTCATCAGTAAAAAGAACCTGTCCCCAGTCGTCGAAGTCCCAATCACGATGTTCACGACCAAAGTGTAGACGGTTTGTGCGATGATGTCTCTCAAGTTTTGGGGCTTTGGCGGGCACATACGAGCCTATACCCACTTCTTCGAATCTTCTACGAACTGTCCGCTCACTCATCCTTACTGCTCGTACCTCTTCCAGTAAATTTCGAGCCTGCACCGCCGTTAGTCTCGTGTTCCGTCGGACTTGAAGTTGGAGAAAACGGTCATCCCTCCTTGAAGTACACCTTTTCCGGCCTTGTCCTCTCCTTCTCACTAGAGCATTCGTCAATCTGTATCGTTGGATGCTACGATAAATCGTTGATAACGATCGACGAAGGCTTCTGGCAATCGATCTGTAGGTTTGACCATTTCTCCTCATTTGATCTGCCCTAATGATTTCTGATGGCGTTAAATCAGGCATAATTAGATGCTCGTAAATTATCAATATGCGAAAAAACTCAAAAGCCTCAAAAACTGCAATTCAAAGCTTTTCAAATGGAATTCACGAACCTTCTAAAAACGGACAAGCGGTGGAAAAAATGAATCAATGAAAATTAAAACAAAAGAATGAAAAAAAGGGCAGTCGCTTAGTATTCCATTTTTAAATTAAAACCCAAATTTAAAAAAAGCTTGTTTAGCCGGCCAGTAACACGCAAAAATGCGTAAATACTCCCTTTTTTTTCTGTTCCGCTAATTGTGCCGGTGTGTGTATGAGTATATCGTAGGCAACCGCTATGAAGAGATTTTTTGTTAATTCCTATGGGAACGGGAATAAACTGGATCCGCACGGCAAACGCCGCTGGGAACCCGCTTTTTGAAATATGGTATATATAGGTAGGTGTCTTAAATTATGTCGTAGACAGCCACTTTGAAAGAATTTTCGAAAATTCACAAAATAGGGGAATAAACTACAGTCGCGCGAGCAACGCCGCTGGGCACCCGCTAGTAAGTAATAACAGGCTTTATGAGACCAACTAAAACAATTTAATTTACACCATATTATATTTTTAATAACAATTATTGTATCGAGTAAATAATTTTTCACTTCCAATAAAACTATGTCAGTGTTCATTAAGCGTTGGTAGGACTGTAGGACTGGACTTCTGAGTATTCAATCTCTGGCTTTTGGCAAGCCACTCTTCATCAATGTAATTATAATCCGAATTAATTACATCTTACTCGCTGGTATTTACTTACACTTTGATATAATCATTTTTGTTTCAGCTACCTTTTAAGTAATTACAAAAAATACTGGCTGGTTGATTAAAAAATAACAGTCAAGTGCGACTAGGACCCGCGCCCTGAGAGGGTTCCGTTACATACAATTGTCGTTTACATAATTCAACCAACAGATTGTATTACACCGAGAAAAAAGTTTTAAATGACTAGTCAGTAAAATTGCACCATCAGTATGAAAATATATTTAATAGGGTTTAGGGGGTCTAGAATACGCGAAAACGTAAATTTACGATAATACTTATTCATCCGCCTTTTGCCTCAGTGCTTGATGATATTTTATTGCAATTTCCAATTGAATGATTCTATTGTCGCTTGTATTTCTTTCTTTTATAGGAGTAAAATCACGGACAAGAACTAGTTTACCTTTGTTTTAATCTGGATCCCTCCATGTAAAAGCTATAATTACACCTGTGCTAGTTTGGAACAAAATAACCATGTGTAAACGTGTGTCCACAATACAACAATCGGAAATTTTAATTATTTCTGTTCATTAAATGGCGTTTTGTCGGTCATCCGAGCAGCGGTCGTCGATGGGCAGCCGCGGGCGAGATATGGGCAGAGTAGCCGCCGGGGATGACCCGGGTCCTTTATTGCGCCATTGAGACCCGCCCCGTCTTCCACCGCGTCGTCGGTATGTTGATGTGCGCTATTGTGGTCACTACAAACGCAAATTGTTTAAGCCTGAGATTTTTGGAGCACGGATTGAACTATTTCCTGAAACCACCACCAGTTACTAGAAAGTCATAAGGTTTGAAGCTCCATTAAGTGAGGTACGTACTGTATCAGATTGATTTAATAAAGGAGGAAATAGTCGTTTTATTTTAAACTAGCCGGTCACCCAGCGGTGTTGCCTGCGCGGATCCAGCTTATTTCCTTTCCCGCGGGAAATTCAAAAAATCCCTTCATAACGGTTGCCTACGACATATAAAACACCGACATTGCCATATTATAAGTTTATAGGTGTTATCGTTTCAGAGTACTACGTATTTCTCTTTTTACCCAGTTTTTTTATTTCCCCGTGCGTGTGAATGAGACATGCTCCCGCTGTTAAAAGCGCTCTAGATGTTGACTCAGTTATCTCCACACCAAATTTCATGAAAATTCGTCCAGTAGTTTTTGCGTGATGCGAGCACTAGGTACCAGAAAGACAGACAGACAAAAATTTCAAAAATTGATGTTTAGATATCCACGTCGATAACAATCTACACTAGAGCAAAAATTTTAAAAAAAATCATGTATTCTTTTATGTTTCGAAGCCGTGTCTCCTCGTTACAGTTTTATTAAAATCTCAAAACAAAAAAATCTCACGCCTTTCATCCCCGAGGGGGTAGGCAGAGGTATTCCATTACTGGATATACCCACATTTCACGAGATACATTGGACCCCTAAACGTGATAGGTGGTTTTATTATATGTATAAATATAAAATTTTTAAAGAGTATTTATGTAATCTTTAATAAATATAGGCTCACGGCTCCAGCTCCAGCTTTAATTCCTAGAAGTATACCCACTTTTCATATCAGTGTATTTTTTCAAACCATATCGGCGAGTTGTGCGTTTCTGTGAATTATAGCTGAAAATTACTATAATATAGATCCAATAAAACTCCATGCAGTGATCTAACTAAATCATACTTCGATCTTACCTTATTAAATGCTTGACTATCATATCCTAACCTATCCTGTTTTCCTACTTTGCTAAATAACAGCGCAAACAGAATAGTTTTATAAGAAAAATATTTTCATAAACACCCTGTAACACGCGTAGTTAATTACAAATAATGAAGGAGGGAATTGGCCACGGGTATATTTTATCGGATTACATGTGTGTTATCAGCCTTTGCCTCGCACCCATACCTCGTCAATGGAGAATTAACTTCTTCAGTGAGAAAAATATCTCCGCTCCCATAGACTTGATAAATTGCAGGCAATTTCTTAACCAGACAAGTAATGATTCTCGCATGTGGTTAGATTAGGTACTACTTATCTATTACCATATTAGAGTTCCATAGCCTTTTAGCATAGCCTACGTTACCTGGACCATAATAATAAGTTGATTGACGCCTTATTCATCACAACAGGCGACGATTTAGACGATACGGTGGAATATACGTAAATACAAACATAAATCCATAGATACTATCACTAGCTCGAAGGTGACGCATAGCATCGTGAGGAATTCCGCAGGTCCCAGAATTAATATTGAAGCATGTGTAACAGACCCGGTCCAAAGAATATACACTGGTGAAACGTGGGTATTTTCAGGAATGGAATATCCCTGCCTACCCCCTCGCGGATAAAAGGCGTGAGATTATTTATTTATGCATTCTTAGCCTCTTAGAAACATAACTGATCTTTGACTTTGCCGTACAGAAATATAATGATTTGGCACTCTTTTAATGTAAGATTAAAACAATAAAGAAAGACAGCGGAGTATACTTTTCAGCCAAAGGCCATAATTTCGTAACAGACACATCTTCAAAGAAAGTTTCAAAGATCGCTCAACGTCAAATAAAATTTTCCCGTTTCTTTAGTAACAGTACGCCGTATCTAATGGTTGGTTTATAAAGGTAAACGGTTTAGCGTTTCTCTTTCGATGCACGTTTATGGATGAGGTTACCCGGGCCCTGGGGGCGCGCTTTGTGCGGCCTTTGATTGGCAGACAATCCAAAATTGCTTTACACAAATTGTAATTTTTTATTGACGTTAAATTTTCTTTTAACTTTGATAAATTTTGTTATAAGTAATATATAAAAGAGTGTAGCCATCTCTGTTTATTATTAAATATTCTTTATAAATTCTATATTAAAATTTATCCTACATCAAATTTCTAAAAATACCGAGATGACTGACCTAAAAACGCACAGTCTCAACCTTACCTAAGAAGAAAGATATGAAAAAACAATCGAAGCGGGTATAACCAAAAATAACATGTACTAACGCAAAAAAAAAATTACGTGAAATAGTAAAGCAAAAACGATTAACAAAATAAGACAAAATAAAGAAACAACCGCACAATGTGTGTATTTTGACATATTTTGTTGTAACGCAGAAGAAGCTAAATGGAGTCAGATTGCGTTTAGGATGCGGGCGCCCACTAGGGTTTTCTAAATTCCCATGGGAACGGAGAAAACAAATTATCCGTGTTGGTAATGCCGCTAAAATAATAGAGTTAAAACGATAGATTTTAAAAGCTTAACAATCTACACTTAAATCAATTATTAAACATCCAGTAGACTAAGTATTCGAATAAGGATCCTATACTATTATTATAAACGTGAAAGTTTGTGAGGATGGATGGATGGATGACTGTTGCTCTATCACGCAATTTTGATTAAACTTTACAGTTATACATATTAATATATTTTAATACCACATTCCAATACAGTTTTTATCTTACATACCTATTCGAACATCAGTCTATTGTTTCACCACAATCCCATTTAGAGGGAACGATATTCAACAACAATTTAAATATGCGGGCCAGGCCGCGGCGGGTTCGCAGGGAGTCCGGCCCGCTGACACGGCCGCTCTGACTAATGCCTAGCATTAATAACCCTCGTAATTAATTGTTTGCATGTCCAGGAAGAAACGTCCCATCTCCTGAAATTTGCCAAAATAATTTAAATAAAGCAACTGGATAAACGGTTCACGCTAGCACACAATTACACTTTTTGGTAGAGATTTGCTCATCGTATATCGCTACATCTTTGAGTTCAATTCCTTTTTTGAGCTACCTGTATCATAAAACCTATAATACCTACTAATTAGGGTACAGGTTAGTAAATCCACATACATGTATATATTATATGTACCTACTAATTTAAAGTTGCTAATACAGTCAACAATAGTTAGTACCTTACCTTTGTGTTCGAGGGTTTGTGTTACTGTTGTAATTACCATCGTATGGGCATGCTTTGTTAAAATCTAAGTATTCAGTAGTTTTAAAACAAAGGATCCGCTTGTAAAACACGGAGGAGGTAATTTGGTCCACTCGATGTGGATGTTCGCCCTACAGCGTGGAAGTGCCCTCGAGCGGGATGGATCGTAAAATATACGACACTCCAAATATATGGGAGAAACCAGCCCGTTTACTGCCCACTTAGAAAAATGTTGGCTTAATTCAGCACGTCGTTCCACTCCTCCTTCCCCTATAAATATAATCGACCGATTCCATACCATTTGATGGCAGAACTCTTGAAAAGAAAAGGTCTCACGATGGGATAATTAGCTTTTACCTGTAACCTCTTTTTTTCTCTTACAGGTATTCATATTCAGCACATTATATTTCCTCTAAACGTCAGATATTTGCTGAAAAGGGAACGACTGCTTCTATTATCATTAGCATAATTTCAAATGGAAATGTTATTTCTTTGATATTCCCATTTCTATGCAAATTGTCTAATCCTAAAGCTTTTAAATCAAATTTTATTTTTCACATTTTCAAACTGCCATTTTATTAACTTTATATGAGGTTACAAAACTCGAAAATATAAATTGATACCGTTTGGGTTCGAGAAATATTTGTAAGTATTTTTTTTGAACAATGAACCGGTATACTCGGCACACGTCATCGATTTTTTATCCGGGCGGCGATCTGGTCAATGGATGAAAGAGTGTGAGCCTGCGGCTGTACACAAAGGGTGTTCAGTGCCTTCGCGGGAAAATAGTGACGACGGTATTAAATGGTGCTCGTAGGCTCGTCTACCTTTTTATGTAGGTACCGTCCGCAAAAAGCGATTATACCCGCAAATTTCATAGGATTAATAAATACTCAATGTAAGCAGTCAAAAAATACGACATTATAATCGTTGTTATTGCAAAAAGCAACACCAAACACATTTCAAGATTATAGGCAAATATTTAAAGGCAAATTTCAAGACTTCATAAAAATATTTAGCACAAAAAAAATATTTTGTTACTATCATAATAATTATATAACAATATACATACATTATCATAAATTTACAAAACGTAAACTTAGTAATAAGAAATTGTTTCCTGTAAAGTATCACTAAGCGGACACGATAAGATATCTGTGATTCTTGTCAACCTGTGACAGTTGACGGAATTGCGGACACTATTAAAACTTGCTACTTTTTGTCGGTGATCGGGAGTATAGAGACTTAAAAGCTTCGGTACAAAGGGAAACACACATACGCCAGCGCCATTGTTACTCCCACGAAGGTAACACTCCTTGCAGATGCGATCAGCCCACCGGCTCCGCACATTGTTTGATATCACAGGATACGGAGCATATCGCACACACTTCGCAACCAGAAAATAATATAGGTACATACTTCATTTTGATCATATTGCTAGCGAAATCGCCCAAGGCCACAAAATATGCAACCCATTGTTCCATATTTGTAGTTGCAAAATTAAAACAACAATTTTCCCCGAAATAAAAGACAAGCGAAAATTAATCAATGTTTCAATACACCGCCAATTGAACAAGTTGGCATATTTACAAATTCCACCTCATATAAGCACGAATTTATTTCAAAGGAATTTCTAAACAACGGCGTCCCGAGTTCCCAATGGTATACCAACAAAGCCTGGAAGTTGTAGAGGTATTCGAAATTGTTTACAAAATTCAATCCTAAAGCTTCGAGCCAGATTAAATCTAATTTCAACTTGAAGGTAAGTCTGAAATAAGTCTTCATAAAACCGGAACCCTTTGATTTAACCCTTCCCGAAGTTAGGACCTGCTGATTGCCCGAAAGTTAGTCCCGCTTGTATTTTCGGCTCTTTTTTTCGTGGAAAAAACAAATCGAAAACAAGCGAGTAAGTAATGGCTTAAAAGTGACTTCTGGGATCGAAGCAATCCCGCTGCGCTGCCGTGTTTTAGGGTGAACGGGGATCATGAGTTCGAATCGACAACCGTGTAACTTTACGCGCCGATTATCAACGTAACGAACGATAATGTGATGAATGAACTCCTTTGCAGAATTAATAATTTTGCGGCGAGACTCTAAAAGCGCAAAGTATGTAAGAGGGAGCTAATACGCAAAAATTGTTATGTATCCAAATTCAGTAAAAGTCCACTGCTTTAGTTAAAGATCATATTTTCTCAGTTATATTATATATTAATATATCTTATACACTTATATATAGGTAAGTACTTAATCAGGAAATTTTATGTGAGTTTTTAATTTTAACGATCTTTGGGCGAAATAAATAACAAGTTTTCAAAGTTTACATAAATAAATAAAATACTGTTTTCTATGCTCCTTTTCGAATAGGTACGGAAAAGTGGAATCGAAACTAAAGGTAAAACTAGAGTAAAGGGCGCTCATTTTTGTAACGCTTCATTTGCAACAGAACTTTTAAGTAGGTAGCTGAAGCAACGTTCGAACTCCGTTTTTCCTTCGTATTTCCTCCGTGAATAGTTCGTGAGCTGCTTTAAACTTACAAAACTCTTGAAAATAATTTAAAACACAGTCAAATTAAAATAAAAAACAACGAGCGTAAGTACCTATTTTAAAAGGACATATTATTTTTTGTTGACATTCCACTCGCAGATTATTAAAAAAGTAGGTAAGTATATTATTTATATGTAGGAACTACCTAAAAAAAATCTACGACCAGTTGGGGTCATGTACATAGGTAAATAAAACATCTACAATACTAGACATTTATGTAACACTGCAATGTATACGCGTAGAAGCATTAATGAAAGTTTAAAGTAGGTAAAGTACCTAAGTAGGTAAAACCATAACAAAATATTTGTTGCACAAGATGATATTTTTCAGCCCGAACGCCGACTATGCTCTAAGCAGAGGAGTTATGAATCTAAACCGGAAGTTGACTGCTGGAGGCGAGCCGGAAACGGAAGGGATTCAGCAATTGACGCTGGCTTCCCGCGGAGCCTGCATCGTCCTGGCGCCACCACGAAAATTGACAAGGCTTTTTGTGACGCTCCTTTACATGTTGCATCCACGCTTTATAAAAGGTAAGTGCTGATTTACTCAGGATCCGACTTTATTAGTTACAGTCAAGAGCACGTTGAGCTTGACACATTTGACTTTCTAACGTTCTTATTACAATCGCCTTAGAGGTCAGACTCGCCCTGCAAGTGTAAAGCTTCATGTGCTCTTGACTGTACCTTTTAAATTGTTCTCCATTTCACTAAAATATAACAGCTGGCAGAACTCTCTTTCGGAACATAGGTAGATACAAAGTATCTAAGGATATTCTGTTCTATATAAAGTCCAGTAGATCAATTAATTGTGCTCAAAATATGGCAACACGAATGCGACGTTTTCTCACCCGTTTGGATTGCAAAGCGAATAGCCCAAATTTTAAAATACATAGATCCCAAGATTAAAAATAAAATTGTGCTGTAGCAGTCAAATTGTCACAAGTTCAACATAAATGTTGCATCTCAGAAATAATGAAACGCTACCTTCAGCCGTAACCTGAAGAGAGAGAGAGAGAGAGAGAGAATAAAAGAAAAAAATAAGAGATCCTTAATAAATACTAGCGATAGTAAATAGCATGCGTGCATATCTGAAAATATTAGTCATGTTTTAACGTAATATGTTTAATAGAAACATTTTCCTTGAAAATAAATATGTAAATAATTATGGTATACACAAAACCTACAAATTATATGAGAAGGCCTTTGTTCAGCAGAGGACTATAAGCTGATAAGACATGATGGCTTCTATTTACAGTTCTTTTTAACCCTTTACAGTTCCTTACCCTCTCAACTATACTGAAGAACTTAAAAGCTGATTACCTACATAGATGTTATTTTCATAATATACCCGAGACCCAACGGCGAAAAAAAGCAGAGAGCAAAACAAGGGGAAAGGTTCAGATCTCTATAGCTACTTACCACGCGGCGACGCTTTTGAAAATCGCTCCGAGTTTAATGCCAGCTTTACGTGCATCGACAATAGGCAATTTTATTGCTACGTACTTCCACATGCACAATAGGGATTGTGTTGTGGCCGAGCTGTATACAATTCCGTTCTTTATGCATTCGCAAGGAAATAAGTACTTACGAGATAAGGTTCTTCAAAACTCAATGGTTTTGTATACTTATGTATATATTTTATTTGTTGAAAAATCGCGCTCGATTCAGGTGATCTTGAGGCTAGGAAATAAGTGTTTTTCCGGATAAAACAAGCCCAGTCCTTCCTCTAGATGTAAACTACCGCCTTGACAAATTTGATTTAAGATCCGTTTTTCTGTGCATTTTTTAAATATTTCTTTAGATTTATAGTAGAGATTATGAAATCCCCACTGAATTGCTTTATGTTACGCTTTTCACAAAACAAAAACATAATCAAAAAAGAATATCATAATTATTTTATTAGCATATTATAACTTAAATAAAATTAAACTAAATCTGCCTGTATATACGAACTTCAAGCCGCCGCGGAACGGCACTCAAAAGCTCCCTTATAGAAAAATTTTGGACATTGTGATGTACCTACCTACCTAAGTGTAAACCTATTTGTGTAATGAATTATTAGCGCCTCAACAACGCTTAAAGATAATAGATAGTCCTATTATGCCTGCATAGCTTTACTATACGGGATAAAGCTTTGTGAAACACCTCGTTTTGTGTTTACATCGAAAATCGCTTACCATAAGTAGGAAACAGTACTAAAGAAGTCGTTAGGTAACTAACATAATGACAAAATAAAGCGTAATAAGAAAATCCTTGCAAACCCAACCTCTCACTCTTCATAACCTTCGTTGAGATAATATGCACCTTTTATCGGGACAGAAAAAGCGATAATTTGCCTCTTTATATTATTCGCGTCGACCCCTCGATCCGACCCTGTATAGATAAATGGAGCAATCAAGCCAGCCCTGGGACGCTGCTGACGCGGATTTCACAGCAAGGTCTAACCCATGCAGGGAATTTATTGATCACGCTGTAAATCTCCTTCGTGTTTATAGGTGGTACAACATTTACATTGATTTAAGTTTTCTAACCAACTATGAACGTATTTCAGAAGAACTATTAAACCATTTAACATAAGTGGAATTCCAGGGTTTATACTTCAGTTACAGGAATTGGCAGTGAAAATAACGCTTAGTTTTAGTAATGTAGGTATTTCTCCTGTCTATGTTACACAAGAAATAATTTATCTTACCAGCTTATCAGACACAATAGAGAAAATTCTATAGATAGCTAGAGATTAGATCGAATTACACTCACAGAATAGGATAGTTAACTGTGTGGAAATTTAAGTGCGTGTTATAACCTATTCATTAGAAATACCTATTCATTGAGATAGTCAAACCATCTCAAAAAATTAAAAAATATTTTTATTTTAGAACTATAACAATTTTTTTAAATAATAATCGTGTAAAAGAATCATTTGAGTACTAATCACAAGTTCTCATCTCTGTATATTATAATATAGATATATTAGATATAGCCTACGTTACTCAGGGATAAATAATGTAGCATTGTAATGGTTAAAGAATTTTTGAAATCGGCTAAGTAGTTTTTGAGTTTATTTGTTAAAAACATGTAGATAATTTATATTTTCATGTCGACTTTAGACTGCTCATAAAAAAGTTACTCATTTATAGGCAGTCAATTACCGTATTACATACATACATATGCTCACGCCTTTTTCCTATCCAGCCACCTATCGCAATTCCTCATACACCCCAGTTAGTATAATCACATGTATAATAATATTTTAAAAATGATGCATTCGTCATTTTGTTTTTTTTTTCATTCCATAAATAAAGAGTAATAATAGTGCTGTTTCCATAGGTAGCCCTGAATTCAGGTACCTATAGTAATTTATTTTTCGGAAAAAATGTACACATATTAAAAATAGCTCTGAAATCGATTAAGTAGTCGATATTGGCTAGGTGCGAAGTAGGTGGTGGGGGAACAACGAATCGATCGCAGCGCCCATGGTGTCTAAAAAAGAAACTCGTGGCGGGCGAACTGTCACTTTTTACTAGAGAAATTTACGTATTCGTGCATTCTTAGTGAAAATAAATACTTGAACATGGGTAACGAACTTTGAGTATTAAACCAACCGGAGACGCCACTGACAGGCGTTCCCCTCTGCCAAAAAAACGTGTCGGTCTTTGAGCACACCGGTTAAATACAACTAGTTTGTTTGAGTTCACGGAGTGCTTGTATTGGTGAATGTATTTGTGTGCACCTAGTTCAAGCTAGTGTTTAATTGTTTTATCAAAAAATGCGTTTGTTTTAACATTATTTGTGATTGTTTCCTCGTCCCCCCGCAGAAATTGGCAGACTTTTTTGTAAAGAAACTAGTGCGCGTGACGTCTCCTGTTGGTTTAATACTCAAAGGTAACGAATAATAAGGTATTTTCAAAATGTTAGGTTTCGATCTTTTAAATTGTTATTTTGTAATATTTTAGTCATTTTCTATTTTTATGTTTTTAAATGGCAACACTCGAGTGCCTTGGATTTGTAATTCGGTTGGCGGGTAAAGCACACGGCTTAACGATTGGACCACGATACCGACATCGCGTGATCTCGTGGGCCAATCGGAGGGCTGGATTCTTCCCGCCAGAACGTTGGAGATCTTGGCGACGAAACGCTAACGACGGGGCATTCGAGTGCTGACCGTGATCGAGATCACTAGCTCTGTGATTAGATTTTAATATTGGTACCTAGATTTCGAGCACTTTCCTATTGTACCTAAGGTGTAGTGTACCTATCTATAATTTGTTAGTAATAAAATCAAGTTACGAGTTAAAAGTGTTCATAATCCAAGTCCTACTAGATAACCCGTGATAGTTAGGATAGCCGAGTCTACATTTCAGAAGTGACAAGTGCAACCAAAAACGTAAGTACACGCCCAAATCATGTATTCTGTTTTCTTTTGATTTAATTGTGATACGGTATTGGACTGATGTTGAATTTGGCTTTTTATTCTCGCTTGTTAAATGTCGGACATGTTAACTTGCTTTGAAACTATGCATTTGCTATAATAGAATACTGTTATAGTATTAACGGACTTACGTATGGCTTTGTGAGTTAATAACATTTAATTTTAGCATTGCAGTTCGGTATCATTGAATTAGGACAAATCGAACTGATTTAAATCGAATAGTTGGTGATAAAACTTAAAATAAATTAAAGGTGGGTTTTATTTTTATTTTACATTATTTTCATTTTTATAAATTTATTTTCCCGTGTAGTTTTCTTAGTTTCCTGTGTTAATTATTTAACTGAATTTATATGAATTAAATTGAATATTTAGTTTGAATTTAAATATTTTGTATTAAATTAAGTAAAAATATTTTAAAGCGAATTTAATACAAATAAAGTATTTTAAAATTTAGTTGTTTTAAATTAATTAAATTATTTTAAATTCAAATAAAATAAATTTTTACATTATTCTAATGCCTTTGCCCATGTCTCGAGATTTCAGACTATGTCGGAGCCACCGGATCGACGGAGGCTCTCGACTCCGAGTCGCAGAGATCGCACTGCAACGCGGAGCCCGAGTCGTATAAGAAGTCGAAGTCGATTACGGCATCGAAGCCCCAGCCGTCATCGCCCAGAGCCGGACATCGAGCTAGGCCGTGAGCGGCTTCGGATGTTGGAGAATGAAGTGCAGCGCGAGCGCGAGCGTGCACGTGCTGCCGAAGAACTGCGCGTCGAGCCATCTCGGAGCAGCGGGCCCCGACTGGACCCTACTCATTGCAACGCCACGGCGAAGCGTCATCGGAAGAGCCGACGTCGCAGCACTTCCACGGCGTGGCGCCATCGAGACAGCCGACGCCGCAGCATCGCGGCGGGACAGCGTCGGGACGTCGAGCGACTTGCGGAGCGACGGGCTGAGTGACCAGAGGAGCATGGATCATCCCAGCGCAGCCACGAGCCACGGATTGAAAGGTCACGTAGCCCTACTTTATCAAAAAGAGACTTGCTCGATATGTTTAAGAACTTAAGGGATGGTTTAGCATTACCAACCGTAAACCAAAGCGCACCACAACCACTACAGAAGATTGATCAGGGAACTAGGGGTAGTCCACGACAGTGTTCCTACACTGATGAAAGGTTTCGGTAATAGTATGGTTCAGGCTATAGGGAATCTGAGTTTAGACATGAGCGTTGACGGGGTAGAGGGAAGCGTTGTTTGCAAAGTCGTGAGCGACCACTTGCTGGATATGCCTATTCTTTTAGGGCAATCTTTCACGGAGCAGTCGCACATATCGGTGTATAAGGACAGGAACAAATTAAAATTCTTTAACATCGGGAAGGAATTACCTGGCAATGAACTTGCTGACAATGACGATACTTTGCTCAGGTACTCACCAGTTACGGACATTGAACTTTATGGTTTAGCAACCGTTAGGGTAAAAACCACACCTGCATTCGACGGTCACGTACTTTTGAAAAACTGCTTAGCGGGGAAGCCTACTGAACAGTATGTCATCGTCGGGGACTTCATCATTCAGTCAAAGGGTATATTAACGTGTCGGTCATGCCTTGTTCGGATGTTTGTCGAATTACTTCTAAGCTTGTCTTCTGCCGGGCTGAACGAGTCGACGTTGTGAATAGACTTGCTGAAGAACCATCAAGCGAGGCGAAAACCGGACATAGGTTAGATGAAAGTAAGGTACACATTGGTGACGGGGTATCTAACGATGATAGGCGAGCACTGCTAGATATGCTTAGGAAGTATGAACATTGTTTTGCCACTTCACTGAAGGACTTAGGGTGCACCAGTGTCACGGAGATGAACATCGAGCTTAATAGTCAGCGTCCTATTGTATATCGTCCCTACAGGTTGTCGCATCATGAGCGGGAGAAAGTGCGGTCTATGGTTGGTGACATGTTAGATGCTGGTGTGATTCGAGAATCCGTTTCTGATAATGCTAGTCCTATTCTGCTCGTGCGTAAGAAAGACGGCTCATCAAGGTTGTGTGTCGACTATCGCTTGCTGAACTCTATGATAGTTAGGGAGAGGTATCCGATGCCTATCATCGAAGACGAGATAGCTCGCCTCGCCGGACAATCATGTTTCATCATCCTTGACTATTGATTCATTTTCGGAAAGGACTCTACACAGTGCTTGGAACGTCTTGAGGAGATACTGCAGATGTTGGAGAAGGCGAATCTTACTCTTAACCTGTCTAAATGTGAGTTTTTACGAGACAAAGTAGACTACCTAGGCTATGAGATTAGTGCTAGCGGCGTTAGACCAGGTGACAAGAAAATACGTAGCGTGCTTAGTTTCCCTCGACCTGAAAACGTACACAATATCCGGCAATTCCTTGGCCTAGCCAGCTACTTTCGTAAGTTCATAGAAAACTTTGCACAGATCTCATTTCCTCTGAGCAAGTTGCTCAAAAAAGACACAGCCTGGGAGTGGAATGATGAGCAGGAGCAAGCTTTCGAGAAGCTGAAGGGTAGTTTAGGTACAAGACCGATCCTGGCAATATATGAACCCACAGCTGAATTAGAATTGTACACTGATGCGAGTAGGCTAGGAATTAGTGTAATTCTTTTACAGCGAGTACACGGCTCCGAGGGTTTCCACCCAGTCGCATATTATAGTCGACAAACCTCTCCTGAGGAGAAAAACTTCCACTCGTATAAGTTGGAAACCCTTGCAGTGGTTTGCTCGCTACGAAAGTTTAGGGTTTATCTCCTGGGAAAAGATTTTAAGGTTGTGACGGACTGTAGTGCGTTGCGCTCTACGTTCTCAAAGCGGGATTTGATCCCAAGGATAGCGTGATGGTAGCTCACATTGCAAGAATTCAATTGTAGCGTCGAATATAGGGCCGGGGTCAAGATAAGTCACCTGGACGCGATATCTAGAAACCCGGTCGAAGCGTCTGAGCCTCTCGATGATCAGCTGTTTCCTACCATAATGCCCATTAGTAGCGAGGATTGGCTCCATACGCTTCAACTAGGTGACTCAGAGTTGCGAAGGATAAAAGATGTGTTAAATAGTGGTCTAGATGAAAAGGGTCTTCAGTACATCAGGCAAAATTATGTGATTAGAGACAATAGGTTGTTCCGCTATTTAGATGGGAATATGGAAAAAGTCAGATGGGTGGTGCCAAAGGGTGCAAGGTGGCAAGTTTGTAGGCTCAATCACGACGACATTGGGCATTTTGGGGTCGAAAAGACCTTAGAGAGAATTAAAAGCAATTATTGGTTCCCCAAGATGTCCAAATTCGTCAAAAAGTATGTGGGAGCTTGCATAGAGTGCGCGTATACTAAGGATAGTTCAAGCACTCGTGAAGGACTCTTACATCCTATCGCGAAGGTTAAACTCCCTTTCCACACTCTACATGTAGACCATCTTGGACTTTTTGCCAAGTCGAGCAGGGGTTTCACTCACCTGTTCGTGGTGGTAGACGCATTTACCAAATTTTGTTTCCGGAGGCCTGTCAGAAACACCAGCACTCAGAATGTCATTAGAGTACTGGAAGATATTTTCAGCATTTTTAGAAATCCTGACCGACTTATAAGTGACCGTGGTAGCTGTTTCACCTCTCACACGTTCAAACGGTTTTGCTTAGATAAAGGAGTGAAACACATTTTAAACGCGGTAGCTAGCCCCAGGTCAAATAGGCAAGTAGAGCGGTATAACCGACATATACGGTTCTGGACAACGACCGTTATGTTGTGGTGCCTGTCCCGGGTCTAATAGATACTGAAAACAAACGCCCGACATGAAACCGTGGATTCATGTGACAGCTTTAGAAGTCGATAGAGATGATATCGATGACAATTGTGATAGTGATGATGATAACTTGAATGCAAGCTAGAGTATGAACACCTTACTAACCCTGTCGAATATAGAGTTTATTATGTACAGATTACTATTTGTTGTTACAGGACAAGCGCGCGAGAATCGATCGGTTCGCAGCTTGATCCAACGAGTGCCAAAGCAAGTCCTCCGGCTGCCATCACGAGCATTAATCGATCGGCTCGCGCAGGCGTCGCTAGGCATCCTGATTAATCGATCGTTCAGGAGGTTAGGGCACCCTGATTAATCGATCGTTCAGGGATTTAGTTAGTTCACGATATAATCGATCGATTGTGAACTTACTCTTCGTTATTTTAAACCCGATTAATCGATCGTTCGGGTTGACGATACCTTGATTTTGATCTAGCAGACTGCTAGTATGTTGTTATTCCAAGTCTTTATAATTAAAACCTGCTGATATTCTTAGATAAATTTAATCAATGTAGGTAATTAGATGATAGTGTACAATAACTAATATTATATCCAGCTTTTAGCCCACGAGACAAGAGGAGTGGCCTTTTTTTTTTTTTTTGCTTAATGCTGGTCAAGTTCCTTTCTGTCACGCGCACCTCCTTCTCGTCTCGTTGGCAAATAAATGAATACTGTACTTGTCATCATAACGATAACTTCGTACTTTAACACTTATAATTGTATTAATAACAATCTGTTATTGTTCAGTTAGGCAATGTAATTTGTCAGGAACCCGATTGTTAGGTTACCACCTGGTGCCGTGTGCAGGGTCGCACACGGTGTCAGGACGGACGATTGTTAGGTTTCGATCTTTTAAATTGTTATTTTGTAATATTTTAGTCATTTTCTATTTTTATGTTTTTAAATGGCAACACTCGAGTGCCTTGGATTTGTAATTCGGTTGGCGGGTAAAGCACACGGCTTAACGATTGGACCACGATACCGACATCGCGTGATCTCGTGGGCCAATCGGAGGGCTGGATTTTTCCCGCCAGAACGTTGGAGATCTTGGCGACGAAACGCTAACGACGGGGCATTCGAGTGCTGACCGTGATCGAGATCACTAGCTCTGTGATTAGATTTTAATATTGGTACCTAGATTTCGAGCACTTTCCTATTGTACCTAAGGTGTAGTGTACCTATCTATAATTTTTTAGTAATAAAATCAAGTTACGAGTTAAAAGTGTTCATAATCCAAGTCCTACTAGATAACCCGTGATAGTTAGGATAGCCGAGTCTACAAAAAGATGAGACAGATGCCACTTACAGTATTGCTCGGGTCAGGATTCATGTTGAGAGGATTATGCAACAGCTGAGACTATCAAATCACTATCACTATCACTACATAGTATAAAACAAAGTCGCTTTCTCTGTCCTTATGTCCCTATGTATGCTTAAATCTTTAAAACTACGCAACGGATTTTAATGCGGTTTTTTTAAATAGATAGAGTGATTCAAGAGGAAGGTTTTTATATACTTACCATATATACCGAAGCGAAGCGAGGGCGGGACGCTAGTATTAAATAAAATGCTTCAAAACTTGTTTTGCCATATTGATGATATTTTATATATTTGCGGTGTATTAGTAAATTTGCAGTCCCCAATATTTTCTAACTAATACCTAAGCCTGTGTATGTTTGTATTCCTAATTGTCATTATGGTTCCAAAAATATAATTGAAATACAGAAATCCATAATACTCTTTACTTTTATTTAAGAACACAAGAATAAAGAATAATATAAATAGTAACTTAGTGTTTTATTATAAATAAAATTCAACAATCAACATGTAATAAACACTAATAAAATTATGCTTCAAAAATAAACGTGGTGGTTTGTAGCTGGAAAACTATATTGTGCGTTATTGTCCGGAATCCAGTTTTTATAATCAATTTGGCCATGTTGAACTAAAAATACACAAAAGCCTGCATTATTATCGACAGTACTGTTATAAATAATCGGCTACAAGATACATGAAACACTCTAGTCGACTAAATTTGTGCATTTCTTTACTTATTTCCCGTGAAACCTTGAGAAGGTCCGTGTAGCCTGAAATTTACTGATTGTTGCATTTTTGACGGAAAATAAAAAAGGTCAACATTATTATCGACGCTATAGACTTACAATATCCAACAGGACCTAAGTAAATTACGTTGTTTCACTGAAATATTTTTTGTGTTTACTTACTTTTCGTAATGACAGCCAGCCATTTGCCATTTCAAAGTCCGCCCTAATGGGTACCACTAGTTGGCGCTGTCATCGCGCACCCAGCCAATACTGAACAAACTAATTTTAGGAATTGAGCTCATTCTATGGCATATTGTATATACTTATCCAATCTCTGTTTAGAGATTAATCATTTAATGAGAAGCATGTGAAAAATCATATAACATGAGTCTTTACTCATGTGATCATATTATCAATGTCTTTTCATACTCTCCTTCACCTTCACATGGCCTTCTTCTTATGAAATGTGTAAAAACGCATGTGAATTTCATAGCATTTTTTTTTCATATTTCTAATTCTATTTCCGGTAGCAAGAGTGATTTTTCATCGTTAGTAAAAATAATTGATTTTGAAATTTCATACGCAAAATCATGTGAAAAAAAAACAATTTCAATTAAAAGTTGCAAGTACCCATCCCTAATACATAGAAATACGGAAACCTGTCAGGTGCTGGGGTTTATGATAGTTAAAATGAATACAAGTTCAGATACAATTTTTTATTCTCCCCTTTGACGTTACCAACCTCTGGCAGGGATCACGCGCACGTCGACAGTTTTCACCCCGTCCTAAGTTTTACGATGTCCACTTCACCCGACCTACGCTACGACAACAAACATCAGCTAGATTTACTAAAGCGAGCACGCTTTGTGTATTGTATGTTTCTAGATTTTATTTCTATCAACAAAACAGCTTTCTGTAAAAAAATAATAATCCGATTAGTGATTTATCTCTTTAATTTTCATTATAAAACCTCTGTTTATCTGAATCCCATTTTGGGAATATGGAATCTTTGATAATAAATAATAATAATAATATAATATAATCTCACGCCTTTTTATCTCCGAGGGGGTAGGCAGAGGTATTCCATTACTGGATATACTTACATTTCACGAGATATATTGGACCCCTAAACGTGATAGGTGGTGAGCTCATCGCCGGACCGGGTCTGTTTACACATGTCTCAGAATTAATTCTGAGACATGTGTAAAGGGTTTCCTCACGATGTTTTCTTTCACCGTCGAGCTAGTGATAAATATGTACGTAAGTTTTTGAAAAACTCATTGGTACATGCCAGGATTTGAACCCGAGCCTCACTGATTTTCGGCCGGCTCTTTAACCGTCCGGGCTATCACTTCTAATAATAAACATAAATAAAAAATAGTTTACAAAAAATTGTTTAGTTATCAGTAAATCTAAAAAACATTCTTGTAAATGTTTTATATACGAAAGTAAATAAAATGTGTAACCCCAGTATTGATTGATTTTCCTAAATTCAAAAAATAATCAAAACCTTTGCTAAAAGCTTTGTCCCTTCACCCAACTAATTTGCGAAGCCATTAAAATTTATGTTAAATTTGTAAATGGAAATAAAGAATATTGCAAATATCGTCGCTGGCGTAAACGCTGTTGCCTACGTACGTTATTTATACGGTGCTTTTGAAACGGTGCCCCTTTTAACGGCACTTTTAAGTGCTACCCATGGCGGTCCGACCGGGATCGCTGATCGCTCTGCGCACGGTCCAAGTGAAGAGATGTAAGTACAATTCGCAACTGGTTACGAAAACGGCCGGAGGGGTCCACGTTATGTGGATCTTGTACTTCTACTGGGTACCTTGGAAATAGTATGTAGAGTTGGTATGGGCAATCTTTTGTAAGTCTCAGGTCAACGGTCACTTTGCGACGTTGCCCATTTAATTAAATAAGTATAAATGTGTAATAAATTTAGAGCAGTGATAGCCGTACGCTTAAAAAGCCCGCTTCTCATTATGAGGCTCGGGTTCGAATCCTGGCATGTACTAATGAGTTTTTTAAAAACATACGTAGTTAGATACATATTTATTACTAGCTCAACGGTGAAGGAAAACATTGGACGAAACCCGCAAGTCCCAGAATTAATTTTAAGGCATGTGTAACAGACCCGGTCCGGCGATGGGCTCACCTGTCAAGTTTAGGGGTCCAAAGAATAGGTATACTCGTGAAAAGTGGGTATTTCCGGAAATACCTCTGCCTACCCCTTATTTTTAATAAATATTTAAATTTTAAAATTACATTCATTTAGTACTCTACACTTAACAATGATCAGTTAGGAAAATATTTTTTTGCAACGGATCTCGCGATTCGATGGGAAAAAATTATATCCAAATTTTTATGTAATGATTACTTGCAAGGGATCTTGCGATTCGTAGGTAAAACAATATCAAGTTTTTTGATTCTGATTTCTCGATCCGTTGCGAAATATTTGTGCGATTAGATGCAACAAGCAACGGACTGTGCGAATCATTGGGAATAAATCACCGTTTTTGTTTCGTGCTAAAATTATCTAAACACGAATAGGAACTTTTATTAAATGAAATATTGAGGATCAATTCGTCTGGTTCGCATTTCGCAATTATTTAAACTCAAAAAATCATAATTGATTTACATAATTACTATAATTGGGCTGCCTTTGATAAATTCTCCCATCCACGCTTATTTCTCTCAACCTACACTACCAGATAATGTGGATTGTGGATATAGGAGCCTGGGTACACAACATAGTCAGATTCACCGTAAATGTAGGCTTGCTCTCTGAAATGTTAAATCAATTTCAGGTTAGCATAAAAGTTAGTAGTAGGTATACCTTTCAAAGTAAAAGTTTATTTTTAACTCTTCCATGGTCATAGATAGGTGGATGAAATCCTTTCGGACCATCAAGTTGAATTTGCGTAAAGTTGAATTCCGTAAAAGTTGATTTCCCAGAATGTTGAATCCCATAAAGTTGAATTCCCAAAATGTTGAATTATCATTTCCTAAAATGTTGAATTTGCAGAATGTTGAATCCCTTCAAGTTGAATTCCCAAAATGTTGTATTTGCAGAATTATTAAAACCCTATTAAAATGCAGAATACAAATACTGTAAGTAGTATCACCTAAGTATTTTGTTTTACGCCCCAGTTTTATCTTTGTTGACATCTATACATATAATTAAAGTCTGACAAAGCCTGTACATTAAATATTTTTGATTTTTTTTTTGTTGTTAGTGGAGATAGTTACTGATGTAGATATCAAAACACAATTTTTTAAATTTTTGTCTGTCTGTCTGGTTATGCATGCATCACGCAAAAACTACGGGACGGATTTTGATGAAATTTGGTGTGGTGATAGCTGAGTCAACATCTAGGGTAACATTTTACACAATTAATACCTAGAATATGATAATCCTAATGGTGCCTCAATTCCGTAACAGGAAATGATAATTTAGTAGATTACGTCGTTGGCTTGCTTTTATGTATGAAACCTAAAACTTAAACATCATACCTTTTCAATCATACATATATATCATTATATCAACTTAGTTTTAGGACTGGATAGGATTTACATTTATCCTCTAAACAAGGTAGACTAAACAACAAATCAAGATCCATAAACTTTCAAACCAACAAGTCCGGAGTAGGATTCATAAAATTTCCAACTAGTGTTTATGTGTATAACATGTGGATGCAGAAGTCGCACCGGTCGTCGGCACTTCCAGTAGTGTCCAACAAACTCGTTAAAAGTTGGTGAGACAACGGAAGCGTTACTTCGGAGACACTTGCTGCTACAGACGTTAAGTGCGAAACTGTAGCTAGACAATGATATGAAACATTTTGTTACAGGAACAAACTAACTTCGCGACATTTAAGCTGGATACGTACAAGAGAGTTTATAGTTCGCCATTTTTTTGTGATGCAATTTAAACCTGGTATACACCATAAAATAGGTAGCCTACATGTAAACATATCTAGCTTAGTTTATGTAATACAAAAATTTAATTGAAAAGTAATCAACAAATTACTTTCAAGTAGGTAATACCGACCAAAATGTGTTTGATACAACATCAGAGGTGAAAATTATTCTTCTTATTTTTACCTGACTGTGACATAGAAGAGAATGTAATTATTATTCAGCCAATTGCCGTTCACTGCTAGACAAAAGCCTCCGATCAAGTCCGATCGCCGAAATTATTCTATTTCTTAAACGCTTCAAATCCCTCCTCTAAATAAGTAGGTTAGGTAATGAAAGTAGCTTAATGAGGTGTCTCTGGATTCATCTTCGTCTCAAGAGTGTACTGGGGTGCATATTTCCACGACTGCACCAGAAAGAGGGGAATATTTTAAAAAACCTTACAGCACCTTTTACACGCAGACGGGTTTTTTGCCGTTTCATTATTTTAATCAATGTCGCTACCTACTTGTTAAAATCCTCCATAGCAAAGTATTTCTCATCTCTTTGACTGGGTAAGTTAGTCTTCTCTCATACCTACCTAATTTACTCGTACCTATTTGTTGACTATTCAAATACCTACATAGAAAATCAAAATGAAGTGTGCATTCAGGAGTAATCTAGAGAACAATAGCGGTTTAGTGCGGGTCGTTAAAATTATAAATATCCAGGGGCTCACTAACTGCCCCAGTATTCCGTTAAGAGGATTCCCAAAGCTGTAAATTGCGTGCGCGAAATATTTACGAGACAGCCTCCCGCGGCATTACAACGGCTGTGTGCATACATTGCACATTGCAGCGTTTGTTACAAAAATGTTACATGGGTACATCCCGGTTTACCTACTCGCATCGACTTGCAGCAATGTAACTGACATAGGTTTTTAATAACAACTAGCTAACAGGACAGCGGCTTTCAGAGCTGATACAGTTTATTCCCATCGCCTTGGGAATGTAGGTTTTTTTTCAGAAAACTTTACATCAAACTCTAGCGTTGATGTGGGCATCAACAGGGCAGTTTCATCGCAATCGAATGATTTAGGACTATGGTTTAGGACACATACTTAGATTACAAATAAAAAACATTGATTTAAATAAGTAGCTACCTACCTACTTACTTATACATTCCTAGCACTACTTATAGTTACTGGTAGTAACTTATCTACTATTATCACAGTTTAACTTATGTATGATTGTTAAACTGTGCTAACTAGTATCTAGTTTCTGTTGGCCTGAGCCAAAGAATACAGGTAAGTACCTAGGTACATTAGGTCTTACAGCAACGTGTTTACTACGTAGATACGTACTAGGGCATTTTCGCCAACTTCACTGTTTTGGGAGAACGAGAAAAAAAGTTCAAAATTAGAAGTAAAAAGGGTCAAAGTGCATAAAGGATCATTTGAACATCAAAAATATGTTGGATTGCACCGAATCTGTATCTTAATTTACGAGATATTTAGCAATAAAGTTTTGGTAAGGACATTTTTGGACCGGTAATGACAACTTGTAAAAACTCTGAAGATGTTTTGAAGGGTTTGTATCCACGGATATTAGCCACGGATAACGACGAGTTGTATGAGTTGGGCTAGTCTGAATACATACTACATATACATTTTAAGAACATTCGAAAATAAAATTAGTAAAATTTTGGTAGCCATCAACATTCCGCATACATTAAGGTGGTGTTTTTTTATACAAATGCTAAAGGTATCGGCTTTTTATTTACCCTCTTGAAGAATTCCTTTGATTTTCCAGTCACATTGTATAGTGTTATAGAATCAGTCTTTATACTAACGATTTCTGTAAATAACTAAAAACATACAAAACTTTTTAAAAAACATTTAAAAAAAACAAATAACTTTTTGCCAAACTGTAAATCTGTCGTAACTTAGGTAAGCACTTTATTTTATACAACAGTCAAAAACAAATAATATAATTTGAACATTCATAAGAAATAAGAAATAATAAAAGACTTTTACTTGAATTAACTAAAACGTTTTTTCTCCAAAATGTAAAAGAAATATACAAAACAAAAACACTCTTGCTTCAAATGCTAATAGTTTTTTATAACATTTAATGCTTAAGTATATTTATGTTCTAAATAACAAACAATAATTCTTTAGTTTTTAGTTTTAAATGATACCCTTAAAAATAAAGAAATAAATAATGTTCGTTTAGTACTTTAATATTCATATTATAACTTGATATCCTTTATAGCCCAGTCATATTAGGGGTGAAAATAGGTTTTTCGCAAATATCTTTGTTCATATTGCTTAAATGAGATTTACACTTATTATAAAAGTTGTTGAGTATACAATTTTTTACAACTTTTGTTTGAAATTTTATACTTTACAACTTTTATAATAGGTGCAAATCTCATTTAAGCAATAAGAACCGATATATTAACGAAAAACCGATTTTTATTACCTTTGACCTTCAATATCTTAAGACGCGAACATGATAGCATTTGTGACTTTTGAGACAATATTTAGGACGACAAAACAAAGTTTTATACCGATTTACAGCTTATTTTCTTTCATTCCGAGGTTGAGGTCCCTGTTAGCGATAGAATAAAACCTTATTTTTAAGCCTTTTTACTTTTTCTATCGCTTGTCATTCTGCTTGATGTTTTAATAAAACAGTTGCAATCACGGAAAAAATGGGGTTTTTATTTCAGCCGAAAATATAGAATTTTAGCTTGTAAGTAAGAGCATCGGCTACAAATTTGGTGTCAGAAGTTAAAAATAAAACGTAAGTACGCCCAACATATTTACTTACTAAAAATATTTACTTACAAAAAATGTTTACTCGGTCAAAAGCAAAGGCTAACTCTGCGAGTGGTAAAGTCGCCTCTGTCGCGACTGGCTTTGTTAATCGCTCAGTCAAATCAGTCTCGTCTTCTACACGAACTGCGCAAAAGCTTGCTCTCGAGGCGGAACACGCAAATCGTCTGGTTGAAATTGAGCGCTCTATAGCCGAACAAGCAGCCGCTCGCGATGCCAAACTTCGTGAGGAAGCTGCCGCTCGTGACGATCGAATGCGTGCAGAAGCGGCCGCCCGTGATGCGAAAATTGCAGCCGCGGCGCGCACCGCCTCCGAAAAAGAGCTAGTAGCTAAAATCGCCGCATTATCGAGCGATACCCATTCATCAGTGTCACGTCGTTCATCAGTAGACAGATGGCTAGATGCCGCCATAGTTAGCCCTCCCTTGAGTCAAGAAACTAACATACCCTATTTCCAGATTGCTGATACCACAATGCATGCCGCAGCCGCAGAGGCTCGTGCGGTGTCTTATTATGACGTTATCTCTACAACGGCGCCCTGCTCGCTAGAGCCAGTACCCCTCCAGGCTCACATGAGTTCATCGGGACTTCCTTTTGAACCATCTTCGTTGCGGCCTCTATCGCCGGCGTCGCACCCACTGCATTCTGTGGGGCACTATTATGACGCTCGCCACGCCACATCGACTTTGAGCCAGGGGCCCCCGCCGCCATTGGCCACGTGCAGCGCTGCTCAAGTACATGCGCCACCCGGGCCCGATATTAATTATAAACCTAATTTTGAATTTTCTGTGTCTAGTTACACTCGAGAGTCCGTACCCAGGACTGACGTCGTCTATAGTCAACGCCCTATAGCTGCCACATCTACGCAGCCGGTGTTTTCAACTTCGACTCAGCCTCTTCCGTGCGATGCGACGCCTGCACCTTGTAGGCCTGAGGTCGCCTGTGGCACGTGCCCTGGGGCTAGCACTTTCCCGCGGCCGGCACTGCCTGCGATGGCCTCCAATTACGCACCACACTATAGCTTATGTACTCACCACACAAAATATTGTAACACAGATAATAAAGAAAGTTCTAAAAGCGACACTTTAAGACTTGCTGAGGCCGTTGCCCGAGTTGCCATGGCCGCGGGTGCTAATGCCGCCAGGAGTCAAAAGGTCAGTAACCTTCCATTTTTCGACGGTCATCCTACAGATTGGCTCGTTTTTAAGCGTATTTATGACGAGACCAGTATGTCGTTTTCCCCTTCGGAAAACCTTGCGCGCCTAAACGCAGCACTTCGCGGTGCTGCGCGCGACGCAGTTGTCGTCCTCCTAGCTGCCGCTAGGGACCCCAGAGAGGTTCTGTGTGCGCTTGAGACCGGGTTTGCGCGCCCTGAACAGATTATTTTGACTGAACTTTCAACCGTTCGGGCACTTCCGAAGCTTTCTAATTTGGAAAATGCCAAGGAGCTTAACTCTTTTGCTTTAAAGGTAACCAATTGTCTCCAAGTCGTTAGGCTACTGAATCGTCCGGAGTATTTAGCCTCGCCAGAGCTTTGTAACGAAATTTTGCTAAAAATGACTCCGCTGCTCAGAACTCGTTGGTCTGACTATGCTGCACACTCTGACCAGAAGGGAAAGTATAGATTAGAGATTTTAGCTGATTTTCTCATGCACGAAGCTGACATGAGAGTTAGATACGGTGTCTATCTCGATTCTCACAAGCCGGGTACGAAATTGTCGTGCCACACCGTCGCTGTTGATCATACAACCGAGCCAGGTGCAGTTGCTTCTAATAACCATGTAGACGTACATGAAAAGTCTGCTGCTTCTAAAAGCGTATCTCCTCATTGTCTTTTTTGCTCCAAAGGCCACTATCTGAGAGACTGTAAGGATTTTAAGGCTCTTTTCGCAGATAAAAGACGCGATTGGGCTTATGAAAAAAAAGTGTGTAATAAATGTCTTGAGAAAGGTTCTCACCAATATAAACGCTGCAGAAAGTTTTCCTGTAAGGAGAAAAGCTGTAAATATCCAAATTCCCATCACACTCTCTTACATAAGCCCACTCCCAAAGTAAACGTAGCTCACACCGCGGAAGATGAAGTTCCTCCACTGCCATTGTCGACATCTGCTGACACTCCTGTCGTGGTCGCTCACAATTGGTCCCCAACTGCTAATCACCCGTTGTTAAAGGTAATTCCCATCACTATTTCGGGTCCCAAAGGCGATTACGATACTTTTGCTCTTCTCGATGACGGCTCTACCGCCACCCTTTTAGACGCGGGTGTCGCTGGAATACTTGGAGTAGAAGGTCGTAAGAGCAGGATTAGGGTAGATGGAGTAGGTGGCATGACAACTGAGACCGACGTAAGTTTCGTTGACGTTGTTGTTAAGGGTCGGTACTCTTCAGAGTCTTTCCATCTTAGGAACGTTAGAACTATACCTAACCTGTGTCTCAAGCGCCAATCTGTCGCGAAGAGTGATATTAGTCAGTTAGCCTACCTTGCGGATTTAACTGACGTAGTTTGCTATGATGATGCGGTACCTACTTTGCTTATCGGTGTGGACAATTGGGAGTTGACAGTTTCTCACAAAATTCGACGAGGTACACGTGCTCAGCCCATAGCCTGTCTTACTGCTCTTGGTTGGGTCCTGTACGGTTCATTGAAGGGTGGTTCGTCTCCAGTAGTGTTTGTAAATCACTGTTCAGTCGATGACTCTTACGAAGAATCCTGCGACAAGTCTTTAGATGCTCAGCTAAGAGAATACTTTCGTGTAGACTCAATTGGAATTTCTAAAAAGTCCTACTACTCTCCTATGGATGAGCACGCGATTCGTACCCTGGAGAATACCACGCGTAGACTTCCCTGTGGCAGATTTGAAACCGGGTTGATCTGGAAACCAGATATTCAATTCGTTCCCGAAAGCTATGGTTTGGCTCGCTCGCGACTTCTAAGCCTAGAGAGAAAGATGGAGAGGGACCAAACTTACGCCGAGGCTTACCGGAATAACATAAGCGGTATGATTGAAAAGGGATACGCGGAACTCTGTCCTGGTAAACCCGTAGGCAGCGACGTAGTTTGGTACCTGCCCCACTTTGGCGTAATCCACCCGCAGAAGAAAAAGCTCCGAGTGGTCCACGATGCTGCGGCGAAATGTCACGGTGTTAGTCTCAATTCTTTACTTCTGCCCGGCCCAGACCTCCTTCAACCTTTGCTTGGAATTTTTATGAGGTTTAGGGAGGGACGGATCGCTCTTAATGCAGACATAAGGGAAATGTTCCCGCAAACTAAAATTCGTCGTGAGGATCGTGATGCTCAGCGTTTTTTGTGGCGCAGCACTCCTTCTGTACCTATTAAAGAGTACAGAATGAGCTCAATGATGTTCGGTGCCACTTCTAGCCCCTTTACTGCCATATATTTGAAAAATCGCAACGCAGAAGACCATCGAGCATCATTCCCTAAGGCAGCAGATGCGATTATTAATAATCATTATATGGATGACTATTTGGGGAGTCTCGACTCTGTAGAAGACGCGGCACGTTTGGCGGCCGATATAGTGCATGTGCACGCGCAGGCTTCCCTGGAGATGCGGTCTTGGGTATCCAACTCCAAGGAAGCCCTCGCTGCTTTACCGCCAGATTTATGTGCTTCTAGTTCCTCTCCAGCAGTCGTCCGTATCTTAGGTGTAACCTGGGACGTCAGTACTGACACGCTTCGTTATTTACGCGATAATTTGACTGACTTTCCTAAAACGCTTACGAAGCGTTCAGTGCTGGCTCACCTTATGCGGGTATACGACCCTCTTGGTCTTTTAACTCCCGTTGCAGTTAAAGGTCGCGTCATTTTCCAACGCACATGGAAATTAGGCATCGATTGGGACGATGAGCTGCCCTCCAGTCTTGTCTCCGAGTGGGTTGATTGGTGTCGGGATCTGTCGGGGCTGCTCTCAGATAGCGTGCCGCGGCATTACCTGAGGTCAAAATTGGCTCACAAGGCACAACTTCACGTGTTCGCCGATGCAAGCGAATTAGCTTATGGTTGTGTCGCATATTGGCGTTTTGAATGTACCGATGGACATGTGATGTTGAGCCTCATTGGAGGCAAGGCCCGGCTGGCTCCACTCAAGCCCTTATCGATACCTCGGCTCGAATTACAAGCTGCTTTGATTGCAGCCCGTTTCGCGGCTTATATTGTAGAGGCACACGACCGAAAACCGGAGAAGGTATTTTACTGGTCTGATAGTCTTTCTGTACTTAAATGGCTTCGAAGCGATGCGCGATCCTATAAAACCTTCGTGGCGCACAGGCTAGGAGAAATCGCGGAAATCACCGACATTGCAAACTGGAGGTACGTACCCTCTGCGTTAAATGTTGCCGATGACGCTACTAGGGTTACTCAAAAGCTACAGTCCACCTCCCGATGGTTTTCAGGGCCATCTTTTCTTGAGCAACTCCAGTCCGAGTGGCCCAGTGAACCACCCATCTCGTCTACTTTTGCTCTAGAAGAGATCAAGCGCAACGCTTCTAGCTCTCTAATTGACCCGGTGGCCTGCAACGCTACAGATTTGCCTACCCTACCTTCTCCGATAGTCGCTGACGTGAGCCGATTCAGTAGCTGGTTGCGTCTTCTGCGAGCTACAGCGCGTATTTTACGTTGCGCGAGCATTTTCAAACAATGTATATCCCCTAACCGAGGTTCCTTTTCCTTATCCGCTCCACTTGTTAGTTTAGGCCCAGAGGAACTGGAAAAAGCCGAGACACTTCTTCTCCTCCGCTCCCAGCTCAATTCCTTTACTCAAGAGTACGTCAACATTCTCAATGGAACCACGCTGCCACGTCAGAGCCGCCTTAAGCGCCTAGCAGTAGAAATAGATAAGAAGTCTGGCCTTCTTTGCCTGTCTGGACGAATATTCGCCGCTGGAAACCTAGAAGTCTCTAATAAACCAATTGTATTAGATGGTAAAGACAAAATTGTCCGGCTGTTGGTTACCCACCATCATCGTCGTACGGCTCATGGATTTAACGAGTTGGTGGTGAATGAGCTTAAGCAGAAGTATTTCGTCTTGGGACTTCGACCTGCTGTTCGATCCGTTGCTAGTGCCTGCCTTATTTGCAAGATCCGGAAAGGGCAACCGCAGACACCACCAGTCGGAGACCTTCCACTTGAGAGACTCAGTCACTACACGAGGCCGTTCAGCTGCGTTGGCCTGGATTACTTTGGTCCTGTTTCTGTTTCCGTCGCTCGCCACACAGAGAAACGATACGTTGCATTGTTTACCTGCCTTACAGTAAGAGCTGTCCACCTCGAAATTGTATCGGATTTATACTCAGATGGCGCAATAATGGCTCTGAGGCGATTCGTCGCGAGACGAGGAGTGCCGTCTACCATCATTAGCGACAATGGGACGGCTTTTGTTGGAGCGAACCGTATTCTGACAGAGTCTTTGGCGGATTTCGCGGCTGAGCGGGGGATTCGCTGGAAATTCATTACCCCAGCGGCCCCGTTCATGGGCGGAGCTTGGGAGCGGTTGGTACGCACAATAAAAACTGCACTTACGGCAACCCTTCACCAGCGCTCCCCGAAGGAAGAAGTTCTAGCAACCTTGTTAGCGGAAGCGGAGGCTCTTGTTAACTCGCGCCCGCTGACTCATGTCGCTGTGGACCCCGGCAGCCCCGAGGCAATAACGCCATTTCACTTCTTAATTGGTACATCTTCACCGTATACCAGGACTGCTGAGGTCACTGACGACGACCTGATTCGGCGGGTACGGTGGAAAAAAGGACTTCGGCTCGCGGATCATTTTTGGTCGCGCTGAGTCAAAGAGTACTTGCCAACTCTTGTACCCCGTCCGGCGACAAACCCAGCGCGACCGCTTAAAGTTGGAGATCTGGTACTTGTGGTAGACGGAAATTTACCTCGCGGTGTGTGGTCCAGGGGTCGGGTGATCAAAGTTTTCCCGGGCCACGATAATATAATTCGGTCTGTGGAAGTCGCCACGAGTGCCGGCACCCTAAAGCGCCCCGTAAGGAGGCTTGTTCTAATTATGCCTAGTGAAGCCACCCCCTCCTCATAGTTTTTTTTTCTCGCTTATATTGTTTTCCAAATTAGTTTCGTGTCTTTTGACACCGGGGGCGGCCGTGTTAGCGATAGAATAAAACCTTATTTTTAAGCCTTTTTACTTTTTCTATCGCTTGTCATTCTGCTTGATGTTTTAATAAAACAGTTGCAATCACGGAAAAAATGGGGTTTTTATTTCAGCCGAAAATATAGAATTTTAGCTTGTAAGTAAGAGCATCGGCTACAGTCCCTTTTTTACCTAATATGACTGGGCTATTAGGATAATTCTTTCTATAAAAAAATTAAATGTCATTACCATCCCAAAACTGTCCTTACCGCTCTACTTAACAGGACCCGGCGAGGACAGTCGTGGTAAGGACATTCGACGGTTTTTGTGACTTCATTCTAAAACTTTCCAATATTACACCGGTTTTTTAGACGTATTACGCACAAAAAAGCTGTTTTTATAATATATCTAGGACTCAGACATATATAAATAGTACTTACCTTAAATCTGGATGTGGTGCCGGTGTGGACATATTTTCAAATTTTTAGAAGGAACGCTTGTACAGCAAAAACAAAGGCGCGCAAATCTAACATTTCTACGCTCAACGGACGAATGACGAGCTTGCCTATGCACAGTGATGCGCCTGTATGTGTGCGGTGCATAGTTTACTTATGCTTTAACATTTTGTTACGAAAACCGGTAAGGACAAAAATTGCTACCAGAAGTTGTAACGTTGTAAATAACATGTTTATGAGGCACCTACAAATTTATTTTCTATTTTTACTTAATGCTAAAACTATATTCTAATGTATAAAATCATAAGTAAGTGTAAATTTGCTAGTAATTTTTTTGTACACCGAGTCAAAGTTTTAAAAGTAGAAATGCAGCACACGTTACACCCCGATTTTTTTGTTTCAGTCCAGTATTACTTCCAATTTAAATGAGTTGTTTGAAAGACAATCTTATAAAAAGTAAGTTAATAAGGCATTAATTGGTATCGTAACAGAAATTTCACATTTAATAAAGTAATTTTTTTAAAATCAGGTTGCAACCAGTTTTTGGCCCTTTGGCGAAAAGTCCCACTAGCTATACCAAACGATTAGGTAAGTAACTAGCTATAGCTAGTACGTATCTACTACTGAGGGTGATTGTGATTAGGAATGTATAAAAGGTAAATATTCATGAATTCAGTGACTCGTGATAGTGAATAATAATTTCAATCTAAACCTACGGAATTATTACTGAACAATCACTTAGATTTTTTATGAACTTTATGTTGCGGAAAAAAATTAAAAGAATCAGCGTTTAAAACCAAAAAATACCGACCAGATTTCTTTGTTTTACATTGCTCCCTCTGCAGGAGTTCGGTCAGCGAAAAAAGGAAACAAAAACCAGTCCGGCTAACCGCCAAGCGTTAATAAATTCTTTGAATTTGCAGAGAAAAAGCATGGAAAACGCAGCGGCGAACCTAGGGGCCAATGTACTGAAATGTTTCTGTGGTCACTGCGCCAAATACGTCTCTAGCTCTTTTACTAGGAATCATTAGCTCGTGCCTAGTTATTTACAAAAATGTACCTCCATTAAATAAAAATATGTAGCATTATTAAAACTTACCCAAAAAAAGTGCCTGACAAATTATTCAATGGACGTATGAAGCTACAACTAAAATACAGAATTGAAGTAAATATGTAGCAATTATAGACGCAACACATTTTGGAAAACTCTGCGTAGGTACTTGACTCTAAACTAGGAGGCGACCAGCCAACCTGACGTCAGGATAGCTGGTCAAAAAAATCTTATTTCCAAATATACATGCTATGTAGCAATTATTTATTAGTATGTAGAAAATATAAGCAAATATGTAGCAATTCTTGAATCAACTCTCATTGACCAACGCCGCAGACAACCAGCTATTCTGACGGTCACCACCATTTGGCGGTACGAGGGGGTTGCGAAGCCCATGTTCAGAGAAGCCAAGTTAAAACGGCCGTACTGTTACTCACAGGAATATCATACCGAAGTGACAGAATCACGTGTGTATGATGAATGTAGGCATTTGCTTGAGGCGTCGTATTTTCAGCAGTGGATTACGTATGTCGAAGAAATAAGTAAGTATATACTTAAAAGACTAGCATATCAAGCAGCAGCCTACTGCGGGCGATCTGTTACAATAGATAATCCTATTGTTTTCCGATTACACAGCTTGACTGGGTTGGGTACCCATAAGTACTTCTATAGCATGTAAGTAGAATACTTGTACTATTATTTTATTCTGTGACATGAGCACGAACGCCAATATACAGAGGTACTTAGTACCAGCATCACATAACAAATAGTCAGCAGCGGAAGCATACATAATTAAATTACCTACTATTTTCAATCCACACAATGTGACAACAATATTTTGATTTGCAAACCAAACATGTGTATAGGTACAAAGCGATGATTATTATCAGGTGAACTGCCAGCTCGTTATTCCCTCATCGATACCTCATGAATTTTGTACACCTTTATACCAATTCAAAGAAATTAATCCACTTTAAAAGAGCCTTGGTATCTTCTATGGGAGTGTCAAAACGATTATTACTTTAATATTTCTACTCCAACTTTAGATGCTGCTGCCATCATAACTTTTAATAAGATCTGTCAATTCTGAGGTTTCTACTCTGGCGTCAAAAGATCCCGGAATTGCGGCAAATCTTCACCATCTCTTGAGCACGCGATAGTAAAGCTAAGTTCCTTTACTTGATCGCAGGCATACTTACTTCGCTCTTTACACGAACCGCTTCGAGTCACACTTTGGTCACGTGCAACACTTCATATCTATACAGGTATAAGTACTTAGGTATAATAAAACGGGAACGAGGACGTGTCTGTACATGAAATATTTTTTGAAAATTTTCGCGGTAGTGAAGATAGGTATCAAACCACCAATTTTTGAAATTTTGTGTTTGTCTGGTTTTGCACGCATCACACAAAAACTACTGGACGGATTTTGATGAAATTTGGTGTGGAGATAACTGAGTAATTTTCTCAACATCTAGAGTGCTTTTTACAGCGTGAGAATGTCTCATTCCCAAGGGGAAATAAAAAAAACTGAGTATAAAAAGATAAATACGTAGGCTACCTTCGAAACGATAACACCTAGAAACTTGAAATATGGTATGTAGGTGTCTTATGTCATACATAAGCAACGGCTTTGAAGAGATTTACGGAAATTCGTACGGGAACGAGAATAAAATGGATCCGCGCAGGCAACGCCGCTGGGCACCCCCGTTAGTCTTTAATATGCTCACTTAAATGTAAAAATGTGAAACTACAAAGATAAGAAAACACTAGATTATATTTTCAACATATTTCAGCGTATAATTGTAATCACAGGTCTATCAAACTATATTTAATCGAAATAAGCTACTCACAAATTAAAAATAAAATACAACTTACCATACAAAACAGTCATATTTGGAAAAACATTATTGTTATGACCTATTTCTGGTCACATATTAGTGATCATGATTAATTATTTATTATGTTTATTGCCAATTTAAATATATTTCAAAATCTTCTTAATAGACCCTGTACTCTATTAGATTTCAGCCGAGTTAGTACATGAAATGATCAGGATTTTTTTTTATTGTAAACAGCAACAAATAAGAAGAATAGTTGCGTATACATACAGCATGGTAAGGATAGGATGAACAGGTCGATATTGTTTTACCAATGCATAGGTATACAAACGCTGTCAGTAGAATACACGAGATTTCGAAAAACCTCAGGAAGAGTAGTCAGAGGACTATACAATATCTATGTAATAATATTACAAACAAAATCCAAATATGTCTACTTTAAAATTAACAGTTTACACTACATTCACAAAGTTATGTCATTGGTTCGCAGAGGAATAATAACAATACTCCTCTGACAAAATGCTAATTTAAATATAACTACATATTACATAAATATATTAACAGGTCAATATTACTTACAGAAAACTTCCGTCATAAAATTACGTCTAAAACCTAAAGCTATTCCTAAATAAACAAGCAGGTACCTAAAACAAAACCTATTAAAAATTCAGTCCATATTATATAAAACGTAATACAATACATATATTTTTACATATTTTGCTAAAACGTGTCACAAAGCTTCACAAAAGAATATTATTTATGTACTAAGATCAACAATCAGAGCTTGAGGAAGAAGGCAATTTAACCAATTCGTGGATAGCTTCTCCCTTGAGCTGTGGAAGGCTAGATACCTTGGCTAAAGTTACATCCAAATATTTGTTATAAACTGCCTTATACTTAGAGTTTTCTATATTTATTACGATCTTAGCAATTTTCCTTATAATGGGATCTATGTGTTCAAGTGTGTACTTCGAGTAATAAGATAGTGTAGGCGTCCATACCTCCTCCAGTGGCTTGTTCGATAGTAAGTGTAAAGAGAGACAGATGGCAGCAGCTGACAGCTCGGAGGGTCGGTAATGAGCCATGGTGTACTCCACTAAGCAAAGATCCACAAGGTATTTCGCTAGGTGGTGGTGCTTCGATGTTCCGTGTGCTGCTTTAATAAACCTGAAAAACGATATTAATTTTAGGAAATTTAAATAGGACCATTTAGCATCATAGCATGTACTAGCTCTGAGATAATAATTTGCAATAGCAGGTAGACACACATTGCATTATCATTCAAATAAACTATTAATTGTTTATGTAAATTTTAGAAGGGTTTTACACTGTTAACAGCTTTTTTTTAATTTTGTAATGTTTGAAAGTAATTTTAAATAAAATCAATATTTTAAGTAACTGAACTCAGGGGAGACAAGACATCAAAATTTTGATTGTATTGCGAACAGACTAGTAAGTATACAATATGTAACAGAATAAACGCAAAATTTCCTGAAATTATGTGTTAAATTTTTCAGCAAAATTAATTAGCATAGCTGAATTTAGTGCTAACTTTGGAAATCGTGCTATTATTGATCTTTATTTAAGAAAATTGGTTAGACACAACTAAGGTTCGAATAGACTAGTTGGGGTGTATGAAGGCGCTTATTCTGTTACGCGTTGTTTAGTAGAAAAGTTTACCTCCTCAGGAAACTAAGCGGGATTGGTCTCGCTAAACAGAATCCAAGTTTCCGCAGAATATCACTCTCGCACTGGAACACCTCTGCTTTGCTGTAGGCATTGTCTGTCACATAAACGAAGTCCCCCACAGCTGGGGCGTAGATTTCTTCGTACTTGCTGGCGATATACATAGCCGTCACGCCGATAAGTTGAAGTCGGTTGCGCTGCACGTTAGGCACTGCCTAAAAACGAAAATAATTGTAAACCTATAATAAAAAGTACAGGAGTGCGATTTTGAATCTCACTGGTGATATCAAAATAACCGATGACTAAAATTATCACCGATGTCTTTTATGTCACCATTTTCCAAAAGCCGTATTTTTGTAAGTCACACCCTGTTTTCAATAAACCGTCGCATCACAAAATGTCACAATCGAGCCCCGCTGCTAATTCTTCCAAAAAAAACATACTTTGGCACTTTTGGCAGATGGCACTACGTCAACTGTCAAAAACAATCGCATGGTGATTTCAATTACGAATGGTTAGGGGCACTCGTAAATCGATATCATAGGTATGACAAATGTAAATCACCGATGAGTTTCAAAGATACGAACTTTCGGAAATCACTCACGTCGGTGAGAATTAGTCACTTGGTGAGATTCAAAAATCGACCCCCAGCATACCGGTGTAATATCAACAAGTATAGTATACAGATGTTGTTTATTTCTCTAAGTGTATCTATCATCAAATGCATACACACCGCCCTTCTCAAGACACGCGAATAATAATAAAATTTTCTATTTACCAACCTACAAAAAATTTATACAAAAAGCATTAGGAAGTTGCGTTAATTGTTTGTTTATAGGATAATGGAACAATAAATACAGGTTTCTTAGTTATAATATTGATGAAAAATGGGTATTTTTAGAAATGGAATACCTTTGCCTACCCCCTCGGGGATAAAAGCGTGAGATTATTTACTTAGTTATAATTTAGATGATAATATAGAGCACTACTTAGTAGTTACCTGTAAATATCTGTCAATAATTCCAACTGTTAAATGGAAAGTCTCCAAAACCAATGAAAATTGACGCTGCACTTCCACCAGCCAGTCTATTAGAGTAGCCCTCATTTTCCCAGTGATCACAGTCTGTAAATAAAATGTTTTAAATATTTACAACACTTTATACATGAATAATATCTACTATATAAAAATAAGTCGGGTTTTCCTTCCTGACGCTATAACTCCAGAACGCACGAACCGATTTCCACGGTTTTGCATTCGTTGGAAAGGTCTCGGGCTCCGTGAGGTTTATAGCAAAGAAAATTCAGGAAAAATTTCAACAGAAAAGCGGGAAAATCTTATAAGCATTGCACCCGTGCGAAGCCGGGGCGGGTCGCTAGTTATTTATAAAAATATTATGAAAATAATAGGAACCTGTTTCTTCAAATAGTCTGGTTCAATTGGGTATAGTTCTTCGAGATCAGTCAAATATTTATAGATGTCCTTAATGTAAATAGACATAAGCAGTGGACTATTCTTGTCAGCAGCGTCAATATCCTCAATGTCGTCAGGCAAAGTTATTACTGGTGAAAAAGTTATCTTCAATTCTGTAGTCTTTTGTGAGCATGATGTTGATTCAGCTAGTTTCAGCTTTCCTAGAGATTCGATTGGAGCCTTCAGAGTCTGCTTAGTCCTAGAATCCTTTTCTTTGTTTTGCTCTTTGATAGCTTGTATTTTGGCCGGCTTCTTAATTTCCTGTGAGGTCTTCTTCACTTGTGTCACTAAAGAGTCTTTTGCAACTTCCTTTGGTTTTGCTGTCTTGTGTTGAGTTTCTTTAAGAGCAGCCTAGGATACGTAATAAAATAAATAAATAAATTTATGGACACAATTTACACAATACATGCCTAGTTTAGGAATGAATAACAGTCCTAAACTAGCACCTGCAACCTCTAACTCCAGAAGGCAGGCTCACTGTTAACTAAGCCAACAGGCCTGTCAGTGTTATTTATACTGTAAATGTATCTATATACTATACTTATATAAAAATGAATCCCTTTTTCCCTTGGTCACGGCATCACGCGTTAATGGCTGAACTGATTTGGCTGAAAGTTGGTGGGGAGGTATCTTAGAACCAGGAGACGGACATAGGATACTTTTTATTCCGATATTCCCACGGGAACCGGGTGAAACCGCGAAATTGCAAGGATTTAACCTTTACTTTTCCATTCTAATAATAGATCATGAGTTATTATACATCTACACTATTATCATAAAAAGGAAAGATTAGTATTTTAGTATTCTTGTATGATCATCATCATCAACCCGTAACAGCCCACTGCTGAGCTAAGGGTCTTTCCTCACGCTTGAGGAAGTATGGGCTATAATCTCCCACTCGAGCGCACTGCGTATTGGGAGATGGTGTTAAGGTAGTGGCCACTTTACAGTCAGAATTTTTCAAACCACCCAAGGGTATCTGACATTGCTTAACAACTTCCATTGTGCGTAACACAACGAAAACCGGGACCAACAATTGAATGTGCCTTCCAAAACACGGAAGCGCTCGTAATATAAATGCCACTAGGCGATCACCCATCCACTGACTGACCGCACACAACCATTGTGACCGTTACAAACACACTGGCACCACAGGGCTACGAGCGCTTCTTGTATGTTTGAAACGAATAAACTGAAAAACTACTGGACCGATTCTAAAAATTCTTTATCCAATCAAAAGCTAAATTATCCCAGAGTAACATAGGCTATATTTTTTCCTGTATTCCCACGGTAAGGATAACTACGCAGGTGGAACCGCGCAGAACCGCTAGTAAATAATATATTTGTTAGACAAGAAACTCTAAATTTACAGAAACAATTTTATAATCATAAATTCTATAAATGTATGATAGCACCAAAAAAAAAACTTATAAATGTTGATATTCAACAAAAATTTAAGCAGATTAACATATTATTCTTTGCCAAACTACAAGTGTACTCGTAGTACTGATTGTTATATATATTTTAATTGGCAGCGAATGTGTTGAGTAGCGGTGACTGTAACCGAAATCAGCAAGAAAGTATATTAATAAAAATATATATTGTTGTTCTTTATCTGCTACAATTTACATTAATATGAGTGGTATAGTATGGCTACTGACCCTCGTACGAGCAACAGCCCTGGCGGCCAATCCCGCAGTACTTTCTTCACGTCTGAGAGGTGGCCGAGATGCTGGTTGGACTGGTTTGCTAGCCAAACCAGTGTTGACTTTCGGTTGGACATGACAATAGTTGCTATAACAATAAACTTTAAATGAAACAATACTCAACTGTAACAATAAATTCCTCTTCACTTCAGGGAAATGCTAGATTAGACTTTAGTGCAGAAGTGTATAAGAAATATATTTTTTACCCTGAAATTTCATAATGCTGATGAATAATTGTTGTTTGTTTTCATGTGAAGCAATTTCAGTTAAAAACTGGCTGAGCTGTACAAACTGAATCAGCATGATGGTTGAATTAATTTATCAGCTGGAACTTATAGTCCTTTACCTGCATTGTATTTCGGTTATCTATAGAGATAGATAACCGAAATACAATGCAGGTAGAGTACAAAAATCTTCGCAACACTGACCAAGTTGGTAGGTAATAATAAAATACTGACCTGCGAAGAGCTGCACGGCTCAGTGACGCCTTTTGTTCGAATTCTGCAGCGGCTACGGCCACTTTCCCGATGTGGACATCGGTCTGGACTGGCAGGTTGGTGTTCACGTCGCCCAAAGCTCCGCGAACACCCAAGCCTTGCCGCTTCACCGGCAATCCCACATTACCTTTGATGCCACCTTTGATAGCGTAAATGTTTTCTTGATCCCGGATCTGAGAATTAAATAGTGACGTATAAGCAATAGGTACCCTAACATAATTTTGTTATAAAAAGCTCTAAAATTATTATACTCACCGTGTGTTGCCTTCTAGAGTGAATCTCCATGACTGTTTTTATTTTATACTAGTAATTAATTATATTAGGATAAATCAATGGTTCTTCATGCACAAATCTTGCTAAACGACGTTGAGGTAATAACTCGAAATTAACGGAAATATTCAATTGAAATCCGTACCAGAGACAAGCCTCAGTATTTTATCAATTCATCCAGAGAGAGAGGATCAGATGACAGCAAACACAAGCAGACGCTGTTTCTGATTGGTTGATACCACAGGCTGATACTCTTACAGGAGAGTCATTAAATATATTAATAATTTAATAGCTCTATGTAGCGTTCTGGAAGTTTATTGTAAATATCTAATAAAATAGATTACATCTATGTAGTCAAAAACAGTATTTTATATTTAGTAAATATTCAAAACACATTTTTTGCAAAACGTTTTGACTATAAGACTTCCGTTTTTAACAGCTGCTGTTAAGTTTATGGTTGCTCCAGTTTGGATGCGTTCCTAAATAATAAAATTGACCGTGTTCTAATCATATGCGTAAAGAAAGTGATTGACAAAGAGATTTGAAAAAAAATCTTTGTTGATGAAATAACCTGTCACTACTGTCTAGTAAAAAAGTTGGACACTCATGTTAGAAATAGATTCATTTTATTTTATTTGTATTTCATCTAGTATTATCAACCACAAAAGACATGGGCTGTGATCCTTTTGCATTTTCCTTCCAGCGTAAAAAATAAAAGTTTGACTAGGGATGCCAGGGTTATTATAAATATCGATATATGTATATCGAACTAAAACGATATCGGTATATCGATCCATCAATCTAGTACGTCCCGGTATGTAGATATTTTTTGACATTTTTGTTTTGATGTTTTAGATTTATGTTAATATTAATAATAATAATTGAAAATAAAAACAATGTGTTGATAATTTGCAAGTAATGAATTTCTAACACACATTACTAAATTGTAGTCAATATTGCACACTAAAATATTTGAAATACTATTTTAAAAAGAAGCGGATTCGTACGTTTAACCTGATTAGTGTATAACTTCGGCTCCAGATACTTCATTATGTACTTCATATTTTTTTCGAGACGATAAATCATCCAATAGTTTGGTTTCTGTTTTGAAAATACATTATTTGAGAAACATTAATAGGAAAGTTGTTTTATTAGTACATCTGACTATTAACTAGGTACGCTAACTACTAATTAGTTAATTAGTTTTTTTTTATAGTTCTCCAGTATGACCTATTTTAACCTTTTTTTGTAAAAGCTGTAGTGATTTTCATAATTATGGTGAGGTTTTTAATAAGAGGAAGCGATTTTCATAAAAATTTCAAAGTGTCAACTTTGGAACACCTTAATTCCGTAACATGGGAGTATACTTGTTTTAAAGAGGGGCGTTCCCCCTACCACACTTCCTTTAGTTACGTCAGCTTATTTAAATTTTTACCAATCAAATTTAACCCACCTACCGAAATGACCTAATTTCGATATTGAGTTTTAATATTATTGAGTATCGGGGTTTGGTCGATATCGATAATTATTGATATCTTAGGCTTCGATATATCGATATCGATCGGCTTTCTGATACATCGTTGCATCCCTAACTTTGACGTTTTCCAGTTTTCCACCCATCCATCTATGCATGCCTAAAAGTCTAGGAGTAAAAGTGTTCTGTGCTAAAAGCAGGCCTGTGACACTCTTGACAGTTGTTAGTACCGATTGGTTCACCAAGCGCTGCAATCGCATTTAATTTTTATTTGTAGTATGGTAGTAAGTATCCACCATCTTGCAAAAGGGATGCACACTTTTATTTTACTTGTCATATTGGTCACACTGTCTGTCATTGTGCCGGCCGGCTGTTTTTCTGTTGTTTCTTGGATTTTCATTTGTTTTACCTAATTTTCGTTATAGTTTGATTACTTTGTGTATTCCTCGCTTTCAAGCTTGAGTTACAAAGTAATCAGTAAACATGCAAAGTGGACAAACGAACTATAAAGTGTTGTGTGAGTGTCGTCATCGCCTTGTATAATATTCCAAGAAACGATGATTTACGAGAACTGTGGTTATCTTTTCTAATTCCTCACAAATACTCACAATGAAGAGTTATAATACTAATTTGACGGGAAGGGTGATCGCATTCAGGCTGTTTTGTATCCCTTCAGACCAAATAAAATACCTTACTGTGCACTGAAGCGGAAATAATGCATGGCATCCCACTGAGTACTTCTGGTAAGCTTTTGAATATTAATATTTTCTGACCAATCTGATCAAATTGTATTAGTGTTTAATTTTTAATTAAATATGTATATTTTCAATTTCCAGATGGAATTTTTTCAACTAAACACACCTATTTAAAATCTGAAACGGAGGTCAATGAATTCACTGTAAAAATAGTAAAAGATGGTAAGTATGTATCATTGTTTATATTCTGCTTCTAAAATTTTTTTTTTATGTCAAATATAATTTATTTTCTAAACATACAAAAAGTACACTAAGAAAGGTCAATAGTCTAATAACAAGGCACTCCAAGCTCGTCCATGAAGATTGGCTAAATGTAAACAGCAGCCCATGTCCACCGACGGATTGCTGGTTCCAAATGCAGTACCCCGAGAAGAACCAGCAAGAAACTCAAACTCTTTTTAATCTGATGTCTTACTAGTAAATATGGTTTACAATAATAATTATAATTAAAAGCCTTACTGTCGAGTTGGTTAATTCCATGCATGCTGGTCTACTAAGCAGTCTGGATCTTTTATTTTCTATAATAATGTTGTATGCTTACAGAAAAACTTTCGAAGGATAGCCCGTCAGCAAAACCATGGAAACAACAGGGGAAGCAGTAGAATTTATATATAAACTGTGTCAATAGCTAAAAAACAACAACAAAACAAGGAAAGCTTTGCGGCTCTATTCAACCTGAATCTGAGAATTTCAGTTTTTGGCATGAAGCAAAGGACATTATGAAAAATGTTTCATTTGTAGACTCAACCAGTAAACTATAAAAAATAATAAAATACATTATGGGCGTGTTCCTTCGTTAGAAGGATGGATCACGACAATAGAAAGCTTTGAAAGGATAGTAAAGTTGCTGTTCAAGGAGCATAATATTGTGTACATTTTTCCAAGAAATCCAAATCAAGACCCATTAGTAAATTTCTATGTCCCCAAAATTTAAGTGCAATAATTGCAAAAGAACATACAAATATTACAAATTAAAGAGAAAGAGATTAAAGAACAGCAATTTAGCTTATCCTTACCAAAAACTTTTTAATGATATACAGAGAAGTAACTTCTTTGGTCCATACTTTAAATAATATTATCAAATTAATAAACTAATTTACTAGTTGGGCTGCACCATTCATAAAAAAGAAATTAATAAGTTTTGTATGAAATTGATATTAAGAACGCACAATCATAATTGATATAACATTATAAACAATTTCATCATCATCATCAGCCTACATTTGTCCACTGCTGGACATAGGCCTCCTATAATGATTACATATATAAATAAAGAAATAAAAAGAAATAACTTCGAATTGTTTTTTTTATTGCTTTTTGAAAAATAAAACTTAACAGTGGCCCTATATCGATCTTTTTTATAAGCACATCACTAGCCATATCGATATCGATTACAATTGAAAGGGGTACTTTCACAACACTATGCGACACTAGCGCTCGGTGAACTTTTAGGAACTATTGCTTAAACGGAAGAGTGTCCTATCTGTCTCCGACTAGTTATAGATATCTGTGGCTAAAAGTGTTCTGTCTGCCTGGCGTGTGCCTGGCGCATGCATTTTATGTGGTTGGTGTCGCACGCACAGTCAGTACAATTATAATCTGTGATTATAATTTCGAACAACCACTTAGCGACAGTGCGTTGCCAATTTAATAACACATACATTACAGAGATTATCCAGTCACGAATTTTTTAAGATGTAATTTTTCACATATTTAGCACCATAAAAAAATAATGTTCCGCGATTGAGCGGCTTCCTAATTTAATTATTTTTCTTTAGATTTATCCGCAATGGTGCAGAAGGGGCCCCGTCCTTTAGTGCTGTGTGGACCTTCTGGATCAGGAAAAAGCACTCTTCTAAAGAGACTTCTAAAAGAATTCCCTGAAAAATTCGGGTTCAGCATATCGCATACCACCAGAGGCCCACGTCCGGGAGAAAAAGATGGTACACATTATCATTTTACTACAACCGAAGATATGAAAGCTGCTGTACAAAAGGGTGAATTCATAGAAACAGCAACATTTAGTGGGAATATGTATGGAACCAGGTCAGTTTTAATATTATTTGTTCTGGCCATGTGCTTGGACATTGGCAATATGCCAAAAAGTTTATTGTTCCCATTTTTAACGTCATTGTTTACTTGATGCCATGCTTTAAATATCCTGAGTGAGTAAACACCAAATTATTAATATTTAATATTTTATTTTTGTGACTATGAGGTAGGTGTGAACTTGTGTATAGTATATGCTGTTGTCACACTGATCAGAATTTCAAAGAGCTCTAGTATAATTATCTAAAAATTATAAATTGACTGACTGATTGGTGATGTATCAACGCACAGCCTAAACGGCTGGGTCTAGAGACTTCAAATTGTACACATAGATAGCGTATACAGTGTAGGCATCCACTAAGAAAGGATTTTGCAAAATTCAACCCCTAAGGGTAAGTGGTAAACAAACAGATGAGCCCCTTGTTTACCACTTGGTCAGTATCACCTATGGACATTTGAAACACCAGGGGTATCACTGATGCAATATGTATGGCATCCTACGGTGGGAGAATGCTTCTGATGTTGAAAGAATATTTATTTTGCTAAAACAAGCTATTCATGCAATTTATGAAATGTGGTCCAGAATGTCTATAAGGGAGAAAAATAAGGAAATGAATATACTGCCACTGGCATCACAGTATATTTAGAAAAATGTATTACAGGTATAAAAAAAAATATGACTATAAAAAAAATTTCAAACATTGTTTATACACAAGGAATAACAATAAAGTGGTTCATATAAGGTTTAATAAGATTCCCATTTAAATACAAAATTTGCCTATTGACAAAGTTAAAACAATATTTAGGCAAAAATTGCATAAAAAATGCTAATATAAAATTACAGACTACTTGGTCTACTATACTACTATATGCATGGGATAAGGGATTAACTGACTTGATGCTATGTCAGCTTGTCAGGCTTAATCATAATAATTATTAGTAAGACATGACATTAAAAAGAGCTGCCCTTGAGTTTCTTGCTGGTTCTTCTCGGGTACTGCATTTGAAACCAGCAACTCATCAGTGAAGAAAGGCTTCTGTTTACCTTCAACCAATCTCCATGGATGAGTTTCGAGTAAATTGTTATTAGACTATTGACACTCCTAAGAGTAACTGTTTTTTACCTCCAGAAATGAATTATGATACCAATCTTTGAAAATTCATTAACCTGCCTTTTAAATAACCAATCTATACTAATATTATAAAGAGGAAAGATTTGTTTGTTTTGAATAGGCTCCATAATTATAAACCGATTTAAAAAAATCTTTCACAAATAGAAAGCTACATTATCAGGGAGTAACATATACTATATTTTATCCACATATTCATGGCAACTGCTAGTAATTCAATATAACAGCAACCAATCTCCTATATTTAGAGCCATGGGTTTATAATGCTTCTTGTGAACCACTCTCACTTCATATTACGAACTTACTCAAGTCTGTCCCCTGGGAAGGAATTGTAGTTTTATAAACCAAGTTAGTATAGAAATTTGTATTTAACTGTATTACTAAATCACATAGGTAGGTTACAAGTATGTTGCAATATATTTACAACATAATTGTATAGCATAAAGCAGATAGTTTGATGAATGTTGTGTCTGTTTTCCTGTGGCATGGCTTACGTAGGGCAAGGGTAGAAATAGTGTGGTGTGAGAGGTTTTAGTAGATACTGACACAACTTAGCTGTTGTCCCCAGCCGCCGCCCAACCACCCAGTATGCGAGAGGCATTCCCCCCAATGGCTACGAAAAAAAAGATTGTGTGGATTTAAAACTTAAATTATAAATATCTTAATTACAGTAAGAGAGCTGTTGATGATGTTCGTCGCACTGGCAAAATTTGTGTGCTGGATATTGAAATGGAAGGTGTAAAACAAATTAAGGAAACCGACCTGAATCCCCTGCTCATTTTCATTATGCCACCATCAATTCAAGAGTTAGAAAGGCGTCTGCGTGCCCGCAACACAGAGTGTGAAGAAGCATTGAAGAAACGATTGGAAACTGCTAGGCGAGAAATTGAATTTGGTAAAGAAGTCTTATAAATTTTAAATAGCTTCTGGTTGCATACGAGGGGCAAACCGAAATGATCGGGAATAAAAAAAAATTTACAAGTTATAAGTTAGGTTTTATTGTTTTTCGAAGTATTCTCCCTTGCAATTAATGCACTTTTGAATTTTCGAACCAGACATTGAAGCAGAAATTCCAGTCTGAACTAGATGTTGCCAAAATGGCCGATTTGTAAGCTTCCACGGCTGCTTCTGGGTCCTCAAACCGCTGACCATGCATTAAATATTTAGTCCAAGGGAATGGAAAAAAATCGTTTGGACTCAGGTCAGGACTGTATATTTCACTGTACACTGTACTTTTGGACAAAAGATTTTTTAGACCAGGAAAATGTTGAGATGATGACCTCAACATTTTCCTGGTCCAAAAAATATTTTGTCTTGCGGGCGGTGTGGGAGCTCGCATTGTCATATTGTAAGATGACTCGACATGTCGGGTTGCCTCTGTGAAGTTCGGCCATCACGTCCGGTAAACACTGAAGTGTCACAATCAGTGGTGACTGTTCTTTGACTAGGTGCTTCCACATTATATATTGAGCCCAAACAGATTGAAATATAACAAGGCATAGAGGGGACAAACCGAAGAGATTAAAATATAATAAGGCATAGAAGGGACAACGCGAGGAAAATTTTAAGCCAAAAGTTATTACAAGTGGAATAAATCTAGTACGATTTCGACCGAATGACAGCTCGCGTCCATACTTGCTGACATGATGCTTGAGCTTCCAAGTTTTGTATGAAAATATTCCCAATGCCTCCTCTATGTCCTATTATATTTAAATGCTCTTTGATTGAGACATTCATCTTGAGATAACCCTCGGTGAAAGTTGTGGTAAATTATGGCACGGAGATTTTCACGATTGAGTTCCATTTGGGTTTTGGACTTGTCAAATTCAAAACGGTATAATAAAAAAATGCAATGTTTTTATTTATTTGTGAAAACGCTATTACAATTGTAAGTGGCCAGTACGGATGTAACAAAAAAGGATTTATTCTAACTCAGTCATTACGTTGTGCCCCTCGTATATTGCAACCATTGGTTTATTATATTAATATTTAATACTGACAGCCATACACTTTAGTTTATTTAACCTGACAAATCATAGGATAAGAATGAATAGGATTATCTATTGCCCTTAATCAGCTGTGGCCGCTGTGGGCCATTGATGCATAATGGGTATGTCTGGTTCAATACAAAACAAAATACACGAAATAGTGCATTGTATATGTAACACTGTAATGTTACCTGAGGATTGGATTATATTTTTCCTTTGGCGAATAATAATCATACTTTGAAAGAGAGACTATTATGAGCTGATTTCAACTAATAATTGTTAATGTAATGTTGTAACTTGAAAGTTTACAAAGTTTGCAAATACATTACAGTATATATCCCTAATGTAAAACCACTATGGTCTATGGTAAAAACATTTTATTTTTAATACCTACTGTTTAAGTTTATTTAAAATCACTTTCAGGTCAAACTCCAGGAAACTTCCACATCATTATCCTAAATGATAATGTGGATAAAGCATACTCTGAACTTCGTGAGTTCATAGCAAAGAACATTGCAGAAAATGCTGAAGGTAATTATAAATATAACCTTAGAGAAAATATACAGTGTGAGTCTCCATAAAGAAAGAAAGAAAGAAAGAAGAAAGAAAGAAATATTTATTTGTCCTATTAAATCTTAGAGCACAAAACTAAATGTAAATACTTTTATAACTTGGACAAAAAGGTCTATGACTCAGCATTGGCTGTGGACAGTCCACAACCGCTGATATTCTGCCATAGCCCGTCATGTCAAGGGTAGAACACAAATCAGCAAATAATTGGCCGAATGAAATGCATACAATAAAAAGAAAAAAAAAACAATAACCTAGCTATAGAGGGATACCTGCATCCAAGGATTGCTTCATTAGCAGCCTCACACACATTGCTCACATTTTTGCCGGAACGTGTTAGAGTCACAGCACACATATCAACTCGGAAAGGGATCGGCACCGTATCGCCTTTCGCCTCGCCGCGGCCGTCAACCAGGCGTCAACCTAACGTATGCATGTAACCAAAGCGTAGCAGCGGCTCCTGTACGTCAACTCGGCTACGGCTAGGCGTCACCGAGCTTACGCCTAGCCGACCGCTGGCTGACCGGGTTGGCACCAAATCAGTTTGAATCCAAACGTTGAGTGTTCAATAAAAAAATCAATAAAACTTACGCGCAACACTAAAGGAAGTTGCCTTGCGAATGGCGGGCGGCGGCACGGTCGGCAGGCAAGTCGCTCGGGTGGACGAAGAGCCGTGAGCTCGCGTACGGAGAGACGTAAGCGGGGGGACAGCGAGCCGTAAGCGCGGGAACTGCAAGTTGACCACTCACCGCATCGCGGTTCGGAGCCTGTTCCGAGGCGAGGCGATTACGTTACGTTTCCAATTAGTGTGCGTCGCAATAGGGAGTTTCATACAAACAATACTGAACGGCTCGAGGCGATACGGTGACGATCCCTTTCCGAGTTGATAAGTGTGCTGTGACCTTTAAGCGACAGTGACAAAGCGTCGCGAACTGGCGGTGGCAGATCGTTCCAAATTTTGGCAGCAGCGTGTTTAAAGCAACCCTGGGAGCTTACAAGTGCACTTATGAAAATGGGTGAAACTAGACACATTTTTGTAGACGGAAAAAATGATAAAAAAAATCTCAAATTTTTTATTAATTTTAATAAATATTTTTTCTTTTGATTACGTACTGTTGACTTTATATAAGTAAAACGTTATAACTTTTTAACTAAGAAGTATATTGTGATAAAATAAAAACAGTTATGATGTAAAATAACAGAAGATAAGGTGACCCGGGGCTATTGTATCTAAACAACAAAAAGATGTATCTTTGAGTTGTTATAATTTTATCATTTTATATCTTACAGTAATATTTTGCGAATAAATCTCTCACACGTTTATCTGACTTTTCAGATTAATAATAGAAACTAGCAAAAAACTTTTAGGTTAGCGGTGAAAAAGCTGAAAATTGAAAAAAGTGACGAAAGCTACAATAGCCCCACTCTAGGGGCAATTGTATCTAACGCTTTTAATCTTTTGTGGTAAGAGCTACAATTGTCTAGCCGAGTTGCTGAATTTTATTTTGTTATTATTTAAATGATTTTGAATCTTAGCTATCTAATAATAGGGTGTAATATGCTATTAAATTATTTTGAATATGAAAACGGGGCTATTGTAGCTTTTTACTGCTAAGATAGTGTTGGGATGTAGTGATTGTGTAATGTCGATATTTTCAGAGTATTTTTTCAGATTAGTTTTGTAGTGACGAACCATCTAAAAATAAATAAATAGGTTAATAACAATTAAATTAAATAAAACAAGTATCTAAGGGAAGCTCCCATACAACAGACATGATTGTTTTGCCGTTTTTATAAAAAAACATTTTGTCATCAATCATCAAATGCTCTATGGGAGCCCCCCTTAAATATTTGTTTTATTTTAATTATATCGACGGTTGAAAGGCTAATTGGTCTAAGCGACATTTTTTGCGATATTGAGTTATATACATATTCGGAATCAGCAAATTTTTCTCCGTCGTTTGAATCAGGTTTCAAATTTTTTTGACAACTTTTTTGGCGCTTAGCACCCACAGCAAAACAGGCCTCATTTCTGAGCTCATTGATCTATACGACACAAAATTAGACAAATTTGAGGACTCGATGACTTAGGGCATTTGGCTTTTTCGCCATGGTTGTGGTTTCGTCGTTTGGCCTATTTTGCATTAAACCAAAATAATAAGCTATGTCGTTTGGCCCATTTTGCATTCAACTACAATAAAAAAGCGTGTCGCTTGAACCATTTTGCATTAAGTTCTATGAATTAAATAAGTCTCTTGACCCATTTATCCTCTATTAAGGATAATGAGTGATGTCACTTCGGCTTTTTTTACCTAAATATCTCATTAGTGTTATGGCATTTGAAACATTTTGATTCAATTCAGTATACGTAAAATTGGCATTTCCATTATTTTATCAAATCGGTTTTAACACATAGGCCGTCCAATAAATTATGAGATTAGCTACTCCTTAGTCGCTTGGGAGTATAAGAAAGTAAAAATTATACCCATAAAAGTTCAATTTATTGCGCGCGCTGTGTAAGTATCCGTTACGAATAGCTCACCTACCCGCGCGGACGCGTCAGTCAGCTGTTAACATTAAAGGAACTGCGAAAGGCTTAGGGTGATATACCACCTTCTTCTATCTTAAGGGTTTGGTTTCCGCACTTAGTCCCTAAATTGGACCATTGTACGTGAGTGAGCCATGGCAGCCGATTATTCCAACCAGCCCACCTCCCTACAGAAGCAGATAAAACTTCCGAGTCTACTCAGGACATCCGCAAAGGATTCTAGTGTTCCAAGAATTTCCTTGCGGATCTGGGCAACAAAGAGATGGTAGTGCATGTGCTCTTCGAGTGCGTTGGGCACTCTAGGAGCACATGCGCTACCATTTCTTCCACCTCGATGCACGCTCAGCATAGAGGACTGTCAGTAATACCTAAGGTGTGTCGGTGTTTATTCAGTGAGCAGTGTCCGGTGATGGTCCCCGAAACAATTCATAGGCTGTCTCTGTCCAGGCGCTGAAGGCGTTTACTCAGCTCGTGTCCAGGGATAGCATAGCCTCCTTGGATTGCCTACATCCTGGCGTTGAGGTCACCATTTCTCCGCTTGCATTTGTGTGTATTCCCTAAACCAGTTCGTAAGCTGGTTAAACGGAATGGGTACAATGGGTTCGGGTTCGATGGCCTTCGTGTCAGAACCTCTCCTCCGCTGCATCGTTTCCACGCCAGCCAGTGACAGTTGAAGTGTCACTGTATTGTGGTTTAGTACCGTAACGTGTTCTAGTGCATGATGGCACTCCAATATCAGTCTCGAAGTGATCTAGTTTTTCTTTAAGGATTGAAGGACTGAGGCACTGTGGAAGAGTATACGGACATGGGTATCCGTGACTTCTCTGGCCTCTCTGACCACACATTCTGCTTGATAGACAGTGTTGAGCATTCCTAGTGGTCTGGATATTCTACTATTTAGATCATCTGAGTAGACTTCAACTCCAGTTCCAATGTTGGTTTTTGATCCATCAGTGTAGATCCTTAGCACTTTTGGACCTGCTGTAAGTTCTACGTTGTAGTGTTTTACGAAACAGTGTATTTTCTGGGTCCTATCGCTCGGTGATGCCATCACCGGGTGTCGCGAGATTGCATCCTCTTTTAAGTTTTTTTTGTGTTTGATTCTGGAATCTCTTTACACCTGCCTGAACGTCACTAGGGATGCTTCTTCCCTTACGACAAGGTGCAGGGGCGGCTACCCCACCATCGCCTGTAGGGCAGCAGTAGGTGATATTAGCAAAGGCAAATCTTTGCCTGCGTAACAACTAACAATGACCGGAAAAATGGAAATTTCCGAAGGGGCCCGTCCCAAATATCTCGGTCACAAGATTCTCTCCAGGGTCTTCTGTAGGAATGATGTCAGACTTATTGGCCTGTTCGCCTTGGGTTATGTGTAATCGGTTTTGCCTGGCTTAGGGATGAAAAGCGATGGTGTGAGGAAATCCACTCCCCATTGCAGTAGGGCAGGGAAGATGCCGTCTAGGCCTGCGGATTTGTAAGGCTTGAAGGCTGTAATTGCCCATTTTATTAGTTCCTCTGTTACTACGGAACGGGCTCTGGACCTTTCTTGGTTATTAGGTATGTGTGATTACTTACTTGCCCATGTATTGTCCTTGGAGAGGCTGCGGTCTAGGAAGTGTGTTTCTAGAAGCAGTTTACTTATTACACGGTCTGATTTAGTGTACTATGTATTGTCTGGGTTTTTCAGCGAGCGAAGGGTGCTGTCTTGATCCGTAAATAGGCTCTTTCTTTTTTTATATAGGTCCATGTCTTCTGGAAGCCTAGAATCTTTGCATCTGTGGAATTGTTTGCGCATCGTTTGCCTGAGCTTACTAAGTTCTGTGTTCCACCAAAAGTTTCCCTTGCTTTTGGTGTTTGAACCTATTTGTTTACAGCAGTCGTGGTACCTATGCTTCTGTTATATACTCTCGGTGTTTTCGAATCATTTGGGCTATCCAGGCACCCAACACCCTTAAACTTAACGGACGGTTTGAGTGCCAGAAGGCGTTTGTATAACCAGGTATGTCGGTTCGGCGTGGGTAGCGTCTAGCTTTGGTCTTTTTTGTGTTAGCTGATAGTGAGAATCGAATCCCCCTATGTTCGGAACAGCAAGGTTCATTAGATACATGCCAGTTAGAGATATGATTCGTTAAGTTTTCTGAATTATTTGTCCGCGAGCTGTGACCCTAGTGGGTTTCGACCCGCGATTTAAGATGTTAAGGTTAGTAGAAAAAAAGTTTATACTATACCACTTTATCTAATACTTTGCTCCAAGACACATTGAATCAACAACTTGAATGATTCCTCTACACAAAAATGTTTTTTTTTATACAAAATATACAAAACACTGTCTAAAATAGTATAACCTCAAAAATATCTTATGGACGTTGCTGAATTACGATGGCCTAAGCATCAATATCTACTATAATCTAGTAAGGGTTCATTTTGTTTCATCCTGCAGTCCCTCTAATGGGCATCTGTATCAAACTACTTCACTCTGGTGCAACACCATCATGTTGCTTCGGCTCATTGGGCATATTCTTCTGTCAGATGACTTGGCACTAGATTCATTTTCTCTCGTATTATATTATTCTAGGTCGATGCTTGAGCCAGTTTACTTTCAGCTATTTTATTTACGGTAGGCATTTGAACCATTTTGCCTTTCTCAAAAAAATACTAAATTTGATGCATTTTGGGCTAACCAACATAAATTTTCTAAAATAATACACAATTTTCAACAGTAGTAACTTAAAAAACTTCCTAACTTAATTAGGGATATACTGTATTAAATAAATAAAAGTCTATCAAATAGTTGCTTTTTTATGATTTTTTTTTTTCAAAAAAAAAAACTTTGAACCGTCCTCCTGCAAGTTTTACAAAATGTCGCTTAGATCAAATAGCCTTTCAACCGTCGATATATATAACTTAATATTCTGTGAATATTTCAAGCGTATACCTGTTGCCATTGTCAATATCGAGCAAAAACAAGCAAAAAAATCACTTTTGTTGTATAGGAGCTCCCTTAAATATTTATTTTATTCTGTTTTTTAGTATTTGTTGTTATAGCACAATAGAAATACATCATCTGTGAAAATTTAAACTGTCTAACTATCACGGTTCATGAGATACAGCCCGTTATCAATATCGAGCAAAAACGTCGTTTTTTGTATGGGAGCCCCCTTAAATATTTATTTCATTCTGTTTTTTAGCATTTGTTGTTATAGCGGCAACAGAAATACATCATCTGTCAAAATTTCAAATGTCTAACTATAACTGTTCATGAGATATAGCCTGGTGACTGACAGACAGACAGCCAGCAGAGTCTTAGTAATAGGGTCCCGTTTTTTACCCTTTGAGTACGGAACCCTAAAAAAAAACTTTTGTATTTATAATATTAAGGGGATTATGAATATATAATATTATAGACAATTATTCACATCTGCTTTTTAAAATTACGATACGAATGCATTTTTATGATAAATAATTAAAAAATACCGACAATTTCTGTAAACTTGAAACATCACTAGTAAATTTTTACTCCATACTAAAATTTACGGGGCTATTGTATCTAACCTCTAGGTACATTTACCCCGCAATAGAATTTTGGTGAGGCTAATGTATCTACGTGAATAAATCCAGATAATAACAACACAGGATAGATAAATAATCTCAGTTTTAAAAGTACGTTTCACTATATAACTACTTACTGTAAATTTTCAACGGAAAACCACTGCACAGTATTTTTTTCAGAATAAAATCGGAAGACAGTCTTCTGGCAAACACAACGTAAAATGGCCGAAAAAGAACATGACGTTGTAAGGACGCCAACCGACGGCTCAGTGGCGCCACCTCCGATAATACCAATACATTTTTTGTTCCTCCATCAGTTTATAGATTCACAAATATCTACAGGAAATGAGTTAATAAGAACAGATACAATAGCCCCCCAGCTACAATAGCCCCGGGTCACCTTACTAATAAAATAAAAAAAATACCCAAAAAACGGTACCAAGAAATAATAAAAAGGGACTTTTTGAGGAAAATCTGTATTTTTATTTGTGTTTTTTTTAATGAATTATCAAATTTCTCTAAATAATGCCCATATTATATGTAGTTTTTATTGTAGTTGTTATTCTCCATCGTATTACCTTTCAAAAAACAAAAATCTTTATCCATATCACAATGTTTACTATGAGTGTTTGAACTAAGTCATTCCGGGTGCACCATTCAACGCTTTATTCTAGATTGTCCCATTTTATTATTTCTTAGTACCGTTTTTTGGGTTTTATTTTATTAGTAGGTATCTTCTGTTATTTGACATCATTACTGTTTTTATTTTATCACAATATACTTCATAGTTTAAAAGTTATAACGTTTTCTTTACATAAAGTCAACAGTAAGTAATCAGAAGAAAAAAATAATCGATAAAATATAAAAAAATAAAATGTCAAAATTTTTTTTTACATTTTTCCGTCGATAAAAATGTGTCTAGCTTCACCCATTTTCATATGTGCACTTTATGGAGACTCACACTGTATAACTAAACTTAGGTTGGGTTACCTGTTTTTTGGGTTAGTAGTGAATATTTTGATTAATAATGATAAGTTATCAAACTTATTATAAATAATAAATATGAACCCATAAAATAATAAATGACTATTGGACAGGTCATACTTTATTATTTCTCTTATTTAAATATTTTAGCTATACTAATATTTTGTTTTCGTTTTATTAACTTGATCAGTAGAGTATGTACTTATTATTTAACATAAAACTAACAAAATGTGTCGGACAATCTTGGTAAAATGTGCTCAAGTAATTTAAATGATTCATTGGTTGCATTTATCATAATTGGTAAAAAATATGTTTTATCATTTATCATAATTTAAAGTTGAGCAGAACCTACGAAGATGTTCAGATTTATTGTAGTGTGTGTGATTTCGGTATTGATTTGACTAATTTTTGACAGAATCCATGGCAGAGACAGACTCTACAAAAGAAAAGTGAAAAAGTCTAAGCATGTGCATGCATCTGTTCCGTAGTGAAAATGTGCTTTACTTGTCGTGTTTTCTCTGTGGTCTATTTCACAAAGCTAACATCAGACTTTTTATTAAGTCGCGAATATAAATCGGTGTATCGGTGTTTAAATAATAATGCTCGGCTATTATTAATGCTACGAAACGAGCATTTAGTGCCCCAATATTTCAAAGAAAATTCGATTTTATTACCTCCTAAAAATCATATCTACCTCCAAAATAAAATAAGAATTTTCGTAACTTAGTTCATGTAAAAACATTTAAATGAAATCAGTCAACCCAATTATGTACATAAACTAAGTTTATATTGATGTATTGTATTCATAAATATAACCTGGGTAAAACTTAAAAACAATACTTGAGAAGTAAACTGAATCTTATGTCCTTTTTCGGTGATAGTTAATATGGTTAATTAAAATTATAAATATAAAATATTGCATTATAATTTAGCTTTCTACCTAATATTCGAAACTTAATAATAATTTTTATTAGGGTTTTTTTCGCATAGAGCATTTTTAAGGAATATTACCGCATTCCATTTATTTTCATAGTATTGTAATTGGTTTTCATTTGAAGTGCTAACAACTGAGAATGCACTTAATTGCATAATTAATAATCTACATCAAGTGCAGCAGCAGATGCATAATTATTATATAGTTTAAGTATAGTATATTACATACCTAGGGAAGAAAAATGTCTCGCATCACGTAACATGTATATGTGCGTAGTACCTCGTAGCAGGTAGTGGTGTATTATATGTTCCTACGAAACAACTACGTATGTATGTATGCATGTTTTTCCTGTAGACCTATCATATTTATCCTATTTATCATTGTATTTGTTTGTAGATACAATAATGAAAATCTAGTGGCTTACGTGCATTCTTTCTTTTTAATAATATATGTAAAGATTATTATTATTAGTTTTTTTACAGTTTTTCTGAATGCTAAACGAATTATGAGTGCTATTTTGAACTAAGTACCTATATTATGTAGGTACTTATGCAAAGAATCGAACTGTTTTCATCAAAAAGTACGCAGGGCGTAACGACCCCCGAATAGATGTTTAATGGGCCATTTACACGAGGCCATTCCACTAAGACAATCCACTAACTGCATAAAAAAAAACTTGAGGACAATCCATTGCAGTGGAATGGCCTCGTGTAAATGGCCCATAACTCATAGAACCAGAAAATTTTCAATACGTATACAATATGTAACAGAATAAGCGCAATTCCTGAAATTATCGACTACATAATCGACTTCATCTATTTTTGATATGTATCAAGTTTTCGAAAAATGAATTAGCATACCTAGATTAAGGGCTACCTATGAAATTACTCTTTATTTAAGAAATTTGGTTCGACAAAACAAAAGTACGAATACATCATATTTTTTTATATTAATATACTAGTTGGGGAGTATAAGGAATTGCGCTTATTAGAGAGGACACCGCAAACTATAACAATGAATCTCGAAATTAACAATAAATCCTAGAAATATTAATTGACTAATAATAGATCTAGTATACAGCGCGTCATAGAATAAGCGCAATTCCTTAAAAACCCCAACTACAGTTACAGTTTGCGGTGTCCTCTCTAGTACGTAATACATAATATTCAAATATTGTAGCTATAGTCGTTCTGTATTCTATTATTATAAATAAAAGTAGCATAATTAATAAAGTATCAGTTCTATTTAAGCAGTAAATGTATGCACCACTGTCATTATTTTTCTAGGTACTTAAATAAGGCATCAACACAACAGTTTTACACTCAGGTGGAGTTAATCGTGAATTAGGTGTAAACATTGAGCTTTTAGTAGTCCTGTTGTAAAAGCTACTAATTATTTTATTGTTCGTAAACTAGTATATTTCGTTCTTGTACCTACTTCATCCATCTATTGTTTAGGTACCTACATAAACAAAATTAAGAACTCTTATTCCCCAAGAGGTTGGCAGAGTTGTAGGTATAATATATTCCTAAAAATACCCACTTTTCACTATTGTATTTTTCGGATACTCATAGCACGGTTTTCTATCATGCATGGCAAAGAAAACATAATATCAGTTGACAGGCAGTATTTTATAAATACTACAAGAAAAAAATAAGGTCCTTACAGTACCTACTTGCCTACCTACCTAAACTGTTTTTGTTTAATTAGGGAATTTAATTTATTTTTAGATTTGCGAGGGCTGTAACGAGAAGATTAACCACAGAAGAAGCACCCTTTTTCATGTAAATTATTTATTGGCTTTTTAATAATTCAGTCATGTCCATTTTGATATCGGGAAAATAATTTAAAACCATTCCATAAAATGTTGTGCAATTATAGATAATTATTTGCATAATGTGTTTTGTATTATTTTGTTTAAATACAAGATATAAAATAATTCGCCTCTAAGTAATCAATGTAAATTAGATCGTTGATATTATGTATAAATATATTATAATTGTTGTCAATAAACAAGTATACATATTTTATTTCAATCATATCATTTAAATTCCTTATCCCCCAAAGTTTGTATTAGGGGGATATTACATTATCATATATCTCTGATCATCATCATATTATATTTGATCCAATATAATTGACTATTTGAGTCATATCTCTGTATTACACTATCAAAGTTCTTTGATGCTATTTCACGTCATATGTGGTTGCAAGTCGGTGGTGTGCGCTACTATTGCTTCGGCAGGTAATGAAATTGTTTATTGGCCTTTGGATTCTAGTCCTTACAGTTGACGTCAGGGTTACCAGACCTCAGAAAATTGGATTTGCCAAAAGGCATCATCATTTTTAGTATGGCTTGTTTTTTGTTATTTCAGCAAGATTATGCAAGTATATAATAAGAAAAAGAACTACATTACATTATTTGAAACATATTGACGAACAAGAAATCAAAAACTGTCTTTTTATATTTGCTTTTAAATACCTAGTGGGAAAAAAAAAGATAACTGGCAACACCTGTTTCTATGACCGTATTGGAAAGGCCAATAAACAATTTCAAAAAAAAAAAAATGACCGTATTGGATCCAATCTCTCAGCAAATGTCAAAAATCTATGATCAAGGAGAAAATGAATCATAAGTCTATATTACATTATCCATTAACATGACTCATAGATCTATGATCCAAGATAAATGATAGTGTAATATGCCCCTTAGGGAATATTTTTTTATTATTATTTGAATTTTATAGGCAACTATTTGGCGCGATCTCGATTCCGGGTTTCCGTGAGAATTAGGAAATAGACTTTGTTTTGTGTCTATATCAAGTTCAGTCAACGTATAAACTAAAAGGGTGTTTTTTTATCGTTAGGACTATTGGGAAACAGATGTTAACAGAACTAGTAAGATTCAAGATAAATTAATTCACCTTCTTAGTTTCTGTTTTAGGCTATGCATAAATGGGTCAGTCAGTCAGGTTATATCACTATGTCCAAGTAAAAGTATGCTAGGGTCTAAACTAGCAAGACACAACACTGGGAACCACATATACCTAGTAAGAAAGATACAGGTAGGTATGTGCACAGGGAAGCCTATGATTTTATTTTGCTCAAAGAGATTTAAATATAATAGGGCATAGAGGGGGCATTGGAAATATTTTCATACAAAACTTTGAAGCCTAAGCGTCATGTACTTGTCATGTCAGTTATTATGAACGCGAGCTGTCATTCGGTCGAAATTGTACTAGACTTATTCCACTTGGAATAACTTTTGACTTCAAATTTTCCTCGCTTTGTCCCCTCTATGCCTTATTATATTTTAATCTCTTTGATTTTGCTAGAGCAAAATGAAACTTTATGCTAATGTGAATGCATTTAAATTGATAGTAACTTACACCCTGTTGGTTGGTGCTGAGCCTATTGTGGCAGGTGTTTGCTCGAGGCTTAGCAGACAAACATAACGTATTTCGTCTCTTTCGTTTTACATTTACTTAATGATGGATTTTATGAATTGAATGAAGCACAAGGGATCTGCCCGGTTCGTAGTTGCAAGTGGCAGTATTTTGTCTATACCTACCTCAATGGGAAATAGGCGTGAGATTATGTATGTTATACAACCCATTTGTATAAAAAAAACGGATTGTAAAGCATTTACACTTTATTACCAGAAATATTATGAAAATACAAGTACTTATAATTAATTACCAGTCAATATAATAATGTCAATATAATTTGAAACTTCAAATTGGTACATTTCAATGACAAAATATTAAACTAATAATAAATGGGTGTAAAATTTTACAATTATTAGTAAGTACCAAAATTGCATTACTCTAATGTTAGCAGCATTGTGACTGGCAAAACCACTATAGCACAATACTATTATCTTTATCCCATCTATCACGATGTGAGTGTGGTGGAGTATTTTCACAATCTCCACCAACTGCAGATGATTTTGATAAATTTTTTAATGAAATGCTGCTTACAACAGAATTTAATTTCATCGGTTTATTCAGGGACTTCAGTCTTGGAATATGTGAAATCCTTTTAGGTGGGATCACTTTTTGACCTTTGTGGTCTTCTACAGTATTTGCTGATTTTGATCTAATATGTCCCATGTCAGCTTTGTTTTTCATACAAGAGAGTGGGGTTCTTGATCCACTACTGCCATCAGGTTTGGATTTTTTAGGGGTAACATTCAAAATATTAGATTTGTCTTCATAAATAAGTAGTTCTTCTGGGTTATCTAGATTATCAGTTTGACGAAAGTCAGCATTTGTACTTTGAAGAACTTTAATCAGAGTATCATCAGACATTTCTTCTACATTTTCATCACTAGTATCTTCTGTAATTTTTGCTACCACTATGGGTGTTCTTTCAATTCCTGTTGATGGTGATCTTGGGTCCTCATTAATAATATGAAACAAAGGAATTTGTTTGCTATTATCTTTAGTCTGATAACTGTCATTATTACTTTCATCATCTACATGGTTTTCATTACCCATTTCTACAAACTCAAAATTTGTTTCCAGAAATTTTGTGCCAGTACTTTCATTATTAATGTTTTCTTCTATAGCCTCATTAGAAGCTGTAGATGATCCTAGCGGTATGTCTGTTTCTTTAATTGTATCATTAAGAGTCATGTCATAAAATCCATTACATAAATTTTTAGGGACCATAAAATCTGGACTTTCATGTGCTTCAGCACAACTGTCACAGTTTTCATAAATCTCATCATTTTTTAAGCATGGACTGCCAAAATTTTCGTCATGGTCCTGTAAAAGCTTCTTATTATTTCCCAGATCGTCAATTTTTGAAGCTATAATAATAGGAGTTCGTTCAAATTCCTGTGTTGGAGAACGAGGATCGTAAGATTGCAAATGATTGTTTATTACTGCCGACAGAATTGGATTATTATGAATTAGTTTTTCGTCAGTTTTGGCACTTTCAAAAGATTTTCTTAGATCTGCATTCTTTGTTATACCGCGCTTTGATCCTGTTTTTTCCTGAAAATAAATATAATCGGTTAGGTAGGTAGGTACATACATGATCTAAACAAAATTGCGTAAGGGCTGTACGTAAATGCTAACTAAAAAATAGACAACAGGTCTACTGTACTGTGTACAACAATTCTTTTAGTATGTACATCAGTAATTTCTCTTTACCTGTAAAGGTGTCCGAACTATTTCGGGCGTTGGAGACCGAGGATCGGAATTATCACTAATATCAGGATCCGGTTTCTTCATGTGGACAGCTGCTTCCGTATTCTGTTTGCTGGTATTGCTTCCCATTTTTACCGTTATATTTTAAGTTTATCAAAACTCTCTTCTAGTTCAAATTCAGTAAATTCATTATAAAGCTATCTCAATAGAAAAACAAATATTTCTACGTAATTTCTACTGCTACGAACAAATCCTCAAAACATATAACGGCTATAACTGTCAAACCTGCTTCGTTCGATTTTTGAATTAGATTTTTTAATATGACAAGGCATTGGCTGTCTAATCATCAGGACTGGTGCAGCGTTAAGGCTGATTCACGTTACACCGCCGGGCCGGGCCCAATCCAGGGTGAATCATTCTAACAATAACTCTCGACATGTCAATGCCCGTGCCCCGTCAAGCCACGACCGTCGTGGGCTAAGGTCAAGCACTTCATGCCAAAAGTATAGGTAGGTACTATTTAATTATAGATGTTTGACCGTGCCCCGTCCAGGGCCCGGCCCGGACCCGGCCTTAAGCCTATAAATAAGTTTAACCACAAAAGTCGGGGCTGTATGAGCTGAGATCCTTTTGCCTTGCATTTATTTGTCTTAGATAAGATTTTTCTTAAACTGAATCCGAAAAGTTTTTTGTAAAGTTTAAATTTTTGTGACTATGTTTTGTGAGCATGTGACCACTGTACCACCTCTATTTTTTTTCAAGAAAGAGAAATAAGAAGTCGCATAACCATCACATTCTGTATGTCTTTATGTATTTTTGTGCATGGACTCTGAAGCCTTTGAGTGGTGTCTCCGGTTAGTTTAATACTCAAAGTCTGAAGAAGAGCCATTTTACTAAGTTTTACTGAAGATGAGGCAGTATGGTCTATGACTCTAGCCTGTCCAACACAAGTTGGGCTTATTGAGGCGTTTTCGGTGACAGCTGTCACTTGAGTATTCAAACTTCAAAGGTGTCGTGTCAATGGACTCGATTCTGCAAACCACCTAAAATTCCCTAATTTTAAGTTAGCCTATCCTTCTTTATAGAATACGGAAGAAAAAGGACAGAAACAAACCATAGATTATAGAGTAATGTCAAACATGAAAAAACTACTAATTTGATGTCTTAACTGTCACTTTTATCCATGACCTCCTTACATCATGACATCTATGACACCATCATGACAGTATGAAGCGACTTTCGGTCAAGAGGGTCGACTCTGAATCAGTCCTAATAAAATCATAGTCACCCTATACAGTAACTTTCTATAGTAATGGACAAATCCAATTTTCTCTTAAACGAATAAAGTATTTGTGGAAATAATATTATGAGCTATTTGTCGTGACTAAACGTTAGGTTTTTATTTAAATTCACTTGGATTTTCGACTTTAAATGGTGGCCAAACTCAAGACATGCTTCTGAAAAAAAGATCGCTTATTTCTCTGTCACTACACTATTGCGTCACATATGTAAAGAATGTGTTTATAGCTGTCACATATTCCGTCACATTGGTTTAAAACATAAGTACAGTAAAACATATGTAAAGTAGTTAAAAACATAAGTATTTTAAAAAATATTTGCATATCATCTGTAAAATGATAGAATAGCCTGAACTTTATTTTATAATAAGAACTGTATGTATGAACCTATTCTGAGCAAATAAATGATTCTGATTCTGATTCTGATTAAAATGTTAATTTCGCCGGTACATGGTGTGATTCTCTTAGAATTCGACGATGTGTGAAAACCATAGACAAAGCATGTGAACCTCCGTGCCATCTATTTTGATCAATCTTTCTGCGAGGAAACCGTCACAATCAAAATGATGTGAGCATGTGGTCCTCCGTACCACCTCTTAATTCTTTTCGAAAACCACCTAGAAGTAATGTGACGGTGATTGTGACGCTGATTTCTGCTATCATTTTGATTGTGACGGCTTCCTCGCAGAAGGATGGATCAAAATAGGTGGCACGGAGGTTCACATGCTTTGTCTATGGTTTTCAGACAAATCGTCGAATTCTAAGAGAATCACACCATGTACCGGCGAAATTAACATTTTATACCAATGTGACGGAATATGTGACAGCTACAAACACATTCTTTACATATGTGACGCAATAGGGACAGAGAAATAAGCGATCTTTTTTTCAGAAGCATGTCTTGAGTTTGGCCACCATTTTAACGACAAAAATCCTATTGAAACATGTATATAAATAAAAACTTAACAGGAATTCGAAACCGTTTAGTCACGACAAATAGCTCATAATATTATTTCCACGACTACTTTATTCGTTTAAGAGAAAATTGGATTTGTCCATTACTATGGAAAGTTACTGTATAGGGTGACTATGATTTTGTTGGGACTGATTCAGAGTCGACCCTCTTGATTGAAAGTACTTCATACTGAAGTGCGGTAGGCACTTCGCAAATGGTAAAGGAGGGGTGTTTATTGTCTACCTACCAATATCTAAGTATGTTTTATTTACAATAACTATATAGAATCGAAAATTTTAATGAAAATATAGAATTCAATAAGACAGTAAGTTTTTATTATAATATTTATTGAAACATCTTGTAATAAATGATACATGTACGACAAATGCCTGATACATTCGGTAGAATTGTTGCTTGTAAGCTCAAGCTTTATTACCAGGACCCTAATTAGAGTTAAACAATGAGAAGCCAGTAACACCGTCTTTTTATTCCATTCCCACCCATTCGACACAAAATGGTCATAAACATGAAAGAAATACTTTTTTTTTGTAATTGTCATTGTTACTATAAGAGAGGGCTTTGTCGCAAAAATTACCCTTGGGTGTATCAGGCAAAAGTTTTAATTAATAAGTGGCTGGTTAATTAAAAAAATATATAATCTCACGCGTTTTATCCTCGAGGGAGTAGCCAGAGGTATTCCATTACTAGATATAACCACATTTCATGAGATATATATTGGACCCCTACACGTGATAGGTTAATTATTAAAGTTGAAAATACCTACATAGACAAAATAAAAAGAATCTACTCTTTCTTTTGTCTGTACATCTTACTGCTCATATAACGATTATTTCACGTTTAGGGGTCCAAAAAATATATGTTGAAAGGTGGGTATATCCAGAAATGAAATACCTCTGCCTACCCCCTCGGGGATATAAGACTTGAGATTATTACTTTATTACTAATAAATTGAATTGTGCGAATGTCGATCCAGTGTTATTTACGATAACATAAATTGTGTCGTTAATTATCTAATTCTTAAAAATAAAAAATCTCACGCCTTTTATCCCCGAGGAGGCAGAGGTATTCCATACATACATACATACAGCTCACGCCTTCTTCCCAAAGGGGTAGGCAGAGACGATGGATCGCCACTTTGCCCGATCTTTGCACACTTCCCTCGCTTCCTTCACATCCATAAGCCTTTTCATGCACGCTCTTTTATTCTTTGCACTCTTGACACCAGATTTTTGAAGGACATCACTAATTTGATTCGTGAACGTCCTTCTGGGGCGTCCTCTTGCCTTGTATCATTCAACATTTGCACCATAAATCTCTTTCGTTACTCTTCTTTCATCCATACGTTCTAAATGACCAAACCAGCTTGACATGCCCTTTTTCATCCTTGTCACTACATCTTCTTTCAAACCACACTTCTCTCGTATATCCTCATTCCTCACTCTATCACACAATTTTACTCTACACATTTTCCTCAAAGACCTCATTTCCACTGCATTCGCCTTGCTTTTATGCTTCTTCTGCCACACCCAACATTCACTCGCATACATCAGCGTCGGGACCAGAACAGCGTTATGCATAGCCATCCTTGCCTTGTTAGACATGACCTGGCTACTCACGACGCCATTAATTCTTATACTTTCTATAAATATTTCTTTAGCTTTATTTCAGTTTACCATTACAGCGTCTTTATTCGTTTTTAAAATTATTATTATTCGTTGTACTGACAGCAAACATTCTTTTGAATTTAGAGCCGATGAGAGTTATTTTTTTTTATTTATAGATGAATGTCCTAAGGTGTAAGGTGGCATGTGCCAATGAGTTTTTCAAAAACTTACGTACATATTTATCACTAGCTCGACGGTGAAGGAAAACATCGTGAGGAAACCCGCAGGTCTCAGAATTAATTCTGAGACATGTGTAAATAGACCCGGTCCGGCGATGGGCTCACCACCTATCACGTTTAGGGGTCCAATATATCTCGTGAAATGTGGGTATATCCAGTAATGGAATACCTCTGCCTACCCCCTCGGGGATGAAAGGAGTGAGATTTTTTTTTTTATTTGTCCTAAGGTGATCTAAGACATTGGTCACCCTAATTCGTGTATATGAAAAATTCATTCACGTTTTTCTTTAAAAATAATGAAGTAGTCGTGGAAATAATATTATGAGCTATTTGTCGTGACTAAACGGTTTCGAATTCCTGTTTGGTTTTTATTTATATTCATGTTTCAATAGGATTTTTGACGTTAAAATGGTGGCCAAACTCAAGACATGCTTCTGAAAAAAAGATCGCTTATTTCTCTGTCCCTATTGCGTCACATAATATGTAAAGAATGTGTTTGTAGCTGTCACATATTCCGTCACATTGGTTTAAAATGTTAATTTCGCCGGTACATGGTGTGATTCTCTTGGAATTCGACGATTTGTCTGAAAACCATAGACAAAGCGTGTGAACCTCCGACACAAAATGATGTGAGCATGTGGTCCTCCGTACCACCTCTTAATTTTTTTCGAAAACCACCTAGAAGTAATGTAACGGTGATTGTGACGCTGATTTCTGCTATCATTTTGATTGTGACGGCTTCCTCGCAGAAGGATGGATCAAAATAGGTGGCACGGAGGTTCACACGCTTTGTCTATGGTTTTCAGACAAATCGTCGAATTCCAAGAGAATCACACCATGTACCGGCGAAATTAATATTTTAAACCAATGTGACGGAATATGTGCCAGCTACAAACACATTCTTTACATATGTGACGCAATAGGAACAGAGAAATAAGTGATCTTTTTTTCAGAAGCATGTCTTGAGTTTGGCCACCATTTTAACGTCAAAAATCCTATTGAAACATGCATATAAATAAAAACCTAACAGGAATTCGAAACCGTTTAGTCACGACAAATAGCTTATAATATTATTTCCACGACTACTTCATTATTTTTTAAGAAAAACGTGAATGAATATTTCATATACACGAATTAGGGTGACCAATATCTTAGATCACCTTAGGACATTCATCTATAAATAAAAAAAATTAACTCTCATCGGCTCTAAATTCAAAAGAATGTTTGCTGTCAGTACAACGAATAATAATAATTTTAAAAACGAATAAAGACGCTGTAATGGTAAACTGAAATAAAGCTAAAGAAATATTTATAGAAAGTATAAGAATTAATGGCACCGTGAGTAGCCAGGTCATGTCTAACAAGGCAAGGATGGCTATGCATAACGCTGTTCTGGTCCCGACGCTGATGTATGCGAGTGAATGTTGGGTGTGGCAGAAGAAGCATGAAAGCAAGGCGAATGCAGTGGAAATGAGGTCTTTGAGGAAAATGTGTAGAGTAAAATTGTGTGATAGAGTGAGGAATGAGGATATACGAGAGAAGTGTGGTTTGAAAGAAGATGTAGTGACAAGGATGAAAAAGGGCATGTTAAGCTGGTTTGGTCATTTAGAACGTATGGATGAAAGAAGAGTAACGAAAGAGATTTATGGTGCAAATGTTGAAGGATACAAGGCAAGAGGACGCCCCAGAAGGACGTTCACGAATCAAATTAGTGATGTCCTTAAAAAATCTGGTGTCAAGAGTGCAAAGAATAAAAGAGCGTGCATGAAAAGGCTTATGGATGTGAAGGAAGCGAGGGAAGTGTGCAAAGATCGGGCAAAGTGGCGATCCATCGTCTCTGCCTACCCCTTTGGAAAGAAGGCGTGAGCTGTATGTATGTATGTATGGAATACCTCTGCCTCCTCGGGGATAAAAGGCGTGAGATTTTTTATTTTTATTTACAAGAATTAGATAATTAACGACACAATTTATGTTATCGTAAATAACACTGGATCGACATTCGCACAATTCAATTTATCTACTATATAAAAATAAGTCGGGTTTTCCTTCCTGACGATTTAACTCGAGAACGGCCGGACCGATTTTGATGAAACTTTTTGTGTGGGTTTGGGTGGGTCCAGGGATGGTTTATAGCAAATAAAACTCAGCATTGCACCCGTGCGAAGCCGGGGCGGGTCGCTAGTTAGTAATAAAGTAATAATCTCAAGCCTAATATCCCCGAGGGGGTAGGCAGAGGTATTTCATTTCTGGATATACCCACCTTTCAACAGATATTTTTTGGACCCCTAAACGTGAAATAATCGTAATATGAGCAGTAAGATGTATAGACAAAAGAAAGAGTAGATTCTTTTTATTTTGTCTATGTAGGTATTTTCAACTTTAATAATTAACCTATCACGTGTAGGGGTCCAATATATCTCGTAATGGAATACCTCTGGCTACACCCTCCGGGATAAAAGGCGCGAGATTGTATTTTTTTTTAATTAACCAGCCACTTATTAATTAAAACTTTTGCCTGATACACCCAAGGGTAATTTTTGCGACAAAGCCTTCTCTTATAGTAACAATGACAATTACAAAAAAAAAAGTATTTCTTTCATGTTTATGACCATTTTGTGTCGAATGGGTGGGAATGGAATAAAAAGACGGTGTTACTGGCTTCTCATTGTTTAACTCTAATTAGGGTCCTGGTAATAAAGCTTGAGCTTACAAGCAACAATTCTACCGAATGTATCAGGCATTTGTCGTACATGTATCATTTATTACAAGATGTTTCAATAAATATTATAATAAAAACTTACTGTCTTATTGAATTCTATATTTTCATTAAAATTTTCGATTCTATATAGTTATTGTAAATAAAACATACTTAGATATTGGTAGGTAGATAGTAAACACCCCTCCTTTACCATTTGCGAAGTGCCTACCGCACTTCAGTATGAAGTACTTTCAGTCAAGAGGGTCGACTCTGAATCAGTCCCAACAAAATCATAGTCACCCACAAATCCAATTTTCTCTTAAACGAATAAAGTAGTCGTAGAAATATTATTATGAGCTATTTGTCGTGACTAAACGGTTTCGAATTCCTGTTAGGTTTTTATTTAAATGCATGTTTCAATAGGATTTTTAACGTTAAAATGGTGGCCAAACTCAAGACATGCTTCTGAAAAAAAGATCGCTTATTTCTCTGTCCCTATTGCGTCACATATGTAAAGAATGTGTTTGTAGCTGTCACATATTCCGTCACATTGGTTTAAAATGTTAATTTCGCCGGTACATGGTGTGATTCTCTTGGAATTCGACGATTTGTCTGAAAACCATAGACAAAGCATGTGAACCTCCGTGCCACCTATTTTGATCCATCCTTCTGCGAGGAAGCCGTCACAATCAAAATGATATCAGAAATCAGCGTCACAATCACCGTCACATTACTTCTAGGTGGTTTTCGAAAAGAATTAAGAGGTGGTACGGAGGACCACATGCTCACCGTCACAATCACCGTCACATTACTTCTAGGTGGTTTTCGAAAAGAATTAAGAGGTGGCACGGAGAACTACATGCACACGGTAAAATTGCTAAAAACATGTATTTGAATGCGTCCTTAAGGTTCAATTTTGTTATTTTGTCGTTTGTGACGTTGTAAATAAATATGGCGCTTATTTCTGTCCCTTTCCTTTCCAAAGCGGTGGAAAAGAATAGAATTAGGAATTTTAGGTGGTTTACAGAATCGAACACTGAGAATATTTGATTACTACAATAGGTTTTGCATTTGCAGTAACTACGATTATAAATTATGCATTGGGAATATTTGTATACAAAACTTTGAAGCTCAAGCGTCATGTCAGTTAGTGTGAACGCGAGCTGTCATTCGTACTAGACTTATTCCACTTGGAATAACTTTTCGGCTTAAAATTTTCTTCGTTTTGTCCCCTCTATGACCTATTATATCGATTATGATGTTACTTTTAACATGCGTAATTAACTGTAGAAATGGAGGCGTTTATACATATTCAACTGATGAGACCCTAATACGACAACAGTGGATTAGAGCTACCAGGGTACCTAGATGTTCAACGCAAAGTCGGGTCGGGTGGAATCTGCGTAAATATTCCTGTGTTTGTTCTCCACTTTAAACCTATCACAGATGTCTATATCTAGTCGGAGCCTATGTCTATTTCACACCAAGTGGGTTCGGTGACAGTTCACATTTTTCCGTTTTACGCATACAAGTTTCTATTCTAGTAAGAGAAATAGATGGTTCCAAAAATTATAAATATTTTATTATAATGTTATTGCAAAAATACAATAATTGTCGCCTCTAAGATTCTTAATAAAAATGACAGACTATAAATGAAGACAAATAATAAAAAACAACAGATAAAAAAAAATATCCTAAGAAATACGTATTGCGTGGTTGCGTGGAACGGAACATATACTCATGGCGGAAACTAAGGCTTACTGACAAGGGGTTAAGAAATCGAAGAATCGAAGCTTTTTGGCGGGAATCCGAAAAAAGTTGTAATGTTTTTTGTAACATTTTCATTATTATTTATTGTATGCGGTTTGTGTTTTCGTAGTGGTTGCTTCGCGCTTTGGATTTTTTTTGGACTGTTGTTAATGTTTTTGTTGAATTTTTCACTAAGTATTTTTGTTGTGTTAATGTTGTTTGGTTTTGGAAAAATGCCGAAAAGAACAAAAAAGACTGTTTTGAATACTCTGAATACCTATACCTATCCTGTGAAATTTAAACATATTCAATAAAAAGTAATTTTGAAAAATCTTTCTTTCTATAAAGTATAAAATCGATTCCGTTTCCTTTACAAACTTACTCGAAACTTTAGAAAAATCGATTGGATTTCATTAGAACACATCACTTCAATTGTCAACAGTGAACTGTCACCGAACCCACTTGGTGTGAAATAGACTATAGTGATTTTAAGAATCGTAAGTAGCATCTGTGCGTTTCTGTTATTTCACTTACTTTTATCACTCACATTTGTAGAATCAATAAAAGCGCACTGTCTCGACTGCGAAACTGGAATAGATAAATGGAAAGTAAGAGGAAACACACCAACCACAACTGATAAACAACGGCTGTATATTTCGTGACGCTTGCCTTCACGAGAACAAAAAAAAGCCCTCAATCGATGACAGGTCATTGGTCTGTGGACATCGCCATCTATCTTTAGTGAATGAACTAGTTTTTCTTTCTTAAAAAACGCCTCATTCTGATTAAATAATCGGAATTCATTCCGATTTTGAGATCTAATATCGTAACTCAGTATCGGAATTGAAAACCTTCCGATATTACATGCCCTACGACGTACTCTTGTAACTATAACATAATTCTGACTAAATTTATTTATTGTATGTATTTTATGAAATATTATTAAAAGCAGTGATAGCCCTGTGATTAAAAAACCCGTTTATTATTCGTAAAGCTCGGGTTCGATCGAATCCTGGAGGGCATGAATCAAAGTTTTTTATAAACATAGTGTACATATCACTAGCTCGACGGTGAAGGAAAACATCGTGAGAAAACACGCAGGTCCTAGAATTAGGTAATTCTGAAACATTTGTAACAGCACCCCCCTGTCCGGCAATGGGCTCAACACCAAAGAGATTAATTTAAATCTCTTTGCTCAACACCTATCACGTTTAGGGGATCAAAGAATACAGGTGAAACGTGGGTAGGTACCTATTACCAGAAATGAAAATACCTCTGCCTATAGGTAAGTACCTACCCCCGTGGATAAGAGGCGTGAGATTATTTATTTATTTGTCTGATCACATGTCACACTTATAGGTATGTGATCTGGGACATTTCTTATTTTACTTCCCTAGATGTGTAATATACCTACCTAGGTAGGCACTATTCACCAATGGAAAGCTTACTTTTCTGGGAGTAGCATGGGCTATAATTTTCCTACGGGAACGGGACTGAAGCGGGTGAAACGGCGAGGCGCTGCTGGTGTAAAATAAAGGAAAAGAGTAGGTGCATACATTGATATAATTATAATAATAATATTATTTAGTGTTAGGTAAATGTTATATTTGCTTAATTATCTTTTTTTGGTGTGCAAATAAGCGTCTGCGTCCAGACACCGCGGCGGCAGATTGTAATGGATCGGGGAGTGGGACGCCAGCCTCGAGCACATTTCAGTCGGCACTTCGAGCCCTGGATGAGACCCGATGCAGAGCCTGCTGTCGTTCCTTTGCAGCTTACTCGTCCGTGTTTAGGCGGCGGTGAAGGCTCGCACCATGTTCTAACTATGAAATAATAATTAAAAAAAAAAACGGTTAATTCGGAAGACCTTGTTGCGCCTTACGGAATTCGGTATCCAAAATCTCTTTGGTATCAAATAACATGGTTCGGTAAATATGTAATGTGTGTTTGAGTAACGTGTCCGTACTTCTTATCAGCTACACTGCAGATATTCGCAATTACCTAAGTATGTAATACTTAGGTACCTACTTTCACATGCATACATGGGAAAGACAAAAGGATAGGAGTGTGATTGATTTTGTGATTGTGGATGAAAGAATGAGAAAGTGGGTTGTCGACACAAGGGTATACCGGGGAACTAACGTCGAAACGGACCACTTTCTTGTGATCTCACGGATGTGTGGTCTGTTCCGGGGTTGGCGTAACCGACCTAAAGTGGAGACAACAGAACTGAAAAGAATAAGAGTGGAAAGACTGGATGACGAGGAAACAGGAAAAGAGTATTTGAAGAGATTATGTGATAGATTGAGCGATTGTGATAGTCTGGAAGAAAGAGTAAAAGATAAGATTAAGCAAATGAAGAAGAACATGGATGAAAAGAATGAAAGAAAGTTGTCCGACAACTTCCGGGAAAACCAGAAATTGTTCTGGAAGCAAGTTCGAGTGTCCCGGGGAGTGCCGCAAAATACAAAGACGAATATGATTAGAGATGAGAATGGGGACCTAATAATGGAAGAGGATAGAGTGCTGAGCCGATGTAAGCAATATTTCGAGGGATTATTTGAATGTTATGATTGTATTTAATGTGGTGACCAAGCAGATCTTGCAGCTACTGTAGATCTGCTTGAGGAGGAGATAGATGAAAACGAGATTAGTATGCATGACATTGAAAGAGCGATGAAAAATATGAAGAAAGGTGAGGCTGCAGGGTATGACAGAATATGCGTCGAAATACTGAGAGCTGGGAAAGGGCTGGTAGCTTTTTGGTTGTACCTCATTTTCCAGAAATGTTGGGCCAGCGGTGAAGTACCGCAAGATTGGCGAAAAGCCGTAATAGTGCCCCTTTTCAAGAGAAAGGGGTCGCAGCAGGAAGCCAAAAATTACCGAGGAATCAGCCTTCTCAGCATTGTCGGGAAATTGTATGCAAAGGTATTGATCGAAAGAGTGATGAGAGAGACAGATGAGAAAATTTGGGATGTACAAGCGGGATTCAGAAAGGGAATGGGGTGTATGGATCGTCTTGTCCTTAAGGTGCCTTACAGAAAAACACCTCGCCAATCATCAGAAGGTGTTTTGCGCCTTTATAAATCTGGAGAAGGCTTATGACCAGAGATCGGCATTAGTTATGTGTTAATTCCCGAGCGAAGCGAGAGAATTAAGACTGAGTTCTGAGTGCACTGAGGGATTCAAGCGCCCAAGACAAAAACAGTTTTATTTCCGAGATATATACTCTACTTTTTTCACCTCATGCAAGACAATAAAATGCAATTGCATGTTAGTAGATTATTGACAATGCCTATGGCATCTAGTTTAAGCATTTGTCAGAGGGCCCACCGTTTCCTGGAGGGTCAATCATTAGCGCTACTACTAACATGCAACAGGTGCTGCACTGACTAAGGGTAGACTGGAGTCAAGGCACTTTTATCACTCGACATTTTCGATATTCTTCTTGAACTGTTAAAGCTATAAAATGGATACAGCAACTTGTTTCTGCTGGCGTGGCCTACTTAATTTAACAAATGAAGATCGTGCGAATCTAGTAGGCCGCGGCTTCGGTTTTCGAAAATCGAGTTGGCCACGACCGCTAATTACCTCGCCGCAGGCGGGTGCAACACATTTTGCTTAACGAAGTTAGACTAGCAATAAGGATTATGAAAAGTGAAAATTACGTAATTGACCGGCGGGTTATAATGAAATTCCATACAACATTATAACCCGGCTTACTTTCGGTGAGGTTTATATGATATATAATCCGGCTTTGTCGAGCATGTGGTGTGAAAATGTCATTTTCATCTCTCCTGGCGAAAAGTGGGAAATTTCGGCCCGCTGCGCTAAAAAAAAGTTGCAGTCCGCCTTTGTCGAAAAGAAAAAAAAAGAATGCACACCTCGGAAAGTAAATAAGAATTGTCTCAGATCATATGGAATTGCCGACCGAAGCGAAGCCGAGGTTTACAAACATGTGATCTGAGGCTTTTACTTTCCCTAGGTGTGTAATATACTATTTCACTCATCCCGAGTCTTCCCACTCGCCTTACGAGTTGTGGCAAGATATCTCGGGACTCGTGTTAATTTATTTATTTATTTACATTGACTTTTACATTTAATGACATATTTTCCGCACTTTCATGAAAATGTATTTAGGTACTACTTATATCTTTGTATTATTTTTCACTGACCTCTGCAAACAGGTAGAGTCCCTGCCCATTTACGGTCTTCTCCACATATTAATGAAGACGCCCCATGTAATTCGTACCTTGGATCTTTACATGTAAAGTTACAAGGTTTCAAAAGATCTCCACAATGTGCTAGTATTTTTTTCGGTGTTGGACATTCCTGAGTAATAACATGGATTTGAAACTTGCAAAGATGAAGACTCTGAAAAATAAATGTTTTAGGTAACGTCTTTTAGCAATGTTTAAAATGACACAAGAAATCGAACTAATTCTCGTATTGAGATTACTTACTCTATTTCTGTATAAGATCCGTCCGACAATAACATGAGAGCCTTTATCTAGAAATGAACCGAACTTCGGCCCGTACATGTGATCAAAATAAACATCCTTTGGAACTGGTTGACCTGAGCATGTGTACAGCTGCGGTTTTTGTAGCAGAACCCGGTTCTTTCCAGCTTTGGCAACTAGAGTTCTTTCACGGGGACATCTTACGCAGGGGTTAAATCCTAAAATCATTATCAAATTAGTCTTATTGTAATTATTAAATAAAAAATAAAAACTGCTTAGTAAACCATCAATAGAAACATTGTAATTGAACACAGCATTCAATAGGTATCTTCTAAAACAAATAATACACATTTTTGTACCGTCTGTCAAATGATTTTGTTCCCTGCTCTTTAGACGAATAGGCACAGGTCTCCGAACATTTTCGTTAGCCAACACAACATCATTTCCTGGATAAATCATTGACACTTCCCGAGCATGTTGCCCGCGATTTTCTTTAATATATGTTTCAGACTGATAAAAGAGACTTGGGTCTTCCCGGGGTCGGTGGATTTTGATCGATGTATCATTTGTATTGAACGTTGTGACGTAATGGAGCGACTCAGGGTGCCAGCTGCTATGATCGTTATAATCATTTGTCCTCAATTGATAAGGTCTCAGTACGGAACGCCTTTCATGAGAGTTAGAATGCTTATTAAAGCCAGATAAACCTTGCGGTAGCAGTCGAATTCTGAAAGAAAATGGAGTGTTGCTGTACGTATCCATCTCCACCACTTTGGCTAGTGTAAACATTTATGTATAGTTTGAAACAAAACGCTTCTGAAATATGGAGGCTCATGTTGGTTATTGAATTATGCGATATTATGACGCAGGAACTGCTATTTTGGTAGATCCATTGAGATTGCAGTGCAATGTTTCCATTTATACCTAAGCTTATCAGATTTCAGAATACTTGTGGAGAAAACGGTGTAACCAATGTACATAATTAGAATATACCTTACCTACACATAAGAATCAATATTAAGCACTAAAATTGTAATTGTATAAAAAATTACGTAAAGAGAGTGTATTTGAATGACCTTCTAATATGTTATTTAGAGAAATTATGACTGTCAGCAGCTTAGCACAATGGTAGAGAATGATGTAGTCGCAATAATCTATACATACATATAATAAAACTCTAACGGGGCCGTGTCTGTACATTAAATATTTTTTGAAAATTTTAACGGTAGTGTATATAGTTATCGATATAGATACCGAAACACCAATTTTTGGAATTTTTGTCTGTCTGTCTGTCTGTCTGGTTGTGCACGCATCATTCAAAAACTACTGGACGGATTTTGATGAAATTTGGTATGGAGATAACTGAGTACCCGGGTCAACATCTAGGGTACTTTTTATTCCAGGAAAATATCTCATTCCCACGGGAAAATAGAAAAACTGGTTAAAAAGAGAAATACGTACTACTCCGAAACGATAACACCTAGAAACTTGAAAAATGGTATGAAGGTGTCTGATATGTCATAGAAAATTGGTATAAATGGATTTTTGGAAATTCCCACGGGAACGGGAATAAACTAAATCCAAGCGGGAAAACGCCGGTAGGCACCCGATATTTGAAATATGGTATGTAGGTGTTTTAAATATGTCGTAGGCAATATGAAGGGATTTTCGGAAATTCCCACGGGAACGGGCATAAACGGAATCCGCGCGGGCAACGCCGCTGGGCATCCGCTAGTATTAAATAAGACAAGAGGTGTAGTCGTGTTTCAACGCGTGCCAAAAAATATGCGCGTCACCCACTCACTTACCTATAGATATCTATATCCGACTGTCGGGTTTCAATACATCCTGTAAAATTATAATCATTTAAATCACCTTGCACCTTAAAATGTTTTAGTTTCTAATATCTTAAAAATAATACTTAAACTTGTCTAAGTAATATGTACCTACGTAGGTATATCTATACATATAGGTAATAAAACTAACGGGGCCGTGTCTGTACATTAAATATTTTTTGAAAATTTTAACGGTAGTGTATATAGTTATCGATATAGATACCGAAACACCAATTTTTGGAATTTTTGTCTGTCTGTCTGTCTGGTTGTGCACGCATCACTCAAAAACTACTGGACGGATTTTGATGAAATTTGGTATGGAGATAATTGAGTACCCGGGTCAACATCTACGGTACTTTTTATTCCAGGAAAATATCTCATTCCCACGGGAAAATAGAAAAACTGGTTAAAAAGAGAAATACGTACTACTCCGAAACGATAACACCTAGAAACTTGAAAAATGGTATGAAGGTGTCTGATATGTCATAGAAAATTGGTATGAGTGGATTTTTGGAAATTCCCACAGGAACGGGAATAAACTAAATCCAAGCGGGAAAACGCCGGTGGGCACCCGATATTTGAAATATGGTATGTAGGTGTTTTAAATATGTCGTAGGCAACCAATATGAAGTGATTTTCGGAAATTCCCACGGGAACGGGCATAAACGGAATCCGCGCGGGCAACGCCGCTGGGCATCCGCTAGTAATTATAATATGATTAAAAGAATCAATGATATGTCATTCTTATTCATTTATTGAATCCCAATTAAATTATCGGACGAGAAAGTGGAGAACATTGGGGGAGGCCCTTGCTCGTAGGCACACAGATAGTTAAGTTTCTGTTTAACGTAGATTAATATGCAAGCATGTTATGTATATTCTGTTATTTAAGGGATAGAGCCTTAATCAGAAATAATATATAAATTTTAAAAATTAAATTCTCTACTACCGCTTTGGAATGTGTTAGAGGCGGCACTGGAAACTCTACAAAAAACCCAGAACATAATAATTATTATGTTACATGTCATATCACAGACCGTGTAACTGGCCATATTATGGTACCTATTATTTACAGTCAGTATAGAAATTAAATTGTCAGTATTCACTTCATTACTTTTCTGTTAAATATACATAGCTAATGAACTAAGGAAACGGCCAAGACTACTATACTATTTTGTCTTGGATGTCTCTCTGAAGCTAGGGCTTGTAGAGTAAGAACGTTTAGATTTAGAAACTTGGCACTAGACGAGATCTGAAAACTTTTTGACAGTACGAGCCATATGATCTCAGCTTGTCAACATTATACATGGAAATGTTTTTGGTGGGGTACTTAATTCATAAAAGATTGCCCCAAACACAGACCATTAATCTAGCGGGATCCCAAAGCACATCTAAAAATGTTTTTAATTTACATTTTACAATGAAGAAAAAAAAATCTCAAGCCTTTTATTCCCGAGGGGGTAGGCAGAGGTATTCCATTACTGTATATACCCACTTTTCACGAGTTATACATATTGGACCCATAAACGTAGGTGGTGAGCCCATCGCCGGACCGGGTCTATTTAGGTACACATGTCTCAGAATTAATTTTGGGACCTGCGGGTTTACTCACGATGTTTTCCTTCACCATCGAGCTAGTGATAAATATGTAGGTAAGTTTTTGAACAATGAAGAAAATTTTCAAATAATCAACATTTTAAACAAAAATGCAAACCAACTTCAACGAATAACACGAAAAATAATATGAAGTATTTCTATATTTAACATCCATTACCTACCTACTGTTACTAAACCAATCAACTGGCCTATTGGCAAAGTATATATGTATTAGGACCTATGAAATTGTCGCTTTGTATAAAAATTTTAAAAATATTTGTGATTTTTTAATTATTGCTAATCAAATTACTGGCCCAAATTATCTATAAGTACAATTTTTCCATTTTGATGGCAGTTTGTTTATCCCTTTACTGTAGAAGTCTGCCGGACGGGAGGCGATGAAGTCGGCGAAAGCGTTTTGAACTGCCTCTCGGGTGTTAAATTTTTTCCCACTTAAAGAATTGTCTAAATTTTAAAAAAAGTAGTAATCTGTTGGAGCAAGGTCCGGTGAGTACGGTGGGTGAAGGAGAACTTCCAATTGTAACTCTTGTAGCTTTGCGATGGTTTATCGTGAAGGGTGAGCTCGCGCGTTGTCGTGGAGAAACAATAGGGAAGAGCGATTGACTAGTCTTGGTTGTTGAATTGCGAGCTTCTCCATCATTAGGTAAGAAGCTGTGATGTAAAAGTCCAGCACTGGTCCACCAGACAGTCACCATCATCTCCTTATGAGTAATCTTATTCTTAACACACTGATTAGGTGCTGTACCCGGGTCCACCCACTGAGACGAACGCTTACGGTTGTCGTACAGGATCCACTTTTCATCGCAGGTAACAATTCGATTTAAAATTCCCTCGTTTCTATGCCGATTCAGTAGTGCTATGCATGCTTCGACGCGTAAGTCTCGATGTTGGTCGATTAGTTCTTGTGGCATCCACTTATCTAGCTTTTTTATCTTTCCGATTCGACGCAAGCGCTTCAATGTTGTTTTGACACTTACTCCGAACCCCGTAGCAAGCTCAGCCGTAGATTGAGTTGGATCCGCTTCCACTATCGCCTTCAATTCATCGTTGTCGACAATGGTTAGATACTGGCCGACCGCGGCTCGTTCTTCGACTCAAAATTTCCAGATTTAAAACGATTGAACCAATAATGGACCGTGTTTATGCAAGCAGTGTGAGGCCCGTACACGTCGTTAATGTTTCGTGTTGTTTGCGCAAAGGTTTTTCCACGTAGGAACTCATTTCGAAAATTGTACGAATTTTCCGTTTATCCATGGTGCAAAAAATTTACCAAAATTTTACAAAAAAAATAACACTATCTAAAAAGAAATGACTGAATTTGAAATCAGAATAACACAGCTTTCGAATAAAATTTATTTGAATTCCGAATTGCGCGCCAATCCACAGTTAAATTAATCTGAAAATGCTGGGTAAAAAAATTCTCCAATTTCATAGGTAAGGCAAAGACCTATTATAAGTTACTCTATGATAGGTAAAAAATATTTATATGGATTTTAAATCGATATTACAAACTTAACAATATAGATCTGCAGATGCATTCAAATAGCATTAATTTGCATTACATTAGATACGATATGATTATGTAACATTCATTATTACGACTAAAGTAAGTATAAATGATATCATAGCTTAAAATAAAGTTATGACTTTAAAGTGCCAACGGTTACCAATTTGTTTTGCTTTTATACGTTTTTGTCATGGTTTTTATAGGTGTGGTGAGTGGGAGGATTTATTGAGTATTTATTTATTACTCATTATTGAGTATTTTCCACTTAATTTTTTATATTTGAATGCAAATTAATTTAACTTTTTTGGTGTGTAGATAAGCTACAAAAATATAGTTTCAGTCTGTGTTGTAGAGCCGTAATCAAATGAAAACTAATAAAATAAAACAAACATAATCGACTGTTTTAGTTTAAAGTACTTTCGGATAATCCATGTCCACGCAAGAAGCGCGTGATGCAAAAATACGTGATGCAGCTTCAAAAATACCTCCGAAGTGCGGAGAGTAAGCCGGACTAAATTTAAAATTAATGCCCTCGGAACAGGCGAAATCATTGACAGTTTCACGACTGGAGCGCAAAACCTTACTCAGTTCATTGTTGGCCCCAACGAAATTAGTCCCATTATCACAATATATAGGATAGGGTTTACCCCGTCACGAGCGCACACGCACATTAGATTTATTTAAATTAATATAGTCTTCTATAATTTATCATCGTATTTTATTCCGTCAACATCATCATCATCGTTGACATTTGGCGACCGTGACAGGACCAAATGTCAACGATGATGATGATGTTGACGGAATAAAATACGATGATAAATTATAGAAGACTATATTAATTAAAATAAATCTAATGTGCGTGTGCGCTCGTGACGGCTAGTTCGTTAGCTCTGGTTGCACCGGCGGCGGTCCGCCCTCTTCCCTCTCACAGCACCCCTCGACCGATTGCATCACGCGCTTCTTGCGTGGACAATCCATCACGGCTATCATGCGAGTTTCTACCTGGAATTCACATTGATATCATAGATCGAACAATAAAATACAACAAATTAACATAATTATAGAGCAGTGATAGCACGGACGGTTAAAGAGCCGGCCGAAAATCAGTGAGGCTCGGGTTCGAATCCTGGCATGTATCAATGAGTTTTTCAAAAACTTACGTACATATTTATCACTAGCTCGACGGTGAAGGAAAACATCGTGAGGAAACCCGCAGATCTCAGAATTAATTCTGAGACATGTGTAAACAGACCCGGTCCGGCGATGGGCTCACCACCTAACGGCGTGGTAGGGAAGAGTGGAAAAATAAATCCACTTGTCCCTACCAGGAGGGACAGCTGGTAGGGACTAGTGGAAGAGCCCATTTATCTCGTGAAATGTGGGTAGGTATATCCAGTAATGGAATACCTCTGCCTACCCCCTCGGGGATAAAAAAGGCGTGAGATTATATTATATATTATATAACATATTTACATATTTACTTACTTATAGCTGTGAAGACTAAAAATGAAGAGAAAACGAGCATCTTGTGAAGAACATTCGTTATTTTAATGTACAATTATAATTTTTTTCTGAGAAAGGATATGTATATTTTAATTTTACGTATTAGCACAAAACTGTATTCTATTTATGTATTTCTTTCATCTGCCGACTGGCGGAGTCGTGCAACTGATCGCGAAAAGCGCGCGAAAATTACTACGTAGCTGCTGTCGGAAGATATTATTCATTATGTATGTACAGTCGAGTACGTACGTGGGAGGAAACAAGTAGCCAGAATAATATCATCCACGGTTACAATAACAGGTTAAAGAATGTCAAGTGTACATATTTTATGATCTACGCGGGCAAGAGAGAGAATATAAAAACTCACTGGCAAGTGGCAGGTTAGTAGATGTCTAATCTAGATCATACCTAATTATGGCCAAATTAAAATAATAGTGTTGTGGCTGTGCTCTTCGCAGAGAACTAATTTTGGCTATCTAGGCGACGATATCTCATTGTTATCAAAACATGACTAGATGCATTGAGAGCATTACTCATTTTTTGTCTGGGTCGCCACAGATTTAAGAATAGAGCTGATCAAACATTCAAACAAAAACAACGAACAAGGCCAAAGCGATTTTCTTTTATTAAAAATAAGTGACATTCCAAAAACATTTTTTACATCACTGTTTGTTACCACTACACTAGCTTGTTGCAAGTATGGTAACAGCACGGGTGGTACGGCGGGTTGGGGCAGGTGAAGGCCTGACAGGGCGGCACACACGGAGAGCACTCGCCTGGATACCAGACGGTCCGTGCGTACTTTCCGCTGGGTCTTGAGCACGCGCCGTGGTTGAAGCAGTGCGCTTTGCACGGGTAATCGTAGCAGCAAGGTCTGGGTATAAAATAATTCGCTCAGGCGCCAGAGGTCTACTTCTCAAATAGCCCATTTCGCATTTTGACTACTTCTCATAAGTGACTACTTCGCTATCGGCCCACTTAGCAAACAGCCTATTTCGCATTCTGTCTTATTCTCGAACTACCTATTTCGCAAACTGTCTACTTTTTCTGTAACGTCATTTTTCGGACAGTTAGTATCAAAATGGATTTAAGTAAAATTATATAGGTACTCATTATCGCTATAGTAAGCAATTACTGGCCACTTCATTATTTTGAAATATGACATATAGAAATACCTTTGCATATCAATGTCACGTACAATTATCAGTTTATATATATAAACGATATTGTTCAATGGATTCCTCAATTCAGTTCACTAAAAACCAAGCCGGTAGACTTTCATTGCTACATGAAGGCTACCGGTATAACTATGAAAAGACTAATAAGTCGGGCAGTACATTATGGCGCTGCGCGAATCGTAGTTGCTGTAGCACTACGATTACACTAGATCTAACAGAAACACAAATCCTCAGATCAACGGACAAGAAACCGCATACGTGTGCTTCCGATCAGAACAGAAATAGAATTCTATTGGCTATTCAAAAAACTAAAAACGATGTCTGTGTGAATTTTGAACCGATACAAAAAATTTACGAAATGAATATAGAAAATTTAGAAACTGATTGTTGTGTTCCACCATTTGCGTCTGTAAAATACACTTTATACCGAGCGAAAAAAAAATTCCTCAATAGCCAGCGGTTATCATTTACAAACATACAGGAAGTCTACGTTCCTAGCGGTTTGGCGGAGAAATTTCTGATTTGTGAAGATGGAGATGAGGAAAAAATGTTTATTTTTGCAACTCCACTTGCGACTAAAATCATAAAAGGAAAACCTGGCAGATATTATGGTGATGGCACATTCCGTTGTGTACCGTCACCGTTTTATCAATTGTATTCTATCCATTTGGATTTGGGTTCTACCACTGTAAGCGTAAATGTGAAACCAGTGATATACGCGTTACTACCCAATAAAAGTGAAACAACATACACACGCCTATTTGCAATTCTTAGAGAAAAGTTTAATGTTCAAATCAGATACTTTAAATGTGATTATGAAGCTGACAACGTACAACGAATGTGCTAGAGGGTTGGCATAGGCGCTTCAACTCTAGGATCAAAAAAAACCCACATTCTTTTTGTTTCTTCATAAGCTACGTAAAGAGGGGAAACATTTTGACTTCGAAATTGCAAGAATATTGTCACACCCAAAAAAAATTAACCGCAAGAACTGCGATATACACTTCGACCGAAAATTAAAGAAAGCGTTGCAGGAACTAGAAGATAACAAAATAACAATTACACAGTATTTCCAAAAGGTAGTCTACATGCGGTTGAAGTTTTAATTTGTTTTAGATTTTCAGAACATTTTTGATTTTTGTTTAAAATAATTAGCGAAACTCTGTGGGACTAAAGAGGCATAAATGTTTAAGTTTAAGTTAGGGATTAGACTTCTGACGACATTAAAATAGCTTATTGTTAACAAAATTAATATTATATTAATTATTATATTACTTACATAACTTACTTATACACTTTCTACTAATATTATATGGAGAAACGGAGGTGGAATGCTCCTCCATCGTGAAAAGGGAAGATCTTCAGCCAGGCGAGGTGATCGTGCCTGGGGACCGTGGTCCAACGGTTGAAGTTGGACAGTTGTATTTATACAAACTCATTAGAAAACTCCGATTGCGCGGTTTAGAACTCGGCCGTCTATTGGCGCGTTCTATGTAACTCGGCCTTCTATTGGCGCGTTCTATGTAGTGTCGCTACAATTATATGGATGTTTGTTGCTCTTTCACGCAAAAACTACTAAACGGATTTTGATCTGGGGGCACGGCAGTGCCCCCGCCAAGTCGAGCAACAAGCGGCACGGCCGTACCATCCTTTTCTCGAAGCCATTCACGCCATTTTTTAAACTATACAGTGATATAGCTTAGCCATCAGAGTAACACATAACATTTTTAAAAGACAATGAACTTGTGACTCCATCTGTACTTCAGTCGTTGTTTGACAAGTAGACAGTTTGCGAAATAGGTAGTTCGAGAATAAGACAGAATGCGAAATAGGCTGTTTGCTAAGTGGGCTGATAGCGAAGTAGTCACTTATGAGAAGTAGTCAAAATGCGAAATGGGCTATTTGAGAAGTAGACCTCTGGCGCCTGAGCGAAATAATTAACTAGTAGGTATTTTTTATTCATATATAAAGAAAGATGTATCCATGTGTAGAAAGGTGATCTCACATTATAGCAAACTTGCTATAATGTACCTGCATGTTTGGAATAAGTAAGACGTTGATTAGACATTTGCTATTCATATTATACGAGTATATCTCAAAATATTCTTTAGTAATGAAGCATACAGAGAAATATTTGTTTTTATTAAAACAAAAATTAAACCATACATGGTTTCTCCAACTTTGCATTACCTATTGTAATTTTTGTACTTTGTTCACGGTACAATATGGTATCAAATTTTTATATAATAAATATAGGTATATTTAGTCAGTTATTAAGACCCACACTAGGCAGAACCTATACTAAGAGTGCTTGCGTTACTAAACAACTAGACATACATACACATACACCGAAACACTATTTATACCTACATAGGTATAATATATTTCTATTAACAGCATTTATTTGCGACTTTGGATACCGATCTTTATTCAAAACCACGTCGATCGATTACGTTGCTGTGTGAAAGAAAGGCATACAACAAAATCTAGGTAGGTATAGGTTTTGTTACTGGAGCTAGGTATTCAATTACGTAAGCAATAAAGAACGTACGGTTCACAGGGAACATTAGAAGGGCCGCCACAATAGCAGGCGCACTCCCTTTGGAAGGGCTGAGGTCGTGGTTGTCCGTATCGAGGTCTCTTGTGGTATATGCTGTACTCTCCCTTCACGCATCCGTACCTCGGGCATGGGCGGCAGCATTCATAACCACGGGGAAACACTGACATGTTTAAGAAGCGTTACTTTCATTCAATTTATTTTTTTATTTGGCTTTTGGGTTTCTCAGAAAGAACAGCACCTGAAAGAGTAAGTCCTTTCCTGAATCTTTAAGCTTGTAAGGATGGTATGTCACTGATGAAATTTCTTTGTACAATTTTGTATTTAACATAAATTTACACTTTATATGTAATAAAGTCATTAAATCCGGCTTGTTGGCGGGATCCGAAAAAGGACGTCATATTTTTTGTAAAATTTTCATTTTGCGGAATCATTCGGGTTTTGACTCATAATAGTGATAGTCTATTATGTGGCAAGTTTCCGTAAAAGTGAGCGGTGAATGGGAAATTCGATAAAATGCGTGGGATTTACATTTTTGGATTGTCTCAAGAAGTCACAATGAAGTATTTAGTAAACTATCATTTTACTGTAGATGACCTCAAAAGGGATAAAGACAGTGTTGAAGATACTGTATCTTTGCGCATGGACTCTAAAGCAGTGCCATATTTAACTAAAAAAACTTATTAGATTCAATCGTGTACAAAGTTGCCCGTGGCATACCACCCTAATGTAAAAATAAATAACTACATAAAAAAATATTGGTAGGTACTTACATATGCACTGATACGTTTTTATATTTTCCTATCAACTATTTTCCAATTTTTATGTTTTCCTTATTTTATATTATTTATAAAATTTAGATTTTTTTCCCCTAAAAATTTTCTTACATTACAAACTTTTTATTTGACAGATTTTTACTTTTTAGAATAAATATATTTGAACTTCTGTTTGTTTGACAGATTTGTGTTGTGATTATTGTTATCTAGCCCTTTACCAAAGCCTTTACCCAAAGAGGTTGGAAGAAAATCACTCTTAGGAGAGAGAAACTTTTTCTTTAAACGTCTTTGCTTTTACCACTTTGCTTTACCATTCGGGCCTGTTGTTTTAAAACTCAAAGATTTGGGCTGGTTCAGTACTTTGAAGTCTTTTTGGAGTCTATACTAAAACGACAAGTTTGAACATAAGTAATCTATATAGGTATATATATAAATCAATGCCACTTTTCGTTGTTATTTTATAACTCAAGAACGGGCTCACCTATCCAAACCAAATTTTTAGGCTTTATTTGGACTATTTAGCAGATAGTTTATGTGAAGTTTGCTTAAAATCTGTCGAGTGGTTCTTTATTTATACGTTGCGAAGCACGTACTGGGCCGCTAGTTAACTAACTATATTATAGTTGATGAAAACTAAAATAATAATAATAATAATTTATTTATTTTCTCCACAATTTTGTAAGGCTTTCGGATACATTCCTTATTAAGGTAGTAGGAGACTGGAGCCTGAGCTAAAGGGTCTTTCAACAAGGACGGGTCGATGTTAAAATTGAATAAAACAAGATGTGTGTGAGATATTAACGAAATTTATTTTTTATTTGAAAGGCCCATTTATGCCATTATGGATGGAATATGACATCGTTCAAATGTCCGCCGTGGCTTCGTATGGTGGCACGAATCCAAGAGGTCCAATTTTTAATGACTCGCTGCTGCATAGATCCGGCTAAATCTGAGCGATGGCAAAGGCAAAGATAAACAATTTATTTTGGCTTAAATTGAACAATATGGACGTGAACGACATGTGGTTCCAGCGAGATGGCGCTACTTGCCACACAGCGAACGACACAATCGACATTCTGCATGAACGGTTTGAGGATAGGGTTATCTCTCGCAGAGGTGACGTGAATTGGCCACCAAGATCGTGTGATTTGACTCCGCTAGACTTTTTCTTGTGGGGTTTTCTGAAGTCGCAGGTCTATGCCAATAAACCACATTCGACTGTTGCCCTGAAAGCCAACATAACGCAGGCCATCGCTCAGATTCAGCCGGATCTATGCAGCAGCGAGTCATTAAAAATTGGACCTCTCGGATTCGTGCCACCATACGAAGCCACGGCGGACATTTGAACGATCGCGATGTCATATTCCATCCATAATGGCATAAATGGGCCTTTCAAATAAAAAATAAATTTCGTTAATATCTCGCACACATCTTGTTTTATTCAATTTTAACATCGACCCGTCCTTGTTGAAAGGCCCGTTAGGTTCAAGACCTGTGTTACAGGTCTTCAGGACCCACCCCAAGACGACAATTAAGTAGGTACTAATTATAACTACAAAGTTACATTGCGTATGAAATATAATATGTGTATACTGGATGATTTTTTTTACCGTCTGGAAAAAAATATGACGTATAAGGTATCTAGAGCCGAAGTTATACACGAGATTAATTGTTAAATATAGTCATGTTTAGTGCAATTTACAAAATCTAGAAAACTACGCACAGTACTACGCGCAGCTGGCGGTTGTAGGTAGATTGCGCATAAATGGAAGCTACGAGCCTGTTTCTTTTTAAAATACTGTTTCAAATATCTCAGTGTGTATTATTGACTACAATTGAGTAATGTATATTAGTTTAAGCAAAAAAAAAATTTTTTGAGAAAAAAAAATTTTTTTTAAATAACATTGCCAAATGAATTTATTACACTTACCTATCACACCACATTTTTTTCAAAAAGTCACCTTGTATATATATATATAGATATATATATATAGCTACATATAGGTATATGTAGGTACATTGACAATTATTGTTGCCCAGCTGCCCTCACATATTTCTGTGTATCGGAAGACAGTTCGTAATAAACCGTCCTACTGTATACCTGCGTTTTCCTTTGCGGCCTCCGAGTGAACCTAACAATTAGGACCTAGACTGCCGTCTAGACAAGTACATTACATTGGCGACGATTGGACTTACGTGTGTGTGTGTTGAACCTTTCTCAGTGCATTAAAATGTCTATAGGCAAATTGAGTGAATTCAATGTCAAGGGCGGAATGTGGTCGTCATACGTTGACCGTTTGAATATGTACTTCAAGGTCAACAAGGTTGAAGAAGAAATGAAATTGCCTATTTTAATCGCTTCTATGGGGGATGAAGCATATGAGTTGCTGGAAAATCTCGCGAGCCCAGAAAAGCCAGATACCTTAACCTTTAATAAGGTAAATGAGTTAATGCGAGCCCATGTACAACCTACACCCTCAGCGCTAGCAGAACGGTATCGTTATAGGCAAAGGAGACAAAATATTGGAGAAAGTATAGCAGCTTATGTGGCGGAATTAAAGAGGCTATCGAAACATTGCAAGTTCAGCGCTAATTTAAACGAAAATTTGCGCGATCAATTTGTGTTTGGCCTACGGAGTGATGTTATTCGCCAGCGGTTGTTTGCTGAGAAGGACACGGTGACCTTTGCGGATGCGTTGAAACTTGCATTGTCATTAGAAGCAGCGGAAAGGGACGCAGCGATAGTGGAGGAGACGCGAACGGCAACAAGTTCGAGTGAATCGGGTGCAGTACACGCTATTACGTCATCGACGCGCGGGAAAGTGCCTACTAAGCGGCCATGGAGCGGGCCTAGTAATGGCGGGGCAGGTTCGGCGGTAGCGGCCGAACCGAATATATCGCAGCGGAACAATGCGTGTGGTGCGTGCGGAGGGCAGAATCATAATTACGGAAATTGTCGATTCCGTAGTTATGTTTGCAGTAAGTGTCAGCGGATGGGGCATTTGCGGCGAGTGTGTCCAGAGCGGGACACGCCATCTACACCGTGGGAATTGCCACGACGTGGAGCGGCACAGAACGGGTTAAATTTCGGTGAAGCTCATCGCAACTTAAGCGAGGAGGGCGACGGTGAAATCGATGAGGACTTACACCAATTATGTCTAAATAATTATAAATCTGTAAGTGTGCCAATTCTTATAGATAAAACTATAACTAAAATGGAAGTAGATACTGGTACAGCCATATCTTGTGTAAGTAAAGAGACATATGAAAATTATTTTTCTCATTTGGTTATAGAAAGTGATAATACAGTACTTAAATTTTACGATGGAACAAAAATTAAACCAATGGTAATAATTAAGCCAACAGTGTGTTATAACGGGATACAAAAGCAGTTGGAACTATTTATTATTAATGGTGGTACAACATCTTTGTTGGGAAGGCAGTGGTTAGCAGAGCTACAAATAGAAATACCCAATTTTAATTGTAATTTTGTATCAAGCAAATATGGTGAACAGTTATGTGATGAGGTCTCTAAATTAATTTCCAGGTATAAGGACCTATTCAGTGGAGGTCTGGGGCGATACACGGGTGGCAGGGCCACGTTGCGCGTGCGGGAGGGGGCGGCGCCGGTGTTCCACCGCGCGCGACCTCTGCCCTACGGCCTACGCCCTGCGCGAGCGCGTCGACGCCGAGCTCGACGCCATGCTCCACGCCGGCGTCATCGAGCCCGTCGACTGCTCCGACTGGGCATCTCCACTGGTACCTGTTAATAAATCTGACGGTACGCTCAGGATCTGTGCGGACTACAAAGCTACATTAAACCCGTCTTTGCTGGTCGACCGCTATCCACTTCCAAAAATTGAAGACGTATTGGTTAATTTGAATGGGAATTTATTTTTTAGTAAGATAGATCTATCTCAAGCGTATAACCAAATCGAGTTAGATGACTCTAAAAAGTACACAGTTATAAACACGCATAGGGGATTATTTCAATATAATAGATTAGTCTATGGATTATCTTCTAGTGTGGGTATATTTCAACGCATCATGATTAGTTTATTAAGTGGGATACCTAATGTTCAAGTATTCTTAGACGATGTTATAATCGGTGGTAAAACTAAAACTGAGCATTTACAAGCCTTGGAAACAGTTTTTAAACGTTTGATAAATAATGGATTAAAATTAAAGAAAAGTAAATGTGTGTTTCTGGCACAAGAGGTAACTTATCTGGGTTACGTAGTATCGAGGGACGGAATAAAGGCGGATAAATCAAAGATCGAACCGATTTTAAAAATGGAACCACCAACCAATGTTTCTGAATTAAGATCGTTTCTAGGTATGGTTAATTTCTTCGGAAGATTCGTTAAGAATCTAAGTTCCACAATGTTTCCTCTATATAGACTATTGCAAAAAGGAGTTGAGTGGAACTGGGATTCAGAGTGTGAGCGGAGTTTCACGGAGGTGAAACAGCTGTTAATTAGCGCTAGGGTACTGGCCCATTATGATCCGAGTAAGCCATTGATAGTGACCTGCGACGCGAGCGCGCGGGGGGTGGGCGCTGTGCTGACTCAGCCCGGGTCGAGCGGCGAGCGGCCAGTCGCGTACGCTTCTCGTACATTGAATAGTGCGGAAAAGAATTATTCTCAGATTCACCGGGAAGCACTGGCTATAATTTTTTGTATTAAAAAATTTCATCAATACCTATATGGTAGACAGTTTACATTGCGTACGGATCATAAACCGTTAGTTTCAATTTTCGGACCTAACACAGGCATCCCAAGTATGACGGCAAGCCGAATGCAACGTTGGGCAATTATCTTGTCTGCCTATAGTTATGATATAGAATATGTCAGTACTAACGATAACTGCGCGGATAGTTTATCAAGATTACCCCCCAAATCGGTAAATAATAGTGAGGTAATTCCAGAGCAAACGTATTTACATTTCGCCCAAGACGCTTTATTGTTAGACTACAATCAAATAAAAAAGGAGACTAGTAAGGATAATATTCTGAGTAGGGTACTGAGTTATATACGGGATGGTTGGCCCGCTCAGTGTGATATCGCGGGTTTGAAACCTTACTTTAATAGGAAATCAGAACTATATGAAGAGTTGGGATGCGTCATGTGGGGTCACAGAGTGGTCGTACCGGGGAGCTGCCAGGATAAGGTCCTCCAGGTGTTACACGAGCCGCACATGGGCATAGTAAAGTCCAAGTCGATAGCTCGTAGTTATGTGTGGTGGGCCGGCATAGACGAGGCCGTCGAGGCGGTGTGCCGCGCGAGCACAGTGTGCGCCGCGCACGCGCACGCGCCGCCACACCAGGCGCCGCGGCCCTGGGCATGGCCGGCCCGGCCCTGGACCAGAGTGCATTTGGACTTTATGGGGCCTAATTACGGCAAATTATATTTAGTAGTGGTAGACGCCATGTCCAAGTGGATGGAGGTATTCCAAGTTCCAAGCACGGCCGGAAATTATACTATTAGGAGATTAAGCGAATTGTGGGCCAGGTGGGGGATACCTAAGCAGATAGTCAGCGATAACGGGCCGCCCTTCACGAGTAGGGAGTTTGAGGATTTTGTTAAGGCTGATGGAATCGAACATGTTTTTACGGCGCCCTACCATTCTCCTCGAATGGGGCGGTTGAGAACGCGGTTAAAACTTTAAAAATAGTAATAAAAAAAGCTGTCTCAGAAGATACATGCGTCCAAGAATCGTTAAACAAATTTTTAATACACTACAGAAATACAGAACATTGCTCCACTGGAGAAAGTCCAGCGATGTTGCTAATGGGTTGGCGATTACGTACACGTTTAGACTTGTTAAAACCAGATCGGGAATCGAAGGTTCAACAAAGTCAACGCCGACAAGTGGAAGCAGCAGGGGGAGCGAATAGGAAATTTGTAGTTGGTGAGGATGTATGGTATCGTTAGTTTTTAAAGGGAGAAAACTGGAAAACCGGTAGGGTATCGCAAGCAATAGGTAGTGCGGATTATAACATAGTAGATGGAAGCGGTGGCGTCGTTCATAGACATGTCGATCAGTTAAGACGTAGGTCTAGGAATTCTTTGGCATGTCCGACAAATATCAAGGACACTAATCCTTCTCCGAGCGGAGAAGTTTCCGGTTCACCATCAGGAACTGGAGAACAGTCGGAGCGGGTGATGGGCAGCACTTCACCGATGGCGCTGGCGTCGGCGCCGGTATCGCCGCTGAGCGAATCAGCTGAGGGGGAGGCAGGAAATAATGACTGTTTTGTAACTCCTGCAAAAGAGCCGCTATCTTTTGGAAAAAAAACAAATCTGCTTGCCGCTAGCCCTTCCCCTGTGTCGCCCCTGACTCGTCCAATAAGTCAGTGTAGATTAAGTAAACCTGCTAGATATAAGTTTTAATCTTAGTCAAGGTGTAATTTAAATAGTTGTAAGAAGTCACCTACCTACTAGCAATAAGTATCTTAAGAATAAAATTGATATGTACAAAGTAAACTAAATACCATTATGTACTACTAACAATAAATTAGTGTGGAGGAGTGTTATGTAGGTACATTGACAATTATTGTTGCCCAACTGCCCTCACATATTTCTGTGTATCGGAAGACAGTTCGTAATAAACCGTCCTACTGTATACCTGCGTTTTCCTTTGCGGCCTCCGAGCGAACCCAACAATTAGGACCTAGACTGCCGTCTAGACAAGTACATTACAGTACTACGCGCAGCTGGCGGTTGTAGGTAGATTGCGCATAAATGGAAGCTACGAGCCTGTTTCTTTTTAAAATACTGTTTCAAATATCTCAGTGTGTATTATTGACTACAATTGAGTAATGTATATTAGTTTAAGCAAGAAAAAAATTTTTTGAGAAAAAAAAAATTTTTTTAAATAACATTGCCAAATAAATCTATTACACTTACCTACCTATCACACCACATTTTTTTCCAGACGGTAAAAAAAAGTCACCTTGTATATATATATATAGATATATATATAGCTTGTGTGTGAGTGTGGTGGTGTAGTATGTGAGAATAGTAGATTGTTATACAAGGGTCGGAAGGAATCAATTCCCATACGAGGTATTTAGACGCCCGAGCGCAGCGAGGGCGGATATAGTCCGAGTAGGAATTGATAACTTCCACCCGCGTTAAACACTCTACTTTTCATTTCGAATTCAAGGAAAGTAAACAAAAAAAAATACAATTTTACAAAAATTCTAACATGCAAAAACGCAATAATACCTACAAAAAAAATTGTCAACAATACAACCAAAGAGGTTGGAAGAAACAGAAACTTTTTCTTTTAAACGTCTTTGAATACTACATCATAGAGTAGGTACCTAACCTAAATAACATTACAAAAATAATATAAAAATCCTTCCTCTTTATATGTAAGTATGAACTTTTAGCCGAGTAATAGTGTTCTGTGCTTATTAGTGTCGATGAAAAACAAGATTTTGAATTTCGGAAGAGCTTACCAAATTAATACTCTTTTTTTAATTTTAAATATGGAACGCGTACCGCCCCGCGCGCGAGCTATTCTCTGTTGTTTATACCTACACTCACAAGGCCGCACCTTTTTTTCTTATTCTAATTGATGTAAAAAGTTTCGTATCCCTACTAAGTACCCAAAGAGGTTGGAAGAAAAGTCATTCTCTTTTCTAGAGAAACTTTTTCTTTAATCGTCTTTGCCAAATGTACCTAGTACTATTTTTTTTTAATTCATTCCCGCCCTAAGGCCGGGAGCAATTACTATGAGTCTTTCCCGACCGAGGGCGGGAATCACAGCCCTGAATCTCTCTGTGGTGGGAATCATCGCTTCCGACCCGGTACTCAGATCAAACATACACTACTTTCCGAGTATGAGATATGAAAAAAAACTTTTATATGTCTGGCACGCCTCATAAAAATTTAATGAGCCCAAACTCGGGGGGTTTACAAGTAGCCATATTGAGGAGTTGCGATATCCACCTTCTGGGGGGGGGGAGGAACGGGCTGGATCCTGGTGGATGACATGCAAATTTCATCTGCTTCAAAATTGAGTTGCAATAATTTTGAAATATCATTCGGGGTAAAAGGACGCAATGGGTAAAAGTAGCTACGCAGTGACATTTTAAAGTACCTAAGGTCAAGGTAAGCAAATTTTTGTCGTTTCACTTCGAATTTTTTAGAAGAATAGAATGGGGTTGGTCCAAGAGATGGTCATACGAGTATATTGAATAAAAACCAATAGTTAATTTAAAATTTTTATTGTGCAGGTATAGCATCACAAGACTTGCACAAATTGAACTTTTCGAGACTTCTCCATCGGCTACCACACAGGCATGCAAGGACCACAGCAGCCGCCGCATACAGGAACACCAGGATAGCTGCATCGCTTTGGCGAGCAGACCGCGGGCTCGGTGCAGCAGTAGCATGGGCATGGCTTGCAGCGATTCGGTCTGCAGCATGGGATGGCTACCGAATCGCATATAGGTACTTTACACGGCACTCGTGTACAAGGCTGTAAATAAATACATCAATGATAAACTGCAATAGGTACATAAGATATATCTTACACACGTATTGCAGTGCCTAAAGTAGGTCCTTATTGATACCACAAATGTAAATACTATCTAAGTACATGTACCTACAATATAAGTATTGCAATAAATGGTTAGATTTGATAAATGGAATAATTGCTCGACGGTGAAGGAAAACATCGTGAGGAAACCCGCAGGTCCCAGAATTAATTCTGAGACATGTATAAAAAGACCCGGTCCGGCGATGGGCTCACCACGTCCTATCACGTTTAGGGGTCCTACGAATATCTTGTGGTGGGAAAAAGTGGGTATATTCATAAATGGAATACCTCTGCCTATCCTCTCGGGGACCAAAGGCGTGTTTTTTTTAATTTGTTTAGTTTTTTATTTTACCTACCTATTATATATGAGATAAAACGCTCATCTTGATTAAATTTGACGCTTACTTTCTGAGGAAAAGTTGGTGAATTTTGAGATGCTATCACAAAATTTTACCTTATCACAAGGCGGACATGGGGGCAAGCACGGTAAGACCGGCGGTGCTGGGCAAGGCGCGGGACATGGTCGGACGGGTGCAGGACATGCAGAACAGCCTCCGCCGGGACACACCGAGCATGGCCTGATGTCGTTGCACGACGACACGCAGGGCTTTGTGGAGTATGGGTAGCAGGCCCCGCATGGCAACCCTGAGCATACGCATGGGTCGAAACTGTAGAATGGAGCACTCATTTCGAGGTTTTTGCAATTTTTTTCTTATGTATAAAATTATTTAATAAAAAAATACGATAAATTTACACAATATCCAAAGAAAGTTCTTGAAATGTTTGACAAATACCTTGACATTGTTTTGTTTTTGTGATTAGTGACTTTTCTGTTTGTTTTTGCATGTTGCTGGCAGAAGAATATAGTGCTGGCTAGTAGAACAAGATAATCTTGAAGGAAAGAAAGAAAGATAGACAATATATTTATTTAAAATAACTTGTCAAAAATCAAACAAAAATGACACAGCACTGAGATAAAAATATAAAAATTATTTTATAATTGAAAAGGAAAAATTTATAGTAACCTTTATAAAACAACAAAAAAGATTTGTTTATAATTAACATTAAGAAAAATATTAAGAAAATGTGCGCCTGTAGCTTTTGCCCAACTTGTCCACCGATCATTCCTTGCGGGACAGGACCATGCTGTTATTCATGTCCTCCACCACCGCCTTGCTGCCAGCCGTGCTGTCCACCACCGTGCCCATGCACACCATGTCCACCTTGCAACTGTAAGCCGGTGTTCAGACAGTGTCCGGCGCCTATTCTACCGGACATCGTCCCCCCTATTGTCCCGGAGCTGCCGTGTTGCAAGCCACGCCGAGCGCCGCCATGCGAACCCTGTCCACCTCCACCGCCCCCGCCTGTGTGTTGCCCACCGATGCTACCGTGCTGTCCACCACCTGAACCATGCGAGCCACCTCCTGTATGTTGACGTATTAATTCATTCCTACATAGCAAACCTGACAATGGTCTTACTAACTAAGAACAGTCTCGCAAGGACTGTTATCAAAATGAAATTAAAATTATTTCTAAGCGCGTATTTTGATGTCGAATGTAATTGTTTATATTTCAGGCATGCGTTTGTCCAGAGCCCACGCCATGCTATCAGCCGGTTCTGCCCTGCTGCAATCCTCAGTGTCCTCCTCCGATTATTCCTAAGCAACGGCCTATTTGTCCTCGCGCGCCTCCCGCGCCGTACCCTTGTCTGCCAGTATCACGAAGTTGCTGTCCGGATTGTGAACTTGACCCTGTGACTCGGCGCAGGCCACTGATCGTTCACGACAGCGTGTTCGCATGCCGCCCGTCGGGGAGACCTGTTGAATGCTTTACGCGAAGAAATCCCAATGTTCGGTACCAATGTACAAATTATGTCAAGCAGGTCAGCTTAAAGTATTTACCCTAATCAAATTTTGAAAATTTTAGTGATCGTCTGACTATTGAAAATTAATTTATTGATTTCAGGGTCCTCAGTCGGGATGCTGCTATCATGTGGGCGTTCCATTGCGATAGCGAAAATATTTTTTACATAGTGCTAAAGGTAAATTGTGTTTAGGTACCTACTATAAAAGCGTGATAACGATTTGTAAAGTTTTTTAAATAATATATGATGTTTTTATTGGATATTTTGGGTTTCAATCTAAATAACTTTTCTGTAGTTTTTGGTAGAATACCTAACCACTACTTTTTATGGTCTCAACACTAAATTAAAAAACAAAACTAAGGAAACTGAAACAAATATCGTAATCATTGTCATTACCTGTATTTAATGTTTGCCTGAAACGTTTCACCACTTTACCTACGTTACCTACCTGTATATTTTGGGATATAGGCGTTTTGTAACGGTGGTATTCAGGGTAGAGTGCCGCCGTTACGAAACGGTTAGAAGTCTAAATTAAACTGAACAAACAAATTTAGTTCAAGGACTTTTTAATTGTAAATATAATATATCTACGATTCTGGACTACATACATACATGATTTATTGAATATTTTGCACTTTTAGTCTTCTAATATAAAACGCACATTTCGCTTGATGTCTTCATTGCTTCGCTACATAATCTGCGTATGGCAGCTGTAGATGTTGATACAGGTATTAACAGGACACAGCTTGGTTGCCCCGCTATCTTTCGGAAATTTGTTAATGCACTGGAATGGGCCCGAGGGTCCGCACTGCCACGGCTTCATGGAGGCAGCGTTGGGTTCTGGACAGCATGGGTTCATTTTTATTTATACTGGTAAATTTTGAGGTTTATGGGAAACTGTTAGAAAATGAGCACACAACTTCAATTTCCCTTCTATTTATACACATTAGCCGGCCTACTAGATTTTTTTACCAAATCCAGATGAGAAAACAAGTAGGCTTGTATTGGAAGTAGTCGTGAGTCTGGCCAAAGATATAGTAGGGTTCTGTTATATGATTCGAGTAAAAAAAAATCGCCTATTATCCCCGAGGGGGTAGGCACAGGTATTCTATTTCTGGAAATACCCACTTTTTACGAGCATATTCGACCCCAAAACGTAATAGGTGGTGAGCCCATCGCCCGACCGGGTTTGTTACACCATGCTTCCTCACGATGATTTCCTTTACCGTTGAGCTAGTGATGAATGTAGGTATAAGTTTTGAAAAAAACGTGACCCGTTGTTTTGAATGCGGGCCGACGTCAAACTTTCACTACAAAAAAAGTATATTTATTCAGTATACCTAGGTACCTACCTAACTGCAAAAGCGATGTAAAACTAATTTTTGAAACCGTTATAGGGAAGTGTGAAACTATCTATACCTACATAATATAATAAAACTATAACAAGGCCGTGTCTGTACATGAAATATTTTTTCAGTGTAGCTGATAGTATCGATGTAGATATCAAAACACCACGTAACATCACGCAAAAACTACTGATGAAATTTGGTGAGGAGACATTTACACTAAAATGTCTCTTCACCATCTTTTTACAGCGGGAGAGTTAAAAAAACTGAGTAAAAAGAAAAATACGTAGTTAGGTACTACTCCGAAACGATAACACCTAGAAACTTGAAATATGGTATTTAGATGTCGTAGGCAACTGCTATAAAAGGATTTTCAGAAATTCCCACGCACACGGGAATACACTGGATCCGCGCGGGCAACGCCGCTGGACACCCGGTAGTAGGTACCTAACGTAAAAAACTGCAAGTTTCCGACTTCCTTCAGTTTTGCAGTTTTTTTGTTTTATTTTGAAATTAGTCGTCATTATCAATTTATATTGCGCGCTCATTATCAATTTATCTTGTAGATCCCGTTCCAGTAGAAATAAGGGAATAAAATATAGCCTATTTATTTATATCTAATCAAAATCCTAAAAAATAAGTTTCAAGCCCAAGCTTTAAAAATGACGTAATTTCTATATAAACTGTCATCCCCTACTTCAACACCTTACAGCCCATTTTTCGCATTAAAGTAGGTAGCTTATGTCCTTTCTTAGGCCTTAGACTATCTCTGTACCAAATTTCATTTAAATCGGTTCAGTAGTTTAGGCATGATTGCGTAAAACATAGACAGATAGAGTTACTTTCGCATTTGTATTATTAGTAAGGAAGTAAGGATTTCTGACAGTTGAATCCCACCAACTGCTCTGTATGTTCAATAGTTTTTACGATGGGTCGCTGTAATAGACAGACAAAGTTATTCGTTTTTACCAAACGCTAAAAAAAGGCAAAGGAACTTACAAACTTAGGTACTTCAAAAAAATCATTTTATTGATATCGGCCAAACAAGCTACAAAATGAACCTAAGTACTAGGTACATACCAGATATTATGACATTTATAACAGAAAAAAACCGGAGTCGTACTCGAACACGAACCGGGTTCATAAAATAAATAATTTTTAACAAACAAAACTACCTCAAACAGGAAACTAAAAATTAACAAACGCACTAGTCGCCACTACGAATTTCGAAGGTTCCCCTCGATTTCTCTGGGATGCCATCAATTGCCATCCTTATCAGATTCTGGGTTCCTTATCATGGTACCTACCACACTTCGGATATCTCCTTTCCAAGAAAAAATAATCCTAAAAATTTTTGTTCATAAACTGCTAAGTTACCCCGAACACACATAAAAAAATATATTATGTATCGGTCGATTTGAGAAACCTACTCCTCTTTTGAATATATAATATAATATAATATAATATTAATATAATCTCACGCCTTTTATCCCCGAGGGGATAGGCAGAGGTATTCCGGTTACTGGATATACCCACATTTCACGAGATATATTGGACCCCTAAACGTGATAGGTGGTGAGCCCATCGCCGGACCGGGTCTGTTTACACATGTCTCAGAATTAAATCTGAGACCTGCGGGTTTCCTCACGATGTTTTCCTTCACCGTCGAGCTAGTAATAAATATGTACGTAAGATTTTGAAAAACTCATTGGTACATGCCAGGATTCGAACCCGAGCCTCACTGATTTTCGGCCGGCTCTTTAACCGTCCGGGCTATCACTGCTCTAAAATAATAAGAAGTAAAATATATGTCCAACACGTCCATGTATTTGTGCTAAAATATAGAGGCTTAACAAAGAAAGAGCAGCGCTTGCCCTATCGTTCATCAGTTATGAAAGGATGATGTAAAAATAGAGAGCCGTACGTGAAAGCCTTACGGTTAAAGAGAATGCTTCACAGGGGTCCAAAGAACATCTTGTGAAAAGTGGGTATTTCCAGAAATGGAATACCTCTGCCTACCCCCTCGGGGATAAAAGGCGTGAGATTATTTATGTTTAAATGTAAAAATATTGGAGGGGGGGGAGGTGTTAGGTTTTACCCCACCTCGGAATAATTCTAGATCCGGGGCTGTCTAGTAATAGGGTCCCGTTGGCCCACTTTGGGTACGGAACCTAATTCTAATTATAATGCTTATAAGGTACCTTTAGGCATAGGCCTGTTCGACTCCGAAGTTTAGTCAATAAATATTTTTGCCTACAGCGCTCACGCGCGCTCTGACGCTTAACAAAAAATTCTCGATACTTTGTTCTTGGTCAGGGACTTAACTCGACGTAGGTACACAATGAATGTAATAATTTAATAATTTATGAATTTTTATTTCTTTATAAATTACACATTACAAGTTGATTAAAATACATGACTGCACAGTACCAATCTTCAACTAACTTATCACATCTGAAACAAACGGGAACATTTTAAATCATCACGGCAAATAACTACCTTCACTTACCTATTAAATTGATTGACATTACCATAAAGATTATGAATATTAGGTGCCATGGTAAAAAAATACGAATAGATACGTAAAATTATGATGGTTACCATATTGGCAGTCCACTTCTAGATAGCCATGGAGAATCCCAGATGAACTTATTTGATAATTTTATTTTATTTATTTTTTTTATAAGAAAAAGGGGGCAAACGAGCAGATATTATTTTATATATTATTTGATAATGTGAAATCATACCCAAAACAACCGGGTCAGTGGTGGCCTATCGCTATCGTGGCTTTGTCGAACGCGGCTATCGGTTGCGGCGGTTGACCTACAGCTAGAACAGCATCTGTTTACGAAAAAATACAAAAATAATTGAATGGGAAAGAAATTAATAAAATATACCTACAGTCACTTCATGTGTAAGAAAAGACCCTGAGCTCAGAAATGGGATTACGGATTTGTGATGGTGATGCTACACGGAGAACGACAGTGAGAGAGTATGAAGTTCGTAATGGACCATTTTCACAAATGAAGTTCGAGTTTTATCTATAATTTCCCACGCGATAAAGTTAGGTTAATAGTTGACCAACTGTAAAAATAAAGACATTCGGCGGGGCCTGTACCAAGGAGGGCCCCCTTAGCAACAAACTTGATTAGTGATAATTAGTATAGCTGGCTGAATAAAGGCAATCATAAATAGTATACTTAAGAGACTTTTTTTTTATGTCTCTGTCAAGCAGCAGGGTTCTACGGGCGGTTAACGACAATAGATAACCTATTATCTGCATTTATTACATTCGACGGGTAATTAAAAAATGCAAAAAAATCAAAATTGCTATATCAATGACTTTGTGATGAAGCGCGAGCGCAGTGGCAGCGTGTCACTGGATATGTGCTACTTGACTGTAAACTGTGACGAGGGAGCCGCCGCCGCCGCCGCAGCAGGGTGAACAACATGAGTGGCAGCACGACCCGCACCTGCCCGGACCACCACTGCAATTGGTATAAACATACTTGAATAAGGTAGGTAGGTATTGAATAAGGAAACTAAACAACAAGCATCCTGTGTGTATGGCACGCGTCATGATAAATCAAATGAGGGGTTTAAGAGTAGCCACTGAGGAGTTGCGATATCCATCTCCTGGCTCCGTCATCAGTTCAGCTCGGTGGTACCATAATATTGCATTGTCACCGAACTTGCCTATACAGATTATAACTATACCAAATTTCAACTCAATCAGTTTATCTGCTTCAAAATTGAGATGCAATATTCAACCCGAACAAACATTACATTGCCAGTTAAAAAAAACTTGTAAAATTCAAATTAAATTGCGAGTAACCGTTAATTAAAAAGATTAGCGTAAAACACCTCTAAATAGTTATGTATTTCGATTTTCATTTTACATTAATTGAGCATTAAAATTAAAGACTTCACGGATTAGTACTCAGTAGGTATGTACATTTTACATAGTAAGAAAAAAAATCATTTTGGCGTACCACCTAACTCATTTGACGAGGCATTTAACTACCCATTGGAGGAAACAATCCACACACGATCAGAGTTACTTCTTGGGGGGATTTGTTATTGTTATAACAAGCAAAAATATGCTTAAGCCTTTATCCCCGCGGGTGTCGGCGGAAATATTAAATTTTTGGAAATACACTTCATCAGTTTTTTTGTTAAAGATAGCAACCGATGCAAATTCAAGTCACTCGCACTCTCGCACATTCTAAATGAATTATTATTTCTTACGGTTAAGGAGCCCGCTTCTCATGATGATAATCAGTGAGGCTCGGGTTCAAATCCTAGAATGTACTGATTTTTCAAAATTTACGTACATACTCATCACTATATAGCTCGACGGTGAAGGAAAACATCGTGAGGAGACCCCCAAGTCTCGTCCGGCGATGGGCTCACCACCTATCACGTTTAGGGGTCGAAAATATATTCGTGAAAAGTGGGTATTTCCAGAAATAGAATACCTTTGCCTACCCACTCGAGGACAAAAGGCGTGAGAGTATTTTTTTTATAAAATTAATGTTAGGAAGACCACAAAGAGACCTATCGAACTTGTAAGAAAATTCCAGTAGAGACACTAACCGAATTGCTGACATAATGTTCTGTAATTGACTGCATATTCTCATGCGATCGCACATATTTGCTGTTTTTTCTTATCAAGTTATACACTCTGAAATTTAGAAGAATTTATTGTATAGAAAGTGTTTATAGGGTGAATGAGATGACTGTCACTTCAATGTCTACGACAAGTCTACGATTGTTTCACAATGGCAGTTCTATTTTCAAACACATTTTAAATTTCACCTTTTAACACTATGATTACAACGAAAAAAAGGTCCCATCCAGACTCTCAACGAGGCTACACGAGGAAACGCGACTGCGAGAGTGGGGACAGTGCGCTCGTGTAACCTCGTCTTCCCTCGCCTCGCCTCGCTGCCTGTGTCGCTCCGCTTTGTGTCGGTCAAAAACGTTTAAAGAAAAAGTTTCTGTCTCCTAGGAAAGAGAATGATTTTCTTCCAACCTCTTTGGTGTCGGTTTTACCGACAAACCGGGTGGGGTGGATGAGGCAAGTTGCAAGTAAGGACGCGCGGATTTTTTTATCATGACGGAGGGGAGTAATGATTTGTGTACCGCTTTTATAAAAATATATCAAAATATTGGAAGGCACATAAAGTAGCTAACACAGTCACTTTAATCACGTCCATCTAAGCGTCTTGACCTAGCGGGCAACTGAATTAATCGCGAGTCTAGGCTAGCACTCCTGCAGCCTCCACTCGCCGTGAGCCTCTAGGAGACGCCTCGCGAGAGTCTGAAGCCGGCATAGAAGTTGAAAAAAACAGTCATTGTTTGATTTGAGTCAAATAATCTATATACCTTCTATATAAGTCGGATTAATTACACAGGATTTTAATTATCTTGGATTTGTTGGACCCCGAATAGCATACCTAATATATAACGATTAAAACATCGAACAATAGACATTATTTCTTACGAAACGGGTTTCATTAGGTAGGTACTTACTTTTTATTGTGATATTTTTAATTGTTATATGACGGAGAACACGAAGGATAATGAGGTTTTACCTGTAACAGATAAAATGATAAGAGCAGTGATAGCCCTTACGGTTAAAGAGCCGGCCGAAAATCAGTGAGGCTCGGGTTCGAATTCTGGCATGTACCAATGAGTTTTTTTAAAAACTTACGTAGGGTCAAGGCGGCAACAGTGGGTCACTTTTTTTTTCAGTGACCTGCACTTGATTTGTAGTAGTGTTAGGAGGATGTAAAGGTTACTAGTATGTTATGTAACTAATGTATTTTCATTATTTTATTAGATTTAGTTCAACAAAGTGATATCTTAGGAGATAAAACGTATTTAACAAAAAAAGTCATTTGAGCCACTATGTACTGGTACTCGGATACAGTGAATCGGAACTTAGTTTACAGTGAATCAGGTATGTTCACAGTGAATCATCCATAATATTAACTAATTAAAATGCAGTTTTATGCTTTTTAAAAGTCTTTATTTACAAATTTAACTCCGCATCTTAAAATACCGTAGGCCTTTAACGCTTTTCGGAATGCCACATTCGCAAAATGTCACACTAACAAAGTGCCATATTATCAAAATAACAAGATTGTTCAACTCCCTTCGTTGCCGTAGGCCGAAGATTTATGAATTAGAAAATAAAACTAATTTAATTATGTTTGTATTCAATGAAATTATTTATTAATTTCCATTTATTTTATCAAAAAATTAACTGAAAATGTAAACTAAAATTATGAATGCTGCTGAGAATCATATATTGTTATAACTTTTTTCAAAAAAGCATATTTTTTTGTATTAAGAAAATTATTCAGTAGGTAACAATTTAGTTGCACAGGGGTCAGCTGTTTGTTTTTAATTTTAATTAATTGTATTATAATAGTATTTAATCACATTAACGTGAGAATATGGGAATAAAACATAGCCATATGGCCGGGGATTTTCTCAACAGATTAATAAAATTTACATCAAAATCTGTTCAGCCGTTTTCACGTGATGGGCGATCAAATAAACAAACTGACAAAATTTCTAAAAATTGTTGGAACATGTTCTATTACCGATTCTAAGTATCCTCAGTCAACATTTTTCGCTTCTTAGCGGCATTCATAATTTCAGTTTAGATTAAAATTTGATTTATGTTAAAAAATATGTCTAGGTACCACTCGGGGATACAAGACATGTGTTTTTTTTATGTTAAAATAAATTTAAATTAATAAATAATGTGACTAAATACTAAAATAATTCAATTAGTTTCATTTTATGATTCATAAATCATCGGCTTACTGCAAGAAAGGGAGTTGGACAATCTTCTTATTTTGATAATATGGCACTTAGTTAGTGTGGCATTTTGCTAATGTGACGTTATGCGAATGCGACATTTTGCGATGTAGCATTTTGAGAATGTGACAATTTGAGAATGTGACATTATGCGAAATTCCAAGTTTTCATTTTGCGAATGTCCAATGTGTCAAATTAATGCGTGGGAATCTTGTTGGTAATAATATAGTACACAGTGGTTCATGATCCACTGTGTACTAAAGTGATTTGAGCCACTGTGTACTAAACCGCCATTTTGGATATACCTCATGCCACACGCCACACTGTTGCGTAAACGGAAGTGCAGTAAACGCCAAAACAATCTCAAATAAACTTACTTTTCATCACAAATATCACTTTTAAAAAGTAACAAAAGGTTAGTGAAAAAATACAAAGTCTATCTTACCTTTAAACTCACTTTTTCGATGGTCAAAACAAAAAAATATTCGCAACACGCCTACATTCCGTCGCAGATGGAAGCCGATTGGTTGTGATATGTTTGTGTTTTGAAGCCTTCCGAAGAGTGAGAGAGAGAGCTAGCTATCTCTAATACTTTCTAACAAATGGCCACTGCGCCACTGTTGTCGCTACAGCACGAAGTAACTATTCTCTAATCTGTGCTACAGCCACTGTTGCCGCCTTGACCCTACATATTTATCACTAGCTCAACGGTGAAGGAAAACATCGTGAGGAAACCCGCAGGTCTTAGAATTAATTCTGAGACATGTGTAAGTAGACCAGGTCCGGCGATGGGCTCACCACCTATCACGTTTAGGGGTCCAATGTATCTCGAGTAATGGAATACCTCTGCCTACCCCCTCGGGGATGAAAGGCGTGAGATTATATTATTATATTAGATAAAATGATAAAACCTATTAGATTCACGTTACATCTAGGTAGACAAAGGAATAGAACGTAAAGAGTGCCGTGACCGTGGCTGTAGGAAATATTTTCTGAAAATTTCATTGGTAGTGTAGATAAGTAGCGATTTAGATGTCAAAACATCATTTGTTTTAAAATTTTTGTTTGTCTGCCTGTGCCCGCATTACGCAAAAACTACTTGACGGATTTTGATGTGTGTGGTGATATCAGAGTAGCCGGGTCAACATCTAGGGTACTTTTCACTTCGGGAAAATGTCTCATTTCCAAGGAAAAATTTAAAAACTGGTTAAAGAGAGAAATACGTAGGTACTAGGTATTACGAAACGATAACACCTAGAATCTTGAAATATGGCATGTAGTTACCTACCTAGGTGTCTTATAATGTCGTAGGCAACCGCTATGAAGGGATTTTTGGAAATTCCAGTAGGAAGGATTAAAATTATTTTGCCATTGGAAAGCTTACATTTTTGGGAGTAACATGAACTATAATTTTCACACAGGAACATGCAGAAAATACGAAACCGATTTAAAAAAATATTTCACCAATGTTCTTATTAGGGTGTAGTGTAACATACTTAGGCTATACTTTATTTCCGTATTTCCACGGGAACGGGAACTGCGCGGGCAAACCCGCTAGGCTAGTTTTAAATAAATTAACATCTCGGTATACGGTTATAATAACTACGGTTATAATAAATAACGGTACGTAATAACGGTACTAATACGGTTATAATAAATAACGGTATAACTTTTCTAGAACTGATTGAACTGATTTCACAATTTCTGAATATTTCATATTTAAATAGGTAGGTACTTAAATTGATACGAATTTAGAGTGTGCATCTGGATTGAGGGCCCACTTTTTTAATTATTGCGAAACGAAATGATACTTACAGGGCATTTACTTAAAATTTGGTAAAACTTAAAGAAAAGATTCTTAAATTTCTTAAACGTGAATCAAAAGAGTTATGGTCAAATAGCTTGGGCCCTCAATCCTGACGCCTGCATAAAACGGCATAGTCGAATCTCAGAAAGTACTATCCCTTTGATAATAATTTTTATTTGAGTATTTAGTTAGGAATTTCTTAAATACATTAAGAAATTCCCAAGTCTTAAGAATGCGACAATACAGATTTATGGCGGTTTAGCTTGGGCCCTCAATTCAGCAATTTTGTTATTGTGAAATCAGCAAAAAATATGAGTTTTTCTAAGGAATGATATTAATACGACTTTAATATATTTGAGTTCCATATCTCGGAAAATTAGTTAAAAAGAAATAACGACACAAAAGTTAATTGTTAAAAAGTAAATGAAATTCGTATTTTTTCAAAACGTCTGAACTGAGGGCCCAAGGTTTTTGTCAGTATTGACTAGGCTAAGCCTTCTACACTACCGCACTTTAGGCTAAGTATTTTAACCAATTTTTAAGTAAAAGGCTACTAAGCGTCCATTCTTCTAAATGCCGTACTTTAGGAGAAAATTGATTTTCGATGTTTTATATGAGAAAATTCAGTAGGGTGTATATGATTTTGTTACTTTTTGAGACAAATCAGCATGTACCCTCATATAAGATATTTCATAAGCGAATAGTTTTTGTCGGAAGCGATTACGTTGTGTGATCTAATAATTAATAAAAAGTGTTATGTTATTTAAATGGTTAGCATAGTATTCGTATTTTTATGAGCAGAAAAATATACATTCACAGATTATGTATATTTTTCTGCTTATAAACAATAAAAAAAGACCCACAATCGCTCCATACTTGTATGTTTTTTTTTAATTGTTTAACGGCCTTTGGATTCTAGTCCTAATAGCCTTATTACTTTTCTATTATTAATCTTAGTTAAATGGCTCTGCTTCAGAGACCATGCACAAAAATTTCCGTGTCTTCAACACTCTCCTCATCTCTCCTTACCCATCTTCCAAAATGTTGAAAACTGGCAGAAAAATGCCTATTAAGATAACAAAATTGATTTTTTTCAGTAAAAGGAAAATAACGGGACGTTCATCTAGTTTTTTCTGTTTTTCAGGATTTTCTAGTAATGGCTGGCTGTACATGAAATATTTTTTGAAAATTTTAACGAGTCTATTTTATCTAGTCTATATAATTATCGATATAGATACCAAAACAACATTTAAAAAAAAACTGTCTGTCTGTCCGTCTGTCTGCCTGTGTCTGTCTGTCTGGTTGTGCACGCATCACGCAAAAACTACTGGACGGATTTAGATGAAATTTGGTATGCAGATAACTGAGTACCCGGGTCAACATCTAGGGTACTTTTTATTCCAGAAAAATATCTCATTCCCACGGGAAAATATAAAAACAGGTGAAAAAAGAAATACGTACTATTCCGAAACGATAACACCTAGAAACTTGAAATATAGGTGTCTGGTATATCGTAGCTAACCGCTACAAAGAGATTTTTGGATATTCCCACGGGAACATGAATAAACCGGATCCGCGCAGGCAACGCCGATGGGCACCCGCAATTTCAAATATGTTATGTAGGTGTCTTATATGTCGTAGGCAACCGCTATGAAGGGATTTTTTTTGAAATTCCCACGGGAATTCGAATATACTGGATTGAGGAATGATTTTATTTTTTGTATTGAAAAGGCTCCGATACTACCGGTTTTACCGATTAAAAAAAAACTTTTGCCAGTGGAAAGATACATTATCAGGGAGTAACAAATGCTATATTTTATTCCCGTATTTTCACGGGAACGGGAACTACGCGGATGAAACCGCAAGGCACTGCTAGTTGTTAATATACATGGTCATAATTTTAATACGTCCAATACATAATTTCATTGATTATATTGACACTTTCTAATTTTATTTTTCCACGCATACGTAGGTGAAGGCACAGCACAGCTAGTCGTATATGTATAATTATATCGAGCTTTATATATTATATACAATATGTAACAGAATAAGCGCAATTCCTGAAATTAGTTTGTTCAGTATCGACTACTTATTCGATGTCATCTATTTTTAATATGTGTAAAATTTTTCCGAAAAATGAATTAGCATAGCTGAATTTAGTGCTATCTATTGAAATAGTGCTACTATAGATTGATATTTAAGAAAATTGATTAGACACAACTAAAGTTCGATTGCATCTTTTTTTTTATATTAATTTACTAACCGGGGTGTATGAGGAATTGCGCTTTTTCTCTTACGCGTTGTATAATTATATACAGGATGTCCCAGAAGTCAACGATAAGCCGAAAACCAGCAATAAGCCTAGTCATGAGGGTAATCAGAAAAATATAAAAAAAAATCTATGTTCTTTTTTCAAAATGTTATGAAGGTTAAAAAAAAATCCTAAAAAACGGACACCCTGTAATGAACTTTCTTTTACCGTGACTGTAAATATTAACTTTTTGAATATTTTTTTTCTGTAATGCTATAACGAATAGCCGTGCAACAATTTACAATAAAAAAAATGACATAACTGCCTCATTTTTAAGTAAAAAGTTAAATTTGTTTCCAACATTGAATTTTAAATAATTTCATCAACTAACTTAAACCAGCTGTACTGTAAAAAAAATGTATGGCTACTATTTTGGCAAGTATACCTAAAAGTTGACGCATTTAGTCTAAATTCTAAAATGGTATAACACATGCTAGGTTTTGTTATAGTTGAGGCATGAAAATTTTTTTTCTCGATGAATCCGGATTCTATGCCAATCTTATTTAATGAGGTGAAATGTTGGTAACGCAACCTTCTTAGGTAAATCCAGGTTAAAATCTTTTTGCCAAAAAAATACTTGCCAAAATAGTAGCCATACATTTTTTTTACAGTACAGCTGGTTTAAGTTGGTTGATGAAATTATTTAGAATTCAGTGTTGGAAACAAATTTAACTTTTTACTTAAAAGTGAGGCAGTTATGTAATTTTTTATTATTGTAAATTGTAGCAGGGCAATTCATTATAGCATTACAGAAAAAAAATATTCAAAAAGTAAATATTTACAGTCACGGTACAAGAAAGTTCATTACAGGATGTCCGTTTTTTAGGATTTTTTTTAAACCTTCATAACATTTTGAAAAAAGAACATAGATTTTTTTTTATATTTTTCTGATTACCCTCATGACTAGGCCTATCGCTGGTTTCCAGCTTATCGTTGACTTCTGGGACACCCTGTATATTCTATCTGGGCTTTATAAAATACTACTTACATGATCACGACGAATACTTGTTTATACTTACGATAAACATTATGGTCACCCTACTGAATTTTCTCATATAAAACATCGAAAATCAATTTTCTCCTAAAGTACGGCATTTAGAAGAATGGACGCTTTGTAGCCTTTTACTTAAAAATTAGTTAAAATACTTAGCCTAAAGTGCGGTAGTGTAGAAGGCTTAGCCTAGTCAATACTGACAAAAACTACTTTTTAACAATTAACTTTTGTGTTGTTATTTCTTTTTAACTAATTTTCCGAGATATGGAACTCAAATATATTAAAGTCGTATTAATATCATTCCTTAGAAAAACTCATATTTTTTGCTGATTCTACAATAACAAAATTGCTGAATTGAGGGCCCAAGCTAAACCGCCATAAATCTGTATTGTCGCATTCTTAAGACTTGGGAATTTCTTAATGTATTTAAGAAATTCCTTACTAAATACTCAAATAAAAATTATTATCCCAGGGATAGTACTTTCTGAGATTCGACTATGACGTTTTATGCAGGCGTCAGGATTGAGGGCCCAAGCTATTTGACCATCTGCACTCTTTTGATTCACGTTTAAGAAATTTAAGAATCTTTGCTTTAAGTTTTACCAAATTTTAAGTAAATGCTCTGTAAGTATCATTTCGTTTCGCAATAATTTAAAAAGTGGGCCCTCAATCCAGATGCACACGAATTTAGACAAAGAAAGGGGTCGGTAGAGGTATTCCATCCCTGAAAAATTCATCAGTATATTTTTAGAGGCGGGCGCACTTCTATCACTGCCATTGCTAGGTATTTCATAGCATTCATAGCAGACATGATACAAGTCCAAAAAGATTAATAGTTATTAAAATATGTGTCACCGGGCGTTCATAGTTGATGAGCTGATATCGGACTTTCTTGTCCTGGTTGTTTAGCATCATTCCAGGCCAACTGGTAGGTCTGTAGTCGAAAGTGCTGTCATGGACAATCAGGGGCCTGCGTAAAGTCACCGGATCTATACCGCAAGGGAAACACCGAGGACCCTGTTTATCAAAATAATTACATTGAAAATATACACTGTCAGACATATTTAGTACAATAAATGTCAGCTAAAAGCAACCTGCCCACTCCTAAGGTTCACATACACATGCTAATAAGTACCTAGCATGAAAGCATACTATTGTCGAGCAAATGCTACTTCATAGCCCGCGTATTAGAGCCTTTCTGTATGTAGTTATTAGGTGCATCTATGTCGAAGAATCTGATAATATGACGAGAAGTAGACGACAAAATAAAACCTAACGTTCCTGCGTTCAGCTTTTCGTATGTATTCACTTAAATTGCGCTTATAGGCTGATTCATGTTACAACGGAACCATCCTAAAAAATACGCCGCCCCGTCCGGGCCAGCGCTTCCTACAAGAAGTATTTGACTGTGCCCCGGACGGGGCCCGGCCCGTTGTAATATGAATCAGCCTTTAGCTAGGAACCTTTCGTTCGTTACCTGAACTGGACAGCAAGGGATCAACTCCGGAGGTTCTTTGTAATCGGGCAAATGAAGAACTGGACTACACATTGTTATTTAAAATATAGTATTGTCGTAAAAAAATATTACAAATAATTTTTAGTAGATATTTATTCCGTATAAGATTAAAACATGTTAGTACACTTAAATTTTGTAATGAAATCATTCAAGAATGAAATGGTTTAAAATTATTGTTTTTAATTTGTAATTTTATTCTGTTACATATATCCAAGGAAATTTTATACCGGGTGTCAAAGAGGTTGGAAGAAAAACATTATCTTTCTTTGGAGACCATGGTAGACATGTACCTTGGTACTCATATGTAGATTAGAATTTTTTCATGCATGTACCTACTGGTATGAATAGACTAACGTATAAAAACTCAACTATTTACTCTTATTCATGTAGTACGAAATAATTTAGTAAGTAGGACCTATAAATAAATAGATCTATATATTGTATGCAGAAAGTCCTAGTCACTTTCTTTACTCATGCTCATGTGCCTTATTTAGTAGCCATAAACTTAATATACCTGTGGGTGACGGGCCTATTGGCTCAGTTGGTAGTGACAATGACTTCTAAGCCGGAGGTCGCGGGTTTGATCCCCGGGCCAACATTTGTGTGCATGAACATGTCTGTTGGCTTCGTGTCTGGGTGTTTAATATTTATTTACGTATGTTTATCAGTTATTTAGTACCCATAGCACATGCTCTGCCTAATTTGGGACTGAATAACCGTGTATAAATTGTGTCCCACAATTTCTTTATTATTATACCTACTCAGAGCAGTGATAGCCCGGACGGTTAAAGAGCCGGCCGAAAATCAGTGAGGCTCGGGTTCAAATCCTGGCATGTACCAATGAGTTTTTCAAAACTTACGTACATATTTATTACTAGCTCGACGGTGAAGGAAAACATCGTGAGGAAACCCACAGGTCTCAGAATTAATTCTGAGACATGTGTAAACAGACCCGGTCCGGCGATGGGCTCACCACCTATCACGCTTAGGGGTCCAATGTATCTCGTGAAATGTGGGTATATCCAGTAATGGAATACCTCTGCCTTCCCCCTCGGGGATGAAAGGCGTGAGATTATATTATATATTATTATTATTTAAACCTACTCCTAGAAGTGCTCTGTGTTGTCGTGTTTCTTCTTTGTTTTTATGGTTTAAAATAGTAGATTGTTATACAAGGGTCGGAAGGAATCAATTCCCATACGAGGTATTTAGACGCCCGAGCGCAGCGAGGGAGGATATAGTCCGAGTAGGAATTGATAACTTCCACCCGCGTTAAACACTCTACTTTTCATTTCGAATTCAAGGAAAGTAAACAAAAAAAATTACAATTTTACAAAAATTCAAACATGCAACAACGCAATAATTTGTCAACAATACAACCAAAGAGGTTGGAAGAAGGAGAAACTTTTTCTTTTAAACGTCTTTGAATAGGTACTACATTATAGAGTACCTAACCTAAATAACATTACAAAAATAATATACAAATCCTTAATTAATAATATGTACTTTTAGCCGAGTAATAGTGTTTTGTGCTTATTAGTGTTGAATTTCGGAACAGCTTACCAAATTTAAACTCTTTTTAATTTAATTTAAATGGAACGAGTACCTACCGCCCCGCGCGCGGGCTATTTTCGGTTGTTTATACCTATACTCACAAGGCCGCACCTTTTTTTCTTATTCTAATTGATGTAAAAAGTTTCGTATCCCTACTAAGTACCCAAAGAGGTTGGAAGAAAGTCATTCTCTTTCCTAGAGAAACTTTTTCTTTAAACGTCTTTGCCAAATGTAGTACTATTTTTTTTAATTCATTCCCGCCCTAAGGCCGGAAGCAATTACTATGAGTCTTTCCCGACCGAGGGCGGGAATCACAGCCCTGAATCTCTCTGTGGTGGGAATCATCGCTTCCGACCCGGTACTCAGATCAAACATACACTACTTTCCGAGTATGAGATATGAAAAAATATTTTGCTTGATAATAGGATCAATGAATTATACTTCATAGCTTTGTCCTCGATATTAGCATAGGTATACATGTAGTAACACATAGGTGTCACTACATGTATACCTATGCTAATCTCTTCGGACAAGGCTTCTCGTATAATTATGATAGAACTTCACGTACGGTAAGTTCGTTTAATCATTAATCTTAAACTTATGCATGACGCTTGTTCGAATGAGAACAAAAAAAAGCATGACATTGACAGCTCCATTTCATTTTTCGATGACGTCGCCATCTATCCGTATTGAATGAACTAGTTTTTCTTTTTTTAAAAACGCCTTATCTGTGGGTTGCGCGCATGGACGTAGTATATAACATAAAGGGACCAAATGCTCCTAAGAAAGCTGCCGGTCCTATTGAGAAGCTGCACCTCGAATAGTATTGTGTCCCTTTCTTTCTAATAGTGCAACCACATATTACATAGATTGTGGATAGATTATTTAAATGATATAAAGAATTTTAAAAATATTATATGTCTTTATCCCGAATAAATAAATAAATTATTTACTAGCAACAGCAACCAGTTTCACCCGCGTAGTTCACGTTCCCATGGGAATAGGGGAATAAAATATAGCCTATTTTACTCAGTAATATTCTAGATTTCCATTGGTGAAAGAGTTTTTAAAATCGGTTTTCTTGTTTTTGAGTTTATTTGTAACAAACACACAAAAATATAAATATTTCAATCAAAGGGGGAACGCTGCCAGTATCTTCGGAACCTTGCCTAAAGGGACTCCTTCGAAAAATATATTTTAGTCATTATATTATATTTTTTAAAGTATTTAGTTTTAGATGAATTTTAATGTTATTAAATTTAATTCGTTAGAATATAATTATAATAATAAATTGTGGGACACAATACACACACAATTATTTAGTCCTAAACTAGGCAGGGCCTGTACTATGGGTACTAAACAACTGATAGACATACTTAAATAAATATTAAACGACCAGACACGAAGCCAACAGACATGTTCATGCACACAAATGTTGGCCTCGAGCGGGGATCGAACCCGCGACCTCCAACTCAGAAGGCAGGGTCACTACCAACTGATCCAACAGGCCCGTCAAATATATATGGTACCTATTGCATCATGCGGTTCAGCCGGGGAAGCTGTCACGCGCGATTAGACCATCCAGAGGAGGAACTCAGGATGACCACCTAACCGGGGTTAGGATTTTTATAAATAAAAAGTCAACGTGTTTTATAGGATAGAATTTATTGGTAACAAACGGAAAGCCTAAAAACACGGTAAACGAATAGAAATATATGTTCCTACTCCTACTAAGGTTCTTGGGAAGTCAATTGTAAGGAAAAGGAAAAGTTAAACAAGGGCTTTTAGATAGGTGGATCTAGAGACTAAGAGCCGCTAATATAAAATTAATGGGACATCCTACGCCTCAACGTACGGTACCGTGTGTTAGGAGATAGGTGTTTTAGCTATTCTTGATTAAAGGTTTAGGGCTGTCGGCTAAACGTAATAATCCTTAGTCGAAGATTTCCCTGAACATGAGATTTTGGGTTTAGGTAAATTTGGGGATTGGGGTCTTTTAACTACAATGATGCCATTTGGTGTTAGACTTGCGGATCTTCAAATGCGGTGGAAGAGCTGTCTTGATCGACGATATCCCTTAGCGAACTGCGTGGCGGGGCTCTCGATCGCGATGGTGAGCTTGCCGACCCGGAGGATGGATCCTCGCATAGAAGAGGCTGGTAAGGGCTGGGATGAGGCTCCCAGGGGGAATTGAGGCTCCCAGAGGTGAGCTGAGGCTCCCAGAGGTGAGCTGAGGCTCCCAGGGGTGAGTTGAGGCTCCCAGAGGTGAGCCCGCTATTGGGGGAACATGCTGTGAAAGAGGGGCCGATGATTAGGGCACATCCACAGCGTGGCACCAATAGGGAATAACGCTAGGGAAAGGTGCGGAGGTTAGTACTATGTGAAAATAACTTACCAAATGAAAAGGACACTAGGCGTGCCGCAGAAAGGTTTGTAGAAACACATCTAACGTTAGTCTTGCGTTCTGGAGAAACTTTATACTGTCATGATAGGTGGAACTATAAAAATTAGGGTGCTTTCTTCGTTGCAGACCTGTTCATCAAGAACTCTAGAGTAGGAATGAATACTTTGACAGGAACGGGAACAGAAACGGACGACGGAATTTTGAAAATAGAAAGTCAAGATGATTAAAAGCAAATTGGGGATGATTAAAAACGAAACGGTGAAATTTTGAAAATAGAAGGCGAGAATTAAAAGCGAAATGAGGATGATTAAAGACGAAATGATAAAAGAGGATGAAGATAAGGTTGAAAACCGCAGCGGAACGCTGCAGTACCCTCAAACGACACAAAAAGGGGTAGGCCGGTGTAAAGAAAAGGTAGATGAAGGAGAGTAGATAAAAAGGATGACAATCTAAAGTGGTGAAACGCCACAGCAGTTGACGAGTGGAATGATTAACAATGTGATGCCATGGCTAACCATCAACCGGCCAAGGAGTAAAATGGGCGTTTGGAACTCTCAGACCGACGCGAAGGTGTTGAGACTGCAGACGGTTGCATGCACCTGAGGTCCAATGTGAAATGATAAGTAATGAAAATCTTAAATCCTAATCAACGAGTTGCTAAAAATTAGCATCAAGTCGAAATAATATAGTTAGGAGTCAAGGTAAATTAACATTAAGTTAAGATTAATAAGATGTTAAGTTAAATTAGAGTTAAGTTAAAATTAATGGAAAGTTAAGCTAAATTAGCATTAAGTTAAAATTAACCAAGAGTTAAACTAAATTAGCATTAAGTTAAAATTAACCAAGAGTTAAACTAAATTAGCATTAAGTTAAAATTAACCAGGAGTTAAACTAAATTAGTCCGGGCTTAAAGAGTTATTAATAAGGGACCTAAAACTAACATAACCTAATGGTTAACGTAGACTAACAAGTAATTCGACCAACGAGAACGATGGTTCCAATCGAGTGGTCTATTATATGCACGATGGCGACTAGTCTAACGTTTCAACACAATCCCTAAATATGTTACATTATATTTAAACTATCATAAATAACTTAACTACAATAAGCTAGGTTGATCGCGGAGTGCGAAAGCGCAAAGGCTTTATTTTAATTGCATTCATTGAGAATGAATTAAAAAGATTCCTAGGGGACGATGTTCTCGCAAAGTACACTTTACCCAAAAGGAAGCGTTTGCGAAAGGAACAAGTCGCAGAAAGGCACGATTCGCGAAATGTACGTCTCGCGAAATGCTCGATTTGCAAAATGGTAATCTCGCGAAACGCACGGTTCGCAAAAATTTGCCGTCTATAGGGCTGAGCGTATAGAGGGACAAATGACTCGTAAGTACAATGTCTTTATGCTCAATATACCTAACCCGGTGGGTTGGGATTTGAAAGAATAAAATAAATTATCCTTGGGGATAAAAAATTAACTGAAGTCCATATGAGGAACAGTCAGTCTAGTGAGTATCGACCTTAATGTCGGAAGATGGGCGACGACCTTTAAAAAATGTCAGACGTCAAAAGCAAAAGTTCGCAAAAATTGGGCGCAAAAAAAATATTTTAAAACTCGGCTATGTAAAAAGGTCATAGTCAAGGAGTAAGTCTAGCCAAAAAAAATTGGTATGGCTAATTAGGCTCTAAAAAGTAGGTTTTATAAAGGGTGTTAACTTCTGCAATTAACTAATGAAGTGAACACTGAAATCGTGCTAACACGTAAGAGAGTGGTACTCGGTCTGTGTGGACACGGACCCACCCTAAAACGACCCAAAAACATTATTTTAAAATGTCTTTGATGTGGTATGTACCTATATGGGGCGAATCGCAATCTTCTAACTCATATACCTGGGAAGAAAGTACCCTACAAACTCTTGTTTTGATAAAACGAGGAGCGAACTTGCTGGAAACGTAGTCAGCTCCAGAAGAACGTGAAAAATTACGCCTCCAAACGATATCGCCTACATTTAATATGACCTGGCGTCTATTTTTATTATAATATCTAGAATTACGTAAGAAAGACAATGATAGATTATCTGCCACTTTGGCGTAGACTTCGTCCAAAGATGCTAGGTTCGCAGCATGGGAATCCCGACTTTCTGCCAAATTGTTGCATTGAGTCTGGTTGTGTCCATGCCTTGTATCTGGGACTACGTCTCTTCCGAACATTAGAAAATTTGGAGAAAACGAAGTGGCGAGATTAATACAAGAATTAAGGTAAAGTTTGACTTTGGGTAATAAGCGGGCCCATTGTCTTTGGTTTTCACCGACTAAAATGCTCAAACAAATCACGATACTTTGATTATATCGTTCTACTGTATTGGCGTGTGGGGAATAATATGGGGTAAAAAAGGGTTGGGAATTAAATCTTATTAGAAAATTGTTGAAATAATTACTCCTGAATACAGTTGCGTTCGTTAGTACATATTCTTATCTATGGTTGCGTTGTCGCATAAAATGCTGTGGGGGACTCCGAAGTTTAAAAATATTTCTTTTTCCAAAAGGACGCAAACAGATTTAGCGTCGCTCTTTTTAAGGCTAAACAGCCAAACGTATTTTGAGAAAACGTCGACTATTGAGAGAATATATTTAAAGCCATGATAAGCCAAGGGAAGAGGACCGATAAGATCTATGGATAGCATTTGAAGGGGGGCCGAAACTGGTTTAGGGTAAAGCATTTGGCCACGGGGCTGTGTATTAGAAATTTTGAAAGATTTACAGACTTCGCATTCGTTGAGGATTTCTGTGACGTCATGGTACATTCCGGGCCAATAATATCTCTTTTTAATTAGAAGATACGTTTTCATTATGCCTGGATGTATTTGGGGGAACTCGTTGTGTGTCTCCCAAATGACGTCACGTACTTTTTCCTTCGGGAGTACGATGCGCTTGTACGATAAGAGAATAATAAGTAGACAATAGTATTAAACTCCGTGTGAAAAAGATATCGGGCCTTTTTGGTAGCTTTCAGTACAAAGCAAACCTAATTTAAAAGAGACACTTTTATAGTATCAATGGGAAATGATAAAAAACTCCTTTATTCGAACGTCGAAAGTTGATAATCTAGAAAAGCAAACCTTTCATGTCAATTATGTCGATTGTGAAGAAAAAATGGACAAAATTCCAAAAAAAATTGTGTAATAAATTACACAATAAACTGTCGAATCGATAAAACTACGATAACGCTAATGTTTTCGAAAATAAGTGAGTCCTGTAGTAACGTAGACCTTTTACTAATTGATTCCGTACGTCGTTACTAAATCAACCGAAATTACTATTCAGTCTATGGTATGGCGTAGTGGTTATTTGAATATTGCAAAATGTGTGTTAGTTCTATTTACTTCCACGTGAACGAACTGACCATAGAAGAAGAATAACTTAGGGCATAAATGTCACTCCGAAACCTGAAGAAATGGAAAGTAACCAAAATGATCGCTGAGGAACCTTGGAATTAGGCAAATAACTTATCTAATTTCTGTCCTAGGTAGAAGAAAATAAAAAAAAAGCTAGAAGAAATCTACCAAGATGCCGAAATAAAAATGGCGTTTATTATCGTGTCCAACCAAACGCATTAACACTCGCATCTTTGTGGACAGCAAGCGCCTAAAATGTAACAACCTATTCACCATGTGAAAGTAAAATAAAGAATAATGGATTAAGAATTGTGAACCGACTGTCATTAAAAAATCGATAAAATTCCTAGAATAAACGCGACTGGAGTTATTCGATAAAAGAAAAAAAAACTAGATTTAACTTCTTCAAACTTAAATGCTGGAAGTCAAAATTTGTTAGGCAAACAACCTTTCGTTTAACGTTTAGGATTGGACGTTTGAAGAAATAGCATAGGCAAATAAAACAACCTAACGAATAACTTTATTAATTGTTATTGTTTGAACGTATAAACTGTGAATATATAATACATTCCAAATGTTTGTTTTGTAGTACGACCTTTTGGAAGGATCCTTGGAAGAATGTTTTTCAACCAGTTGACGTCGAATGTCAAACGTCAGAAGTCTTCAATATTTATTCGAGGGTTTACGATATTCTGGGCTTCTTCAGCTCAGGTTTAATCCGTAGATAGCTGTGTTTTCTAGAACAAAGGAAAAATATAGTAATAAAATTAGTGGAACTACTGGTAGCGTAACCCACCGACAAGATAAGAGAAAAAGGATAAAAGTATATCACTAGTATATGATAAAAGATTTACCTTATTTTTATCCGGGCGCCATTGCATCATGCGGTTCAGCCGGTGAAGCTGTCACGCGCGATTAGACCATCCAGAGGAGGAACTCAGGATGACCACCTAACCGGGGTTAGGATTTTTATAAATAAAACTAGATGTCGCGCGGTGCGCGAGGCCGCAAGCGGCCACGCGTGTCTCTGTGGGGTCGTATTTTGACAGAAAAATAAAGTCTAATTTGGGGCGCCCATTTTGTTTGTCTTTTTTTAGTACAAGTCAAAAAATAATAAATTTTTGTTAAATATTACTTTTTACGGCAACACTGTTTACTAAGACCCACAATCGCTCCATACAAGCCAACTTTCCAAAGTGTTGCCAACTGGCTAAAAAAGCCGATTATTATTAAGAAAATTTAAATTTTTCAGTAAAACAAAAATTAAGGGGCCGCCATCTTGTTTTTTCTATTTTTCGGGATTTTCTAGTGAACTACAGGATATACCCTACGCGATGACACCAAACACATCCCTGTAGCATATCGGCATCTGGGAGATCAATTCGGGTCTTTTGAGGTGTACAATAAAAATTAAATCAACCATAACTTTCGGTGTTGCCAGGCAAAAATCAAAAAACCTACAAAAGGTCATAGAGAGAGATAAAATGTACCGTTAACTGTTACTCGTTTTTGCAAAATGGTAAAAATTCGAGTTTTGACTTTTTGCATTAAAAGTAAAAAAATACCCCAAATTTTGGAAAAATTGTTAAATATGGCAACACGCCGTATTGAGACCTCTAACCCCGCCATACAAGCCAACTCGCTCAGGTGTCGCCATCTCGCCGAAAATCGACAATCAAAATGTGGTAAAATTAATACTTTTCTTTGGGAGCAAATCACTGGTCGGCCATCTTGGTTTTTCAGATTTTAGGGATTTTCTGGTAAACTACAGAATATGAGCTATGTAATGACACTAAATACATCCCTGTAGCATTTTGGCATTTGGGAGATCAATTCGGGTCAAGTGGGGTCTAAAACCACTCCAACTTTGAAACACTACTACGCGGCCGCCATTTTGTTTTTTCAACTTTTTAAATAATTTTCGTAAATCATCTAAGCAGTACTACAGATACGATAGGCAACCTTGGCCGCCATTTTGTTTTTTTGAAAAGTCAGAATTTTCCTGGGGTCACCCCGCCATCTTGCACACTTTTCCCCTACATGACTTGACTCCAAAACGCCTCCTTCTGGGAGAACAATTATGTCAATGAGTCAGTGAGTCAGTGAGTCAGTGAGTGGTAATCGAGCTTTATATATTATAGACTAGATGTCGCGCGGTGCGCGAGGCTGCAAGCGGCCACGCGTGTCTCTGTGGGGTCGTATTTTGACAGAAAAATAAAGTCTAATTTTGGGCGCCCATCTTGTTTTAGCCATTTTAAATCGAAAAACAAAAAAAATTGTAAAATATTTTTTTTCATGGCAACACTGTTTACTGAGACCTACAATCGCACCATACAAGCCAACTCTCCAAAGTGTTGCCAACTGGCTAAAAAATGCCGATTATTATCAAGAAAATTGAAATTTTTCAGTAAAACAAAAATAACGGTGCGGCCATCTTATTTTTTCTATTTTTCGGGATTTTCTAGTAAACTACAGGATATACCCTATGCGATGACACCAAACACATCCCTGTAGCATATCGGCATCTGGGAGATCAATTCGGGTCTTTTGAGGTCTACCCTAAAAATTCAATCGGCCATAACTTTCAGTGTTGCCAGGTGAAATTCAAAAAACCTACAAAAGGTCATAGGGAGGAATAAAATGTTTCACTGACTGTCACTTGTTTTTGCAAAATGGTAAAATTTAGACTTTTGACATTTTGCGTTAAAAGTAAAAAAATACGAAAAATTCCGGGAAAATTCTTCAACACGGCCACACTACGTAGCAAGACCTCCAACCCCGCTATACAGACCAACTCGCTCAGGTGTTGCCATCTTGCCGAAAATCGACAATCAAAATGTGGTAAAATTAATACTTTTCTTTGGGAGCAAATCACCGGTCGGCCATCTTGGTTTTTCAAATTTTCGGGATTTTCTGGTAAACTACAGGATATGCCCTGTGCGATGACACCAAACACATCCCTTTAGCATATTGGCATCTGGGAGATCAATTCGGGTCAAGTGGGGTCTAAAACCACTCCAACTTTGAAACACTACTACGCGGCCGCCATTTTGTTTTTTCAACTTTTTTAACTATTTTCGTAAATCATCTAAGCAGTACTACAGATTCCCAAAATTTGAACCCAATCGGCCGGAAAACAAAAGAGATACGATAGGCAACCTTGGCCGCCATCTTGTTTTTTTGAAAAGTCGGAATTTTCCCGGGGTCACCCCGCCATCTTGAACACTTTTCTCATATATGACTTGTCTCCAAAACGACTCCTTCTGGGAGAACAATTATGTCAATGAGTCAGTCAGTGAGTGAGTGAGTGGTAGTCTAGCTTTATATATAATAGACTAGATAGACTAAATGTCGCGCGGTACGCGAGGCCGCAAGCGGCCACGCGTGTCTCTGTGGGGTCGTATTTTGACAGAAAAATAAAGTCTAATTTTGGGCACCCATCTTGTTTTAGCCATTTTAAGTCGAAAAATAATAAAATTTTGTTAAATATTTTTTTTCATGGCAACACTGTTTACTGAGACCCACAATCGCTCCATACAAGCCAACTTTCCAAAGTGTTGCCAACTGGCTAAAAAATGCCGATTTAGATTAGGAAAATTGAAATTTTTCAGTAAAACAAAAATAACGGGGCGGCCATCTTGTTTTTTCTATTTTTCGGGATTTTCTAGTAAACTACAGGATATACCCTATGCGATGACACCAAACACATCCCTGTAGCATATCGGCATCTAGGAGATCAATTCGGGTCTTTTGAGGTCTACCCTAAAAATTTAATCAACCATAACTTTCAGTGTTGCCAGGCGAAAATCAAAAAACCTACAAAAGGTCATAAGGAGAGATAAAATGTTTCACTGACTGTCACTTGTTTTTGCAAAATGGTAAAATTTTGAGTTTTGACATTTTGCATTAAAAGTAAAAAAATACGCCAAATTCCGGGAATATTCTTAAACATGGCAACACTACGTAATGAGACCTCCAACCCCGCTATACAGACCAACTCACTCAGGTGTTGCCATCTTGCCGAAAATCGACAATCAAAATGTGGTAAAACGTATCCCTTTCTTTGAGAGCAAATCACCCGTCGGCCATCTTGGTTTTTCAAATTTTCGGGATTTTCTGGTAAACTACAGGATATGTCCTATGCGATGACACCAAACACATCCCTTTAGCATATTGATTATTGGTGTCTGGGAGATCAATTCGGGTCAAGTGGGGTCTAAAACCACTCCAACTTTGAAACACTACTACGCGGCCGCCATTTTGTTTTTTCAACTTTTTAAATAATATTCGTTAATCATATAAGCAATACTACAGATGCCAAAAATTTGAACCGGATCGGCCAGAAAACTAAAGAGATACGATGGGCAGGCTTGGCCGCCATTTTGTTTTTTTGAAAAGTCGGAATTTTCCCGGGGTCACTCCGCCATCTTGCACACTTTTCTCATGTATGACTTGACTCCAAAACGACTCCTTCTGGGAGAACAATTATGTCAGTGAGTCAGTGAGTGAGTGAGTGGTAGTCTAGCTTTATATATTATAAACTAGATGTCGCGCGGTGCGCGAGGCCGCAAGCGGCCACGCGTGTCTCGGTGGGGTCGTATTTTGACAGAAAAATAAAGTTTTATTTTGGGCGCACATCTTGTTTTAGCCATTTTTGATAATTATCTATGTGAATTTTATCTTTTTTTAGTATAAGTCGAAAAAAAATAAAATTTTGTAAAATATTTCTTTTTATGGCAACACTGCTTACTGAGACCCACAATCGCTCCATACAACCTAACTTTCCAAAGTGTTGCCAACTTGCCTAAAAATACCGATAAAAACTATAAAAACCCATTTTTTTTCAGTAAAGAGAGAATATCGGAGCGGCCATCTTGTTTTTTCAGTTTTTCGGATTTTTCTGGTAAACTACAGGATATGCCCTATGTAATGACACCAATCACGTCTCTATGGCATATTGGCATCAGGGAGATCAATTCGGGTCTTTTGAGGTCTACCCTAAAAATTCAATCGGCCATAACTTTCAGTGTTGCCAGGCGAAAATCAAAAAACCTACAAAAAGTCATAGGGAGAGATAAAATGTACCGTTCACTGTTACTCGTTTTTCCAATATGGTAAAATTTAGAGTTTTGACCTTTTGCATTAAAAGTTAAAAAATACCCCAAATTTTGGGAAAATTCTTAAACATGGCAACACTACGTAATAAGACCACCAACCACGCCATACAAGCCAACTCGCTCAGGTGTCGCCATCTTGCCGAAAATCAACATTCAAAATCTGGTAAAATTATTCTTTTTCTTTGGGAGCCAATCACAGGGCGGCCATCTTGGATTTTCAGTTTTTTGGATTTTTCTGGTAAACCACAGGATATGCCCTATGCAATGACATCAATCACGTCTCTATAGCATATTGGCATCTGGGAGATCAATTCGGGTCTTTTGAGGTCTACCCTAAAAATTCAATCGGCAATAAGTTTCAGTGTTGCCAGGTGAAATTCAAAAAACTTACAAAAGGTCATAGAGAAAGATAAAATGTACCGTTGACTGTTACTCGTTTTTGAAAAATGGTAAAATTTTGTGTTTTGACTTTTTGCATAAAAAGTAAAAAAATACCCCAAATTTTGGGAAAATTCTTAAACATGGCAATACTACGTAATGAAACCTCCAACCCCGCGATACACGCCAACTCGCTCAGGTGTCGCCATCTTGTCGAAAATCGACATTCAAAATCTTGTAAAATCCATCCTTTTCTTTGAGAGCCAATCACAGGGCGGCCATCTTGGATTTTCAGTTTTCCGGATTTTTCTGGTAAACTACGGGATGTGCCTAAAAAGATGACGTGCCATTTGTAACTGTAGGATTTCGGCAACCATGTGTCTAATTCGGGTCAAGTGGGGTCTAAAATCACTCAAACTTTGATACTCTATTACGGGGCCGCCATTTTGTTTTTCTAATTTTTTTAGTAATATTTGTGAATCATTTAAGCAATACTACAGATGTCAAAAATTTGAACCGAATCGGCCGGAAAACAAAAGAGATACGATAGGCAAGCTTGGCCGCCATTTTGTTTTTTTGAAAAGTGGGAATTTTCCCGGGGTCACTCCGCCATCTTGCACACTTTTCTCATATATGACTTGCCTCCAAAACGACTCCTTCTGGGAGAACAATTATGTCAATCAGTGAGTCAGTGAGTCAGTGGTAATCGAGCTTTATATATTATAGACTAGATGTCGCGCGGTGCGCGAGGCCGCAAGCGGCCACGCGTGTCTCTGTGGGGTCGTATTTTGACAGACAAATAAAGTCTAATTTTGGGCGGCCATCTTGTTTTAGCCATTTTAAGTCAAAAAATAATACCATTTTCTTAAATATTTCTTTTCATGGCAACACTGTTTACTGAGACCCACAATCGCTCCATACAAGCCAACTTTCCTAAGTGTTGCCAACAGTGTAAAAAATGCCGATTAAGATTAAGAAAATTGATTTTTTTCAGTAAAACAAAAATAACGGGGCGGCCATCTTGTTTTTTCAGATTTTCGGGATTTTCTGGTAAACTACAGGATATGACCTATGTGATGACATCAAACACATCCCTGTAGGATATCGGCATCTGGGAGATCAATTCGGGTCTTTTGAGGTCTACCCTAAAAATTCAATCGGCCATAACTTTCAGTGTTGCCAGGTGAAATTCAAAAAACCTACAAAAGGTCATAGGGAGGAATAAAATGTTTCACTGACTGTCACTTGTTTTTGCAAAATGGTAAAATTTAGACTTTTGACATTTTGCGTTAAAAGTAAAAAAATACGAAAAATTCCGGGAAAATTCTTCAACACGGCCACACTACGTAGCAAGACCTCCAACCCCGCTATACAGACCAACTCGCTCAGGTGTTGCCATCTTGCCGAAAATCGACAATCAAAATGTGGTAAAATTAATACTTTTCTTTGGGAGCAAATCACCGGTCGGCCATCTTGGTTTTTCAAATTTTCGGGATTTTCTGGTAAACTACAGGATATGTCCTATGCGATGACACCAAACACATCCCTTTAGCATATTGATTATTGGTGTCTGGGAGATCAATTCGGGTCAAGTGGGGTCTAAAACCACTCCAACTTTGAAACACTACTACGCGGCCGCCATTTTGTTTTTTCAACTTTTTAAATAATATTCGTTAATCATATAAGCAATACTACAGATGCCAAAAATTTGAACCGGATCGGCCAGAAAACTAAAGAGATACGATGGGCAGGCTTGGCCGCCATTTTGTTTTTTTGAAAAGTCGGAATTTTCCCGGGGTCACTCCGCCATCTTGCACACTTTTCTCATGTATGACTTGACTCCAAAACGACTCCTTCTGGGAGAACAATTATGTCAGTGAGTCAGTGAGTGAGTGAGTGGTAGTCTAGCTTTATATATTATAAACTAGATGTCGCGCGGTGCGCGAGGCCGCAAGCGGCCACGCGTGTCTCGGTGGGGTCGTATTTTGACAGAAAAATAAAGTTTTATTTTGGGCGCACATCTTGTTTTAGCCATTTTTGATAATTATCTATGTGAATTTTATCTTTTTTTAGTATAAGTCGAAAAAAAATAAAATTTTGTAAAATATTTCTTTTTATGGCAACACTGCTTACTGAGACCCACAATCGCTCCATACAACCTAACTTTCCAAAGTGTTGCCAACTTGCCTAAAAATACCGATAAAAACTATAAAAACCCATTTTTTTTCAGTAAAGAGAGAATATCGGAGCGGCCATCTTGTTTTTTCAGTTTTTCGGATTTTTCTGGTAAACTACAGGATATGCCCTATGTAATGACACCAATCACGTCTCTATGGCATATTGGCATCAGGGAGATCAATTCGGGTCTTTTGAGGTCTACCCTAAAAATTCTATCGGCCATAACTTTCAGTGTTGCCAGGCGAAAATCAAAAAACCTACAAAAAGTCATAGGGAGAGATAAAATGTACCGTTCACTGTTACTCGTTTTTCCAATATGGTAAAATTTAGAGTTTTGACCTTTTGCATTAAAAGTTAAAAAATACCCCAAATTTTGGGAAAATTCTTAAACATGGCAACACTACGTAATAAGACCACCAACCACGCCATACAAGCCAACTCGCTCAGGTGTCGCCATCTTGCCGAAAATCAACATTCAAAATCTGGTAAAATTATTCTTTTTCTTTGGGAGCCAATCACAGGGCGGCCATCTTGGATTTTCAGTTTTTTGGATTTTTCTGGTAAACCACAGGATATGCCCTATGCAATGACATCAATCACGTCTCTATAGCATATTAGCATCTGGGAGATCAATTCGGGTCTTTTGAGGTCTACCCTAAAAATTCAATCGGCAATAACTTTCAGTGTTGCCAGGTGAAATTCAAAAAACTTACAAAAGGTCATAGAGAAAGATAAAATGTACCGTTGACTGTTACTCGTTTTTGAAAAATGGTAAAATTTTGTGTTTTGACTTTTTGCATAAAAAGTAAAAAAATACCCCAAATTTTGGGAAAATTCTTAAACATGGCAATACTACGTAATGAAACCTCCAACCCCGCGATACACGCCAACTCGCTCAGGTGTCGCCATCTTGTCGAAAATCGACATTCAAAATCTTGTAAAATCCATCCTTTTCTTTGAGAGCCAATCACAGGGCGGCCATCTTGGATTTTCAGTTTTCCGGATTTTTCTGGTAAACTACGGGATGTGCCTAAAAAGATGACGTGCCATTTGTAACTGTAGGATTTCGGCAACCATGTGTCTAATTCGGGTCAAGTGGGGTCTAAAATCACTCAAACTTTGATACTCTATTACGGGGCCGCCATTTTGTTTTTCTAATTTTTTTAGTAATATTTGTGAATCATTTAAGCAATACTACAGATGTCAAAAATTTGAACCGAATCGGCCGGAAAACAAAAGAGATACGATAGGCAAGCTTGGCCGCCATTTTGTTTTTTTGAAAAGTGGGAATTTTCCCGGGGTCACTCCGCCATCTTGCACACTTTTCTCATATATGACTTGCCTCCAAAACGACTCCTTCTGGGAGAACAATTATGTCAATCAGTGAGTCAGTGAGTCAGTGGTAATCGAGCTTTATATATTATAGACTAGATGTCGCGCGGTGCGCGAGGCCGCAAGCGGCCACGCGTGTCTCTGTGGGGTCGTATTTTGACAGACAAATAAAGTCTAATTTTGGGCGGCCATCTTGTTTTAGCCATTTTAAGTCAAAAAATAATACCATTTTCTTAAATATTTCTTTTCATGGCAACACTGTTTACTGAGACCCACAATCGCTCCATACAAGCCAACTTTCCTAAGTGTTGCCAACAGTGTAAAAAATGCCGATTAAGATTAAGAAAATTGATTTTTTTCAGTAAAACAAAAATAACGGGGCGGTCATCTTGTTTTTTCAGATTTTCGGGATTTTCTGGTAAACTACAGGATATGACCTATGTGATGACATCAAACACATCCCTGTAGGATATCGGCATCTGGGAGATCAATTCGGGTCTTTTGAGGTCTACCCTAAAAATTCAATCGGCCATAACTTTCAGTGTTGCCAGGTGAAATTCAAAAAACCTACAAAAGGTCATAGGGAGGAATAAAATGTTTCACTGACTGTCACTTGTTTTTGCAAAATGGTAAAATTTAGACTTTTGACATTTTGCGTTAAAAGTAAAAAAATACGAAAAATTCCGGGAAAATTCTTCAACACGGCCACACTAAGTAGCAAGACCTCCAACCCCGCTATACAGACCAACTCGCTCAGGTGTTGCCATCTTGCCGAAAATCGACAATCAAAATGTGGTAAAATTAATACTTTTCTTTGGGAGCAAATCACCGGTCGGCCATCTTGGTTTTTCAAATTTTCGGGATTTTCTGGTAAACTACAGGATATGTCCTATGCGATGACACCAAACACATCCCTTTAGCATATTGATTATTGGTGTCTGGGAGATCAATTCGGGTCAAGTGGGGTCTAAAACCACTCCAACTTTGAAACACTACTACGCGGCCGCCATTTTGTTTTTTCAACTTTTTAATTTTTTTTCGTAAATCATCTTAGCAGTACTACAAATGCCAAAAATTTGAACTGAATCGGCCGGAAAACAAAAGAGATACGATAGGAAAGCCCGGCCGCCATTTTGTTTTTTTGAAAAGTCGGAATTTTCCTGGGGTCACCCCGCCACTTTGCACACTTTTCCCCTACATGACTTGACTCCAAAACGACTCCTTCTGGGAGAACAATTATGTCAATCAGTCAGTGAGTCAGTGAGTGAGTGGTAGTCTAGCTTTATATATTATAAATTATAGACTAGATGTCGCGCGGTGCGCGAGGCCGCAAGCGGCCACGCGTGTCTCTGTGGGGTCGTATTTTGACAGAAAAATAAAGTCTAATTTTGGGCGCCCATCTTGTTTTAGCCATTTTAAATCGAAAAACAAAAAAAATTGTAAAATATTTTTTTTCATGGCAACACTGTTTACTGAGACCTACAATCGCACCATACAAGCCAACTCTCCAAAGTGTTGCCAACTGGCTAAAAAATGCCGATTATTATTAAGAAAATTAAAATTTTTCAGTAAAACAAAAATAACGGTGCGGCCATCTTGTTTTTTCTATTTTTCGGGATTTTCTAGTAAACTACAGGATATACCCTATGCGATGACATCAAACACATCCCTGTAGCATATCGGCATCTGGGAGATCAATTCGGGTCTTTTGAGGTCTACCCTAAAAATTAAATCAACCATAACTTTCAGTGTTGCCAGGCAAAAATCAAAAAACCTACAAAAAGTCATACGGAGAGATAAAATGTACCGTTGACTGTTACTCGTTTTTGCAAAATGGTAAAATTTCGAGTTTTGACTTTTTGCATTAAAAGTAAAAAAATACCCAAAATTTTGGGAAAATTGTTAAACATGGCAACACGCCGTATTGTGACCTCTAACCCCGCCATACAAGCCAACTCGCTCAGGTGTCGCCATCTCGCCGAAAATCGACAATCAAAATGTTTTAAAATTAATACTTTTCTTTGGGAGCAAATCACCGGTCGGCCATCTTGGTTTTTCAGATTTTCGGGATTTTCTGGTAAACTACAGGACATGATCTATGTGATGACACCAATCACATCCCTGTAGCATATTGGCATCTGGGAGATCAATTCGGGTCAAGTGGGGTCTAAAACCACTCCAACTTTGAAACACTACTACGCGGCCGCCATTTTGTTTTTTCAATTTTTTAAATTATTTTAGTTAATCATCCAAGCAATACTACAGATGTCAAAAATTTGAACCGGATCGGCCGGAAAACAAAAGAGATACGGTAGGCAAGCCTGGCCGCCATTTTGTTTTTTTGAAAAGTCGGAATTTTCCCGGGGTCACCCCGCCATCTTGAACACTTTTCTCATATATGACTTGTCTCCAAAATGACTCCTTCTGGGAGAACAATTATGTCAATCAGTCAGTGAGTGGTAGTCGAGCTTTATATATTATAAATTATAGATAGATAGATAGATAGAAGTCAACGTGTATTATAGGATAGAATTTATTGGTAACAAACGGAAAGCCTAAAAACACGGTAAACGAATAGAAATATATGTTCCTACTCCTACTAAGGTTCTTGGGAAGTCAATTGTAAGGAAAAGGAAAAGTTAAACCTGGGCTTTTAGATAGGTGGATCTAGAGACTAAGAGTCGCTAATATAAAATTAATGGGACATCCTACGCCTCAACGTACGGTACCGTGTGTTAGGAGATAGGTGTTTTAGCTATTCTTGATTAAAGGTTTAAGGCTGTCGGCTATACGTAATAATCCTTAGTCGAAGATTTCCCTGAACATGAGATTTTGGGTTTAGGTAAATTTGGGGATTGGGGTCTTTTAACTACAATGATGCCATTTGGTGTTAGACTTGCGGATCTTCAAATGCGGTGGAAGAGCTGTCTTGATCGACGATATCCCTTAGCGAACTGCGTGGCGGGGCTCTCGATCGCGATGGTGAGCTTGCCGACCCGGAGGATGGATCCTCGCATAGAAGAGGCTGGTAAGGGCTGGGATGAGGCTCCCAGGGGTGAATTGAGGCTCCCAGAGGTGAGCTGAGGCTCCCAGAGGTGAGCTGAGGCTCCCAGAAGTGAGCTGAGGCTCCCAGGGGTGAGTTGAGGCTCCCAGAGGTGAGCCCGCTATTGGGGGAACATGCTGTGGAAGAGGGGCCGATGATTAGGGCACATCCACAGCGTGGCACCAATAGGGAATAACGCTAGGGAAAGGTGCGGAGGTTAGTACTATGTGAAAATAACTTACCAAATGAAAAGGACACTAGGCGTGCCGCAGAAAGGTTTGTAGAAACACATCTAACGTTAGTCTTGCGTTCTGGAGAAACTTTATACTGTCATGATAGGTGGAACTATAAAAATTAGGGTGCTTTCTTCGTTGCAGACCTGTTCATCAAGAACTCTAGAGTAGGAATGAATACTTTGACAGGAACGGGAACAGAAACGGACGACGGAATTTTGAAAATAGAAAGTCAAGATGATTAAAAGCAAATTGGGGATGATTAAAAACGAAACGGTGAAATTTTGAAAATAGAAGGCGAGAATTAAAAGCGAAATGAGGATGATTAAAGACGAAATGATAAAAGAGGATGAAGATAAGGTTGAAAACCGCAGCGGAACGCTGCACTATACAATAAATCTATATGGAATCTTTCCTCTTTATAATATTAATATAAATATCTGCAAGTTTAATCAGAATCCGTTCAGTAGTTTTTGTGTGAAAGAGCAGCAAACATCCATACATCCATACTCGCAAACTTTCGTGTTTATAGTATTAGTAGAATTTCGAAGCTAAGAAGGGTTGACATTTTAAGGTGAGACTACTTATGTGATTCCCGCTCGAGAGAGGGAAAGACTCGTGGTAATTGCTTCCCTCGCTAGGGAGGGACTGATTTAAAAAAATGAACTACATTGGTTAAGGTAACATTGTTAAACTTTTTACATCGATTAAAATAAGAAAAAAAACGTGTGACCTTGTGAGTGTAGGTATAAACAACTATAAAATACTCCGCGGCGGTGAAGCTGTGTGTTTTGGTTGGATGTGAAAATTTAAAAAGTCCTTGAAGGGACACTGTAAGCTGTTCCAAAATTCGGAAATACACTTATTATAAAGAGGAAGGATTTATATTTTTGTACTTTGGTACTTTTTGTACTTTTGTACTTAGGTACTTTTGTACTTCTGTCACACCTCGGACACTAGCGATCAAATGTATGAAACAAACGCGTTGCTACGCACACAGTCTTAGCTCGTGTAGGTGAACGCGTACCATGCTTGTGTGAGTGAGATAAGACATGCTAGGGTTGCCGCCATTTTTTTTTTAGAGGTAATTAAGCGGCCGCCCGCGTTCAAGTTCGGTGACCTCAACGCTCAGCCTCAAAGACTACATACACATTGCGTGAATTGGAAGAAAAAATAATTATAATTATTATGCTGTAAGGTGGGTATATAAGTTCGATTTATACAATAGTTTCCTATTTTGAATCAGTATAACCAAGCGAAGTAACTACATTTTTGTAAGGAAATTTAGGCCTCCAAAATATTACGTAATTTTAAAACGTGATTTTTTGTTCATATACCTACTTGGATATTGTGTTGTTTTTAATGTGATCTGATAAGTTTAGGTCTAAAACGGATAGGATAAAAGAAATACTAAACACAAGTAAGTACCTACCTATTGTAAGCTGGTTTTCTACTAAAACAATAACTGGGTAGATATGTACCTACTTGCCTTCATTCATTGGAATTGCAATTGGAATGTTTGTTTGCAGAAGTAGAAGTGTAGAAGTTTCTTTTAGTTTTGTCGTTTATAGAGCTGAAACATCCATATTCCATACACAGCACAGCACACGCCTTTAGAAAAGTATTTTTAAATATTTCAATACATGGCCTCGCCGCTCTGCGCACCGCGTCGTCGTCGTCTCGTCCTTGCCAGCCGGTAACTGTGAGATAACCAACCGCGGGTGGGCGGCAATTTTAGCGGGAGGCAGGAAGTGGCCATACTGTACGCTAGTACTATTTATTATACTGTGCTTCGGTGTTCTTGTATTTTCGTATTGTTTTTACTTTCCTTGTATTCGAAAGGAAAGTAGAGTGTTTAGGGCGGGTGAAAGTTATCAATTACTATTCGGAATATAAGTCGGAAAATAAGTCTGACCTACCTAAAAACCTATTCTACCTATATTGTAAAGAATGCCTACAAATACATATATTATGGTGATATATGGTCACCCGTTGACATTTGCGCGTCCTGCGGTGTGCCGCAGGGCTCGGGATGTGGACCAGTGTGCTACCTCATGCACGTCAATAGCTTGTGTGGAGTGCACGAGTGGTACGTCACTGCTCATTGCTCAGCTCACATGTAGGTACGCCGACGACCTATGCACGCTTCGTGCCGGTACCGATCTCGCTGAGACGTGTCATTTAGTTCAACAAGACATTGACTCAACTCAACAAGAAATTGGAAACCTTTTAAAATTACTAGTTAACACAAAAACAAAAAATAACTGTAAAGGTAACTATAAAAAATTATTTAAAATCTGTAAAATTCTACCAGTTAACTTACAACATAAATACTTATTGGCTATTAATAACCATGGCAATCAGGAGCTTAACCTATCTTCAGTAAACCATACTCATGGTAAAAGGTCGGTGTCCACGGGTAAATTTAATGTACCTACTCAGAGTTAGTAACTAAGTACTTTGGTGATAGGATTTTAAAGAAACGAATACCATATCTGCTAAACAGTTTACCCGAGGATATCCGCCTTGAGCAAAACAAAAATAGGTTTAAAATCTTACTTAAAAAACATTTTTTGGAGACACTCTCAGAATAAATTATATTGTTATAATGTAAATAATAATAATAATAATATAAAAGAGACTCATACCTGCAGACAAACTGTCATAAACAGTTTTGCAGGGAACTGTATTAGTGTTTAAGAAAGTAATTTGTTTAATAAATAAATAAATAATAATAAATAATTGAACAAATGTCAATGGTTGATGTTGCGTAGGTAAAATATCGTAACCCTAAATCTACTATATAAAAATAAGTCGGGTTTTCCTTCCTGACGATATAACTCCAGAACGGCCGGACCGATTTCGATGAAACTTTTTGTGTGGGTTCGAGTGGGTCCAGGGATGGTTTATAGCATTGATTTTCAAACTAGGGGGCGCGCCCCACTAGGGAGGCGCGAAGACATGTACAGGGGGGCGCGGGCGCGGGCGGCGGCGGTTATCAATATTATTAATTATTAATATTAATATAATATATTAGGTTATTAATATAATAATATTATTTATCGATTAGCGACCGACCCTTTTCACGTTGACATAGACTTGCTGCCAGATACTATACAAGAACAAACTTTGGAATTAAAAAATGATTCTGCTGCCCAATATGATTTTGAGAAGATGGAGAAGGCACAATTCTGGGTTAAATATCTCAAAGTTTATCCCAGCACAGCAGAGCAAGCACTAAAATTGTTTTTACCTTTTTCAAGCACTTATTTGTGCGAAAAAGCGTTTTCAGCAGTTGTAGCCAGGGCTCGGAAACCTCAAAAATTTTCAAACCGGTTTCGCCTAAAAAACCTACGAACTTTATTATTTCGTTACGTTCGAACTAAACCTCAAAATAAAACGGTTAGCAATGTTGAGAAGATTTCGCTCGAAAAACCGATATAGAACGAAAAGTATTCGTTCTTTTACATTTGATTTATTTACCTACTATGAAGTTGCGTTGCGCTGCCTCACACCATTTAGAATTAATCCGTCTTACGTCCACATTGAATAGAACGTGCGCGCGCGCGAAGATCCACAAGAAGATTGAGGGGTGGATCCACCGTTTTGATTCTTTCTTATTTTTTTTTAAATATTTTTTTAAAGTGGTCGGAAATGCGTGCGAAAAATAATAAATTTAAAGGTTTTTTAACCTTTACAAAACTACTGAAGGCACTAAAATCCAACAAGAGAATCAGAAGTTATCGATTTTTAAAGTTACTTGATTGAAATGGTAATGATGTCTATAGCCTGGTAATGACTTTTGTTTACCGGTAATGATGACAAGCAAATGGAAATGATGAAAAATAGTAAATAACACAGGTTTCTGCTTTGAATTACTAACTATAATCATAATAAAATATCACAAATCAACGATTGATGTGATGTATAGATATTCTAAATAATAACAATGGCAAACAAATGATATGTTACAACGCGTAACAGAAAAAGCGCAATTCCTCATACACCCCAATTAGTAGGTATATAAATATAAAAAAAATATGATGCAATCGAACTTTAGTTGTGTCTAACCAATGTTCTTAAATATCGATTAATAATAGCACGATTTCTATAGAAAGCACTAAATTTAACTACGCTAATTCATTTTTGAGAAAAATTTTACACATATCAAAAATAGCTAAATCAAATAAGTAGTTGATACTGAACAAACAAATTTCAGGAATTGCGCTTATTCTGTTACGTGTTGTATAGTCCAGTCAATTTCGACAAAAAAATTGGAGTAAAGTTACAAAAATTCGCAGCCAGCCGAAAATTGGTAGGATTGTTTAAAACACAATTATAAATGAAATCTAAGAAGTCCTCATCTATCCAAAACTTGAAAAAAAATTACTCGGAATCAAAGGCCTTTTCACGATTTTCAGCAAAACGGTAAGTTTAATCATAAAATTTCCTTAAACAAAAAATGTAGATCAGATAATTATTTTTAAAAATGTCTTAATACTTTTTTCCTAAGAACCATAGTTTTTGAGATATAACGATTCAAAACGTTGAAAGAGTTGTAATCGTTATCTACTATATAAAAATAAGTCGGGTTTTCCTTCCTAACGATTTAACTCGAGAACGGCCGGACCGATTTTGATGAAACTTTTTGTGTGGGTTCGAGTGGGTCCAGGGATGGTTTATAGCAAATAAAATTCAGCATTGCACCCGTGCGAAGCCGGGGCGGGTCGCTAGTAATATGTATAAGTTCACATTATGCAAAAACAACTCTACGAATTTTGATGAAATTTGATGTGAAGATAACAGAGCAGTGATAGCCCGGACAGTTAAAGAGCCGGCTGAAAATCAGTGAGGCTCGGGTTCGAATCCTGGCATGTACCAATGAGTTTTTCAAAAACTTACGTACATATTTATCACTAGCTCGACGGTGAAGGAAAACATCGTGAGGAAACCCGCAATTCTCAGAATTAATTCTGAGACATGTGTAAACAGACCCGGTCCGGCGATGGGCTCACCACCTATCACGTTTAGGGGTCCAATATATCTCGTGAGATGTGGGTATATCCAGTAATGGAATACCTCTGCCTACCCCCTCGGGGATAAAAAAGGCGTGAGATTATATTATTATTATTATATTATAGATAACTGAGTATTCGGGTCAACATCTAGAGTACTATTTGCAGCGGGAGAATGTCTCATTCCCACGTTAAAATCTAAAAACTGGGTACCTAATAAGAGAAATACGTACTACTCTGAAACGATATCACTTAGAAACTTTAAATATGGCATGAAGGTGTCTTATATGTTGTAGGCATCCGCTTGGTAGGATTCTTCAAAACACCATTAGTAATGAAATCTAACAAGTTCTCATCGATCCGACACCTAGAAAAAAATGTACTCGGGTTCCAAGGTCACAAAGACGGGTTTTTCACGATTTTCAGCAAAACGGTAAGTTTAATTATAAAATTTGCTTAAACAAAAATTTTAGATCAAATATTTATCTATAAAAAATGTCTTAATACTTTTTTTCCTAAGAGCCACTCTTTTTGAGATATAATGATTCAAAACGTTGAAAGAGTTATAATCGCGATGTATATGTACACAATGTGCAAAAACTACTGGACGGATTTAGATAAAATTTGGTGTGGAGATAACTGAGTATTCGGATCAACATGTAGAGTACTATTTATAGCGGTAGAATGTCTCATTCTCACGGGAAAATTAAAACTGGGTATTAAGAGAAATACGTACTGCTCCGAAACGATAACACCTATTGAAATATGGCATGTAAATGTCTTATATTATATTGTAGGCAACCGCTTGGTAGGATTGTTCAAAACACCATTTTAATTGAAATTTAAAAAGTCCTCATCAATCCGACACCTGGAAACAAATTACATGGGTTCAAAGGTCACAAAACGGGTCTTTTACGAATTTTAGCAAAACCGTAACTTTAATCATAAAATTTGCCTGAACAAAAATTGTAGATCAGATAATTATCTATAAAAAATGTTTTACTACTTTTTTCCCTAAGATTATATTTTTCCTTTGTCGTTATATCTCAAAAACGGTGACTTTTGAGATATAACGATTAAAAAGGTTGAAAGAGTTGTAATCGTTATAATATGTATAAGTACACAATATGCAAAAACTACTGGATGGATTTACATGAAACTTGGTGTGAAGATAACTGAGTATTCGGGTCAACATCTAGAGTACTATTTACAGCGGGAGAATGTTTCATTTCCACGGGAAAAATAAAAAAAAAATTGTGGTGATAGCTGAACTAAGTAACTGGGTCAACATCTCGGTACTTATTACCGCGGGAAAAGTCTCATTTTCACGGGAAAATTAAAAAACTTGTTAAAAATAGAAATATGTTCTACTCCGAAACAATAACACCTAGGAACAATGATATTAAATAAGTAATATCATTGCCTAGAAACTCAAAACATGGTATGTAAGTGTCATAAATATAGATACATAGTGCTCATTTTTTGTATCGCCGTCTAAGACATTAATAAACTAACAGTTAAAAATATTTTTTAAGAGCAAACATCACATATGATCAGAATTTATAATATAAATTATAATATAAATAATATAAAGTATATCATTACCGTTTACATATTATCATCACCACTAACAAAGAAGAAATGGTAATGATGATGATGGTTGTGATGAATTACTGTTTATGTTTTTTTTTTAGTAAAAACGCCAAGCTGTAAAAAGCACCACCAGCAATTTTTGTGGTCTTTTACATAAGACACACAAGCCGGGATAGTTTAAAAAGAAGTAGTAATGGTGCAAACCTGATTTTTTTCTATCGATGGTGATGATGTGAATTTATGACAAAGAGTCCATAAACTAATGTAAGTCGAAAATTTTGATACTCCTGCGTGGATAAAATTGACGTGGCTTTGTGAGAGAGACCGCAGAGATTGAGGAAAGGAGGTGGTTGCCTCTCGGTCACGGTAGATATTAGAAATTCGAGAATATTATAACTTTGACGGTGCCGCGATGGTGTTGATGAATTTCAGTGAGAAAAATTCTTTTATTTATTTATATACGATATTCATTATCAAATCACTTCAAATTTTTTGTGTTATTCTAGATAGTGTACGTTTTCGAAATATGAAAAAAAAAACGGAAAGTACATTGACATTTTTTGGAAAATAATTCAGGAAGTTCAATACTCAACTTTTATTCGCAAATGGTGATGACGTTTGGTGCGTGTTTATTGAAATACACACACCGGCACAATTAGCGGAACAGAAAAAAAAGGGAGTATTTACGCATTTTTGCGTGTTACTGGCCGGCTAAATAAGCTTTTTTTAAATTTGGGTTTTAATTTAAAAATGGAATACTAAGCGACTGCCCTTTTTTTCATTCTTTTGTTTTAATTTTCATTGATTAATTTTTTTCCACCGCTTGTCCGTTTTTAGAAGGTTCGTGAATTCCACTTGAAAATCTTTGAATTGCAGTTTTTGAGGCTTTTGAGTTTTTTCGCATATTGATAATTTACGAGCATCTAAGTATGCCTGATTTAACGCCATCAGAAATCATTAGGGCAGATCAAATGAGGAGAAATGGTCAAACCTACAGATCGATTGCCAGAAGCCTTCGTCGATCGTTATCAACGATTCATCGTAGCATCCAACGATACAGATTGACGAATACTCTAGTGAGAAGGAGAGGACAAGGCCGGAAAAGGTGTACTTCAAGGAGGGATGACCGTTTTCTCCAACTTCAAGTCCGACGGAACACGAGACTAACGGCGGTGCAGGCTCGAAATTTACTGGAAGAGGTACGAGCAGTAAGGATGAGTGAGCGGACAGTTCGTAGAAGATTCGAAGAAGTGGGTATAGGCTCGTATGTGCCCGCCAAAGCCCCAAAACTTGAGAGACATCATCGCACAAACCGTCTACACTTTGGTCGTGAACATCGTGATTGGGACTTCGACGACTGGGGACAGGTTCTTTTTACTGATGAATGCAGAGTTATGTTAAATCAAATTGATGGAAGGCAGCGAGTATGGAGACGCAAAGGAGAACGGTATATCCAGTCTAATTTTGAAAATACAGTTGCATATGGCGGCGGTTCAATTATGGTCTGGGGAGGAATATGTTTAGGAGCTCGTACGGAGTTAGTAGTGGTCGATGGCGGGAATCTGAATGCTGATCGGTAAATCAGGGAGATTTTAGAAGAACATGTTGTGCCATTTGCCCCCTTTATTGGTAACAACTTCATTCTAATGCAGGATAATGCTCGGGCTCACAGTGCTCGCACAGTACAGACATACCTAAACCATGTTGGTATAACGGTGATGGAGTGGCCAGCACGGTCCCCCGATATGAACCCTATAGAACACGTCTGGGACTTGCTAAAGAGGAGTGTAAAGTCAAGAATGCCCCCTCCCAATAATCTCAACGAGTTGCGAAACGCATTACTTGAAGAATGGCAGAGGTTGCCCCAAGAAACCATTGATAACATCATCCGCAGCATGCCCAGACAGATGGAAACCCTCATCAGAGCACGAGGAGGAAACACTCGATATTGAACAGTCATTGAAATTGTTGTTAAACTTTGGAAAATCTTGAATTTTCTGCTGTTTCTCTATAATTAAAAATCGAAAAAAAATGCATTTTGTTTAATTTAATTTTTATTTTTATAAAATTTTAAGTATGGTGTTACAAATGAATGTCAAAACATGTTAATTTAATTGTTGTTTCATTTTAAATAATATCTTGTTTAAAAATTACATTCATTGTTCTAAATTCCCTCTTTTTTCTCCTTTTTTTTTCTGTTCCGCTAATTGTGCCGGTGTGTGTATATAAATGAAATAAAGGTGGTATACAATTTTAAATAGCGGCACTTTACGTAAAAATGTGTAAGAAATGTCATGTAAAGTATAAAAAGAATGCAGCTATGATATATAATTCACCCTGAGTTAAGTCACTAAAATGGGTAAGTTAGGTATACTTATAGATTATAGGATCTCCAGACTCACGGCATTCATTCACTCAATTATACCTTCTGATTCTTTTTCTTTTTGAAATAGATCTGGATAAAAGTGCATTGACCCAACCTCTCCTACATTTCACAAAACATTTACGTACTTTATCGTTCATCATACAAGCTGTCGCTAACTTGTCGCTAATCATGACGCGACACGCGTTTCATAATACGTCGGACAAATGTGAAAAGTGTAACCTCGAAAGTTGCACTTTATCAGGATTTTTTTGGTATATGACATTATTATTATTTTTACATTTATTGAGGAGTTTATTTTCAATAATATGCTTAATTTCGTTATTGTCTAATTTGATTAGTTTAAAATGAAGGAAACGTTCGAGTTCGACACTACGCTGGCCGCTTCCCGCCGCGCGCACCTGTCGGCGGACCACACGAGTGAGCGGAATAAACCGGTTTATAAGGTTTTTAAAAGGTTTTCTAAACGCTCGCGTTCCGAACGAAATAACCTTAATACCGTTATTAACCGGGTCTTTACCGGTAAATTTGAAACCGGTTCCGAGCCCTGGTTGTAGGAATAAAAACAAAGTACAGAAGCAAACTAGATATTGCTAGTGATCTACGTTGTGCACTTTCTTCTATTTCACCCAGAATTGGAAACATCGTCAAAAATATGCAAGCTCATCCGTCACATTGACTCTTCATATGTACAAGTGTTTACAAATGTGTAAAAACAGTATTTTTATAGTAAAACACCTAAAAATATAGTTTTGAACTTTATTACTCTTATTTTATTTTAAAATTGCTCGACGAGCCCACTTGCTGCTACTTGATGGGACCAAGGGGGGGCGTGGGCATATTCATTTTAAGCAGTAGGGAGGCGCGATACTTATAAGTTTGGGAACCCCTGGTTTATAGCAAAGAAAATTCAGCATTGCACCCGTGCGAAGCCGGGGCGTGTCGCTAGTTTTGTATATTTTTTGGTATGCTAAATGTACTTTAATTTGAACAGTTTCATATTAAACATAGATATTTTAATCAGGAAACATATTTAAAAAAAAAACATTCCTTATTCATTATAGAAAGTACATTTATTTTATAGATTTTATATTGGAATAAATAAGTAAGAAAATGAAGGGGGAAATTTGGAACAGCAATGATGTCAATACTAGAAAGTGACACAACTCTTCATGAGGTGCCTCGTGCTAGGACCGGCGGCGGCAGCTACCTATATAAGGAGCATTTACTCCTTACTTACTACTAGGGTTTGCGATTTCTCGAGGATTTTCAGTTCTCGGGTCTCGAGAACTCTCAAGCCCAATTTCTCGGGTCTTCTCGGGATATCGAGAAATTCAAAATTTACGTATTTTTTTTGTTTAAATAAAAAAGCGAATGGTTGATGAAAATGTGTTTATTAGAATAATTAAAAATCAACCATTTTTAACACAAAACTGAATATCAATTAATAATCAACTCAAACATTCTATCTAAAAACCAAAATTATTTCTCTTGTCATAACTAATCTCACTAATGATCACACATTTTCTAGGTTGAACATCAAATTTCAACATGAATGAACACAGTACAAGTTGTGCCGCACCGCATAGGCGCTTGCGTTTGTCACTTAAAACCATAGATTTAGTATATTAGGTAACGTTAGATTGGCAATAGAGCCAGTACGGCGATACCAAAAACAATTTACACTAGTGTGCGTGTTCTGTGGATGTGTACAAGACAAATAGTGCTCTCTCTAAACTGTGGCTCTCGGTTTAAAATAGGCGTGTATTATACACACACCGGCACAATTAGCGGAACAGAAAAAAAAAGGAGAAAAAAGAGGGAATTTAGAACAATGAATGTAATTTTTAAACAATATATTATTTAAAATGAAACAACAATTAAATTAACATGTTTTGACATTCATTTGTAACACCATACTTAAAATTTTATAAAAATAAAAATTAAATTAAACAAAATGCATTTTTTTTCGATTTTTAATTATAGAGAAACAGCAGAAAATTCAAGATTTTCCAAAGTTTAACAACAATTTCAATGACTGTTCAATATCGAGTGTTTCCTCCTCGTGCTCTGATGAGGGTTTCCATCTGTCTAGGCATGCTGCGGATGATGTTATCAATGGTTTCTTGGGGCAACCTCTGCCATTCTTCAAGTAATGCGTTTCGCAACTCGTTGAGATTATTGGGAGGGGGCATTCTTGACTTTACACTCCTCTTTAGCAAGTCCCAGACGTGTTCTATAGGGTTCATATCGGGGGACCGTGCTGGCCACTCCATCACCGTTATACCAACATGGTTTAGGTATGTCTGTACTGTGCGAGCACTGTGAGCCCGAGCATTATCCTGCATTAGAATGAAGTTGTTACCAATAAAGGGGGCAAATGGCACAACATGTTCTTCTAAAATCTCCCTGATATACCGATCAGCATTCAGATTCCCGCCATCGACCACTACTAACTCCGTACGAGCTCCTAAACATATTCCTCCCCAGACCATAATTGAACCGCCGCCATATGCAACTGTATTTTCAAAATTAGACTGGATATACCGTTCTCCTTTGCGTCTCCATACTCGCTGCCTTCCATCAATTTGATTTAACATAACTCTGCATTCATCAGTAAAAAGAACCTGTCCCCAGTCGTCGAAGTCCCAATCACGATGTTCACGACCAAAGTGTAGACGGTTTGTGCGATGATGTCTCTCAAGTTTTGGGGCTTTGGCGGGCACATACGAGCCTATACCCACTTCTTCGAATCTTCTACGAACTGTCCGCTCACTCATCCTTACTGCTCGTACCTCTTCCAGTAAATTTCGAGCCTGCACCGCCGTTAGTCTCGTGTTCCGTCGGACTTGAAGTTGGAGAAAACGGTCATCCCTCCTTGAAGTACACCTTTTCCGGCCTTGTCCTCTCCTTCTCACTAGAGCATTCGTCAATCTGTATCGTTGGATGCTACGATAAATCGTTGATAACGATCGACGAAGGCTTCTGGCAATCGATCTGTAGGTTTGACCATTTCTCCTCATTTGATCTGCCCTAATGATTTCTGATGGCGTTAAATCAGGCATAATTAGATGCTCGTAAATTATCAATATGCGAAAAAACTCAAAAGCCTCAAAAACTGCAATTCAAAGATTTTCAAGTGGAATTCACGAACCTTCTAAAAACGGACAAGCGGTGGAAAAAATGAATCAATGAAAATTAAAACAAAAGAATGAAAAAAAGGGCAGTCGCTTAGTATTCCATTTTTAAATTAAAACCCAAATTTAAAAAAAAGCTTGTTTAGCCGGCCAGTAACACGCAAAAATGCGTAAATACTCCCTTTTTTTTCTGTTCCGCTAATTGTGCCGGTGTGTGTATCATGTAGTCGATACATATGCCAGTCACGTTATCGATATTACGGCAATCACTATAAAATTGGGGTTAGAAATACGAGAAATTGACGTATTTATTATTTCGCTAAATTCAATTCTTATACATTCAGAACATTTAAATAATAAAAATTCTTATACATTCAGAACATTTATATATAATAATCATTACATTTAGAGAATTAAATCTTTCAATCGCACTTACATGTAAAATGACAAATTCTGTGGATTTTCTATCCTAGATGAATTACAACCGGTACTGCACACGTAACTATAGCTTTTTACGTCTATTAAACATCAAACTTACTCTTTTAATACGCGAGATTAATTAAAATAAGCGAGATTTGTTTCGTTCACAGCTGACGTCGGGCCGATATAGGCCGATTAAGTGTACGAAAATGGTCTATCTCGCTCTAACACACGGGTATCTATGTTATTCCTCTCTCGCATTGCCAATCTAACGTTAGTATACTAAATCTATGGTAAAAGCAATTTATACCGGATACCGACATGCAAAACCTGCCGCGCTATCAAAAGATGATGAAAATCTATAAAGAAAGCTTCAACAAATTCTAACATATCGTTACAAATTGCTTAAGATCCTTCAAATGTCGTTAAATAAATAAAAAACGCTTTGTAAGTTAAATTTCGAATTCTCGATGTCTCGACTTTTCTCGACCTGAATTTCCCGGGAACTAAACCGACCAATTTCCCGGGAATTCCCGGCAACAAACCCTACTTACTACTAGCTTCATGGTTGCGCCACATGAGTAAAGAAACGGAACAGAGACAAAGCTTCATACAACCGCGCTGTCGTAGGTACTACTACACTTGACGCCCAGAGCTGAGGCCCAGACAAGCGGGCGTATTCACGGAGATTCGATACTCGATATCGGAAAATCTGTCGAATCCTTATGTCAAATAATATGACATCTGTGTATAGCCCATCTCGAAACCTTTCGACAGATTTTCCGATTCTGAGTCGAATATCGAGTATCGAATCTCCGTGAATACGCCCTGCAGGCCCGTTCAGCTGGCCTGACCAGATGGACACGATAAGACTTTTTTGCCCCTCTCGCACTCATTGTAAAGTCCCAGTCCCATGAAAAGCGAGAGTGTACCTCTCGCTTTTCATTCCCTCATTTGCGTCTGTGTGCTGAATTTGTGTGTGAGTAATTAAAAAAGAGTCGTTGTTTTGTTGGTAGTTTACTTCCGGTTATTGGTCTGTATCTTCTGGTTATTGGTCTGTGGTCTGTATTTACTTCTAAGTTCTAATATGGCTGCTATCTAAATTGTGATCTAAATGGTATTCCGTTAAGTGTTTTAGTTTTTCGAGTGGTATTTTCAAGTTTCTTTCATTGGTTGACGTTTATCGAGTTCCTGCTACTTGGGTAATATTGAATCTGGACATTTGGTGAGTTTATTATCATTATATTTTACTGCTTAAAAGTTTGGTTAGGTTGTTTTTTCACAGATTCTCTTTCACTGTAAAGGAAAATCTGTAAAAGTTTTACAGTTAAATTTTCTGTGTTCCGAGAGTTCCGAGGTGTGACAGTCCATCAAAACACATCCATCCCACATCTGCTGAAATGCTTCCGTAACAATTTTGTGAAGGAAAACCTCGTGACAATTTTGTGAAGGAAAACATCGTGAGGAAACCCACAGGTCCCAGAATTAATTCTGAGATATGTATTAATAGACCCGGTCCGGCGATGGGCTCACCACCTATCACGGTTAAGGGGCCGATATATCTCGTTAAAAGTGGGTATATCCAGTAATGGAATACTTCCACCTACCCCCTCGGGGATAAAAGGCGTGAGATTTTTATTTTTTTATTTAACAATTTTCAAATAAAATATCTCCTTATTGCGGGACAGCAACAAGCACAACGGGCTTTCCTTGAGATGTCTTATAATGTGGATGGGAGCGGAGGCAAAGCACGCAGCACCAAGCTTACTGATGCATATTAACTCTTAGGACTATGATAAAATGAAGGTAAATTTTTTTTCAAATTTGAAGCACATGTATAGAAAGTTCGTTTTTTCTCATTTTTTATAAGATTCATTTACATCAGTTTTACAGCCCTTTTGGTTAAATAAATTATAGTTAATAATAAAAATAAAAATGATTTTTATCATTTATAACACAAATATCATAAGTACCTTTAGATCGTTACAGCTATACATAATATAATAATATAATCTCACGTCTTTTTTACCCCCGAGGGGGTAGGCAGAGGTATTCCATTACTGGATATACCCACATTTCTCGAGATATATTGGGCCCCTAAACGTGATAGGTGGTGAGCCCATCGCCGGAACGGGTCTGTTGACACATGTCTCAGAAATAATTCTGAGACATTTCAACTGTCTAACGATAAATTTTTTCAAAAAAATTCTAAATTTTCGCAAAATATTTTTGTTGCCGCTATAACAACAAATACTATAAACAAAATAAAATAAAAAAATTGAGGGGGGGCTCCCATACAACAAACGTTTTTTTGCCGTTTTCATAGATACACATTCGGACACTTGGCCTGTTTTTGAAATGTTGACTATCAGTTTATGTATAGAATAAAAATAAATGTGCCTATTTCAAACTTCTTTTATTTTAAAATCTTAAAAATAATGATATAAGTAGAAACCCATTACACCGGAAAAGAAAAACCGATAAAAATAAAAAAAAACACATAATTATTTTCTATTGAATACCGATGTTTCGGTTAAATGCGTAAGCAGGGCATCCCTAATAAAGATGACAGGGGCTAATACTTATGTAAAATGTGTGAAACAGATACTAGAGTGGAATGTGACCGATCGCTCAAGGGGGAGTGAGAAATAAGATATATTCTATATGTTGTTTTCTCTGCCTCCCTTTAGGTCTCTTTAATTGGACCAAAATTATTGGCTCAATTGGCTGTCTTTTTCTAGTTACTGGTGGTCTGTGGCCTGTGGCCCAGACTTAACTAGATTGTTATCCTTTCTAGGTACCTATGTCAATAATCCTCAATAAGTTAACGGTTTGTTTAAAACACTACAATCTCGTTTTACTTCCTGCCGAGTGTTGTAACATCGTGTGACCGGTTAGTTTTATTGTTTTTTAATAGTGTTCATGTGTTGGTTGGAATTCCTACCTATGTACCTACTTAGTATGTAACGTATATTTCATGTTCTGAAGATAATTTCGAACGTAAGATTATACCTATTGGCTTTAAATTTTATTGTTTGCAGTATGTAGGTACCTATATAGGCAATGATGTTAGATATTTATATTTATCATCATTGCCTACATACAAAAGGTAGTAGGTACCTAGGTACCCGTTGGTGGACCTGATGTAATTATTTTTAAATACTTATTGGTCTTTTTATAGTTTTCCATGTGCTCCGTTAGTAGGTAGGTAGGTACCTACCGATGTCCAAGTTGTATTTTTTGTGTTTTTATAAGAGTTATTTTACGTTTGGCTTAGGTAGGTAACTATAGTAGGTAGGTAGGTACCTACTGCCAAAGAGACGAAAATCATTCTCTTTCCTAGAAACTTTTTCTTTAAACGTCTTTGACCTATTTACTGCATTTATAATAATATACTTACAAGTAGGTTGTATTTTTCTCCATGAATGAACACCCATGACCTAACTGATGTATGCTTTATTAGCTATACATCAAAGAGATTAAAATATAATATGCCCTATTATATTTTAATCTCTTTGCTATAAATAGAATCGTTGGAATCATAATATCCCAAGAGCCCAGGCTTGTCAGACCTTCGTCATTTTGTAAAACCTCAAAGTTTGTCTGTGTATGTCCCTACTACAGGTGTAAACGATCCCCGAATATGAAGTTTGGATAACGGTTCCTTTGGAAGTTATCAAGCAGCAAAGGTCCATAAAGTTGCACCCCAAATTCGTTAAAGTGTAAAGCCAAGTTTTTATACATATTTTATTCGGATTGATATTAGAAATCACGTCGTCCATTGTCAGACACTTGGTGCGGTGGAAACCCCCTGTCAGACACCCTTGAATCATGGTTAATTGATATAGGTACTTATTGATATATTTTTTTACACTTCTATACTTTGACGAAGCCTGGGCTCTCACTCTAGTGCTATTAGTTTCAGCATTAAAAGTTGTGCTTGTCCAACACTGCACTCAAGTTGCGGTAGAAATGTTCAGATTGATTGTGGTCTGTTAAAACCAATAGCACGTGATAAGAAAGTCATGAAATAATCGCAGAACCCTTTTTCGATCTCTGTTGAGACGTTATCTAGACACGCGGTAGCGTCTCAAAGCCAAGTTCTAGTATTGTCTATATCTCTACCAAGTTTTGTTGGCACTATAGTTTTTTTTAATAGACATTACGTCTTTAACGAAATTTCTGGCATTCCAAAAGATTTGGCAACAAATAATTTACTTTTTCCTTGTTCCAGAAGTTTGCGTGCTTCTTCTATAATAGAAGGCTTCAATGTTTGTCTTTCACTTTTCCTCTCGCGTATTGACATTCTGCAATAAACAAAATTATAAACAACAACTTAAAAAAGTAACTGGCTTATAATAAGTAAGTAGTAAAAAAAATCTAAAAACGGTCCAGCAGTTGTTGAATTTATCTTTTACAAATAAACGTACAAAAATTCAAATCTATCCTGTTTATATAGGTAAGTGTAGATAAATAAATAAATAAATAAAGTGGGTACATAGTTCGAGTCCCAATAAAATAGGAATTTGTAAGATGGTGCGCGTCATCCTGAGCGCCATCTTACAAACTTTCTAATAATGTAAAAGTCAGTAGGTATACTAACGCCATTTTCCTTGAAATTTCGGTAAAGATGAAGTTTGTGGTTCAACCAACAACCCATTCAAAACACCGAATATATACCCTTTTTAGTCCGTCCGTCTGTCACCTGTATCTTATGAACCGTGATGAATTTCTATTGCCGTGCCGCTATAACAACAAATACTAAAAAACCTAATAAAATAAATATTTATGAGGGCTCGCATACAACAAACGTGATTTTTGCCGTTTTTATAGATAATGGTACGGAACCCTTCTTGCGCGAGTCCGTCCGTACACTATTTCCAAATTTTAATAAAATTTGATCAAACGTGTCCAAAATCTTAAAACTTACCTGCAATAGTTTTGTAAGCAAATTGTTTATTTCTTTGCAAGCACATACTGTTACAAATAGTTAACAAAACACGACTAAAGTTAGCTGCTAACTTCATACCAGAGTTGGCCAAACGCGAATGCGCCAACTAGAGCTGTAAAAGTAACAAGAAAATTAGTAGGTACCCGTATGTATTCGTTACTTTATCAATTAATACTCGTTACTTCTGATACAAGTGAACTGTTCGACGGAATCAACTAAAAATTGCAATGGATTTACTATATTTTTTTTTAATATGAGCTTATGATATCACAATAACATGGCGATCTATTATCGTAATATGTATCGATTATAATGAAAAAGCAAGAAATAGGTGTCCAACATTATTTTAACGATAAATCATCTTAAAAATAGTTTTGCTTACAATAAAATTAAACCTAAAACATATTTTAAACAAAATCACTTTTTTTTCGGAAGATATTTCTTCAGTGAGCTCCTTGAATGGCTTCAGAATTTTTATTATTTCTGGCTGTGTCTGCCATTCCCCTTCCGAGAGATTTTCTACCGGATTGTGTAGGATTCCAAGAGACGCTTCTAAAGGTTCTTGAAGTGAACAAATCCTCTCAATCATGTCCAGGGTACTGTTCCATCTGGTCACTACGTCCATTGTTAGCTTCAATGCGTTTTGATTAGGCCTTAGCTGCTCCTTAATTGCAATTAGTTTTCTAATAGCTATTGCACTCCTGTGAAAATGTTCAGGAACGGCTTTTATTTTATTGATGCGCTCCCCGAGTCCACAGTGCAGCTGGGGGCCAATTCTACTAAATGACAGCGGTGATAGTTGGATGACAATTACATGATTGTGGTTACTCAATGGTGATATTTGACACTTTTCGTATTCTGTTATCTGTCAGTTTTCACAATCATTCAACATTGTTGACCACTTTTGGTATTCTACTATTCCTACCATGGAATGGCGCTGTCCAGTGATTGCTTTTTTTCCCTTATTTTGCCTTTAAGGCATTGGCAATTTAGCCATCAGCCCTAAACACGACACGAAATTCAGATTTTAGCTCTGCTTCAGAGTCTATGCACAAAAATACACAAGTTTCTTCAAAACTTATCGAAATGTCACATGTACCATAAATAAAATCAATCATCTAAAGATTTTAGTGCCGAAAACCCGAAATAAAACTAATGACACTCATGGTAGTAATAGTTATGTATGGTAGGCAACACCTAACGTAGTCCATAGTCATTCCATTGTAATGCCACTATGATTTTAGTGGAATACAAATTAGATGTCATAGTTGCCAGTTGCGGCATAATGGAATGATAGTTCGATGACAATGGCTGACATTTAGTGGAATTGGCCCCCTGGAGTCCTGCACGCACGAATAAATTACCTAAGAGTGTGAGCGAAACACGGCAAATGTTCATAATTTGTTAATCGTATAGCCGCCTTCATATTCGCTGCATTATCTGTAACGCAGACAAATATTTTATTTTGTATGCTCAAAGAATATCGGCAGCTTTGGTACCCACTGAAATAGACACCCACGGGGTATCACACTATGCTTGTTATATTGACTCATAACAAGTTGAAATTTTCCATATTTTTTAATTAATCTAGCAGTTGAAAATATTGAGTCAAATAAAACAGAAATATCATAGAAACACGAATCGATCAATTGGGAAATCTATTAATACCAAAGAGATTAAAATATAATATAAGGCATAGAGGGGACAAAGCGAGGATTATTTGAAGCCAAAAGTTATTCCAAGTGGAATAAGTCTAGTACAATTTCGACCGAATGACAGCTCGCGTTCATACTAACTGACATGACAAGGACATGACTAGGGCATGCATTATTCGTTCGAAAAAGGTATTCGGATATTTCGAATAAGAAAAAAAGTGGTATTCGAATACTTCGAATAATACGAATATTTTGAATACTAGTTTATTCTCTCTTCTATCTCTTTCGTTACTCTTCTACCAAACATGCTAAATATACCCTTTTCTATCCTTGTCACTACATCTTCTTTCAAACCACACTTCTCTCGTAATCGTATATCCGCATTCCTTACTCTATCACACAATTTCACTCCACACATTTTCCTCAAAACTCTCATTTCCACGGCGTTCCCTTTGCTTTCATGCTTCTTCTGCCACACCCAACATTCACTAGCATACATCAGCGTCAGGACCAGAACCGGGTTATGCATAGCCATCCCTGCCTTGTTGGACACGACTCACAAGGCTATTCAGAGACTTATTCACTGCATTTCCTTTCAATACTCTTCTTTTAATAACATTCTCAAACTTGGCATCCCTTGTAAACACGCTACCCAAATACATGAACTCTTTCACTTGCTCAAATTTCTCACCATCGATATCACACTCTGTCATACAATCTTGTCTTTGGAAATTCATCACTTTAGTTTTTGCAACATTCACTTTCATGCTCTTCTTCTCAAATCCTGCATTCATTATATCCACCATATTTTGCAGCTCGGAAGCCGACTATGCAAGGATGACTTTGTCGTCGACGTACAAGAGGCATTTGATGGTGGTCACACTCATTTTTAATTCACAATCACGCTCACGTAAATCATCCAAACAGCTGTCCGTGAATAAGTTTAAGAGCCACGGCGATGCTACACAGCCCTGTCTTACACCCCTTGAGATGTTAAACCAGTCTGTGCCATATAATCTGACACATCAACCGGCTCCCCAACCCAAACTTGGGCTGCACATCCCACGTTTCCTTCCTCCTCACTTTGTCGTAAACCTTCTCCAGGTCTATGAAGGCGGAAAACACCTTCTGATGTTTGGCGAAGTGTTTTTCTGTTAGGCATCTTAAGGAGAAAAATTGATTCATACACCCCATTCCCTTTCTAAATCCCGCTTGTACATCCCATATTTTCTCATCTGTCTCTCTCATCACTCTTTCAATCAATTTGCCGACAATAGTGAGAAGGCTGATTCCGCGGTATTTTATGGCTTCTTGTTGCGACCCTTTGCCCTTGAAAAAGAGGCACTATTACGGCTTTTTGCCAATCTTGCGACACTTTACCTCTCGCCCGACATTTCTTAAAAATGAAGAACAACCAAGAAGCTACCACCCCTTTTCTAGCTCTCAGTATTTCGACACATATTCTGTCATCCCCTGCAGCCTCCCAATATCATGCATACTAATCTCGTTTTCATCTCTATTCTCCTCAAGCAGATCTACAGGTGCAGGTACAGATGCAAGATCTGCTTGAGGTAGGGAATCATCACATTCAAATAATCCCTCGAAATATTGCATCCATCGCCTCAGCACTCTATCCTCTTCCGTTATTAGCTCCCCATTCTCATCTCTAGTCACCTTCGTTCTTGTATTTTGCGACACTCCCAGGGACACCCGAACTTGCTTCCAGAACAATTTCTGGTTTTCCCGGAAGTTGTCGAAAAAATTTCTTTCATTCTTTTCATCCATGTTCTACTTCATTTGCTCAACATTATCTTTCACTTCACATTTTATCTTTCTATATTCATTCTCTACCATTTTCACTTCATATTCAGTCACCTTGGCATCTACTGGTTTTCTGGTCCTCATCGCCAATACATCCATTGCTTTCTTCTTTCGTTCAACAATCTCTCTAACTTTTTTGTTCCACCAGTGTTAATTCAATGTCTTTGCTGTCTCTTCTTTTCATCTTCGGATATTTTTACCAAACAAAATTAGATTCGTAAGTATTCGGATTGTTCAAAAAATCCGAATAATTATATAGATACTATTCGAATAGTAAATGTGGCGAATATCCGAATAATACGGATATCCGGATATCCGAATTGCATGCCCTAGACATGACGCTTGAGCTTCAAAGTTTTGTATGAAAATATTCCCAATGCCCCCTCTATGCTATTATATTTTAAGGTCTTTGATTAATACAAAAACTTTTTTGTTGTTTTGGTAAAATTGAACGTCGTGTCATCAGTGTCATCACGTCAACCATGTCATTCACTAGGGATGGCCAAGTGAAAAAATAAATTGATATTTATCGTATCGACATTTCTAAATACTATAGATAAAAATCGAGTGAAAAATATCGATATATCGTCAGTTTTTACATTATTATTTATACATATTCTCAAATTCTTAAAAAAGGACTATGAAAATAGTATTTTTTCATAAATGCTTGAGTCTAAACAAGTATCTAGTACCTAACATGAAATGAAACACGAAACCAGAATTGCGTTAAAAATATATTAAAATTGATACGAATTCGATACTGTAAAATAAATGTCGATATATCGCCATTAAAAATATCAACGATATATATAATATGCTAATTATGTATTTGGAAAACTATCGATATTTTTTGCCCAAGCCATCATTTACTGCCACTATGTGGCATAGAGTAACTTATATGGCATTTGGTAGGCAGTGCTATTTTCTAACAAAGAGGTTGGAAGAAAATCATTTTTTTTCCTAGAGAAACTTTTTCTTTACACGTCTTTGGTACCTAAAATCTCATGATAACCTACAAAATACACTAGGTAACGAATAACTTTTAAACCTCAACTTATAAAAATGTGGTATGATTACATATTATCTTAGTCTGTCCAAGAACTATCGAATTTACACGGTTTCGTCTTCCGTGGGCAGGTGTAAGTGGGGTACCCAAAACACATGGACTTTTGCCATTGTTCAGAGAGCAATCTACACAGCTAATTTTAATATATTCGGCCGTGTTCGCTCATGACAAGCAATTTAATAAATAATTGACTGTTACAGCTTGGTAAGAAGTTGTTGCTCTTGAAGTCCAGCCATCGGTGGTGATCGATACATATTTTGCGCTCTCCAATTCTTCTTTAAATTTTTTTGGGCTTATGAGTATTGAGCATCCAATAAAGTATTGCATAATATGTACCTTGAAAGCATTTTGTAACCAGCCCCCCTAGCCAAGTGGCAGTGTTCTTATAGATTTGCAATGTATGGGATTGACATTAGCGTTAGCGCTCGTTGGCAAGTGCTTATGTCAATCCCATACATGTCAATCTAAAAGAACATTTGATTAGATTGTACAATACCACTTGGCTGGGGGAGCTGGTTCTAAGTAATTAATAAGATCTTTAAAACCCGCGTCTTCAACTACAGAAAAAGGTTGAAGGTCTACTAACTATCATTTAAAAAATTAAATAAATAATTTTTGTTTCTCTTAGGTTTAACTTAGTCTGCTGCGGATTGGTTTCATTTGTTTTATTTACAGGATTAGTAGATTCTCTACTTGATGAAATTGATGGTATAGGAGGTTCCACAACTGCTGCATCTGACACGGAGCATGGAATGATGGTTTCATAGGTTGATCTGTGCTTTTTCATGAGATGCTTTTTTAAATTTGTAGTAGAGCCGCCTTTCACTGAATACGAAGACTTACAAAGATCACATTTTGCGTTATCGTCTTTAGTCTGCGTAAAAGAACCCCACAGTTTGCTTATTTTTTTAACCGACTTCAAAAAGGAGGAGGTTATCAATTCGTCTGTATTTTTTTTATGTTTGTTACCTCAGAACTTTCGACTGGGTGAACCGATTTGGATGATTCTTTTTTTATTTAAAAGCTGGTGCTTTCAGATTGGTCCCATTTTAATTTCGTCCAGTTCGGACAACGGCATCCATGAGAAAACCATATAAGTTGAAGATTGAAGTCGGTTTTTTTACTCTTTAGAGTGGTTATTTATTATCCATTGTAGAAGGTAAATTGAACTGTGAAATGAAAATAAGTGTTATTTATACTTATTTTATAATAAATTGAGTAAAACCAATTAACAATATTTGATGGTTAACAGCTTTTGTTAACCAAGAAACAATTAAATCTTATTAGAGCAGCTTTATTATAATATCTCTTTTAAGATAAGAACAATAAAAAACGTGAAAATACGCAATAATAAAAAACAATAACAAAATTTAATTTGTAAAAGTACTTGGTTACCTTGTTTCTGTTCCAATTACAAACTTTGTCTACCTACACACAGTTAGTTAGTAGTAACTAAGCAGAAAAACACTTGGACGTCACGGACGAATTTGCAAATTATACTTAGTAAACAAAACAAACATCGACCTTTTTTTTTCTTTCTAACCTACGTTTTTATATTCATTCATGATTCACCGAAAAAGTACGCGCATGTGTAAAACAAACGGTCATCAAACGTTTGGATACACGCAACAACGGTCCTTGCGTAAACTGAAATAGTGTGGGTACCCACCTATACGACGAAAGATGCGAGTAACGAAAAAGATGCGAGTAACGAAATGCATTCGTGAGTAACGTTTCGTTACTCGTTAATGTAGCTTTTCAGTGAAGAACTGCCAAGGTAAAAGATGGTCGTATGTTTATGAGCAACTTCATAGTTACAATGAATTACGATTATTTTCCCAACTTTTAAACTCTTTCTTTCCTAGTGACAAAAGTAACTTCCCTAGTCCGTGTTTATTTTCTGTCACTGTAACATTTATTGGTATCACAATAGTACAGTCAACAAAGTTGTTAGGGTTACATGGCCAGTAACTAAGAACTTATTTTTCTGGGGTAGTCATAACTAAATCTTATTCATTATTGTTTATTTTAAAAGGTATCTTTGATCCCCATAATTTACAGAAAAAAAACTATAAATACATTTAAGGCTTTAAGAGAAAACTGAATCTTAGTTTCTGGTCATGTAACACTAACAACTTTGTTGACTGTACATTATGATACAAGTGTGCTAAGTTGACCATTATATACAAGGCGATATTGTGTGCGCACGGCACGAGCGAAAGCGAGTGCGCCATAAGAAAGCCGCGTGAGCAAAGAATGAGCGTTCTTGCCGGTTTTCCATTTAAAAAAATTTTCATAGGCCGCTAAATACATTTCACTCGATTTTGATGGCAAAAGACTATCGAACGCGTTTTTCGCCTCGTTACGTATCTCCGGCGTAGTTAATAATAGGTTTTCTTAATTTTTTTCACTTGAAGTAGACATTTTCGTTAATATTAAACATCACAATTAATCCAAACTTCGTCACAGCCGACAATTATTTACGAAAAATGGCGCGTTGTTTTTTTTTCTTGCCGCGATACCGATGCGCGCCTAAGGCTAAGGTGCGAACTAGATCGGCCAACAGCCAAGATTAAAAATATAATTAAATTTAAATGTAATGTTTAAAACAGAAATTACAGAAAATTTTAAATGAATTTAAGTTATTTTTTAATATTAAAGCTGGATTTACCATTTACTGTTATTTTTCGCATAAATACTGTTTGTTGCTAAAAGAAATAGTTATAACCCGACTAAATTATATCGCTTCTTCTTCTTCTTTCTTACGACTTGGTACTAGGGTACAAATGTAAATTGGTCGGGTTAATAAACTAAAGAAAACTCGTTCAATAATATACTGAAAAAGCACGCGTGTTTAATATCTAGGATTATGAGCCAAAAATCGGTGGAATACAAACGTCGTTTTGAGCAAGTGTGTTGATAATAACTTTTTCACACCACTTGCTCGACAAAGCCGGATTATATATCATATAAACGTCACCGAAAGCAAGACATTATATCCCTTGGCTTTAGCCGGGTTATAATGTTGTATGGAATTTCATTATAACCCTAGGTCAATAATGTAATTTTCACTTTTCATAATCCTTATTGCTTTGACGATAAAGTCTAATTTCGTTAAGCAAAATGTGGTGCACCCGCGGCCAACTCGATTTTCGAAAACCGAAGCCGCGACCAACTAGATTCGCACGATCTTCATTTGTTAAATCAAGTAGGTCATGCCGGCAGAAACAAGTTGCTGTATCCATTTTATAGCTTTAACATTTCAAAAAGAATATCGAAAATGTCGAGTGATGAAAGTACTTTGACTCCAGAGTCTATTAAACTAAATGCCATAGGCATTGTCAATAATCTATTACCATGCAACTGCATTTTATTGTCTCGCATAAGGTGAGAAAAGTAGAGTATAGACATAGAATCAACAGATATAGACATAGATTAGAATCAACAGAAAAGCGGGAAAATCTTATAAGCATTGCACCCGTGCGAAGCCGGGGCGGGTCGCTAGTGTGTTATAAAACGTCGTATGACATACGTGCGCTTTGATAATTACAGCCTCTGCTTACTTGTAACCCTCGCCTACGGCTCGGGCTAGCAATATCGCCTCGGCTGTAATTTTCAACCTACCGCACTTATATCATAATGTACTATTACTTTTGTCGTTTTGCATACCTACGTAATAGGTATTGTGAACTTCTGAAAGTCCATGAAAAAGCGTTCTTAAATGCTGGCTGCTGGCTCTTTCCTTATATAAATCACGCATATTGAAAAATCGCTAAAGTTTACGTTTTGTTCATGGATGATCCTTTTTTGATAATGTCTAGGTATCTCTTTTTTTCTGTTTTTGGCCTATTTTCAAAGGCCAACTTAGCATAATGGAATCAAAAGCGCAAGTATTAAAAACCAATTCCTTGCCGACCTTGATTGATTAATGATCCATTTTGATAATTGGGATCCGCCTTTGATATTGCTCCAAATTACCTAAGACCTCTCAAAATTTGTTGTATAATGAATCCCATTACACAGGAAAATTTGAGAAAATCGATCTAATAAGATTCTTGCCTAAAACTTTGCTTTTCTTCGATCTGGGCCTGTACATATTGTGTTTTTCAAATCGGGCAGTGAAGTTTTTGGAGTGCATATAACTCAATTATTAACTTCCTCCTGCGTAGCATTATAAGAGGAAGTTAATGGTTTGAGTAAGATGTCTGTCTGTGTATCTGTGTGTCTGTGTGTCTGTGTGTCTGTCGACAGGATATCTCCGGATCTACTGGACCGATTGACTTCAAATTCGGTCAGTAGATACCTTAGGTCAATACCTCGATCGAGTTTGAATTTCAGACCCGTGGGTCAAAAGGGACTGGGCATTTCAGACCCGTGGGTCAAAAATTTCAAAAATTTCAAAAATGCCAAAACTGTCAAAAATGTCAAAAAGGTCAAAAAATTTCAAAATTTCAAAAATGTCAAAAAATGTCAAAATGTCAAAAAGCTCAAAAATGTCAAAAAGGTCAAAAATGTCAAAAAGGTCAAAAATGTCAAAATGGTCAAAAATGTCAAAAAGGTCAAAATGTCAAAAATGTCAAAAAGTTCAAAAATGTCAAATAGTCAAAAAGGTCAAAAATTTCAAAATGTCAAAAAATGTCAAAAATGTCAAAAAGGTCAAAAAGGTCAAAAATGTCAAAATGTCAAAAAGTTCAAAAATGGCAAAATTTCAAAAATGTCAAAAAGGTCAAAAATGTCAAAAAATGTCAAAATGTCAAAAAAGGTCAAAAAGGTCAAAAATGTCAAAAAGGTCAAAAAATGTCAAAAATGTCAAAATGTCAAAAAGTTCAAAAAGTTCAAAAATGTCAAAAATGTCAAATAGGTCAAAAATGTCAAAAAATGTCAAAATGTCAAAAAGGTCAAAAAATGTCAAAAATGTCAAAATGTCAAAAATGTTAAAATGTCAAAAAGTTCAAAAATGTCAAAATGTCAAAAAGGTCTAAAATGTCAAAAGTTTCAAAAATGACAAAAAATTACAAAAATGTCAAAAAATGTCACCATCAAAATTATTATCATCATTAACATCATTTTCGTTGTTGGCAGTCAACAGGTGGAAGTTTGTCCATAGAATTACATTCTCTCGTTAATGGCTAGTTTAACGCTTATTAATGTGCGTCATATAATTTATTATAAAGTCACAATCAACGGATACCTATTGTAAATAAATATGTTTTAATTTCCTTAAAATAACTTAGAGTGGATGAGCGTCATTGTAAAATTTTCACATTGTCTACCTATTACACCCCACAACGGATTTTTTCATTCCTTTTTAAATAGATTAGAAAAGAATTTTCATTTATTTGTATATCAGAGACACACTCATAATACAATCTGAATAGGGCTGAAAACTTGGAAAAAAATACAAATTATCATTCTCTATGCCCTGCTGGATATTTTCTACGTACATCTGCTCTTCGCTCAACAAAACACCTTAGTTTTATTAGAAGTTTCTAAAACTAAGGTGTTTTGTGAAAATACGCTTTTCATTTTTTTCTAAAACTTCAAGTGTTTGTTTAGCCTATTTTATTTTTCTTCACCGATTTCTTTGTCTAGTTCACATTCTGGGTTTTTAAAATTTAATTCGGACTCTGATCCAGGATCACTTTCTATAATAAGATCTCTTCGTCGTCGTTGTTATGTTCCCTTTTAATAAATTCAGCTATCCTTTTTTTTTAGAGGTAGCATCGAGTTTGAGTTTGATACCATGATATCTGTTAGATGCTATTGTGATTTGTGGCTACATGTTTTACAGTTAATTTAAGATTCTCGTAGGTCTTATTGTAAAAATATTCTTGTTTGTTTGTATAAACTGTTGAGAAAGTATGACGTGTCAAGCCTAATATAACACTATATTGTTTGTTTTGCCTTCTAATCGGTCTACATGAGTGTTTTCTTAATATTAGAAAATCTTTGTAAAGTAGCACCTACAAGCGCAACGGAATAGTCAACAATAGTTGGTTGCTGTTTTGGAAATGAGGACTAAAACATTAAAAACCTGTTATTTAGTCTTATGTGTAGGTGTTGTTAACATTTGACCCTCTGGTACATTACTATCTTCTTTTCGTTACTACATGATATACAAGAAAACGTGATGATTATTGTTACATACTATTCTGGTGTACGTATTAGGATTTGATAATTTAATATTTTTGTAAAGTGAATCTGTTGCATTGATATGTATCTTAATATATTTGTTCAATTTACTCTACACATAATAAAAAATGTCTATTTACTTTTTCACTAAGGAAATGTCTGTTCCTTAGTCCAAAAGTAAATATACAACTCTATGACAAAAAAATATGTATAATTTTGATATGGTGGTGTTACAGACAATATCAAAAACGAAAGTATACAACTCAATTACAAAAAAATGTGTATAGTTTTGATATGGTGGTGTTACAGACATTATCAAAAGCGAAATAAATTGCGATTGATGGAAACATTGCTGAATTTTACTCTTGTATTAAATTTTTTTGCAAATGGCAAAATAATAGGTTCTGTGTTCCCACTATCCATGAACAGATTGGCGCGAGTATTCTGAACTGTAAGTAATTACGTTTTCATTTGACAATTTATCAGAGAGTATTGAAACATCGTGTGAGTAACCGTCAACTTTTTATCTGTTCCTGTGTTGGCATTCGGTACGACTAGTATAACTGGAAATGCTCGCAGTACACTTTATTTTAATATTATCGCTAAAAGCGATAAGACCGCCCATTGTGCTTTGATTGATTGGTGTACAAGAAAAAGTTATTGTATTGGTTATCTTCTGAGGCCTGCAAAATAACGCCAGAGTTAGGACTAACACAATTATTTTTGGATCTCCAAGTACAATGGACTTTTTATAGTTTTCCATATGTGCTCCCTAAGTACACTGGGTCCAAGTTCGTTATTGAAGTTTTGTTTTATATGTGGTACTTTACATTTGGCTTAATTATACTCGTATCGTTAATAATATGTGTATGTATTAGCTTTTGCCAGCGACTCCGACCGCGTTCCAGGATAATAAATAACCTATGGGTTCATCCAGGTTATAAACGAGTTAACTGAATTTGTCTTCTTTCTCTGAAATGTAACTTTAAAAAAGTTTGAATCAGCAGAAGCGCAATCGAATGCTTGAGCATTAGCATTGAAAGCGCACGTATTACAAATTGTAACTAGGGTATTTCCTTGAGATATTACCATTTTCAAGAAGAATTATTTTACTCTTTTAATTATTTTACTTCTTTTGATTATATCCAAATGAGCGATTTTCATTTTTTTACCTGGACTTGGATATTAAACCTTTCCAGTTTTCAACACTTATTGGATGATCTAAAAATATAGATTCATTATTAAAAGTGTTTTCCACGTTTGGTATTCTTGTCCTTTGTGGCGCATTTTCGTCTTTTTCTCTTTGACTCTACCATAATTAGATGCTACTTTTTGATTAAGTGTAGGGAGTTTTAAATCACCTGATTAATGTAATCTAAAAATTTCACTAGAAACTCATTAAGAAAGATTTTTTTATTATTATTATTCACTCTCAATTTATTTTCAATTATAATGAGAGTTGCTTAATAATTCGGAAATAACTTTCGACATGACTACTTGAAGGTGCGTAATTTTTGTTATTAAAAAAAGGACGCATCACATTATCTTGTGAGTGGAGAAAGATTCTAAAAATATATAATTAATACTATTACCCCTCAAGTTGCCCTCGGAGAGAGTCCGTAATAATTTTTGTCTTTCTATGTCTATCAGCCAAGCTACAGGGATTTTCCACATCGCAATTGCCTTTAGACAAAACTGACGTCGTCTTGTCTTACTAGTAATTATAATTTACATATAATTGTAAATTACTAGTAAGACATGACATTAAAAAGAGCTGCCTTTGAGTTTCTTGCTGGTTCTTCTCAGGGTACTGCATAAGGAATCAGCGACTTGTCGGTGTAGATAGGCTGCTGTTTACATTTAGCCAATCTCCATGGACGAGGTTAGAGTACCTTGTCTTTTCTAAGTGTAAATTACTTTTACCTACAGAAATAAATACATTTTGATCTTGGTGGGATAGATACTATAGTTTTAGACTTTGCAAGTAAATCGTCGTCCAATCCCTTGTTTAATCAATCTACGGAGTCGATCTTTCGTTTCACTATATCACGTTGTAGAGAATTGTCATCGTGTTTGTACATTAAAACTACGATCATGTCGCAAACAATGACTTATGCAGTTTCATAGTTTTACAGTTTGAATTTACATATTTGCTGATGAATGTGCGCCTAAAGGCGTGTCCAGTGTACAAGTGGGGTTCTTGCAGATTTAAGTATGTATGTGGCTTTAAGTATTTCTCGCGGGGTACCGCCTATTTTATTCAGTCCCATAGGCTGCCCTTGCCATTGTAGGTAATATTGTAAGAAAGTTCAGTTTATTTCGTTGTATCCGTGTATTGTATAAAATTGCTTAAAGCAGGATAGGCATGATCGAAAAGTGCCATCAGTTAAGATATGAGTGTAATTTTCCAATTTCTTTTTGATGTATTTGCTGCAAAATACAATAATTCTTGTATTGTCATCATCCAGGTAATCTGCAAAACGAAAATCTTTGATGTTTTGTGGTGTAACCACTTTACAACATTCAGTAATTTGTGGGCACCTACAATTTTATTTCTTTCCTTGTACAGCCCTGTCTTTATATTTTTAAAACTTGGAATATCATGTAGCAAGCGGAAACCCTCATTTTTAGGTCATAAACCATACTATTATTATTATATTATTTCTCTATAGGTTCCAAGTTACTCGTAGTTTGTTTTAATTTATCCAACCTTACCAAAACAAAATTATATTCGCATCTTTACAGAAATCATTATCGTGGCCATAAGCTTTTAATATTTCATTCGTAATATTCAATTTACATCATTTCTTAGTATAGCAAAGCCAAAATCCTTTCGTTTCCCGACCGTTCCAAAATATCAGTTTCTTTAAATGAACGTAGGCCAAAAGACCCGTTTCTCATCGCATCAGTCATGTCAAAATATCCGGTCCATCTATAATATTTTTCTCCGGTCGCCGAATCGGAGAAAAATATTATAAATCGCCGTCCATCGTGAAGCAACAGAACACCACCTCTTCTTGTTGTAAATTTTTTTATTTCACGATGCGGGCTCATCCTTCGGGAACTTAATGTTGAATTCTCAAAATGATAAATCAGCGCGCAGTGCCACCAATGTGCCTGTATATTTTTAATTCCATGGGGAATTGAATCAATTTCAATTTCAATTCGTTTATTCATAACTAGTGGCCCGGGCAGACGTCGTTCTGCCACCGTATAAACCATCCCTGGACCCACTCTAACCCACACTAAAAGTTTCATCAAAATCTGTCCAGCCGTTCTGGAGTTTTAATCAGACTAACGAACATCAATTCATTTTTATTTATATAGATAGATAGATAAAAATTACATGTCATGTTTATAACTCTATCGGAAATGTCAGACTGCATATAATGAGAATTTATTTATACAATTGCAAGTTATGTCAAGTTTTTTACACAAGTCAATCATATTATAATAATATGTCATAAGTACAACCAGTTATTTTTCTACGCGGATGAGTCAGTGAGCGAGAAAGTTTTTGTTGTGAGCGTTGTCTAGGAATTCACTAACCGTATAACAGGCCGCATTCATAAGGAGGTTTTTTAATCTTTCTGTAAAGGTGTGTAAGCTAGGCGCATCTTTGACGCTGGGCGGAAGCGTGTTGTAGATGGCGGGCCCAGCAGCGTGCAGGCAGCGGTCAAATCGTGCGAGCCGGCGTGGTTGAGGCAGTAGCTTGTGCTGGTAACGGGTGTTCCTGCCGTGCATATCACCCCTCGTAGGGAATTGATCTAAATTTTTTCTTACATATTTTGCGACTTCAAATATGTACAGACATGGTAATGTTAGTATTTTATGTTCTTTAAACAGTTCTCCCTTTCTAAAAGTACGAAATAGTACGAAGTCGTCGTGTAGCTTAAATGCAGAAATATGCTATACTTACCGAGATACAGCGGCGGCGCTGCTGTAACGACGTCATTCTGGTAGCGCCACCAAACCCAGGGAGGGGGGGTTTGGCCACCAAACAGCCGTATCGCTGCTAGGATGATACATAGGTGCGATATTTCAATAAAAACATACATTAACTTTAACATAGTTTTTCATTTATTTGTTAGTTTTGTCGCATGTTGTTGCTACACCACTAAAACTGCTGTTTTAAAATTCGATTCAGTATTTTGAGATTAGTTTAAATTCAACATTTTGAGTGAAAAAAACTTGAACCTGCTGGGAGGTCTAAAATGTTACTATCAGCGTTTCCTAAAAAAACCTTTTCGGAACATCAAGTTCATTTCGCATAAAGTTGAATTCCGTAAAAGTTGATTCCCCAGAATGTTAAATCCTATAAAATTTAATTCCCAACATTTTGAATTATCATTTCCCAAAATGTAGATTTTGCAGAATGTTGAATCCCTTAAAGTTGAATTCCCAAAACGTTGTACTTGCAGAATGTTGTTGTAGAGGAGAGTCTATAAACACCGAATTCCTATGAAATTTAAGGTTCCAATTGAACTTTTTGGCCCGAAAGGCATGTTTTCCCAGGCATTTTTAGAGAAACAATTGGGTAGCGGGCTATGGTGTTTTATTGAAACATAACTAAGATACTAAAATCAAAATATCCTTACATTAAAATATAACATAAAACTATTTTTTTTCACTATTTATTTAAAAACCAAATTTCAATTTGATTAGGTTAATTTTCTTAAGTAAATCTTTTGGGGATATTAGCTTTCTCTCGAGCTTTTTCAATAACGATGAATATTTTTTGTCGGATAGGATATCCCTTGTCCGCCTATTCCGCAGTCCGCATACGACTCTCGATTTTTCGATCGTAACGCTCTCTTTCTTTTAAAAGTGTGCTGAATACTGAGTACAAATTTGGATTTCGAGGTAATTTCGCATTAATTCATCGATGGTACTCCTCACAATTGTTTGTGGTCCTATGAGTGTCTCCCGCACAACTTATCATATTATGATCTTTGTCACACCATTGTGTTTTAAAGTATTTTAAAAATAACTTTATTTTTGGTGAAGCTGGGGCAGCCTGTTGAATACTATTCCAGGCTTGTTACGTAGAAGTGGGTGAAAGCAAAATAAAATTGGAGCACATTCTTACAATGCTTCTTGCACTTTTATCGTCACTTGTAGGTCTGGTCATTCTCGCTTTCTTACTATATTTTGCCTTTTCCAGACGGCTTTATTGAAGTGTTGATAAGATCCAGATAAATTGACATCTGGAAAAGTAGCTATGACGGCATTAATTTGAGCCGCTTTGTAATCACATTCAAATGATTTTATCACCACAGGCAGCTTCTTTTTTATTAAATTGAATAACCAGATATAGGTATTTTCTGTCTTATTTGGAAGAAAAGCATAATAATATACCTATAACAGGTAATACATTAACTGTCGTTTGGTCTGAAAAATTAGGGTTGTGTCCTACCTAGTCAAATCAGTCACTTTTTACGATCTGTCAAAACGAAATTTTACTATGGAAAATGTACTGAAATAGCAAACCGTGACGTCATAGTTTGTAGTACTCAATTGCAGCACTTTTTTTGATTGTTTTATTATTTTTAAATTTGCTATAATTGTAAATTGAAAATCTAAATACATATTTTGAGGTTTTTTGGGATAATCTTTTTAATGTATGACTACTCGCAATTTAATTTCGATGCTGTCAACTACCCAATTATGTACCTCGAGTTGATAAAAGGAGCGTGGAGAATTTTTTAATGTGCCTTCACCACTGTAGCTACACAATTCTGATAATTTAATTGCCGTTATTGTAGTTTGAGAACAAAGGATAATATTTTTTTCTCGATCTCCATCTTCATACACCATGAAATTTTCAGGCAGTCCCTTTAGAATTATAACATCTTCACTTCAACTTTTTTTGAAACAAGGCCAAGAAGTTTATCCATGTTCTATACAAAGTACTTTAATCTGTATACCGGATAGTAGCAGATATTATGAACAGTTTATCGAAACCAATGATTTGTTTAATGTAATTGAAATTCCATCATTTATTAAATTTATAATATACACACACCGGCACAATTAGCGGAACAGAAAAAAAAAGGAGAAAAAAGAGGGAATTTAGAACAATGAATGTAATTTTTAAACAATATATTATTTGAAATGAAACAACAATTAAATTAACATGTTTTGACATTCATTTGTAACACCATACTTAAAATTTTATAAAAATAAAAATTAAATTAAACAAAATGCATTTTTCTTCGATTTTTAATTATAGAGAAACAGCAGAAAATTCAAGATTTTCCAAAGTTTAACAACAATTTCAATGACTGTTCAATATCGAGTGTTTCCTCCTCGTGCTCTGATGAGGGTTTCCATCCGTCTGGGCATGCTGCGGATGATGTTATCAATGGTTTCTTGGGGCAACCTCTGCCATTCTTCAAGTAATGCGTTTCGCAACTCGTTGAGATTATTGGGAGGGGGCATTCTTGACTTTACACTCCTCTTTAGCAAGTCCCAGACGTGTTCTATAGGGTTCATATCGGGGGACCGTGCTGGCCACTCCATCACCGTTATACCAACATGGTTTAGGTATGTCTGTACTGTGCGAGCACTGTGAGCCCGAGCATTATCCTGCATTAGAATGAAGTTGTTACCAATAAAGGGGGCAAATGGCACAACATGTTCTTCTAAAATCTCCCTGATATACCGATCAGCATTCAGATTCCCGCCATCGACCACTACTAACTCCGTACGAGCTCCTAAACATATTCCTCCCCAGACCATAATTGAACCGCCGCCATATGCAGCTGTATTTTCAAAATTAGACTGGATATACCGTTCTCCTTTGCGTCTCCATACTCGCTGCCTTCCATCAATTTGATTTAACATAACTCTGCATTCATCAGTAAAAAGAACCTGTCCCCAGTCGTCGAAGTCCCAATCACGATGTTCACGACCAAAGTGTAGACGGTTTGTGCGATGATGTCTCTCAAGTTTTGGGGCTTTGGCGGGCACATACGAGCCTATACCCACTTCTTCGAATCTTCTACGAACTGTCCGCTCACTCATCCTTACTGCTCGTACCTCTTCCAGTAAATTTCGAGCCTGCACCGCCGTTAGTCTCGTGTTCCGTCGGACTTGAAGTTGGAGAAAACGGTCATCCCTCCTTGAAGTACACCTTTTCCGGCCTTGTCCTCTCCTTCTCACTAGAGCATTCGTCAATCTGTATCGTTGGATGCTACGATAAATCGTTGATAACGATCGACGAAGGCTTCTGGCAATCGATCTGTAGGTTTGACCATTTCTCCTCATTTGATCTGCCCTAATGATTTCTGATGGCGTTAAATCAGGCATAATTAGATGCTCGTAAATTATCAATATGCGAAAAAACTCAAAAGCCTCAAAAACTGCAATTCAAAGCTTTTCAAATGGAATTCACGAACCTTCTAAAAACGGACAAGCGGTGGAAAAAATGAATCAATGAAAATTAAAACAAAAGAATGAAAAAAAGGGCAGTCGCTTAGTATTCCATTTTTAAATTAAAACCCAAATTTAAAAAAAGCTTGTTTAGCCGGCCAGTAACACGCAAAAATGCGTAAATACTCCCTTTTTTTTCTGTTCCGCTAATTGTGCCGGTGTGTGTATAAAGCTGGACTACCACTCACTCACTCACTCACTGACTCACTGACATAATTGTTCTCCCAGAAGGAGTTGTTTTGGAGAAAAGTCTTGTAAAGGAAAAGTGTTCAAGATGGCGGGGTGACCCAGGGAAAATTTCGACTTTTCAAAAAAACAAAATGGCGGCCATGTAGTAATGGTTCAAAGTTTAGGCTATTGTAGACCCCACTTGACCAGAATTAGTAGCATGGTTGCCAACATCGTGCAGTTACAAGTGGCACGTCATCTTTTTAGACACATCCCTTAGTTTACCAGAAAAATCTGAAAAACTGAAAAAACAAGATGGCCGCCCTGTGATTGGCTCCCATAGAAAAAGATGAATTTTACCAGATTTTGAATGTCGATTTTCGGCAAGATGGCGACACCTGAGCGAGTTGGCTTGTATGGCGGGGTTAGAGATCTCATTACGGAGTGTTGCCATGTTTAACAATTTTCCCAAAATTTGAGGTATTTTTTTACTTTTAATGCAAAAAGTCAAAACTCGAAATTTTACCATTTTGCAAAAACGAGTAACAGTCAACGGTACATTTTATCTCTACCTATGACCTTTTGTAGGTTTTTTTAATTTCACCTGGCAACACTGAAAGTTATGGCCGATTGAATTTTTAGGGTAGACCTCAAAAGACCCGAATTGATCTCCCAGATGCCAATATGCTACAGAGACGTGATTGGTGTCATTACATAGGGCATATCCTGTGGTTTACCAGAAAAATCCAAAAAACTGGAAAAACAAGATGGCCGCTCCGGTATTCTCTCTTTACTGAAAAAATTGGGTTTTTATAATTTTTATTGGTATTTTTAGGCAAGTTGGCAACTTTTTGGAAAGTTGGGTTGTATGGAGCGATTGTGGGTCTCAGTAAGCAGTGTTGCCATGAAAAGAAATATTTTACAAAATTTTATTTTTTTTCGACTTATACTAAAAAAGACAAAATTCACATAGAAAATCATCAAAAATGGCTAAAACAAGATGCCCGCCCAAAATTAGACTTTATTTTTCTGTCAAAATACGACCTTACAGAGACACGCGTGGCCGCTTGCGGCCTCGCGCACCGCGCGACATCTAGTTTATAATATAAAAAGCTCGACTACCACTGACTCACTGACTCACTGATTGACATAATTGTTCTCCCAGAAGGAGTCGTTTTGGAGAAAAGTCATGTATGAAAAAAGTGTTCAAGATGGCGGGGTGACTCCGGGAAAATTCCGACTTTTCAAAAAAACAAAATGGCGGCCAGGCTTGCCTACCGTATCTCTTTTGTTTTCCGGCCGATCCGGTTAAAATTTTTGACATCCGTAGTATTGTTTAGATGATTTATAAATATTACTCAAAAATTTAGAAAAACAAAATGGCGGCCCCGTAATAGTGTATCAAAGTTTGAGTGGTTTTAGACCTCACTTGACCCGAATTAGAAGCATGGTTTCCGACATCGTACAGTTACAAGTGGCACGTCATCTTTTTAGGCACATCCCGTAGTTTACCAGAAAAATCCGAAAAACTGAAAATCCAAGATGGCCGCCCTGTGATTGGCTCCCAAAGAAAAAGATGAATTTTACCAGATTTTGAATGTCGATTTTTCTCAAGATGGCACACCTGAGCGAGTTGGCTTGTATGGCGGGGTTAGAGGTCTCATTACAAAGTGTTGCCATGTTTAAGAATTTTCCCAAAATTTGGGGTATTTTTTTCCTTTTAATGCAAAAAGTCAAAACTCGAAATTTTACCATTTTGCGAAAACGAGTAACAGTCAATGGTACATTTTATCTCTCCGTATGACCTTTTGTGGGTTTTTTGATTTTCGCCTGGCAACACTGAAAGTTATGGCCGATTGAATTTTTAGGGTAGACCTCAAAAGACCCGAATTGATCTCCCAGATGCCAATATGCAATAGAGACGTGATTGGTGTCATTGCATTGGACATATCCTGTTGTTTACTAGAAAAATCCGAAAAACTGAAAAAACAAGATGGCCGCCCTGTGATTGGCTCCCAAAGGAAAAGATGAATTTTACCATATTTTGAATGTCGATTTTCGGCAAGATGGCGACACCTGAGCGAGTTTGTTTGTATGGCGGGGTGGGAGGTCTTATTACGTAGTATTGCCATGTTTAAGAATTTTCCCAAATTTTAGGGTATTTTTTTACTTTTAATGCAAAAAGTCAAAACTCGAAATTTTACCATTTTGCAAAAACGAGTAACAGTCAACGGTACATTTTATCTCTTCCTATGACCTTTTATAGGTTTTTTGATTTTTGCCTGGTAACACTGAAAGTTATGGTTGATTTAATTTTTAAGGTAGACCTCAAAAGACCCGAATTGATCTCCCAGATGCCAATATGCTATAGAGACGTAATTGGTGTCATTGGATAGGGCATATCCTGTAGTTTACCAGAAAAATCCGAAAAACTGAAAAACCAAGATGGCCGCTCCGATATTCTCTCTTTACTGAAAAAAATGGGTTTTTATAGTTTTTATCGGTATTTTTAGGCAAGTTGGCAACACTTTGGAAAGTTGGGTTGTATGGAGCAATTGTGGATCTCAGTAAGCAGTGTTGCCATGAAAAGAAATATTTTACAAAATTTTATTATTTTACGACTTATACTAAAAAAAGACAAAATTCACATAGAAAATTATCAAAAATGGCTAAAACAAGATGGCCGCCCAAAATTAGACTTTATTTTTCTGTCAAAATACGACCCCACAGAGACACGCGTGGCCGCTTGCGGCCTCGCGCACCGCGCGACATCTAGTCTATAATATATAAAGCTCGATTACCACTGACTGACTCACTGACATAATTGTTCTCCCAGAAGGAGTCGTTTTGGAGGCAAGTCATATATGAGAAAAGTGTTCAAAATGGCGGGGTGACCCAGGGAAAATTCCGACTTTTCAAAAAAACAAAATGGCGGCCGAGCTTGCCTACCGTATCTCTTTTGTTTTCGGGCCGATTCGGTTTAAATTTTGGGAATCTGTAGTACTACTTAGATGATTTACGAAAATTATTTAAAAAGTTGAAAAAACAAAATGGCGGCCGCGTAGTTATGTTTCAAAGTTGGAGTGGTTTTAGACCCCACTTGACCCGAATTGATCTCCCCGATGCTAATATGCTAAAGGGATGTGTTTGGTGTCATCGCACAGGGCATATCCTGTAGTTTACCAGAAAATCCCGAAAATCTGAAAAACCAAGATGGCCGCCCTGTAATTGGCTCCCAAAGAAAAAGATGAATTTTACCAGATTTTGAATGTCGATTTTCGGCAAGATGGCGACACCTGAGCGAGTTGGCTTGTATGGCGGGTTTAGAGGTCTCATTACGTAGTGTTGCCATCTTTAAGAATATTCCCGGAATTTGGCGTATTTTTTTACTTTTAATGCAAAATGTCAAAAGTCTAAATTTTACCATTTTGCAAAAACAAGTGACAGTCAGTGAAACATTTTATCTCTCCTTATGATCTTTTGTAGGTTTTTTGATTTTCGCCTGGCAACACTAAAAGTTATGGTTGATTTAATTTTTGGGGTAGACCTCAAAAGACCCGAATTGATCTCCCAGATGCCGATATGCTACAGGGATGTGTTTGGTGTCATCGCATAGGGTATATCCTGTAGTTTACTAGAAAATCCCGAAAAATAGAAAAAACAAGATGGCCGCCCCGTTATTTTTGTTTTACTGAAAAATTTCAGTTTTCTTAATAATAATCGGCATTTTTAGGCAAGTTGGTAACACTTTGGAATGTTGGGTTGTATGGAGCGATTGTGGGTCTCAGTAAACAGTATTGCCATGAAAAGTAATATTTGACAAAATTTAATTTTTGTTGACTTAATATGGCTAAAACAAGATGGCTGCCCCAAAAGTAGACTTTATTTTTCTGTCACAATCAAACCGCACAGAGACACGCGTGGCCGCTTGCGGCCTCGCGCACCGCGCGACATCTAGTCTATATATAAAAATCAATTCCACTTTTCGTTGTTATTTTATAACTCAAGAACGGGCTCACCTACCCAAACCAAATTTTTAGGCTTTATTCGGACTATTTAGCAGATGGTTTATGTGAAGTTTGCTTAAAATCTGTCGAGTGGTTCTTCATTTATCACATTGCGAAGCACGTACCGGGCCGCTAGTTATTTATATTATATTATATTATTTATTTATTTATATTATATTATTTATTTATTTATATTATATTATAAATAACTAGCGGCCCGTACGTGCTTCGCAATGTGATAAATGAAGAACCACTCGACAGATTTTAAGCAAACTTCACATAAACCATCTGCTAAATAGTCCGAATAAAGCCTAAAAATTTGGTTTGGGTAGGTGAGCCCGTTCTTGAGTTATAAAATAACAACGAAAAGTGGAATTGATTTTTATATATAGATTTAATATAACTAATAAATGATGGAATTTCAATTACATTAAACAAATCATTGGTTTCGATAAACTGTTCATAATATCTGCTACTATCCGGTATACAGTTTTAGTTTAGTTTGCAGAACAAATGTCCCGATTTGTGCACTTCCATCGAGAGGTGCCGTTCTGGTTTGTTTTACCATCTTTGGTCAAAGTGTCTGAACAAGGTCCCAAAAATGAAACAAGTTTCAGTGGCAAAAAAGAGATATTAATGATTTATTACCGTTTGCTTATATCTAGCGTTTCGAAAATCTTGCTAGCGTGTTTTAAAAATAACAGAAAAGTGCCATCTAGCGGTGTGTAGCAGAATCGCATACGGAGATACAATATAGAAAAAGGTTCAAATAAAAGGCGTCTTATAACAGTGTCGACAATATGTCCAGCTTACCTACTATGCAAAAACAAATAAGTACTAAGTGAAAGAAAACCCTATGTTAATTAACAATTTACGATTGGTGAAGAATTTGCTTCCGTATTCTTATGGTATTCTTTAAAAATTGTAAAACCGTAATATTCTATTGGTATAAGGACATTACTTCAGTGTTATACAGTTTGTCGAACTGTATGTGTCGCAATCTACGTGACTGATGGAAATAATATTTTTTAATGGCAATAAGTATCTTTAAGCCGTGCTTCTTTTCGCAATACATATAAAATAAAGTGGCTTTATGAGGAATTCGACAGTTAAGGCATCTATGCCTTCTCTCCATACCGTTGTTGGTCCGGTGCCTTTTTTACTATTACTTAATCTGTGGCACAACAGATAAGTGAAAAAGACTTCGCCCATTGTCGTTCAAAATAATTTATAAACTTATATCTCTCGATTATAGATTTCCAACCAGCTTCTATGTAATGTAATGTAAAAATCGGCAATAAAGGCAAATTCGAATTTAGTCTGGTAATTTCATTTTTCGCCTTCAGATCACGGCCTTTCTTCCATACAGCCCGGTTAAAATGGTATTAGCATCCAGTTACGACTGCCTGTGAGAACACTGTTTAAAATGTGTTCATAAGAGCTGGTTCAAAGTCACATTTGAATTTATCAATAGTGACATTGAGTTATGTCTAATCAAAGAAAAGAGCCTTTTGTGGGGTTTACACGGGTGACTAAAGCCGCACAATTTTTGCCGCACGGCGAAAATCGACCGTCTAAACGGCAATTCGGCTAGGTAGCAAGTGACTAAAGCCGCAAGCCGCAAAGTTGGGTAGCAGTCGACTTAAGCCGCGCGGCGACCGGCCGCATGCGACTGGTGACTAAAATCGACCTAAACGATCAGTTGCAGGCGATCGCCCGAAGCATTAGGTGTTTTCGCACCAATTTGCGCCAATTTGCGCACGGCACGAACGCCTATACTGGTCAACATTTTCGATAGAAATGACCGAGCCGCATGCGATTTTAGTCACCCGTGTAAATGGGCTAGCGATGCGGTTTGGTGAGGCGATTTGTGAATTGCACAGCGTAAATCGACCCGTGTAAATCCCCCATTTGGTATGTGGCGTCAGTTTTTTTAAAACAAATACCTTTAATTTTAATATTTAGAAATTGTACAAAATATAAATTCATTATAAAATTTCATGCGGTTATTCATATCGGTGTCAGAGGTAGGGCACCGCGGGAAGGGCAGCTCCGTCTTCATATGTCGTCAGTTGCCACCTGTGGCGGGTGCCACGGATGCACATGCTGGTAGCTCTCATGATTGCTATTCCAATGTGTGCGCGCAGCCAGCCTATTATTGTACATAGCGGTCGGCCCCAGCGGCCTGAGAGTACCTCGGCGAGGTGTCTTACAAATGCTGTCGTCTGCGGGGCAAATACTCCATTAACGGAAGTTACTAGCGGAGTGAAGGTGGCGTGGCGACTTTCGTATGGGCCGCAATATTTTCTTTTCTTCTCTTCTTCGGCAGAGTGGAGTACGGCGGCGACGGAGCGAGATGTGTAGGAAGGAGCGTCAGTGTCTACGACACGGATATTGAATAACGCCTCCCTCTGTGCAATCCATACTCCGCGGCAGGCCAGGTCCCCGCGTAAACCAGGGTCGCCATCAGATATGACCGGTTCTTTTGTTACATTGCCCCATGCTTGCTGGCAGAGATCGCCAAAAAGGTCTCTGATCTCATTATGTCTGCGTGTGATGAGACCGCCCATCTTACAGCATAGGGCGTGGTCTATGTTAAAGTTGTCGCTGCCGCAGCCATCGCAGGACGTGGGCATGGAGACTGGTGTGCGGTGATATCTGATTGCAAGCGCGTCTCTAAATTCGTGGGGTGATAGGTTAAAGTTGTCTTTTCTTGTGGGTATTACAGAGAGCCAGGTGGAAGTTTTGATGTTCATTTTAGTAGCGATTGATCTTTCTATTGCTCGTTTTTGTTTAGGTGGCAGTTTAGTTAGAATAGTTTCCATATTTTCGTTTTCGTATTTCTCTTTTAGTTTATTTCCATCTCTTTTTGCCTCAAGTAGGGACTTGTGGTGTTCGGCCAAATTTATCTTAGAAGAGTTTATTAAGGCAGTCGCTAATGCTGATGTTCCTTGTCTTGAGATCTGGTATGCGTGGTTCGGTGTATTAAAAGGGTCATGAATGGCTAGTCCGCCTTTGTGAACGGGGAGGGAGAATAGCTGGTCTTCCAAATTTGTTGTTTCACCTCCTAATAATGTTGGTAGGAAATTTTCGTGCAAAATTTTTGTTAAGGGTTCGAAATGCTCTTCAGCATTCTTTATTACGCGAAGTAGGAAGGACCATTTAAATTGAGCTGCTTTGGTTAGGGCACTGTAGGCAGCTTGAGGCGAGTCTTTGCAGATTTTCGTTAATTTCTCAATGATGGACGACCATTTGTTAACATTATTTTGAACAAAATGATGGGATATTTGTGCACTTTGCAGAACTATTGAAATCCACATGAATAGAAAAAAAAAATAGAAAAATGTTTTGGGCATCTTTTGAAGGTGCCATCACAAAAAAAAAACATTTATTCCTCAAAAATTTACAGATTTTCTTGCAGTTTTGGAACAAAATAACAATATTTTGTCCTCTTCGCCATCATTTGCGACTAAGAAATCAGATGCCCACATTTTCGGTATTACCACATCTGCTAATTTATTAAATTCAGAATTTTTAGGACCCAAATTTTTATTTCGAGCTCTGTATAAGCTGTCCTTTTGTCGGAGTGAGATGGCACCAGCAAATTATATTTTTTTGATGTTTTAAAAAATACTTTTCAAATATTTTCTTCACCGGTTGCATGTTGCTGCATACTTCTTGCTGGCAAGAATCCATCATCAGAGCTATTTCATTATCTTTGTGATTTGTATATCTATTTCCATCTATAGTGACTGTCGCTGAACATTCCTCCTTATTGTTTGTGTTCCTCCTTGTTTTTATTATTTTTCGCGAAATTATATCGATGGCCATTATAAAGAAGTGCCAGTTTTTCTTTTTGATTTGTTATAAATTTTAGATTATTATTCATTGTATCGCCTAACTGATTTGGACGAGGACCAATGATGTTAAATATAAAACGAGGACTAACATATCCTCATGGCCTGATATTAGAGATAGAGATAATCTGACATTAGAGATACCTAGTATTTTGTTACCAGGCATAGGTACCTTTTCCTTATGTGTTTTTGAGTGGCCAGTATTTATAGGTATATTGTGTAATAGTTTCGTATCTAAAAGTATCTATTTAAAAAAAGTTGGCTAGGGCCCCGCTGGATCGATACTTTTTTTTTATTTACTCTAAAACCATCGGGATACAAATGATTTTAATACATGTTCAGTAAGTTTGGGCGAGGGTACTATAGATATATACTTTTAATAAAAAAGCTTTGACAGTGAAATACGTAAGTTGATAATATAATTTAGAGCAAACAATAATGCGAGTACAATAATTGTACTCGCATTATTGTTTGCTCTTTCTCTATAGTGAAAATTATAAGTCAAAGAATAAAAATCAAACTGTAACTATGTAACACAACCATAGATCACAGCTCTAAGAGCAGAGAGTCTACTTAGTAGGTATATCGTCTCTTAACACCCTCTGAACTTTAATTCTCTATAGGCCAATAGTTCCGCTCAAATCTTCAAGCCCAGGCCCAAAAAGTGGTTTGGTAAGCATATCAGCCAGTTGTCGCAGGGATGGTATTTGTTTGACTTCCAGTTCACTATTGCTTACAAATTCACGGACGAAGAGATGCTTCAGTTTTATGTGTTTTGTCCGCTTATGGTATTCATATTTGGGATTGTGCGAAAGCTTTACTGCTGATTCATTGTCCAAATAGAGTATTGGTTTTTGCAGATTTGTCAAATCTTTCAATAAACTGCGATAATTTCTGCTTCGGTTGATGATAATGATACAACAGTTTGTCTTTGCAAGTAGCTCCTGAGAGTAGGCACACCGTTACAGAAGTAGATCTGCCTGTACTTTGATCTTCCGCTAGATCAGAGTCGGAATAGCATACCAGGTTTTTAGTGATTCCAATGTATGCCTAAATACCAGGTCTTTGTCCGCTGTTCCCTTTAAATAGCGGAAGATTCGTTTAACCAGCATGATATCAGTATCTTGAGGTGTCTCAAGGTTTCGTGATGCTTTGCTCACAGCATAAGCGATATCAGACCTTGTAACTACCGCTAAGTATGTTAGAGCTCCAACGGCATGTCTGTAAAGAAACTGCGTTCTGTTATCTAGATCAGTTTCTTCATCTTTATACCTTTTTTTAATTATTGGAGTTGGTTTACTGTTAACCATACCGAACTTTTAAATAACCTTTTTTGTGTAGGCTTGTTGGCATTGCGATATTCTTCCTTTTTCGGATTTGATTTCCATGCCCAGGAAGTAGGAGGCAGTTTTGGTTGTAATTTTGAACTGATAAACTCATCTCCTCCAGTATTTGTATTTGATGCTACGAGTCCATCATCCACATAAAGTCCAATAAAGACTTTAGACTTATTCTGATGTACAAGCAAGGATCTGCTTCGCTTTGTTAAAAGCCAGTTTTTACTAAAAAATCGGCAATGCACGAATTCCAGCATCGTGGTGCTCGTTTTAGACCGCAGAGGCTTCAATTCAATTTGCATACCCGCTTAGTTCCATCATTGAAGCCTTCTGGCTGTTTAACATAAATTTCTTCCTCAACAGATCCATTAAGGAAGGCTGTTGCCACGTCAAATTGACATAGAGTTAAATTTTATTTAGCAGCAATTGCTATAATAGCTCGTATAGTGCTGAGCCGAGCCACAGGACTGAACGTTTTGTCGTAGTCGACACCTTCTTGTTGTGAATGACCTTTGCCAACCATACTGGCTTTAAATTTATTTGGCGATGGCGATTGAGCCATCTAGACTAGTTTTCAATTTGTAAACCCATTGACATGGTAGTGCTTTTCTTCCTTTAAGTAAATCCACTAAGTCCCAGGTCTGATTTTCTTTCAGTGAGTTTATTTCGCTCAGCATAGCTTTAAGCCATTTTTCTTTATAAGTTGAGTCCAATGTTTGTTTGGAAGTCACTGGATTCTTTGGCAAATTTTCGACTTTTGCGACAGCTGCCAGAACAGAGTCATCATACCGTTGAGACAGTTGTATTTCTGATCTGTCTCTCAGATTGTAGCGATTCGGTTCGGGTTCAAAAGCAGCTGCGTTCTCGTCGTCAGTGATATCATGGTTAAAAATTTCATCACCTAGTTAGTTAACAGTATCAGTTTCTTCTTCGTAATCAATATGTTCACACGTTCTGCTACCATTTTAATAATAATCCTTTGACAGTGAAAAAAGTAAGTTGATAATATAATTTATTTAGAGTAAACAATAATGCGAGTACAATGAGGCGTTTTCGGTGACAGCTGTCACTTGAGTATTCAAAGGTGTCAATAGATGATGATGTGCAGAACTGTCATGGAGCTATTATAAAATAGTACAGTAACACCCATGCCACACATAAAAGAATGAGAAGTTGACATGTTGATAGTAAATAAATATTAACCTAACACTGAGAATCTTTATTGCTAAAAAAGGTTAAACACGATTATCAGCGAGTACCATATCAATTATGTCGTTGATACATGTGCCATCGACGGATCCGTTCATACAAATCCACCTGATGAGACCTTAAGACAACAGTGGATTAGAGCTACCGATAAATGTTCAACGCAAAATCGGATGGAATCTAAGTAAATATTCCTGTGTTTGTTTGAACCACTTTAAACCTAGTTTGAAGCAGGAGAAAACACACCAATTACAATTGAAATTAGAAATCACTAATAAACAACACGTCTGTCAACATCAAAAGCTGTATATTTTCATGACCCTTGCATTCATTAGAACAAAAAATGCCATCAATCGATGACATGCATCACCATCTATATTTAGTAAATGTACTTACTAGTTTTTCTTTTCTAAAAAACGCCTCATTCTCGATAGTGAAAATTATAAGTCAAAGAATAAAAATCAAACTGTAACTAGGTAACACAACCATAGATCACAGCTCTAAGAGCATAGAGTCTACGTATCGTCTCTTAACACCCTCTAAACTTTTTAAATTCTCTCTAGGCCAATACTTTCCGCTCAAATAGTCTCAACCATATCTCTCTAGGGCCGAGGGTCCCGCTGCGTATAGGTACATCCATTTTACTACTATGTCATTATACGATAGTCGTAATGTGAAATAGAGAATATGAGATGTGGATTATTTACTTCATAGGTTTTTTGCCCTTCGCCCCACTTCGTAGTAGATTTGGTAGCCAGCTTCGAGATGGGACTGTTCTCCTCCCATTTCGAAGCCGGCTACGAGGTACTCTACTCCATCGAGCCAACATTATAGCAAGCTCAATATTTAAGTTAAGAATAATTTAAAAACAGGAGAATTACACTGCCAGAAAATAACATAGCACAATTTATTAGTTGAATGATAAATTTAGGTAGCCAATGGATAAAAATTGTACAAAAAGACAAATGTTCAAACTTCAAAGGCACATCAACAAAACCACAAATAAGTCCAATGATAAGCTTGGCTAAACTTAAAAGTTCATCTCTAAAATTATAAAATATGGCCCCTATGGTCAAAAATAAAAAGTTATTTAATTGTATTGAATAAAAGTCGTAGGTATATCAAACACAAAATAATAATTATTAATTAAGCATCCATTAAACTTAAACAATTAAAGTAAAATAAATCATACACCTTCCTATTATGGGCTTAGATAATTAACATGCACTCTGATCGATAGAGTCACTTTTTTCGTTTGAATTTAACGAAAATCGCAAATGTATGATTATTTTTCAATCATTTGCAAATCTGTGATTTCATTATTATGCAGTGATTTTAAATATTTTGCATATTTCCGATCGAATCAGACTTTCGTCGATTTTTTTGCATGGAATAAAAAAGGCGGTTTTTCATTTTATAATCATATCGTATAGATTATTTTCTCATATTATACAAAAACTTTAATAAATTTGGATTCTTGGGCATTTTCACAGATAATCGATGATGCCATCCCTCTAGGAGATTTGTAGTTTGATGTTTATCGTCAGAACAACTCAATAAAACAGTCAAAATTTTCGAAACCCATTGCTTTTCGAATAATTTTTGAACGTTCTGAACTGTTCACAATCGAGTGCAATATTCAATATTGTCAACCAGCAAGTCTTGATATGGTTTTCTGGTAACAACGGCAAGTCTTTAATGAGTTGTAAAACCTTTTTGCAGTCTTTTATGTCCATAATTCCCAGTTGTTCTGCTTTTTTTGTAATTGCCTTGTCATAATGTAAGAAACATCCCTCACCCTGGACTTCTGGTTGTACCTGCTGCACCGCATTGATAACCGCTAGCCCAGTCACACTTAAATGTTTTTATATGAATGTTCAACCTTGTCGTCAGCAATTCAAAGAATCATAAATATGTACTTTTTGATTTGTTAGGTAATAAACGGTAGATTACCGGAACAATACCTATTGTTTGTTTTTTCGTTAGACCCCAAATCTATGTAGAGTATAAAATTGGTAAAACGGTGGCGGAGCAGTGTTAAATGTGCCATCTCCCAAATAAGAATCGAAATTTTCATTTTTAATAAATTTTTGCAGCAAGCAAGAGAGCAGAAAATTAAAATCTTTTCTTCTGAGTCATCGTCGCACAATAAATAGATATTTGCCAGAATTTTTGGTAGACGAACTTCTGACAACTTAGAAAATGATATCTTATTACATTCCATGTGACGTTTTCGCAATTTGAAAACAAAATAAAAACAATCGGAGCAGCGGGAAAAAAGGGAAAAAATAAATAATCGGAGTTCCGATCGGAGGACTGGGAACAACCCGTTTAATCTATCTTCAACATTTTTAAAATCTGGCCAAAACATATACGTACGAGTACCTAGTAACTATTATTGACCTTCAAAGGATCAGTGTGCTTTTCATGAGGTGGCTCTCACGGCGCCAGTGATCGCGCCGTGAGAAGCCAGCTATACAGGCTTTGAACCGAACCCAGATCTTCACAGACATATTTTTTTATAATGCAACCATAGTCTTAAAGACTTCTTGTTTTTTTAGATCGATAGCACAAGTGTGTGAAGATCGCACCCTGTTTCTTTCGTGGTTTATATTACCGATGCACTACATTCAAATCGATTTATATATCGCCACAATTTGCTGCGTGATGTTGGATTTGTTCCTTTAAAGCTGTAACGCGAAGCTCACAATAGTAGGGTGTCCTTACTTTTCTGGTTTTGAAAAATAATATTTCTTCGTCGCACATTATTTTTATTAAGTGTAAAAACTAATACTAATTCCAGAGACGTCTCATGGTGTGACATTACAATTCGTTTATAAAAATCAAGCAATACCTACAAGTTATCGCTCTATACAATATGTGTCACTCTGGAGAGTTTTGATATATAACCAAAATAGATTTGAGTCTATAGAATAGTACGAGTACAATTGGACATTTTTATGGCTGGACATTATATTATAGCTGGTCATGTATCTGGTCGGGTGTTTCTATAGTTGGACATTTTTATGGGTGGTCAAATTACTGACTGGACATATTTGATGGCTTGGACATTTTTCTTTTTGGAGAGGAGTCGTGCGAAGGGTAAAATGTACCTACTATTGGGATAATTTTATTGGGACAACAGTCCCCAATAAATAAAATAAATATTAAATTACCTGTGTGTATATTCATTTCTTAAACGTTTTAACTCGTTATCACACTGTTTTGTTACACTGGTGTAACTACAAATAAAGTACCTACATATAACAAAACAGTGTGACTACGGGACAGAAGGGTAAATATTAAAACTAAATTTAGTTTGTAGTAACAAATTTGTTCTTAAATTAAAATAACTGAACTTAATTTACCCAAGTCTTCTTCTTACATTGAAATCCTCCAAGGCCGTGTTTATTGATTCGTCTATTTCTTCATATGTTTTATTTTATTTTTATTCATAAACTTTGAATTGAGATCAGCGTTACTAATAGAATGCTGATTCATCCTCAAATATCTTCAAAATGTCCGGTAAATTTGGATGTTTTCGACCAACAAACCGATTGATTCTTGAATGCCAGCCTTCTATTATTCGTTCTAAAAACTTCTTCGCAGCACCAAACCTCAATAAACTTATAATTTTTCAGCCATTCTTGAAAAAAATATATAGAATTGTTTACCGGTACTGAGTCTTTTGTTCAGGATAGTATAAATACTGAAATCCTTCATAAATTCTATTTAACAACATTTAACATTGAATTACAAAATTTGCCTCTTGACAAATTTAAAATAATAGTTAAGCAAAAATTACATAAAAAAGGCTACTATAAAATTACAGACTACTTAGTAGACCGACATGCATGGGATTAACCGACTCGACGCTATGTAAGGCTATTAATTATAATTATTATTGTAAACGATATTTATTAGTAAGACATGAGATTAAAAAGAGCTGCCCTTGAGTTTCTTGCTGGCTCTTCTCGGGGTACTGCATTCGGAACCAGCAGCTCGTCGGTGGAGATGGGCTGCTGTTTGCATTTAGCCAATCTTCATGGACGAGTTTAGAGTGCCTTGTTATTATAAAATATTGACGTTTCTAAGTGTATATTTTAATACCAATAGAAAATAAACGATTTTGAATTTGAATTTGAATTTGATAACCTGTTGAACTGCCTGCCATTTGTGTGTCTTCCCTATAGTTTAACTGGTACAGAGGCCGACGGGCACTATTTCAGAGCACTGCTTTATAACATAAGTATTATTTGCTCTTTAAACATAAGGTCACAATAAACTTTTAATCAGTCAAGCACCGTGCGGTTCCAATGCACACCAGAACAATTAAAAATCAATGTCTCTCATTTTCTTGACTTAAGAGGTTAAAATAAAAATTAAACCAACCACTATTAAAAATTTAGCATCATAAACTCAACATTGCACAATAAAATTGCATCATAAGCCAAGATGACAATCGTTTCCAGATAACATAAAAATCTAAAGATTAAAAAACCCGACTTCAACAACTTATATGGTGTTCTTACGGATGCCATTGTTAGAACTGGACCAAATTAAAAAACACACGAGAAAGCACCCATTTTCAAAATAAAAAAAAAAGAATCATCAAAATGGGTTCACGTAGTCACAGATATTAGAATACTATACCCAGTCAAAAGTTATGAGGTAAGTAACAAAATTTAAAAAATTAAATAAAAAACATACAGTCGAGTTGAGAACTTCCTCCTAGACCAGAGGTTCCCAACCTTTTTAATATTGTTACCCCTGTGAACTATGTATAAAACTGATTTTACCCCGCTTTTAAAATGATATCAAAACAAACAATATAAGTAAATACAAACATCTTTATTGATCATAAATTGCACAACAGTCTTACAATTTTAACGTCTTCATACGTATAAACTATGGATTAATAATACTTAGTTACATTTACTAGTAGTGACTACTCCTACCATAATAAAAACGAATCCTAACATAAAAAACTAGTGAATGTTGGCTCAGTGTGAAGGTTGGTATTGTTTTGCATTAACAAGTTTTTTAATGTTAGGTTTAGTTTCACTTAAAGCGCACCTCAAGTCATGTTCCACATTGAGACGATTTCTGGCCTTTGTTTTCAGTGTTACTAAAGTAGAAAACCCACTATCACACCTGTAGGTGGTAGCAAATGGTATTAGCATTTTTAAAGCTCTGTTAGATAAAACATTATACTCGGCACCTGTTTTGATCCAAAATGTGCTGAGATCATAATTCTGAAATTCTACTTTCAAAGTACTATTCTCGCGTAATCCAAGAAATTCTACTTTTGCCGCCACATCTTCGTCTCGAATAATATCATCATCAGTAGAAAACGGTCTTAATATCCAAGAGTTCGACTGACGATTATCCAAGTCCGGAAAATACTGCTTCAGTGAATCTATTATTGCAGATAAATGTTGAATCACAGAGTTTTTAAACGTGATTTCGTGTTGTTCCGTATTTACCAATTGCTCACACAGTTGTGTAAACATCGACACATCATCTGCTTGCACTCTGCGTTGGTAAAGTTCCAATTTACGCACAAAACTAGCAACTTTATCCTGCGCTGTTAAAATATTCGTCATATTTCCTTGCAATGAGAGATTAAGACCGTTAATTTCACTGAAAAAATCAGCAAGATACGCCAGCATTTCAACGAATATTTTATCTTTTATTTTTGAGAAAAACTCTTTGTCTTTTTGTATTCTCTGTTTTTCCAAAAATAATCCTATTTCTTCACGAAGCTCGTACACCCTGTTCAAAACTTTTCCTCGAGATAACCAACGTACCTCTGTGTGGTACAAAAGAGAATTAAAGGGGAATGCCCATTGGCCCTACAAAAGAATGCCTGAGATAAACAAAGATGAACTCTACATCGAATTGTACCTTAATTCAACAGAAATCTATCACAATTTACTTTATTATCCCAAAACTAGGCCCAGACGCTATTTTAAAACATTTTAATAAAAGACAGGTTATGTCAAATTAATTCGATTTTAATTACTGTTAGGTAATAAAGAGCTACAATTTAAAGAAAATAATATGTCTCAAAGCTTTATCTCAGTACTTAAAGCTTGTGGTGGTATCCATTAATGTACATCAGAGTAAGAACTTTATCACTTCATTTTGCATTGAGAAGGAGTTACGTTTCATCCGTCTAAGATCGAGATAGCAGTTAGCACAGTGCATGTTCCAACACATTTCTGTTAAATTATATTACATATGTGTTCGGACGCACAAATCCAAACCAAAAGCAGAGTTGTCGTGCATAGCGGGTTCAAATCCGTTGTAAACAAAAAATATTTTTGTTGTAAATAATAAATAAACGTTAGATTTTCACCCTAGTTAAACAGATTAAAAAATACTTGTATTACTCATATTTTATTATGAATGAATTTTAGGGCTAGTAATGTTTTCTGTTTATTCCAGGCATTTCATGGGCATTCCCCTTTGCACCAACTTCATCGCATAAAACTTTGAAGATCCTCGAGTTTGTAGCACTGCCACGAATATGGTTTACAATTTTCACTACGTCATTCAACGTGCTTAGCCAAAGCGTAGCGGTGTATTAGACAATGTTATGGTAAAATTTGAGGAGCAACTTGTTTCACAAGTGCTTATAATCCAGAACGAACACCAATCATGGAAGGCGCCCCATCTGTACAAACGCCAACCAGCTTTGACCAGTCCAGTCCGTTTTCCTCAATAAATTGTTTTAGCGTTTGAAATACGTCTTCGCCACGCGTAGTGGTGGGCAAAGACTTGCAAAACAGGTATTCCTCTTTTACATGGACATTTTTGATATAACGAGTAAATAACAGCAATTGTGAACACGAAGCTACATCCGTAGACTCATCTAATTGCAGCGCAAACATATCACTTTCTTTAATTTCATCAATAACGGTTGCCAAAATATCGTTACTTATGTCTGAAATGCGTTTTTGAACTGTTGTATTTGAGAGTGATATTTGTTTAATCTTAGTCACATGTTGTTCGCCAATAACGAGCGATACTGCATCACACAAACAAGGTTTGATAAGATCCTCTCCAATAGTATGCGGTTTTTTGTTCATAGCAATACGATAAGAAATTTGAAATGAAGCTTCAAGACACGACTCGTTTGCCTTTTGCATATTTCCTGTGGAATCCATTCGCGAAGATTTCAGAACGCTCTCTTTTCTCTTAAAAATTTGTAATCTTTACCTACAAACTCTTTGTGAACTTTCTCGAAATGTTCTTTTAATTTGCTCGGTTTTATGCTCTCTGGATTAAGCACTTTCTTACATAAAACACACTGAGGCTTTTCTATATTTCTGTCCACAATATTCGTAAAACCCCATTGTAAAAATTCTTCTTTATATGAGCGCTTTTTGCCGGATGTAGAAGCCATGACAACTAAAACGAGAGAATGTAATTCTATGGACAAACTTCCACCTGTTTACTGCCAACAACGAAAATGATGTTGATGATGAAATTTTTGACACATTTTTTGAAATTTTAGACATTTTGACACTTGACTTTTTTGACATTTTAGTGATTTTTGACCTTTTTGACCTTTTTGACATTTTTGACATTTTGTCATTTTTTGACATTTTTGAACTTTTTGTCATTTTTGACCTTTTTGACATTTTGACATTTTTGACTTTTTTGACATTTTTGACATTTTTTGACCTTTTTGACATTTTTTGACCTTTTTGACATTTTTACATTTTTTGACATTTTTGACATTTTGACATTTTTTGACCTTTTGACAATTTGCAATTTTTGACACATTTTTTTAAATTTAAGACATTTTGACACTTGACATTTTTGACATTTTAGTGATTTTTGACCTATTTGACATTTTGACCTTTTTGAAATTTTTGAGATTCTTGAGATTTTTGAAATTTTTGACCCACGGGTCTGAAATTAGGTATTTTGACATTTTTGAGATTTTTGAAATTTTTGACCCACGGGTCTGAAATTAGATATTTTGACATTTTTGACATTTTAGTGATTTTTGACCTATTTGACATTTTTTGACATTTTGACATTTTTGACATTTTTTGACCTTTTGACTTTTGAAGGTGGCGCCATGTGTTTTAAAAGAGATTTAAATCTCTTTGTTAATCTGTGACAGGTTTAGAAGAAAAAACTGCCCTCGAAAATTTCAGAATTATTGTCGAGTGTATTTGTTCGGTTTTTTATTTATATAAGTATTAAGGGTGTGAAAGGGAGCAGTAATGGAAGCTCGCACCGGGCGCATAAAAGGCTAGTTTTAGCGTTGATTAATTTCAGGCCAAATACCTATAGATAATAAAACAAACTAATAAAACTAAATGTAATAACGGGCAGTGTCCCACTCACGCCACCCAGTATTAAGAGTCTTTTGAAAAACGCACGAATGTCAACGCGGCCTTGTCTGCCATTTTCCACTGTCTGCGCCTTTTGAGCAGACACTACCGAATTCCCATAGTATCATGAAATAAGTGACAGGTGTTTACATGTACTCGCATACTTTAAAGTCCGCCGGGCGTGAATCGGGGTGCGTTGCTCGCCATACTAATTTAAATCTTACGAATATTTCCGGCAGCGCTATACAGTCAAGAGCACGTGGAGCTTGACACATTGGACTTTCTAACGGTCTTATTACAATCGCCTTAGAGGTCAGACTCGCACTACAAGTGTAAAGCTTCATGTGCTCCTGACTGTACATACCTTAAGCCATGTTCGGGACTTGACAATTCGCATGTTGTACGAATTTCAAATTAGCAATTTAGCATTAAAGTTCTTAAACATAAATTTTTTGGACACAAAAAGTTGACACCGTTTATTTTAAGCACTGAATAAGTTCCACCTCACTTCCACCTGTTGACTGCCAACAACGAAAATGATGTTAATGATGATAATAATTTTGATGGTGACATTTTTTGACATTTTTTGACATTTTTGTAATTTTTTGTCATTTTTGAAAGTTTTGACATTTTAGACCTTTTTGACATTTTGACATTTTTGACATTTTAACATTTTTGACATTTTAACATTTTTGACATTTTTGACATTTTTTGACCTTTTTGACATTTTGACATTTTTTGACATTTTTGACCTGTTTGACATTTTTGACATTTTTGAACTTTTTGACATTTTGACATTTTTGACATTTTTTGACCTTTTTGACATTTTTGACCTTTTTTGACATTTCGACATTTTTTGTCATTTTTGACCTTTTTGACATTTTTGACCATTTTTGACATTTTGCCATTTTTGACCTTTTTGACATTTTTGAGCTTTTTGACATTTTAACATTTTTTGACATTTTTGAAATTTTGACATTTTTGAAATTTTTTGACCTTTTTGACATTTTTGACAGTTTTGGCATTTTTGAGATTTTTGAAATTTTTGAAATTTTTGACCCACGGGTCTGAAATGCCCAGTCCCTTTTGACCCACGGGTCTGAAATTCAAACTCGATCGAGGTATTGACCTAAGGTATCTACTGACCGAATTTGAAGTCAATCGGTCCAGTAGATCCGGAGATATCCTGTCGACAGACACACAGACACACAGACACACAGACACACAGATACACAGACAGACATCTTACTCAAACCATTAACTTCCTCTTATAATGCTACGCAGGAGGAAGTTAACAATCATAAAAAATGTTACAGATATTATAGAAGTACATTAACAAACTATTACTAGTAAAAATTTAAACAAAATACAATAAATTTTTTTTTAACCGCTTTAATGTAATAATGTTTTAATAGGTATAGTAATAGACCATTTACCTATTAAAACATTATGACATTAAGTCGTTTTACAGCCAAGTCATTCCGTCTATACCAGAGAGATTTAAATGTATATTTAAATCTCTTTGGTCTATACTATGCATTATAGCAATGAGGGCGTTTTACAGACCAAGGCATTTTGCTACCCGGACAAAATACAACGGGTGTTATTTAAATGGTTAGCAGAGTATTCGTATTTTTGTAAGCAGAAAAATATAATCTGTAAGCAGAAATAGCTAATTGGTCAGCAACTCATGGCCAGCAAACATTACAAAACCTATCAGCAATTTATGTCATTCTGGATGGCTGTAATTATTTTTGAGCTGCAATGAGCTGCTACTGTTTAATAAAATTTGGGTAAGCACTCAGAGGGGAAGCCAAAAAATATTTTTTGAGCTTCTTATAAAAGTAGCAAAAACAATCTCAGCAAAGTTGTCTTGCGCAAAATGGGCGCATTCCTTACGTAGATTAGGAATGACTTTGGATTATGCAACTTTTATGATTATGATTATTATTACGCTTACAAGTAGTGGTGGTGGTAGTGGTGGTGGTGGTTTTAGTGGTAGTGGCAGTGATAGTGGTGGTGGTGGTTGTGGTGATGGTGATGGTGGTAGTGGCAGTGGCTGTGGTAGTGGTGTTGGTGGTAGTGGTAGTGGTAGTGGGAGTGGGCGTGGGAGTTGGGAGTTGGGAGTGGGAGTAGGGCGTAGGAGGTTTTAGGAGTTAGTAGGAGGGAGTAGGAGTTAGTATGAGTTAGTATGAGTTAGTAGGAGTTAGTATGAGTTAGTAGGAGGTAGTAGGAGGTAGTAGGAGTTAGTAGGAGTTAGTATGAGTTAGTAGGAGTTAGTAGAATTAGTAGGAGTTAGTAGGAGTTAGTATGAGTTAGTAGGAGTTAGTAGGAGTTAGTAGGAGGTAGTAGGAGGTAGTAGGACTTAGTAGGAGTTAGTATGAGTTAGTATGAGTTAGTAGGAGTTAGTATGAGTTAGTAGGAGGTAGTAGGAGGTAGTAGGAGTTAGTATGAGTTAGTAGGAGTTAGTAGAATTAGTAGGAGTTAGTAGGAGTTAGTAGGAGGTAGTAGGAGTTAGTAGGAGTTAGTAGGAGTTAGTAGGAATAAGTAGGAGTTAGTAGGAGTTAGTAGGAGTTAGTAGGAGTTAGTAGGAGTTAGTAGGAGTTAGTAGGAGGTAGTAGGAGGTAGTAGGAGTTAGTAGGAGTTAGTAGGAGTTAGTAGGATTTAGTAGGAGTACCTACCCCGTCCTACTACCTCCTACTAACTCCTACTAACTCCTAGTAACTCCTACTAACTCCTACTAACTCCTACTAACTCCTCCTAACTCCTACTAACTCATACTAACTCTTACAAACTCCTACTAACTCCTACTAACTCATACTAACTCCTACTAACTCCTACTAACTCCTACTAATTCTACTAACTCCTACTAACTCATACTAACTCCTACTAACTCCTACTACCTCCTACTACCTCCTACTAACTCCTACTAACTCCTACTAACTCATACTAACTCATACTAACTCCTACTAACTCCTACTAATTCTACTAACTCCTACTAACTCATACTAACTCCTACTAACTCCTACTACCTCCTACTACCTCCTACTACCTCCTACTAACTCATACTAACTCCTACTAACTCATACTAACTCATACTAACTCCTACTAAGGCCTACTACCTCCTACTACCTCCTACTAACTCCTACTACCTCCTACTAACTCATACTAACTCCTACTAACTCATACTAACTAATACTAACTTCTAGTACCTCCTACTACCTCCTACTTCCTCCCACTAACTCTCCTCCTACTAACTCATACTAATTCATACTAACTCATACTAACTCCTACTAACTCCTACTAACTCCTACTACCTCCTACTAACTCCTACTAACCCCTAATACCTCCTACTAACTCCTACTACCTCCTACTAACTCCTAGTACCTCCTACTAACTCCTGGTACCTCCTACTACCTCCTAGTACCTCCTACTTCCTCCCACTAACTCCTACTACCTCCTACTACCTCCTACTAACTCCTACTAACCCCTAATTTCTCCTACTAACTCCTACTAACCCCTAATACCTCCTACTAACTCCTACTAACTCCTAGTACCTCCTACTACCTCCTAGTACCTCCTACTTCCTTGCACTAACTCCTACTAACTCCTACAAACTCGGGGTTAGGCGGGCGTAGGAGTTAGTAGGTGGGGGTAGGAGGCAGCAGGAGGGGGTAGGAGGTAGCAGGAGGGGGTAGTAGGAGGGTGTAAGAGGTGGTATGATGTTGTAGGAGGCGGTAAGAGTGTATAGGAGGCGGTAGGAGGGGGTAGTAGGCGGTAGGAGGGGGTAGTAGGCGATAGGAGAGGGTAGGAGGGGTAGGGGGCGTAAGAGGGGGTGGGAGTGGGAGTAAGAGTGGGAGTGGGAGTGGGAGTAGCTATAGTATAATTATTCACGACATGTTTTCTCTGCTGTTCAATCATGAAGTCTTGCTGACCAAGTAGTTATTTTGCAGACCAAGTAACTATTTTGCGGACTGAATGTTTATTATGCAAACCCATGTTATTGTAAGCTGCCTATTTCTGATTTAATTTTTGACCACTATTAAAATTATTTGCCGAACAAGGATTGCTGCCTGATTTTTTTATTTGCGAACAAAATCTTTGTATGCCGACCAAATGATTTAAATGCTGATTTTTTGTGGCTAACCAAATTTTAAAATTGCGGACCATTTAATTACTTCTCAAATACAACTAAGGTGCTCTGCTCGCCAAGGCTAAATGCAAGTAAGGCCAACGGGACCCGACCCTTTTTAAGTGGGTTGAAATTGAAGCGAAAGAGTATCTGTCTCTCTATCACTTTTCCATTTTAGTGCGATGGCAAAAAAATGGATAAGTCCCCAGGTGTGTTAAGGTAACTTAATATTGTACTTATAACGTATATCTACCTAACTAAACAGCATAACTTCTACGCTTTTAAAACAAAAACAAGGTAAAAATTTTTTTTTAAAAGATCTGTTGCGTGTGTGCTATCTATAGATATTACACAATAGACAATAAAACTTAATATAGACAATTTTACTTTCCTTACTTGAAAAATGACGCGAGTTAATGTGCTTTACTGATGTATTTTTACCTTTAGTATTTATTTAGTATAGGCACTTTTGAAAAATAAGACTTTCTTCAAAAAATCCAGAGGTGTGATACGGTTTTTTTAATTCAGTCAATATGTTTTCGTATTTCTTATCGAAAACCCTGTACCGCAGTCTCCTATTGGTTCTTAAAAGCCGTTTCATCGTCTGCTTCATCTTAGAATTCACGTGAATAGTCTCTTTTCTTAACTTAACTTTATAAAGTTATATAACGTTGGTTTTCGCGTTATTTTCACGTTTAACCGATGATGATATCCTTCAGTTACATTTGTAGTTCTGTGTTTTGAACCAGCACAACTTAAAATTGAAGCTTTGTATTTTGGATACCAATTTGATTGAAAATATCCAATAAAACCGTTGAATTCGTCCGGTAGGGTGTTTACAATATCGCACTAGGCACTGCCAATGAATTCATCGAGCAGCATTGGCAAATTAGAAATTTGACGTACCAACTGTCTTTGTTCACTTGACTGAGTCATACTAAAAGATTCAGCATTATCCCAAACTGCTTTTTTAAAATGTTGGTAGCATATGTGTATGGTTGCTGCAGGATATATTTTTGATACAGCATTAATTAGAGCCTTTTCTGCATCGCAAATGTATTCTTGCACATTCAAGTGTATTTTATCTCTTATCATTCAAATTCAAATAAACGAATGTACTTTGCTCCTTGTTAGGCAAAAGGGCAAAGATTGAGGGCATAACATTAGTTGAGTTACCGTCGGAATACAAATCCACATGGATTGTATATAACTGACTAAATGGTCTGGGACAAGCTTTAAAAGTGCCGTCACCAAAGCAAACGTCGAATGCAGAATGCTCAATAATCTTCTTGGTTTCTAAGCTATTAAGTACAACGACGTCTCTTAGTTTTTTAAAATTGGCGGCATTTGTATTCAAAAACCGTTTTCTGTTTCTGTGCAATGTGTCTCGTATTGGTGCAAAAGGTGGTAACTGGCCACTTTATTTATCACCATGAAACAATAAATCTTCAATGTTGCGTTCGTTAATCTGTTGAACAGGACCCTTAGCATTACAAACATCCTCTTGTGTTTTTTTTATCATGATGTAAATATCATTCTCAATGTCATGTGATTCACAGGTGTGTACACTTTTTCGCAATATTTCATTCATCAAATGTTGGTGGTTACAGAAGCGCAACAATCACTTCTTTTAACCCTTTAGGTACATAAAGACCACTTTGGGTCTTTATGTACCTAAAGGAGAGGGGGCATTTGGAATATTTTCATACAAAACTTTAAAGCTCAAGCGATAAAAGATATGGTAATATAACCTCAAATACTTGTTCAGGTTTAAGTATATCTTTCCAGGTAGCTTGCAAACTGAAACTGAAACATTACGTACCTAACGTACTCACGAGTCCTAAATGTTGGTGTAGTCGTCATATACTATGAATGTCCTTTATTTACGGACATACAGGTGAGGGCGCTGCTGTCAAGACGTCTTTCTGGCAGCGCCCTCAATGTGCCTGTATATCTTAAATTCTACGGGGAATTGAGTGTGGATTCTACTCCCTTTGTAAAAGTACGAAATAGTACGAAATCGTCGTGAAACTCAAATGCAGAAATATGCTATACTTACCGAGATACAGCGGGGGCGCTGCTGTAAAGACGTCATTTTGGCAGCGCCACCAAACGTGTGCATCTGGATTGAGGGCTCACTTTTTAAATTATTGCGAAACGAAATGACACTTACAGGGCATTTAGTTAAAATTTGGTAAAACTTAAAGCAAAGATTCTTAAATTTCTTAAACGTGAATCAAAAGAATTATGGTCAAATAGCTTGAGCCCTCAATCCTGACGCCTGCATAAAGCGGCATAGTCTTCTCTCAGAAAGTACTTTCTTTGGGATAATAATTTTTATTTGAGAATTTAGTTAAGAATTTCTTAAATACATTAAGATTCCCAAATGTTAAGAATGCGACATTACAGATTTATGGCGGTTTGACTTGGGCTCTCAATTCATGAATATCTGTATTGAGGAATCAGCAAAATATATAAGTTTTTCTAAGGAAAAATATTAATACGACTTTAATATAATTGAGTTCAATATCTCGAAAAATTTGTTAAAAATAAATAGTGACACAAAAGTTAATTGTTAAAAAGTAAATGAAATTCGTATTTTCTCAAAACGTCTGAACTGACGGCCCAATGTTTTCGTCAGTATTGACTAGGCTAAGCCTTCTACACTACCGCACTTCAGGCTAAATATTTTAACTAATTATTAAGTAAAAGGCTACAAAGCGTCCATTCTTCTAAATACCGTACCTTAGGAGAGAATTTATTTTCAATGTTTTATATGAGAAAATTCAGTAGGTGTGTATGATTTTGTTACTTTTTTGAGACAAATCAGCATGTACCCTCATAGAAGATATTTCATAAGCGAATACTTGTTGTCGGAAGCGATTACGTTTTGTGTGGTCCAATAATTAATAAAAGGTGTTTTGTTATTTAAATGGTTAGCATAGTATTCGTATTTTTATGAGCAGAAATATACATAATCTGTGAGCAGAAATAAATTTTTAAATAATCTACTATATAAAAATAAGTCGGGTTTTCCTTCCTGACGATTTAACTCGAGAACGGCCAGACAGATTTTGATGAAACTTTTTGTGTGGGTTCGAGTGGGTTTAGGGATGGTTTACAGCAAAGAAAATTCAGCATTGCACCCGTGCGAAGCCGGGGCGGGTCGCTAGTTTTTCTTATAAAAAAAAGCTAATCAGCAACTCATGGCCAGCAAACATTCCAAAATCAATCAGCAATTTATATCATTCTGGATGGCTGTAATTATTTTTGTACAGCATAATATAAATTATATTAGCTGCAATGAGCTGATCCTGTTTAATAAAATTTTGGTAAGCACTCAGCAGAGGGTAAGCAAAAAAAAATCATTTTGAGCTGCATATAACAGTAGCAAAAATACTTTAGGAAGGACTTTACATTATGCAAATTCAATTTAGGGGGAAGAGGGAGGGGGGTAATTCCCCCCACCCACTCCCAGAGCGCGGAGACTAATAGTTTTGGAGAAATTATATATTATAAATAAATATAATTATATAATTTTCCATCTGCGCTTTACAAAATACTACATGAACACGACGAACTCTTGTTTATACTTACGATAAACATTATGGTCACCCTACTGAATTTTCTCATATAAAACATTGAAAATAAATTTTATCCTAAAGTACGGCATTTAGAAGAATGGACGCTTTGTAGCCTTTTACTTAAAAAAATGTTAAAATCTTTAGCCTAAAGTGCGGTAGTGTAGAAGGCTTAGCCTAGTCAATACTGACGAAAACATTGGGCCCTCAGCTGATTCCTCAATACAGATATTCATGAATTGAGGGCCCAAGCTAAACCGCCATGAATCTGTAATGTCGCATTCTTAACATTTGGGAATTTCTTAATGTATTTAAGAAATTCTTAACTAAATTCTCAAATAAAAAATATTTTCCCAAAGATAGTAGGTACTTTCTGAGATAAGACTATGCCGCTTTATGCAGGTAATAGAATATAGAAGCAATGTTGTATTAATATTTTAATAATATAATAAATGGGTACCGATCAATTTAACATCTAGGCCAGTGAGAATGATTTGTTATTCTTTTAATTATCATCTTTGGTTTATAGATAGATAACTGTTTTAGTTTGTTATGATTTCGTTTTTAAAAAAAGTCCCAGTCAGGGTATATTGCTGATAGATGTGATTATAACTTTTGAAATATGAGAATCAATAATTAATATTATCAGTTTGCCAAGCATAGCGATTGTGATGATCTATACTTATATTATAAAGAGGTAACGTTGTTTACTAGCTTTTCGTAGGATCTTTGGTAAAAAGATTCTAGAAATTCTTTCACTGATAATTTTATACAAATTGTTTATTGATCAATGAGATAGATGACCAAATGTTATTACTAGCTTATTCCAAGGTTTTAATTTTCTTTAGATATTATATGGAACTAAAATAATTATTCTGAAGCTAAGTCTTTGAAATGAAGTTAAACGAAACGAAATAAAATTAAAGGAATTTAAATTAAATTAAATTTTAACCATATCTGTGGCCATATGTAGGTACATATCGTACGAAAATGTAAAAGGTATGATGATGACAATAATGACTGAACTGCTGATGTGCGACTATATGACAAAATCTAATAAAAATAAATTAACTAATGTATATTGAAAATGTGATGTGTGTGATATAATTGGAATTGGAAAAGCAAAGTAAATTGACCGTTGCTACTTCGTCTGCTTAATGTGAAAAATTTGGCAATAGCAATGAATAATGTAACTCATGTTTAAGTTTTTTTTTTGTATTTTTTTTTTCTAGTACTTCGAGAGTGAAGTACATGTCAGTATGGCCGTGTTAGAATAATTGATATATTTGTAACTTTGTTTTAACGATTACATTATATACTTAAATATCCTACTGACATTGATTAGATATATTAATTATTAGTATCCTATGACCGGTAAATAATATTATTTAGCAAAAGTGTAAAGTCGCTTGTGATTGGTCGAAATATCTCATGACACGAAATTAGCGGGAAAGGGTTTATAAATAGCAATGTCACTGTACCGGAGGTATTCATTGTATTATCATCTTACTTGGAAGTCGTTACTATGTTCATTTATCACGAGATTGTGTCCTGGCGCAGTTTATATACCTACCCAAGTACCACGATATATAAAGATAAGTATTAGCATAATTGTTTATAATATTACTATTGTGATTTTGATATTGTGTGTCTAGTATTGTACAACTTGTAGTGATCCAAATTGTTCCTAGAAATTATTATTGAGATGATATGATAAGAAATATAGTGTTGCTGTGGAGTTTCTTGCCAATTCTTCTCCTCAGCAATAAAACAACGAATTGGCAAAATAAAAGATTGATAATTATGAAATGGTTATTGTAGTGTTTGCTTATTACATCCCCAGTAATTAGTTAAATAGTCATCCTGGCATAATAATGTGAAGTAATTACATTACATTAGGTACATGATTCTAGTATAATAGTATAAACGAAACATTTTAATATCACCTTCTCCTAATTAATTAGTATCCTTTGTACCTACCAGCATTATGTTTTATATATGCCATTCAGTTGGTAACAGTTATACTAGAACAATAGTAATAGTACCTACCTACCTTATCACATACCATGAGATATTATCCACCTACTTATAACATATCTCTCTCCGTAAGTAGGTATGTTTTAGAAGAAAAACCAATTTAAGGTCACAGCACACTTATCAACTCGGAAAGGGATCGTCACCGTATCGCCTCGAGCCGTTCAGTATTGTTTGTATGAAACTCCCTACTGCAACGCACACTAATTGGAAACGTAACGTAATCGCCTCGCCTCGGAACAGGCTCCGAACCGCGATGCGGTGAGTGGTCAACTTGCAGTTCCCGCGCTTACGGCTCGCTGTCCCCCCGCTTACGTCTCTCCGTACGCGAGCTCACGGCTCTTCGTCGATCTGGTGACAATTCGGTGCCAACCCGGTCAGCCAGCGGTCGGCGAGGCGTAAGCGCGGTGACGCCTAGCCGTAGCCGAGTTGACGTACAGGAGCCGCTGCTACGCTTTGGTTACATGCATACGTTAGGTTGACGCCTGGTTGACGGCGAGGCGAAAGGCGATACGGTGCCGATCCCTTTCCGAGTTGATATGTGTGCTGTGACCCTTAACTAGAAAAATCTAACACAGGCGTCAGGATTGAGGGCCCAAGCTATTTGACCATAATTCTTTTGATTCACGTTTAAGAAATTTGAGAATCTTTGCTTTAAGTTTTAACAAATTTTAACTAAATGCCCTGTAAGTGTCATTTAGTTTTCGCAAAAATTTAAAAAGTGGGCCCTCACTCCAGATGCACACAAATATAAATCATAGCTGTTATCTCTGCTGCTCTCGGGGATACGGCCTGATGTTTTTATTATTTTGATCAATATTTTAGAACTCATTAATTTAAACAGAAGGTGTGCATGTGCATTTGGAGTGCGGTGATATTGATGAAGTTACAATCAAGCTTCAATCAAGTGATAATTGTGCGCATTGTTCAAAATCGCTTTATATTGTCCGGACGAAAAAGCGATTATTTTTGATTATTCTTGGTAAATATTTAAATTGTTGTTGTATTGTTTTTGAATACAATATGTGCGTCAATAGCAATTAGAGTATATACCTAAAAGCCCAGAATTTTTTAAACAGCATCAGTTTGGTTCCAACTCTCAAAAATGAGAGCCATAACCCTCGTGATCCTGAGCTTCGCTACTCTGCAGGTAAGCATTTGAATCTTCTACTATTTAAAATTTTCCTTCCTTTGCCATGGTATCATTAGACAGTATCATTGATGGTACTGTCGTAGTTTCTTTTTGCCGTAGATCCATTACATCATGGTACCACGGCAAATACAGTTTTTTTGTTAACCGTGTACGTCCTTTCTTTACCGTGAACCCCTCCTTTACCGTGGTACCATGTATTCAGGCTAATAGTAATAGTAATAGTCAAAATTCGGAAACATTAATTAAAGCCAATGTACCTAACATTTTTAATATTTGAACTCCTTTCTTGTAGATTAATAAAATATAAATTTGGAATAAAATGGAAAAATGGAATAACGTGTGTAATTTAAAAGATGACACTGGTAAGACTTCTAGGAACGGGGGTGTTCTTGCTTACATCTAATCCGTGGTACCATTAATGAGGTACTACAGCACGACAAAAAATTATTGACACCGTACCATCAATGATATTTCTAAATAATTGTTTGGCATGCTCTGCCACATGAGTAAAGAATGTGGCTCTGCGGCCTACACGGAGAGCAGAGAGGTATCGTTAGATTCGTATTTACTGTGAGAGTGACACTGGGTATTTCAAAATAATAAAAGAAAACGAAATTGAGGATTTTTTGGCACGCTCTGCAGTCTGAACGGCTCGATGGATTTTAGTTTCAAAGGTATAAGATTTGTATTAATTGTGAAAGTGGATTAATTAATTAATTCTTTAATCAGTTGGTTACTACATAAACGAATAAAAAATAAATAATCTCACGCCTTTTTTATCCCCGAAGGGGTACGAAATACCTCTGGTATTTCATTTCTGGATATACCGAATTTTTACGAGATGTTCTTTGGACCCATAAATAAAAAAAATAGAAAACATGTACCTAAACAAGACTTATTAGTGAAGTAGGAAGTAAAGACAATCTGCTGCATAATATTACAACAATCTCTGGTTTTTGATTTTGTAATTAACTATTTTATTTAGTATTTGAATCCTCTAGTGAAAATGAAAATGTTTTTATTCTATAAGTAATAAGAATTACACTTAGAACAGTCAATAGTCTAATAACAAGGTACACTAAGCTCGTCAATGAAGATTGGGTACCTAAATTTAAACAGCAGCCCACCTCCACCGAAGAGTTGCTGGTTCAAAATGCAGTAGGTACCCCGAGAAGAACCAGCAAGAAACTCAAGGGCAGATCTTTTTAATCTCATGTCTTACTAGTAAAGAAGGTTTAAAATAATGTAAGTTATCATTAATGTAACTTATACTTTTTCTTGTTGTGCGTGTGTTAACTTTCTGTCTTAGGTGTCAGTAGGGTCAAGGCGGCAACAGTGGCTATAGCGACAACAGTGGCGCAGTGGCCATTTGTTAGAAAGTATTAGAGATAGCTAGCTCTCTCTCTCACTCTTCGGAAGGCTTCAAAACACGAACATATCGCAACCAATCGGCTTCCATCTGCGACGGAATATAGGGGTGTTGCAAATGTTTTTTTGTTTTGACTATCGAAAAACTGAGTTTAAAGGTAAGATAGACTTTGTATTTTTTTACTAACCTTTTGTTACTTTTTAAAAGTGATATTTGTGATGAAAAGTAAGTTTATTTGAGATTGTTTTGGCGTTTACTGCACTTCCGTTTACGCAACAGTGTGGCGTGTGGCATGAGGTATATCCAAAATGGCGGTTTAGTACACAGTGGTTCAAATCACTTTAGTACACAGTGGATCATGAACCACTGTACTATATTATTACCAACAAGATTCCCACGCATTAATTTGACACATTGGACATTCGCAAAATGAAAACTTGGAATTTCGCATAATGTCACATTCTCAAATTGTCACATTCTCAAAACGCTACATCGCAAAATGTTACCTTCGCATAAAGTCACATTAGCAAAATGCCACACTAACTATGTGCCATATTATCAAAATAAGAAGATTGTCCAACTCCCTTTCTTGCAGTAAGCCGATGATCACAATCAGTGATTTATGAATTATAAAATAAAACTAATTGAATTATTTTAGTATTTAATCACATTATTTATAAATTTAGATTTATTTTAACATAAAAAAAACACACGCCTTGTATCCCCGAGGGGTACCTAGACATATTTTTTTCCACATAAATCAAATTTAAAATCTAAACTGAAATTATGAATGCCGCTAAGAAGCGAAAAATGTTGGCTGAGGATACTTAGAATCGGTAATACAACATGTTCCAACAATTTTTAGAATTTTTGTCAGTTTGTTTATTTGATCGCGTATCACGTGAAAACGGCTGAACAGATTTTGATGTAAATTTTATTGATCTGTTGAGAAAATCCCCGGCCATATGGCTATGTTTTATTCCCATATTCTCACGTTAATGTGATTAAATACTATTATAATACAATTAAAATTACAAACAAACAGCTGACCCCTGTGCAACTAAATCGTTACCTACTGAATTATTTTCTTAATACAAAAAATATGCTTTTTTGAAAAAAGTTATAACATTCACAGCAGCATTCATAATTTTAGTTTACATTATCAATTAATTTTATGATAAAATAAATGGAAATTAATAAATAATTTCATTGAATACAAACATAACTAAATTAGTTTTATTTTCTAATTCATAAATCTTCGGCCTACGGCAACGAAGGCAGTTGAACAATCTTGTTATTTTGATAATATGGCACTTTGTTAGTGTGACTTTTTGCTAGTGTGACATTCCAAAAAGTGTCAAAGGCCTACGGTATTTTAAGATACGGAGTTAAATTTGTAAATAAAGACTTTTAAAAAGCATAAAACTGCATTTTAATTAGTTAATATTATGGATGATTCACTGTGAACATACCTGATTCACTGTAAACTAAGTTCGGATTCACTGTATCCGACTACCAGTACATAGTGGCTCAAATGACTTTTTTTGTTAAATACGTTGTATCTCCTAAGATATCACTTTGTTGAACTAAATCTAATAAAATAATGAAAATACATTAGTTACATAACATACTAGTAACCTTTACATCCTCCTAACACTACTACAAATCAAGTGCAGGTCACTGAAAAAAAAAGTGACCCACTGACGGGCTTGTTGGCTCAGTTGGTAGTAACCCTGCCTTCTGAGTCGGAGGTCGCGGGTTCGATCCCCGCTCGGGGCCAACATTTGTGTGCATGAACATGTCTGTTGGCTTCGTGTCTGGGTGTTTAGTATTTATTTAAGTATGTCTATCAGTTGTTCAGTACCCATAGTACAGGTTCTACCTAGTTTGGGACTGAATAACCGTGTGTAAATTTGTGTCCCACAATTTATTTATTTATTTATTTATTTATTACTGTTGCCGCCTTGACCCTAGATATTTTTGTTTTCTATCTGTGAAAACCTGTAATTGGTCTATATGTTTTTAATATTTTTAACTATAATATTTAATATGGCTGTTGGTCTTCCTAAAATAAATAATAATAATAAATACAGGTCTACTAAGTAGTTTGTAATTTTGTAGCGCGTAGTTACAGCTCCCGTGGGAATAAGGGGACAAAATATAGCATATGTTACTCCCTGGTAATGTAGCTTTCCATTGGTAAAAGAATTTGAAAATCGGTCCAGTAGTTTTGAGTTGATTCATTACTAACATACAAAAATACAAATATTTCCGCTTTATAATAGGCATTAGTGTAGATGTAGAGTAGTGGGTGGTCAGCGGAGTTGCCCGCGCAGATCCAGTTTGTTCCCGTTACCGAGGCAGGGAATTTCCAAAAATCCCTTCATAGCGGTTGCCTATCCAAGACATATAATATATACTACGCGTAACAGAAAAAGCGCAATTCCTCATACACCCCAATTAGATAATTAATTAAAAAAAAATATGATGCAATCGGACTTTAGTTGTGTCTAACCAATTTTCTTAAATATCGATCAATAATAGCACGATTTCCATAGATAGCACTAAATTCAGCTATGCTAATTCATTTTTCGGAAAAATTTAACACAAAGAGGTTAGAAGAAAATCATTCTCTTTCCTAAAGAGTGCTAATGTAGGAAAGCTCGACCTAGTGAGTCCTCAACACACGGTTGACAAACCGTGTTTAGACGTCACCGCTGGTTTGACAACACAATGCCATATTGGAAGTGTGATCGAAACAAGCTCTCAATTTTAACAAAAGTATGCCCGCTTGCGTCGTTGTGTGGTGTGGAAACTCTACAGTAAATTCGCAGAAATCCTATACTGGCTTTACATATCACCAGTTATTGTTTTCCTATTCAAACTACACCACAAAAAAATTATTTAATATTTGTATTTTTATCCATTAATATTTCCTTAGTGCTTGACAAAAAATATAAAATATCGATAGATCAATAATTTTATGTCGATAAAATTTGTTATATTTTATCAAATAAAGAACTGAAATTATAAATGATTTTCAGATTTACAAGAGATCCCAAACTAAAAAAAAAAATAGTTCAATCTACAGGCAAGGCTGAAAATTTGATTCCATTAACACAAATATGCTCTAAACATTTTCAGCCTAACTGCATACTTCAATCTTCTTCTACTTGCAAATATACCAAACTGACAAAGTCTTCTTCTTCTATTCCTAAGGTTGCAGCATTTATCGATATCGATTGTGTTGTATATGGTTACTTCACTGGTCCATCACCAATAGAGCAAATTCAAAAGTACCTAGTAATAAGTAGTATGTACCAGGGATGTTGCGAATATTCGCATCCGCATCCGCAAAAGCGGAGCTTCCGCATAGATTTAGACATCTGCATCCGCATCCGCATCCGCATTAAACAATGCGGATATTTATGCGGATGCGGATGTAATACAAGTTGCGACAAGAAAGAAATTGGGCGGGACCCGCGAATGGCACGTGCCGTTCGCATGAGACAATTACCATGGGAGCGAAAAAATTGGTGACAAGATCCGACGCATATTTTGCTGTGGTACATCCTTTGTTTCTTGTAAATAAATTATTACGTGTTTGTTTGCGCTGTGGGTTACTTATCGTGAAGATAGATATTTTGAGTGTTACTGTGATACATTGATCATTGTGTGTAGATAATTGCATATATGTTCACTATAATCAAAAGACATGCAAACACCTTTGACATAATGGGCACGCTTATTTTATTTTATTTTTTAATAAATTAATTAATATTGTAAAAAATACGTTCATTGAGCTATTTATACTATTTTCTTTTAATAATTTTAACGGGCAAGTCTTTCATGTCATTCGGGATTTTATTATACATAATAATATATTCTAATACTGAAAACCAATTTTATCATAATTTAATAATTTCTGGAATTGTTTCAAAGACAAGAGTGTTTGGGTCTCTTTGACTACCAGGGTTTATGTAACAAATTTTTCTAAACAATTCCCCATGCTGTTTAGCAAAAACGCAAATCTCATTCATGTTAGATGATAATGTCAATAAGCCATTAAGGTCTTTAAAGAATGATCTGCAAGAATCAAAGCGAGATATTCCCGTTATTGCTCTAATATTTTTTTTCTGCGAAATGAATGCTCTACCTACCTACGTTTTTACTGTTGCCCCATAGGATGATACCTTTACCTATAGTAAGATAATTTTTCATTCGTACACTATATTTATATAAGATCCCAAACATCCGCATCCGCATCCGCGGATGTGAGCCTTCAAAAATCCGCATCCGCATTCGCATCCGCGGATGTGAAAAAATCGGCATCCGCAACATCCCTGGTATGTACGTGAGCTTTCTGATTGGCCGAGCGCAAAATGTTCTTTAAATACTATTGGTAAATTTATTGACATTAAGTACGTCATCTCATACTTCGCCTCCCGCAGCCCGATTTTTGGTTGAAGTAGTTTTCATAGTGTCTTTAAAACATTAGCAGTCTATAGGAGAGAAACTTTTTCTTTAAACGGGTGCCCATATGCAGCGGCGTTGCCCGCGCGGATCTAGATTATTCCCGTTCACGTGGGAATTTCCAAAAATCCCTTTATAGTGGTTGCCTATGACATATATATAAGACACCTACATTACATACCATATTTCAAATAGCGGGTGCCCATAGCGATGTTGCCCGCGCGCAACCCGATTATTCCCGTTCCCGTGGGAATTTACGAATATCCCTTCATATGGGTTAGCTACGATGTATAAGACACCTTCACACCATATTTCAAGATTCTAGGTGTTATCGTTTCGGAGTAGTACGTATTTTTCTTTTTACCCAGTTTTTATATTTTCCCGTGGGAATGAGATATTTTTCTGGAATAAAAAGTACCCTAGATGTTGACCCGGGTACTTAGCTATCACCACACCAAATTTCATCAAAATCCGTCCAGTAGTTTTTGCGTGATGCGTGCACAACCAGACAGACAGACAGACAGACAAAAATTCCAAAAGTTAGTGTTTTGGTATCTATATCGATCACGACACTACCGTTAAAATTTTCAAAAAATATTTAATGTACAGACATGGCCCCGTTAGAGTTTTATTATATGCATAGATAGCTGAAATCGATTAATTAGTCGATACTGAACAAACTAATTTCAGGAATTGCGCTTATTCTGTTACATGTTGTATATAAGACGCCTAGGTAAATTTTTTAAACTTTCAAGGTGTAATCGTTTCGGAGTAGTAGCTACATGTGATCTGAGACATTTCTTATTTTACTTTCCTAGGTGTGTAATATACTATTTCTTAATCAGAAATTGTTTTTTTTCTAGTGTGCCACTGCACAATATTCTAAAGACTTCTCGGACCGCTCCTCCCTAAGTTCATTAAAAAAAGCGGACGAGAGCAAAAGCTATGTGATCGAAGGCGATATCGAAAGAAAGACAACTCCAAAGAATTTCAAAAGACAAGTTGCATTGGCCGCTGTGCTTCATAGTTCAGGCAAGACCTTCCTTCAAGACTTCCAGATAGACGATGGCAATACCAACGAAAAAATTTATGAAGAAGACGTTGTGATTAGGCTTCCAGGTCAAACACACTCCAAAACATCAAAATCGCCATCCCTGCGGGATTGAGATTGTATGATTGTATAATATCGCATTTGTATGATTATTTAGTATTACCTGAATTATTAAATTATTTTTTGTTAGTCAAATATATAGTGGTATGTTCATTTCGTGGTGATTTTGGTGTGCATCTGGATTGAGCCCACTCGAATATGAAATGCACAGCAACAGCAATTAATATGTCATTTCTGTTTATATCCAAAATACTAGATCCATATCGAGCATTTAAAAAAAAGATTTGTCTTCATGACTGTACCAACTGTAAGACAATAAAACTCATGGTCATTACAACTTAACCTATCATATTCAGGAATAGATTTATTTCGTACCTTGGGTTTTCAAGTAGTACGAAATGTTGGTTTAGTTAGATTTTCACAGAATGCTCTGGTTTCCGAGATATGCGGGGCGCTGCTGCTAGGAAGACGTTGAATTATGAGTTTCCCTGATTATTCGATATCCAGTGGTTAATTTGCTTTGAAAGTATTTCGTACTGGGGTATCTTTGTATGCTGATATCGTGACTGTAAACATATTTTTAAAATATTATGTACTTTTAAAGATATCATATAACCATATATAACCTCAAATACTTGTTCAGGTCTATATCTTTCCAGGTAGCTTGCAAACTGAAACGGAAACATTACGTACCTAACGTACTCACGAGTACAAAATGTTGGTGTAGTAGTCATATACTATGAATGTCCTTTATTTAGGGACATACAGATGAGGGCGCTGCTGTAAAGACGTCATTCTGGCAGCGCCCTCAATGTGCCTGTATATCTTAAATTCTACGGGGAATTGAGTGTGGATTCTACTACCTTTCTAAAAGTACGAAATAGTACGTAATCGTCGTGAAGCCCAAATGCAGAAATATGCTATACTTACCGAGATACAGCGGGGGCGCTGCTGAAATGACGTCATTTTGGCAGCGCCAAACCCCCCCCTATATCTCCTAAACCGGGAAGGTACGAAATCCAAGACTATTTCGTACCCGGAGTACGAAATGGGTACGTAATGTATATCTGGTTCACATGCCAATCAGAAGCCGGGGCGCTGCTGCGATGACTCATACGTGCATCTGGATTGCGGGCCCACTTTTTAAATTATTGCGAAACTGAATTGCGAAATTATTGAAAAATTATTGGATCTTTAGTAAACCTGTATATCCAAAGAAACTTTTCGTTGACTACATTTTTTTACGTACTCACGAGTACAAAATGTTGGTGTAGTAGTCATATACTACACTCGGCGTCAAAAAAATCGCACCTTTGGCAAATAATACTTCAAACTACTTTTAATCCCATTTAAAATCAATGATGATGGGACTATTAGGTATCATTTTCCAAGGTCTAATCATAAACATTTAGCAAATCGTACTTTACTCTTGATAGGTCATAAAAAAAAGAAGTGATTGTAAAAGAAGAAGAAAAAGTTTGTTGACAAAGAATTAAAGTAAGACAAATTAATTACAAAAAAATGCTTAAAAATTACTTAAAACCTAGTGTTACCTCCCTTTGCTCTGATAACAGCTTCCATGCGATCTCTCATGGACCTAATCAATTTTACAACGTCTTCCTGAGGAATAATTTTCCATTCCGCAATGACGGCCTCTTGAAGGTCTTGGAGGGTGGTAGGAGCGGGATCGCGTGACCGGACTCGTCGTTTCAGTTCATGCCAAAGGTGCTCGATCGGGTTCAGGTCTGGACTTCTCGCTGGCCAGTTCATGACGGGGATCCCAACCTCATCAAGATAGTCGCGTACAATTGTCGCGGTGTGGGAGCGAGCGTTGTCGTGTATTAATGTGAACCCAGTGCCGACAAATTCAGCATAAGGGGCCACATGCTCTTGCAAGACCTCTGTGATGACCGGTGAGCAGTCATTGACACTTTTCCGCGAGCACCTCCAGTCCGGGACACGCACACAAGCTCGGTTTTGCCGTCAACGGACATACCACCCCAGAACATACAAGAGCCGCCCCCATATTCCACTGTCTCCTCAATGCAGGCATGTGCGAATCGTTCCCCCTGCCTTCTGTATACTCTTCTACGTCTGTCGTTGCAGAAAAGGCACACTCCCGTCTCATCCGAGAAGAGAACGGCTCTCCATTGTTCGATCGTCTAGTCGACGTGATCGCGAGCAAACTGCAAGCCGGCTCTATGTACCGAGCCGCTGGTCGGTATGTTCGCAAATATAAAATAAAAAATTAATTCTAAAATGACCAAATAAATTTCATTTGGTAATCACCCAGTCATGAATACTCGCAGCCAATCAGAAAAGATTAGTCACTGAAGGCACCGAAGCTCTCGAAAGCACGGAAGGCTTTGAATACGAATTACGAAGGAAGATATGATTAATGAACAAATAAAAGAGAAGGGAATATTCGACACAAAAGATTAGTCACTGAAGGCACCGAAGCTCTCGAAAGCACGGAAGGCTTTGAATACGAATTACGAAGGAAGATATGATTAATGAAGGAGTAACAGAGAAGGGAACATTCAATACAAAAGAATAGTCACTGAAGGCGCCGAAGCTCTCGAAAGCACGGAAGGCTTTGAATACGAGATACGAAGGAAGATATGATTAGCAAACGAGTAAAAGAGATAGAAGATCAGAGGGGAGGAGTTAGTACGGTTGACGCGGAGAAAAAGAACCAATGAGAGGAAAAGATTGGGCGGGAAATTTTGAAAACCGATAAGCGGGGATGGCTCGCGGAGTCAGAAAGAAAGTTTTTAAAAGGGGTAACACGAAGGGAATCGAGTTAGTTGATTTCGGATTCGCGCGCCTACCACATTCGAGGAGAATCCCGTTTGTCTCCAGTGGGGCCGAAGCTCTGATTTATTACAGAGTTATTTTAGTATTTTTGAGAATAGTGAAGTGAGCCTTTGGCATTAATAATAAAATTGTAATTCGGTCTAAAACTTTAAATAATCAAACGCGAAATCGGGTAAAACTAGTGAGAGTGATAAGTGAAGTGCGTAAAAGCCATCCGGCTATACAGGATTACAGTGTTTTGTTCGTGAGGATTTGCGAGGTCAGACTAGGTTTTCCTTTTTATGATAGGGATGACATGAAATGAAAATTGGGTTCAAATCTAAAAATTATTTATATGAGTGTCAACATAAGAAAACTCCGCTTATATAAAATATTCATTTTATAATCAAATTTTAGCCTCAAAGTTATAACAAACCGATGTTGAGGGTTTTTGAATAATCATTATCTTTTGTAGAACACTGAATTTTAGTACAGTAAACTATCTAATAATTTGAATTGAAATTACAAATCACAAATCAATTTACATAATATATATTTTAGTTGTATTTTGGGTAAACAAAACCATTTTCCAATCTGACTCAAATACGAAACAACGGTTTGATGTGACGAAAGGAATATTAAAATATAACTATTTTATTTCATACAGAACGAAAACTATGTTCAGACATACAAAACAAATTGTCTAGCTTCCGATTATTAAACTGATATTTCACTGTACTGATCATACATTTTAGTAGCTTATAAACAATAAGTAAAGGGAATCGAAATCTGGAAATGGATGTCTCACTTACATTAGAAATCATTTTGAGTAAGGTAGTATCATCTTATTAATAAATCTCAGACACGCGATTGATTTGCAAATTCCCAGCTGATACATAAAAGCTGTTGATGAAGTAAATGTAGAGTCTCAGCCATGGATACATAGGTTGGTATCTGGAAGATTTCTTCGAAAAGAAATCCGAAAGAGAGGCGATGGGATAAAAGGTCTGGATACCCAGGGTGAAATTAATACCTTGTGTTCTGGGGCTTTTATAGAGTACGGTGGAAACCTCCATGGACTAATACATAGTGTCTTAGCCCGGGCTAAATCGTAATAGGAATGTTATTTCTCTAGTTAGGGAACAGTAGAAGTACAGTAATAAACTTATAATTAATGACTTCATCTTTTCAGTTATTCTGAACCCTATTTTCTATTTAAATGTGATCTCTAATTAATTTTAAATTCGTAATTATTTTCTACCTTTAAATCTATTCACTTGACTGGTTGTACCTCTTGTTTAAGCGCGACTAATTCTAAAGTAGCTGAGTTATTATGAGCATAACGTAGACTACCACTAGATGATCATTTGGCCAAATTCTGTATTGAAAATGAAGTAGGTAGGATCTTATATTAGAATCTATATTGAAGTAGAGAGCGTGTATCAGTAACAATAATTTTAAGAACGAATTAACTATTACAGGAGAGTGGAGAATGGAACTATAATTGAAAGTAAAGACTAATTCTAACTACTAATTTACATGTGTTATATGCTTTGCTAACTGTTATATTTGTGTGCTTCTGCGATAGTGTTTTGTGTACTAATCATAACTCTTTTTCAGCTCTTATTTCTGTGTCTAATAACAATTTCTTTTCAGCTCTACTTACAGATGTTATTATTAATGTTCTCGTGTAATTAAATTACTAATCAGTTTTCTTACAGCCTCGAAAGTTCCATTGTAGTGTGCGTCGTTACTGATATACGTTATCTAATTTAAGTAGCTATAGTTAGGTCTCTATTTAGGACATTGGATAGTTAGTACATTAACGTTTTATAATCAAAGCAAACTAGGTAGGGATCAGTACATCTACGATGCTGTGCAGTCAATTTTGGACCTGTAGCGGCCCTGTGGGCCACTTTTATTCTTTTCTTTTAGCCTTCGTCTGACTGTAGAGACCCTTACGGTGGTTCTGCGAGTTGCTTGGAGTCGCTGTTGCAACTCAACAGTATTTGAGAACCGATTTCCCAGTGATGTTGAAACAATAAACCGATCGTCTCTCTCCGATGTACAGCGTCTTCTACCAGATCCCTATCTTCGGATGTAGCCACCAGTCGCCCGAAACCGCAGGAGTACTCGCCGAACCGAAAAACGACTTAGGTTCAGTTGCCGAGCAACATCACACTGTCACATCCCCGATTGCAGTAATGCGAACACTTGAGCGGCTTCATCAGGGGTGGTATCCATTTAAAGGAGTTTTTTTTTTAGTCAGCTCTTTTCGTGTGTCTTCCTCAACGTCCGGACAACAAATGATTAACTTTTGTGTGTTGACCCTTTTATACCCCTAAAAGATAGCGTAACTAGCGGCCCTTTTGGAGAGTAATTATGCATTATTTTTATACAACGTCGTTATTTGGGTGAAATGTTTTTTTATGGCATAAATTATTGTTAATCTCAATGTTGTTAAATTAATGTTTAAAATGATACCTAATAGTCCCATCATCATTGATTCTAAATGGGATTAAAAGTGGTTTGAATTATTATTTTCCAAAGGTGCGATTTTTTTGACACCGAGTGTATGAATGTCCTTTATTTAGGGACATACAGATGAGGGCGCTGCCAGAATGACTGTATATCTTAAATTCTACGGAGAATGGAGTGTGGATTCTACTCCCTTTCTAAAAGTACGAAATAGTACGTAATCGTCGTGAAGCCCAAATGCAGAAATATGCTATACTTACCGAGATACAGCGGGGGCGCTGCTGAAATGACGTCATTTTGGCAGCGCCACCAAACCCCCCCTATATCTCCTAAACCGGGAAGGTACGAAATCCAAGACTATTTCGTACCCGGAGTACGAAATGGGTACGTAATGTATATCTGGTTCAGATGCCAATCAGAAGCAGGGGCGCTGCTGCGATGACTCATACCAGATGCACACCCACCAAACCCCCCCTATATCTCCTAAACCAGGAGGGTACGAAATCCAAGACTATTTCGTACCCGGAGCGGATATTTCATTCGATAACATCTTATTTGATAATAAAGAAATATTGATTACATGACTGGATATTTCATTCTTCTACTCTTCTAAATAGTTTATGCAAAAGCATGACGACTAAAGTGAAAGAGGTACGTTTTTGGGAAGGGACATTTTTGAGAAGGGACATTTTTGAAAAGGGACATTTTTGAGAAGGGACATTTTTCAGAAGGGACATTTTTTAGAAGGGACATTTTTGAGAAGGGACAATTTTGGGAAGGGACATTTTGGAACCAGGGGACATTTTGGGAAAGGGACATTTTGCAACTAAACGACCGGACTCTCCATGCACTCGCCGGACACTCCATGCACTTTCGCCTGATACTTTTCTCGCCAGACACTTCTCCGGATGCTCCATACACTCGGTCGCCGGACACTGAATACAACTGGCCGGAATCGTTTGCAGAATGTCCCTTTCCCAAAATATCCCCTGGTTCCAAAATGTCCCTACCCAAAAATGTCCCTTCTCAAAATGTCCCTTCTCAAAAATGTCCCTTCTCAAAAATGTCCCTTCCCAAAAACGCACCTTTCACTTTAGTCGTCATGCTTTTGCATAAACTATTTAGAAGAGTAGAAGAATGAAATATCCAGTCATGTAATCAATATTTCTTTATCAAATAAGATGTTATCAAAGAGGTTGGAAGAAAATCATTATTTTTCCTAGAGTGCCAATGTAGAAAATCTAGTGAATCCTCGCCAACAGCCGGTTGACAAACCCGCTTTAGACGTCACCGCTGGTATGACGGCACGATGACATATTGGGAGTCAGATCGAAACAAGCTCTCGGTTTTAACAAAAATATGCCCACTTGCGTGGTTGTGTGGTGCGGAAACTCCACAGTAAATTCGCGGAAAACCAATACAGGCGTTACCTATCACCAGTTAGTATTTTGTAATGTAATGAGTTTGTATAAATACAACTGTACGCTTAAAATACGACTTGAAAAACAATGCGACTAAATAAAATGTGGTTAAGTAACTACATTTGTCGGCCTCATTTTCCGTGCTCTAGTAACATATCTACGTCTTTCTATATATTATATCTTTGGGTTTCCATAGTGTTTTTAGAACATTAGCAGTCTATAGGAGAGATAAACTTTTTTTTTAAACGTCTTTGGATGTTATCTTATTAGACAATATAATACACTTAAGATTGTAAAAATAATAGTACACAAAAAAAATTGGTCGTGCTTTTCAATTGTGATTATTTTGCGGTCGTTTGTTGAGTGTCTGGTGTTTTGGATAAAAAAACAACAACGATAAAGCACATAATGAGTGAGGAATTCGAATTTATCACAAACCAAAAGGGAAAGCCCTTATGGAGGAGCGGAGGTGGAATGCTCCTCCATCGTGAAAAGGGAAGATCTTCCGCCAGGCGAGGTGATCGTGCCTGGGGACCGCGGTCCAACGGTTGATGTTGGACAGTTGTATTTATACAAACTCATTAGAAAACTCCGATAGCGCGGTTTAGAACTCGGCCGTCTATTGGCGCGTTATATGTAACTCGGCCTTCTATTGCGCGTTCCATGTAGTGTCGCTACACCCTCGTTGATACATAAGAACTTTCAATTTAATAAAAACAGGACAAATAAAAACAACAGCACATTATGGAGATGTATCCATAGAACAGTGTGTACCGCTTCGCTGACGTTAGATGCAACAGGGAAAACTATTTTAAGAGAAACACCGCATAACTGTGATGTTGATATTGTCGTTATTAATGTGAAAAATGCAATAAAAAAACTGAAGAATGAAGTGTGTAAAAATTTAGGACCAATTCAGAAAATCTGCGAATCATCTTTGGAGAAACTAAAAAATGAGAATCCGGATAATGAAGATTTGATACCAACGTTTAGGTCCCTCAAAAGTCCTCTGTACAGAGCGCGTAAAAAATATTTGAACATTGACCTATTGACGCACAATAACACATTACAGGGGGACCACGAGTCCGGAGCGACTGAGACGATTCAAATACCTCAAGCACTAGCAAAAGATTTTGTTATATGCGATGATGGAGGTACGGAGAAGATAATAGTTTTTGCCACAAAACGCGCAAGGAAGGTAACTAAAAGACCCGGTTCTTATTATGCAGATGGTACGTTTAGAGCGGCTCCAAAGCCTTTTTACCAGATGTTTGTTTTGCATTTGGATATGGAATCTAATGAAACAACCACAAATATAATACCCGTTGTCTACGCTCTTTTACCGAATAAAACGGAAGAAACTTATGTTCGTCTATTTACCCTTTTAAAAGAAAAGTTAAGGATCCAAATAAAAACATTTAAATCAGATTACGAGCTCGCTATTATTAATGCGATCGTAACAGTTTTTCCGCAGGCAGAAGTGACAGGTTGTTACCATCACTTCAATGCGGCTATATGGAAATATTCTAAAAAAATTAAACTGGATGCAACTAGGGAAGGCCGTAATGTAACGAGAATGAGCGCAATGATTCCTTTAATACCGGCAAATTATATACCAAATGCATGGCGCCATATTGTTGAATCGGCTGAAAATAGTTCAGAGATGAAAAGATTTCGCAGATATTTCGAGTCCACGTGGTACCCAAAACATCCCCCGAACTTATTAAGTTGTGCTGGCCAGCGCCATAGAACAACGAACGCCTTAGAGGGATGGCACAGACGAGTTAATGCCCGTATGGCAAAGAAACCCAATTTGTATTACTTCATTTATAAACTGAAGAATGAAGCCAAGTATTGGGACGGTCGTATAACGGATTCGTTATTCAACAAGAGACATAACACGAGAAGGCTCAAAGACATACAGTTTGACAAGAAGTATAACAGATACTTAGGAATACTGCAAAAAAATAAAATTACTGTATCACAATTTTTTATTTATTAAGTATATAATGGTTATATACTTAAGACTGAGTTTATTTAAGTGATTTATATTCAAAAATCAGGGTATTTAAATTATTATTTTCTATGTTATTAAAAATTGTAATAATATAGAAAATAATAATTTAAATACCCTGATTAAAATGTAACTGGATATTTCATTCGATAACATATTATTTGATAATAAAGAAATATTGATTACATGACTGGATATTTCTTTCTTCTACTCTTCTAAATAGTTTATGCAAAAGCATGACGACTAAAGTAAAAGGTATGTTTTTGGGAAGGGACATTTTTGAGAAGGGACATTTTTCAGAATGGACATTTTTGAGAAGGGACATTTTGTAAGCGTCAGGTCCGCTGGACCAAGTGCGATATTTTATGTTTTATGTACATACCCAGAGGTGAAAGGTCGGATGTCAACAACCGACATTTTCTTTCTTACACTCGCGGACACACTTTATACCCGGATCATTAGGAAGTTCCAGAAATGCCTTCGTAGCGGTTGCCTACGACAATATAATACACCTACATACCATACTTCAAGTTTCTAGGTGTTATCGTTTTGGAGCAGTACGATTTCTTTTTATTAAATACCCAGTTTTTTTTTCCCGAGGGAATGACACATTCTGCCGCTGTAAAAAGTACTTTTAGATGTTGACCCAGTTACTCAGCTATTTCTACACAAAATTTCATCTAAATCCGTCTAATATTTTTTGTGTGATGCGTGCGCAACCAGGCAGACAGAGACAACAATTTCAAAAACTGGTGTTTTTATATCTACATCGATAACTCTGGACATGAAAAGCATTAGGTTGGATCTGAACATCCAACCAAAACCACTTTTTCACAGGCTTTGTGGTCATATGAGCCCACAGACCACGTAGCCCGCGGGCTAAGTTGACACTCTTATTTTTTCTATGGGTAACTTGACCTACTCTGTTAACTGAGCCCGCGGGCCCGTTCACCCACTAATTTATCGCTAAATACCAACTTAGACCACGGGCTCAATCGACCCCTACCTACCGCTTAGGGGCTTACTCAGCCCACAGGCTACTGCATAAGGGTCTTTTCCGCCCACTGGCTGAATCGAACAACTTTGTTCCGTACGTAAATTAATTTCGCATATAATTTTTTTTAAATGGTAAAATCATCATTATCCTTCTATCGTTATCCCAGTGCGGTTGCATCGGAGGTTGCCCAGGGCCCAGTACCTAACCATTAGAATTTGGAAAAGGCACTAGTTCTTACGGAAGTGGCTGCCAAAACTATTTGTTAGATCATTCTCCCGCTCATTATTTCTTTGTAGTAATATTGTTAGACACAACTAAAGTAAGAAGGCATTATATTTTTTAAATATTAATTGGCGTGTATGAGGCAGGCGCTTATTCTGTTACGCGTTGTATCATATTAACGGTAAATATACCTAACTATTTATTTATTTATTTAACTTCATGTAACAAGAAAGTGTACACATGGCGAACTTAATGCCTAAAGGCATTATCTACCAGTCAACCATCGAGCTAAGCAGAAATACTTTGGCGGAATTGACCGCAAATAGTAAATAACTATGTGTTTCTTTGTTTGTTTTAATGGACAACCTCCCCGTAGCTTGGGCTAAAAATTGAAATTGGTTTTTAGCAGGATTAAGTATAAGCAAACCCTTAGGAAGAACCTATTCAAATAAAATAGGTAGCCGTTTACACCGGGCTGAGTTAAAGCAGTATGTTAGTGGTTGATTTAACTTGCGGGCCGAGTGGACCCTTCCCGGGAAAATAGTAGTCAACTGAACCCGCGGGCTGAATGAATCCTTATCGGTAAAATAGTAGTCGACTGAACCCGCGGGCTGAGTTATCCGGTAAGTGTGGGTCGAGTCACCTACGAAAAAAAGCTCTACTAATGGATGCAACTTGAGCTTTTTGCGGCAGCGAAGAATCCGCCCCCGCTTGAGCGATTGTATATTATCACCTCTTATCATACAGGTTTGTGCGTTGCTCCTATTATCATAGAAGATTGAACTTTCAAGGCTAGGAAATCAGCAAGAATAGAAGTTGGACTTCAGTGTCTCAGATTGCTTTGTCCCGTCGAACTTAACGAGGCGTAACACACACGTATGCCGGACGGTGTAACTTCTTAAAAACTAAATGACTATTTAAATAATCTTTATTCAAAGAACATAATGATAAGTAAATATGACTAAGAATTCTTTTTCATTTCTTTTTTGACAGTAGGCGTCCACAAAACAAGATTTGCACTAGCTTGGATACAGACATCCCGAATCAGCGCATTTTTTGGAAATCTGAAAAAAAAAATAGCCGAATGAAGTCGATATCGTATTTTGTTTTTGTACTGTACTGTCGCATCACTAACTTTGCTGCAGTGTAGCCAATGTATTTATAATATAAGTCCGTATTTTGCCGAATAATAGACAACTTTAATATATATTGAAATAATAAAGTACTTAAACCAATTTTATACTTAATATTGATGATTTTTAAAGTATTCACTTAGAAAAAGATGTGTAATCATTTATTCATAATGCATCTATACAGTAATAGTAGGTAGGTACTGTTATATATTCTGTGGTAGGTATTAAATACAATTAACAATAGCGGATGTAAATTAAATGTTGGTACATATAACTTTTAAAATACCTATAATTTGATTTTGTACGATTTAGTAGCAACACTGTTTGATGACAATTTTTTGTAGATTTTTTGCATATTTTATGCATTATTTCATAATATTTTAGACAAAATAATACTTACAGATGGAAATTAACGTCATACTTTTGTACACTGGATGTTTCGGATCTCTTTTTACACGAAAATACGCTGCAATTTGGCATTTTTAGATCATGTCATTGCGCGCGTACCGTGATTTGTAGACTGACGCGGAACTTAAGACAACTATAGTTTTTTATATAACAGGAATGAGCTTTGCTCATACCCTTTTGGCACGCCTGTCAATGGAATCTCCGGTGGGTTTAATACTCAAAGGACCTAATGCTTTTCATGTCCAGAGTTATCGATGTAGATATAAAAACACCAGTTTTTGAAATTGTTGTCTCTGTCTGCCTGGTTGCGCACGCATCACACAAAAACTATTAGACGGATTTAGATGAAATTTGGTGTAGAAATAGCTGAGTAACTGGGTCAACATCTAAAAGTACTTTTTACAGCGGCAGAATGTGTCATTCCCTCGGGAAAAAAAAACTGGGTATTTAATAAAAAGAAATCGTACTGCTCCAAAACGATAACACCTAGAAACTTGAAGTATGGTATGTAGGTGTATTATATTGTCGTAGGCAACCGCTACGAAGGCATTTCTGGAACTTCCTAATGATCCGGGTATAAAGTGGGTCCGCGAGTGTAAGAAAGAAAATGTCGGTTGTTGACATCCGACCTTTCACCTCTGGGTATGTATCTTACATGTTTGTAACGAATAAACTCAAAAACTACTGGACCGATTTCAAAAATTCTTTCACCATTAGAATGCCGCATTATCCCTGAGTAACATAGTTTTTATTGTATCCCCGTATTCGCTCGGGAACGGGAACTACGCGGGTGAGACGGTGCGCTGCTAGTACCTAGAGCAAAATTTCATTCATCCGTAACTTTTTTCTGGGACGTCCTAAAATTTTACAAAAAAGATTTGTGAAGGTACTAAAAAGGTACAGAATATTAGCAAAGAAACAATTAAGTTATATTGTCTCTAACTATGTGAACTAAATCTGGTCCAGCCGACCTGACGTCAGAATGGCTGACCACTTTCTTTTCTTGTTTTTTCACTGTTCGTTGAGGTACAAATTTTTTTAATCGAGGTACCAAATAGTACTAAAAAGGGTGTGCATCTGGATTGAGGGCCCACTTTTTAAATTATTGCGAAACGAAATGATACTTACAGGGCATTTACTTAAAATTTTGTAAAACCTAAAGCAAAGATTCTTAAATTTCTTAAACGTGAATCAAAAGAGTTATGGTCAAATAGCTTGGGCCCTCAATCCTGACGCCTGCATAAAACGGCATAGTCGAATCTCAGAAAGTACTATCCCTGGGATAATAATTATTATTCGAGTATTTAGTTAGGAATTTGTTAAATACATTAAGAAATTGTCAAGTCTTAAGAATGCGACAATACAGATTTATGGCGGTTTAGCTTGGGCCCTCAATTCAGCAATTTTGATATTGTAGAATCAGCAAAAAATATGAGTTTTTCTAAGGAAAGATATTAATACGACTATAATATATTTGAGTTCCATATCTCGGAAAATTTGTTAAAAAGAAATAACGACACAAAAGTTAATTGTTAAAAAGTTATTGAAATTCGTATTTTTTCAAAACGTCTGAACTGAGGGCCCAAGGTTTTTGTCAGTATTGACTAGGCTAAGCCTTCTACACTACCGCACTTTAGGCTAAGTATTTTAACAAATTTTTAACTAAAAGGCTACAAAGCGTCCATTCTTCTAAATGCCGTACTTTAGGAAAAAATTGATTTTCGATGTTTTATATGAGAAAATTCAGTAGGGTGACCATAATGTTTATCGTAAGTATAAACAAGTATTCGTTGTGATCATGTAAGTAGTATTTTGTAAAGCGCAGATACAATATATATAATTATACAACGCGTAACAGAAAAAGCGCAATTCCTCATACACCCCGGTTAGTAAATTAATATAAAAAAAGATGCAATCAAACTTTAGTTGTGTCCAATTTTCTTAAATATCGTTCTATAATAGTACGATTTCAATAGATAGCATTAAATTCAGCTATGCTAATTCATTTTTCGGAAAAATTTAACACATATTAAAAATAGATGAAATCGAATATGTAGTCGATACTGAACAAACTAATTTCAGGAATTGCACTTATTCTGTTACATATTGTATATAATATATAAAGCTCGATATAATTATATACGATTAGCTGTGCTGTGCCTTCACCTACGTATGCGTGGAAAAATAAAATAAGAAAGTGCCAATAATCAATGAAATTATGTACCTATTGGACGTATTAAAATTATAACCCTGTATATTAACAACTAGCATTGCCTTGCGGTTTCATCCGCGTAGTTCCCGTTCCCGTGAAAATACGGGAATAAAATATAGCCTTTGTTACTCCCTGGTAATGTATCTTTCCATTTTTAAAAGAACTTTTTAAATCGGTAACGTGGTTTAGGCCTGTTCCCGTGGGAAAATTATAGCACATGTTACTCCCAGAAAAGTACGCTTTCCACTGGCAAAATATTTTTTTTAAATTGGTAAAACCGGTAGTATTGGAGCCTTTTCAATACAAAAAATCAAAAAATTCCTCAATCTAATATATTCCAGTTCCCGTGGGAATATCAAAAAATCTCTTCATAGCGGTTGCCTACGACATATAAGACGCCTACATAACATATTAGAAATTGCGGGTGCCCATCGGATCCGGTTTATTCCCGTTCCCGTGGAAATTTCCAAAAATCTCTTCATAGCGGTTGGCTAAGATATACAAGACACCTATATTTCAAGTTTCTAGGTGTTATCGATTTCTTTTTTCACCTGTTTTTATATTTTCCCGTGGGAATGAGATATTTTTCTGGAATAAAGAGTACCCTAGATGTTGACCCGGGTACTCAGTTATATCCATACCAAATTTCATCAAAATCCGTCTAGTAGTTTTTGCGTGATGCGTGCACAACCAGACAGACAGACAGACAGATATAAACAGACGGACAGACAGACAGACACAAATTTAAAAAGATGTTGTTTTGGTATCTATATCGATAATTATATAGACTAGATAAAATAGACTCGTTCAAATTTTTAAAAACATTTCATATACAGCCACGGCCCCGTTAGAGTTTTGTTTTATGTATAGATAACATTTTTACATATTTAGCTTACAAATAAGGGTACTCACCTTAATTTGTTTTTAACAAGAAAATAAAAATAATATGAAACCCTTCCAAAATCTTTATTATTTTACATTATAATCTGCCAAAACATATGAAATTGTATGTATATAATTATATTATACTATCACTAATATGAGTCAAAACCCGAAATACACAGCAAAATGAAAATTAAACAAAAAACATGACGGGAACGCGCGTACGTCAGGCGTCAAAAATACGAATACTATGATAACCATTTAAATAACACCCTATAATAATTATTGAATCACACAAAACGTAATCGCTTCCGACAACAACTATTCGCTTATGAAATATCTTATATGAGGATACATGCTGATTTGTCTCAAAAAAGTAACAAAATCATATACACTCTACTGAATTTTCTCATATAAAACATCGAAAATCAATTTTCTCCTAAAGTACGGCATTTAGAAGAATGGACGCTTTGTAGCCTTTTAGTTAAAAATTTGTTAAAATACTTAGCCTAAAGTGCGGTAGTGTAGAAGGCTTAGCCTAGTCAATACTGACAAAAACCTTGGGCCCTCAGTTCAGACGTTTTGAAAAAATACGAATTTCAATAACTTTTTAACAATTAACTTTTGTGTCGTTATTTCTTTTTAACAAATTTTCCGAGATATGGAACTCAAATATATTATAGTCGTATTAATATCTTTCCTTAGAAAAACTCATATTTTTTGCTGATTCTACAATATCAAAATTGCTGAATTGAGGGCCCAAGCTAAACCGCCATAAATCTGTATTGTCGCATTCTTAAGACTTGACAATTTCTTAATGTATTTAAGAAATTCCTAACTAAATACTCGAATAATAATTATTATCCCAGGGATAGTACTTTCTGAGATTCGACTATGCCGTTTTATGCAGGCGTCAGGATTGAGGGCCCAAGCTATTTGACCATAACTCTTTTGATTCACGTTTAAGAAATTTAAGAATCTTTGCTTTAGGTTTTACAAAATTTTAAGTAAATGCCCTGTAAGTATCATTTCGTTTCGCAATAATTTAAAAAGTGGGCCCTCAATCCAGATGCACACTTAAAAAGGTACTGAAATTTGATAATCTCCAAACATAAAATATCGCACTTGGTCCAGCGGACCTGACGCTTACGACATTTTTGAGAAGGGACATTTTTGGGAAGGGACATTTTGGAACCAGGGGACATTTTGGGATAGGGACATTCTGCAACTAAACGAGTCCGGCGAGTGCATGGAGTGTCCGGCGAGTGCATGGAGTGTCCGGCGAGTGCATGGAGTGTCCGGCTAGTGCATGGAGTGTCCGGCTAGTGCATGGAGTGTCCGGCTAGTGCATGGAGTGTCCGGCTAGTGCATGGAGTGTCCGGCTAGTGCATGGAGTGTCCGGCTAGTGCATGGAGTGTCCGGCTAGTGCATGGAGTGTCCGGCTAGTGCATGGAGTGTCCGGCGAGTGCATGGAGTGTCCGGCGAGTGCATGGAGTGTCCGGCGAGTGCAGGGAGTGTCCGGCGAGTGCATGGAGTGTCCGGCGAGTGCATGGAGTGTCCGGCGAGTGCATGGAGTGTCCGGCGAGTGCATGGAGTGTCCGGCGAGTGCATGGAGTGTCCGGCGAGTGCATATAGTGTCCGGCGAGTGCATATAGTGTCCGGCGAGTGCATATAGTGTCCGGCGAGTGCATGGAGTGTCCGGCGAGTGCATGGAGTGTCCGGCGAGTGCATGGAGTGTCCGGCGAGTGCATGGAGTGTCCGGCGAGTGCATGGAGTGTCCGGCGAGTGCATGGAGTGTCCGGCGAGTGCATGGAGTGTCCGGCGAGTGCATATAGTGTCCGGCGAGTGCATGGAGTGTCCGGCGAGTGCATATAGTGTCCGGCGAGTGCATGGAGTGTCCGGCGAGTGCATGGAGTGTCCGGCGAGTGCATGGAGTGTCCGGCGAGTGCATGGAGTGTCCGGCGAGTGCATGCATGGAGTGTCCGGCGAGTGCATGGAGTGTCCGGCGAGTGCATGGAGTGTCCGGCGAGTGCATGCATGGAGTGTCCGGCGAGTGCATGGAGTGTCCGGCGAGTGCATGGAGTGTCCGGCGAGTGCATGGAGTGCGGCAGTGTAAATAAAAATCTAGAAATACGCTTATTTATAGTTTATTTCCACAAAAACGGCACTGGGTTTACACTACATAAAAAGCGCTCGTAGCGTCCATCGTGGTCGCTGCAGACGTCCATGGCTCGTCTGCATGACACGTGACACGCTCAGGCTAGCATGTCGACATGCTCAGGCTAGCATATCTTTGTGCAGCACGTGTAGATTGTGATGCAGGGGCAACCGCACCCGCAGCAGCCTCCGCAACAACCTCCGCAGCAACCTCCGCAACACCTGAAGAGAAAAAAGGGTTGTCACAAACAGCGGTCAGCAATACCAGGGTATACAGTGATGCCTCGTACTTACATTTTGGGTATGGGTTATGAAAGAGTACTTAGACCAAAATTAAACCGTAGTGGAAATAATTTGTTTTTCAAAAATTTTTGTTTAAATTTTTTTATCGCTTTTTTACATGTGTATCACTCGAAGGATTTTATTGTACTACCCTTTCGTTAAAAAGTACTTCTACAAATTGATTCTGAAAGATTTGAATGAAGAAGAAACATTTGCTCTATCAAATCTATGTGTGGCCAGAATTTTATAAGACGTTGCATTCATTATAATTAAATATACTTTAGTGAGGAGGCTTCTATATCAAAAAAGATTCATTGTTACTAAACATTATTAATGTTTAGTTATTTAAATATCTGTTTATAGTTATTAAAATTTTCTGTTAAACAAAGTCTGTAGATAGTACTACTTACAACTATTTTTTAAAGAGACAATTAAAATGATATTTTAGATTCTGATGAAATGGAAAAACGTGACGATGACGACGATATTCGGTTTGTTAACAATTGTATCTACGAATTCTCCGCAATCGGTGTTTATAATTTGCATGCAACAAAAAGCGTTTTATTGTTCCCAAAACCATCAATGCCCAGAATCTTTGAAGAAGGGAGTTTGTACAGAGATTAAAACAGATGCACTTATACAAGGTATACAATATAGGATATACGAAGACAATTAAGGATATAATTATAGGATTGCAAAGCCGTTTGTTTTTCTATTCAAATAACCCAAATTTCCAAAGGTGGTGGTCCTTGACTATTTAATTAATCAAAGGTGATTTTATGGAAATTAGAAAAAAACGAGCTTTGGAGAAACTCTTATTCAAAACCAGCAACCCTGAGAATAATAATTATTCTTTAAAATTATTTTAACGTCACCGTGGAAATATCCCGCTCCTTGCGAAGTCGACTGTATCAATCAAAGAAATTAAAATATAATAGGGCGGGCATAGAGGGGACAAAGCGAGGAAAATTTGAAGCCAAAAGTTATTCCAAGTGCAATAAGTCTAATACAATTTCGACTAGGGTTTGCGATTTCTCGAGGTTTTCCAGTTCTCGGGTCTCGAGAACTCTCGAGCCCGATTTCTCGGGTCTTCTCGGGATATCGAGAAATTTAAATTTACGTACATATTTTTTGTTTAAATACAAAAGTGAATGGTTGATGACAATGTGTTTATTAGAATAAAACACAACACAATATCAATTAAGTTCAATTAACGATCAACTCAAACATTCTAACTAAAAACAAAAATAATGTCTCTCATCACAACTACTCTAACAAGCAGCTGAAGAAACTATTCTTATACAAGCTAATTAATAACCTCCTGGACTGTCCTGCGGGCGTATTCACGGAGATTCGATACTCGATATTCGACTCGGAATCGGAAAATCTGTCGAAAGGTTTCGAGATGGGCTATACACAGATGTCATATTTGACATAAGGATTCGACAGATTTTCCGATATGGAGTATTGAATCTCCGTGAATACGCCCACTGAACTTGTCTCCAGGTTGCGTATCTATGCAGCCGTAAGGTTTCCCAGAGCCTCCAGATACGCCCAATTTTGCACGGCACTGTCACGGATTAATCTTGGTTTTTATTTCCTTGCTTGTTCGGGAATACACCAATATTTTTAAGAAGTCAGGAATAGACGGTTGATCTGTTCTCGGACAAGGCCTTTCAATTCAAGAAGACTGTTCTAAGCGCTGCTGGCAGTTGATGATCGATAAAACCTACTTATTGTTTTTCTTTACTGGTATTCTTTTAATTTTTTTATCTGCCTAGTTATTTAAATTGTTTTTATTTTTATTTTATACCATCCTGTAATTGTTTCTGATGATGCCCCTTTGCTTGCCGTGGTTGCTTTTAAGTGAAGCGGCACAAACCTGTAAATCTGATTAGATGTGATGCTCTTATGTATTGTGTCAGCTTTGTTAGCAATCCTAAATAAATAATCAGAATTGGTACGTATTTAGTAAAAAGTAGCTAGCGCATCAGCAAGGTGGGCTATGTCCATCTTCCAGGTAGATGTAGTTTATTACATTGCAAATTGCAACCAAAGTAGATAGTCATTTCTTTCACAGTCAATATTTTTTAAAGAAGAATTAACTCTGTAAATACTCTGCCGCGTTCAGCACTAGATAATGCACTGTTTTTACGACGCAACTCTGTAAAGAAAGCATCAACAAATAAAATTCTAACATAACGTAATAAATTGCTAATGATCCTCTAAATGTCATAAAATAAAATAAAACGCTTCGTAAGTTAAAATTCGAATTCTCGATGTCTCGACTTTTCTCGACCTGAATTTCCCGGGAACGGAACCAACCAATTACCCGGGAATTCCCGGGACGAGAATTCCCGGGAACAAACTCTAATTTCGACCGAATGACAGCTCGCCTTCATACTAACTGACATGACGCTGGAGCTTGCAACTTGCTTGCAACATATATGCTTTAAAGTTTTGTATGAAAATATTTCCAATGTCCCCTCTATGTCCTATTATATTTTAATCTCTTTGGTATCAATACACCAAACGTTTGTCTGAACACAAGATATCGAAATACCGTAGCCTACCAATCTGTGTAAAGGTACCTACGCTTTCTGGCTTTTTCCAGTGAATCATGCCATACCTTAACGTCCTGCTAAAAGTGTAAAGTAATGTCGTGTCAACTTAGTCATGGCCAACCCAGTTAATTAAAAAATATTTTGTAGAAGGAAGCTCAACGAGCGTAGCCTTCTTGAGGCTTATACAATTATTTTTATGTAGTTAGATCAATTGCAGGTTACCGCCATCATCAAAATTTTTTGTGATGTAAAAAAATTTTTTCCGTTTTAAAATTTTCAAGTGAAACGCTGTGAGTATTTTTTCGTTTTGTTTGGTTTTATAACGGTTTTACATGTACATACCTAATTGCAAGTCAGACTCACAGACCTTATTTATTGTTCTCAGCTCAAACCCTATAATACTTATTATTTATTTATTTAATTATTTATTTAACTTTATATATTTACCACACACTTACCACACATGACGACCTTAATGACTAAAGGCATTATCTATTAAGCAGAAATGACAATGAATCTAAAATAAATATCCTGATTTCCTTACAGGTAAAAAAAGTACCATGGTGAGACATGTGCCGTGCGTTCCTATTCGGCACGTAAAGAGCCGGGAGCTAAGGGGAGGGATTCTGTTTACAGACTGCCATTGCTTGCGTAGGAATGGTTTGCAGTATGACTGTCGCAGGAGTGGATGTCAGAACTCGTCTTGTTGCGAGACGCTTCCTGCCCCTCTATGTGAACCATCTCGAGTAGCATGCCAGAAGCATTCCAATAATCCACACGCTGAACCTCTATACCATATCTGCCAAATGCGCAGATGTTAATTTTCTCCGCTATTCCTCAGGCTCGACTATAGAGTGAATGGTATCATTAATAAATAACTGGCATAATATATTAATTTCAAATATGGAAAAGAAGTGTCGGGTCCATATCAAAAGAAGAATAAATTGACAGAAGTTTTTTTGACTTCAAGGCGTTTAGATGTAATATTTTTTACAAAAAAATTGTAAATTTTTAAAATTCCAAATTATACAGTGTGTTAATAAAGTTTATTTTACACCCCTATGTAACCTCGAAATAATAAAATTAATATAAATAAGGAAAAAGTACTCTCTCCTCCATTTATTATATTTTCGGTCAGATCACATTTTTACAATGTAAGTTAACAATAATTCTATATCACAACCATATAAATAAAGTATGTAGTCCACAGTTTACTGTATTTCGGTGGTGATGTTGAAAACGTTGTTTTTGTAGACTCTTTGTTTATTCCAGCAAGTTTGGAACTTTGTGAAAAGTTCCAATAAGAAACTTGCTGAAATAAACAAGTTCTTATTCAATGTAGCTTATAAGTCCACTTATTGAAAGTCATTGCGACCACCGGTAGGTATGTGTGATTGAGGAGAAGAACTTATAAAGCACCTAATCCTCTGTATTTATTCCAGGTGTTCACCTTGTGGTCCCATGGTATGTTACAAATATGAAGACTGCGGTCCACCGGTTAGTCTTAATCCACATCACATCTACAAGTTAGAGTAGTTACAATTTATTGAGAAGCTAACGGTTGCATATAATGTTCAGCTGCAGTGTCTGCCACGGTCTGCGTTCAAGCGCAATGGGCTTCAGGATTGCCAGTACTTCCAGCAGGGCTCGATTCGGTATCTGTGCCGAGCGGGTCCATGCTGCTCGCGGCCGTGCCCGCCTCGCTGCCCGCCGTGCGTGCGTCGCCCGCCACCCGGCAAGACCTACGTGACGCGGTTTAGTGACTTCGACCTGCTCTCGCAGTGGTAGAGCGGGGTCGTGTCGTCCTCTAGCCACACAGTCTCTCGGTAATTAGCATTCCCATCTACCGCGGCGGGCAGCGCAAATGTTTTTTAAACTGAACTAATAAAATGATCATTTTCAGAAAGGAAAGTCTTCCGATGGAGCCTACAATGTGGAGGAGGGCGGCGCGGAAAAAAAAGAAAAAGAAAACCAGCTAAAGCGTACGAAGAGTCGTGAGCTGAGAGGCGGGATAATGTACTATAGTTGTCATTGTATTAAACGAAACGGCCTCCAACACGATTGCCGTCGTACGGGTTGCGGTGGAGAGCCCGCATGCCTGGTGCTGCCGGACCCTCTGTGTGCACCTAGTCAGCTGGCGCGCGCTCGGGGATTAGCTGATTCCGCGCCGCTAGCTGCGCACATGAACCCACAGGGAGGGGCCGGCAGGAGTGGATCCGGTGCGGGCGGCACCAGCGGAGCCAAGCGATTTATTGTTTGTGAACTGAAAGGAGTAATGCCTGATGTCTCTGTGGATAAGTCTGGAAAATGCTGTAAGTGTCATACCTCTCTAGCTCATCCTGCACAAAATACTAAGTCAGACAAAATCCCAATACCAGCTTCAGGAGGTCTTGCCTGTCATTGTAGCAAAGGTCTTCCTGCATCTAAACCTATGCCAATAATAAATGATGGTTGTTTGAAGTGCCCTTGCGCTTTGCTTGCTCAGCCATTACCAACTGGTTATTCTAAGTGCCCTTGTGCTACTGCGCTATCTCCTAACCCCACAAAAATAGTGAACGATGGTGGTTCAAAGTGCCCTTGCGCTTCAACGCTCTCAAATAACCCTACCAATGGTATGTTTATATTCGATGAGGAAACAATTAAGAACATCATGAATAGTTTTGAATCAAAGAAATTGGTTGAAAAACGGGGCGTCACAGTAGGACCCGGCGGTCGCCCACGTAAAGCAGCGAACCCAGTCATTAAGGAGCCTTGTACTAGGCCAGGCTGTGTGCATTGGCAGCCGCCTCCACCCTGTGTGTGGGATGCACCTTGCAAAGCAGACTGTTTTGAAACTCCGGCGGGTATACAACCAGGTCGAAACCCGCTGACTAGCGGTTTGGGTATGATAGGGCGGTTAAACAATGGCGAGGCACATCGGCCACCCGAAAGAATGAAATTGCTGACACCTGAATGTTGCACAGGTTGCTCCGCCTCGGGCAGTAGTGGAGCAGGACCGCATGGTGGGCCTTCTGCGGCGCTGCCAGTCATGGTGATGAAACTCTGCTAAATATACACTACGTGCTTAGCTCGCTGGTTTTCAAGAAAGCTTAAGAAAAAGTGCAAAAGCTATCATGTATTTTTTTAAATATATGTATATTTTTTTAACAATTTTTTTAATTTCTATCCCGATACACATATACACAATAGGTAACTGCAAGTTTTTTCGGGCTATTCCACTAGTCCCTACCAGCTGTCCCTCCTGGTAGGGACAAGTGGATTTATTTTTCCACTCTTCCCTGCTACGCCGTCACGTCAGTGGTTGGGATAAGTGGAATTTCATTTCCACTCTTTCCAATTAGACATATTTTGTTAATAAGTACGCTCTCTACGCACAATGACCAGTTGATCGTGCCCTGAAAAACGCGAAATGACCAAAACGCAGAATGACCAATCGCAAAATGACACATGCTGTACACGCAGAATGACCAATCGCAAAATGACACATCTGTATACGCAGAATGACAAATCGCGGAACGACCTGCACCTTACAGATACGCACAATGACCAATCGCAAAATGACCAATAAACTTTACTAAATTTATACTTTACTCCGAAATTGAGTTTGGCGACTAATGTCAATTTAAAATTAATGGTGAGGTATAAAATGAAAGGGCTTGACTAGTAGATTAGAGTATTCTAATATAATGATATGGTTCACAGAATACATCTACTTACCAAGTTTCAACAGTTTAGTTCTTATAGTTTCGGAAAAAAGTGGCTGACAGACGGACAGACAGACATGACGAATCCATAAGGGATTAATAATATAATTTTTTGTCATTAGGCTACGGAACCCTAAAAAAAAGTCGCGAGTTTGATCACAAAATTATAAAAAAAAATGAAAAATAAACAAACAATGGCATAAAGAAAACTATATATTTTGATATTGTTTATCGCAAATACTTAGTCATTAAATAATTAAAAAAAATATCTGCTACCAATTTTTTAAATAATTTAATTTAACTTGAAATACTTAATAAATTCATAACGAAATTTTTAAGTTAAAAGGTTGATTACTACTAATTTATTTGTTTTGAGATTTTTAGAGCAGTGATAGCCCGGACGGTTAAAGAGCCGGTCGAAAATCAGTGAGGCTAGTCGAAAACTTACGTACATATTTATGTGTGCATCTGGATTGAGGGCCCACTTTTTAAATTATTGCGAAACGAAATGATACTTACAGGGCATTTACTTAAAATTTTGTAAAACCTAAAGCAAAGATTCTTAAATTTCTTAAACGTGAATCAAAAGAGTTATGGTCAAATAGCTTGGGCCCTCAATCCTGACGCCTGCATAAAACGGCATAGTCGAATCTCAGAAAGTACTATCCCTGGGATAATAATTTTTATTCGAGTATTTAGTTAGGAATTTGTTAAATACATTAAGAAATTGTCAAGTCTTAAGAATGCGACAATACAGATTTATGGCGGTTTAGCTTGGGCCCTCAATTCAGCAATTTTGATATTGTAGAATCAGCAAAAAATATGAGTTTTTCTAAGGAAAGATATTAATACGACTTTAATATATTTGAGTTCTATATCTCGGAAAATTTGTTAAAAAGAAATAACGACACAAAAGTTAATTGTTAAAAAGTTATTGAAATTCGTATTTTTTCAAAACGTCTGAACTGAGGGCCCAAGGTTTTTGTCAGTATTGACTAGACTAAGCTTTCTACACTACCGCACTTTAGGCTAAGTATTTTAACAAATTCTTAACTAAAAGGCTACAAAGCGTCCATTCTTCTAAATGCCGTACTTTAGGAGAAAATTGATTTTCGATGTTTTATATGAGAAAATTCAGTAGGGTGACCATAATGTTTATCGTAAGTATAAACAAGTATTCGTTGTGATCATGTAAGTAGCATTTTGTAAAGCGCAGATACAATATATATAATTATACAACGCGTAACAGAAAAAGCGCAATTCCTCATACACCCCGGTTAGTAAATTAATATATAAAAAAGATGCAATCGAACTTTAGTTGTGTCCAATTTTCTTAAATATCGTTCTATAATAGTACGATTTCAATAGATAGCATTAAATTCAGCTATGCTAATTCATTTTTCGGAAAAATTTAACACATATTAAAAATAGATGAAATCGAATATGTAGTCGATACTGAACAAACTAATTTCAGGAATTGCACTTATTCTGTTACATATTGTATATAATATATAAAGCTCGATATAATTATATACGATTAGCTGTGCTGTGCCTTCACCTACGTATGCGTGGAAAAATAAAATAAGAAAGTGCCAATAATCAATGAAATTATGTACCTATTGGACGTATTAAAATTATAGTGTGCATCTGGATTGAGGGCCCACTTTTTAAATTATTGCGAAACGAAATGATACTTACAGGGCATTTACTTAAAATTTTGTAAAACCTAAAGCAAAGATTCTTAAATTTCTTAAACGTGAATCAAAAGAGTTATGGTCAAATAGCTTGGGCCCTCAATCCTGACGCCTGCATAAAACGGCATAGTCGAATCTCAGAAAGTACTATCCCTGGGATAATAATTTTTATTCGAGTATTTAGTTAGGAATTTGTTAAATACATTAAGAAATTGTCAAGTCTTAAGAATGCGACAATACAGATTTATGGCGGTTTAGCTTGGGCCCTCAATTCAGCAATTTTGATATTGTAGAATCAGCAAAAAATATGAGTTTTTCTAAGGAAAGATATTAATACGACTTTAATATATTTGAGTTCTATATCTCGGAAAATTTGTTAAAAAGAAATAACGACACAAAAGTTAATTGTTAAAAAGTTATTGAAATTCGTATTTTTTCAAAACGTCTGAACTGAGGGCCCAAGGTTTTTGTCAGTATTGACTAAACTAAGCTTTCTACACTACCGCACTTTAGGCTAAGTATTTTAACAAATTCTTAACTAAAAGGCTACAAAGCGTCCATTCTTCTAAATGCCGTACTTTAGGAGAAAATTGATTTTCGATGTTTTATATGAGAAAATTCAGTAGGGTGACCATAATGTTTATCGTAAGTATAAACAAGTATTCGTTGTGATCATGTAAGTAGCATTTTGTAAAGCGCAGATACAATATATATAATTATACAACGCGTAACAGAAAAAGCGCAATTCCTCATACACCCCGGTTAGTAAATTAATATAAAAAAAGATGCAATCGAACTTTAGTTGTGTCCAGTTTTCTTAAATATCGTTCTATAATAGTACGATTTCAATAGATAGCATTAAATTCAGCTATGCTAATTCATTTTTCGGAAAAATTTAACACATATTAAAAATAGATGAAATCGAATATATAGTCGATACTGTACAAACTAATTTCAGGAATTGCACTTATTCTGTTACATATTGTATATAATATATAAAGCTCGATATAATTATATACGATTAGCTGTGCTGTGCCTTCACCTACGTATGCGTGGAAAAATAAAATAAGAAAGTGCCAATAATCAATGAAATTATGTACCTATTGGACGTATTAAAATTATAACCCTGTATATTAACAACTAGCATTGCCTTGCGGTTTCATCCGCGTAGTTCCCGTTCCCGTGAAAATACGGGAATAAAATATAGCCTTTGTTACTCCCTGGTAATGTATCTTTCCATTTTTAAAAGAACTTTTTAAATCGGTAACGTGGTTTAGGCCTGTTCCCGTGGGAAAATTATAGCACATGTTACTCCCAGAAAAGTACGCTTTCCACTGGCAAAACATTTTTTTTAAATCGGTAAAACCGGTAGTATTGGAGCCTTTTCAATACAAAAAATCAAAAAATTCCTCAATCCAATATATTCCAGTTCCCGTGGGAATATCAAAAAATCTCTTCATAGCGGTTGCCTACGACATATAAGACGCCTACATAACATATTAGAAATTGCGGGTGCCCATCGGCGTTTCCTGCGCGGATCCGGTTTATTCCCGTTCCCTTGGAAATTTCCAAAAATCTCTTCATAGCGGTTGGCTAAGATATACAAGACACCTATATTTCAAGTTTCTAGGTGTTATCGATTTCTTTTTTCACCTGTTTTTATATTTTCCCGTGGGAATGAGATATTTTTCTGGAATAAAGAGTACCCTAGATGTTGACCCGGGTACTCAGTTATATCCATACCAAATTTCATCAAAATCCGTCTAGTAGTTTTTGCGTGATGCGTGCACAACCAGACAGACAGACAGACAGATATAGACAGACGGACAGACAGACAGACACAAATTTAAAAAGATGTTGTTTTGGTATCTATATCGATAATTATATAGACTAGATAAAATAGACTCGTTAAAATTTTCAAAAACATTTCATATACAGCCACGGCCCCGTTAGAGTTTTGTTTTATGTATAGATAACATTTTTACATATTTAGCTTACAAATAAGGGTACTCACCTTAATTTGTTTTTAACAAGAAAATAAAAATAATATGAAACCCTGCCAAAATCTTTATTATTTTACATTATAATCTGCCAAAACATATGACATTGTATGTATATAATTATATTATACTATCACTAATATGAGTCAAAACCCGAAATACACAGCAAAATGAAAATTAAACAAAAAACATGACGGGAACGCGCGTACGTCAGGCGTCAAAAATACGAATACTATGATAACCATTTAAATAACACCCTATAATAATTATTGGATCACACAAAACGTAATCGCTTCCGACAACAACTATTCGCTTATGAAATATCTTATATGAGGATACATGCTGATTTGTCTCAAAAAAGTAACAAAATCATATACACCCTACTGAATTTTCTCATATAAAACATCAAAAATCAATTTTCTCCTAAAGTACGGCATTTAGAAGAATGGACGCTTTGTAGCCTTTTAGTTAAAAATTTGTTAAAATACTTAGCCTAAAGTGCGGTAGTGTAGAAGGCTTAGCCTAGTCAATACTGACAAAAACCTTGGGCCCTCAGTTCAGACGTTTTGAAAAAATACGAATTTCAATAACTTTTTAACAATTAACTTTTGTGTCGTTATTTCTTTTTAACAAATTTTCCGAGATATGGAACTCAAATATATTATAGTCGTATTAATATCTTTCCTTAGAAAAACTCATATTTTTTGCTGATTCTACAATATCAAAATTGCTGAATTGAGGGCCCAAGCTAAACCGCCATAAATCTGTATTGTCGCATTCTTAAGACTTGACAATTTCTTAATGTATTTAAGAAATTCCTAACTAAATACTCGAATAATAATTATTATCCCAGGGATAGTACTTTCTGAGATTCGACTATGCCGTTTTATGCAGGCGTCAGGATTGAGGGCCCAAGCTATTTGACCATAACTCTTTTGATTCACGTTTAAGAAATTTAAGAATCTTTGCTTTAGGTTTTACAAAATTTTAAGTAAATGCCCTGTAAGTATCATTTCGTTTCGCAATAATTTAAAAAGTGGGCCCTCAATCCAGATGCACACAAAATTATAACCCTGTATATTAACAACTAGCATTGCCTTGCGGTTTCATCCGCGTAGTTCCCGTTCCCGTGAAAATACGGGAATAAAATATAGCCTTTGTTACTCCCTGGTAATGTATCTTTCCATTTTTAAAAGAACTTTTTAAATCGGTAACGTGGTTTAGGCCTGTTCCCGTGGGAAAATTATAGCACATGTTACTCCCAGAAAAGTACGCTTTCCACTGGCAAAACATTTTTTTTAAATCGGTAAAACCGGTAGTATTGGAGCCTTTTCAATACAAAAAATCAAAAAATTCCTCAATCCAATATATTCCAGTTCCCGTGGGAATATCAAAAAATCTCTTCATAGCGGTTGCCTACGACATATAAGACGCCTACATAACATATTAGAAATTGCGGGTGCCCATCGGCGTTTCCTGCGCGGATCCGGTTTATTCCCGTTCCCTTGGAAATTTCCAAAAATCTCTTCATAGCGGTTGGCTAAGATATACAAGACACCTATATTTCAAGTTTCTAGGTGTTATCGATTTCTTTTTTCACCTGTTTTTATATTTTCCCGTGGGAATGAGATATTTTTCTGGAATAAAGAGTACCCTAGATGTTGACCCGGGTACTCAGTTATATCCATACCAAATTTCATCAAAATCCGTCTAGTAGTTTTTGCGTGATGCGTGCACAACCAGACAGACAGACAGACAGATATAGACAGACGGACAGACAGACAGACACAAATTTAAAAAGATGTTGTTTTGGTATCTATATCGATAATTATATAGACTAGATAAAATAGACTCGTTAAAATTTTCAAAAACATTTCATATACAGCCACGGCCCCGTTAGAGTTTTGTTTTATGTATAGATAACATTTTTACATATTTAGCTTACAAATAAGGGTACTCACCTTAATTTGTTTTTAACAAGAAAGTAAAAATAATATGAAACCCTGCCAAAATCTTTATTATTTTACATTATAATCTGCCAAAACATATGAAATTGTATGTATATAATTATAATATACTATCACTAATATGAGTCAAAACCCGAAATACACAGCAAAATGAAAATTAAACAAAAAACATGACGGGAACGCGCGTACGTCAGGCGTCAAAAATACGAATACTATGATAACCATTTAAATAACACCCTATTATAATTATTGGATCACACAAAACGTAATCGCTTCCGACAACAACTATTCGCTTATGAAATATCTTATATGAGGATACATGCTGATTTGTCTCAAAAAAGTAACAAAATCATATACACCCTACTGAATTTTCTCATATAAAACATCGAAAATCAATTTTCTCCTAAAGTACGGCATTTAGAAGAATGGACGCTTTGTAGCCTTTTAGTTAAAAATTTGTTTAAATACTTAGCCTAAAGTGCGGTAGTGTAGAAGGCATAACCTAGTCAATACTGACAAAAACCTTGGGCCCTCAGTTCAGACGTTTTGAAAAAATACGAATTTCAATAACTTTTTAACAATTAACTTTTGTGTCGTTATTTCTTTTTAACAAATTTTCCGAGATATAGAACTCAAATATATTAAAGTCGTATTAATATCTTTCCTTAGAAAAACTCATATTTTTTGCTGATTCTACAATATCAAAATTGCTGAATTGAGGGCCCAAGCTAAACCGCCATAAATCTGTATTGTCGCATTCTTAAGACTTGACAATTTCTTAATGTATTTAACAAATTCCTAACTAAATACTCGAATAAAAATTATTATCCCAGGGATAGTACTTTCTGAGATTCGACTATGCCGTTTTATGCAGGCGTCAGGATTGAGGGCCCAAGCTATTTGACCATAACTCTTTTGATTCACGTTTAAGAAATTTAAGAATCTTTGCTTTAGGTTTTACAAAATTTTAAGTAAATGCCCTGTAAGTATCATTTCGTTTCGCAATAATTTAAAAAGTGGGCCCTCAATCCAGATGCACACCCATATTTATCACTAGCTCGACGGTGAAGGAAAACATCGTGAGGAAACCCACAGGTGTGTAAATAGACCCGGTCCGGCGATGGGCTTACCACCTATAACGTTTAGGAGTCCAATTTATCTCGTGAAATGTGGGTATATCCAGTAATCCTCTGCCTACCCCCTCGGGGATGAAAGGCGTGAGATTTTTTTTTTTTTTATGTTTATGTCTTCAACTTCGTATTGGTCAATATGCGAATATTTCGCGTATTGGTCATTAAGCGTATGAGTCATTATGCGTATATTTCACGTAGTGGTCATTATGCGTTTTGGTCATTACGCGTACTCATGAAGTCATTTTGCGTATAGTCATTCTGCGTATTGAAAGCTAGAAATGAAGTTGTCATTTTGCGTATTGGTCATTGTGCGTAGAGAGCATAAGTACAGTCGATAATGAACGAATTTTGATGAAATTTTACAGTTTACACATATATATGCTTGCGGGGTTTTTTTTTTTTTTATGATTTATTTATTTATTTATTTCTCCCGTGGTCCACCTATTGAGTCCACCTGGGTGGACCATGGTATGTATCTATATACGCAGCGTGACCCTCGGCCCTAGAGAGATGGTTGGTAGGTATGCCTGTAGTACCTTCGCCTAAACTTTCTGAACGTTTTTGGAGAAAAAACCAAAAGAAAAAAAAATCTTGACCTCATTCATTATTCATCTATTCAGTGTCTCTGTGGGGTCGTATTTTGACAGAAAAATTAAGTAATTTTGGGGCGGCCATCTTGTTTTAGCCATTTTTGTTAATTTTTTGGTAAACTACAGGATACATATTCCCTATGTGAATGTTGTAATTTTTTAGTACCTATGTCGAAAAATAGTAAAATTCTGGAGATCGTCAAGTTAGAAGCCTCACCATAGAATTGAGCTGTTCTGATAATGTCAAACAACTCTTCCTAAATAGTGCCAAATAGTGCCCGAAGCATATAAATAGTGCTATCATACTTTCGGAGATATTCAGGTCGTTCAGTGAGGCTGCTATCTTGACGTCAAGATAGCAGCCTCATCTCAGTACACAAAAACCACAGCACTGTTCTTGAAGAACTATATACCAAAAAACTCTTCTTAAATAGTGCCTTGGATTTGCAAAGTTTCAGAATTAGTGCTTCAAAGGAACCGAAGATATTAGGGTACATTGATGAGGCTTCCAACTTGACGTCAAGCTGGAAGTCACATCATTAACAAGGAAGAATTTCGAATCGAGACTAATGCCAAAAATCTCTTCCTAAATAGTGCCTCCGGAATCAAAACAAAGCGGAACGATTTAACTTGTATTTTAGTCAATAAATGATGATAAACTTCCACGTACATTTTGGATTCGGTACGGATAGGAATAAACCAACTAGATCAAAATGGAGGCTCAGCTTTATAAAGAGCAACATCTCAGAATGTTTTTTTTGTTTTTTTTTTTTTTATAGATAGGTTACAAATTGGGATGATTTATCAACTATCAGGATGCGGACTGATTTAGTTTTTGAGATATAATTTTTTGAAGAATTATAACTTAATCATTTATCAAATATGAAAGAAAACGCAATTTCCAATGTCAAACTTCAAAAAAACGTTTAAAAAAAAATGTGTTCATTAACAAAAAAAAAAATTAGTTTTTTTTAAAACATCACTTTTATTTAAGTTTTCTTTATATTGTATGTATTCTTGCTGAATATGTAGCAGATAACTTAAAAAGCTAATGAGATGTACACGATGTTCGATACAGGAACAAGGGAAATAAAAAAGCTCTATTTTTGGGGGTTTCAGCAATTAATTATTAGAAATCTAAAGTATAAAATACATACAATGCACGAGCGCGGAACCGAGTGTGTCTAAGGCAATTGAAAAGACAAGATGGCTTCTTTAACCGGTCTTAGTGAAAGGGTTGCCAATTAAAATATAGAACTATCGCCCTAATTACAATGTGCTACATAGCTAAAATAGCATAAGAATTAAGTAATGCGCATAATGCATACAAGTGGAGCTATACGATTGGCCATTACGGTTTTATACAAATAAATATAAAAAGGTATAACACATTGATGCTCGTGCGTGCCACTAAATAATTAAATTTAAAAAAATACTACGACTATAAGTTCTGCGGCGTGAAGTAGCAGACACAAGATAAAAAAATTCAAAGATTATATCCAAATCTTTCTCCCAAACACAAACTTTGGGTAGAACCAAGCCATTGTTTGTGGACTGGTACGAATTTAAAGGATCCGATGGAGAGACAGTCTGGGTATGCCTTTCCCTCTCGGAGACAGGCATGTATATATTTTATGTAAGTATAATAATCAGGTAAGTATATAAAACATTATGTTTTATATGGATTTTCATTTCCGTTGTTTGATTCTTTCAATCCTGTGGCACAGTTCTTTCATTGCCGTGAACGCTTGTTTCATTGCCGTGCACGTATGTTTCATCGCCGTGGCACAAAATTTTTAATCTTGTATATCTTGTTACTTTTTTAAGTTATCTGCTACATATTTAGCAAGAATACAAACAATATAAAGAAAATTTAAATAAAAGCGATGCTTTTAAAAAAAATTAAGGATAAAAAACCACGGAAATGAAGATTTTCATGGGCCTGTTGACATACACCCTCATCTGCTAGATATTAAGCAAGAATACCTACATTATAAAAAAACTCGATTTTGTTTGAAAAACTAAAGATAAAAAATCAATATTGATCAATAAAGATAAAACAATATTGTTTAAACATGTTTAGGACACGGCGATGAAAGAAAATTTAAATATTTTAATAAATGTATTCCGTAACAAAACATTAACTATTAAATAAAAATAGGTTTTTAATATAAATAACCAATAGATTTTTATCAATGAACTAAATTTTTTTAAAACGCCTTTTTGAAGTTTGACATTGGACATTGCGTTTTCTTTGATATTTGAGGTTATAAATGATTAAGTTATAATTCTTCAAAAAATTATATCTCAAAAACTAAATCAGTCCGCATCCTGATAGTTGATAAATCATCCCAATTTGTAACCTATCTATAAAAAAAAAAAAACAAAAAAAACATTCTGAGATGTTGCTCTTTATAAAGCTGAGCCTCCATTTTGATCTAGTTGGTTTATTCCTATCCGTACCGAATCCAAAATGTACGTGGAAGTTTATCATCATTTATTGACTAAAATACAAGTTAAATCGTTCCGCTTTGTTTTGATTCCGGAGGCACTATTTAGGAAGAGATTTTTGGCATTAGTCTCGATTCGAAATTCTTCCTCGTTAATGATGTGACTTCCAGCTTGACGTCAAGTTGGAAGCCTCATCAATGTACCCTAATATCTTCGGTTCCTTTGAAGCACTAATTCTGAAACTTTGCAAATCCAAGGCACTATTTAAGAAGAGTTTTTTGGTATATAGTTCTTCAAGAACAGTGCTGTGGTTTTTGTGTACTGAGATGAGGCTGCTATCTTGACGTCAAGATAGCAGCCTCACTGAACGACCTGAATATCTCCGAAAGTATGATAGCACTATTTATATGCTTCGGGCACTATTTGGCACTATTTAGGAAGAGTTTTTTGACATTATCAGAACAGCTCAATTCCGTGGTGAGGCTTCTAACTTGACAGTCTCAAATTCTGTGCGGTTCGATTGTGACAAAGAAGTCAACTCTGGGCCGGCCATCTTGTTTTAGCCATTTGTGAATGTTGTCATTAATTTTTAGTTTAAAGGCTGATTCATGTTACAACGGGACGGGCCCCGTCCGGGGCGAACCATCCTACAATACGCCTCCGTCGGGCCAGCGCTTCATACAAAAAGTATTTGACCCTGGCCATCTTCACGAGTCTGTAGCGTTGTTTTTTAGGTTTTTCGGATTTTTCTAGTAAACTACAAGACCAACACGACCATAGCGGGAGAGGAGAGAGTTTATGTTGTCCGCGCGGCTTTGATTTATTCTAGGTATTTTATGTCTTTCATGTACGAGTACAGTCAAGAGCAAGTCAAGCTTGTAGTGAAGTGGGCAATAGACAAAATAAGTGCGGGAACCCCTGCGCAATGTATTTGCTCTATGGTAACAGTAGGTACCTTTACAGAGCATGTTTGACATTTTATCGTGACCTTTTTCATTCCGCGCTAGATTAAAAACGACCCAGTGCCATATGTGTAGTAAAAAAAAACCATCAAATAAAATTGTCTTGTGAGTTATACCTAAATTATGTAGGTACTTAAGTTAAAATTAAAGTCGTAACAAAACACCCGAAATGGCCTCAAGGAAATCTCAAGTAAACAACGCCTTTTGATTTATTCACCGCAATGGAGAAAGCCAATATAATTGCTAAAACTGCGAGTAACCTATCACATTTAGTTTCATTTGGGAACACAGCTTCGTATCAAAAGTTAAGTACATCGGCTGAAAAGGCTGAAGTACATGACAATATTTCTAACAAGACAATAGAACATAACTCAAAAAAGATGAACCTTATTTCTAACCTAATGTTTACTGGATACAGTCTGTGCGACAGTAGTTTATACGATGTAAGTTTTCTAATATTTTGCAATTAATTGTTTAAAAAGATAAATTTAAATCCGCAAGTCTGGGTAATTTACTAACTCACTTTAAAAACTGGCCAAGTACGAGTCGGACTCGCGCACGAAGGGTTCTGTACCATTATCTATAAAAACGGCAATAAAATCACGTTGGTTGTATTGGGGCCCCCTTAAATATTTATTTCTGTTTCTTAGTATTTTGTTGTTATAGCTGCAACAGAAATACAATCAGTGAAAATTTCAACTCTCTAACTATCACGGTTCATAAGACACAGCCTGGGGTGACAGACAGACAGTGGAGTTTTAGTAATAGGGTCCCGGGTAAGGAACCCTAAAATAATAAATTACATATTTTTTTGGTAGGTACCGGCCTCGGAAATTTGTGGTGAATGAACATCATGCCATTGATTTATTTTTTTAATATTTCAGAGACGAAAGTATGGTCATAATCTACCAGCAAACAATGTAATGACACCTTTTAAGCCCCCACCAAATTTACCTACCGGTATTTTTCGATGCACGGCAGGCGAAGTCAGTATAAACTATTTATTTTTGTAGTTTTTTATATTACAAATACTACCTACCTGCATTTTGACGGTAGGTTGGGTAGACTGGGTACGGTTGAAACGCAGGACGGTTGAAACAAAGCGAATATCTCGACACCCGTGTTTGATACGGTAAATGGTACAAGGAGAGAACGAAGCGGGTGACAACTCGAAACACGAATTTTAGTATTGCGTGGCTCTTTGCGCGCTGTTCTGGTGTATAGGGGGCCCCATTGTGTTTTTTGAACGAAAAGTAAGTATTTCTTGTTTGTACATTTTTGTAATTATTATGGTTCTACTAAAGATAGAACATTGAGAGATTTTTATCGTTTTAATCGAAGTTTTTATAATACGGCTGTATGATTAGTTTTTATTCAAGTTTATTATCACTCTTACTGTAAAACGCTTTATACCCAAAAGGGGGTTTGGGGACTGTTGAAACATTTTTTGTGGGTACAGTTGAAACAAATTAATTCTTTTATTTTCTTGCTTCTTAGATGCCAAGAATACGCCAAATGAAGACTACGAGAGGTCAGGCCAACTTATCCAAACAAACAGAAGATGTATTCGCATGGAGAGTTTATCGAATATTGTCTTAGTTCTGTTTGCAACAATTGTGGTTTCGAATGATCTCGTATCTACATAAGTATTTTTCGTTAAAATATTGTTATATTCTAGTCTTACTTACTAGAAAATTTACGTATCTTGAATAATTAAAATATTAATAAAACATTTGTAATGTTCAACTGAGCTATTACGAGTCCTAGTGTTATTATATGATGAATAAAATATGTTCATTTATAATAATTTGTATTATTTGCGTGTGTTTCAATTGACCCCAGGCAGTGTTTCAACCGACCCTGACATGGGTATGGTTGAAACAAATTTCCTTTTTTTTTTATTTGTGTAAATACATATAAAATACAATACATTGATCTCAAATAACATTGCCATATTTTATTTAATATATTTATGTCTTCGCTAGCTTAATTAATCCCGATGCTATGGTCGATAAACTGAAAAATGTTTCAACCGTACCCAGCCTACCCTATTTAGCCAGACAGACATTTCAAGAGATTGAACCTACAATAGATGTATCGACACCGATCTATACCTACCTATATTGATACGTGAGTCGCAACAGCAGCAGCTCAATTTTGCCAAACGATAGGTATATTAGGTAGGTAGGTACCTAGGATAAGTTATGAAAATAAGTGAGGTTAGAAATAATAAGTTGTAAGTATACTAGCAGTTCTGCGCGGTTTCACCCGCGTAGTTCCCGTCCCGTGGGAATACGGTCAAAATCCGTTGCTTAGTTTTAAAGATTTAAGCATACATAGAGATATAGGGACCGAGAAAGCGACTTTGTTTTATACTATCTAGTGAAGCCCTCAAATTAAGACGGGATTGACATTGAAATAGGTGGACACTAGCCCAACATCATTTCCTAATCCGCGGTAGGCTAGCGTGGGAGATTATGGCCCATACTCCCCCACATTTGAGGAAATACACATAGGTCAGCAGTGACAGTTGCAGCAGCCCACCCCATAACAGGTTGATTATGGTAATGAGTTTAAAATGTCCAAGCCAAAGAGGTTAGAAGAAAATCATTCTCTTTCTAGGAGAGAAACTTTTTCTTTAAACGTCTTTGGTCCAAGCATAATACTATGAGTAGGTAAAGCAACCTTTGATTGTTTTATAAATTTACTTTGTGACAGGTGATTGGTCCAGGAGCAAACAAATATGGGTACTACAAAAACCCCGAATACTTTTGCTATCAGCATATGACCTATTTTGATGTACACGCGTTATTAAGCACCTCTCGATTACCGGTCCCTGAAGCACGAAGAAAACCAGTTATATTTTAAATATTCAGATGTAAAAAATAGGAAAATATAAACACAGTTGATATTACAATTAATTTTGTTTAATTTTGAAAGAAGATTACCTAGTACCTACACGGACTGACTGGTTTTAGGGTTTCGTACCGAAGTGGTAGAAAGAAATCCGGCACCATTCTGTAGGTCTGTCACAGCTATCTACTTATTTCAGCAACGGATGATGTTAGCGACTGGTAGTAGTTATGTATTTCAAAAAATATAATTGAACTTTATTTAATCAATATATGTCTTCTTAAACATGCTTCCTCAACGAGAACTCACACGACTTACTGCCAATTAAAGTAGCAACTTCACTACAAATCTTACAAGATGATTTATGAGCCTCATTTTTAGAATTCTACATGGCAAATTACTGTGTTGCGGTCGACTGACTTACAATGATAGGCTCAACTGACAGGTCTCAACGGTCGGATCAAGAAAAAAGCGCTTTTCTTTTACGCATCATTAAGCGACGACGCAAGCGCAGACGATTGGCCGAGTATGCAAACAAGAGATTGCGTTTGCATACTATTTTGCTTCAGGCGCCGCGATGACAGGGAAAGTACTATGATACATAGCGTCGAGTCGGTTAATCCCATGCATGTTGGTCTACTAAGTAGTCTGTAATTTTATAGTAGCCTTTTTTATGTAATTTTTGCTTAACTATTATTTTAAATTTGTCAAGAGGCAAATTTTGTAATTCAATGGGAATCTTATTGTAAAAACGTATACATTGACCCTTAAAGGATTTGGTAACTTTAGATAATCGACTAACACAAGCAGCCAGTTCATTCTTATTTCTAGTGTTTATACAATGTCTGTCACTATTTTTTTTGTAAAGTGATATATTGCACAGAGATACATTGCACCAGTTAATCTAAAGTAAGTGCTAATATTTGGTAAATTTTATCCTCCTTAGACCCTCGTTTCATTTCTAATTTCTGTCCTAAGCGGGTCCGGGCCTGCCAGCAGCTTACAAAACAATATACTTACTTAGTTCAGAACCGCTTCAAGCTTTAAACAATATTAGTTAGATTTGTACCATGACGTCTTAAAATAAAACTTGTTTCATTCTTTACATAGTGATGTAAATAAACTAATTTTTGTTTCATTAATATCTATAATAATTTATGGATATTAATTATAATTCATTATCATAAATATTATCATCACTTTCGCATCTCGATCGAAAATGTTAATTGATTTGACATTAATTTGTTTCAATAGAAACTACTTTTAAAGAAAATCAGGGTAAGAAGGAATTATAAGGCAGTTGTGTAGCGTCTGACTGAACACGCGGCGTCCAACGTATGTATAACCGTCGCGTATAACCGCGTGAGACCACTATAATGCATTTGCAGAATAAGCATGTGACGCTGTCGTCCTCATTCGATCAACTATGTTGTTGTCAACAACACATCAACAACCCTTTAGGGGTTTGACGTCTGGCTCCCACCACGTCTGGAGGATATTTAGGCCGCTTCCCTTGTTGATCCCGACCCTTAAAGTCCCGTCCACGTAGGTCCGTCCTTCCACTGAACAAAACCTGGTGACGTACAAACCTGAAGTTTTACCTGCACAATGATTAAGAGGTCTGATTAGAATATGATAATTATGTGATCTTTCTCATTTAACAGTACTAGCCATTATTTAAGATAAAAACTGGAATATTTAAGCATGAGAAGCACAGATGCACCTAACACACTCGTCTACACAATGCCTATTAATATTGTCACGCATCTCGCCGGCATTTCCAATTTCTCACAGCCTCGCATCAACACCAGCTACCTGACCGGGTATCGTCATCAATGTGCTGAACTAAAAAAATATGGCAGAGGTACCTATAGCTAGGTAGTTTGTTTCTGAAAGTACCCCATTTTTACCCGACTGCGTCAGAAGGAGGGCTATGTTTTTTGAGAGTATGTATGTATGTATTTACCCGACTGCGGCAGAAGGAAGGTTATGTTTTTCGAGAGTATGTATGTATGTAGGTATAATTGTTTGGCACGCTCTGCAGCCTGAACTTGGATTTAGCTTGAGAGGTGTCGTTAGATTCGTATTTACAGTGCGAGTGACACTGGGTATATAAAAAAAAACAAAATGGCGGATTTTCTCAGCCAAATTGTAAAAAAAAAAGGAAATAGACTAAATATGTTAAGTTGGTTATCATTTAATAGGTATGTATTTGAAAATCATGTTTGGGTTTCTTTTAACATTTCTCATTTCGAATGATCTTTTAGGACTTAAGTATAACGGTTAAAAGTTGGTTACTAACTAAAAAGTAGATATAAAATAAAAAAAAGTTAATAAAAAAATAAAAAACCCGACTGCCTAAAAAGCTGGAAACAAGACCTATTAGTGAAGTAGGATGTAAAGACAATTGCTGCACAATCTTACAACAATATCATCAATCGGCGGAAATATGTCTTTATTTTTGAATTGAGAAGATGATGATTATTATTATTATGCACTTACACCGCAATTTTTTTTACCAACCTTAGTAATTTACATTATACCTATTTACATTAGGAGCTAGACATCTGAAACCGTTTTGTAGTATCTGTATACATAGAACAGAACTAAGCTTGGTTAAAATTACACGGTTTGCTGTCCATTGAACTACAAGTAGAAAACAGTATTGTTCAACGCGACAAGTTCATTCATCTGTACACCTGCCTTTAGAGTTACCCCGTGCACTCTCGTAATTTTTTATTTCATTTCAATTTTAAATTAACTAGTACATATACCTATGATTTGAGATATTAATATGTAATAGCATGCACTTTGCCGTTAGGGCATTGCTTAACATATTAAAACTATATTAACAAGATTATTTCGTCTCATACAACTTTTTGCTCTATTGAATCCGCAAGAAAATATCACATGCACGCAACATACTGCTTACACCTATGATTAAAATTTAATTAAGTGTAATCATACTATACTGCATCTAATAGTTTCGAGATGCACCGGCCTATCTTTTTACTAGACACCTTCCCATAGGCTTGCCTAATTATACTTAGTAAGACCTATAGTAATCAGTCAGCTTTAGCGATGGTAACAACAGTCAAACTTCCTATCAAAATTTGATATTCCAAAACGTGGCAAGTAATATATCTTGAGACCTGTGAGTAATATGTACTAGGTAAGTATATCGAGTAGTACATACACCCCGGCATCGTATGTCTTGAGGCTGTCGTGCAGATAAAAGAAGCTATTTGCGGTGAAAATATTGAACACTGCTTTTATATTGTTAGCGACAGATTTCTAGTTCAAACGATTTCTACAAAATTATTGGCCTCGTCGTTCTTTGCCAAGAAATATTCCTATTACCTACGTGCCCTACAAATCTAAGTAAATTGTCTACCAAACGTGTCATCAGAAATAAAATGCGTAAGATTTCTAATTTCTAAAACCTGATGGTTAAAATGTTGCAATGATGACTTCATTGATGGTTAAAATAATATTTAAGTTTTCGCTGACCGGAGTTCAAACGCCGAGATAGATATTTCCAATTACCCCTGGGTGTTTTGGGATAATAATAAGAAGGTGCCTAGGCACTAATAATAATTTAAATAATGTTTGTAGGTACGTACATGGTATATTTATTTACTCAAATCCTTTGATTATTTGAATAATCAAAGCCCAAATCATTAAAAAAAATATTTTTTATACACCGCCAATATGAGGACACTGCCGCATATTTTTTCGAGAGTACCTATGTTTACACTCGTTTTTTAGCTCAAGGCCTTGGTAGCCTAACCAAATATCTATTTATCGGTTACAATATACGGCAGAATAAATGATTAACTAGGTATCATGCGACTGCGCAACTGAAAGGCAACGAGTGAGGTCAATCAAGTAGTGGTAGGTATGTTTTGTCCGCAGTTTTGTCTAAAGATCAAGGTGACCGCTCTAACATCTTGGTCGCGGCCATGTGACTCAAAGGCAAAAACACACTTTGAATATATAGTGGGGCCTAGCTATAGCCTAGCTGTGGGTAGAGTTCCGTAGACTGTGAAGATGACAACTTATTCTACAAAACTTGCTTTAATGGATCATCAAATTAGATTTAATACCTAATCATCAAATTAGATGTAATACCTATTAAATCTAATTTGATGAACCATTAAAGCAAGTTTTGTAGAATAAGTTGTCATCTTCACAGTCTACGGAACTCTACCCACAGCTAGCTAGCTTTTTAGTGATTCCCACTATAGAAGGTGTCATAGATATCCATAGATAAGTAGGTAAATGCTCTCAACTATGCATCAAATGAAACTAGCAAAACAATAAACCCCTTTTTGTAAAACATACCATTATAAGGAGACACGCCCGTTATTGGAGCATGCTGTATGACCCACGGATTTAGTGTCATTTGGATCACGATAATGCACAGCGAAGGTAAGAGAGTAATGATCGTGACGCTCATTTTGTATTTTGGGTCTTTATGATAGTTGGATAAGAATTGGGGGCAAGCGACAACGACGACGCCATGAAACCGTTTGATCTTGCTCCGATGTGAGTCGTTCTAGCATCGCCGCGGTCTTGAATTTTGAAACGGACCTTTAGTCATGAATAACACATTCATTTCACACAGTTTTTTTCAAATGTTTTTTTTTATAAACATCTATTAAAATTTGCTACATTTTAACAAATCGTGTCAAATGTCAAGCTGGAGTAATTTTTAACCGACTTCAAAAAAGAACGAGGTTCTCAATTAGTCAGGTATGTTTTTTTTGGTGTGTTAGTAGGTAATAATAATAATTCATTATCAATTATCCTGGAATCATTCTCTATGTCCGTGATTTAAAAAAACGCCCTCGCCGTAAAAATATCGTATTGCTCCCTTACCACACAATCTACTATTATTGCACAAATTCACGAACTCTTCGATGGTTGATCTAAAGAGCGTGGAGGAGGAACTCTACCCATTGAAGCAATTATGTAATTCATGTCAGAATCGATTGGATACAACTAATTGCCATCTAGAAATTCCGTTAGCCTATCATTGAAAGTTATATGCTCAAACAATTTACGTAAAGCAACTAGTATATATGCCTAAAATATGTACCTAGACAAAAGTTTAAAATTATTAGACGATATATGTGCCGGCATTCCGAGCATTTTTATTAAATTTCTAATTCTAAACCTAAGAAGTTAAAACCAAGTACCTACGTACAGACTGTGCCCAATCTCATAAAGATAAGATTATTTCGGCTGACCTTATTTATTTTGTAATTATAGATTAGCACCTTGTGTTGCAGATTCGTTTTAGTTACTACTTACTTTTTGAAATATACCTACTCGTGCTTATTAAAACGAAGATTACAATAGTGCAATTTTTATGTATAATAGGGTTGTGTCCTACCGTTACTTTTTACGATCTGTCAAAACGAAATTTTACTATGGAAAATGTACTGAAATAGCAAACCGTGACGTCATAGTTTGTAGTACTCAATTGCAGCACTTTTTTTGATTGATTTATTATTTTTAAATTTGCTATAATTGTAAATTGAAAATCGAAATACATATTTTGAGGTGTTTTGGGATAATCTTTTTAGTGTATGACTACTCGCTATTTAATTTCGATGCTGTCAACTACCCAATTATGTATAGGATGAAAGACTGGCTACCCATAGTACAGGGAATCCTAGTTTGGGAGCCAGGTAACTAAATCTATTGAGCATCATTTGTAACATAAAATGTTTTGATTTAATAGTTTTATTTGCTTTTTTTTAAATATTTTTTTATTATTATTATTATTACCTTCTTTAGAATACAAACTTACTCAATTTTAGTTTGATGTAAATATAGCAAGATTTTTTGATTACCTACCTACCTACTTGCGTAGTATAGCGTGCTACATGATGTAAAGCAAAAAATATGTCGCATATAAATATACATATATTAGATACTTCGATATCTTTATATAGATTTAAATATTATAGAAGTGGTAGTCGAGCTTCATGTATTATAGATATGCAAGTATCTTGGAAAGAAATGTAGTTTCTCAATAAAGTCACGCATTACAACTAATTACGTTCCTTTCTATTATTTAGTAATTATTTCATATTTTTTTAACTTAAAGCCCGTCACCTATTTAAGAGGTTCCACATCCAACTTAGGCTAATTCGTGATCATCGCAGATTTATCCGTAAATAAACAAAGTGTGATAATCTTATCTGAACGCAGGCTTGGAGCTTGGGTGGGGGGGTTGCGTTCCGTTACTCGGCAGACGGCAAGAGCCACAGCTGATTTCACATGAGCCGGAACGCGTCGCCGCGCGCTCGTTTGTGCCACTTCGCGCTTTTGAAAATGCCGGCTACCTAAAATATACGAACGAACTCCGAAAAGTTCAATGGAAAGTGAATGTGCTATTTAACTAACTAATATTGTTTACTGTCCACGTCAGGAGACACTAGGTTTTGGAAACATTTCCATATATTACACCAGGATATATATTGGTGCAGACGCTGCTTTAGTGGGTAAGTAGGTATTTTCATAATTTTTTTTTAAGTAGGTACTGAGAATATAAAATCAAAATTGAAGAATTAGAAATATCTACCTATATTTACATAAGTACATTCATGACGTTTAACTTTTGTTGGAATGGTACTTAGTTACATAGGTACCCACTGAACAATAAATAACTAATGTACTGGTACAGCTAACACCTTGACTTGACTTAAATATCAAAAACTAAATCCTATAGAATATGTAATAATATCTCGATTTAAATATTTTTGTGATGGTCATGTTAGATATTATTACGATTATAAGTAATTATAATTTTAGTTAAACAAACCGAAAGAACCGCATATTTATTATACAAATACACAATAAATTTGATGGCGTTCCTATATAAGACTATTGATTTATTTGCGTGTGGGTGTTATCGTGTTCAGAGTTGCAAGCTTCACGAAATTATTCCGGAAAATATCTCTAATTCCCTTCCGCCCCTAGCTGGGAAATTGGAAAGCTCCGGCAATCTAGGCTATATCCGGATCCTGGGTCGTAAACTAATGTAGGTACCTTAACTAGTCTCTTCAAATTACTGAAAGTCTGTAAGCAAATAATATATGTGTAGATCCATCTTTTTGTATATTATCCTCGGATTCTATAGTCCAACTAATATGTCAGTATTTTTAGTAGATACTAGCGGATGCCCAGCGGCGTTGCCCGCGCGGATTCCGTTTATTCCCGTTCCCGTAGGAATTTCCGAAAATCCCTTCATAGTAGTTGCCTACGACATATTTAAGACACCTACTTATCATATTTCAAATTGCGGGTGCCCAGCGGCGTTTTCCCGCTTGGATTTAGTTTATTCCCGTTCCCGTGGGAATTTCCAAAAATCCCTTCATACCAATTTCCTATGACATATCAGACACCTTCATACCATTTTTAAAATTTCTAGGTGTTATCGTTTCGGAGTAGTACGTATTTCTCTTTTTAACCAGTTTTTATATTTTCCCGTGGGAATGAGATATTTTCCTGGAATGAAAAGTACCCTAGATGTTGACCCGGGTACTCAGTTATCTCCATACCAAATTTCATCAAAATCCGTCCAGTAGTTTTTGAGTGATGCGTGCACAACCAGACAGACAGACAGACAAAAATTCCAAAAACTGGTGTTTCGGTATCTATATCGATAACTATATACACTATCGTTAAAATTTTCAAAAAATATTTAATGTACAGACACGGCCCCGTTAGAGTTTTATTATATGTATAGATAATTTTCCTACTCTGAGGTACATTATATACATATAATGAAATACACATTAGAAGTTATGAGAGAGCATAATGATTTGAAGATTTGAAGTAGGTATCTTTTTTATAAAAGGTCTATAAGAAGTTTTTACCATTAAAATGAAGCATGACACCGCAGAAGTAAGGTTGTCATCGCTCCCCTCTCCGATTAGCAGCTAGGATTGGCTCTAATCAATGATAAGCTGGTGAATGTTACTGGTTTGACCTTGACTTAAGCAACAGGCGAATGATAAGTGCCTTTTACACCACGTACGTCTTGCGTAAAGATAATTGCCGTTATAGGCGCTGCATCCAAGTGCATCGGCTGTATAAAATTATCTGAAGTCGGAGCATTCTCACAGATTTTATATCGTATCGAATGACAAGAAAAATTACTTGGAGGATGAAATGTGTGTCTACACATTAATATTCAGTTATTAATAATGCTTCATTGATTTTTACACGTTCATAAGATACCTATTCTTCCGAAATTAATATTCATGGTTTAACAATTTAGTGAAACAATTTGAAACCATATAGTAGTAAATGTACATAATATACCGAACAATTATTAGAGGAATATCGAAGTAGTAAAATTAATCAGAAATACCTACGAAAGCTTAAATTAAATCTCAAGTAGGTAGGTACCTACCTATCCAAACACAAAGGGTAAAACAACTTTATTGTTGTAATTGTGAACCTTTATTTACATATGTACCTATGTATAAGTAACTCATCACTACATTTCCGAAACCTTAAAACCTATTATTAATAAATTAAATTTGGCAGATAGGTTCCTTACACAAGTGCAGCCAGCTGCTACTTAAGTAGGAACCTATGGGTCAAACTTTGATTATTAATAATCAAAGGGGTCAAACTAGAAAAACTGGTATGTACGTAGTTACGAAAGTAGGCAGACAGAAAATTAGGCTTCATGGTGTTCAAATATAGACATATAGATGACATAACCTAAGATTACCTTCCTTTTATAAAGTTTTATATAATAATGCACTGCACAAGAGTATTTTTTTCCGTCACTATCATAATTCTTAAGCGACCGTTATACTGCGGCAAGCAATTTACACACCATCTCATGCGAAGATCGAGCACGTATCTCGAACACCGATACATCTGAACGAACGCCTCATTTTTTATTACCTTACTATGCGGTTAATATACACACTATAGTAGGATTGCCTTGTCTAGCAATTTTCACATGATTTTCTTTGGATCACCCACGGTTTTGTTTCAAGAATTGATGTATATATGCCGGAAAAGTGCAAGAGATGCATGCATGATTCCATGAACATTTCAAGGCCAGATAAAAAAATTACGGAAGAGAAACCGAAGCAAATACAGTAATAGTTCATTATGATGCAAGTACGTTAAGCTTTACAGGAGCAGGAAACAAAAAGGCAGAAGCTAAATCCTTACAGTCAATACTTAAAATTGTATTTAATTTGTTTTTCTCTAAATTAATTTGATTTTTTTTAAATTTGATCACTAATTGAATTGGTAATAAATATGGAAAAAAAAACAATTTCATAAAACGAAAATAATTTATAGTAATCAGGAACATTTATTCAGCCTTTTTTAAATAACTCATCTCAATTTCAACGTGAAAACTTTTTGCTCGGATTCTATGAAAAAGACTCAATTTTTTCCTAGTCCGTAAAATACAACCAAAGAGGTTGGAAGAAAATCATTCTAGAGAAACTTTTTCTTTAAACGTCTTTAAAAATACTACATTACTATCCAAGTTTCGATGTCTTAAGGCGTTGGTTTAATACTCAAAGCTTAAGGCTGATTCATTTTACATGGGTAACATGAATCAGCCTTTATGGACCGTATTAACAGCAAATGTATTGAAAACTAAACAGAGCCATTTTAAATTAAGTGCAAAATATTTCAAGGGTAAGTATATTAAGAAATTTGGACCGCTAAAAATTAGGGTTATCGAAAATTTACATAAATTACATCTGTTGCAAGGATAGTTTTTGACCAATTTAAGAAAATGCAATGTTGACCTTGCACATTTTCTATACAATCTGAATTGGAAGGAAAAGTGATGCGGTTTATTTCATTACCCTTTCTGTACCTACTAAAGTATTTTTAGTAGGTAATAAGTTTTTAGGTTGAAGTTGTGCTGAATTATAATTTTTTGTTGTGTTCTTACAATTTTATATATTTTTTAGTACTTATCAGCTTTCTTCAAACAAAAAAATATCTAATTTCGTCATTTCAGTCCTCATTCTACTGACTTTTGCAGCTTAGTAAATGAATAGATCAGCAGACGTATTCACAGAGACTCGATACCGTTTCCGTTCGATTCGAGTCGAATCTATCGACATCGGAAACGAATCTATCGAGATGGGCTGATGTTGGTATCGAAAACTAATATCACATATGACAGTTGGTGTCACATATGGCATTAGTTTTCGATACCAACATTAGCCCATCTCGATAGATTCGTTTCCGATGTCGATAGATTCGTTTCCGATGTCGATAGATTCGACTCGAATCGAACGGAAACGGTATCGAGTCTCTGTGAATACGTCTGCAGTTCAATAATTTACTAACCATGTTCTTTTAAAAATCTGTATCATCATCTTCTGCGTGTGACAAAGAGATTTAAATCTCTTTGACGTGTGATAAGTTGATAACAAAGATCGAACTGCATTGCAAAGTATCAATAGTCACAACTAGTCTTTGCCACCAATACTCTAGGTACTCCTGTAAAGAAATTTCTAGAATCATCGCCAAAGCCGCTAACGTTGTTGCTCAGCCTGACAGAAATCATTTCAATTTGTTTCATTTAATCGCGATACAGTTTTTATTAATTCGAACATTGGTTGCGGTCGGAGAGAGGTTCGTCGTCAATACGTCACGGCCGTTGTCAATCAGAGCGGATGGCCCGATGCGCTTGCCATTGCACGATATCGACCCCGTTTATCGACTGATTTCACTGTACTCCGAGATCAATGCTATTGTGCAGGGCCATACTTTCCAAGGCAGAAAGGCACGCAACCTGAAATTTATTTGCGGCATATTAGTGTACATTTTTTAAACATAACGAAATTACGTAAATCATTATTTAAATAATATGTATGTAGTTGTCCAGGAACGTTGCGCAGAATATATACAACATGTAACAGAATGTTCAGTATCGACAACTTATTCAATTTCAGCTATTTTTAATATGTGTTAAATTTTTCAAAAAAATAAATTAGCGTAGCTGAATTTAGTGCTTTGTATGGAAATCGCGCTACTGTTAATCGATATTTAAGAAAATTGGTTAGACACAACTAAAGTTCGATTGCATGATATTTTTTTATGTTAATATACTAATTGGGGTGTATGAGGAATTGCGCTATTTCTGTTACGCGTTGTATAGTAAAATAATAAATAAAATATAGGCAAATAATAGATAAGAGAGATTTATCTATAAGATAAAAAAAGTACCTACTTAATAAAAAAAAAAATGTGATTTCCAACTCTTCAATTACTAATTAATAATGTTAGTACATAATTGAAGAGTTGGAAATCAAATTTTTTTTTTATTAAGTACTATAATTATAGATAGACGATCTGCTGCGACTGACAATGGTCACCACCTTCACTTCCATACACTAGTAGATTTGCAATTTTTGAAGAAATTCAGACACTTTCCATCTAGTGGTACGTGCTTGTAGAGTGGATGAAAAGTATAGTGTACTTTTCATGTCGTGTCGCTTGTGGAGTAAGGAAAAGTTTTAAAGAAATTATAAAAGTTTCTTTGGGTTATTTTTCCAATTCGTATTGAGAAGTAATTAAATGGGCAGCAATAATAAAATTTGGTTAGCCACAAAAAATCTGCATTTAAATCATTTGGTCGGCATACAAAGATTTTGTTCGCAAATAAAAAAATCAGGCAGCAATCCTTGTTCGGAAAATAATTTTCATAAAGGTCAAAAATGTAATCAGAAATAGGCAGCTTACAATAACATGGGTTTGCATAATAAACATTCAGTCCGCAAAATAGTTACTTGGTCCGCAAAATAACTACTTGGTCAGCAAGATTTCATGATTGAACAGCAGAGAAAACATGTCGTAAAAAATTATACTATAACTACTTCTACCACTACCACTACCACTACCACTACTACTACCACTACCACTACCACTACCACTACCACCACCACCACCACTACTTGTAATCGTAATCGTAAAAATAATCATAATCATAAAAGTTGCATAATCCAAAGTCCTTCCTAATCTTTGTAAGGAATGCGCCCATTTTGCGCATGACAAGTTTGCTGAGATTATTTTTGCTACTTTTATGTGCAGCTCAAAAATAATTTTTTGGCTTCCCCTCTGAGTGCTTACCAAAATTTTATTAAACATTAGCAGCTCAAAAATAATTACCTACAGCCATCCAGAATGTCATATGTTGCTGATTGATTTTGTAATGTTTGCTGGCCATGAGTTGCTGACCAATTAGCTATTTTTGCTTACAAATGATATTTTTCTGCTCACAAAAATACGAATACTCTGCTAACCATTTAAATAACACCCGTTCGTATTTATGGTATGGGTCTTTAACACTAACTATTAAGCGAGTAATATCCTTGTAATATCAGATCAATTGTAAAAAAAATGTGGTCAATGTGCTCACCAGCTCGAAAAAAAGTTATTTTTTTATAAATTACGTAGGCCCAGAAAAAAAAACCTTAACCTTCACTACTGAAAGAGTCTGTTACGTCTTCTATGGAGATAGTTATAACAAATTGAATAGCTTTTAATCATTAGGTTGAGAGGAGGTCCAAGTGGAAAATTCGCCTTGAAAAACATTTGAGTGCCAATCGAGAATCTGACTAGGTGAATTACCACAATTGGTTATAAATACATACAGGGTGTTTCTTACACTTTCTATACATACATGATCTTCCTAAAACGAAGGCAGGTGGATATGCTGGTAATTCTTTACACAATTCCATAAAAAATATTAAAACAAATACAAATTTTGTTACTTTTTCTTTTTTCGCTGTGAAATTAAATGTCATAATAACATTCTGGGACAATTCACACAGTTGTTTAGTTCCAAACTAAGCAAAACGGTTTTCACATTTTTGCTGGATTCGGAAGCGTTTCCCTTACACCCTGTATATCACAACCACTGTTTTTATATAGAATACAGATTTTAAAGATACCTACTATAGTATTCTAATATCTGTGCCTATAGTCAAGTTATTCAGGTTACGTTTTTTCACACGCATCATCAACTTTTAACTTTGAAAAGCAATACACAGTCACATTTTATATAAATTAAGGCTAATGTTTATTCTCATGTGAATGTTACAGTTATATATTCGTAAATCTTTGCTTTCATTCTCTGTTTAGCCGACGTCTATTAAGAAACTAGAAGAATACTTAAAGTGGGTTCTAAACCTTTTATGAGTACGTTTTCAATGGCCTTAGCACACATTACTTTGTTAATGTATCTGTTTTAGAGACTCGCCATAGAAATTTGGTCGTTTTTTCTTAGTTACAAAAATTAAAAGCTTTTAAATGTAAATTTCATTTAATTTAGAGAATGGAATGGTATTAGTGACTCACAATGAGTGAGAGAGTAATGTTGGTTAACCCACATTGATGAGATAACGACTTCGTAACTGAGGCGAATTAATTGTTATTGGGAACTATTGGCGGTTTATGAATTGTAATCGATGCGATCAAATGAAATGATTCACAGTTGGTAGCACAGTTAGGTAGCATTTTCGTGTCGTACCTACTGATAAACCAGCGGGCACTCCTCGTTATGGTAAGCGTCGCTTAGAACTGTCTGCCATTGCACCTATAAAGTCATAAATATGTACTTTCGCTCCAAATCATAGAGATATATAAGGTACTTGCATTTATATGTTTTCGTACTTCTTATGCGTAGGTATACATAGTGAATACATGCAGTTCCTTAGTAAAGGAAAGGAGGTGACCAAGGAATACGAATTGGTAAATGTCATTAAACAGATCCTAGAACCAAAGCTGCAGGCTGATGGGTTGCTTGTATTCACAGCAAGACGTTAACTGATAATTAAGTGCCTTCAGTTTAAAAACTCATTTGTATTCTATCAACACGCCCTGATTTAAAACCAGACCTCATGCATGAGATCATGTGCCTATAATTGCATTACAACGACGATGCATGAATTTTGGTTTGGCAAAAAAAAGCAAGACGATATATTAAATTTTGAGTGAATCATCATTCATAACACGTGGAAATAACTCGTAACCCTATTGTGCTCTGACCTGTACTGGGGCAATGGAGTGGCCTATTCAATAACACATCTGAACGAATAAAACTACAAAAGCCTGTGCTACATTCGACAGTAAAATAAGTTGCGCAATTTTAAATACCTCTAGTAGAATGATAAGGATGGAAAATATTTGTGCCACAATTGGTTTATAAAGATTAGATATTTTCTTAAATAACTAGACACGCAGTATACGAGTATTGCGCTGGCAATTACAAATATAGGTATTACAAAATGCATTAAAATTGTAATAAGTTGAACTTTTATAACTCTATTTATAAAAAGCCTTTTATACCTTTTTAGGTGTTATAAAAGAGATTTCTTATGCACATCATTTTATTAATAAGTTGTAGTTATTCCCGCACTAAGCAAATGCGATCTACCTAAGTAATGATATATTAATACTACTTAGTACCGTACTATAAGTAAAATTATTTTATAACACATTTGCTCGTAAAAGGTGTCTTATTTCACCAATTTTAATATCGTTACCTATCTCATTACGCCCAAGTGCGGTAAGTGTAAAGTAAAACGCACGGTTTATCAAGATGCTCCGTCTTAAAACGAACGGTACTTTTTAAAATCTCAGCAAAGAGTTTTTATGTCAAAAAAGTTGTCAACATTTTATGATTAAAATTAACTTTGGGAGATAAAATATATTAAAGAAATATTTATGTACATAATTATTTAATTTAATTAATTTGGACAGTAAATTACAACCAATCTGTAACAAAAACACAAAAATATTATTTTACTTTATTAGTAATAAGTACTGGCTGTTTTTTGTGCCTTTTCCTAAAAAAAAATGATGATGCGCGCCGCGCGCTTTTTCTTAACGCTGTATTGTTTTTATTCGTTTACCATAGTCGGAGTTTTATTTTATTTCCTCGCAAATGTGTTATAAAACGTCGTATGACATACGTGCGCTTTGATAATTACAGCCTCTGCTTACTTGTAGCCCTCGCCTACGGCTCGGGCTAGCAATATCGCCTCGGTTGTAATTTTCAACCTACCGCACTTATATCATAATGTACTATTACTCTGTAAGAAACCGGTATTTAACCGGTAGGTTCCAAAATTTAAATAATATGACGTAGGTATTGTCATAAAAGTTTTCGAAAACCATTTATTATTATTGAAAATTTATGAAACTTCTTATTTGTAATCCTACCGTGCAATTATAGTTAAATACTACCTACTTCATTGATGATATTGCTAAAATACTTAAATATTACATAGAATTGGTTTAGATTTTATATTATACTGGCGGTTCTGCGCGGTTTCACCCGCGTAATTCCCGTTCCCGTGGGAATATGGGGATAAAATATAGCCTTTGTTACTCAGATATATTGTAGTTTTCTATTGGTGAAAGAATTTCTAAAATCGGTCCAGTAGTTTTTGAGTTTATTCGTTACAAACATACAAAAATACAAACCTGTCCTCTTTATAATATTAGTACTAAAATGTAGATAGTTATTACGAAGTGATCAACTCATCATGGTTCGAATACAATCCAAGTCATATCACGTGACGAGGAAATGAACAAATGAAACGAATTTTCGTTGAGTTTCCTTTAAAGTGCACATTGTCTATTTTACTAGGTACCTCCTGCCGAAGATGTTAATTACCTACACTTGTGATGTAAAACTATGAAGTACAAAATAAAGCGTTAAGTTTTATTAGGCCATTGTTTTGAGAAATAAACTTATGTTATGATCAGAGATCGGCATTAGGTAGTGTGATTTGGTACCAAAGTAGGTAGAGGATATAATATGGAGTTGTTAAAACCACCATGTTCCTACTTTTAACTCGAAGCACACATATGAAATGCCAAATTTCATATGTGTGCTTTGTGTCGGATAGGACCGAAACTGACACTTTTTTTAGCTAAGAAGCTGTACTATTACAAATATGCAGATTTTGTTGATTATCTCCATAACCGGCCACTGTAGACAAAATCATCTAAGAACAAAAAAAGTTTATATTTAGTAAGTAAATATGATACTATAGAAAAATCTCGGAAATTTTCCGGGACATTTTCAGAAGTCCCAAATAAAGTGGTGGTTTTAACAACTCCATATTACATCCTCTTAGCAACTTTACCTACTATGGTACCTAATCACACTACCTAATGCCGATCTCTGGTTATGATGTGACTACGAAAATATTCATTAAAATCTCAGTAGTAGATCTTCCTCACGAAATTTCATATAGGTATTTGACCAGAGTAAATATAAGTATGTTAATGTTTATATAGGTATACATAACAGATAGATACCTACTTCCTAGATCGCAAGATTTCAAAAAATATTAGTTTCATTGCAACTACAGATCTAGAAAATTTTACATTCTAGATCTATTGCAACAGCAAATTTGCACACATACTGACTATTACTGACATTTCTTCTTAACTCTCTAGAGTAATATGTACCAATAAATAAAATTTGAATAGTAATGAGTAGTGAGAAGAAACTTGTAAAACATCTACAGCAGTAAAAATCAATATAGTAGAATTATACTTATATACCTATAGGTATATAAGTAATAAAAATTAATATAAATAAAGACAAATTTAAAACAATTGCTCATCGAGTTACCCTAATCTACGATTCAGACACTTCTATAATACCATAATACCTAATCTACGAGTACCTACTCGTATATCACACTTGATCGGTTTCATACGTAGAGTTATAACTGCGGTAACAAATTTGCATACTTACATTTCTTTCACAAGTACAAAGTATTACCAAATTAGCATAGTGATGATCTGATAGAATCCAGTTAGGTTTTGCAATAGTATATGGTTGAGTGGCATACATGCACTGAATACTTCGGACACAGAACAATAAGTCGACAACAATCGCTCGCGAGTTGTCATTGCCGCAGCCACAGTTTTCGTACCAACAGTTTGGGTTCGAATCCGCTGCCACATAATGGTACTGTTTGTAATTGTCTTCCAGTGTCTATTGTTAAATACGTAAGCCCAAGTGGGTTCAAGTATATAAAGTGAGGACAAGTGCGAGTCGAACTCGCCCACCGAGGGTTCCGCACATTTTTTTAGGTAAAATAAATAAATTGATAATAAATTATGGGACACAATTCACACAAGGTTATTCAGTCCCAAACTATGCAGAGCGTGTACTAAGGGTACTAAACAACTGATAAACATACTCAAATAAATATACGTAAAACACCGGGAGATGAGGCCAACAGACATGTTCATGCACACAAATGTTGGCCCCGAGCGGGTATCGAACCCGCGACCTCCGATTCAAAAGGGGAACTTTCATATTTCTTAAATCTTAAATATATCTTAAAGATTTTTAGGATTACATAAAGATACTGTTCCGTGGGAATTCAGCAAAATTCTATCGAAGATCTACTTGCAAAACTTCAATTTATAGTAGACTAGCGGTTCTCGCGGATTCACTCGCGTAGTTCCCGTTTCCATGGGAATACGGGAATAAAATATAGCCTATGTTACTCAGGGATCTTCTAGGTTTCCATTGGTGAAAGAATTTTTAAAATCGGTCCAGTAGTTTTTGAGTTGATTCGTAACAAACATACAAAAATCCAAAAATACAAATCTTTCCTCCTTATAATATTAGTATAGATATGTGAGAGGTGAGTGAGAGGTATTTTGATTTTATATGACTATATATTTAAAAAGATGAACTTTATTGCAAGATACTAAATAGGTACCTATCCACTAGATTTTTCTAGATAGGTATATTATATGTAGGTGTCTATATGAATTCTGTAATAAAGTTGACGTGAACAACTAAGTGCTTCTATTCCGAGTTTAAAAATTATACGTCTAAAGTTTGGCGACACAAGTCCTGTGCGGTGTCAACTGTCGAATGCATGAACCGGTCAGTTTGGTTTTCTATTTTTTAACTACCAATTATTATGTACTGATAACATAAATTTTAAAGTTTCCAAATCTTTTTAAATATTTACATGTTTAAATTAATCTATATTTAAATATAGTCACTTAATTGACTAGATTTATGGGACCATGTTTTGTTTTAGTGATTATTTTAGTTCATTTACTTACTTAAAATAAACATATGTTTTAGGGCATAGGTATAGCATAGTTATTTCTAGCCTTTTTCTAGCGTATGGTTTTGAGTGTCCAACATAGTATAAATGGTAGACAAGTTTTCTGATTGTGAGGCACTCTGGCATTCTGAGTTTGATACCAAGCACGATAAAGGCGACTAAATACTATAAAGAGGAAAGGTTTGTTTTATGTATGTTTGTTTGTAGTAAATAGTCTCTGAAACTACTGCACCGATTTAAAAAAAATATATGGAAACCTTATTTTTCTGGGAGTATATAGGGAGGATATAAGCTATAATTTTCCAACAGGAACGCGACTTACTCTGACTAAATCGCTAGTCAATTATAACTATGAGAATGATGTGCTATCATTGTGGACATTACTATTCTTAGAATCACCGGCGCACGATCAGGGCCGGGTTTATATAATATTTATAAATATATAGCTAGGCCACTTCAGTCTTAGCCAACCCCACCGAGGTGGTATAGAATCTTACCCTCCTTAATTACACACTTTTGTATAATCATTAAAAACTTTACAAACCATATGACGTATTTAGGTGGGTAGGTAAATGAAAACTGAACGTGTAGGTAAACTAATCAGAACTCCAACAAAGCAGTCACTGTAGCCCAAATCGGCTAGGAACACATCAAGACACTAGACAGACACTATAGACACAAGTACATATAGTTATGGTTATCCGTAAGTCGTAGAAACACGTCATCAAGGATTATCATGGAATCGAAGGGGCTTCCACGCGCTAGAAGGTGACGCTAGGGATTAGCCTCGCTCATGACATTGGTGTCCACGTATTTTAGGAAGCCATTTTACTTCATGTGACTGAATGTCAAGAACAAAAACTAAGTAAGTATTAGGATAACTGTTGCTTACGTAATTGTAATTGGTTACCTTATATAGCTATGATTTATCGTTAGATACTATATCATTTATTGCACTGAGAAACTAGCTACTTTGAGTTATTGATTACATTCTTTATTTGAGAGTCGTACTATCTGAATAAACTCCGAAAAAAATATATTAATAGGTGGTAGCACAAAATATTAGCACATAAACTCTAATGCTCTTTCACTCTCGTCCACCACACGACCATACACTATTATTATAAAAAATAAACGGATGTCTTTCGTTTAGCAAAGTTATATGATTTTAATGATTAATTATTCTTGTCATATTATATAGCTTTCGTATACCTTGATACATAATTTATAGGGTTTTACTTATTATAGGACGGTGGGCGTGGCAATATGTAAATGTTCAAATTCTGATATTGTCTGTAGGAAATTCGCTGTATGACTATTGTGTACGGCAATCGGGGAACTGGGGTCCACTGGTTTAGTATTGTTTAGTTAATACTCTTGTAAATAATCGTTCAAATGGGTAATGCCCGTGGGTAATTTATTTGCTTTCCTTTACAATAAACCAATTTGAATATTATATTGCACTAGCTTTTACCCGCGGCTTCGCTCGCGCTCAAAATTCTTTCTTTTTGGATGCCTACACTGTATAAGCTATCTATGTGCAAAATTTCAAGTCTCTAGACCCAGCGGTTTAGGCTGTGCGTTGATATATCACCAATTAGTCAGTTTATCATTTTATTATTCGATGGGTAATTTTGACAATGAAGTACTTTTAATTGACCGACTTAAAAAGAGGAGGAGGTTCTCAATTCGTCCCGTACCTTTGTTTTTTTATTTAGCTTACATTTTACTGTGTTTAAATGATAAGAGTGAGTGATACATTTGATATTTTCATAATACTTACTTATTTATGGCAATTAGGAGTACTAAATTAAAATACATTTATAAAATTATTAACATTTGTATAATTTATAATATCATGAATCATGATTTATGATACGAGTGCGTCAGCAGTGGGGATTGTGAACTATGGCCTCGCCACAAAAGACAGACTTAATAAAACTTAACAAACTATAACAGAACTACAGTATCTTATCAATAATCCTTACGTCGTGGTGTGCAATTAGTGGGCGTATACGTATTACTCAATTCCTTAACTTTAGAATTACCGCATTGACAGGCTGCAACAGATAACCATCAAAGTAAACATATCATCAACCTCTTCGCGCTTAATTACAGCTGTCTATTAATTTTAAACTAGTAGTTATGTGAGTTAGGTCACATAACTAACTACATCATATACTGGCTATAAATCTATGATCAAAACAATTACATAGTATTTAGCATATGAAGTTCTTATTTAGGTTTATTTTTTATTATATGCAATTTGTTCGTTTGTCTATTTTAGTTCATTTCAAAGGAAGAACGGAATAATATTAAGAAATAGAACGTGGACCAACTACAAATTTTATGTTTCATTCAATATTACACCGTGAAATTATACCTATAACAGTATGGTCGATATCTAGACATACTGTAGCGTGTCAAAGCCAAGTTCAAGAATAAAGAACTGTCGACGCAGCTGCAGCCGTGTGTAATATACACAACCATTACGAGGTACCTACTTCTGACCCCTTAACAACTCGAAAACCATTTAATCTACTATCTACCTATTGAATTCTTTATTCGGCGAAGTCGACAACGACAAGTCTTAATATTGAGCTTGGTTCTCATTTCACATTTATGGAATTAGCACGATTGCTTCATATGTAATGTGACTCACTGTAGGACGAGGTAAACAAATCATTTAAAATTGCAAGCAGGTAGGTAAATAATTTCAATACAACCAAAAAATAGAATCCCGTTACCATATTTTGTTTGCGTAACATTTTTGAGGTCATCGTGTTTTTGCCAAGTATCCTATTACTTACCATATTTTATTTAAACAGCTAAAGTATAATATTAATTTTAGGTAGATAGGTATGTCATAAATACGGTTATAAGCGATTATATATTCATCGCCTTTATAGTTATGTTGAGGTATTTTTGATGTTTTAAGTAGTCATCACTACATAGTATAAAACAAAGTCGCTTTCTGTCTGTCTGTCCCTATGTATGCTTAAATCTTTAAAACTACGCAACGGATTTTGATGCGGTTTTTTTAATAGATAGAGTGATTCAAGAGAAACGTTTATATATATACTAGCGACGCACCCCGGCTTCGCACGGGTGCAATACTAATACTAAAACCTTCCTCTTGAATCACTCTATCTATTTAAAAAACCTCATCAAAATCCGTTGCGTAGTTTTAAAGATTTAAGCATACATAGGGATATAGGGACAGAGAAAGCGACTTTGTTTTATACTATGTAGTGATGCATAATATAGTAGAGAAACACTGATAATATCATACAAACCGAAGCGAAGCGAGGGCGGGTCGCTAGTACCTACTTACTAAGACTTTAATAATAAAAGTTTCAATTTTGCTACATCTACATATACTGTACTATATCTACATACTAGGTCCTCAGAAGCTAAAAAATCCTCCTCGTGTGTTGTACCATGCGTTTTTTATATAGGTACAAACAAATTTCGTTGCATACAATGCTAAAATTCGAGTACGTAGGTCGGTGCAGTGTGATAAAAGTGTGCCTATCCAAATCCGATGAGAGGTAAAATACGGTTTTTACTCCAAACGTGAGCAAATAGGTAGTCTGAAACTAGACACCGCGCAGGTGTCGCGTTTTCCTGTCTTGACGACGTGAGGTGCGAGTGCCCCCAGTATCGCATGCAAATGTTAAACAGATATTGCATAAACCGTGACATTGCACACCGTTACTACTGATCGATTCACAACGGACATGCTTTGGTATTGATAAGCATATCTGAGCAATTTCATTCAACGATAAGATAAATTGGCAGTGAATTAGATTCCTTAACCCAAACGTAATTTAAAGATCTCGTAGAGCGCAATAATTCAGAGGACATTTGATATTTTGAATTAAAAGGGCGTATTAACGCATAATGCAATTTTTTTACATAGGTATGTAGATTTAGAAAAACTTTCAAAACAAGTTGTATAATTAATCTATGGTCTAGAAGACAAACATGCTAAATGCAAAATTTTGAAAAATGATATTTTAATGCCAAATGTATTAAATGAGCATGCTCTACCGATCGCACTCATCCAAATGGCATAATTCCGTCTCTTTCTGTCTAAACTGTAGTTGTACATTAATTGTAAGTGATGTCATTTTGAAGCCAAAAGAAGTAATGACAGTTATTTACCATCAGTTGAAACTACAAAAAATGCTAAATAGATTTATAACATTTCGCTTGTGTTAACCATGATTGACAAATAAGCTAAATATTTTTGTCAATTTATAACTTTCAATTCCCAATTATCTTAAAGGATGTTAAGCTTTTTAAGAGTCGGTAGACAAATGGTTTAAGTGATCTTATAGTACTACTGAACACTCGTCAGCAAATAGTAAAAAATATTAAGTGCTTTAAAAATACTATGCCAGAAAGAATAAAATGTAGACAAATGTTGTAAATGATTTAACGACACAGTTCTAAGTAGGTAAACAAAAGGAACCTGAGAGTATTAGTTTTTTATTTACTTTACTAAGGCATTGAATAATAATATTAAAAAGTATATTATTATGATTGATATTTTCATACTACTTATAACGTTGCATCTCATAATATCGGATCTTAGCGGCCTCTCTTGCGCACGTAGCGCCCGGCCGCCTGTCGCGCCATGCGTCTCTCACTGACCTCATCCGCAGGGCTCTCGCCACTGCTAGTATCCCGGCTATTCTTGAGCCTAACGGCATGCATCACAACGATGAGTGGCGGGAGGCCTGGTGGTATGACTGTCGGGCCATGGAAACATGGTAGGTCGCTGGTGTGGGATGAAACATGTACCGACACATTTGCCCCATCCCACATCGATGCCACCTCTGTAGGCGCTGGCGCGGCGGCTGCGACCGCTGAACGCCTAAGGCGGCGCAGATATGCGATCTCAATGTTTATTAGGTTACATGTTTGTGCCGTTTGGGGTGGAGACCATGGAACCGTGGGGGCCGGAGGAGCGGCAGCTTTTCAAAGAGCTGTCAGTGCGTTTGGTCGAGGCTTTAGGTGACCAGAGGGCTGACAACTACCTCTGTCAAAGGATCAGCCTAGCTATCCAGCCAGAGGGAATGCGGCCAGTCTTTTGGGCACTGTCCCACATGGTTCCTCTTTGGAGGAAATTTTTTATCTGTAACTAGCGGGCAGCGTTAACCGCGCGGATCTAGTATTTTCCCGTTCCCGTGGGAATTTTGGAAAACCCCTTCATATTGGTTGCCTACGACATACTCGTATAAGACACCTACATACAAATAGTGGGGGCCAGTGGCGTTACGCGCGCGAATCCAGTTTATTCCCGTTCCCGTAGAAATTTCCAAGAATCCCTTCATAGCGGTTGTCTTCGACATATAAGACACCTACGTGTGCATACTATATTTAAAATTTCTAGGTGTTATCGTTTCGGAGTATTACGACGTATTTGTCCTTCTAATCAGTTTTTTTAATTTTCCCGATGGATTGAGACATTCTCCCGCTGTAAAAAGTACTCTAAATTTTGACCCAGCTACTACTACTACGCTAGTTATTTCCACACCAAAGATTAAAATCCGTCTTTGCGTGATGATGACATATTTCAAGACCTGCATACCATATTTCTAGTTTCTTAGGTGTAATTGTTTCGGAATAGGTATTACGTATTTGTCTTCTTAACCAGTTTTTATATTATCCCGTGGGAATGAGATATTTTCGGGAATAAAAAATACCCTAGATGTTGACTCGGGTACTCAGTTATCTTCATACCAAATTTGATCAAAATTTGTCCAACAGTTTTTGCGTAACGCGTGCACAGACAGACAGACAAAAATTTAAAAAAATTGTGTTTTGGTATCTACATCGATAACATATACACTACAGCTAAAATTTTCAAAAAATATTTTTTGTACAGACACGGCCCCGTTAGAGTTTTATTACATGTATAGATTATTGTAAAGGAATGTATATTTTCTTTGTAAATTAATGTTAAAAAATGTTGCATACACGAAAGTGTTAAATGAACAAAATAATTTAAAGTTTGTGTACAAACGTACTAAGTGACGCTCTTTTTTACTATTTTGGTATTTTTATAGAATACTTTAGATATTGATGTTTAAATTTATGATAAATAAATATGAAGATAAATACTCTAACTAAGTATAGGCAATAGATACACAATTTCTATGTAAAGTTTTAAGTTATAGCATCTGGAAGTTTTGAATTACTAAAAACGGTCCTCCTGTAAAATTGGTAAATCTGTAGTTAGCATGTTTGTCTTCTAGACCATCGTAATGTTATAAAAAAACAGTCAAGTTATAAGTACCTATCTTGTTGATTTTTTATTAATTCTCGAACACAATATTGTAATACTAACGGAATTCTTGATAAAAGAATAAGAAGATAAGAAAGGCAATAATAAAATTATCCTACTTTTACGCAATACCTCGTGACAAAATAGTCGGGATTTATTATGTTTTTAGTAGATAAATAATTACGAGAAAGTTGTAAATTTTATGATGAAATGAATTATGTACATTAACAATGAAATGGAAATTTATAGCAACAAATTGTTTATGATTAATCTTTGTTTATAAGTATATGAAAACAGCAGACGATGATCAGCTATTGAACCGACTCTTTTCAAAATTTCCATATCAGGTTTACGAGAATCACATCATAATTTACAAAATGTAGATTACGTAAACATTAATGAAGTAGAGAGCATGAAAGAATTGATTTGGACCCGTTTAGTCGTGGTGGTTATTGTATTGATAAAGTTGAAAGCTGTTATTTACCCTTGATTGCGGCTAGAAAGTGTTGCTTTCTCGCTATGGTTACTAACAATAATTCTGTCTTCACGATTATTTTGAAGACACCACGCTCTGTTCGGGTATTTAACTACGCCGTCACGCGAACATTAGTACAACAAAAAGAAAAAGAAACTTCTTTTTGTCACTTGCAAATGTAACAAGGAGCGGAGACCGTTAAGCGCTTTCAAATATGAATCAAAACGCATGTAATTGGTGAAAAACTCTCAAACCATGCTTCTTTTAGGTGATATTTTTTTTTTATTCGTAACACGACATAGAAAATAGGTCACGTTTATCTTATCCAACACCGATTGGATACGTGGTACCTGTGAAGCGAGTGTGATAAAAAAAAATACTCTTCTATTAGAATACATTTTTTCACCATGGTTCTCCAGTTATCGCATTTATCATCACAGTAATATTCAGTAACTTTTTGAATGAAACCAAGCGGTCATGCGAAACAATACCTACTGCTATATGTAATCGATAGCGAGAAACAGATTCAATCACACTTCCGTCAACACTCATATTACTTTTGGAAACCACCCACCGCATTTTTTTTTGAGATAAATAATTTAAAGAAAACTTATTAGAAGTAGATACCTTCTTAAAACAGACAAAACCGTTATTGTATTCAAAAGAGCCTGAGAAAGACTAAACAAGCGTGCCTATTAGAGTATGCAAATATTTTGCGTTAGTCAGCACTTATCAGGCTTGAATTCTCAAACGGGTGCGGGTGCTAATTCAACAGCTGTTCTCTCGACGGCCGTGGCGAAGCATTACAGAGACTCACTAATGCGTTGAAAGGATTGCATTATGCAGATCTGAGGCTTCGTAAGCCGCCATGTTGCTCCAACAAAGCCTTTTCAATCATTGTCACACTTTTTGTTGGCACCAACATGTTAATGATGGTAAGTAAGTATTGCAGTAAATTGTGATTCAGTTGTAAAATGAGCAAACTTAAGTAATAAGGATTTTTGTATTTATTTAACAATTGTGATCCTGTCTTCTATTCTATGTTTAGTACCTAACTACTTGTATCCCTTTACTCAACCACGAATATTTGAATTCAAGAACCACTAAAACGGTAAATCGATCCCTACTTCTCTTAAAGTACCTAGGTACAGTCATAAATAGATAACGATACAAAAGAAAACGTAATTTCACACCATTCACTCACCTTATTGTGAGTGATTTTTTAAATTGACTATCGCTCACACTATCCACCCGACCAAAAGTTAATAGTGCACTCACAAGAGAATTGCAGTCATTACACCTACCGCATCGTTATTTTTAACACTTTCTGTTGGCGGATATAACATTTTCCTACTTTGCGTGATATTTTAGATAGGTACCCTTGAGAATGAAGCATAAGACACAATACAATAACGTTCGCAAGAGAATATAAGACAATTCACGAAATACAAACTAGGAACTCAGGAAATCTTACAACAATGGTAAGACCTGCGGAGCATGGGAACGTCGGTGTTGGCGTTATTTGCATACATTATTCATGGAAGAAACACTGCCCTCTCAACTAAACTTGCACGAAGCAGCAAACAAAAGGTTTTTCTAAATTCCTTTACACCAATTAAAATATGTATTTGATAATTAAATTCATGATCTAGATTTAGGTGGGTTTGAGAATAAATTTGTATTGTTAACAAGCAGGAACGAAGTCGAAGACGAAGTAACACAATAGCATTAGGTGATCTGAGAACACGTCATAACATATAGGAAGGTGACAGTCTCCTGATTTCCTATATATTTATTGAGTCTATATACTTGAGGTCACCGATCATACGTATAAAACTATAGATATATTTGTATTGACTCACGAAGAAAAAGAGAAATCGCTATACCAACCATACAACCAGCCAACCTACTACAAATAACCATTTAATTTTATTATTATGAATAGGTAAGGTTACCTCTTATGTTTAGTTATTACGATTTCCACTGTCTAACTAGATCCGCATGCTGTAGCTATAATTTAACTCGAGTTATATTCTTTATAGGTAGCTTTGTTTAGTTTTATTTATCTACTTTTGTGATTATGATTAGGTAATATGATATACCTACCTACCTATAAAATTTCTAGATATTAAAAACCTTTTACACATTTTCTGTAAGAAATACTTATTAATTAGAACCAATTTGAATACTAGGTAAAATCAGCATAACAATTTGCACAAATATGAATTTAAATAAATCCATTTCGGCGGTCAACTTATGCAAACAGTGAAAGTGTCGCATCAGTCGTTTATCCGTCCGCGGCACTAATTTTTTAATGATTTCATTGCGCTGCTTTGTGTGGGCTAATTGCTGGTGACGTCGGTGTGATCGATTAGTTCAATGCTTCGATAAATTCGCATTTATTTATTCGCACACTCGTGGTCTTAATAATTTTGTACATTAACAAAACAAGCTTTGCTTTCATCAATAATGAGCTGACGTGTTTATTTAGGCATGATGAAGACCTATATGTACATACCTACAACCTTTTTGTGGCCTTGCTAAAATACACAAGAAATGAGTATCTAAAGTAGTTCCAGATGTTTGACTAACGATGGTACCGGTTTCTAGTCTTTTTAGCACTGTTTCTCAAAATATTTCCTATTTAACCACGCTTTGAAAAACTTCAGTGTCAATCATATCTACATTTTGAATCCACTAATAAGTAAGTAAGTGTTTCTCCAATAAGTTATTATTTACGCTGGACAAACATGGTGCTAGGTACATTTATTATTATTTTAAATATCACCCAGCTTACGATGCTTTATCAGTTCCAACATGAGACATACCTACCAAGAATGAAATTTCGAAACTTATATTATATTGGACGTAATAAGTGTATGTAACAGTCACAATTAATTTGAATTGAATCGTTATTGCAAAGTCATCTTAAGTTACTTCGGTATAGTAAACTGGCTGTGTATGCTCAGTACGATAGTGTCAAATCATGTCGCACACAAATTACGCCACAATTTATACTACACCGCAATGCAAGGTTGACACAGAACTTGTGTAAAAAGTCAATAAAGGAACTTAAGTTACGACATTCCGGGTTAAATTTAACCAAACCAATATACGACATAAGCACAGGTAGGTACTTGACTTGTTCTCATTTTTTAAACTATAGGTAATGTTTGCACATCGTAAAGAAAAACATAAAAAACTTAAATGACTTTAATTTCTCATCTTATTTATGAACCTTGAAGACGTTTTGCAAGATATTATCTTAATCCCTTGAGAAAGAATACCAAATTAAAGCGTTTACGAAATTATACTCATTAACATATTTCTTTGTTAATGAAATTTAACGAAAAAACCTGCAAAAAATTATCCGTAGGTATAGTTTTTTTTAGTAGGAAATTTGAAACGCGATACCTACAGATGTTGCGGGTTCCGGTGCCAATAATTTAGGTCTCCTTCCGCTTGCTTTAATGGTTAATAACATTTAACAGCATTTAGTGAACCATGACATTTACTTTATACTATGTGATTTAGCCAAATATTATTATAAAAAAAATACAAAATGTTTTATGACATGACCTTCTGACATTTAGGTACATACTTAGTAGCAGTTTTCATTTACATAGATTTGTTTGTCCTAGCTGGTCAAGCATCAAGGATTATCTATTGTATTAGATCGCTCGTGGTAGGCTGCTGCTTGATAGGTTTAATCTTTCAATCATTGACTTCAATCAAATCAATTAATTATTCTTGAAAACTTTATAATACCATCTCTATCTATATACCTATACTAATACTGCAGAGTTAAAATTGTGTTTCTGTATACCCTGTGGAACTACAGAAACGATGTTAAATTATTTCACCAAGTGGCAGCTCCATTGTGCCTGACTACCTGTCAAGAAGCATCAGACAATTCAAAAACCCACTGGCAAAGAAGGACAACAGATATCATTTGTCTGGTTTACTTGAGTAATTTGTTTTGATAAAATAACCGAAGCTACGTCGCTAGAGAATACGTAAGGGTGCTTTGACCTTTGTTGTAACAACCTGTATACAGAGACGTTTTATTGCTATCACGCAAGTTTTCTTTAAGAGTGAATACGTTTGACACTTCGACGTATAGTTTATATGACAGCGACAACGTTTTATCCAAGGTGCACGCACGTAGCCGCGACGCAAGCGCATGCAACGGTACAGTCGCTGTCAGCATAATATTGTTTATAAATTACATACCTTTCCTTTTCCGCAAACGACGACGCCCGCGACGGTTAGGAGAACGAAAATTACGAAGAGAGCATACTAATGCTCACTAATAAGTATTATTTCACATAGTGTAATATAAATTATACTTAATAAATGATAGTGTGAAATAAAATTAATATTAAAAAATTTAAATCAGACTACTCATCACTGTTTGAATATGCTAACGTATCAGTTGATTTTTTTATTATTATAATAAAGAAAGTCTGAATGTTTAGTGTTTAAGAGTTTCTATTGATATCATTAAGCGGCTAAAAATATTAAGTTTGAATAGATATCAATGAAACTTTCTTGCGCGTACCTACGTAACAAACCTAAAGCCCTAATTGTTACCGGACGTTTCAACGGATTCACGTACTAATTATAGTTTATTTTTTTCCTAACTAGTTACATTCATTGTGCTAATCAAGTGCTAATTAAATACAGCTATTTGTATATTGTCCGTGATCGGGCGCACTCGTTTTTAAATGCTTCACTGATTGTAGTGTTATAGCACTTGTTACTGTTCCATTATTTTCTGTAAAAATTCCTGCTTTTTTCGAAATTTTCTGTTATATAACTCTTATTAATGTACTCGTAAATCATATGATCTGGAATTTTAATATATGTCACACGAACCAATAACAGCATCAGATATTGATCTTTAATTGACTTTGAACACTATCCTGTTAAAACTAAGTACCTAGTGTTCAAAATTATTACTATTAAAATTTTAATTACTGTTTCAATCCTTATCTAAGCTGTTCAGAAGTGATTAGGTAAGAGAACTAACTAACTAACATACCTATAGAAAAATACCTTCGTATTTATACTAACTTTGGCCCGCGACTTCGTCCGATCTACGGGATAGGTATAAAGTCGGATGTATATTATACGTTCAGTATTTTTTCGTGAAACAGTAACAACCATCCATTCATCCTCATAAACTTTCACGTTTAAATATACAACTTCTAGCCACGATTCCTTTCGCATTCTAAAAAAAGACAAATTATGAAAATAAAAGACTAAGCTCAGGGAATAGAATAAATATTATCAAATCGACCTACCGTTAAACTTTCGCATTCATAGCATTAGTGGGATTTAGTAAATGCGAAACAACTCATAACACGAGGATACTCGGGGTAGGTATATACCTCCAAGCCATTTCTAGCGTGTGAAATGCTCATTCTCATGCTTTATAACTATTAAGAGGTTTCATCACGACATTTCATATTGCCTAACAAATAATACCTTCACCACTAAACAAAATATGAGTATAATTATAAATAGACATCACGACCATATAAGAGCCGAATTCATGTCACCACTATCATATTCCTTACTTTTTTAACAATGCATATAAGTATACTGATTAAAGTTATGATTATATGAACCAACAAGAGACGCATTTCTGACCTTTAAACTACACTATTTTTTTTATCGCCACCACTAGGTATAGGAACACATTCGTAAAATATAGCCGACAAGTCCAATTACCTGTTAGAAAAAAAAATACTATTCGAGTTTCCAGGAGTTTCCATTGTTTCGTTCCGGAGTTCACAACCTGTCGTATTGTGTCGACTGTAGGTCGAATTGGAATAATTCTTCCAATCACTTCGGAAATGTAGGTACGTGATCTTATAAACAAATAAGTTATGGCTCACAATTCACACGCTGTTATTAAGGTCTAAACTGATAAACATAGGTAATTACAAACACCCAGACACGAATTTGCGATACCTTTCCTAGAAGACTCTACCAACTAAGCCGACAGGCCCATAATATTCGTTTACATTTTATTTTATTAATTCCAATCCCTTCTCTACTCTCAGATGCGAGGTCAATGTAACCCCTGAGCCATGCGCAGCGACATGGCTTATCGCGGGCTGTCGCAGCACGTGGAGCTGGACCGGGCCGCGGACCCACGTGACCGGTTCACGCTGCAAGAGCTCATCGGAGAAGGCACCTACGGCGAGGTCTACTGCGCGCGCGACAAAAAGACAGGCCGCCGCGTCGCTGTTAAGGTATATATAATGTATATATATATATATATGTATATGTTACCGGCAATCTGTATAATGCAGGTATTATATAAAATCCCTAGGCAATATATGTAATACCTGGGGCGTTCAGGCAATGTATGAAATATTATTTATATTAATGTCCATTACATACTCTACCTAGGTAATATATAGAATCCCCCGGGATTATATAGAATACCTACTTGGCCACCGGCAATGTATAAAATAAATAAATTTTGGTCTGTATTATTTATCAATGTCATGTAAGTACATGAAATGAAGGACCAATGAAAGATGTGCTCTTTGCTTAAAATCAACTTTATTAAATTACCGATTATGCTGCTCCTCAAAAATAATCTTTATTAATGGGTTGGCATTTTTTTGCAGGATAATTAAGTATCACTGATCTTTAAATTGTTCAAAATAATGTCATAAATAAGAAAATAAATAAATAAATAAACTCACACCTTTCATCCCCGAAGGGGTAGGCAGAGGTATTCCATTACTGGATACATTAGACCCCTAAACGTGATAGGTGGTCAGCCCATCGCCGGACCGGGTCTATTTACACATGTCTCAGAATAAATTCTGAGACCTGCGGGTTTCCTCACGATGTTTTCCTTCACCGTTGAGCTAGTGATAAATATGTACGTAAGTTTTTGAAAAACTCATTGGTACATGCCAGGATTGCTGCTCAGAATAAGAAGTAGGAAAGTAATCAAATAATTAAGTAAAAAAATAAAAATGTTTATTGCCTTCTCAAAATTGAGTACTCAAAAATATTTATTTATTCTTAGCTCACTAGGTCCTGTGCAAGGAAATATTAAAACATTGAATACTAATATTGATACATTACCGGCTGCGCATCGGGTATTATATATAATACCTAGGTAGAGTATGAAATAAATAATATTTCATACATTACCTGCACGTTTAAGGCATTATATATATTCCCTAGGGATTATGTATAATACCGGATTATACAAATTGCCGGTAACATATATATATATATATATATATATATATATATATATATTATATACATTCTACAGTTTTTACCTACGACTTTCTCCGCTTTTCGAGACAATGTAGTAGGTACTATGAGTTACACATTTTTTTCGACATCGTTACAGCGGTTTAGCAATGAAAGAGTAAAAACACACAGACTATAGGTTACTTTCGCAATGTAAGTCTTTGTTAATTGAATTGAAACGACTACAGTAGAGGTACCCCAATAAAAAGTCCCGATTTACAACCGGTAAAGATGTTCGTATCATTAACATTTGAATGTTTATTATGTCGTAAATCAGCAGCTTAGCAACAAAAATTTGGACTAAGTGCTGTTTTGCATAACAGTACACCTATGCAATGTCAACACTACGACGTTGACCCGCCTTGGAGTGATAATTTTAGAAAATCCCACCTACTTTAGGTACTCAAGGAACTCAAGATTTTTTTTCTACATATTTCAAATCTCTAGGTCGACCGGTTTCGTCTGTGTTTTGTCTGTCACTTAGTAAGTTAACGTACTATTTTATAGGCATAAGTAGTGCTAGTTAATTAGATATATATGTTAAATGTATTTTAAAGACAAATGCTTAATAGTGACTATCTATTCGCGTCCTTCATTTCAACGATGTATTTCGCAATTCTTAACAATGAAAGTCGCGGCGTAACTTCGTTAGTATAGACTTGGTAGAGCTGATAACAATAGTGATATAGTACCTAATGTACATATAATGTATAAGTACCTAGTGTACATAGGTACGGTTACTATTATAATAGTAATTGGAATCAATAGCCTTCGGACCAGTGCCTAAATACAGGTAGTTTTTTATTAAATAAGGATAAATACCAAAATACTTAGAACAGATTTCCGGAGATTCGTTTACTATCCCCTAGATTCAGGTTTTAATTATAAGGTCGGAGGCTCGGAGAAATTTAATACGAGAGAAATGTTGCCCAGCTAGCCCTAGAGATTAAGAACTTTCATCCATAATCAGCATCTGGATCTGCGTTTATTTAGACGCCATATCCTAGAAACATCTTTAGTTATAATATTATGGAATTTTAAATGAAATAAACATTATAAAAAAAAACATAATGCACCTGAGTGGTGAAAATATCTCATTCCCACGAGAAAATATAAAACTGGTTAAAAAGATAAATACGTTGGAGTACCAACGTAACGTAAATAGTAATTTCTAAACGATTACACATAGCTATGAAGGGATTTTCGGAAATTCCTACGGGACCGGGAATTAACTGGATCCGCGCCGGCAGCTCCGCTAGGAAAACGCTATTTGTAGTAAATTTCCACATGCGAGTCTTAAAAATTCTTTCACCAATGGAAAGCTTACTAAATAATAAATATAAACTGATAACTTTGTAATTTTTGAGAACGAACAAACGTCTATGAATAATGCAGGCTGTTGAATTATTCTATAGTAAAACAACCTCGCATAAGGTTTTCGGTTTTGCTATACCGTGAATAAATAATAGACATCTCAGCGTATTTTATGGTAGGTATTGTTAGCATGTTGTTTGTAATGGATTGTGTAGATGTTATCACAAAACTTTAGTAACGATGTCAAGGCTCCTAAACAATACCAGTAGCCTCTCGTTTTAACATTGTACCGGGTCAATGTTCATAACGTAACATGCATAATAGCTGTTATGCGAATAATGTGCTGTCATTAAATTATGAAACTAATTGTTACAATCCATGCCATTTCAGATCCTAGAAAATATAACGGAAAATATTGAAGAAATAGAAGAGGAATTTCTAGTGTTTCGTGATTTGTCCAGTCACCCAAATATCCCCGAGTTCTTTGGACTTTTCTTAAAGCGAGGTATCACTTCAGATGATGATCAAATATGGTTTGTTATGGAGGTAAGATTTCCTTCCGTTGTAATTTAGAAATCTGGAACTTGTAAAAATACGAGAAAATTTGCAAACTACTCAAATTACTCATAGTGAGCTATGAGTAATTTGCTGATATCCACTGAGAAGTTTTGTTTTCCATCTCTGAAGTTCTTCAACAGATCTTAAAAAAATGTATACCTGTAGGACCAACCTCGAGGTACACACTCGACCAATACAAAAAAAAATTGAATCAGTTCAGATTTAAGAGAAATATGAATTAACGTCGCCAAAAATACAAATGCGTCGAAACCTCCTTCATTTTTTAACTGGGTAAACTATTAAAATAAAACTTTATTTTACAGCTTTGTACTGGGGGCTCAGTAACAGATTTATGCGCGGGCATGCGCGCCCGTGGCAACAGTCTCACAGAGCCCCAACTGGCTTACGTACTGCGAGGAACAGTGCGGGCCTTGACCCATCTTCACGCTCATCGATGCATGCACCGTGACGTCAAAGGGCATAATATCTTACTCACAGAAGACGGCGAGGTAAAGCTTGTTGATTTTGGAGTGTCATCACATTTAGCTGCAACGGCCGCTAGAAGAAATACTTCAGTTGGCACCCCGTATTGGATGGCACCAGAGGTATGATTAAATGCTATACATGAAATATGAATACCATAATATTTACGTAACGGTTTAGACTAAAACAATAATAATTTCAGGTGATAGCGTGTGAGCAACAGCTAGATCAGTCCTACGATTGTAGATGCGATGTATGGTCCGTTGGGATAACAGCCATAGAACTAGCAGAAGGTGAACCTCCACTTTCAGGACTTCATCCAATGAGAGCACTTTTCCAAATACCTCGTAACCCACCACCGAGTTTGTCCCACCCAGAACTATTCTCACCACAGCTATTAGATTTTATAGGAGAATGTTTAGTTAAAGATATGAACCAAAGACCTTTTGCAAGAGAGCTTCTGGAACATCCGCTTCTTCTAGCAGTTAGTAGTTTTGAAGATAAGGTAAATAAAAAAAATAAAACAATAAATAAATATATTATTGTACTTGTGATTATGACATAACCGTAACCATAACATAACCGTTTTCTTTTTATAGATACGTAGAGAATTACAAGCAGAAATAAAAAGGCAAAGAGCAGAAGGTCGAAATTGTCGTGCCGCCGAGGCCACCACAAAAAGAGGTAAACTGAAGTCGCATCGAAAAGTCCGAGCCGAAAAAATGTACACAGATGACTTAGCTACACTAGAAGTATTAACAGAGGACGCCATTGTCGAACAATTACAGAAAAGATATACACAAAATCAGATATATACATACATCGGAGATATACTAGTTGCCGTTAATCCTTTTACTGACATAGGAATTTACACTACAAAGGTAATAAAAAGTACATCTTTTCCCTAAATATATTAATTCGTTTAGGGTTCCCAAAAATATACTTTTGATAAGTGGTTACTTCTATGAATTAATTCGGCCATTCTACGAAGTGGCCAAAATCAGGTTCGTTCTAAATATCTCTTTTCTACTCATAGCTACAATTCAATGTGATTGTGTATTCTGCTTAATTAAATGTAACCTATTATCACATATTATAATTAGTTCGATTAAAAGTTCAGTCATTGAATTTTTTGGCGTTTCCTGTAGACCAAATCACGTCCTGTAGACTGTTCGCAGCATAGGTTGTCGAACTCACGGACCATTTAAAAATACTTGCAAATAGTCTGGGGTGAATTTTGTCGAGTTATCATAATACAAATATATGACTAACTTTGATATTATGAAATTTTAAAAAATATACGTGATTATTTTTGAAGTTTCGAAAGATTCCACAGTGTTCGCGGAAAAACAGTCACCCCTGTAGACGACCATGCAAAAGTAAATCATTTCAATTTTTTTAATGTAGCAACACTATTTTAGTTAACTAGCAATACTGAAACACACCTATCATCGGATTACTAGATTTTTGGGATCCACGAGCGTTTTGTTTTTCAAAATTTTATCAAATTGAAAGTGATTCTACAGGCATGTAAAAGTTGGAGCATCACATCTACAATTACCGTAAAACAGTAAGTTCTCAAACTAAAATTATAATTTTCATATGACTTTGTTAATTACTGGTACATTTATTGAATTCTTATCAAAACGCCGCTTATAACTTCAAATTTGTTTACTTTTCTTCGACAAAAATACCTTTCATCACTTCTGTCGAACTCACTTCTGTCGACAAGCTTGTCTACAGATGTGAGGGCTGTCAACAGATGTGATGTGTTTTCCAATATCTTATTACATTATAATAAGCATCAAAATTTCTTTTGAGCAAAAGCTTTGTTATACAGTTTATTTCATTTTTTATCTCAATCTACAAGGGTTTTGATAAATTCAGTGCAAAGCTCAAATTTGTCTACAGAAATGATGTTACCATACATATACGATGACGTGTGTTTTACTATTGAATATAATCCCACAAAATGATTCATTTTAGGTCTTTAAATTATGTATCTTGGTTTTTAACTAGCTTTTTTAAACTTTTTAATTCAATTTTATACAGAAAAAATGTTACAATACTAGGCTGTCTACAGAAATGATATCTGCCAGCAGATGTCATTTGATGCGTACATTTTTTCTAGATGATCTTGTTTTTATTTGAATATTGGCAAGAAATATTAAGAAGTTGACTGAAGAAGAAAAGAAAAGGCGCCTTAAAGAAAAAGAAATTAAATATATTTACAAAAATATGGCAGCAGAAGTCTGAAGCTTAATTTATAAGAAAGATGCAGAAAACTAAAATCATGAGAGATGTAATAATGATAATAAAGTTTGGGGAATAATTCACACAGCGTTATTAAACCAGAACTAGACAGAACCTGTACTATAGGTACTAAAAGCTGATAAGCATACTTAAAATTTAAACGTCCAGACACGTAGCCAACAGACATGTTCATAGACACAAATGTTGGCCCTGATTGGGAATTGAGTCCACGACTTTCGGGCTTGAAAGGCAGGGTCATTACCAACTGACCCAACAGGCCCGTGAAATAAAAAAAAATCAGGTCCACAAAAAAACCCGCAAAAGATCTGCAAGGCATGGTGTGAGCAACACAACAAGCAATATTCATAAAAAATCATATGACAAGCAGCCATTTTGAAAATGAATTACTTTATTTATTTTTAAAAAGATAAACTGACATACTACTTGTCCGAAGTTGTGCTAGTCTCAATTTGTGATGAGATAGATATATCAATCAATGTACGAAGATACTATAAAACACAACAACCAGAGGAGTTCGCTGGTTCGTGGACTAAAGAAATATGGAAAACGAATTCATTTAGTCAGCAGTTTCTGTGACGAGAATATTATTTTATTGATTTTTTTACTCGTCACAATATGTCTGCAGAAATGAGGTCACTTCTGTAGACAAACTTTTGTATTTTTTTATTTACGTACCACTGTTTGTTTTTTGTGTTTAACGACTATAATAATTGAAATGACGCTTTATTTTTCAAGTTTATCAAGTAATTTTTGATAAAAAATGTATTTTTTGTTTTCGTCGCAATAATGTCAATTCTGTGGATAATCCCGTCGCATCTGTAGACAGGCAAAATCACAAAAATGCCAAAAAAATTATTATATGTGATTATTGATCTCTGACTTTAATTTTCGCTTAAATAAAAGTAGATTTTGAATACCATTACTTCAATTAAAACACTAATACATTGATTTAGTTTTTATTTAAAAAAAAAATTAGGTTCGAAGAATGGCCGAATTATGTATACTAACCCCCTCCGAAATACCCGGGGATATAATGCGGACAATATTCGTAGCTACTTGTGGCTGATAATAATAAAACAAACTTTGATAGATAATATAAGTAAACTTAATAATAGAATACTACAATCATTTTCTTTCCAGACTCAGCAATTATATCAAGGACGATGTCGTTCTGATAATCCTCCTCATATCTATGCTGTGGCTGACGCAGCTCATCAAGCACTAATGCATCAAAAACAGCATCAAGCCATAGTTATATCCGGCGAGAGTGGAGCTGGAAAAACAGAATCTGCAAATCTATTATTGAAACAGCTTGTATTTTTATCAAAGGTACCTTATCCATCTAACAAAATAAATATAAAATCTGTCTATTTAGTTTTAATTAAAGCAAAAACTGCATATTTTTTGCAGACACAAAACCGAAACCTGGAAGAGAAAATTCTACAAGTAAATCCAATTATGGAGGCGTTTGGAAACGCCCGAACAGGAATCAATGCTAATAGTTCGCGTTTTGGCAAATATTTGGATTTGTCTATGATGAGAGTTGGGCGCATATCTGGAGCTCGAATATCAGTTTACCTCCTCGAACAATCAAGAGTGGTTCATCAAGCTTTGTAAGATTATTTAATGAATTGAATATTAATTATCACATGATAAAGATCCTATACTTATGCATATTGTTTATATTTTAGAGGCGAAAGTAATTTCCACGTATTTTATTACCTATATGACGGATTAGAAAGTGAGGGTCGATGGAGGAAATTTTACCTCGACGAACAATTGAAATCTAGACACAGGTACTTGCAACCCCTATCAGTCGCACACAGGGAACATAATGTGCATCGTTGGCGACAGCTTAATCAAGCTTTTAAGGTATATAATGTACATATTCAATGTAAATTGAAACAATAAAAAAATAAATGGCACCTTTAAAATATCTTTTATTTTCTTTACAGGTAGTTGGATTTCAAGATGAAGAGGTACAAATTATATACAAAATGCTGGCTGCTATTTTGCATTTAGGAGACATAGAATTTGGAGAGACTGCTGGTGACGATAATACTGATAACAGAGCAACAATAATAGACACAGCACCTCTACACAGAGGTAAAATATGGGTTTAAATTGCTAACGGCATGAAGGCGTCAGTGGCGAAGCGCAGTACGAAATGGAAGCGAAATTGCGCCAAAACATTAATTTACTCGGCTGATTTCAGTGCGACAATTTTTATACTTTTTATATGTAATCGCGAAAAAAAAATTGGTTTTTAGTATCATTTACATAATATCTTCGGGAAGGTTTATATAACAATGAAGCCAGGATAGGATTGCTTGTAATGGATATAATAGTCTAATAAACATTTATTTTCAGCATCCTGTCTACTAGGGGTTGAAACGTCAGATCTACGAGAGTGTCTCACAAGTAGCAGTGTAGTAGCACGAGGAGAAACGATTGCCCGTCACAGTTCACCTACTGAAGCGGCTGTGGCGAGAGATGCGACTGCCCGCGGCCTGTACGCACGAGCTTTTGACAGAATCGTTGAGAGAATCAACGCGTTATTATGTCCGAACAGACCTAATGGGTAAGTAATACGCAATTAATGAATACTTTATCTTTCTTTTTCTTATATTAAGATCATCGATAAGCATGTTCTTACTCTTAATTAAATCTAATTAGATTTTTCATTTCATCTTTAGGAACGAACAACTTTCTATCGGAATCCTAGATATATTCGGCTTTGAAAACTTCACTAGAAATTCATTCGAGCAACTCTGTATCAACGTAGCGAATGAACAGATACAGTATTATTTCAACCAGCACATTTTCACGTGGGAACAACAAGAGTACATGGCTGAAGGAGTTCCTGTGGATCTCGTGGAGTTCTCTGATAATAGACCTGTGTTGGATATGCTGTTATCAAGACCGATGGGACTACTGGCATTGCTCGATGAAGAAAGTCGATTTCCACGGGCAACTGACCGAAGCCTCACTGGTAAGAGATTATTAGCATTTAGCATAGAAATATGCACATTAAAACTTACGTATCCTGATCATCTATTTAAAAAATCACATTAGCATTTATAACTATCCAGAGATACAGCCAGCCTTCTGGACATAGATTAAGTATTCCATATTTATTTTATAATAAAAATATATTAAAATTAGAAATTAAACTTTATTGCAGAAAAGTTTCACAACAACATTAAGAGCAAATATTACGTCCGTCCGAAGTCGGATGCAATATGCTTTGCAATCCACCATTTTGCTGGACGAGTAGTTTACCAAGCAGAAGGTTTCCTAGAAAAGAATCGCAACTTTTTACCACCCGAAGTAGTTCAACTTATGAGGCAGAGTCAGCACGACATCATTAGATTCCTCTTCCAATGTCCGATTACTAAGACCGGCAATTTATATTCACCACTACAAGGGGATATTGATACAAGAAGTTTGGAAAGTCCTATATCTGGAGATACACGAGTAAGTATACATAAACATACGTTTGTCATTGGCATTAATTTAAGATTTTTTTTATGAGGACATATTTTTGTAGGAACGCTTCAACAGTCGAGGCCTGGCTTCTCAATCCCGAGCTCAGCAAACCGTGTCAACGTATTTCCGTTATTCGCTAATGGAACTGCTCCAGAAGATGGTTAGCGGCACTCCTCAGTTCGTGAGATGTCTTAAACCAAACGACTCCCGGTCGCCCAAACATTTTGATTCAGTGAAGATATTGAAACAACTTCGATATACCGGAGTACTAGAAACAATTCGGATAAGGCAGAATGGATTCTCGCACCGGTTAACATTTGAAGAGTTTTTAAAAAGGTAATACAAATACATACTACATTACATCATATATATTTTACTGATATATACTTTTAAATTTTCAATAGTGGGAATTGGAAGATATATATTGTATTGGATGGATGAATGTTTGTTACTCTTTAAACCAAAAACTGCGAATTTGATGAAACTTTACAGTAAAATAGCATTATACATCACAATAGCTTATAGGTTAGTATTTTATAAAACTTTGAATATGTGCCTACGTAGTTATTTAAGTAAATGTCGTTCATGAAGTGCGTAATGTTCCAAGGACAGACAACTTTACTTTGACATAGGAATATGCTTATAAAAATGTAGAATATTTATCAGTTTGAAAGTCCTACCAATTTTTACAAGGTTTTGTTTACGGAAGGCACGTGTAAAATCTTATATTTTAATTCCTAGATACAGTTTCCTGGCATTCAGTTACGATGAGGAAGTGAAACCAAATCGCGATACTTGTCGCCTTCTTCTGTTGCGACGAAAAATGGACGGCTGGGCACTCGGCAAGTCTAAAGTATTCCTGAAATACTATCATGTTGAAGTGCTTGCCAGGATTTATGAGGAACAGGTAAGAACATAACTATAGATTGGTTGGACTACTATTAATAGACATAATATGAGAAATGAATGAGTTACAAAATGAAAAATTAAATTTTTAACTAAAACATATTAAATTCTGTTCAGATTTATTAAACTCTACACTCTCTTAAATCAAAGGAATATTAGAGAGCCATTCTATTCTCTGTGGAGTAATAAAGCGTGATGGTATTGTCGGTTCGATTTCAGATTAGGAAAGTTGTGCTAATCCAAGCGTGTGCTCGAGGCTGGCTCGCTCGCCGCTACTTTCAGCGGCTGAAGGTGCAGATGGCTATCTCCGTGCTGACGCTGCAGCGGCACGTCCGCGGCTGGCTCACCAGGAAACGGCTGCAAGAGAGACAGAGGCAGCTGGTCAGAGAGTTCCAGATAGAGCAGGACAGCAGGAAACATAAGCCTGGTTTGCAACTATGACGATATTAAAATTGTATGAGGTATATAACGTTAAGGTACACGATATATCTTGAAACAATTTAAATTCCAGGCGTTCCAAATAAAAATAAAGCAATGATGAAGGCGAAAATTCTAAGGAGATTGACGTCACAGGACAGCGACGACAGCAAAACCAATTCGAGCAATAAAGAAAATGTTGATGACACTAACAAAGCTGCAGTGATTATACAGAGCCGTAAGTACTATGTAGTCTAATCGTAAACTAGAAATGATGTAATGAAAAATTGCTACTTGCATGGGACTTCTATAAGATGAGAGGCAACCAATTTTCAATCCGCCTCCACCTAAAGCAATTCCACGTCGCTAATCACTGCCTAATGCCTATCTATGAAAAAATGCTGTTCGTTGGGAAACGCATCACTTGAGAACGGCTGGACCGATTGCTGCGAGAAGGGCAAAGAATTTAAAAAGTGGTCTAGAAAATTCATAAATTCGGAAAAAACAGTGTTTTTTCTATGGTATTATGATAGATCGTAGAATTAGGTAATAATAAATAAACATTTTAGTCGGATATCGCAGTTTCTATTTTAATCACAATCAGTAGCGGGTCGTCCATAGCGTTGTCAAGATAAAATTCATAATTGAGTCTTCAAAATTTTATACTTTAATGAGAGGAGTTGACCAGTTTTATAATTATTTTGTAGATTTCCGTGGATACACAGCGCGCCGCAAGTGGGCTAAGGGCCGGGCGCCGCCACCGCCGGAGCACCCACCACCGCCAACGCCGCAGCAGCTCATGCAGCAGTACTCCGTGCAAGAACGAGCCGCCCAGTTGCAGACATTCGCTGATCAAGTAATAAATTCACTTATCAAGTACCTACTCGTCAAGTATAAACAAGACACAATAGGTTCAAATAATTGTCTGTCTTCTCTTCAGATTGACTGGCCAAGATTTTATTATATAAAGAAGTAGTACACCATCTACACCAGTTCTAATTACATTGTATGATATTATATTAAGAAATAAAAATAATGTGGTTAAATGCAAATTAGATACCGAAAATACTTTTTTTACACGAACGTTTTACTAAAAAATCTCGTTACGAAAGTGTGATTCGTAACTTCCGCGGCTGAATTATTCAAAAGTTTGTGTCCGGCGTTTTCTAGGGTTACCCGCTGACGCCGTGACGCCCACGAAAGCTCACGCTTAACCACTAATACTCAAAAGGAATTATGTACACATGTTCAGAGATACTTAACTAGGTACTTATTTAGACAATATGAAGCAAGTGAATTATGTTGCTTGCCACGATTTAAAGGGGAGTAAAACGATTTAAACAGTAATATGTTAATTGATACCAAAAAAAACGTTTAGGTACATCCCCGAGCGACGCGCATGTATTTAAATCATGGAAATACTCACTTTTACCAGTTTATATTTTTGACCCTCTAAACGTGACAAGTCGCTGGCTTAAGGTGCTGTTACACATGAGAATCAGTTCGAGGGCCTGCAGGTTTCCTCACGATGTTTACCGTCATCCCGTCGGGATAGTGATAAATATGGACTTATGTAGGTATGTTTTTTTTTCCAAACTTATTGGGCTCCATTAGATCCTCACCAGGATTCGAACCCGAGCCTCATGAATGAGAGGGGTTTCATTACCAACAGTAATTTCACTGTTCTAGTGTTGACTGACACAAGTACAAAAAAAATGTTGCTTATTTGTGCATCATCAACCATAGGAGTTACCTACTATATTAAATATCTAATATTACAGGTCCACAACAAGAACCAGGAAGTGCACAAGAACCTGCGTCGCAACAAGCCAGGAATCCGGTTGCAGCAGGTGCAGCGGCCTCCAGCAGAGTACCGCCCACCACCTGGATTCACGCTCGTACCTGCCATCGTACGCGGACAGCCCACGCAGATCGAGCATGATGCTAGCAGGCTCTCTAGGTAAACTGCTATTATCTAATACAAGAACTAACTGCCATAGAGAGACATCGAGCATAAACTGCGGCGAATGCTGGCTGAGAATGGTGCTAACTGATTCCTCAAGCGCCATCTCGTAAGTACTACTTCTAGCTATAAGTTAAAGAGTATCTCTCAACTCAGTTTGCTCTAATTATGTTTTTAAGGGTCTCAGTTTCATCTAAGCATTTATGATCTAGTTAGTAACACTTATGTATTTTAATTCTAAATATCTTCACTAATATATGTTATATCTTCACTAATTTGTAGAAAAATGTACTACCTCATTAGGCGTACCTACTTTGTATGTATATTTATTTCCGCATAATACAATCGATATTTCTTCTTTTTCTTTCATTTAATTTGTATCCTTATTTATCCCATGCTTCCTTGGATACTTTCTACAACAGTCCTTCACCAGAGTTTCTGGAAAATCCTGCAAGGCCGTGGGATGAGCCATTGCTGAGCAAAGAATATGAAATCAGACCAATGAGGTTGGTTTTTGTTTGTAATTTCGTCCTACTTTAGTTATGTAGTTGCTAAGCAAATAGTATCTGCTATTGCATAGCAAGAGCGACGGATACGCTTGTATGTATTAGCGTATTCCGTAACGGCGCGCGATGCAATGTGATAAAGACCTTGGTTTTGACTTTCAGATACAATCAAAGTGTCAATGGCCATGATGCTGGTGAAGAAAAACCTCTGCAGACCAACAAAAACTGGCAGAACCTCCCATGCAGCAGGCACTGTGGCGGACTCGTCAGGTACGATCAAGGAAATAATTTACGGAAGTTTTGGCCTTGAATAATTATTTCTGTTCATTCTGATGCATGCTGTACAATTGGGGATACAGGAAAAACGGGTATGCACTTTAATCGCTCTTTGTCTTACCCTTACTTAAAATAAAAAATGTAATAAATACGTTTATAATTTTAGTAACAAAATCAACGAGCTTGTACGGCAGGCGCAAAAGGCTGACACTCCTCCTCGACCCGCTTACAATCCAACCTACGATCCCGAATCAGATCTCCGGAAGATCCTCCGAAACTCACCAGAGATTCTCGCTACGCCCGTATTTAGCTCCGACGACGACTATAACGAAGGACCGTTTAGATTTAAACAACTCCTTAGACCAACCTTAGGACCGACAGAAAGTCTACGCAAAAGAAAAGTGCGTAACACCTCAGGTCAAAGTCCTTGGATGTCAGATAGCTCCCAGGACAGTATTAGTTCTAAACAACCTTTGTATAACAAACGTCGCCCGCAGATTAGTATGGGAGTTTATTATAATTAATGCAAATGAGGATCAAATTCGATGTATCGATGGTGTATTTCTAAACTTTGATAAAGAATATCAAACGGTATCGATATGTTTACGGTTTCAGATATTTTTTAAATCCTTACTTTGTAGATTAATGTGAGAGATTTTGTTTGAATATAATTAACGAACAATGATTTCTATGATAAAACTCTTTTAAATATGTGTTTGGTGTGCCTTTAGTTATTATTATTAAACTTTCCGAGTAACTTTTTAAAAACAGTTTTAATAAATTTAATTGTTTGGTAAATTAAAATGGAATATAAACCTAGTTAGTAATTTATGAAACCACCAAACAAAACATTTATTATGAACACGACACTCGCGTCATGTTTTCATTATTAGCGATTTACCAAAGTATTATTCGTAAATATTAACTAAGGATATTTCACGAAATTCTTTTTTATTATTAATATATTATATTGTATTTATGTCTTATATTAATATATTATATTGTATTTAAGTCTCATTCGTTCCATTTCATGTCAGTATTATGTCGTTTATTATGTTTGTCGTAAGTATTGGTTTTACTGTAAGGATGATGTAAATTGATCTGTAGTTATGTTTAAAATTAGATCTCACTGGAGAGTAGTATTGAAAAAAATGTTATGTTTTGCCATCACTATAAACCATAAATTAAGAATAACTCATGTTTGATAAAAATCATTGACAACTTTGTGTGATAATGTGCCAATGATTAAAAGTAAGATTAAATATTATTTAGTTGTTTTGTGGAGGAATAAATGTTCCAATAAAGGCGTAAAATTTATAAAAAGCAATATTATTTTTCAATCTCTTTATCGAAAAGTAGGGGTCCATTCATATACTTATCTTCAAAAACATGTATAAACGTACACAAAACAATAATAAGCTTATATGTTATCATTATCAAGAATGGACGGAAACTAGAAAACATAATTACAATATTATGAAAGACATCAGACTCACTTCGTTGTAGTCTTTTGACACATAAATATCTAGGTAGGTAATAAAACTACAAAAACACTCCACTCCAAATTTTTGTCTGGCTGTCTGGTTGTGCACGCATCACGCAAAAACTACTGGGCGGATTTTGATGATTTTTGGTGTGGAGATAACTGAGTATCCGGGTCAACGTCAACAGTACTTTTTACAGCGGGAGAACAGACAGAGAAAAGGAGAAATACGTACTACTCCGAAACGATAACACCTACAAACTTCAAATAAGGTCTTTGAGTATTAAACCAACCGGAGACGCCACTGACAGGCGTTCCCCTCTGCCAAAAAAACGTGTCGGTCTTTGAGCACACCGGTTAAATACAACTAGTTTGTTTGAGTTCACGGAGTGCTTGTATTGGTGAATGTATTTGTGTGCACCTAGTTCAAGCTAGTGTTTAATTGTTTTATCAAAAAATGCGTTAGTTTTAACATTCGTTTGTTTCCTCTTCCCCCCGCAGAAATTGGCAGACTTTTTTGCTAAGAAACTAGTGCGCGTGACGTCTCCTGTTGGTTTAATACTCAAAGAATAAGGTAGGTAAGTATGTCGGTGTCTTATATTTCATAGGCAACCGCTATATAGGGTTTTTTTGAAATTGCCACGGGAATAATCATGATCCGCGCGGACAACCGCTATTTAAAATTTGGTATAGGTATACCTAGGTGTATTATAATAATATGTCGTAGGCAACCTATATGAAGGGATTTCTGGATATTCCTACGGGAACGGGAATAAAATAGATTAAAGAAAGATTTGATTTTTTGTTTGTTTGTTTGTATGGAATGGGCTATGATATTACCGTTTTATCGATTTTCAAAATTATTTTCCCAGTCGAAAGCGTACTTTTCTGGGAGTAACATGGGCTATAATTTTCCCACGGGTGTAGGTCCAAACCACGAAACCGATTTTAAAAATTCTTTCACCAATGGAAAGCTACGTTATCAGGGGGAAACATAATCTATATTTTATTCCCGTATTTCCACGGGAACGGGACTGGCGCGGGTGAAACCGCGGGGCGCTGCTCGACCAATATAGGCTAGCAACGTGCGAGCTTTTGCACCTGTACCAGCGAGGTAATCAAAACAAAGTCATTTACGTGAAACTACTAGTTTTAAAAGCTCGTAAGTACACACGCAATCTCGTGTTTACGGTGTCCGGGGGAGCAGCGCGGGGGGGCTCCACGTGACGCCGGCCGCGCGCCAATGGCTGCGAGCTTGCGAGTTGCGCGCGCACACGCGCAGTCGCGCCCGCGCCAACCATGGCGGCCGCTGGCCTGCCACACGTCGACCTTTCTGAAATAAAAACGCGCTCCATCGAAAGGACGCTTCTTCCACTCATCAAGCAGGTACGCTAAACGTGCATGCCATACTTTACCATCGTCTGAATGACTCACAGAGTCCAGGTGACTTGTACTGTGTACCTACTTCCCACGAGAACTCCGATGATTCGAGTCGCCGGCCTCCGCTGACGCGTCGCACTGACGATAGACTCTAGTTTTACGCGCCATCTAAAACTGTATTTTATTTCGGGAACATTACTGGCATTATCCTTGACTACGTCTTCGTACGTGTTTTCCACGTCAAATGACGTTTGCTGTTTCCCGCCACGTCGACTATCTGTTGCATCGGTCCGCGCCGTCGCAGTGGATACTTTTCAGGTGGCGCTTATTTCAAATGAATGAAGTCTACGAGTTTCAGAAACTTATTTCCGGGGGTTTTGGTAAGACAGTCATAGCATTTAAGGGCATGGATTACCAGATAACTCGATCACAACGGTCCGACTGCTACCCGGAACTTTCGAGATAGGTTATAGGAAAGTATGAAGGGCGGTCACCACGTGGAATGTAGTGTTAGGGGGTGGAGGCATGTGGGGCGGGCGGGAAGCCTCCGATCGATGTGCGCCGGGCCCGGCAGTGCCGCGGTGGACGCGGGCAGAGCGGCGCGGCGCCGCAAAGACACGCAACGCCACGGAGCACGTGCGCGCGCCCGCGCACAGCGCGCCGCACGCGCCGAGCGCGCGCCCACCGCCCGCGCGCTGCTCGATTCCGGCCGCGACATGGACGCGCTCTCGGATGATGACGAATACGCGCGCCGTGAACCCCAGGTATTTGTTGTCATACTTGAATATACTCGTGGTATGGCGGGTAAACCCTGGACAGCTATAACATCACCGATCACCTTTCCTATCTGAGAAAGGAGAAATAAGCACGATCAACAAGTAGTCATGGATAGCGAGGAATCTCGCGTGCAAGAACAACCTTGAGATTTGAGGTCGCCCTCGCCGCGCGGTCTCGCTCTTCGTCTTGGCCGCCGCCCGCCGACCTCCACGAGCTCTTCTCTTGGGCGTTCCAAATGATATAGTGATATGTTACGTACTTCTAAAAAAAATATTACGGATTCACAATTTTTAAGGAACATTCCGTGTACAGTCAAGAGCACGTGGAGCTTGACACATTTGAAGTTCTTATTACAATCGCTTTAGAGTTCAGACTCGCACTACAAGTGTTCATGTGCTTTTGACTTTACATGTAAAACATTTATATAACTTTGTGTAACTACAAATAACAAAAAGAAAAGTTTATTTATCCTGAACTTGATAACCGTAATAATCACAATACATTTTGAAACTAAAGCAATATTAGTTTTATCAGCACTTAATATTGTAATCTACTACAAATGATGGGTACAAGTAGATTGCCTAAAGTCACGCACTCTATAACATTCTATATGCGGTCGTACAAAATTACAGCACCATTAATCAAGCTTGTATAATGTTAATGTTCATAGTGCAATTCCGTATAGGTACGAGAAGTTATATGCATTTGATCGATTTGATGTTACTTTTACATGGATTTATACATTGCATTCTTTTCATTATACAAAGTGCTTCGCAGTTCGGCCACCACATTGATTTTACCTTGTTATCTAGATGTACCTAACGTATTTTCCGAAATGATAAAATACGTCTACTTAAAATCCTACTTTCTCCTTTGGTAGGTACGTTGATTTAATTTGTAACCGAGTGTAATATTTTCTAAAGGCTGTCTAACTATTTATACTTTTCTATTATGATTTTTATTATTAGAAATACAGTTACTTAAACATATTTTCTTGGCAAATACAGCGAATAGTTTACGTTTAAATGACAGTGGAGGTTTAATCATAATCCCTAACAACGAAAATAAAATATTTGTACCAAAGGGTTGAAATAAAAGTTGTCATCAACATCATTATCGATTTCAAACACTTCGTCTTTGAGCGAGCTCTCGTTCGAGCACTTGACATCTTTTGATGTTTTGTCACCAGTTCTACCATTTTACTGAAAATATTCATTTTATACATTTCTGCGGATTTGAAATTTTGTTGTTATTTATTTTTTGTTTTGCTTAAATAGGGCCTGAAAAATATTTGATAAATCTGTATCTGTTTTTAAATAAATTTGTTGACTACAGAGCTCTACATTTTTGTTAATGTCTGTAGTATCTAGTTACAATTAGTACAAAACAATAAGTGAATATATTTTCGGTCTAATAACTTTATAATATATTGTTATCCTGCGCCCACGGGGACCTGATGCACAGTTGAAAAAAAATATTATCTAGTATAATGCACAAAAATAATTAAATCTGGATAATTCTGTCACCAAGTGATTATTTACACTCTCTCTTTAAAAAGTAAAAATATCCGAATGGCGTTTTTTCTTTGAGTATTAAACCAACATTTTTTTTTTATTATTACATCTTTTAAATTATCCTTTAATAGGTATAGTAACTCCTTTTTTTCCCATCCTTTGATTTAGGTCATAAATGACAATTTATGGATATCCGATAACAAGGCGAATTCTTTATTAGGTTAACAAGATATAGGATCAGTTTAGACCACTGGGAAAGATCGATTTTCTCACAGTTATCGGTCAGAAATAGTCAGAATACCCATGGGCTTTATTGTCTATTTATAATTGTAATCGCAATCGCAATTATTTGACATGAGTTACGAGGTCAGTGCTTGCTTTACTTACACTGGCACTAATGACAGATGTATGGAAGAAGCAACGTACGTCAAAATGAAGACGATTGCGATTAAAGTTGTTGTAAATAGACAATAGCAGATTCAAAAGGCTACAGCCCTTTGAGTAGATTCTAATATCTCTTTCAGATGATAAGTCTTAGATGATGTGTTCTATTACCAGATCAGTAGTTTGGTGGCGACACGAGGAGAAGCGGCTGCCGGAGGCGCGGCAGTCCAGCGCGTGGGTGCCGCCGTGTGCTGCGCCGTGGAACGGTTCGTGGCTGTCGGAGAGACCATCGCGGATGACAATCCTGACGTGCGACACAGCATGGTGCTGGCTTGCAAAGAGGCGCGTGCCGCAGGTAAGCTGAACATACATTGGTATCTCTAGAGGAACTTGTACCAAACTAAGCTGCCTTTCCGTTATAGAGAGTCCTTTATTTTTTTAATTATTTATTAAGGAAACATACGGTCGTACACTATAATTAACTTATGAATTTTAGCAATGATAACAGGTCAGAGCAGGCGACGAAATACCTACCTACTCCCAGAGTCTATATCAAATATAATTTCTCCCACCCTTTTCTTATATGAGGCTAAAGATAAATGGAAGATATCCACATTAGATAAATAAGTATTATAATATTTACAGGGTGTTCTAACATAAGCATTTCCAACGTAATTTGTAGGATATGGTGATATATAAAATGTGCTTTTAGAAGGAGAGCATACCTACATATTTTAAAGCTAGTATTTTGTAATAGTGCCGTGCCGCCAAATCAATTTTATTGTTAATAAAAATAATTTTGTAAAGGAATATTTCGTCTCAATATTTACGTCTTTTTTCCAAAGAGTGTATTTTGAGTATTTTAGGGGCAGTTGTGTACCTAATCGATGAAAAAATGACCAGTCCTTTAATCCGGTCTTTAAAGAATTTATTTTGAACCTTTTGAATGCGAGCTACGTGCACTGCGTATTGAGGATTCCACGAGCTACAGGCAAACTATGCCTACGAACGAAAGAATAATATAATATTTTATAAGTGAGGGATTGCCTGAAAGGTCGAGCCAGGTGAAGAATCATTCGTAGCTGCTTGTACGCTCCAGAGATAACGTTGTCTATGAGAAAAATGAAAGCCTATTTTGTGTCCAGGGTGACACCAAAGTCTGTGATTTCCTTGACCCGTTTAATTGTTTTACCAGATAGGATGTAATCAAATGCAAAGGGACTACGCTTACGGTTGAAAGGTATCGTGTAACATTTATCGGGATTCAGAGAGTTGGTCTTCAAAAACATGTTTCGAATGTTTAAAAATGGTAATTTAATATATTTTAACAAAATTTAAGTAATTGTTACTACGCTTATGGCTCCGCGAACCCAATCTAGAAAGGTTATGAAACTATTGAAATTTTAATTAAGACATCAATTTCTCTGCGCCTTTTATTCAAGTTTGGGAGAACTCCTCCCCGGGAGTGGTCATAAATTTGCATAGGAATCGACTAACTTTGAAAATAGTTTGAGTTTCGTGTGCCATTTTGGTGAAATAGTTCTCCAGATATTTCATCAGGACTAATCCTTTAATAACGACGTCATTACTGCCTCGGTAAACTTTAATATGGTCATTTGACTTACGAATGTGTGCTTCTATCTACTTACTTGATAATTTCTTGGGGAAATGTTTAAAACTACAAGAACACTAGTTATCAATAACATTCCCTGATACTTTGTAAACATCACTCATCATGCCGCTTTTAAAAATGGCAAATTTCTACTAAATAAAAGAATATGGCGATTTCAATCGTTATAGTTTTGTAATGTAGTATCTGACGATTTCGTTCAAAGAATTTTATTTCTCTTTATATCATCAATTATCAATCGATCGATTAACCTCTACACGATTACAATGCTTTTCTAATATGCTGCAATTAAAATATAAAGTAGATAGCTTTTGAAATTATTTAAAACTAAAATGTTACTAATTAACTAACTACAAAAATTATTACTTTCTAAAGGTACTAGAGAGATACATCCTTTTTTGGGTGACTGATTTTGAATCATTGCCCTACCAAAATCGTTGTAGCCAAAACTTTGAAATATGAGCAGTAAGAGCGTTTTATGACGTAGTTTTTACAGGCGATGTCGTTGGCAGGAAAACGGAAATTTTGGATCTCTGAATGTAGAAACGTAAAATATTAATATGAAAAACAAAATAACCATAACAAATCGGTATTTTTTTTTTAGTTGTTGTAGATTGTATTTAGATTTTTAGTTATAAAACAAAGAAATACGTCCGTGAAAAATATGAAAGTATGTACTATATACAATATGTAACAGAATAAGCGCAATTACTGAAATCATTATATTACCTACTAACCGATTACTACGAAAGACTACTTAACCGATTTCAGCAATTTATACTCGCAGTAAGTAAGTAAGTATGTGTTAATTTTTTATGAATAACTAGCGGCCCGCCCCGGCTTCGCACGGGTGGACATTTGTTTTTTAAACATTTTGGGATGCACTTAGAGTAAATATACTTATTATTTTTCAAATAGCCTGCGCCCAGCGGCGTTGCCCGCGCCGAATTCCTGTTCCAGTGGGAATTTCTAAAAATCCCTTCATAGAGCGTTTGCGAACGACATATTATTATAAGACACTTACATACCATATTTCAAGTTTCTAGGTAGGTATTATCAATTGGGAGTAGTACGTATTTCTCTTTTTAACCAGTTTTTAGGGTTCCATACCCAAATTGTAAAACGGGATCCTATTATTAAGTCTCCTCTGTCCGTCCGTCTGTCTGTCCATCTGTCACCAAGCTGTATCTCATGAACCGTGATAGTTAGACAGTTGAAATTTTCACAGATGATGTATTTCTGTTGCCGCTATAACAACAAATACTACAAAACAGAATGAAATAAATATTTAAGGGGCTCCCATACAACAAACGTAATTTTTTTGGCGTTTTTATGTTGATAGACACAAAAAACCACACTTCTCCATACTAACTTCAAACCCTACTTTCACCCCTTTAGGGGATGATTTTCGAAAAATCCAAAAACACATGTCTCATAATTTATTTCTAAGAGTATTTGTGTAAAGTTTGAAGTTGATAGACGTAAAAAACAACACATCTCCATACAAACTCCTATCCCCTGTTTCACCCCCTTAGGGGGAGATTTTCGGAAAATCCAGAAATAGGTGTCTTGTTGTTTGTTTTGAGGAGTATTTTTACAAAGTTTTGTATTGATACACCCAAAAATGAGGGTTTTCCATACAAACTTCAACCCCTACTTTCACCCCCTTGGAGGATGATTTTCGAAAAATCCTAGAACTAATATCTCATAGTTTGTATTTGTGCCAAGTTTAAAGTTGATACACGCAGAAATCACACTATCCCATACAAACTTCAACCGCCTCTTTCACCCCCTTTGGGGTTAAATTTCGTAAAATCCTTTCTTAGCGAGCATCTACACTATAAACGTAACCTACACACAAAATTTCATATTTCTATGTTCAGCGGTTTGGGCTGGGCCTTGATTTTTAGATTTAGCTTCTCCTTTTATATATATAGATAAATTAGCATAGCTGAATTTAGTGCTACCTATGGAAATCGTACTATTATTGCTATTTTTCAACAAAAATTGTTTAGACACAACTAAAGTATGAAAGCATCATATTTATTTTATATTAATATAGGAATCCTGTTATTTTTCAAGTTTGAGATGAAATGATTTTGATGAAATCCCTATAGGTGATCGAACAGACAAAAAAAATCTAATTTGTTATATAGCTCAGAACAATTACTAACAAAAAAGATATTACAGAAAGCAAACGAATGAGTTAATAATTTTTTTTAATCTCAAACTTATAACTTTTTTTTGTCTCATTCATTAATATCATTATAATACAACCAAAAATGGGTGGTAAAGCAAAACGTCCACAGGAACAAATTGCTCATTCCCGATTCGCCCTTTAATTTAAAGTTCGCGTCTATTGCGACATTTCACACGGGACCCTCCTTTTGTCGAGCTCTCGAGCCTCCCCCGGGTCGCTGTAATTATGACTGTATACCTAGTATGACTGTAGTATATCTTTGTGATTGTGTTGTACGGAGATTTATTGAAGAGGGATTGAATGAATCAATTACACGCCTTTGGCCAAACTTGTGTATTCTGTAGGTACCTTACTTCGCTTTCGGTTTTTCCTTTGTATCTTCTTTGTGTCTTGGCATTTTTCCGTAACATAAACGTTTTAATATTCAATTAAAACAGAAAAGTTTATTTGAGAAGCCCTTGATATTACCCTGAAATTAAGGTTGCCATTTTGTAAACCCCTCATAAATTTGTGTCAACAGCGTGACCCGAATTTTAATGGTCGAACGTTATTGCCGGATCCAGCATGCAAACAAACAAAAGATGAGAACAATAGTAGAGAGTACCCTGCTGTAACGGAAACGCCCTGATTAATAAATTAGGTGCGTCGATATTAGAACAATGAACAAGGAATCTATTATCTTCGTGTATTTTACATGAAGATAATACCGCTTACTTAGAGGTTGCGGTAGCTTTTCCCAGCATTTCGTTAAAGTAGATAATAATTATTCTTACTCAAAATATTAACTATTAACATTTATATGAAAGGTAAACCTACGATTGTAACTTATTACAAACCCTCACGCACAACCGAGATCGCAATCTTCTATGAAATAAACCATTTTTTGTACCGCACTCTTTATGGGATAATATTTACGAGTAAGTAATAAATAAGGTATGCGGCACTAAAAACTTATACCAGTGTTTGTCAACACGTATTTTCGAGAGATTAAGCCGTCAAGTCTATTTACGGTCGAAGTTGTAATTTGTATTATTATATTTGACAAAACAGTAATTTAGATGACAATTAAAGAGACTATGTGAGATTACAAGATTTATAGAGTATATTTATTTGATTCGAAAGCGTTTTGTTAGGACTTTTATAAAGATAAGTTTCCTCTATAACATAGCCCGTGGTGAAATATGGTAGTCTGACAAAATGAAACAAATTTAAGATAGGTATTTTAAAATCCTAACGAAAGTAAAATGAAATACGGGCACTGTTCCATTACAAATCTCATAACCATCAATCACAAAGAATCAGTGAAATGTGTGTCAAAGCGAATCTAGCTAAGTTCTACTAGAAAATGGCAAAGTAAACAGCCGGTCCTTACTATTAGGTCGATTATGTAACTGTTTCACCCGAACTGGAAACTCCTTTGAATATAGTAATCTACAAACGAACAACATAATAGTCATTGAATTATTTTTTACTCGAATACTGAGGATTGAGACAAGCTAGGTCGCCACAAACAGCCACCATCAAGTCCATTTAATCCATCTTAAGCTCTGAGCGGAATTTTATGAATACTTCGGAAAAGTAAGTTACAATACAATAAAACAACTCTTTATTGTACACCAAAAACAACATCACTACATAGTATAAAACAAAGTCGCTTTCTCTGTCCCTATATCCCTATGTCCTTATGTCCCTTTGTATGCTTAAATCTTTAAAACTACGCAACAGATTATGATGCGGCTTTTTTTAAAAGATAGAGTGATTCAAGAGGAAGGTTTTAATGTAAGCATTGCCCCCTGCGAAGCCGGGGCGGGTCGCTAGTAATATATATAACATACTACACATATAACAAACATTAACCAAAGTACAGTGAGCGGTCTTATTGCTTTTAGCGATTTCTTCCAGACAACCCTGGAATGGATGAAACTTACAAAATAAAATAAAATACAATAAATTGCTTTAATTTACCTTGACTTTACATTTGACTAGCGAAATAAAATAATAAAATTATGTAACTTGTATTTAAACTTCCACAAAAGAATAAGAGTCCTCCTAATAATAAGAGTTATGTGAACTATGTAGGTGTGTAACGAAGAAATCTATAACAATATAGAAATTTTATTATTGCCGGATCACTGACTCAAAAAGTAGAAATCGAAACTACAATCTCTTATTCTAAAAACAACACTACTGTAAGCTTGAAATTACGACTATTTTCCTTTGTCCGTCCCCGTGAACTGGTCACTTCGTGGAGTGGGTCGCCGTAACGAGATTATCCGGGATTGAAACAAATCTAATAAATTACAGGTGTCGACTATGACCTTCGCCTGTGCCGCTCCTACTGGCAGCCCCCTCCATAGATAAAGACCACGTCTACGGAGTTATTGCTACGGATTTTCATCGAATCTTACTTCGGATTTCCTAAATATATTTACGGAGTTTTATAGTTCTTAATTTATTAATAGATTGCACAAAGATTATAAAAAAAACTTTCCGAAACCGAAATTATATAACCTAAATTATTTTACAGCTTTCATAATTTAGAATTTCTAAATTCGTTTTTTTGATTAGGTATTTCAAGTTTGTTCTGGCAGCATCGTGAAATGAAACTTCGTCTGAAACTCATACTAGACACTAGGGAATATATCAAGTTGAGACTATACATTTTCCTTCGTTTAAAAAGGAATTTCGTCAGCATTCTAATTGTCGTAGGTATTTAATTACTTTATCTTTTTTATGTTTACAATAGTAGCATCCAGCGACATTCCTGTGGTTTTCCCGTTCCCGTGGTAATATGTTACATAAGTGGCTTTACGTCTTATAATAGCTATCTACATTCTGAATTTCTAGGGTTGAGGCTGTGACAGTGTTTAATACTTAGATCATCCAATTCCAGTTCGTATTGAGTTGATTGTTTAAATTAATCATGGGCTGTGATATTTCTTGATGCGCTTCTTTTCCTCAGCTATAACGCATCCCGCTGCAAGTACTTTCCATAAGTCTACTTATAAGTTTCTAAGGTTTTGATGTTGTTTTGATTCGGGACATTTCTCCAAATAAAAATGAAATAAACATATTTTTGGAGCTATATCTATAAAGCTTTAATTTCTCAGTTCGATCTAAAATTCCGACTGTCCTTTCTCAATCTAAAGTTTATGTGAGTGTAGCTAACAGAACAGTGTAGTGGCAGAAGGTACACCCAGTGCAATATTCAATGTTCCACGTCGCGTCGTAAAGAGGAGTGCCACGTGAATTCCGTCAGGAAACCTCTGAGACGACTTTTACTGTTCGCTTAATTTTTTATTGTCCTAAGCCTCCTCGTGCCCATAAAACATTCCACTTAAGCGTCTTTCATACATTTATTCATGATCATTTCTGATATCGAAATTCTAATATAAGTTTACTGATTTAATCATGCAGACGGAATTAATTCAAGTTTAATGTTCAAGCGAAATCTTATGCGGATGGTACTTTGTCTATAAGTACTGGAATAATTTTCAATTAATATAAGATAATAATAATAACAATAACCAAATGAAGGTAGATACAGGCACTGACTAGTTTTACTGGTCTACAATAATATGCATTATTTATTATTAGTTAGTAAAAATAATGTTATATTTAGACTTTTCATTAGCAATGTTGATACACATAATTAATTCCGTTCATACCTAATTGTGATAAAATGAAAACAAGTACATAAACGTACCCTATCTACCTACCATATTTAAATATTTTTCCGACCCCACGTTTAAGGAATATTATAAGGGCATTTTACGTCCTTTTGCTATAATTTTATTTATTTATTTTTTTATTAACGTAAGTAGTTGAATTTATTGAACTTATATTCCATCAATCTTAATAGGTAGGTACCTAGTAGGTAGTTAGTTTTGATAGCTATATGTGGAGACTTGTTGTCAGCAACTAGAATACTCAGTTTTTGAACTTATTGTCGTGTAATTAGTCTGTAAGTCTTCCCAAAAATAATAAAATAAATAATAAAATAAATAAAATAATAAATAAATTTTATTGTCGCTGCCTGTAACGATCAAGGTGGGTACTTAACTGTATTCTCCCAGATGAATCGTAAAATAGAAGTTGTGAAAGCTTTATTGGATAACGGCCCTCTTTGCAACACTTTTAACTTAGCCTCTAACTCTCCTCAGAAAAGTTTTTTTATCTCCGGTATTTTGTTCTCGTTCTTCTTTTGTCTTTTGGCAAGAACATTCCTCGAGTTGTTTACTTGACAAGCTAAAAGAAGTACCGTTCGGAAGTAAGTACTAATTTAATAAAAAATGTACATTATGCGAAAAAATAATAATTATGCTGATGAAATTAACGCGGTTTGGTGTCTAGGTGACTTACGTTAATGTGACGCATCTTAAAGCTATTTTTGACGGCGGTGTCGTAAATATTTTGTTGCATAATTCTGCTTTTATACGATACTAAAATTTCTGTGACGCGTCTTGCAACGTAGTGTATGATTAAAATGATTAATGATAATCACTATTGACATTTCACATTTTTTTGCTTTGTCTTATTACTTTATTATGTACCGGTCAATAAATGAACTATTCTTGACTAGTCATTATTGAATTTAATAAGAAATTTAATCAATTCATAATCTAAAGTAGTAAGTAAGCTAACCGCAGTCAGCCTTTCCTGCAGGCGGCCATATCATCAAACTCAAACTCAAAATTCTTAAAAGACTTTCTCTGGTTCCGCATAGTCACACTCAAAGAGTGTCTGACTTATTGGCGTAAGAAACATATTGTGTTTAAGAAAATGTACATCACAATTCTTGTTAAAATGTACATTTATTTAAAAAATTTTGGTAATAAATTCACCCTAGCTGGCCCGTAAAATTCTTGAAGTGTAAGCTATTTTTGGCATTTGATCTATGACCTCCTTGCTAACTTTTCATTAAATTTTTAAGATCCGATCTCGTATGTTCTCGGTTAAAACTATAACGTGTCGACATTCGTTCTTCCAAATACCAGTTCCTCCATAAAATCGGTAAAGAAGAGACGACGTATAATAGGCAACCATGACTGTCTGACAGAAACGCCTACGATAAAAGGTTTATTATTACAGCAAGAAGACTATCTCAGGTACCTGACGGGGACAGGGTATGTGACGATAAAAAGTTACATACTATGGTATAGTGAGTACGGAGCAAAATTCATAAAAGAGAATTTTAGCCATCTGGGTTTATTTCTTTAATTATATTCCATAGGTAAGATAAGAACGAAATAATAATAATAATAATAACTTATTTCCAAAGGAACCTTAAGAGTTATTTACGGGAATATAAAGTAAACAAGAAAGGTTTTTAAAAAAATAAACCGTGATAAATCACATGTATACAATGCAATCGGGTACCCTAACTTTAAATTATTATGGTAAGTAATTTTATGGTACGAAATATAGGTATAGGTTATTTAAATGAATGGATTATTTTTAATACCCTTTCTTCACGTAACTACTATACTACTAAAGAAGTACAGTAATAATTATAACTCCAAACAACTCAACCGGTAAAAGGCATTGAAAAGGTTTAAAACATTACAATTCTTCTCGCACAGTCGTAAAAATTTTTGCCTAATACTTCGGATATAAAGATAAATATACAACATGTAACAGAATAAGCAATTCCTGAAATTAGTTTGTTCAGTATCGACTACTTATTCGATTTTAGCTATTTTTAATATGTGTAAAAAATTTCCCAAAAATGAATTAGCGTAGCTGAATTTAGTGCTTTCTATGGGAATCATGCTATTATAAATCGATATTTAAGAAAATTGGTCAGACACAACTAAAGTTCGATTGCATCATATTTTTTTATATAAATATACGAATTAGGGTGTATGAGGAATTGCGCTTTTTCTGTTACGCTTTGTAAATACACCTCGCACTCAAAAATCCTTCAAATCGCACTTCAGGTGCTAGATCACACAATGCAAAGCTGAGCTTACACCTCGCGAATTATACAACGCATGTGGGCGCGCCTATACAGATAGAAGATTTGCCTTTGTGTAGACTGACAGTGTAGACTATTACTTTTCTTTGTTTTTAACGTCCAATCACACAAATAGAAAACTGAGATAACGATTTGCGAACTATACCCCAAAAACATTACTCTTTTTCTGATACAGTCTGGAAAAAACTATTTGTCAGCAGACCGACTAATTCTGTTTGGTCTTGTTTCCTGATAACTACTCTCCAACTTTTACGTTATATAACTCGGTATATCGAACATAGAGTAAGATTCCGTTTCCGCAGCTCTAATGACTTGTTTTCATATTTTTTTCTGTTACATTTAATAACAATTTATTTACATGATGAAACGGTAAAAAAAAACTTCTTTAAGCTGTCGTCATTTTAACATAAACCGAAAACCACTTGAGTTTTATAGGGACAAAGAAAATTGGACTTGTCGTTTTTAAATAAAATTCCTGTGACTCTTTCTTCGTTACATTATTGTTTATTAGGGGAAAATTAGGAAATTGAAGGCTTTTGAGAATCCTGTTACACTTAAGGATAATGAAAAATATGACTATTATTTTGTATAAGTACCTTCTTCTCTCTCTCTTCTTGTATACTAGTAAGACATGAATTAAAAAGAGCTGCCCTTGAGTACAAATAAATACAAATTTATTTATTTTCTGTAGGTATGGGTATCAAATACACTTAGAAAGTATCTTGCTGGTTCTTCTCAGGGTACTGCATTTGGAACCAGCAACTCGTCTGTGGAGATGGGCTGCTGTTTACATTTAGCTAATCTTCATGGACGAGATTAAAGTGCCTTGTTAGACTATTGACCTCTCGTTTTTTTGACTTTTCAATACATATTTTTTTATAAATTATTTTAAGTGAAGATATCTTATAAATTACAGAACGTAAGAGGGACTCATAATAAATTGTTAATTTTTGAAAAAAGATCAATAAGTTCCATGTTCCCTTTATTTCGTTTCGTTTCATTTTTGTACGTTTCCGTCAATAGTATAAAAATAATAGCAAACCCTAAACAACCTAGATTTATAGAAATTTACACGGCTGACATACTTACTTTGAGCTAAAAGTGGTTAGGTGTTTTGCCTCAAGCGTGCTTAGGCTGTTTGCTTTCTGGCCTAAATAAACATCCCAGTACATCCACATTTACTCCGGGATATATTTACTCCTTACGCCGTTAGATTGAACTCTATTTAGATTTAGATTCGCGGTCAATACTGTGCACAGAGTTAATATAATTTAGTTGAAGTGCAATAAGCAAATTCCCGTTTTTAATAATTTTAAAAAAAGTATTTGTTATATAACTCTAAGGATCCACGCTGAAAGATAGAAAAATAGTGACGGCGAAAAGACCAATTTTAGTAATTACATATTTAAATTCAACTTAATTTGCTTCAGCATACGACTCTCCACCGCTCTTCGAGGGGCTTTGAGCATCCCGGCGTGGTTTTATTTCGCAATACTAATTACCGCTACGTATGCAAGCATAGATTAATTTTATTTCTAACTAAATTAGTGTTACACAATCTGTTCCAAATCCAACATAGGAAGATATATTATTCAAAATAAGAACAAATCATATTTAATTTATTCACTAGTACCATAACGAATAAAAGATTCGGATATCTACGAATTCTATTCGCAGTTTCGTGCATGGAGCCCATTGTTTTTGGCATCTGTAAATATAAGAAGATATAATTCATTCAAAGAGATTTAAATATAATAGGGCATAGAGGGGGCATTGGGGATATTTTCATACAAAACTTTGAAGCCTAAGCGTCATGTCCTTTTCATGTCAGTTAGTATGAACGCGAGCTGTCATTCGGTCGATATTGTACTAAGTAGACTTATTCCACTTGGATTAATTTTTGACTTCAAATTTTCCTCGCTTTGTCCCCTCTATGCCTTATTATATTTTAATCTCTTTGAGTTCATTCGAATATAAGTTCTAGACAATTCCTTGTCTCCTTTCCAATTCTTGATTACATTGAAAAGATACTACATAAACAGTAACATATAATATCATTGACATAAACTATATGCCTGCTTACTTGCATGAAATTTTCAAAGTTTAATTTACCTACACAATTATAAAAAATCTGTGTAGCCCTTTTATTATGAAGATTATAAAAATACTATTTTTTATCATTTCATAAGCATAGATAATTGAAAAGAAACTCTACAACGTAGAATACACTTATGTCCCCTGCTATAGTATTAGATTAAATTTGGATTAAATATTAGAAATTAGTGAAGCAGATCAAATGCAAAATGCAGAATATATCTCACGTGCAAAAAGGCAAGCGCTAGGAATAAAGCTAAACAAATATTAGCAACCGACTCATTGAAACTAGGGGTGCCGATGCCAAGTTTCTGTATAATCCCGTATTTCCAACAGCCTGGGAAGAAAATTTACGAGACAAATATTTAATGAGTGAGTAGCATAATAATATTATCATTTATCGAACTGGTCACGTGACAAAATAGAAGGAAGTAAGAAATAGTGTCATGTTCGATTGGTGTCATGCACAAATAGATGTTAGATAGTTCTGAATTTATAGACACAATTAGCATTAAATTTGTAACGTGTAGAGGTAGTCGTAGAACGTATATATATATATATATATATATATATATAATAAAACTCTAACAGCAACGCGGCTGGGCACCCGCTATTTGTAAGAAAATTCCACATGCGAGTGTTAAACATTCATTCACCAGTGGAAGGCCTTCTTTTCTGGGAATAACATGGACTATAATTTTCCCAAGGGAAAGGGACTGACGCGGGTGAACCAGCGGTTTCACCCGCGCTGCTAGTCTACAATATTTCAGAATAACGTAGACTAAGTTTCAATATTCGGGTGAAACAGCGCGGCGTAGCTAGTATCTTCTATAATGCTAATGTTGCGGTTTTTACAAAACAAACCGCGCCACGCAATTAGATCTGAGGCTGGATTGCGGGTTTACCTAAGTACCTTTTGTCAAAACTTTTATATACAAAACCGGAATCAAAATAAAAATCGCACATGGAGAGGGTGACTCTCTTCCTACTATTATTTTTCCATTATTGCTTAAGTGGTTACGGCTTACACACCTTAACTGTTGTTTCCATGCTTTTCTTAGTGTATGCTTACCTAAAAGCAACATACATCCGAAATTTTAGCTCTTCACCTTGGTCCAGCGGTTGAGTCTGCGTCGACAGATCAGTCAGTCAGAACATTTCAAAGGTATATAATAAAACCCTCAATTTAAGTACAAGTTTATACATAAGTTGTGAGTTACATTAATATTTAAAATATATTATTTAGAAACGAGAACAATTTAATAATGTAAAACCCTTGCACCTAATACTACTACCTACTATTCTTGCTATACCTAAATGGCTAGCTTGTTACGTAAAACGGCGCTTGAAAAACCTCCTACGGCATTTTTCATTGAACGCTGGCGCAATTTTTTGCAACGTTTGTACGGGGATGCATTTAAGTTTCAAATTAGTCATAGCTCATTGAAAAAAAGAGTTGAAACACTAACTCATAGCATTAATATAAAACACGTGAAACTATGAAAATTATGATTAAATACTAACATTGTGCAGTGCTTGTCGCAATTTGTAAGTAATTATTTCGAGGAAAAAAATAAAATAAACATCTCACGCGAATATATTCATGAAAAGTGGGTAGGTATTTCCAGAAATGGAATACCTCTATCTACCCCCTCGGGGATAAAAGGCTTGAGTTTTTTTAGTTGTATGAAAGAAGAAGAAACTTACTACTGGCTGACTGACTGATCGATCAGCGCAGAGCTGAATCCGCTTGGTCTAGAAGTATGAAATTTTGAGCAAAGTTTCTTAAATGACGTAAGTGAGCACTAAGAAAGAATTTTTAAAAATTCTGTCGTGAAGCGACAATTTAAAAGAAGAATTAGGACCTAACAAAAATGAAAAAGGGAAAATATGGAAAACAAGAATATATTTCTATTTTAATAATATTTACAAGTTTATAAAAAATAATTTGTAGAGTGGTGGTGTAGGTGAATTGTGATTAGTAGAAAAAGTGGAGGTGTGGGTGTAGATGTGATGGATGGCGTAGGAGGTAGACACGGAGGATGGGCGCACGACTTCGTCAGTGCGGCAGGGGCGAAGAAACCGCGTGCGCGAAGACAGCACGACGTGGTCAGCGTGGCAGGGGTGAAGACAGCACGAAGGCAGCACGACAGCACGGTGTAGTTGGCACGGCAGGGATGAGTAGCTACCAGGCGGAGGGGCCTGCGTGCGTTTGGCAACGGCAAGGCGGAGAGGCCTGCGTGCGTTTAGCCGTATACAGAAAGAAAGCCGAAAACTTATCGGCGCCGATAAGCGCCGATCGGCGCCCATCGGTGCCGGTCTACGCAGGTAACCGGCGCAGGTATTTATATGAACAAGCGCCGACCGGCGCCTATCGGCGCCGGTCAGCGCTGGTGCCGCCCGCCAATCATCGTACGACATTTTGCTCGCTCTGCTTCAATCTGCTTGCTTTCTGTAGAATGGACCGGCGCCGATCGGCGCCGACAAGCTTTCAGCTTTCTTTCTGTATACGGCTTTTGGCAACGGCAAGGCGGAGAGGCCTGCGTGCGTTTGGCAACGGCAAGGCGGAGAGGCCTGCGTACGTCTGACAACGGCCAGGCGTAGGGGTCTGCGTGCGTCTGGCAACGGCCAGGCGTAGAAGGACGCACGGGAACTTGATGTAGCTTCTCGCACAATGAGGGATTCACACGACGAAGACTTTAGAAGGAGGCTCTGCAGGGTCCCGGGGTCACTAGACCCCGGGATAAGGCCTTTAATTAGTACTGTCGCTCTGAAAGCTGGAGTAAGACTTGATTTGTTCTTCCGAATCCTCTGCCTTTTATAGAATAGGGTTGTGTCCTACCTAGTCAAATCAGTTACTTTTTACGAACTGTCAAAACGAAAGTTGACTATGGAAAATGTACTGAAATAGCAAACCGTGACGTCATAGTTTGTAGTAGGTACTCAATTGCAGCACTTTTTTTGATTGTTTTATTATTTTTAAATTTGCTATAATTGTAAATTGAAAATCGAAATACATATTTTGAAGTGTTTTGGGATAATCTTTTTAATGTATGACTACTCGCAATTTAATTTCGATGCTGTCAACTACCCAATTTTGGCAGAGGATTCGTAATTTTGAATTTAGAAGTAAATTTTTATGAATGGCCAGGCTAAAATTCACAATTTAGCGAAAGATCACATACAAAACATCAGGCCACTAATAAAACAAGAAAGAAATTGCCATAACAACCGTTATAAAAAAACAATGTCAGAAGTGTCAAAATTACCTTTTCAGCCAAATAAACAGCAAACCAATTCAAAAAATCAAGAAATAATAGTGAATTGGAATAGGAAAAAGTAACGTGCATCTGTGCGCTCGAAGCCCCAAGTTCTAGAAGTATAGTGAACACGTGAAAACTGCGCTGTAAGTAATTGGAGCCAAGACCGATTTATAAAGGTGCTTGTAACGTGAAGATACGATGTGGTAGCGCAGTGAAGATGTGTTTTTATAACGTTAACAGGTTTCAGGGATATACAGAAATGAATGCAGCGAAAAAGAATTATATTTGGAGAAATGCGTTGATAGACATATGAGATGAAGTGAAGAAAATAAGGAGAGCAAAGGTAACCGTGAGTAGTAATAATACTACAATTCCTACAGGAACGACAATAAACAGCAACACAACTCTATTTTTTATAACAATAATAAACGTCTTATGCTGCTCTCGTTGATGTTGGAATAGTCGGAATAAATACGCCATAAGTAAGCGTGACGTCACAGGCTCTCGACTCACACATCAGCATAATGCCGCGATAATGTACTCGTGAACTGCGGGCGAGATCTACTCTGTGGGTTATGGCCAGTCTCACGACCAACCGAAGTAAGGGCTCTCCCTCGCACAAGATACATACACTATCTCGGATTTTATGACCGCAACGTGTACCTAAAAGTTTCAGTAATCGGCGGCTTGTAAGTAAATATTAAATACAAATAAACCTAAGCGCGTTTTGAAATCATAAATGTTCGTCTAAATTAAGAATCCAATTTAAAATATGACACAATTCTGCAATTGACGGCGGTAACTAATACAGGTACAAATTAGTTTTCTATTGAGACAAAATTCGTATTTCATAGTAAAATTTTATTTTATTTAACTTCTTACTATACTACTCATAAAATAAAAAACTCCAAGGTGGTAGTTTCTCAATTTAATTTCATATTATTATCAATCACATCTTGTCTAACCTTGAAAGAACCGCTTGTTTTGTACCCGGTAATGATAAGAAATCAATACCAATAACCTGAATGTGTCAATATAATAATATATTTTTGCTGTGACACATCTGCCGGAAATATCAAAAATGTTTATACTTTGATACCGAGTAAATATCACTTTCCTTTCTATTTGGAGAACAACAGACACCACCATAGAGGCATGAAAGTTCTTGGAAACACTAAAAGAAACAAAGACCCGTCTACTGAAAAGGTGGACTTTAAAATGTATTAAAACTAGATGATCTATTAGAAAGTAGGAAATAAAGACCATCTGCTGCACAATCTCAGGCAGTCGAAAGCAATATGTCTCTATTGTTAAATTAAGAAGATACCTCCCGACTGCATGAGATTGGTTTTTTAAATTACCTTTTTTATTTTATACTTTTTAGTTAGTACCCAACTTTTAATCGTTATATTTTCTAAATAGTCATTCGAAATAAAAAATTATAAGAGAAACCTAATATTCTCAAACACATGTAAAATATATTATATTGAATAATATATTGTACCCACTAAACATAGTTCATCGCCTTTAATTTTTTTCTTTTTCTCAATATGGCGTCTGTTTGTAGCCATGCTGAAAGTTGATTATGACACTTGCAAGATTAAGCCGAATCAAATGACGTAAGAATCATCTGAATCGGACCAAGGGTTTGGTCTCTAGAACGCTACATAAAAACAAACATGTACGTACGAGTACATTACAACATTACATGTACGTACATTACATAAACGCATTATACCTCCGCAGTCGGGTAAAACAGACTTTTACTACAGAATAAATAATAGTGGTAGTACTCTTTACTTCAAACGGATTTCGGACCCCAAATCGTGACTAAAAGTTTACTCGTAATGTTGAAAAAAGTATGTTTAGATATTTGTAGAACAGTAAGGTTCGGAGTTCGGAGAGACCGCTGCACTATAATAGTACTTACATTATGATATAAGTGCGGTAAGTTGAAAATTACAGCCGAAGCGATATTGCTAGCCCGAGCCGTAGCCGAGGGTTACAAGTAAGCAGAGGCTGTAATTATCAAAGCGCACGTATGTCATACGACGCTTTATAACACACTTGCGAGGAAATAAAATAAAACTCGGACTATGGTAAACGAATAAAAACAATACAGCGTTAAAAAAAAAGCGCGCGGAATCATTTTTACTTGTTCACAAATTAGCGATGCGCTCGCATCAGCACTTTTTTTTTTAGGCAAAGGCACAAAAAGCAGCCAGTATTACTATTAAAGTAAATTAATATTTTTGTGTTTTTGTTACAGATTAATTGGTTGTAATTGACTGTCAAAATTAATTAAATTAAATAATTACCTATGTGCATAAATGTTTCTTTATTATATTTTATCTCCCAAAGTTAATTTTAGTCATAAAATGTTGACAACTTTTTTGACATAAAAACTCTTTGCTAAGATTTTTAAAAGTACCGTTCGATTTTAGACGGAGCATCTTGATAAACCGTGCGTTTTACATTACATTACCGCACTTGGGCGTAATAAGATACAATACGATATTGAAATTGGTGAAATAAGACACCTTTTACGAGCAAATGTGTTATAAACTAATTTTCCTGATCGCGTTCTCGGAAATTCCTAATCTCCTTTTTGCAGTCAGTGGTGGATAAGTGATAAAGGAACTTAAAAAGATTACCTCAGTTATTCTTGTGTCTATTGCTTATAGCTCAGCCACGTGGACTAATAGCTTTTTATAAAACTTCGTCACAAACCTACCCATGCCTACACTACAAGATTCGCTATAATCCGACCTCATCAAAAAGTAATATGAAGCGCGGTAAAATGCAGACGACACACTTTTGTATTTGGGTGGTGAGTATTGCTAGAAATGTTTGCGTTCATTCAATTTGCAGCGAGAAGCCCCTGAGGACAGTAATCCTGGGCTTAGGCCTGTTGCGTCCCGCTTCTGAAACTCAGAACACACACGCCGCACTCGTAGAATTATAACTTATTCACGATATGCAGCTATTAATACAATTTCTTGTATAATGATTCCAATATTAAGTTTGGAATATAGTCTAGGTTTGTTCTTCCAAATAACTGCATTAGGTGATCGTCGCAAGAAAACATCACAACTTCTGTGTGTATTCACGATTTAAGCTATGAAATTGAGGCACAGTAAAATTTTTAAACCGACGTTAATAAAACATCAGAGTTGCTCGTCTCACTCTTATGTTATGAACCAAGAAACCGACTGTGAAGTATGATAAATTATGCGAACCTTTTTGCATCTACAAGTTATAACAGACAAATTACTGAAAGCGAGCGTGGGGAGACGAGTTTAGCAGTAACTTGGGCCGACATCCTGGAAACATGTTCTCTTGGCAATCATGTTATGAACACGTCGCTATATAATATGTAGGTACCTACATACGAGGTCGTGCACGTACTTATTAGTAGAAGTTTGTTTCCTCCCTCACTCTTGCAAAGGCGAAGCATAAGAGGAACCAAAATAATAAATCAGCAGAAAATGAACTTATTCTTTAGTGTGACTGACCAATAGCAGCCTTTAAATTTCGAATCTAATTTCAACATTTATAGACTATTGTTTTTAAACCAGAACTAACAATTAAACGATATTGCTAGCTTACAAAATAAATTGTTTAATCAATCCTATACTCATTATTAAACCACAAAACGTTGAAATTAAACAATTTGCATCTACGAATACAATTCCCAATAGTCATTTTGGCTAACACAATTTATGAATTGCGTGCTAAGCAAAGTTTATTGGTTGTTTCCTAACCAGGGTAACTTTATAAATAACAATTTCGTGTTCAAGTTAGCCGCCAGGGCGGGGCAATATCCGTCAAAAAGTGGTGGAAGTCGTTGGCAACCCCACAAAGGTTGTCAGTTGGCATTGGATCGCAAGTAAGATAGAGATATTGTTGTCTAACTAGAGCCAAATGTGCCAATATATTTGCTGGTGAACGTTATTCTCACTTTACAGTAGTACCTACTCTGAGGAAATTTGGATCTCGTCTATTTAAAATAAGTTACAATGCTGAGGTCAGGGTCAGATTATAATACTTATAACATACGGTATCAGTTATAAGTACCTATATATAAAAAACGGTACTTTTTGTGGCTGAGTGAAATTAACGTCAAATTTCCATGTATCCCGGATGTAGAGTAGGTCTATTTAATTTTAAACAAATAAATCATCACGAGACTTTTATAATCAAACTGCCGTTCTGTCTACATTTACAGAAAAGAAATGATAACTATATTTCCAGCAACAGAGCTTTGACATGTTTATGACACACCGCACCGCTCACAGAAACTCCTAAAAGAAAACAGATATTTTTGCTAAGCTCCGTCGTAAATTTGCTGTAACATGTTTATTGCTTATAAAATGTTCATACTCATGGTAAAAGTTATAAATCATACAATTATAGTATGCTTTGATTAGAGACTTGTTTTCAGTTGTGAAAATTATACTATCCAAAAACAAATCAAAAAGTTTTTATTTAAAGTAAGGAATTAAAAAGTCCACTAATAAAAACTAGTTAGGTACTACACAGCTGTGGAATGTTTTGTTAGCTGATAAAATAAACATATTTAACTAAAATTTTGATAATGGGGTATAATAAGTTCGTAATAAATGTTAATTTTATTAATATTTACATACATAATCTCACGCCTTTTATCTCCGAGGGGGTAGGCAGAGGTATTCCATTACTGGATATACCATATACTTTTCACGAGACTTCTGACTGACTTCAGACTATTCGACTTGTAAACGTGAATGAATATTTTGAATATTTCTATGAAATTTTAGCTTAAATTTATATTGACGTGTAAATCTTTATTAATAATCAATGAATTAAATTGAATAAGATAGATCGAACTTCGCTTTCAACATCCTAAGCTAGTGAACCACATTAAAATAAATTGTGCTAATTAGAGACAGCTCAATTTCACCCCTATCTTAGTGGATTCCGTTATCGCTAATTTCAAAAGAAGAAAAAATAATCTCGACGATAAAATTAATTTTGGCTTAAATCACTCCCATTAGGGTTACATGTAGGAGGTGCTTCGTCATTTTCCGGAAATGTCGAGCTGGCCGCCGGAAATTCATCGGAGGCGCTCGCAATTTGTACCCCGTCTGAAATTTACAGGAAACTAGCGAAAACGTAAACGAACGGGTTTGTTCGGGGCGATAATATTGTTCGAGCAGGTACATTTTATTTTGTTTCGGGATAAAAAGTAGGCTATGCTTTATCTACACTAATATTATAAAGAAGAAAGATTTGTATGTTTGTAACGAATAAACTTAAAAACTACTGGACGAATTTTGTAAATTCTTTTACCAAAGGAAATCTACAATATCCCTGAGTAACATAAGCTATATTTTATCGCCAAAATATTCCGTAATAGCCGTAAAATCCATTCAGTAGGCATTGCTTGAAAGAGGAACAGATACCTATTCATCCATCTTCACAAACTTTTGATGCTTTATTATTACATATATATATTAAATGTTATATACAGAGTGGTAAAAAAAACTGCCTTCAATTCTTTAGTTAGATCATTTTAGATTCAAACACAAAAAAATCCTTTATTTTTAAAAAGAAACAAAACTGCATTCATCGGTTTTTCAAAATACGCTTTTCTTACACCTGCTAAAAATTCAAAAAATAAACATTCGTTACTTTATCATACTAATCGATAGAATTATTATACCTATATAATAATATCAAAATCAGGAGTCTTTATGTATATTGCCCCTTTATGTATATTGCCCCTTTATGTTTAAAAATCTGCAGATTTTTCAGGGTATTTATGTATATTGCCGTGAAGTGGACGATATTTTATGTAAAAAACAAGTGAATGAAAATTTCGTCCCAAAAATATTTTTGTTCAAAGAACCAGCTGCTTTATTATCTACTTTTTAGAGCCGAGACTTCATGACCATAAAACCTTTTTTGCCAGAATTTCACCCTCAAACAAGTAGACAGAATTCATAAATCTAATCCTAATCTTTTTACCGACTTAACTTTGACTCATAAATAGACATCACAAAGCACGTTGATCTTACTATTTCTAGGTACATTTAATCATATTTCTAACTTTTCTACACATTTAGCACAATATTCTATTCTATAGGAAAACATAACGACAAAGTAAGCACAACCTGTACCAATTCGTATGAATCTGTAGCAAATCTAATCTTTGTTAATCTTTGTCATAATAATATATCGAATGAATATTCTACGTTATGAAAATAATGCCGTAGACCATTGTCGTGGGATCTCGGGTCCAACGGGCGCATTAATCAGTGTCCGATGACAAAAGCTAACGGCCCACAAAGGAGACGCGACGTATCGCCTCGCAAATATTGACGTGGTTTCGTGACTCGACACTGTAATGATTTCATGTAAATTTTACGCTTCATAGAGGCACAATCGGTGTACGCCCTAGGTGTTAATCACGATCGTTAATTTATGGTACCTCTTTCTCGCAACTAAAAAGTGTTTGTATGGTTGTTATTTCGGGCATTTTCTGGTATATTTTTGTAAAGAAAATGTACCTTTTTTTTCGTACATTTTCTTTACAAAAATATACCAGAAAAAATTCGTTTCTGAATTATTAATCACTAACGACCCGCTCCGGCTTCACACGGGTGCAATTCTAACACTAAAACCTTTTTTTTAATAGATAGAGTGATTCATCTATTAAAAAAAACCGCATCAAAATCCGTTGCGTAGTCTTAAAGATTTAAGCATACATAGGGACATAGGGATATAGGGACAGAGAAAGCGACTTTGTTTGATACTATGATGAAGTGATAACAACAGAGTAAATTTCATCGAGCATAGGTAGTTGACGCGCTGAAACATTACACGCATGTGCCTTATTATATTTACTCGTAATTCATATAAGTATTTAGGTGCCTTCCTTTCCGTTCCTCAATAGTTTTTTATCCACCGCGTTACCTCACTATGAATTCTTTCATCCCAAAAATAAGATCTCTATTTTTCTGAAGAAACATCCTTTTACTTGCAGAGGATATGTCCCAAATACACTTTCCTAAGTTCTATTTACTTCTATCGCATCTATGTAGAGTTCAATTCCATTACCACTTACCACTTCTGCCACATGTTCTTGGGAACAATTTAGCGAAGTTGAAACTGGAAGTCCGGGTCATCACTTACCCGGATATCGACCGGATCATCCGGGCCTCATTCATGCGAAGTCACATGCCGCGTGTCGAGTGCTCTTTCTCACCACACCAAGCTTATATTAGGTTACTTACTCGTATCAAATATTCATACCTCATCGTTATATCATTAATCACATAAAAAGGTATCTGCATATATGTTTAGCTGTAACTATATTTAGTTAGTAGTATTTATAAAGATATTCAGAGTTATACATATCCTGAAGCATTGTTACTACGCATCGTTGTGCAGACTTCATTTCAAAACATACTTACTTTGAAAACTGCGATGTCTACGCGGTGTTAAGTTGTCTGTGCGCACACACAATTTCGAAGTGGAACAATAATGCTGCAGAGACAAATAAACGAGACGTAGTGATTTGCAACAGCATTACAATTCGTTGGCGCAGAAATGTCAATAATTTCCCCCGAGACGCCAAACCAGCGGGCGCGCTTGGCGCTATTTATTGCTCTATTCCACTTCAATTACGACTTAAAGATGTACTGTTTGCAAAATAATGTGCCTATATATACTTGAAACTTATAGAATGTACTATATTTATATTCTCACTTAATTTCCGAAATATACGGTGAAGAAAAACATCTTGAGGAAACACGATTTCCGGAGTTGCGTTCACACCTTTCACGCTTAGGGGTCCGAAACCACATTCGTAAAACGTGGGTCTTCCAGACCTCTTTCAACCCCGTCGGGTATAAAGGGTTTGATTGTTTTTTAGGGTTCCGTACCTCAAAAGGAAAAAACGGAACCCTTATAGGATCACTTTGTTGTCCGTCCGTCCGTCCGTCTGTCAAGACCCTTTTTCTCAGGAACGCGTGGAGGTATGAAGCTGAAATTTATATCAATTACTCAGGTCTACTGTCCTTTGAAGCTGTGAAAAAATCAAACTTCTAAGCCAACGCAATCAAAAGATACAGCCGTTTATGCCGCAAATTTTCGACACTTGCAAGGGAATCAAAACCTACAGGGTGCTTCCCGTGAACTCAGAATCTTGAAATTTGGTACGAAGCAACGTCTTATAGCATAGATAAAGGAAAAATTACGAAAACCATAAATTTGCAAGGTTGTACGGAACCCTCGGTGCGCGAGTCCGACTCGCACTTGGCCGGTTTTTTTTTTATTATAGAACTAGTGACCCGCCGTCGCTTTGCTTCGGTTTATAAAACCTACCTCTTGAATCAATCTATCTATTAAAAAAACGCATCTAAATCCGTTGCGTAGTTTTAAAGATTTAAGCATATATAATCAGACAGACAGGGAAGCGAATTTGTTTTATACTATGTAGTGATAAAGGCATCATAGATACCTACAGACACTACAAGAAAGTTATGGCCCTCACGGGCCTTATGGCAAAATCAATCAATTTATAATATGATAAATATTATATTTAACTTTCAATTAGTTAATGGACTATAAACTAGATTAGGTACTAGTTACTGCAGTCACACAACACATGCATGCATCATTAGGTACCATGCAACGTTCGGGCAATTAATTTCCAGTCATATTGAACCGACATACGACTTATCGTAATTAATAGTTTACCGGCAAATACTGAGAGAGGTCGGTCTTTGACTCATTTGTTGGTTGGACCCTAATAGAAACTGTTGGAAATGTTTAAATTATGTACATTACAGCGACAATTTTGCACAAAGTTAAACGTCATTTTAATTACTTTCTTTTTTTCTTTCTTTATCTTTCCTGATTTTATCTTTATCAACGTAATGTAAATAATCAGAGAATTTTAATCAACTAACCATATATTTGCACCTACTATCTATTTCAACACGCTTTTTTAAAATAAGATTCTCGCAATGATAATATTTATTTTATAACACATTTGCTCGTAAAAGGTGTCTTATTTCACCAATTTTAATATCGTTACCTATCTCATTACGCCCAAGTGCGGTAAGTGTAAAGTAAAACGCACGGTTTATCAAGATGCTCCGTCTTAAAACGAACGGTACTTTTTAAAATCTCAGCAAAGAGTTTTTATGTCAAAAAAGTTGTCAACATTTTATGATTAAAATTAACTTTGGGAGATAAAATATAATAAAGAAACATTTATGTACATAATTATTTAATTTAATTAATTTTGACAGTAAATTACAACCAATTAATCTGTAACAAAAACACAAAAATATTATTTTACTTTATTAGTAATAAGTACTGGCTGTTTTTTGTCCCTTTGCTAAAAAATAATGATGATGCGCGCCGCACGCTTTTTCTTAACGCTGTATTGTTTTTATTCATTTACCATAGTCGGAGTTTTATTTTATTTCCTCGCAAATGTGTTATAAAACGTCGTATGACATACGTGCGCTTTGATAATTACAGCCTCTGCTTACTTGTAGCCCTCGCCTACGGCTCGGGCTAGCAATATCGCCTCGGCTGTAATTTTCAACCTACCGCACTTATATCATAATGTACTATTACAGTGCATTTCTAGTGCCTATTCTGCCTTGTCTTTGCACTAAGAATGCAGGTGTCACAAATAGTGCGACAGACCGAACATTTCGCTATGCATTATAATACAATTCATGTTTGCCCTAAATTTCTGTATTATGAAGCAGCTACGAGTACTCAGCTAATAGACGTTTTTTTCCATTCTGTCCTACCAGTAGTCGGATGATCGAACAGTTTGGACGATTTTTTCAAAATTGTTAGACTGTTTTGGATGATAGAACTATTTGATATACTTAATTACACCTCTAGGTAGTAGATTCAGAGATCATTTCTTGAATATCTTTATCACGTGAAAACATATGGAACAATAATTTCATCAAAATCCCTTTATTGGCATTAGTGCCAATAATAGGATTTTTTCGAATATTATTACCAAGCGAGTTCATGATCTATTTGTAAACTTCATATAAATTATTGTTTCCATATCAAATATTTTTTACAGTGCCAATGGCAAAAGCTAATTATTGGTAGTGCCCATAATAAAATATTGAGTGCTAATCATGGGTTTAGTGTCTATTGTCTCTGCCTACCCCAATGTTAAATAGGCGTTACATTATATATGTATGTAATAATGGGTTTTGTGTATTTAATACTAGCGACCCTTCGCACGGGTGCAATGCTAATATTAAAACCTTCCTCTTGAATCACTATCTATTAAAAAAAACTGCATCAAAATCCGTTGAGTAGTTTTAAAGATTTAAGCATACAGGGATATAGGGACAGAGAAAGCTACTTTGTTTTATACTACGTAGTGATGTACAAGACAACGCTCGTACCTACATATTAAATCTGTTTAATTGTATTCCAAACGTTTGACCTAATATGAACGAACAGTCATAACAAAATCGTCAACACGCACTGTCGTGTCAATAAAAGTTAAAACTAGTATCGTGCGACTCAGATAATCCAACTCCTAGCTTTAAAATAAACATCATATCAACAAAGTGGTTTTGTGTGTACTCTAACTTCTTAACAACAAATGGATTACTGTCAACGGTGGAAAATCCCGAACATCTACAGAGGAAATAATGAAAAAGAGACCAATAAAAATAAGTTGAGAGGAAAAATAAACGACAACAATATTGAGAGGAAAATTTAAAAAAGGCTTTAGACGTAATTAAAAATGGCATGGCAAAAAAGCAAGCAACAACACATTATCAGGATCAATAAATAGAATAAAAGAAAATGTTTGTCATAAAAGTAGATTTTTATAAAATATTTGTATAAAACCTTTAAATACTGTAAGGTTACATAAATAAACGCTAATATTCTGTTTTATTAGCTTCTAGTAAAACAGTGTTCTAATTATACCCTAGTTATAGGTAGATATTTGACTAATTTTTTTAATTATACGTGCCTATCTCCTAATTTAACTACATGCCAATTAGACGATAGATGACAATATTGAGAATTTCTATGCTAATATGTAATAGGATTTTCTGTAGTCTTTTGGATTTAAGTAGGTATGAAATGTTTATTGAATACTATTCAATCACATAAAAACGGTTATAAAAACAAAGATATTTCCTTTGATACTGTCACATCTTTTGTATACTAGCTCTTGCGTCAATGAGGTTTTATGGTCATTTTATTTCAGACTGACACGAAGTTCACTCTTAAAGTGCCAACAATTGGGTACTTTACCCTACTAAGAAGAAATTATAGGCATACGTAAACGAAATCAGCACTGTATATCAAAATCGCAAAAATTATAAATTTGGACTCTACTTGGTTGACTACACGCAAAATTATTTGCACACCAAAATATGATGTGTGTGTGCACTGAGTGACCCAATGGATTTTTGTAATTTTAGGTACTACAATAGTTAGTAAAAGTTCTAACAGAATTTGTAAAACGAATTTTAGAATTTGTAAAGACTTTAATAAAAAGTTATACGACCTGGAGTGGGGTCACTCAGTTCTCACACTTCACCTTTCAAATCTCGGTAAGTATATCGTTTACAGGTGTGATTTGTAAATAGATACTTAGTAAAACATGCATAAACGTATTTGCAAGAGAAAAAAACATAATTTCGATATGATATACAGAATTAGAAAAGAAAGAATAGGGCCACTGAGTGACCCAACTTAAATAACCTATAAAATATTAATTACAGCATAAATACTATTACTTTTTCTGTCCTAGACTTAGTAAAAGTTACAAGGAAATTTGTAAAAGGAAAAAAAGAGCACAATAACGAGCCAATTTTGATAATTTCGAATTAATTGAGGTCACTCAGTTCACACACTTTGAAAATCTTATATCGCTAAAATATCTGTAAATATGGGACATACAGAAAAAACATGCCTATTAGTAATTAGTAGAAGTATGTTGCTATGCAAATGTATTTTTTTATCGTGATTTTACTGCTCCCTAAACGAGATAATTGCTTTTAAATATTTTCTATACAATGCACGAAGTTGGGTGTCCACACGGTAAAAAATTACTGTTAATCTGAAGGCCAATCTGCAAAAAATATGGAATCTTTGTTAGAAAATCATCATCTTTGGTACTGGTTTTGCGTATTTTTGTTATTTATTTATACATGTATATTAGCGATTTAAGTAGACTTAAAATTTACAGAAAAAATATGCTCACGCATTTGTCCCAGGGGGGTGTAGCGCTGATCGTCACACTGCAATGCTTCTTAACATTCATGCCTCAGAATCAGTTCTGGGACCAGCAGGTTTCCTCAGGATATTATTAGACACGAAAAGAAAAATACCGGACAATTGCGGGTCGGACGCGCCCACTCAGGGTTCCGTACAAACGATTATGTACTTTAAGGTACAGTACCTTAAAAATCGTCCAAACAGCACTTGTACTGGCGAAGAATATGGTATCAATGCAGCTAGTTTTACGAATTGAAGAAGTTAAATAATTTATTTATTTTTAGAATTTAATATTTCTAGTGACTAAAGTAGGTAGTTAATGACAGTCCAGTATATAAAAAAACCCATTGTAGTTATGTAAACCTGCATTGAATAGGCTCCGAAACTTATGGACCGATTTTAAAAATTCTTTCATTAATAAAAACTTGCTTAACATGGGCTTGTATTTTCCTAGTAGTAACGCGGGTAGTTCCCGTGATTTTACCAGCGCAAGTCCCGGTCTTGTAGCAAATAATTTTGTAAATAAAAAATGCTCTAATAACTTTTGGCGCTTTCTTTGAAATTAACCCTGCTGCTACGGTGGCGCCACTATAATTTAAAACAAAGTTTAAATTTTGTACAACATAAACTCCATAATTTGAAAGCAGACATAGTGTCGCTCTCGCTCACTCGTCCTCTTTCGTTGATACGTCTCATAGCCTCAAGTCACGACACACACCACAGAGATTGGCCTCCAGATTAACAGTAATTTTTTACCGTGTGGACACCCTACTGCGTGCATTGTATAGAAAATATTTAAAAGCAATTATCTCGTTTAGGGAGCAGTAAAATCACGATAAAAAAATACATTTGCATAGCAACATACTTCTATTAATTATTAATAGGCATGTTTTTAGGGTTCCGTACCTCAAAAGGAAAAACCGAAACCCTTATAGGATCACTTTGTTGTCCGTCTGTCCGTCCGTCCGTCCGTCTGTCAAGACCCTTTTTCTCAGGAACGCGTGGAGGTATGAAGCTGAAATTTATATCAATTACTCAGGTCTACTGTCCCTTGAAGCTGTGAAAAAATCAAACTTCTAAGCCAACGCAATCAAAAGATACAGCCGTTTATGCCGCAAATTTTCGACACTTGCAAGGGAATCAAAACCTACAGGGTGCTTCCCGTGAACTCAGAATCTTGAAATTTGGTACGAAGCAACGTCTTATAGCATAGATAAAGGAAAAATTACGAAAACCATAAATTTGCAAGGTTGTACGGAACCCTCGGTGCGCGAGTCCGACTCGCACTTGGCCGGTTTTTCTGTATGTCCCATATTTACAGATATTTTAGCGATATAAGATTTTCATAGTGTGTGAACTGAGTGACCTCAATTAATTCGAAATTATCAAAATTGGCTCGTTATTGTGCTGTTTTTTTACTTTTAAAAATTTCCTTGTAACTTTTACTAAGTCTAGGACAGAAAATGTAATAGTATTTATGCTGTAATTAATATTTTATAGGTTATTTAAGTTGGGTCACTCAGTGGCCCTATTCTTTCTTTTCTAATTCTGTATATCATATCGAAATTATGTTTTTTTCTCTTGCAAATACGTTTATGCATGTTTTACTAAGTATCTATTTACAAATCACACCTGTAAACGATATACTTACCGAGATTTGAAAGGTGAAGTGTGAGAACTGAGTGACCCCACTCCAGGTCGTATAACTTTTTATTAAAGTCTTTACAAATTCCAAAATTCGTTTTACAAATTCTGTTAGAACTTTTACTAACTATTGTAGTACCTAAAATTACAAAAATCCATTGGGTCACTCAGTGCACCCACACATAAAATATGTTCTATTTTCGGAAGAGAAGGTATGTTACGACAGACCACTTGACAAAGTTTCTCAGTATATATTAACGCGACTAGTATTTGGGGCACGAACAAGAAGTCCCGATAGCGGACATTAGCTACATTGTACTCTACAGACCTACAAATAACTAGTTTAGTTCAGTTACTTGGACCAAAGTAGGTATCTACTATTTTCTTTACTTAATTACAGTATAGTGTGGGGTAAACGTTGCGACATCGGTTTTAAAATATTGTTAGCTCAATTTACTTTCTTTAGCTGACAGCGTCTGTCATCTCACACTCCATCAACGTATCCAATTTTGTTTACTACTTGTGGTCCGGGCAGACGTTGTATTACCACAGGCAACATCGCCACCTATCGGATCCATTTGTCATTTAATCTAAACCCAGAAAAAAGAATGCACAAAAATCGGTCCAGCCATTTTCGAGTTCTTGCGTGACTGTTGACGATATACTACCTAGTATATAAATAAAAAATATCACGTGCTTTTAAATAAAACAGTACCTACAAAGTAAAGACAAATAAAAAAGAGAATTCAAGTCAAATGAATGGAGACTCGTATTCGAGCTCACTTATATAGCAGTGTCATGGGACGAATAAAGAATATGTTTAGGGTCGAGGATGTCTCGCAAAGTTAAAGTGAGTAAGTTTTCCGCACACTAGACAGTTTTCAGACGAGCGACTACATCTTCAGACATTGTTTTTCTTTTCTTGATAGCTTTGAGCAGCGTTTTAACAGTCCGTCAAAGTGTTCGCGAGGAAACTTTAGAGTGAATAATAATTAATCTCACGTTTTTTATCCCCAAGGGAGTAGGCGGAGGTATTCCATTTCTGGAAATACCTACTTTTCACGAGAATATTCGACCCCTAAACGTAATAGGTTGTGAGCCCATAGCCGGACCGGGTCTGTTACTCAAGCCTCAGAATAAATCTGACCTGCGGCTTTCCTTACGATGTTTTCCTTCACCGTCGATCTAGTGATGAATATGTACGTAAGTTTTGTAAAACTTATTGATGCATGCCAGGATTTGAACCCGCGCCTCACTGATTATCATCATGAGAAGAGGGCTCTTTAACCCTAAGGGTATCACTGCTCATATGTACCTATTACAGTTTAAAAGATATAGCCCTACGAGTATGAAAGACGGACGAGCAGACAGCGAAGCCCCTTTGGGCGCAGGCCCTTTAAATATCGATGTTGATCCAAAATATCAAGACACCAACTGAGCTGCGGGTGGATCTGTTTTCTAATAAAACACACTTAACCCGGAGCAAAGTGTCAATAAATAATCATGATTGCCCCTAAGTATAATCCAACGATGACCCTGACCTCTGCGTCGAAAACAGCGGAATTAAAGGAAGAAACTCTTTGTATCCTCTAGGAATGGTGAGGATTTTTGGCGGAGTGCCACGACATTACGGCATCACGGTCGAACTTTCAAATAACATTGCTTGAAAACAACTAAGCTTGTGTTTTAATTCACTGTTACTCCGTTAACCGAATGAGTATTTCGATGGTTCGTTTCGAACGTTAAAATGAAACAACATGATATTCTCTTGGGAGAATCATGGGAACAGCTAGCATTGCATCCATATCACCTACATCCGAATCTGATTAAATCACGATGTTTTTTAGAGCCATGGAATTGAAACTTACGTACGTACACATGGTTTGAAGAGTTCTATTTAAAGGTTAGTAGGTAGGTAGGTAGAAGGTTCTATTTCTGGAAGTATCATCTTTTAAGTAACCAACTTCAGACTACGTGATATGGCAATCCCATCTCCGGATCAGTCTGAAAACAATTCTAGGCTTTGTGGCTTTCCTCAATGTTTTCTTTTGGCGTCGTGTCAGGGATAAATATGTGTGTATGCCCTGCCCGTATGCTATGACCCAAATCATACCGGTCCTCACGCATGACAGATCGGCTTACTTCCGGTGGGGGCTATCACTACTCCTATAGGTAAGTAGCTATATTTTAGTCCAAAGCCTGTTTGGTAACTTGTTAATGATGATACAGGTGAATAATGAACTCTCGTTTTGATAATGCTAAACAAATATGTTATATGTCACAGCGATTTAATCATCCGTTAAGAGTCATGTTGTGTAATATTTATTTAGTAATTCTTGGTATCCAAAAATCATACCTTCATTTGTGGGAAAAGCTAAAATAATACGTTTCTCAATATTTTCTTTTAACAAACAGGTCTCGTTCAAGAAAATGGAATGCTGGAACGACCTTTCCTTACATTTTTAACAGAATAAATTGAAATGACTTTAAAAGAAAGTAGGAAGCTTATTTGAGTAAGCACGGAAGTCTCAGGCTTTTATAACTTTTGTAAATTGTACAATTTGGACCGGCCCTAAATGGAGATGAACAAAAATATAATCGTTCTCCTTGGAAACTCTTAATATGATTACTTTCCTTGACAAATATAGGTATTGTTTAAAAATAAATTATATTCAAATGGCTGGCGTAACTCGGAAAAATGTAAGATGAATACTCAAAAGAATTGAAATAAGTGTCAGTAGCTCTTTGTTTACAGGTAGTAATTTGAATGGAACAATTAACGCGTAGTTCCCGTTCCCGCGTAGTTCCCGTTCCCGTGTAGTTCCCGTTCCTGTTCCCGTGGGAATATCTGAATAAAAAGTATCCTATGTCCGTCTCCTGGTTCTAAGCTGCCTCCTTTCAGCCAAATCGGTTCAGCCGTTCTTGAGTTATAAATAGTTTAACAAACACGACTTTCTTTTAGGTATATATATATAGATATATAAGGAAGAGAAAACGATTTTTTTTAAGCAAAAGCCTCGATTAATCTTATTTATTAAATTTCCCGTTTTAAGCTAGCTTAATCAAAACCACTTTAGCTCTCGCATAAACATATACATATAGTTTAGTTCGGTTTAACTCAAGAACGGGCTCACCTATCCAAACCAAATTTTTAGGCTTTATTCGAACTATTTAGCAGATGGTTTATGTGAAGTTTTCTTAAAATCTGTCGAGTGGTTCTTCATTTACCCGAGTAACATAGGGTTCATTTTATTCCCGTATTCCCACGAGGACGGGAACTACGCGGGTGAAACCGTGCGGGACAGCTAGTTGTATATAAAAATCCCTATTTCCCGGCTTCACTCGTGAACAGCTGGACCAATTTCCCTCATTATTTTTTGATGTGTTTGTTATTGACAGGAGAATGTTTTTATGGAAGAAAAAATTAAGAAGATTGCTCGGAACATTACAAATTTTTTAAATACCTACTTAACGATACTTTTCACTTTTCTAATGTAATCTTAGGGCATTTGATATAACTGTCAGTTGTAGATGACAACGTCTGTTGTGTCAGCTAGTATTCTAATAAAACCCTACTACCACCTCCACCACTAGGTAGAGACACCACCTCACACTCCACCTTAGCCAACGTGAAATCCCCTTACATTTTGTTGATAAATGGAATCAATTAAAACGGAAAATGTATATAAACATAATAATAAAAATGTATATCTTTACTTAGACATACATTATCAGTAGAAAACCGTAGATGGAACAGTCTGTCGCTACGAGTCCGTAGCTAAGCCGTAGCTGTGTCGCGCGTAGCCACGGGGCCTCATTTATAGCGGGGGATGTAGCTCGTTAGCACCACCCATCTTGAGCTAACGAGCATTCCGGCGCACCCCAGATGTTTTCACCACGCACCGAACTCACTACCGGATAATTAGAAGGCATCCGCATCGAATTCATTAATGTATTTCTTCATAACAATGCGTGACCAAAGCGCCCATTCTGAAGAAATGATTGCTGTATCAGCTTATACTTACTAAAAATTCCACTACGTTGCATAAAAGTCCTTTGAGTTTAATGCTCTGATAAGCAACACTCTCTGTTTCGGTTTGATAAAGAGGGAGTACTGACTGAATGACACATTCGATTTAAATAAATAAAGGTTGTGCAATTAACCTTTAAATGTTTTTCAACTTTCTAAAGAAATTACAAACGTAGGAGGGCCGAAAAACTTTTACTTTTAAAAGACTAATTTCACTTCAGATCAAAAATGTTTTTATTGGATACTCCCCTTTACGAATAATGTAAGTTAGATCAATTAATCTCGTTTTTACACTCTTTCATTGATCTAATTCATTACTAAGTTTTTTTAGAAGCTTGAGAGTATGATTGTTCTTTGTTGTGTAGGTAATGAACCTTTATTGTATTGCAGTAGTTAATAGTATCCGAATTACCTAAATCTAAGTATATCTAGATATTAAGCAAAAAATATTTGTAAAGAGCGCAACGCCTACAAACTGCTCCTGCAGTTTGGCGACTTTAATTTTCTGTTAATGTAGATATATAAGAAATAAATAAATAAATAAATAAAAAAAAACATAGAACTCCTGTTTTGAAGTCGGTTAAAAAAAGAATCATCGAAATCGGTTGGTGCTAATGTAAAAACGGGAGCACACGGAAAGCATCAGCTTTCAAATAAAAAAAGAATCATCCAAATCCGTTCACCCAGTCGAAAGTTCTGCAGTAACAAACATAAAAAAAACATACGTGTCGAATTGAAAACCTCCTTATTTTTTGAAGTCGGTTTAAAAGGAAGGGGTTCTCAATTCGACTGTATTTTTTATTATAATTCGTTGTAGTCGGTTTTTTACTCTTTAGAGTTCTATGTTATTTCGTCTAATGACTTAATAACGAACTGTATTAAGTATTATCTTAACAACGGCATAAAAAGTGGCATTGTAATGCGAGAAGTGCATGGCTATTCGCATTGAAGCGACCTGCGGGAGTAAACTTATTTACTGTGCAGTTATATTAGACAGATTAGGGACATAAGTCGCGCTGGCCGTTAAATTAATGGCCCAAATAAAACAGCTGCTTTGTAAGAGATAAATGAACATACACAACACCTATGACATCAAAGATTTTAGATCTAAATGCAAACCAGTGCACTGTAAGTAGGTAAGTGTACAGTTTAAAATGGTTTGAACAATGATTGAGTTGGTCCTACAAAAATCTCTCCATAATATTTTGTTACGTGACATTTTAACTGTTAAATAAAACTATTAGTGATTCGAAGCTATAACCAATTTCAGTTAAATAGACTGAGTCAATAAAATTAGGAGTAATATGTAAAAAAATACATTGACCTAATAAACATAATGGTGAATGTAAGCCATAATGTCATGTGTTATCCAGTTATATCCAAAGATAAAGCAAAATACGAGCGTTGAGGCACATTAGCATGCCTTTATGATCACCGCAGAGTATCGACGGCTTTGTTGTGGTCTATACTATAATTCGTTATGTTTAAAAATAGTACCACCACAAACAACACATATTTTTATGAACAAAGTATCTGGAAGTATTTTTAGTTGTGGATCTTTTCTTGAATGTGTAGCTAGCCATAAAACCATATTAAAATAATACACACGGATATTTTTAAAGACCGAAGGTTTTTCAAAGGTGCATAAATGAATATTTTATTTTTGTTAACCAATTGTTATAGCAACAGATTTTAGATACAGTAGGCAGTCATTTTTCCTAAATCGAATGTGACCCACTGAAGCTTTCATCAAAGTTGACTTAATACCAATAATAATCTGCACTGTAATAAGTACATTATTACATACTTGATTCTAAGTATTACTGATACAAACATTTAAGGGTCTTAAAACAGATGATAGATACTCCGTAACAATGTTTTTCTCAAATCGTAATAAAATAGAAGTTTTCCCCCTACCTCTTTTCAAAACAACTTTGTTTACTTCTCATGTAAATATCACACTTACATTATTCACAGAGTCATTTCAGAGGCGAATACAAACACTCTGCAGATACGCGGGAGTATTAGAATACATCTATAAGCCTCATCAAACGGCCACTGTGGGCAGAAAAAGCGAATTTCTTTATAAAATTGACAACAAAAACAACTCCTGAAGGCCAACACACAGGGAGGTGAGAAATGTGGGAAAGGCGGGAAAGCGGTCGCGACCCGGGAGGGTATTTTAGTTGTAAATGCTGTTATACGTTAATACCATTCATGATTTATTTCGAAAGGCATAATTGCTTCGTAACCTATTTTACCAATTGATTACAGACAAAAATAAATAAATTTTGGGAATTTTTACGAAAACAACAGGTCCAACTTTAGTATGGATAGCATCGGACGTATATAACATCGGCCGTCGCGTGCTCTCGACGGCTCCGTCGAACAAAGGATTGAATACATATACAGGTGCTTGCAAAGCGCTTTCTTCCTTTTCAGACTCCGTCGAAAACGGCATTCACAGCCTCTCAGACACATCTCGTGGATGAATGCAACTACGCCTAAAAGCCTCAGGGTATTATACATCTTAAGACCAATCATGTTTGTGGTTACTCAGTTTGCATTTTAAACTGCGGACAAGTGGACTTATATTATTTAGTACCACTATAAATAATAATGTGGTTTCACCAGTCATTTAAGTGAAATTAATGCCAAGCTTTGAAAATCTTATCACAATTTCCGAATGGAATATTATTCAATTACCAAAACGCAGAGATTATTTATTTAAATATGTAAAATTTGTGAACTGAAAAATTGCTAAAGAGTTATTTAACTAATGCAGAGCTTTAATCACTGTAATTTCAATTCGTTACAACCTGTGCTAATTCCGGCTTAAACAAAAAGATCCACCGTCGGGGAGGCAAATTAAAAACTCTGGTATTCGGAGTATAAAGGCTGCATAATTAAAAGGGCTCAGCGTCGCATTAATCTTGAGGCTTAGGGCAAAATGAGGGTCTCATTATCGTCGCCAGGGCTTACCCATCCACGTCCTGCCCCATCCATCACTATCTATAAAACCTGGTGTGACTGTCTCAGGAACTGGCACAAACTCTCTGAGACACTGACCCTCTTACCAGTTAAAATATTAAAATAAACTGGTACATACGACTTTGTAATGCATGATGCCAAGAGAAATGTATAATTTTGTAGAGCCGTAGTGCGGCTCATTGATGTATATCAATTTAATTGAAGAGCAAATTAAAGGATACCTCTATCCGAATCGGTTTACGTTTTAGGCAACAGTTTCAACGTTTCAAATAGTAACGGTTTCAACAGTCAGATACGGTGTCCCAAAAAACACTACGAGTACGTGGGTTACCCTTCGTTTCCGTTGTAAAATCAAAATGTACTACCATTGTGAGATCACTATTGAATCTAAGACCGTGCTATAACGATCCATGAATATCATTTTCAACAGTCAGCACAACTGTTTGATTGTTCTTCTTCACTACGACACAGTTCAACCTTTTACACTGTTTTTCAATACACGGGATACGAGTACGCACCCTAAGTTAATATTTTTTGTTAGGTTTATATGGAATTCGTTACTTTATATTTGTTTATAACTTTCTATTTTTCTATTATTATTAGATTGTAAGTTCTCTAGTAAAATATTCATCTCTAATTATCAGGAAACTGTTGAAGAAGAGCAGGATAAAACAATTGAATAAGCCATTTGATCCTAACACTATCCGATTCAGTGTGACACCTGAGTCTATCCCAAACACGAGTCATCAAGAGCCCTGAGATTTGGGTGGAAAGCGCCTAAGCCGACACTCGGCCTCGCAAATACTCTAGGATTAATCACAAGGATGTTCGTAAGCCGTACCTGCCGGGTTAAGGCGCTCGGGACCGCGGCCTTGTCCCACTGACGGTCGTCTATTTTTAGCCTGGCTGCACGCCGCCCGCCCGCCTCCCGTCAATGGTGCTATTTAGAGCAAGCAAAGTGCCTCTACTCCTGGAGAAAAAATAAATATCGCAATACCAATAGATGACACTTTGCTGTTTTAAATGCTTTGTCAGAGATTCTTGTAGCTTTAAAGCGTAAAGTGCCTTCGATTTCTATTTAAGAAACCAAAACATAGTGTAAATCATAAGGTTTTAATAGTTATGTACCATCATTAGACCATGGAACTTAATAGCTACACCATAACAAGGGGGCTACCCCTTGTGAATTATCACCACTGATATAAACAAATCATTGCTTACACTTTAGTACACCATCTTATCTTAAATAACGCCTAAAAATTATTTATAGACGTACCTACCAATACAAATGTGTGTACTGACGTTAGAACGTAGAAGGATTGCGAAATAGATCACCGAAAGCCAATGATCCAGGTCAGTGACAAATTATTTTTCTCCTCCACTGACCGGCCCGCCCTACCGTCACTTATTGGATGCCGTCTGAATCTGAAACAACCTTACGATATATGCGTGGACAGACATTTTACGATATACCTACAACATGTAACAGAAATAACGTAATAGTACAGTGAATAGAGACCAAATAAGGGGGGTTACCTTACAAACGGTCCGGTAGTTCTAAATTTTTTACATGTTGTCTAGGATGGTTGTTAAGTGTTTAAAATGCAAAATGCACAATTCCCCCCCCCCCTCCGCGCCCGCCGCCATCTTGAAAAAACCGAAAAAAATCGGCACTTTTTTTAGATTTTCACTTATATCTTTGTTTCGGTGCATTTTAGCTACAAAACAGTTCTATTAAATGTTGTAGAGAATAAAATTCCCTATAATATACGTGTTAAATTTTGTTTGTAGGGCAGATAGTTCACGAGATATGATATTTTTAAAAATATAAAAAAATACACAACCATCCTAGACAACATGTAAAAAATTTAGAACTACCGGACCGTTTGTAAGGTATAAGCTCTCTATTCACTGGGTTATAACCCTACTACACTCCAATTAGATTTTCATTTGAAATACGTTTACATAAATACAGTGGTGATTCAATTCAACACCGATATATTTCAAATTACGATGATAAGGTTAATTTTTAGGGTTCCGTACCTCAAAAGGAAAAAACGGAACCCTTATAGGATCACTTTGTTGTCCGTCTGTCCGTCCGTCCGTCCGTCTGTCAAGACCCTTTTTCTCAGGAACGCGTGGAGGTATGAAGCTGAAATTTATATCAATTACTCAGGTCTACTGTCCCTTGAAGCTGTGAAAAAATCAAACTTCTAAGCCAACGCAATCAAAAGATACAGCCGTTTATGCCGCAAATTTTCGACACTTGCAAGGGAATCAAAACCTACAGGGTGCTTCCCGTGAACTCAGAATCTTGAAATTTGGTACGAAGCAACGTCTTATAGCATAGATAAAGGAAAAATTACGAAAACCATAAATTTGCAAGGTTGTACGGAACCCTCGGTGCGCGAGTCCGACTCGCACTTGGCCGGTTTTTTAAATGGCTTATTGAAATTACTATTGAAACTACTATTTGTATTATAATATATAAAACGTTTTATTTGGAATCGATTCCACTCTATATAGAGTATATATGAAATATTCCTGAAAATTCAGGACAAACTTATTTCATATATTGTATACAAGTATACCTACTCAATTACTCACTTCTAATAATTATTTGGGACTAAATAACCGTGTGTGAATTGTGCTCCACAATTTTAGGTACGGAACCCTATAATAACATATTGGCTATAATTTTAAAGACATTATGTACAAAACCGGTCCACGTAAAGGAAGTCACGGTCGTCCACTGGTAGAGAATAACCGCATTGTACAGTTCACCTATCCAGATACATAAACCATGTTTCTGTATTATCGCCGTTCACCATTACTTCATAATACCTATATCCTTAAGTACAGCACTTGGGAGAAAAATGTAGAAAGTTTAATCCAGCAATTCCATTGAATAATATAACGTATGAAACAAATATTGTATTAGTAATCCCATATCCGAAAAGCCCTTGTTAAACTCTCTTAGAAGTTAGAATCCTTCTTGAAGCAGACGTCCCGCGTTCACGTACCGAATACAAATTACATAAATCTTGGACATCTTTTGAGCTCAAGCGTGTTCTACTTGACATTATACCTAGGTATGGTACGCTTCAAAAGTAGGCAGGATACTCGAGTAATAAATTATCTTTGTAATGGCACATAAACGGAATTCGTAAATAACTTTAAGTAAAGTATACAACTTGGACCCTAGAACCTGAGACTTTATTTACGTGCTGTCTGCCAACACGCCTCTTGGTATAACTTTTAACTATCTCAACAAATAGTATAAATTAAAGTCGCTTTCTGCGTCCGTCTGTCCATATCAGCTAAGCCACGGAATTTTAACCAAATTTCTTAAATAAAGAGCAATAATAGTAGGGTTTCCATAGGTAGCCCTAGATTCAGTTATGCTAATTCATTTTTGGGAAAATTTTAAAACAAGCTAAAATCGATTCCGTAGTCGATACTAAACAAACTAATTTCAGGAATTGTGCTGATTCTGTTACATATTCTATAAAAGGTTTTTATTTTACTTCATTTTTTAGAAATAATTGTACGCTTACTATTATTTGTATTCGAACAACAAAGGTTTTTCCGAGATACGGTGTGTATACTATACCATAGAGTTTTTCGGTATAACGTCGGCATAAGACTTATTTTATGTTGAACTCAGGATGAAACTTATATAGTGGTATACCTACCGTCGCATCTATAACACTACAATTTCTTCTAGTCTAAGGTAACTTTATTTTAATTCTATCCTACAATATCATTATTGTCATTAGGTAGACTACCTACATCCATATGTCTGGCAGGGTCATAAATGTGTCAGCGGCGGTTACAGTGTGTCATAGTCATAATGCACTCGCCTGCAGACGCATTGAATCACATTCGTGTCATGTCGTGATCTACTGGAATGACGCCACCGTGACGAAACGATCTGTTTTATAGCTCATCTTATCATATTTACTGGCGTTTATGACACCCATTTACTCCATTATTAAGTCCAACAAAATATATTGTACATTATCTACTATTATCCTATTTCTAGTAACGATAGATCTTGGAAAATACAGGTAAGGTAACAAGTAGACAGTTTCATTAGACTTTGCGGCCGTTATTACAAAAATGTTGAAAGTATCAAGTTTTATAAAATAATATCTTATTTTCAACATCTGATCTGACTGGTAAAAAGTGGGTTTTTCCCGAAATCGAATACCTCTACCAACCCCGTCGAGGATACGATGTGAGCAAATATTTTTGGGGTTCCGTACCTAAAAAGGAAAAAAACTGAACCATTATAGGATCACTTTGCTGACCGTCTGTCTGTGTGTCTGGTATCAAGTTAAAATTAAAACTATATACTCAAGTCTACGGTCTCTTGAAGCTGTGAAAAAAAATCAAACTTCTAAATTAACTAAAAAATATATACGGCCGTTTATGCCGCAAAAAACGTACATGTCGATACTCTCAATGAATGCAAGGTTTATGAAAATATACAGCTATTGATGCAGACATTGTAATAAAGATATTACGTACATTTTAAACAATTGAAGTGATTCATCTTAAACCGGTCATTGTAAAGAACCAGTGAAAGTGTTATCAAACGAAAAGGACTTGACTATTCGCTCATATAGTCAATTGAAAATTGGAATACACTTTCTGCCATAAAGGTACAAAACTATCATTATAACTGTTTCTAATTTATATTCGTGCGCTAATAGAAAATGCAAACACATTATTATAATACTAAAAAAGTAAAACAGTGCAGTATATAAACACTGCGGGAGAAATTTACATTTTTATAACCGCTACCGACTTGTGTTTTTGAATTTGAATTTAAGACGCATAATTTTGAAGCCTAACGGATGAAATAGAAGTACCCGGGTTCATAGATTGAGGCGCCATCTACAATTTATCCAGACATATTACTGTTCTTACGCCATCTATAACTTAACTACTGTACTTAAACCTACTTATCGTCTTGCCATGTCCTTTACGAATACAAAGAATTAGTTCATCAAATATCCTAAAGATGGCAAGCGTTTGCGCAACTATAGTTAGCAAGTGTGCTGGTTGTTCAACGGAAATACCAGACAGAAGATTTTTAACATGTTCAATATGCTCTGATAAGTACGATTTGATATGCGCAAATGTACCCGAAAAAAGATTTTACAATACTATGTCTGAAGAGCATAAGGCTACATGGATATGCCCTCAGTGCAAATCCAGAAAACCCAAGACAAATAATATAGCCACACCTGTAAGGCAATTTTTTTCGGTACCACCTGTACCTGAGAGTAACACTGAAGCCGGCTGTGCTGTGGAAAGGAGTCAAGAATATCTTAGCCCAATAATAAACATCACACAAAGAAAAGTAAAAAATACACTGTGTAATAATGAAAATTCCATATTATCAGTATCATTTGATGATTCACCCCAGAGAGGAGATACTGTAATTTCGAATCAAGAATTAGATACCACTGACATTGTGCTAAAAGAGTTGCGTGCATTTAGAGAACAAGCTTTCAAACAATACGAAATACAAGAATCTCGAATGAGCATACTATCAGAGAAAATTGAAAAAATGCAAACAGGAATTAATAACATAAATACACACACCGGCACAATTAGCGGAACAGAAAAAAAAGGGAGTATTTACGCATTTTTGCGTGTTACTGGCCGGCTAAACAAGCTTTTTTTAAATTTGGGTTTTAATTTAAAAATGGAATACTAAGCGACTGCCCTTTTTTTCATTCTTTTGTTTTAATTTTCATTGATTCATTTTTTCCACCGCTTGTCCGTTTTTAGAAGGTTCGTGAATTCCATTTGAAAAGCTTTGAATTGCAGTTTTTGAGGCTTTTGAGTTTTTTCGCATATTGATAATTTACGAGCATCTAATTATGCCTGATTTAACGCCATCAGAAATCATTAGGGCAGATCAAATGAGGAGAAATGGTCAAACCTACAGATCGATTGCCAGAAGCCTTCGTCGATCGTTATCAACGATTTATCGTAGCATCCAACGATACAGATTGACGAATGCTCTAGTGAGAAGGAGAGGACAAGGCCGGAAAAGGTGTACTTCAAGGAGGGATGACCGTTTTCTCCAACTTCAAGTCCGACGGAACACGAGACTAACGGCGGTGCAGGCTCGAAATTTACTGGAAGAGGTACGAGCAGTAAGGATGAGTGAGCGGACAGTTCGTAGAAGATTCGAAGAAGTGGGTATAGGCTCGTATGTGCCCGCCAAAGCCCCAAAACTTGAGAGACATCATCGCACAAACCGTCTACACTTTGGTCGTGAACATCGTGATTGGGACTTCGACGACTGGGGACAGGTTCTTTTTACTGATGAATGCAGAGTTATGTTAAATCAAATTGATGGAAGGCAGCGAGTATGGAGACGCAAAGGAGAACGGTATATCCAGTCTAATTTTGAAAATACAGTTGCATATGGCGGCGGTTCAATTATGGTCTGGGGAGGAATATGTTTAGGAGCTCGTACGGAGTTAGTAGTGGTCGATGGCGGGAATCTGAATGCTGATCGGTATATCAGGGAGATTTTAGAAGAACATGTTGTGCCATTTGCCCCCTTTATTGGTAACAACTTCATTCTAATGCAGGATAATGCTCGGGCTCACAGTGCTCGCACAGTACAGACATACCTAAACCATGTTGGTATAACGGTGATGGAGTGGCCAGCACGGTCCCCCGATATGAACCCTATAGAACACGTCTGGGACTTGCTAAAGAGGAGTGTAAAGTCAAGAATGCCCCCTCCCAATAATCTCAACGAGTTTCGAAACGCATTACTTGAAGAATGGCAGAGGTTGCCCCAAGAAACCATTGATAACATCATCCGCAGCATGCCCAGACGGATGGAAACCCTCATCAGAGCACGAGTAGGAAACACTCGATATTGAACAGTCATTGAAATTGTTGTTAAACTTTGGAAAATCTTGAATTTTCTGCTGTTTCTCTATAATTAAAAATCGAAGAAAAATGCATTTTGTTTAATTTAATTTTTATTTTTATAAAATTTTAAGTATGGTGTTACAAATGAATGTCAAAACATGTTAATTTAATTGTTGTTTCATTTTAAATAATATATTGTTTAAAAATTACATTCATTGTTCTAAATTCCCTCTTTTTTCTCCTTTTTTTTTCTGTTCCGCTAATTGTGACGGTGTGTGTAGAAGGTACACTTCACTGGAAAATGAAATCAAGGAGCTGCGATCTGAAAACTGTAAACATAATGAATTAATAAATGATCTAGAAAACCAAAATACCGTACTCCAAAAGGACCTACGCGAAATTAAAGCTTCTTTATCCCTTCTAGAAAACAAAGTTAATAACTCCACTCCTACTTACGCAGAGATAACTTCAAAAGAAAAACAAAACAGAAATCAAAACCCAAATTACTCTACATCTCAACCAGAACAACCAAAAGAAGTAAATAACCTAATGCCGGCAACTGCTACGAACAAAGACCCCAGTAAGACCATAGTATTATATGGTTTAAACGAATTTAGAAATGAAACAGAACAACAATTATTTGAACGCGTCATTGACATAATCATTAACATAACAAATGTTGATTTGACTGACTACATCGAAGATTTGAATAGAATTGGATGGAAAGGGTGGCGGAGACCGGTCGCAATTGAACTTTTAAGCAAAAGAGTGAAAAAATATCTACTTTCGAATGTGAACTTTTTCAAGAACTCGGGAGTGTGGATTTCTGAATTCTTAGACGAAAAAGGTAGACAAGAACGATTAAACAAAAAGAAAAGTTACCTAAACAGAAAATTAAGAAATACTGAAATAACAGGAAACCTTACAATGACCAGACCAAATCAACCCGCTAACAAGTCTGAAGATAATACTACCTCAGAGTACCTAACACAAAAACAAGACAATATAAGCCAAAGAGAGCAAAATAGAACATTTTTTCGTAAATAAATGTACAATATTATTCCAGAATATGCGCAGCCTAAATAATAAATATCATTTAATAGAAGCTCTCACCGAAGAGGTCCAACTAACCGCTCTATGTTTATCTGAAACATGGATAACTTCAGCCAAAAGAGACTTACTGTTCGTGGAAGGCTATAACCTGGCGAGTGCTTACTATAGAGAAAACTATGAAGGAGGAGGAGTATGTATTCTATTAAAAGACAATTTAGAGTATAAAGAATGTGAAGATATTAAATTATTATCTATAGAATATATAATAGAGATGTGTGCAATTGTAATTCCTAAGTTAAATGTACTAATGATAGTTATTTATATACCAAATAATAATAGAGGAAAGAAAATATTTACTAGTCAACTGGAGAAACTCTCTCAATTAATAAGATCTAAATACACTAAAAGAAATATTGTAATTGGTGGAGACTTAAACATAGACTTCATGCGTAAATCGCGAGAAGTAAGCTCAATCACATCTATTTTCAAAAGCTGTAATCTTCATCAACAAGTAAAAGAGGCGACTAGAATTACCAAAACTACATCTAAATGTTTAGATGTTATTTTTACAAATTTCAATGATGCTAATTTCTGCATAAACGTAAAGGATTATGGTTTCTGTGATCTTAATTAATTTATTAAAATTAGGACAACAATGCAATGATTCATATTTTATTGATAAAAGAATTTTTAATGATACAAACATAGATATGTTTAAAACAGAGTTAAATAAAGTTCATTGGCAAGAAATTATTAACCCGAACAATAACATAAATGAAAATTACTCCACATTTCATAATAAACTGGTTGATATCCTTAATGATACTATACCTATTAAAAAGGTTAAAATTAATAATAAAAATAAAAAGCATTGGTTAACTTCTGGTGTAAAACTATCGTGTAAAAATAAGCGACTGCTAAAACAATTCCTATCTCAAACTGACAACCCGATACTTATTAATTACTACAAATCCTACGAAAAAGTTCTTAAAAAAACAGTTATAGCTTCTAAAAAATATAATAACATACAGAGAATGAGTAAGGCTAAAAATATAAATAAATCCATGTGGCAGATAATAAAAGAGAGAACTAATAAAGTAGTAAATAAAAAATCTTTAAGCAATATAAAATTAACTATCAACAATACTTGTGTAACAGACCCTCACCTCGTAGTAAATGCTTTTAATAATTATTTTGCATCAGTACGTAACGATTGTGCGACAAATAAACTGCCGGTAGGGAGGCCCGTAGTCACACAGACATCTAACACCATGTACGTTACTCCTGTCACCCCCCAGGAAACATATAATATTATAAAAAAAATAAAAAACAAGACAAGTTATGGCATAGATGAATTTCCTCCAATACTCATTAAATCCTGTGCTGCAGAATTGACTACTCCATTAACTTACATTATTAATCAATCCTTTATCGAAGGAAGTTTCCCCCACCTTCTTAAAACATCTATCATAAAGCCTATACCCAAAAAAAAGCAAACAGATGATCTTAATAAATTCCGTCCAATTTCACTATTATCTACTTTTTCAAAAATAATTGAATCTGCTATGACTAAGAGATTGAACCAATTTTGCGAAAAATTCAATATTTATGATGATAGTCAGAACGGCTTCCGAAAGAATAAGTCTACAGTTACCGCACTCTTTAAATTCACAAATGAAATTATAAACATAATTAATAGTAAACAGTACGCAGTTGGTATTATGTTAGACATGAGCAAGGCGTACGATAGAGTGTCTCACAGAATTTTATTGGATAAGCTTTATGGGATTGGGGTAAGAGGCCTGGCTCATGAATGGTTCGCCTCTTATTTGTCTAACCGTGAACAATTAGTGGAGATTCAGTATTTTGACGAAAACACAAATTTTATAAAAACCATTAGATCTCCTAAAACTACAATTTCAAATTCCATTCCACAAGGTAGTGTTTTGGGCTGTATACTTTTTTTAATTTACATAAATGATCTTCCGAAAACTTTAAATATGAATTGCCTCTTATATGCAGACGATATCACTATAGTCCTCCCTTGTAAAAATAGTCAAGAATTAAATAATCAATTAACATCTACTCTTAAAATTATATTAGAATGGCTTGAAGATCACAACTTAGAATTGAACTTAACTAAAACCAAATTGATGCAATTCATGCCTAGACAAAAAAAGAGATTAAACATAGATTTTTCACTGAACAATACTAAATTAGAAATTGTTAACTCCTGTAATCTCTTGGGAGTGGAAATAGATTCCAACATCCACTGGAAAAACCATATGGAAAAGGTAGCAGGCAAGTTATCGAGGTTTGTGTATGCACTCTATGAGCTAAAGAAAACAACCGATTTGAAAACTGCTATCAGTGCCTACTACGCATACGCGTATGCTTGGCTTAATTATGGAATAATTTTATGGGGTAATAGTGTAGAAATTCAAAAGTTATTTATTTTGCAAAAAAGATGTATTCGTATTTTAGTTAACATTACAGAACGGGAAACTTGCAGACCTCATTTCAAAAAACTGGGAATTTTAACTTTAACGTCCATGTATATTTTAGAAACTTGTAAGTTTGTTAAGAAAAATTTACATTTGTATACGCCGACTGAAGATTTGTACCCGCAACCTCGCAACCTCAGAAACAGAAATAAATTAGAAGCGCCATTTACAAAATTACAAATTGTCAGTTCAGGAACATATCACATGTCTATAAAAATATTTAATAAACTCCCGAAAACCATAAGTGAAATAGATAACCTACCTGTTTTCCACAAAAAACTAAAAGATTTTCTGCTAATGAACGATTTTTACACATTGAAGGAATTTTTTGATAATAATAGTGATAGAGCAACTTAAAAATTATTATAATTACCCATTACCCATTTTTTATTATTTTTTTTTATAAATAAATTAATAAAAACTTATTTATTGCTGGCTTACCTAGTTATGAACATTTTACTTAGAACCAATAACACTAAGACCTTACCTTTACATAACATTGTTTTTAATTTTTAATTTTTGTTTTAAAATTTCATTTTGTATATATGTTTTTGTATTTTTATATTGCTGCGCCCTTCCAGGGTCGATGTGTGTACATTATAATTACCTACCACCTGTATAACCACATTTTTGCAATAAACGATATGACTATGACTATGACTCAAGGGAATCAAAATTCATAGGGTAGGTACTTCACGTTGACCTAGAGCTATGAAATTTGGCAAGTAATATCGTCTTATACTATAAATATAGGGAAAAATCATAAAAGTATATATTTGTTATTAAATCTTTAAAAATATAGTCTTTATTTATAGTACAGTCAACAAAGTTGTTAGTGTTACATGGCCAAAAATTAAGATTCACTTTTCTCTTAAAGCCTTAAATGTAGGTATTTATAGTATTTTTTTGGTAAATTATAGGGATCAAAGATACCTTTCGAAATAAACATTAATCAATAAGATTTATTTATGAGTGCGTTACTCCAGCGGAAATTTGTCGAATATCGGCATTTGAGGGATACAGATAATTAGTTGTCCGGCTTCTGTAAATGTTGTGCAGATTTAAAAATTTGTATTGCTTATAGTTTTTGAGTAATTCAAGAAAAACAGTTTCCGCTGGGGTAACGTTACCCCAGCGGCAATTTTTTTTTTCTAATGGGAATATTGAAATAATTTTTATTTACATAATTAGTTTTCATGACGGAGTAAATGTTGCGACTTAATTTGAATTTGTATCGTTAATGGTTCCGAAGATATTCAAAAATTTCAAAATGCCGCATTTTTGATGTTTGCGTTTTTCGCTGAATTTCGGAAATGGTTAAGCGCACTATCATAATTTTTTGTACATGACTTCTTATGTCTTATTCCTAATTAGTTGTGAAATAAAAAATTAAAAATAATTTACCGTTTAGGAGTTATGTAAGCAAATAGAAAAACCCTCTAATACGTCCTAGCACTTCGGATAAGAGGTCTAGAGACTTGTTTGAAACGTTATTTTGTAGCTTGCAACTGCTTTCAGGTGTTTGTGAAGTTTCATTAGTATCCTATAAGTAATTAATAAATTATAATGAAATTTAGCTCAGTTTGGGCCTCGACGCGCAGAGCGCTATTTAACCCCCTATTAATGGACTTTCTTGTGGGTTTTTTTAACCGAATAATACGTAAATAATTAGTTATATAGTTCAATTTTATACTTGTGAAATTTCAGCATCGTACAATCCATAATTAACGAGATAATCAAAAAATACACATTTTAAGTTATCTACCGTGGTAACCCGACCGAGTTTAGATGATCACAGAAAAGCGGCCGTTTAGTACATTACAGTACATACTCTACAAGTTTTCGTCAGCTGAAGAAAATTCCTTCGTAGCATATAGTGATGCAGACTACGCCGGAGATAAAGACACGAGAAGGTCGACTTCTGGTTACGTATGTCTGGCCGCAGGGGGAGCGGTGTCCTGGTCGAAAGGGTCACACATCTCTGTGTCTTTGAAGACCAGGACACCGCTCCCCCTGCGGCCAGACATACGTAACCAGAAGTCGACCTTCTCGTGTCTTTATCTCCGGCGTAGTCTGCATCACTATATGCTACGAAGGAATTTTCTTCAGCTGACGAAAACTTGTAGAGTATACCAAGGGACTGAGTTCCTTTTAAATATCTCAAGACTCGTTTAGCGATCGCATAGTGGCGTTTTTCAGGTTTCTCAACATGTTTCGATAAAACATTTATCGCAAAACAAATATCCGGTCTACTCACAACCGATAAATATAATAATTTTCCGACTATTTCTCTGTATTGAAAATTCTTGACAGTCGTGTCATTGTCGTAGTTCAAATTATCTGTCATTTGACTTTTATCTATAGGAATGAGCACCGAGTTTGCATCACACATGTCGTAACATTTCAAAATAGTTTTTATGTAGGCTTCTTGGTTAATAAATATCGACCCATCACTTAGGCGATTAATTTGCAATCCAAGGTAACAGCCAACTTCGGAAGTGCGGACTTGGAATTCTGCGGTCAGGGCACTCAGGAACTCTTCCACGCATGACTTATCTGGCGATAGGATCAAACCGTCATCAACATAGATCATGACGATGAGTTGCCGATCTTGGCTGATAAACAAACATGGGTCCGAGTCAGTTTGCTTTAACTTGTACTTTGACAAGAAAGAACAGAATTTCTTGTTCCAGCACCGTGGCGCCTGTTTTAAGCCGTATAGACTTTTAATGAGCTTGCAGACGCGACCTGATCCGTCATCAAATCCCACAGGTTGCTTCATATATATAACCTCGTCGATGTCGCCGTATAAAAAGGCAGTCTTCACATCGAATTGAGTCATGTGCATTTTTCTAGTAGCCGCTTCGCTCAACATAGTGCGAATTGTATCCCAGCGAACAACAGGGCTGAAAGTTTCGTGGTAGTCGATCCCGTGCTCTTGATTACATCCTCTGATGACAAGTCGAGCTTTAAAACGTTCAATTGAACCATCAACTTTCCTTTTGATTTTGTAAACCCATTTGTTGCTAAGGGCCTCTCTATTTTCAGGTAATTTTACTAGAATCCACGTGTTATTTTCTTTGAGAGAGTTCATCTCTTCTTTCATGGCAGTACACCACTCTTCACAATTCTCTGAATCGATTGCTTGTTTGTAAGTCTGAGGTTCATCATCAGAAAGACAGACACAACAGCTAGATTTAGAACTGGAAGGTAGACATTTTCTGTCTCTTAAATTATATTGATGTCGTACTTCTTTTTCAAGTTCAACAGGGGTTTCAACTTCAGTGGTATCGGGTAATTGAGCTTCATCTTGGACATTCTGACTAGGTAATTCGTTTTGTGCTTCAGTAGTTTCAGATGTTTCCTGGTCTTCAAGCTCACCAAAAACAAATGGAAGCTTACAGAAGTCAGAAGAAACTGTCTCTGATCTGAACAATACATCTCTTGAGATGATAACGTCATTCTTTTCAGGTATCCAGATACGATAGCCATCTTTATCTCCGCAATATCCAACCAAATATCCTTTCATAGCTTTCTTATCGAGCTTCTTACGTTTCTGACTAGGAATATGTACAAAGCATTCCGTGCCAAAAATACGTAAATGTTCTATGTAAGCTGGCTTGTTATACCAAAGCTCGTATGGTGTCTTCCCTTCAATTTGTGTTGGTCCAGTTCTGTTAAGTACGTAGCTTGCAGTATTAATAGCTTCGGCCCACAGCTTCTTCGGATGGTCTTTATTGTGTAGCATGCTTCTCGCTGCCTCAACAAGAATCCTGTTTTCTCTTTCCGCCGCGCCGTTTTGCTCTGGTGTGTACGGCATACTCATTCGGTGGTGTAAACCAACTGCTTCTGTAACACGATGAACTTCGGCATTGTTGAATTCTCCACCGCCATCTGTGAGTAGTTCCTTAACAACGTGACCAGCTGTTTTAATTTCAGCAAGAAATTTGGGTAGTACACTGGCTACTTCGGATTTTTGTTTTAAGAAGTATACCTTTCTGAACTTAGTGAAGTCATCTTTGAATACAACAAAGTATCTTCTTCCGCCAAGTGACAATTCAGACATAGGGCCACAAACATCCGCATTAATTTGATCGCCGGGTTTTGTGCCTCGATGTTGCCTTGTACCAAATGACAATCTAGTCATTTTTCCGTATACACAGCCATCACAGTCAAATTGTTCTGGTGAAAATTGTATGTTGTTGCGTGTAAGGATTTCCTTTACATGTCTTTTGTTTTGGTGACAGAGTCTTTCATGCCAAATTTGTAGGCTTGTTCCTTCTTTGACAACACAAGCATTAACAGTTTTCACTCTCATCAAAAGTTTATATAGATTACCATCTCTGATACTGACAGCTTTAACTTGGCCGCTCTTATCTTTGAAGATACGCTTATCCTTGTCAGCTATCTCTATATATCCATGATCCAAGGCTGAACCAGCTGAGAATAGATTTTGTCCTGCTTGAGGTACATACCAAACATTATTCAGATGAGCACGTTTCCATTTACCTTGTACCGACATTTCAACATCAATAGTTCCTTGGCCGTATGCATACATATTTCGATCATCTCCCAGTCGTAAAGCTCTTGGGTTATCGAAAGGTGTGTAGCTTCTGAACCAAATGGCGCTTGACGTGATATGGTGAGATGCTCCTGAGTCAACTATCCAGTTTGAATTTGAATCGTCTAGTCGAGATAGAAATGCATCACCATCATCAGGAATGGCTTCGTTGCCTTTATTTCGCTTCTTAAGCTTCTTCAGCATGAAACATTGTTTCTGAGTATGTCCAATTTTGTTGCAATGTGAACACTTGACTTTGTCTTTCTTTTTATTTGATAAAAGAGCATTTTCAGACGTAAAAGTGGAAGTAAAAGGTTTATTATCCAAGTCTCCAAGACGTTGTTCGTGAAGACGAAGACGCTCCATAAGAGTAGAAATACTTCTGTTCTCCTTAGGTACAGACTCCCAAGCGTTCTTGAATTCAAGATAAGCTGAAGGTAGTGTGTTAAGAATCCTGTTCATTAACAGTGATTGCGGGAGAGATCCTTCTTCCTTCAATTCGTCATTGAGTTGTTGCCATAATGCCTGCAGCTTAGAGACGTGCGTGGCAATGTCGTCAGCTTCATCTTTAGTGTAAGTGAACAGCTGGCAATACAACAAGTCTAATCTTCTATCATTCTTCTGCTCGTATACTGAGTGAAGTATATCCCACATTTCCTTACCGGATTTAGCAGTGAGTATATGACGTTTAGGTTCTGTGGAGACGCTACAGCCGATGATACATTGGAGTAATGCGTCGCGTTCTTCATATTGGGTAAGTTGCCTCTGATAACTTGTAGTTTCGTCAGCCTTCGCCTCGGCTTTTAAGGGTGCAGGAACAGTTTCGACGCCTTTTACAATACCTTGCAATTTATGCATAGTAAGTTGCAAATTGATATCGAATTTCCATACCAACCAGTTTTCGAGACCGCGTAGCTTTTCAATATTTAAGCGATCCATTTTTTGGACACTCATATTTGCAAAACACAAATTAAAGGTAAAAAACTGATCCCTAAATGAAAGAATATTACTTAGAAAAGGAATATTTGCATAATTCCCATAACCTAATAAAACAAATATTTCTATAGAACCAAGTTTTGTAATGAAGTATTCAAATCAATGTCAATACAAAAAAAACACAATATCTGATGGCAAGTAAAAAAGGTTTCAACAATGCTAACATTCTAAAACACGTAGTATAATAGTCTTTCAAGTTCGGTACAGACGCGTACATTATCTTTTGAGTACCTATTGATTTAATTTAATTTTTTTGGAGTTTCACATAAACATTTTATATATTATGCCATTATCCTAGCAGTCTTCTATACTTAAATCGAGCTAAATCTTCGTAGGTACCTATTAACAGTTATTATTAATATGTAGTACTTCTTAACTTTTTTCTTTTTCTGTGGGTTACTTGTTCCACCAAGAAGGACATTAATTGGTAAACAATGTATAACAATGTATAAATATACAATATTATTATTATTGTTTATAATTGTATATTATACTTATACATTCGCATCATGAAAATAATATAATAATCTAATAATATAATATAATAATATAATCTCACGCCTTTTTTATCCCCGAGGGGGTAGGCAGAGGTATTCCATTACTGGATATACCCACATTTCACGAGATATATTAGACCCCTAAACGTGATAGGTGGTGAGCCCATCGCCGGACCGGGTCTGTTTACACATGTCTCAGAAATTCTGAACGGATTTTGATGAAATTTGGTATGGAGATAACTGAGTACCCGGGTCAACGTCTAGATTACTTTTTAGTTCTGAAAAATATCTCACTTCCACGGGAAAATATAAAAACTTGTTACAAAAGACAAATACGTATTATTCACCTCGAAATATGAAATATGGTATGTAGGTGTCTTAATGTAGTAGGCAACCGCTATGAAGGGATTTTTTAAAATTCTCACGGGAACGGGAAAAACAGGATCCGCGCGCAACTCGTTGTTTGAAATATCGTATGTATAGGTGTCTTATGTCGTAGGCAACCACTATAAAGGGAATTTCAGAACTTGCCACAGGAACAGGAATAAACTGGATCCACGGCACCCGCTGTTTAAAATATCGTGGTCTTATATGTCTTAGGAAACCACTATGAAGGAATTATAGGAAATTCCCACGGGAATGAGAATAAACTGGATCCACGATACCCGCTGTTTAAAATATCATGGTCTTACATGCCTTAGGAAACCACTATGAAGGAAGTATAGGAAATTCCCACGGGAATGAGAATAAACTGGATCCACGGCACCCGCTGTTTAAAATATCATGGTCTTACATGCCTTAGGAAACCACTATGAAGGAATTATAGGAAATTCCCACGGGAATGGGAATAAACTGGATCCGGGCGGGAAAAGCCGCTGGACACCCGCTATGTAGTAAAATTTCACACGCGAGATTTAAAAAATCTTTCACCAATTGAAAGCCTACTTTTCTGGGAGTATTATATTATAGATTAGAATTTTCCCACGGGAACGGAAATGAAACCCTGGGGTTAACTCGTCGAACCACTGAAAGATCAGGATGAGGCTGTGATCGATCGGCAAAGGCAACCTCTCGACTCGACGATGACAAGTCAACATTTAATTCTATTTCATCAAACATTCTTTTTCGAAATTTATATAGGTAGGTATGGCAGAGACAAAACATCGTTTTTGAAAATTAGTACATAACTTAACAAAAGCAATGAAAAACAACAATATTTTTTTCATACCATCTATTCGAAAAGTGACGTTTTGGTCCTCAATAACAGGGATCAAAGTAAGTCTTTTCCGATAGGATCTTAATAAGTGCGAATAAAAGTGTTTTGAATTTGGAATTATAAATATCCCGCAACATTCTTAACCAAAGAGATTAACAAAATAAGTTTGCATCTAAGGTTGGCGCCACTGCAGCTTAAGTACTTTATCAAAACATTAGTTCCATTTTTCGCCGCATTAGGTTGACAAGCATAGAGTAACTTATATGCTGACAAGGCTGAATGGGGTTCGATGGTTGTGTTGTGCCACACTGTCAGAAAAATTGCTGTGGCAATGCGCGCGCTTTCGAATAGGGTTGTGTCCTACCTAGTCAAATCAGTTACTTTTTACGATCTGTCAAAACGAAATTTTACTATGGAAAATGTACTGAAATAGCAAACCGTGACGTCATAGTTTGTACTACTCAATTGCAGCACTTTTTTTGATTGTTTTATTATTTTTTAATTTGCTATAATTGTAAATTGAAAATCGAAATACATATTTTGAGGTGTTTTGGGATAATATTTTTAATGTATGACTACTCGCAATTTAATTTCGATGCTGTCAACTACCCAATTCCGACATCGCATTGTTTGTGTATTTTATATTTTAAAATGTATTCAAGTAGCAGTGACTGCAGTGATAGTTAAACACCTTAAAACTCACTACGTTCGGGATTCTATCCTAGAATCATTCACTATGTTCGTGATTTAAAAAAACGCCCTCGCCGTAAAAATATAGTTTTGCTCCCTCATGACACAAACTACTATTCCCACGTTGAAGTGTTATTTGTTTTATTTTTTCAATTAAAAGCTTTTTATTTGCAAGCCATAAAAATATAATTATATAATCAATACTTTTCCAATAAATAAAAGCAAGTTTCATTGCGATGGAACATTAAAGAACATTTAGCACAATTACACCTTCAATATGTTTCTTTTTGCAATCATTATGTAATATGCTTTTATTTATTAAAAAAGTGTTGTAATCAACATATATTAATAATAATATATTTTTAGATATTTTTCTTATCAGGTTTAAATTACTATTTTAAAATTTTTAGTTCTTTTTATATTAACAAGAACATAATAAAAGCTTGTTTTTAAAAAACTATATATTTTAATTTTTCTGAATAGTAATGCTATTTAATTTTATTATTGATAGCGGGTGCCCAACGGCGTTGCCCGCGCGAATCCAGTTTATTCCCGTTCCCGGGAGAATTTCAAAAATTGATAATAATATCTAAATCGATAACTTGTGCAAACGCCAAAAAAAAATAAAAAAAAATTGATAACTATCTATACTACCGCAATAATTTAGTCCAGTAATAATTATCTGATTTTGTTTTTGAATTTGATTTATATTTATGTTGTATAAAAAGATACTCTCAGAATAAATATACCTAAGTTCAATGACTTTTTATTTTTCGTATTTTTTATTAAAAGGTTTTATAGAAACGATTATTATTACCTGTCAATAAGTTTTTTTAACACTTGTGTACGCAATTGTAAAAAACCTTATAAAACTATCCTATATATTTAAAAAGGTTAGCATAATGTACTAAACGGCCGCTTTTCTGTGACCATCTAAACTCGGTCGGGTTACCACGGTAGATAACTTAAAATGTGTATTTTTTGATTATCTCGTTAATTATGGATTGTACGATGCTGAAATTTCACAAGTATAAAATTGAACTATATAACTAATTATTTACGTATTATTCGGTTAAAAAATCCCACAAGAAAGTCCATTAATAGGGGGTTAAATAGCGCTCTGCGCGTCGAGGCCCAAACTGAGCTAAATGTCATTATAATTTATTAATTACTTATAGGATACTAATGAAACTTCACAAACACCTGAAAACAGTTGCAAGCTACAAAATAACGTTTCAAACAAGTCTCTAGACCTCTTATTCGAAGTGCTAGGACGTATTAGAGGGTTTTTCTATTTGCTTACATAACTCCTAAACGGTAAATTATTTTTAATTTTTTATTTCACAACTAATTAGGAATAAGACATAAGAAGTCATGTACAAAAAATTATGATAGTGCGCTTAACCATTTCCGAAATTCAGCGAAAAACGCAAACATCAAAAATGCGGCATTTTGAAATTTTTGAATATCTTCGGAACCATTAACGATACAAATTCAAATTAAGTCGCAACATTTACTCCGTCATGAAAACTAATTATGTAAATAAAAATTATTTCAATATTCCCATTAGAAAAAAAAAATTGCCGCTGGGGTAACGTTACCCCAGCGGAAACTGTTTTTCTTGAATTACTCAAAAACTATAAGCAATACAAATTTTTAAATCTGCACAACATTTACAGAAGCCGGACAACTAATTATCTGTATCCCTCAAATGCCGATATTCGACAAATTTCCGCTGGAGTAACGCACTCTTTATTTATGACTTCCCCAGAAAAATGAATTCTTAGTTACTGGCCATGTAACCCTAACAACTTTGTTGACTGTACCTATGTAATCAATCATCGAGGTATATAAAATACTAGTGGTGGCGGCGACACCCCGCGGTTTCACCAGTTCCCGTTCCCGTGAGAATACGGGAAATAAAATATAGCCTATGTTACTCCTTGATAATGTAGCTTTTAATAAGTGAAACAATTTTAAAAATCGGTTTAGTGGTATAGGCGTAAAAGCGTAACAAACAAACAAAGTCACTTTCGCATTTATAATATTAAGTTAGGATGTACCTACAAATTTGTACGGAATCCTCGGTGGGTGAGTCGAGAGCGTACTTGTGCGGTTCTTTTTATCATATTTTCGTATTGTATAGGTAATTTGTATCTCATTTACGTAGGTGACAATTTTAGAAGTAAGTATAGAATTAAATGCAAAAGGCTCAGAAGATTCAGAACCTTTTAGGGATCCGTAAAATATACTGATGAAAAATGTGTAGGTGCACTCGGAATGAAATACCGCTGTCGATGCCTGGGGGTATGGTGCGATGCATATTTTTTTTTTTATTGAAACGAGATCGCGTTTTTTTAGAACTGTATAATTGATATTATGTGCCTATGAACCGCTTAGAATGTAGATAATCGAAAAAGCTTAAACCACCTTCTATTCACCATGTCTTAGGAATATTACGAACACACTTTGCCGTGTCTTGTGGTTATATCAATCTCTAGCAATAAAATAGGTCTATGTCCAGTTGTAGATGCTCATAACGCAAAGGTGTTTAATAAAGTAACTGTCTTACAAGATAAGTTAGGTACTTAAAGTTTTAAAAAAACTTTGAGTAAATAAAACCAAATCGTCTAAGATTTGGGATGCCATCATTTGTCCCAGGGTCATTGAATGTGTCCTTTATATTTATTACAAGTCCACAAAAAGATTGAAAGTGAAACGATAGCGGATTTTTCCTCATTTCAGATCCTCTCAACCGGAAGGCACCACCGAGAAAGTTTCCGGGTTGAAAAGGTTAACTGTTATTCTTTCACATTTTCAAGGCAAAGCGTTCATCGTTTTACGAAATGGGGTCACATGTTATGATAACCCAATTAAATAAGATTTGCATAACAAATATCCATGGCTAAGCGGAGACTTTCACGATGGCTTAAAACATACAATCCTACTAATATTATAAATGCGAAAGTTTGTTTGAATGGATGTATGTTTGTTCCTCTTTCAAAAAACTACTGAACGGATTTTGATGAAACTTTACAGTTTAGCTTAAACATCAGAATAAGACATAGGCTATATTTTATCCCCGTATTCCCACGGGAACGGGAATTACGCGGGTGAAACCGGGGGGTGCTGCTAGTACAAACATATTTTTAACGTGAGTACGATTTAATTATTTAACAAGACTTTAGGGACCAACCGAACAGAGTATATACCTACCTATTATGTATTTCAAAAGTTAGCCAAATCACCCACGGCAGTCACTAGTCAGTGTAAATATACGATCTTATATAGGCGTTTAGCGATTTTCGATACAACGGCTTTTCGCGACTCGAAAAAAAAATTCGCAACAGCGTACGTCGCAACGACGGCATTCGCAGTAACATATCAGACCCTGTGCTAATACGTGGCGCGAATAATTTTTGTTTGAAAGGCAATTATGATAACACATTGGTATTTTACACACCTAGGGAAGTAAAATAAGAAATGTCTCAGATCACATGTAGTTGTCCACCGAGGCGAAGCCGAGGTCTACAAAAATGTGATCTTAGGCTTTCTTATTTACTTCCCGAGGTGTGTATACTTTTTTTCTTATCGACGGAGGCGGAAAGACTTTGTTTAGCGCAGCGGGCCGTAATTTGATGCTTTCCGCCCGGAGAGATGAAAAGGTATATTATACAGGGTAGATTTTTGAGACGGGTCAGTAAGGGCAGGTACCTTAATCGTTATAGTTACAGGAAAATGTTCCTAGGAGACCATCCCTAACTTTTTAAGATTAGTTCAGTATAAAATGTGTGAAAAAAAGTTTTTGGTGATTTCTGTCATTTCTAGTACTCATACCTTAAATGGTCCCATATAGTCTTTTGATCCTCTTACGAAATAGGATCAATTGGCATAAAAAAATATTTTTTTGTATTTAAGCACTGTAAATTTTACGTTATACAATCTCCACTAACAAAAACCAAACAGAAAGGTAAATGAAAAAAAAACATTTTTTATTTAAACAGCAAGGTAAATATAAAATAGAGAGCAATGGTCTTCTTATTTCTTTTAGTGATACGAATAAGTAGGTACGAGTATATTGAATAAATATTTAAAGTGCTTGCCTCGAGTGATTTTGTTCGTTTCCACTTAGCAACCTTTTAAATTCGGCTATTGAGTTGAAGCCATAAACAATTTCGTGCGGCTGGTCTTGGGTATACCGTTGCCACGCAGACCAACCGTCATAAATTTTACTCAGCTCCACTCGCCGAAGCCAGGGCACTAAAATATTCGATTTATCGACAAATACCCCGTAACGAAGCTATTCTCACACAAACAGACCCTTAGCATTTCTCAGAATATTTTTACGGTTAACAAAAAACTCAGACTGCCTGTCTAAATCATTGTTTACATACAGTACAAGTAAACAGACGTAATTAATCTTGCTTAGTACGATCAAAGTTTTAATACCAAGCTCAAAAATAACGTGGGTAATTTATAATTTGCTAGTTACTAGACTTGTATGACTGTAGTGTTTAAAACACAAAGGATATTGAGTGTAAGGGATCGTGTCTTTGAAGGTAAGGGTTGAATAGGTTGTTAGGGATATTGATGTGATATCGGAAGGCGTCGTAAAACCACTTGCCGGGGCGGCGAGCGATAAATTGATGTTTTGACAAAGATATATAAATCCATCTTGTAGGCAGCGCTGAACACACTGTGCAAAGTGTTCACAATATTCGCAAACACCCTAAGATGTTTTTTTCTTATAATGCCTACTAAGACTCGCATCGTGTCTTCCTTGTTGTATACACATTACGACTTGATGAAAATATGTTTAAACCAATACAGATAAATTTAAAACAACGATCGGGGCGTGAGGGAAAACACGTTTTTGAAAACGAGCATGTTTCGTGTTTTTACGTGGAAATTGTCGCGAACCCAATAAAGATCACGTTTCCGGCTTGCCCTGCAATATGGCGCCGTTCCCCTTCTCCTCTCATTTATATGAGACCTGACATGTACCTATCGCCGCACATGGGAACTTAAAACTTTGTAATAGCCGTGTGTAAATTCACTTATTACCAAATTATTAAGCAACGAATCCACTTGTTGCTTTCAATGTTACTTTAACCGTAGTTAAATATATTCAACCAAAAAAAGTGGCAACGATTTGAGATAGAAATAAACAGTCATTTATTTTATAGATGTTTTGATTTTTCATATATTATTATTAAATAAGGATTTGGCAAAAACTTTGGATTACCTAATATCATCGTTATTCAATATCAGATCATTATTGACCTACGAAATAATTCTGTGAAGAATTCAATAGTATATTTTATATCGAGGGACTAAACGAAGCCATTATATACCAGAGGTGGTTTGACTCCCGAGCTTGCGAGGGAGTCATGAAACCGAGGGTATATTAAGTTGGCGTTTAGTCTCGAGGTGCAAACTGTACTTTTCACTTTGAGTGCGAGAAAAATTGACAATTTAGTACAAATTTATTTAAAACCCAACAAATTTACACTCGACAAAAATTCAGAAATTTTCGCGGTCAGTTTTTTCTTCTAAACCTGTCAGGCTGTCACAGATTAACAAAGAGATTTAAATCTCTTTGCAGGTAAACAATTTAAAACACATGGCGCCACCTTCTTCGCGGAAAAACCATGGAACTAAAACTCTTCACATTTTCGCAATGAAGATGGTTCACACTCTACAGATATTTACTGGCTGTTCAAGGTTGTCTTTTTCTAATTAAGGAAATTAAAAAAAATATTACTTTATACTCCCTAGGGACTAAAGTGGTCACTTTAGTCCCGCTTCGTAGGGCTATATTGGCGTACTTTTAGAGCATGAGAAGTGAAAAAATAATTAAACAAAAAAGGTGATAATGTTTTTACACAAAGCAATAAACCACATTTAAAAAAAACTATCAAATACTGTAAAAATTACATAGAACTCGAAAGAGTAAAAAACCGACTTCAAGGAATAATACTAAAACAATACAGTCGAATTGAAAACCTCTTCCTTTTTTGTAGTCGTTTAAAAAAAGAATCATCGAAAACGGTTGACGTGATATTGAGTTATTCGTCCATTTGTCGCGCACATACTTAATGCAAATTTAAGACTTATAGGGTTTTCTCATGGATGCCACTGTCAGAACTGGACGATATTAAAATGGGACCAATCTGGAAGCACCAGCTTTCAAATAAAAAAAGAATCATCCAAATCGGTTCACACAGTCGAAAGTTCTGAGGTAACAAACTTAAAAAAAAACCGGCCAAGTGCGAGTCGGACTCGCGCACCGAGGGTTCCGTACAACCTTGCAAATTTATGGTTTTCGTAATTTTTCCTTTATCTATGCTATAAGACGTTGCTTCGTACCAAATTTCAAGATTCTGAGTTCACGGGAAGCACCCTGTAGGTTTTGATTCCCTTGCAAGTGTCGAAAATTTGCGGCATAAACGGCTGTATCTTTTGATTGCGTTGGCTTAGAAGTTTGATTTTTTCACAGCTTCAAGGGACAGTAGACCTGAGTAATTGATATAAATTTCAGCTTCATACCTCCACGCGTTCCTGAGAAAAAGGGTCTTGACAGACGGACGGACGGACGGACAGACGGACAACAAAGTGATCCTATAAGGGTTCCGTTTTTTCCTTTTGAGGTACGGAACCCTAAAAAACATAGAGATGAATTGATAACCACCTCCTTTTTGAAGTCGGTTGAAAAGTAAGTGCCTGCAGATATTTTGCTTCATATGTACGAGTACAAGTTATTACCCAACATTAACAGCAGCTGATGTTAGCATAGCGGGGTAATTCTGTAAAAAATAAAAATGTTTTTGGACTCAATTTATAGCAACAGCGGTGTGGCACGACCCCTTCGCATATCCGCATCGGGCGCGAATGCGGATTTCCTTTTTCCCGTTTTCCACAACGGCCCCAGGTGCGAGCCAAAACTAAATCACTGTTTTTTAATATCTGATGCCGTTTAGAAACTAGAGAGTTTTTCTTCTCTACAATGCATTTTCGATAAGATAACAATGGAATAGGAATGAGATAATAAAGTGGATGTTGAAGTCTTGAATGTGCAAAAATAGAAAGGAGTAATATGCATACTTACGAAGAAAGAAAGAAATTTTAAATTTTCACGAGTACGTAGGTAAGTATATTATTTTTATAGAAGAACGTTACGCACATTATAAGTTAATGTACATTCAGCTGGTTGGAAGATTTTCCAGAAAATTAAATTATAAAGCAAAGTGTTAGTAATTATAATTAGAGTAGTATTCTGGTAGTCAACTAAATAGCGGTGTACCTATATTAAGTCACTGAAGATTAACGTTTTACGGCCATGTTTATGTTTATGGCTCTTCGGGTCGAGTCATAAACACAGACTACTGAAACTGCGAAAACTTTGGCAGGCTCTTATAAAATGTTTTGTACGTGTTTCCGAAACCCGCGAAGTTTAGCTGAAGGGGTAGATATTTATTAGTTCTCTCGAAACTGTAAGGAACTGTGAGAACTGAGAAGGTGTCATTAAAATTTATATTATATATACCTAAATATAATATTTCCTATGGAACACAGATAAAACTGTTATACATAATATAGGTACGTAATTATTATCTTTGCCCACCCCAATGGGAAATAGGCTTTATGTACGTATATGAATGTATAATAATTTTTAGACCATAATAATGATTAAGTAATCCGAGTGCTTTGAAAATTTTCATTACACAAAATTCATGAAGTAAACCACGGCAGGCGGGCTCATTAGATTACCCGGCACGAACTCATAATGCGTCAGGACGGATAAACTTGGGTCCGCGTCCGTGCATCCCAATGAGAAGTTTACTAATTCCACTAATAGCGTTATTTGCCAACTTTTAATCTAGCACCTGCCACCGCTTAAACTATAGTAACGCCAGAACAGCCCCACTTTGCCTTTCTAATAAGTAGATCTTATTACCTCCTTACTACTTACATTCTAAATTGGGTGTTCCAAACTTGCTCTTATAGGTTAAAAGGAAATAGTTGGCTCCGTTTTCCAAAGGAGATCGAGACTATCTTCGTTCAATAATTATCGTCTTGTTTAAATAAATAAAATAACAAATAATAATCTCACGGCTTTTATCCCCGAGAGGGTAGGCAGAGGTAAGTATTCCATTTCTAGATATACCCACTTTTCTCGAGATATTCGTTGGACCCCTAAACGTGATAGGTGGTGAGCCCATCGGGTCTTTTACACATATCTCAGAATTAATTCTGTAACCTGCGGGTTTCCTTACGATGTTTTCTTTCACCGTCAAACCTCCTCTTGTTTAATATGATATTATGATGATCCCATAAAAGATTTACCTTTTTAATTTGAATATAGTCTAAAATTGCCCGAGTAACAAACACGGAAAATGTAATTACGTCATTGTTTTTGTAATATATACAAGGATGAAGCACAAACAAGGACGTGTTAATCTAATCGGAACTACAAACAGATCGCTTAGGTCGAGTCTTCCTTGTTATGAGCAAGCCGTGACAAGGACAGGATTTACCGGGCTTTTTTTCGTATTAAGAATTCACTATCAACTTCATAAATAAGGCTTTTATCTTTTTTTCTGGGCATTTCACTATATCGCCGTATTGTCGCGGTACAACATTGAACCACAATAACTTACGCAAAGTACGTATCTACCTACGAGTAGGTACTATGTATTTACAGTAAATGTACGAAGAGAAAGGGTTCCCGTGCCAGATATTACTAACCTCATACCCCACAACTCCCTTGCGGGTAGATTTAGCATTATCGCGGCATGTTGACACGCTATTAACTCCGCGGCACGGCTAACCGTTGCGTGCCGCCGCGTCAAACACGTGAAAAATCCCAGCAACAGATTGTAACAAACTTCCACAAAGTTACCCAAATTACTACCATTAACCACTGATGGGTTCTGGTAGAATGGATCGCTGGGATATATCTCTTTCATTTCTCCTTAAAAGTTTGGTTCAGGATAGAAATGGGAGTTGGATGCAAATAGATTAAATTATAATAGGGCATAGAGGGGACAAAGCGAGGAAAATACGAAGCCGAAAAGTTATTCCAAGTGGAATAAGTCTAGTACAATTTCGACCGAATGACAGCTCGCTTGACAGCGAGCTTCAAACATGCTTCAAAGTTTTGTATGAAAATATTCCCAATGCCCCCTATAAGTCCTATTATATTTTAATCTCTTTGGTTGGATGCAAGTAAGAGGTCGGTTTGAAGAATTGTTGTATTTAAATTTCAGTTGGACTTAAATAATCTTTTGATCGCAATAAGAAATATGATTGCCAAAATAAAGAAGAATTTCGAGTTCATTTTTGTTTTTCAGTACAAAATGTATGAAAATAGTTTTTGACGATTTCTGTCATTTCTAGTACTCATACCTTAAATGGTCCCATAGAGTCTTTTGATCCTCACACGAAATAGAATCGATTGTCATCAAAATATTTTTTTTTAATTGTAGCATTTTTTTCGCTGACTGTAAATTTTTTCCAAAATCTGTGAATGCAGTTCATAATATCTTAAAAAGTTAGGTATGGTCTCTTAGGAACGTTTTCCTGTAACTATAACGATTATGGTAGGTTGCCTGCCCTCACTGACCCATCTCAAAAATCCACCCTGCTAAACAATAAAAAAACCGGCCAAGTGCGAGTCGGACTCGCGCACCGAGGGTTCCGTACAACCTTGCAAATTTATGGTTTTCGTAATTTTTCCTTTATCTATGCTATAAGACGTTGCTTCGTACCAAATTTCAAGATTCTGAGTTCACGGGAAGCACCCTGTAGGTTTTGATTCCCTTGCAAGTGTCGAAAATTTGCGGCATAAACGGCTGTATCTTTTGATTGCGTTGGCTTAGAAGTTTGATTTTTTCACAGCTTCAAGGGACAGTAGACCTGAGTAATTGATATCAATTTCAGCTTCATACCTCCACGCGTTCCTGAGAAAAAGGGTCTTGACAGACGGACGGACGGACGGACAGACGGACAACAAAGTGATCCTATAAGGGTTCCGTTTTTTCCTTTTGAGGTACGGAACCCTTAAAACAAAATAAAGTTCTGTTGTGTATCGTACTTTAGGGTAGACTGGGTACGATTAAAACATTTTTCAGTTTATCGACCATAGCATCGGGATTAATTAAGCTAGCGAGGATATAAATATATTAAATAAAAGACCATGTATCTCTCTACAAATAGGCAATGTTATTTGAGATAAATGTATTGTATTTTATATGTAAACACAAATTTAAAAAAAAAGAAAATTTGTTTTAAACGTACCCATGCCAGAGTCGGTTGAAACACTGCCTGGGGTCAATTGAAACACATGCAAATAATACAAATTATTATAAACTAGCGGGTGCCCAGCGGCGTTGCCCGCGCGGATTCCGTTTATTCCCGGTTCCGTGGGAATTTCCGAAAATCCCTTCATAGTGGTTGCCTACGACATATTTAAGACACCTACATACCATATTTCAAATAGCGGGTGCCCAGCGGCGTTTTCCCGCTTGGATTTAGTTTATTCCCGTTCCCGCGGGAATTTCCAAAAATCCCTTCATACCAATTTCCTATGACATATCAGACACCTTCATACCATTTTTCAAGTTTCTAGGTGTTATCGTTTCGGAGTAGTACGTATTTCTCTTTTTAACCAGTTTTTTTATTTTCCCGTGGGAATGAGATATTTTCCTGGAATAAAAAGTACCCTAGATGTTGACCCGAGTACTCAGTTATCTCCATACCAAATTTCATCAAAATCCGTCCAGTAGTTTTTGAGTGATGCGTGCACAACCAGACAGACAGACAGACAGACAAAAATTCCAAAAATTGGTGTTTCGGTATCTATATCGATAACTATATACACTACCGTTAAAATTTTCAAAAAATATTTAATGTACAGACACGGCCCCGTTAGAGTTTTATTATATGTATAGATGAACGTATTTTATTCATCAAATAATAAAACATTAGGAGTCGTAATAGCTCAGTTGAACATTACAACTGTTTTTATTAATATTGAAATTATTCAAGATACATAAATTTTTTAGTAAGTAAGACTATAAAATTCAACATTATTTTAATAAGCCGTTAAAGGTTTATATTAAGTACAACTTACAATAATATAAAAATGAGATAAATATAACAATATTTTAACGAAAAATACTTATGTAGATACGGGATCGTTCGAAACCACAATTGTTGCAGACAGAACTAAGACAATATTCTGTAAACTCTCCATGCGAATACATCTTCTTAGACTTTTTTGTTTGGATAAGTTGGCCTGACCTATCGTAGTTTTCATTTGGCGTATTCTTGGCATCTAAGAAGCAAGAAAATAAAAGAAATAACCTGTTTCAACTGTCCCCACAAAAAATGTTTCAACTGTCCCCAACCCCCTTTTCGGGTATAAAACTTTTTACAGTAAGAGTGATAATAAACTTGAATAAAAACTAATCATATAGCCATATTCTAAAAACTTCGATTAAAACGATAAAAAACTCTCAATATTCTAACTTTAGTAGAACCATATAATAATAATTATAAAAATGTACAAACAAGAAATACTTACTTTTCCTTCAAAAAACACAATGGGGCCCCTTATACACCAGAACAGCTCGCAAAGAGCGACGCAATACTAAAATTCGTGTTTCGAGTTGTCACCCGCTTCGTTCTCTCCTAGTACCCTTTACCTTATCACACACGGGTGTCGAGATATTCGCTTTGTTCCAACCGTCCTGCGTTTCAACCGTACCCAGTCTACCTAGTTTTATTTTGAACTTTTAGTTCTTAAATATAATTGAGTAAAACCAATATCCATATTTCAGTGATGATTAAAAGAAAAGTTTCCGGGCCGCTTCAATTGACGCTTTACTTAAATAGGCTGTACACAAAAACAACCCCTAAAGTGCTCTAAAGCCCAATTATGTATGTTAAATACTTTGCAGACACTGAATCATCATGGGTTGAGTTTTGTGAGCTCAAATATTTAGCAGCGGGCCAGCGTTGTTGACAACGTTTCCAATCTCGGGGTTGTGTCATCCGCAATTGCCTTCCGGATTTTGGGAACTCGTCACTCCCTTTTAGGTAGGTATTTAGGATCTAGTTCTATGTAAATAAACCTGTATGTGTCTATAAAGTAATCCTGTGCATACTTATAATAATAATTATTATTATTAAATTTAAAATAAAACAAATATCAATATACAATATGTAACAGAATAAGCGCAAGTCCTGAAATTTGTTTAGTATCGACTACTTCATCGATTTCAGCTATTTTTAATACTTATGGGTTAAATTTTTCCGAAAAATGAATTAGCATATCTGAATTCAGTGCAGCCTATAGAAATCGTACTATTATTGCTCTTTATTTAAGAAATTTGGTTAGACACAACTAAAGTACGTCGGCAGAGGTATTCCGTTCCTAGAAATACCCACTTTTCACCTTTCATTTGTTGGAACTCTACACGTGTAAGGGTGGTGAGCCTATCGCCAGACTGGGGTTCTGGTGGTTCTAAATACGCATCAGAACCAATTGTGAGATGCTGGTTTCCTCACAATGTTTTCCTTCACCGCCGAGCTAGTTATAAATATTATGTAAGTTAAATAAAATAAATAGGTGATAAACTCATGGAATGAAATTACGGTTGTGATTTAGCGTTATTTATCGTCATTATTTATCCGTTATTTATCCCAATCCGCGGTGGGATCGCGTGGGAGATTATAGCCCATACTTCCTCAGTGTGAGGAAAGAGCCATAGCTCAGCAGTGGGCTGTTACGGGTTGATGATGATGATGATGATCGTCATTAAATTCCGTTGTGGCACACAGGTTAGACAATGTGGTCCCGATCAGTTAGTAAATAAAGGTAACCTCAGTAACTTTACTGTCACGAACTTATTCATTTTTCAAAAGACAGAAACCAATAGTCTCGGATTATTGTTCACGCACAATGAAACTCTAATGATTAATGACTTCTACCTTTTGACAATGCCGGATAGATTCAGATTCTGTCAGTAGGCTAGATGTCACCATAGTTTTAGTGTACCTGTCACGGATTGAAGACGATACCGTGTCTTCAATTTTATTTAACTTCATCTACCAAGAAAACGTACACATGGCGAACTTAATGCCTAAAGCACTAATGGTCTGTGGCCTAAAGGCATTATCTCCCATACAACCATCAGGCTTAGCAGAAATAATTTCATTTAATTTTAAGGAATAAAGGATAATTTGTACCTATATGGAATATTTTTCTCTCTCTCATCTTTTACATGTATGTACTCGTATGAGATATTACTATAGTAATTAATTTCTTTAAAATAACAGTTATTCTGCTATTATTATAAATAAAACAGCATTTTTTTTTGTCGAATATGGTGTCATATAATTTATTACTAAGTATCGACAGAGCTCCACTCGGTATTTTTTTCTATGTATAGTTGCCTTTTTTCAGGAAACTCACCTATACAGATAAACTTAAAAAGCAAAACCTTGTTTATATACAAAATCCAAATCGAGAGCCGTTTCTCATATTTATTTATACAAGAATTTCTCTTTTATTAATAATCTTATTTGACCTACCTACTCGTACCTTGTTCTAAAGTACACATTAAAGCTTTGGCGAGACCATGTTTACGTAAAATAATTACAGACGTAAGACCATGGACGTACTGCCGTAGTATTAATAGCTCAATGCGTAAGACTCATGTGTTTGCAATCTTAATAGAAAGAAGAAAGAAATGGAAATAGAAAGGCAAAGGCCTTTCTTAATGGCAGCTTTGCTTCACGTAGATTTCGTCCGCACGGAAGGAGAACTTTCTGAATTTATTAAAGACTCACTCCAAAGTAAGCTCGCTTGCCTCCTCGAACCTCAAACTATTAAAACTTGAACTGTTATTACCTTCCTTTTGTATCGAAATGACGAGCCACTAAGTGGCAAAGTTGTATGTTTTTCCAACACAAAAAACAATAACATAACCCAAACATAAATTATCTCGACGTTTCCGCCACTTTTTCGTCATCGCAACGCGGGTGAGAAAGGAAACCGAAGGCGTAAGTCGAAAACAGTTTATCTATTAAGCATAAATAAATAAAATTTTACATTATCCATATAATCTGTGGCGAGAACGCGTAGGCCGAATGGAAATTGACATAAAGCGATGAAGTGGTGGCAACATAAATTATAGGTGATATTCCCAATCTCGAGCCACGGTAGGGATCGTTTATTAATCTCATTTAAGCACGATTGCCGCTCAAATCGTTTGCGAGCGATTTCAGATGGAAATATTTCACTTTTATAACCACTTTTATGCGAACCATCAAACAAGATATCTGATATACCTACTTATGTGTAGATATCGTTTTCCAATATTTCGAATACTTTTCTTATCTTTGTTGAAGGTAAAATTTTGCAATGTTTACTAGAAAATGGGCATACTAATCGGTATAGTAGTTGTAGCCAGTCAGGCATGACTATTCCACGGACAATATGACTCTAAATATTATATAACCCATATGAACCATTTATACAATTTCAAATTTACTTAAATATAAAAACATCGGTATAAAAAGAAAGAGCATAATTAATTAACATCAATCAGTCCAACCAAACTTTCGTGTTTATCTAAAATTATTATTATTACAGAATAACTATTGACAACATGACTTTACTTATTACATTTACGGCATAAAGTATGTAGTATTTTTTGAAAAAGTAGAATGCGTTATTAAAGTTTCGATTACAACCACATTTATTACTGACCTGTAACAGGCTGAGCGGGCAGCCGATAGCCGGGCGGGCAGGGCTGACCTCGGAGCCAATGATACATAAGCGATGACCCAGAGTATGAAACCTTCTGAATGCCTCTGTTGAACCATGATTCTCCATACACTATCATTTATTAAACTGCATACTATTGAAAGCACCGATTGATTGCTTGCGAAAATCGCTTTAGATATGCGATGTGTACTTCTATCGCAGGTGAATCGATTCCCAGGACCTAAGTAATGCCACAAATTATCATTTTAATATTCAACCCTAGTATTTTATAGCCGCTTTTTATAGTTTCGCCGATACCTCTAATTAATAATAATAATAATAATAATAATTCATTTATTTGCCAACAAAATACAGCAGAAACAATGTACAAAAGCAATAGTGTTGCAGGGTAAGAGCAAAGGGATAGTCAGCGACCTCTGCACTAGGCACTGAGCCTGTGTCGCAGAGGCCAATCTTTGTTTATCCTGTCCAATTACATAATCAGGCACACGGATCAATTCAAACATGCTCTACTAATATTATCGGGGACTTAAACAATGATCAACATTTTAAAGCTAGTTAACTAAATACAAAAATAAACGAGGTTGAATTTAATATGGGAATAAATGAATCTGTATGATTTGTGTAATATGTAAGGGTGTGTTAGTGTAAGGGTGTGTTTGTGTGAGTGTGTGTGTAATTAAGAAATTAGTTTAATTGATTTAATTGTATGTCATCAGCCTTCGTAAAATATCGTACTTTCTTCGTCGCGAATTGCTTGGAGGCTGAGTTGATTAATTGTGTGTTCGTTTAAGAGTTCGTGCCTTTGATGTGGTTTTGTGGAGATAATTTGTGACATTTAAATAAGACAACGAAGCTATTCTATAATCAGTTTTTGGCCCTATTGGTGGTGATATAGTCATCGATAGATTAGTGATTGATTATTGTTTTTTAGATACAGTGATTTTAGACGTGTAATGTAATAAATGGTTGAACTTAAATACCTACTTGGAAATTCTTATGGATTTCACGATCCTTAGGTAGGCCCTCTACTAAAACACTGGTCTGTTTCGAAAAATATGGGCTTGTTCATCAGTTGTACTTATAAGCAATAATACAGTAGGTATTAGATAGGTACATAAACAATAAACAAAATAAGTTTTTGTGTTTTGCCATTAGGGCGTGCGATCGAGCGCGTATGCTCGGGCGCCGACGGAGCTGGGATGGTATCAGCGGCGCGCGCGCTGCTGGCCGCGGTGACGCGGGTCCTGCTGCTGGCAGACATGGTGGTCGTGCGGCAACTGCTGCTCGCCAAGGACAAGGTACCCCATGAAATACCTTTCCTAACGAACCCGTAAGTAATGGATTATCGAAATCATAGATACGACGGGCCTATTACAAATAAAATATATAAAATGATAAACTGACTGACTGATTGGTGATGTATCAACGCACAGCCTAAACCGCTGGGTCTAGAGACTTGAAATTTTGCACATAGATAGCTTATACAGTGTAGGCATCCTCTAAGAAAGGATTTTGCAAAATTCAACCCAAGGTAAAAGCTAGTTACAAATAAAAAGCCGCACTGATCAGGGCTAGCCAGAATAGAAAGAAACTAAACAGGGCTTGATAGAATGCATACCCAATTTGATGAAGCATAAAACCTGTATAGCTATGAGAGAATATTCTACAGCAATTTACACCAAAAATACGAAATTATTTAAAAAAAATACGAAATTCTAGGACTACAGATAGGTAGGATGTATGTATCTGAAAAGGTTAAAGTTTCAGTAATGAAAGGAGAAGTGCCTCCAATAAGGAGTTTCAACAAATTCGTAACTCAAAATAGCTTGCTCTTTTCAAAAGGTAAATTTTCAACGATACGGCAAAGTTTTATAGATGTACAAGAACTGAACCTATCTACTGGTAAAGCTACGGGTTCACTAAACCCACATTAGCTCCGTGTTAGCTTAGCTCCATTGCTATAACTTTCTACAAACTACATCCTGGAACTTTGGCCTTAGTTTGTAACTTGTGAGCTGAATGCGTTATCGTCTTCAGGTGGCGCGGTCGTTGGACCGGCTGGAGTCGGTGTCGAACTTTGCTGAGTTTGTGCGGGCGTTCACGGAGTTTGGAGGCGGCATGGTGGAGCTAGCGCGACTAACCGCGGAGCGTCGCGCCGATTTGCGTGACGAGCGCCGCCGAGCACAAGTAGCAGCCGCCAGAAATGTCCTTGAACGTTCCACTCTCATGCTACTCACCTCCTCCAAGGTATCAGTCTCGTGTCTCATGTTACTACTTTTACTGAACATATAAATATAAAATACAAATTCAATACCACCTAGGTAGGTACTCTGCCAATAACATATTGAAAATCTTTGTTACCCAGATAAATTAGTATTTAGTACTAACAATCGTCGGCCCATCCAAGAGAGTCGTCCCCAAGAATGTCCTTGAACGTTCCACTCTTATGCTATTAGTTTTTCTGATCCAAGGTATTAGTTGTTCTAACCCACATTTCTTTTAAAATACGAAAGTCATAAAACCTACAAAATCAATCGAGGTCGTGCTTACTTAAACTTATTTGCGGTTTGAGACAGCATATTTAAATCAGTGAAGAATTAGGCTAAGGCTATTTCCCCTTGACCGAAATTCGGTCGTAAGCTTCCTTAATCCATAAAAGTCCTACGACGGCATGATTTGAAGTTGAAACCCGCCCTGCCGCTAAAACAAAACCCTCATTACTTTCTCCAGATAAAGTGATATTCAATTAACACCTTAACTTTCTCTACACGGATTGATATTAAGACCAATGGTTGGTAATAATAATACATTAGGAATCCCTGCGTCCAGTGTGTCCCGCGACTCTCGTAAATTAGCCCTGTCGCTGGGCCGCCATTCCTCCTATCAATTATGTAACCACGCCAATTCGAGGCCAGGGGTTGTTTGTGACTGCGTACTTTATACGTGAACATTCGTCAACTGGTTTTATAGTCAAACAGTCATGGTGTGTCGTATAAGTTAGCTATCTTTTATGTACCTAATGATTTTATGATTTTATGTACCTAAGTAAAAACTTAGGTACATAAAATCATCCGCTATTGACACATGGGCTTAAGGTGAAAAGTTTATTTACTGTTCATTACTTTTATATTATACAATAGTTCTTATATAACGAAACGGCCAAGCCACGTATTTTGACTGTGGTGTAGAGTTTGTGAAGTTAGGGGTTTTAGAGTTACAGCTTATAGCTTGGCTCTAACTAAGATCTGATAACTTTTTGACAGTGCGAGCCATATAGCAATACATGAAACTGTTTGTGTGGAATTCAATTTTCTAGGTATCCAAAAGGTTTAAAGATTTAAAATCAATGCCGTAATGTTTTAATTTAGCTAGCAAAGTTTGATGATCAACACAGTCAAATGTCTTCGATAAGTTGTAAAAGACTATAATTTCGTTGTTTGAATCTTAACAGGCATTGAATATATACTTGAAAAGCGCAATTTCAACAATAAATGTATTACCTACTATGTCTAACACTGTGTTAGTTACCCAAGAAAATGAGTCGTTAGTACTAACAATCCACCCGTCTCCTCCCCAAGAGTGTTTCCTCTTTTCCCCTCCCTCTCCCCTCAAAGCCTCCAATTTGTCAGCGCTTTCGCCGCCCACCAAAGATGTCTTCCTCTCACGTGACTCTTTCACTGACAGCAAAATATTTCCGTGTCCTGGAACCATAAAAGTTTATTAAAGATTTTTTAAAGTACTAAGGTACTGCAGAGTGTTGGAATGTTTAGAAAGCATCGTATGGGCCACAAATTACATAATATTTATATATTCTCCTCTCCTACAGACGTCGTTAGATTCGGGTGAGCTTTGTGCAAAAACATGATGTGCCTGTTGGCTCAGTTGGTAGTACCCTGCCTTCTGAGTCGGAGGTCGCGGGTTCGATCCCCGCTCGGAGCCAACATTTGTGTGCATGAACATGTCTGTTGGCTTCGTGTCTGGTCGTTTCATATTTATTTAAATACGATTATCAGTTGTTTAGTACCCATTGTGCAGGCCCTGCCTAGTTTGGGACTAATTAACCGTGTGTGAATAGCACTTCTGAATCTAAATTGGGATTTCTTGAAGATATATATAGAAATAAAATAAATACATTGTCACCTTATCCTTAAGGGAATCGGCAGAGGTACTCACTCTTAAAGTATATTTTCGGACCGTTAAACATGCCTGGAGGTTTACCTTTTCGGACTCGGGTCACTCGGGTTCTGGAAAATATTCTGAATAATAAATAAGAACAATACCCCTTCTATTATTCGACTAATTTAACAAATATAATTGGAATTGAAGTAGGTAGGATTATATAAAAAAGTATTTAATTTATGAGCGTTTGATGAGATGTGAGATGGTTATTTGCCTTCAAAAGTCACCAAAACCTTTTGCACTATCTTTGGATTGCTCCAACCCCCAAGAATGGGAAAGGGTAGGAGAAGGATGATTTTTTAAGATTCGAAGCATTAATCAATCATTTTTGTAAATATAAATTTTGGATGACCCCAAATCTTATTAAGTCACCATTATGAATTAGGTACTAACGAATGGTTCTACTATTAGGGGCGTCAATTAATTACGTGAGGCGATTTTTGATAATTTTCGGCCCCTCCTTCCTTCTTTGGTGAGTTGTCATGAGATTCCTACCGCTCTTAATCCCACGTGAGATTTTTCAAAACACCTAATTTTTTTGGTAAAAAGTTAACCTATGCTTGATTACCTCGGATTAATTAAAAAATATCCATAAGTGATAATTTTAATTAACATTAATTATTTATTCAAGTGGGGAAAAAAAGATATTTGCCTAGACCTGGCTAGATCTCCCCTACGTGAAATTATGTGAGATTCAGAACGACCCGCTCCTCCCCTAAATGCCTCATGTAATTAATGGACGCCGCCTTAGGTAGTTTCTTCAAACCAGCCTCATGCGGACAGCCGAATTAAAATATTTTGTGTACCACATCACTATTTAACAATAACATTTTTTAAAAGGGCATGATAGTCCTGTTGTTAAAGAGCCCGCTTGCGTGAGGCTCAGGTTCAAACCCCGGGGGCCCCTGAACTAAAATTGAGTATTTCCCTGCTAACCTCCTCTGGGATAAGAGGCGTGAGCATATTTATTTTATAGCTTTTCTATAATATAAAATATGAACCATTTTTTTCCGTAGTTCGTATCTCGCTCTTCCAACCAGTCCTTACAGACCTTTCTGAGTGCCGAAATAAAGTATCTTGTGTTGCGTGTCACTTACAAATTCGTATTCCGCAGACTTGCATGCGGCATCCGGGCAGCGCATCGGCGCGGGAGAACCGCGACACGGTATTCTGCCAGATGCGGCGTGCCATGGACCTCATCCACTACGTGGTGCGCGACGGCCTACCCGGCCACGAGGAGCATTCACACGAGGTTTGATCATCATCACACCGCTTGGTAGTCTAAATACTCACCCAGTCAGTGGCAAAAGGGTTTAAGTTAAAATGTTTCTGATAACACACCGACTAATCCCGAACCAAATGACAGTCTTACATAATTTTCTCTCGCTGCTTATCCTTGCTTTCTAATCTCTATTAAGCGTTATAGAGTTAAACAAAATGAATTGATGAAAGTTCCGTTTCCATTTTCCTGACACTAAACATTTGCCTTCCTGTAAGCATCTATGGTGGGTATGAAGAAGAATTTACTAATATTAAATTTAGATAACTTTATTTATCTCTGCCAGAATACTAAACAATGTAACCAACTGTCCTTATAATATTTTGATTCTAAGTAGTAGAAGTAAATGTGAGCAGAAAATATTTGGACAGGCGACCAAGATTTTCATTTCAATTAGCGCGGTGCGGTGTTTCATCTTGTCGGGCAGTTGACGCTCGCGGCGACTTTGTATGAATAATACACAACCTTGAGGTTGCAGATTAGAGCGCGACGCTTTCTGTGTGGTGGCAGCCTAAAGCGCTTAGGGTTACGATTTGGGTACGGATAAAGGGAGAGAACCTCAAAGAAAGGTTAGATTGCGAGAATGGAGAATACGAAAGGCAGACGTGACAAAAAGTTAATCTCCAACAATGTTAGACTAACATTGTAACATTGTTAGTATCTGTGTAGATTTACCAACTGCACACTGCACGTCATAGTCATTATTTTAACATGGAAAAGCCATTATTTGTTATGTTTTTTGTACTTTAGTCTCCAGCGTAGTTAATTACTGAACTCACGGTTCGTGTTTAATGCTATTTTGTGGAGGACAAATGCAAATGGAACATAGACAATAGGAGCAGCAAACGCGATGCAACACAAACATAATACCGGAGGCTTATATATTTACCTACATGGAAAATTACACACATTAGCTTCTAAAATCTTTCGATAAACAATCTTTACATATAATAAAACTGTAACGAGACCTTGTCTGTACTGTACATTTTTTGAGAGTTTCAGCGGGAGTGTAGATAGTTATCGATGTAGATATCTTAACACCAATTTTTGAAATTGTAGCCTGTGCACGCATCACGCAAAAACTACTGAACGGATTTTGATGAAATTTGGTGTTGTGATAACTGAGTAGCTGGATCAACAGCTTGGGTTTTTACTGCGGGAAAATATCTTATTCCGACGGGTAAATATAAAAACTGGTCGTACGTATTTTATCCGAAACGATAACACTTAGAAACTTAAAATATGGTACGTACGTAGGTGTCTTATAATGTAGTAGTCAACGGCTATGAAGGCACTTTTAGAAATTCCCACGGGAACGGGAATAAACTTGATCCGCGCGGGCAACGTCGCTCGGTACCGGCTATCTACTATATAAAAATAAGTCGGGTTTTCCTTCCTGACGATTTAACTCCAGAACTGACGAACCGATTTCCATGGTTTTGCATTCGTTGGAAAGGTCTAGGACTCCGCGAGGTTTATAGCAAAGAAAATTCAGCATTGCACCCGTGCGAAGCCGGGGCGGGTCGCTAGTTTGTAATAAAATTCTACAAGCGAGTCTTAAACATTATTTCATCAATGGAAATTGGGAGTAACATGGCGTATAATTTTCCCAACGGAACGGGATTGGTGAAACCTCGTTGTCGCTGCTAGTTGTTAATAAGCAGCCAACTCAGTATACCTACATAGAAGGGATACGAGGATACTCAATAATGTATGGGAATTGTAGATCCTTCTCTCCCTTGTTAGCTAATTGCTTATCCTTGCGTATCGCTACATTGGCATACCTAATTGAATCCCGGGAAAATCAACCTCAAACAATCCGTTATAAGATAGACAGGTTTGTGTTTGAGACGAAGAAAAGGTACCACTAAACGTTCAAGTGTGGTGTCTGAACTCGGATGGCTATCACACCAAACACAATATTCCCAGTTATTAGTGTATTAGTATAATCGAGTTTTGCAAAAATCTAATATTATCAGTATTTAGGTAGAGCAGTCGGTTTATGAAAATGTTAATGTCGACTTTAGAGCACTAATCTGCATATATACTCGTATATTTCTTGACATGTATTTTCTATTATAATACGATTTTATAATAGAAAATACATGTCAGTATATATATATATATGAATTTCTATATAATATTAATATTAATTTCTATATTATATTAAGGACATGTCCCTAAATATAGAAATAATAACTAATTTATCTATTCTATGTGGTTATAATTTTACCAGGCAATAGCATATTAATTAATTAAGTAGTGGAAATTAAGATAGAAAACCAAAAAAATATATTTATTATTTTATTATCTTACCTTCAATTTGTTCATAAATCGTGTTACGGAGCGATGTAATATGTAAAACTTGAGAGTAGTGTGGCTGAACGTAGTGCCACTAGTGCCAGTGAAGGTATGTAGGTGTTTAGATACATACGCGTGACACTAGACAAGCTTCTGCGGCTCTGCGACACACAAACCGGAAGTAGGCATACTGGAAACTGTAGAGTGGGGCAAATTTCGATATTCTGATATCGATTGTACAATGTAAATAGACAAATTACAAATGTGGACCACTTCACGTGTTAATCGTTATAGTACGAGATCCGGCTGCAAAAAAGTGTAGGGATCGAGTACCTATATGCTACAAACCAAATTTTTACGTATATTTATGATTAGGAGAATATATATCTACCAGGGTAGATATATTTATCGAAATATGGCCGCTAGTATTTTTAATAAAAAAAATAGTTTTAGGACGAAGTTTCTTTCACTTGTTTTTTTACATAAAATATCGTCCACTTCACAGCAATATACATAAAGACTTTGAAAAATCATGAAAAATCAGCTGATTATTCAGAATCTTTACGGAGTCTTTATGTATATTGGCGTGAAGTGGACAATATTTTATGTAAAAAACAAGTGAATGAAATTTCTTCCCAAAATCAATATTTATTTTATTATTAAAAATACTAGCGGCCATATTTCGATAAATATACCCTGGTAGATATATATTCTCCTAATCATAAATATACGTAAAAATTTGGTTTGTAGCATATACTCGATCCCTACACTTTTGAAGCCGGATCTAAGGCTATTACTAATAATTTTATAAAATGTTTGCAGGTAATATCCGAATGGATTAAAAAAATATTAGAAACTTTCTGCATTTTTTATCCTTTTATCCCCGAGGGAGTAGGCAGAGGTATTCCATTTCTGGAAATACCTACATTTTACGAGAATATTCTACCCCAAAACGTGCGATAGGTGGTGAGCCCATCGCCGGACCGAGTATGTTACACATGCCTCAGAATGAATTCTGAGACCTGCGGGTTTCCTCACGATGTTTCCATTCACCGTCAAGCAAGTCATGAATGACTGTAATTCACAACTTCGACATTTATAAGTTTTGAAAAACTCATTGGTACATGCCAGGTTTTGAACCCGAGCCTCACTGATTATTATAATGAGAAGAGGGCTCTTTAACCGTAAGGCTATCGCTGCTCTTGTAATTCTAATCAATAAAAACTAATTGTCAGTGACAGTCAATTTTATGCAACATGTCTTTTGAGTGTTGCGTCAATCAGCCTATATAAAGTGACTTTTGTATAGCTTATGACTATCCGTCTTCCATCCATCCATCATATATCAATCTTTTAAATATAACACACTATCGACCAGCCCTCGCTTCGCTTCGGTTTATATGATACTAGCAGTGCCCCGCCCTTTCACTCGCTTAGTTCCCGATCCCGTGGGAATACGGGAAAAAATATAGCCTATGTTACTCAGGGTTATTGTAGCATTCTAACGATAACGAAGATATATATTCTCCTAATCATAAATATACGTAAAAATTTGGTTTGTAGCATATACTCGATCCCTACACTTTTGAAGCCGGATCTAAGGCTATTACTAATAATTTTATAAAATGTTTGCAGGTAATATCCGAATGGATTAAAAAAATATTAGAAACTTTCTGCATTTTTTATCCTTTTATCCCCGAGGGAGTAGGCAGAGGTATTCCATTTCTGGAAATACCTACATTTTACGAGAATATTCTACCCCAAAACGTGCGATAGGTGGTGAGCCCATCGCCGGACCGAGTATGTTACACATGCCTCAGAATGAATTCTGAGACCTGCGGGTTTCCTCACGATGTTTCCATTCACCGTCAAGCAAGTCATGAATGACTGTAATTCACAACTTCGACATTTATAAGTTTTGAAAAACTCATTGGTACATGCCAGGTTTTGAACCCGAGCCTCACTGATTATTATAATGAGAAGAGGGCTCTTTAACCGTAAGGCTATCGCTGCTCTTGTAATTCTAATCAATAAAAACTAATTGTCAGTGACAGTCAATTTTATGCAACATGTCTTTTGAGTGTTGCGTCAATCAGCCTATATAAAGTGACTTTTGTATAGCTTATGACTATCCGTCTTCCATCCATCCATCATATATCAATCTTTTAAATATAACACACTATCGACCAGCCCTCGCTTCGCTTCGGTTTATATGATACTAGCAGTGCCCCGCCCTTTCACTCGCTTAGTTCCCGATCCCGTGGGAATACGGGAAAAAATATAGCCTATGTTACTCAGGGTTATTGTAGCATTCTAACGGTGAAACAATTTTTTGAATTGATCCAGTAGTTTTGAGTTTATTCGTTACAAACATACAAAAATAAAAACCTTTTCATAATATGCCATCAAAAACATAACTTGTAAAAAAAAAACAAGTCTCGCAACTCAGCTCTTCTGCCGTAAAAATTTGTGAGATCCATGTAATAAATACCAAGTCGGTTATTTTTTTCAGTCCCTACATAAGGGACCTTCTGTCTTAAGTTATTACGTTATTAGCTAACCTAACAACATCTTATATAGTGACCATATCAATATTAAAAATGTTTTATGTTTTAAATAACCAGAATGACTTGGCCATCGCATGAAAACACAATTTATCTCACAAGTAATACATATTATATTAAATTAGATTGCTTAGTACGATTTCCAAGTCAATCTATTTATTTAAAACATAAGATTTTTAATATTGATGCCGTGCCCCCAGATTAGATGTAGACAAAATATGTAGACGGTCAGAGAAAGTTTTCTCAAGATAATACCTTATGTACCTACCCAGCTATTGTTATCTTGAACCCGCGAGAACTATTTACCTAGATGCGTGACCGGTAATACAACAACCACCCTACAAATTACACTTTAATCGAAATTAAAACATCGATGTATCTGTTTACCTACGTCTGACTGAGAGGCTTGTTCTGGTCACGAAATGATAGGGATCATCGCGCTATCGCGATGGGCAGAGCTGGGTTAGAGAAATGTTCTCTATAGGATAGGTACGCTCCGATATTATATTCTCTGATTACTAACATCTGTTGGTGACTGCGGCGGAGTAAACTGTACGTAGGCTAGCTCATTTTCAGATTGAAACTCATAATTTCTAATTTAAACCCAAAATTTTTAAAATGAAATACACTCGCCATAGCCTATTTAAGACATAGCAGGTAGCACACAAAATATGAAAACTCCTGTCTATAAGTACTTGAAAATCGTATTATTGAACTGTCTTTTATTTCAAAAAGGGATACAAAAGTGATCAAAGCATTTACAATAGGTTCTTGAATTGTCTCAGTAAAAGTTCAAGCGTTCTTGGATTTTTGGTAAGTACATATTCGGTAGAGGACATTCTAATTAGTTCTAGGTATCTCCTTTTATTCTTGTAATAAAACATTATTTGTTACCACTTTCACAATGTCTGACTCTGAGTCTCCTTCTATTTCAATCTTTCAATGCATAAACACAATCTTTTGTTTCTTTCCTTGTAGATGCAACCTTTCTCGGATAGTCACGAACAGGTACAATAAAGAATGTAGGTAGTCGAGTGCCTTTCACCTTTTATCATTATTAATTAATATTGTACATAATGTTCTAGATAATTTCTTATATTTATGCCTTATATTTACATTAATTGTACTGCCTCCTCATGTAAAATTTTGTGTATATATTGACAAATGTAGAGAAAATAGAGCCTGCATTTAGCTGTTATAAATGCAAGGGTATGAAAATGAAATTATACAAACTTTAACCAATTGACAGAGCTTAATTTAAATTATAATAACTAGACACGTTACATAATTTAAATTAAGCTTTGTACATTGGTTACTATTTGTGTAATCAATAATATATATATTAAAGCTATGAGCCTGTGACCCATATATTTTCTACTAGCGACCCGCCCTCGCTTCGCTTCGGTTTATATGGTGTATAAAAACCTTCCTCTTGAATCACTCTATCTATAAAAAAAACCGCATCAAAATCCGTTGCGTATATAGTTTTAAAGATCTAAGCATACATAGGGATAGACAGACAGGGAAGCTACTTTGTTTCATACTACGCAGTTATGTACATACTATCAAGTTCAATAACAAATTATCTACCCAATTTCAGATTGTAGAGTTTCACTATAATGAAGACTGTTAATCTAAACGACAATCTGATCGAATATCGCTGGCTCAGCATGAGGAGGCACCCAATTCCTTTTACCCACGCACATCTAATTTTAGCATAGTTTCATTAAATTAGCTCAAGAAACGATGAAGTAATCAATACTAGGTACGTCAAAATTCTTGCTAACTAATCATGCTAGACATTGCTTAGGGTAATGGCCTAGCTATAAGCTTCACGCTACGAGTGCCATTAAAAATATAATTGTTAACATATTTTATATTTTGTAGATATATGTATATTCCTATGTATTTATAAGTAATAATAATAAAATAATGTTATGCATTAACATCATTATATTGGCTATTTATGTTGTCACAATAGTTGTAAATTAATACGAAATTATTGTAATTTAAATTATTTACTTACTATTGCAATTTTGTACAAAATTTAATACACCCTACCTACGCTTATTGGCCAGTAGATGATTCACGCTCAGCCTTTCCTACTCACCACTTTTTAAAAATATTTTAATATATTTTATAAAAAAATCTTTTTAATTTCTTGACCTAAGGTACTTTATTCTACAATAGGTACGTGCCAAAAACTAACTCATGATTATTATTGTTAATTCTACTGTGGAAAGTTTTAAATATTTCCTGTGCTGTTGTTCAGTTAAAAGATAGTTACAAATTATAAATGTGTAAAAGGTGGACGACAATTACCTACTCTAAAATGTTTCTACTAACCGTAAACAGGCACATTCTAAAAAGCAATAATTCCTTAATATGCAGGACTTACAGTGATACCTTGTATAAAATCACCTACAGGCAGCCCAATGGGAGGCGGGGACGGCGCTGGGAGCGCTACGAGGGCTGACATCACAGGTGCGAGCAGCGAGATCTCGCGGCGGCGCTGACGCACCGAGGAGACGCGCTATGGCCGCCACGTTGCGCGCGCTGGTTGAACGCACGCACGACTTCACGGACTCCGCCTACACCTCGCACGACCACCGCCAGCGGATCCTAGCGCTCGCTGAGAGGATAGCTTATGAGCTAGAGCGGCTCGTAGCTGTCGCTATGTCCGTGGTGAGATAACAGTTGGGGAGTCGACTACCTAGTCAAATTAGTTACTTTGTCTCACCTGTCAAAACTGTGGAAAGTGTTATGAATCTACTTATAACGTCATCATTTTTAGAATTGAATAAAATTATAAAGCACGTCATTAAATTACAAATTATTAATAAAAAAATTAAACACTGCCACTTGCTATAATCTATATTTAATATATACCTATATATAAATCTATATATATTACTTAAATAAAACTAAGTCGGGTTAGTTATAATACCGTTAACTCAAGAACGTCCAAACAGATTTGGATGGGCTTACTGATAGTTTATAACCTGTGCTACCTGACATAAAGGATACTTTTATCTACATGGGAAATACATTTGGGTATGAGGTGTTCTGAAATATTTTTAAGGAACTTAATTTTAATACACGCAGCAACCGGTCTTATCACAGCAACTTATAACAACCATTTAACAATACATTTTTTTGTACCTACGAGTAATTAAGATTTTAATTACACACAGGAGGAACAAGGTGGTACTGGCACCGGCGCGGCGCTGGAGAGCGCGTGCGCAGGCGCATCCAGCGCGGCGTCAGAACTAGAGCGCTCGCTGGTGGCGGCGGCGCGCGACCAAGCGCGTGACCTTGCGGCCCTTGCCGACGAGGCACGGAGGCTCGCCTCTGACCTCGCCCATATAGGTAACCTACGAAGGAAATTAGGTACAGCGGCGCTTAACAAGAGCGATCGCTCATGTGTTCTTTTCGTCTACATGTCGCATAATGTCAAGCAATTAGCTGTGCTTGCCAGACTAATCAAGACATTCCTCATAAAATTACGACATGTAGTTTTAATTGGTGATGTGATTAAAAACAAAATATTTAATTATCCTGATATCATAATAATTACTAATTTCATCATATCACCAATGCATGAAGCGTTCGCTCTTTTTAGACCAGAATACTGTGATATTTTAAAAATGATTAACATGCAGAGGAATCGACCTCGACTTTGTGTTGCAGCTAGTTCCAGTGGTGAGAGAGAATCAGAGAGACTGCACAGTATAGCCAGCCGGCTCCACGAACAATTAGATCACATTATCGAGGTGAAATTGGATCTTAATGAGGAACCGCGCAAAGCGTTCATTTATGTGAACTCTATGTTGATATTTTTTACAGGTCTGCAAATTACTCAGGCATATAGCGATGTCTGAAACACTTCAAGTGAGTGCAAAATTTGCTGAAATCAACCTGAGGATATATGGGCCTCAAGTGGTGACGGCAGCGCGGACGCTAGCGGCGCACCCGGGAAGCGCGGCAGCTAGGGAGAACCTCGACGTGTTTGTCGACATGTGGGCGTGGCTGCTGGCAGACGCTGCCAAACTGGCCCGAGAGCTGCTTGACCTCACTGATGATAGACCTGACAAACAGCAGTACAGTAGTTTGCCTAGGCCTGGTGTAAGTGATTTTTTTTTTGACAATCGCAACGCAATCTCGCTACATATTCCTAAATCCATTTTTTTTCTTATACAGAAACATGGTAAGACGAGTAAACCGTTAAAAGCGGTACGACTAGACTCCGATGAACAAGCCAAGATTGCAAAATCGGGTTTAGAAATGAAAATGATGTCCTCCGAAATGGATGCCGAGACTGAAAAGTGGCAGGGCGCTGCTGCTGACGAAAACAACGATATTGTGAAGAGGTAGGTATAGTTACTTGTAAGTCAAATATGTTGTATATTCCAGAACAAACATCAAACAATGTGATTTCATATTCCTTTCAGGGCAAAAAATATGTCTTCCATGGCCTTCGCTATGTACCAGTTTACAAAAGGTGAAGGCCGTCTAAATACTACTCAAGACCTCTTCACACAAGCAGAGTACTTCGCTGAAGAAGCGAACAGACTTTATAAAATTATACGACAATTTTCTTACCAGGTATAACAGATTTCTTGTTTAATAAATTGAAACGATATAAGTATGCAATAGTTTATATTCTACCTGCGGTTGTTGCCTTGCAGGTCCCGGCTGGAACGACGAAAAAAGAATTGCTAGAACATCTAGATAGAGTTCCTACATATGTACAGCAACTACAGTTCACAGTGAAAGAGCCAACGGTGGGCCGCGCAGCCACGTTCAGCAAAGTAGATAACGTAATACAAGAAACCAAACATCTCATGAATGTTATTAGTAAAGTGGTCACTACCTGCTTCGACTGTGCGAATAAGGTAAATAATATTTTTCTATTAGACCCAATGCATTTTTTAAATTACAATCTTCCGAGCAACATGTCGCACTTTTTGAAAGTTTAGTACATATTTTAGGAATCCTAAAGATTTTAGTGCATTGGAACGTAATGTTCCTTAGGTACCTTTGCCGTGGGAGGCGAGTGTGGGAGTGGTTAAAAGGCACCAGAGTGTTGCACCTGTTAAGTACTTTAAAGATTATTTTCATTCGTGACTGTTAGTCTGTCGGGAGAGGGTGAAACAGTGTGATCACAGTTTCAAGATTTATTCTTTGTCTTGGACAGTAATAAAATTTTGTTAATTAATTCCTAATATTTTGTACAACTTATTACAAGACGAAGAATAAATCTGTCTCTAGTTAATTAGAAATCTACATAGTTTGAAAATAGTATTAGAAAAATTAAAATTTTGATATCCTGTTTTATTTACAGTTATGGTACTTAATATTTATTTATGTTACATTTTATTTTTCCCTTCACTCCAGGGTCTTATACCGCTGGACAAAGCGATAAACAAATCCTCAGCGAATACAGGGGACGACTCGGTCTGTCGCAATCTTGCACTATCATAAAAAACATCCCATTATCAAGTACCCTGTGTGTTTCTGTGTAGTAGTGGACCTGAGCATGTTCTGTGTAATCGTGCCTATGCAATCCGAGTACCCATATACCACATTTTGTCATCTCCATTAAAACAAATCGCTAAGTCTGGAGACCAAACGTAGCCGCTAGGAATTTTATGCAAAACTGTGGGATGGGCACTTGCTAGACTCATTTGAAAATTTACCAAGTTTCTCGTGGTTTTTCTCATTGAGTTGACGGTTATGCTGACGGCAATTACTCTTTAATGAGTTGGTTTTTACGTTTTATGTGTATCCCTTTTACGTTTTATTATTATTCCTATTTTCAGTATTCCCTGTGTATGCCTGAGAGAGTCCCTATGCATTGGAAGCCAAATTTACGAAAAGCATCCACATATAAGAGTGAAAATAGTGTAATTAATGGTTGAAGTAGGTATCTAGGTGGATCCAAACACGAAATTATCAATACAACTAAAAAATACTGACATCGTGACTTAATTGGAAATTAGTGTAGAGTTGATTGATGGTGTAACATAGCTAATTTTTTAATGTTGTTGATGTAATTTGCAATTATAACATAGAATAGCATTTGTGTGGTATAATAAGTTACCTAGTCTTAATTTTATGAAGTGAATTTTTGAATCTGATAGATTAAGTCCCGTGTGCACCAACTCTAAACGACAGATAAAACAATAATCAGTTTTTAAACTTTATATTAACGCTCATCAACTTAATGATAATAATAATAAGGCAATTTATTCACCATAATTCGTTACAGTAATTAACCTTAAACTACTTATCTGCCAAGCTGTATTAAACAGTTTAAGTTATCACGTGTGGTGATGAGCAGTGGTATGGTTGTGGGCACCTCATTATTGTTTAAACGGTCCCTAGTGTTGGTGCACTTGGGCCTAAACATATTACCTAACGATCCCATCATTGCTACCGTCAACTGAATCTACTAATAAATTAAATAACCCAATAAATTTACCAAATTCATGAGAGATGAAAAATTTGCTTTGCATAAAAAAAAATATTTGCGTGCATGGTGTTTCTTGTCATCTCGATGGGGCCCTGCGTAGCATTCGCGTAGCTCCTAAGTCTTCGAATTCGCTCAATGCACGCGTCGACCTCATTATACTTAAGATGAAATAATTCGAATAAAGCATGCGGTATAAAAACATGAATTGGGCGAGTTCAGGCTAGCATACCTAGATTGAGTTCCATTTATGGTGTTGCTGACGTGGGTGTTATGTGCAGTACAAACTGGACTTCACGGGCCTTTCGGCTGGCGGTGCGGGAACCGGCGGTCGCGGCACGGCGCGGGACGAAGACACGGCAGGCGGCGGCAGTGGCGACGCGAAGCCGGGGGGGAGCTCCTCCGACACGGCCATGTGACAGTACGGCATGGGCCGGCGCGGCAAGGGCGACGCGCGCCGGACCAGGGTCAGCTTCCTCTTGTTTTAAAGGATTAAACCTCCTTTTAAACAACTCGTCGCCTGAAGTCAGGAGGACAAGCAACGCTCTGAGATGCATAGCTCAATCGGCGTGGGTTCGATACGTATTGAGAGATAGGCCTAGACACATCAGTACCTTAATGTTATGCGCCTAAGTATTTAACTGGGACAAATGGAGATCTTATCAAAAGACGTCCAATTTGCAATGCCATTTTACACACCGATGAGACAAATCGTGGTTTGCCAGGTGTGTAGAGTGAGTTTTATGTTACAGTAGGATTTGTATTACTTACTCACAGAAATTCCATTTTAATCAAGTATTGAGTGCTAAAATATGAATAGCTGATATAGGTTCTCAAAAGTACCTAAACTAACTCGTGGAGTATTATTTTAAGACGTTATCTGTTTGCTTACGAATTAAGTGCTATGCATTTCCAATTGGAGCTTGTCCTGGCAATCATATGTATTATTGTCTGATACGTATTTTGCTCTCAGCAGTATAGACATTAATGCGTATGATACCTACTCTGTGACTGACTACGATTGCTGAGAACCAATTTAACAGTGCGCAATCACTTGTGCGGCTATTAGATGGTTTCAGCAAACATTAGTGGGTAATGTTAACATTAAGATGGTCAGTACGATATATAAAATTAAGTTTCAGCGATCACTTGCGACACACAAGGCATTCTGAGATCGGACGCAAGTTTCTAAATCTCATATACTTATCTAAGAAATAAGAACTAGTTGATTGCAAGCGTGGAAAAAACGCGGCGCAAATGGCTGTGGGTCTACTTAGTAAGATAAAATGTAATTTGTCTAACAAAAACTTGTTATTTCGCCTTTATTGTTGACACCACATGTCTAATTCTCTCGCTAAATATTCTATACTACTTATCTTTACTGCTAGAGTAGATAATATGTATGAGCATTTAGGCAATTGTTGCAATAATGTTACAAAATTTTGCCTCGATTCAAACAATTTGTGATCAATCAAGAATAATTAATATTATAAAAAGAGTGAAATCGTACAATAATAAACTTACCGTTTGTTACATTTTCGTAATGTTTACACATTGTTACATAAAATACGTTATCTAACAACTACCTATAACACAAAAGAGCCTATTTTTTTAAGTTTCCCTTTCTTGAAACCTGCAGAACATTTATGTATACCTACCTACTTCTTACCACTGATCTGTTATCTATTATTATCTTATATTTACTTATACTTATCCTATACGCAGTGGCGAATTTGCCCTACGGCCCAGTAAGCCCGGGCGGCCATATTAGGAGGGGCCAATCGTGACCAAAAAAGTTAGTGATGATAACAATTATGTTAAATATATATTTAACATCATTGGATGATACAATAACTCAGAGTAGGTACTTACCTAGAGCACGTATAACAATAATCTACCTAAATCACTTACGTTTTATGTAGAGAAATAAAAATTCGCAATAAAATAAGTTCATTATGTAGTCTATTATGATAGGTACTGAGAAAGGGACGACTTGTACTTACTACGTGGCCTGGGTCCTAGGGCGGCCAAGACTAGGAATCCGCCACTGCCTATACGTGTAAATCATGAGCTCTCTCTATTTCTACGCACCCTCTGAAGTCTGCACATCCGTGGTCCTAATGCTTTGTGTTGTTTGTTTATATATACTATACTTTATATATACTATGTTTTGTGTTATGCACGTTTCGCTTCTTCAATTAATTTGGCGTCGCCAGTGTTCGGTTGTTTTCTAAACATGCTACGTATACCACATTCTACTTCAGAACTACACACTCTTGCATTCGATGTTATTGCATATTAGTCTTGTCTATCTCAACGAGTTCGTGTAAATACTATTTAAAGCAAGATAATTATTCGGAAAAATCTATTCGCAATCGTAACACGCGGCAAACATTGCATGATTGTGAAACGGAACAAATAGATGTGTGTTGCATGTGTGTAATATTGTTATGAATGTCGTACTTCATCTTTTTGAGGGGAGGATGTTTAACATTAAGATGAGGGAACTTGACTCTGGTGGCTGCCTAGGCAGCACCCACGTCGCCCAGAAACACTCAGTGTTATTATAGACCTACCGCGATAGGAGCGCTACCACAGACGCCGGCCAGCGTTGCCGCGGCTCGAGCATGCTTCTGTCTGGCTGCTGTTCGTTACCTCATATCACGCGGCATGTCCATCAATCATATCTGTGACGTCACTAATGTTAACGTTAATCGGTTACGGCAATAATAAACATATCAAACTATGTAGATTTAATCGTTGCTGCTACGCATGGATACGACGAAGTCGTTATTTAGTGTTTAAGTATTGTTATTTACTACATTACAGTCAGTCGTGCATACATTTTGGAGCGATTGCGCTGTTCGACTTATATTATGAAATAGATGTTCAGTGATTCATCTAGTAGGTGCTGCAATTAAAATTATGACCGATATCCCAAACTTAAACTAAGTGTTGTGGTTTAGGGACTGTAAGTAGGTACTTAATTTGACTAGGCCTTAAGCGAATCATTCGTTGTTGTAGATACGCGCATCGGCCTATAGTTTTATCTTCAGAATCGTTTTTGTGTGTTTCATAATATCTCAATATGTAATGTCGATATCATTAGTTGTCAATTAATAAGTTAACTACGATCATGCTGTATCTCTCCGCTTGCGGCCCCAGCTGTTCCGAGCAAGGCGCGCCTGCTCTGTGGTCGTAGCTCGCGGCCACCTCGCTGGCAATGGTCTATATTTAACACTTTGCTTGTTTCTCAATTAGCACTTACTTCCACTTCAAGTCTACTCGACAATGTTGGCTTTTATTTAATAATTAGTTACTATAATTAAAATTGTTATACTGTTACTAATAATGTCTGTTTAACTCTTATTGCCTTCTTAATTACTTATTCTATAATGTTTAGATAAATACATAGTATTTAAGCCAGTTTCAATTCTCGTATTGAAAATATTACCCTAGTTAATCTCTAACAATATTATGACTAATTTAAAGAGCTTGACAAAGCTTTATAATGAAGAGTTGTGAATCGAACTTGAGGCCACATAAGTTATAGATTCAAAGTTAAATAAGTAGGTAGGTTTAGTACCTAACCGCTTTGACTGTTAAATACCGATTAAGTTTAATTATGGCATTTCACTTATAAGTAGGCAGGTGAAAATGAAAAATGTTAATTATTATGTAGTTCACACACAAGGCTAACACCAAGCTATCAAAGATGTGTAAATGCCTATTTTATTATTTATCGTAGTACAAGGTGGCTAGAGCTTAATAATTTTAAAAATATGTGTATAGTTGTACAGAAACACAATTGATTTTCACTGTACCTATAATACCAACGAAGAATTTTAATCATTACGAATTGCAATGTGTCCAGTTTCATTATTCCTATTAAATGTCGTCTAATATTTTGGCAATTTTTGATTTGATCTATAAATATCAATCTGTAGGTAATAAGTATAATAAATTGTGCCAAAACAGTTTTATCTATAACATTTTCTTTACGTACGGGGCATGTTATTAAATGTACACGATCGCTTTACACGTGACACTACCTGCTGCATTTGCAATTGAAGTTCCTCAACTCTTCAATAAAAGTAATACAGTCTACGCTTTTATTAAACCGGTAACTATATGATAAAATCAAAAGTAAGTTAAGAATTCAAATAATAAATAGGTCAAACAATAGATGTTAGCTGCGCCGTTGTGCCTCTATTACATAGTAAAATAATGTCGATTGCATGCCATTGACAGCCCCGATAGACCCAGCGCATAGTAATCAATGTAAAATTATGCCTAAGCGATGACGTCATAAACCAAGCTGACTTCTATTGCATAATCATATCGTAATTATCAAATAGAAATTAGAAATACCTACACAGTGATTTGTGATATTAAAATGGATACTTAAAGAAAATTAGTACAACCTTACTTATTTTCAAAGTTTTATAGTAGTTAACTTTAGAGGAACATGATAAGAACACCAATAATAGTAATCGTTAAAGTTAATACTTAGTTATAGACATGGCTTAGTTCGGGACAGGGGTAAGGGTGTACGAGATAAATTTAACTTGTCCTGTTCACCGCTAGCTTCAGTGAAGCAAGATTCTCAGCATTTTTTTTCAAAATCCCTTCACTCTCTCTCGCTTATGAACTTTATTCAAATAACTTTGTATAAAATGGGAACTTCCCGATACTATTATTATATCGAGAAGCTAGGGAATAGTATAAAAACTCAATTAGTTTTTCCTATTTATGTTTTGAACAAATCACTAGTTGGACATTAAATGAACCAAATAATGTAGTAATAATTAGCTTAATACAATCATTACGCTATAATCTGAGGTGCAAAGTACCTAATACAGTTACTTCTATTTTTATTGTTCTCTTACAAGTAATGTATCAATGAATGAACCCTGAAGGAGTAAAACCCCGATATAATAATGATGTAAGTAATATTTACTTTTGATAGATTATTAATTGAATCAAGAGTTTTTAGTTATATCACGTATAGTCGGATATTTTAAATCTATTTAAATAATATCTTTATTAAGTGTATAGAGATAATTGTATAGTCGAAAAACTGTTGTGATTGTTATATATTTAAAGTTGCATTTTCATTAAATAATTAGAAGTATATTTTCCATAGTGCTGCCAAAAATATGAATAATAAAACTAGATGTAGTCATGTTGTTTACATAACAATATTTTGAGGTTGTTCGTGAATTTATGGATTGTGTTTTGATGTGGTCGAAGAATGTATAACACTGTGTACCTATGTGATCTAATACATCACCAAATAAAAGGAATTCATATAAAATATTAACGCCTTTCATTTAAAATTTTCAACCTGTTTTATTAATATCATAAGAATATTATATTCTGAAATATTTACGAAAGAAAACTAATAAAGTCCTATATATTACGTATTTATTTATATTTATTCAAAGGTACAATATATTACATCGTCAGAACTTCATTGTTCACCAACACGCATCACATTTCCATCATAATGACTAAGCAATGATCAGTATGGTAAAGTGGGCCGCGACCCAACCAAAATATAAAATTAAGCATAGTCTTACTACCTAAGTTCCTAAGTTTAATGCGGAAGTCAATACTGTGTGTTATAAATAATACAAAATTTACCACGGCATGCTGAATAAACAAGATTATGCATGAATATTACTTTCTGTAGAATATAACCTATTTCGATATGAAATAGTTAAGATTAACCAAAATATTTACACAAAAAAGTAAGAAAAATGAATCAAGTGAATGTCAAAGCGAATAGATGAATATTGTTTGCTCAAACCCAAATTGCAAATTGTATGATATGAGTTTATTAAACTATCTCTTAAAAATTTGAATCAAGTTCTGTAAGTTACTATAATTTACGTGTGAGCGATCCTTGCTTCCATTCGATTACATATTAGAGAAAATCTAACACCTAGCTAAAGCTAGAGTCTATCTCACAAGAGAACTATGAGCATATTTTAATATCACTAAGCACAAATATACCGATTTACATAACAAACGCAGTGTTTCTTCACACCACCAAATCTGTCGGTGAACGAATGTACCGATTAAGCCGAAATCGTATTATTAATTTGTAATAGTAAAAATATTTCTTACCTTAACATACTAAAATGTAGAATGATGTAATTTCGAATAAAAACTTTTCAAATAACTACATTAGAGAATGCAATCTCGCAGCAAAATATTATTTTTTTCGAGATCTTGGTATCAATGAGATAGTGAACTACAAAAACTTTTACAATGCAGTATTAATAACTGAGAATTGTTTTTAAGATAAAATTAAATATTTAGAATAATAATTGAAAAAGGAGTAGAAATAACGATAATCTAGGGTTTCTTTTACAATATCTCTTTTTAAATTCCTTACATCATTATGCAAATGCAAACCATTTAAGATAGCATTTAAAACGATAAGACATTTTTATCTTTCCTTAAAGCCATCGCTAGCTTGTTCAAGCTAATATGGCAGGCGCGGCCGCTTGATCTCGCGACTCTCGCGAAATTAATCGTAAGGAGTAATCTCGGTTTATCCAGACTGCATTCCCTAATCTACATCTCTATTAATAAATATAAATCGTATAGGTATAACTATTTGAAATTTATACGATGTTATATTTATGAGTAAAGATTTTATTTCATTTGCCTATGTTTTAATTTCACACATATTTTGAGCTGATTTTAATCACGTCTCTAGTTCTCTAGCAAACCTCAGTACAAAGTGTTCAAATACAATAAAGTCATTCAACGGCAAAGCGGATATTACAAGCTATTTGGCATCTTCGTGGACGTAAATGTCGACTCATAAACTGTCAATGTTTGTGCTACCCGTCGCTATTACCTGTAAAAATTTCTTACCCCAAATAATTTTATGTAAAAATGTATAAAAAATGCCTTTGGACACAGAAATTACAGAAAAGTAGGCCTCCACTTATAGTAATAACAATAAATGCTTGTCATGGAAAACAATCTTATAAATAAATACATATTAATCTCAAACTCCCGATAAAGTAAAAAAAAAACATTGTAATGCGACAGTTTGCAAAACAAAGTTTTAGTAATACATGTTGTAGTCTTTATATATCGTTGTTCCATTACGCTACAATATCGATCTAAAACTGACTTAACATAGGTGTAGAGCAGATTTTCGTCGTTATTATAGAACTATTCCGGTTGCCACACTCTTAAATGACCAATCTGAAAACCATAAATCTGCTTGTATCAACAGTTAAGCCGTATACAGAAAGAAAGCCGAAAACTTATCGGCGCCGATAAGCGCCGATCGGCGCCCATCGGCGCCCATCGGCGCCGGTCTACGCAGGTAACCGGCGCAGGCATTTATATATATGAACAAGCGCCGGTCGGCGCCGATAAGCGCCGATCGGCGCCGACTCGTGCCGGTCAGCGCTGGTGCCGCCCGCCAATCATCGTACGACATTTTGCTCGCTCTGCTTCAATCTGCTTGCTTTCTGTAGAATGGACCGGCGCCGATCGGCGCCTATCGGCGCCGACAAGCTTTCAGCTTTCTTTCTGTATACGGCTTAACCAACGCACATTCAGAGTGACACGCAACGTTTATAATTGAGTGATATAACTGGCCACCTGGCACTGAGACTTTGAGTATTAAACCAACCGGAGACGCCACTGACAGGCGTTCCCTTCTGCCAAAAAAACGTGTCGGTCTTTGAGCACACCGGTTAAATACAACTAATTTGTTTGAGTTCACGGAGTGCTTGTATTGGTGAATGTATTTGTGTGCACCTAGTTCAAGCTAGTGTTTAATTGTTTTATCAAAAAATGCGTTAGTTTTAACATTATTTGTGATTGTTTCCTCGTCCCCCCCGCAGAAATTGGCAGACTTTTTTGTAAAGAAACTAGTGCGCGTGACGTCTCCTGTTGGTTTAATACTCAAAGCACTGAGACGAACAAAAGAAAAAACACCTATTTTTTTTAATATTATTGATGAATCATGTATATCCTGATAGAGATAATGTATTTTATAATTGAAAGACTTTGAATTAATGATATTTATTATCAATTGGTGGTGGTGACCAGTTGTACAACAGATCACTGTATGAGGTGTTTAGTTATTAGACATAATTAATAAAATTGCGACTTTACAACTGTATGGCGTTTTTGTTATTTATTTACGGAAATATAGATAAACATTTCAGACTGTAAATGATATATTTGAGATGTGAGCACGATAACAGTCACTAATTAGTAAGACAAAACACTTGCATTTGCTGCAGTTAAAAGACAAAGCATTATATTTAATACAAATTAAACACAATTTTTACTTGACAAACAACAAACATTACTGCTACGACAGTAGCGAGCGTCACTCATTACAACACAGAAAATGGCACTATATCCCAGAAATAGGTGTACATATTATGTCAATAAATATATATCTCAGGAAATCTCGTCAGTATTGCCTTGTCTGGTAAACGACAAATATTATCATTTCATTATGAAATCCATTATAAATACACTGTTTTTGTATATAGTACAATATGCACAAATTTGAATTATGGAGTACGGCAATGCGCTATCTATATTCATTGCTGTCTAGTATGTGAGTAGACATAGATATTTGATATTGACATTTCAATACGTCGAGTCGGTTTATGTGCGGCCGGAGTGCGAGACCACTAGTAAAATTTAATAGAAATATGCACTAGAAAATTATCAATAGAAGCTACTTGAAAGTGTTTTCGCATTGCGGCCGACGACGTCGGGTCGACGCGAGGTTAATCACGCGTGAGTAACGGTGGGTGCGAGATCTACGCGACACATCGCGAGTTTAGAACAAACCTTTCTTCTTCTTGTCCTTCTTATCCTTGCCGTCCATCGTCCTGGAAGAAATAAATGACATTGTTATGCCTGTGTTTGTGTGTTGTTTGTTGTGAATGTTTTTATTCCATGTAGGAGCTTATTGGAGCACTTATTGACAGTCATAGCAGCTTCTGTCGCTTTAAAATGTGTTATAGCTGGGAAGTAGCGTAAGTTATAGTCTCTATTAGAGACGAAGACTATAGCTTGACCATTAGCGCTGTACCACGCCTTAGGTGTCTACGGACGTGGACGGGGAGATGAATCAAAACAGAGGAAATGTAAGCGTGAGGGAGGGCTGATCTGCGTCCTCGTCTCACGGCGCACCTACCTTATAGTACGAGGTACGGTATAATAAATTATATACCCCCATTTGTTATTTGACGACGACAAAGATGATATGTTAGGTAATATATAGATTGATGAATCGCAGATGGGTTGCCTAGCTAAATCCGGTGCCGATGATGTTAAATTATTAAGAGGTGAGCAAGCGTTAATAATGGACTTACCCTCGTCAGTAATTTAACGGAATTTGTTATAAAATGAAAGGTTATTTTATTAGCTGCCCAAAAGTATCAGGTTGCCTTAGCGAAAGTTATTCACATACTAGGTTGTTTAAATTTTAGACATTAAGTGCCCTTTGACATGGAGAGATACACTCCATGCGACAGACAGGGATGCAGTTTTTCTCATTTTTTTATTATTTAGCAGCATCGGCACCAGATTTAGCTAGGCAACGTAACTGCTATTCATTAATCTATTATTATCTAACATAATATAATCTTTGTAATCGTCAAATAACAGATGAGGGTATATATTTCTTTTACTGTAACTTCGACTATCAGGCGCGCTATTTCATATCTCCGGGCGGAAAGCTGCAAATTTCGGTCCACTGCGCTAAAGAAAGCTGCCGCTTTCCGGCTCCGTCGATAAGAAGAAAAGTATACACACATTGGGAAGTAAATATCACATTACATGTGATCTGAGATAATATTTCTTATTTTACTTCCCTAGGTGTGTAATATAGTATTAATGTGAGGGGAGAATACTGACTCCTTGCTGTTAGCCTCTAGCGATCGGCGGCGCAGGTCGTCGAGCGAGAGTCCGGTCTCGCGCTCCCAGTTGGCCCTCTCGACCTGCAGCGCGTGCTGGCGGTCCTCCAGCTCCCGCGCCTGCGCCTCCAGTGCGCGCCGCGTCGCCTCGTGCCGCCGCGCCAGCTCCGCCTCAGACTCCTTCAGCTTGGCTCGCTTCTCGCGCACTTTCATCTCGAACACCTACGCGACCAAATCAGAATAGATACATTTTAAAAAACTTCACCTTTTTTAATTTAATTTGATTCATACTACCAACGGTCTACTTAGATTTCTAAAACATTTGCTATGCACTCGAGATTCTCTCGGGATAAAAGCTGAAAATTAATGTTTTGGCCCTTTTCTGCTGCTGTTGCAAAGTACCTGCATGATTTTTGGTCTGTTTTATTTTTTATATTGTGTGCATTTGTTTCTGTGACAAAACTTATCATTTTTTTCTATCTATATTATTGGTTTTGTGTAAAATTTGTCGGATTGGTAAATAATATATTTATATCATGCATTGCATTAATAATGCACTAAAATGAAGCGGTCCTAATTTTTCCCATCCTTCTCCTCGCACGCCGCAATCATACAAGAATAAAAATATTCTTATTTAGCAAAAAACATAGCTTTATTACACACCTGCTCCATTTCGCTTTCCATCTTCTTCATCTTAAGATCATGCTCTCTCTTTTCCTCTTCCATCTGAGCCAAAGGATTCCTGAGGACAAATATTTTTTGATATAAATAATTAACTATAAAATATAAAGAGTTGTAAGTAGTGAATATGTAGTGGCTTGCACGACGAATATTATTATTTTAACGATTTTAAATGGTGTTATGTGTATTTTTCTCTCCTTTCATGTACCTACTATAAAAAATACCAAAGCTTGAGCACAAATTACCGAAAAACACAAACGCGATTTAAATAGATTTCATTGAGAAAATCAAATACATACATGATAAATTTTACCAATTTATGATAAAGCATGCAATAGTATTATAAATACATAAAGAAACCTACCCCCACAATACTCCATAGTATGTTTAATATAACATGTTATTACTATTAAAATAAAAACGCTAAAACATTTAGTTACCATACGATAACAAAATCAATATAAATTATCTTGAAACTGGAGTATTATGAAAGCCTACATGTAATAACCGTACTGAAAAGCGAGTGAAAGCAGTTAATGCATTCAAAAGTAGTTCACCCACAGCGCTCAATGCTGAATGAGAACCCGCCACGATAATTTAAACAATTTTTTATGCAGTTATCTATTAATATTCCTCAGTTACTTTTTACTGTAGCTTACATTGTGATCGTTCGAAGTATTATAGTTTCTCTGAGCGCAGTCAATGATTGACCTTAACAAATTATAGTCAGACCATGCCTCTAATTCTGAGGCAGACATTTCATCGAAAATTAAGCGCGAGAAAGGACCTTGGATTTTGTGGAGAAAATCACAATTTCCTCAGAGGCAGGCCTACACGAAAAAAGCAGTGATACTGTTCTCGATCGTTCTTGTTAAAGTCAAGTCTGTCGCTGGTCAAATAAGGCAACATAGATCCAATTTCTGACACTTGAGTTGAGAACGATTACCTAGCAACAACTCGAAATATTATGTTTATTTAAGTGATATTTTTTTACAGATTTCAAAACTAGAGTTTACTTAAAGTGGTGAAATTTTCATATCTAGTTTGTTTAACTACATATATAAGAATTAAAAGAACTAATAGCTACAACCAGTGCTACATTGACATGATAATACTTACGCTTTACACAGAAATCTTTGAGTCAGCACCATGAATCAAAAGTTAATTTAATTTTTATTTCCGAAATCATTCCTACACGATTCTGCACTGACTCGTAAGATTCCTCGGTAAGGAAAATGTGCTAGGTATGTGCAAACCAATAAACGTACACGTCATGTGCGACGGGACTTACCACACGGTCATGAAACTGTTCATCAGTCCTTGCGGGCACAAACTGAACACCAACACAACCAGAGTTAGTGTACTATCGAAGTGTTCCGCTTCATCGAGAAGCAACGAAAATTGTTCACAATTTAGATTCCATATTGCTGATTTTCTACATTTAACCAAAAGAAATACTTTCATAATATAAATTGTTCATTTTGCGAGTTCAAATTTATGGGATTCAACATTCTGCAAATGCAACATTTTGGGAAATAATAATTCAACGTGTAGGGAAATCAACATTCTGGAAACCAACTTTTATGGAATGCAACTTTACGCGAAATCAACTTGATGGTCCGAAAGGGTTTTAATATATCTCAGTATAAATTACGGTCGTAAATTTTTAACAAGGATCATGAATCTACCTTATTAACTTTAACAACTTTATTTTCTCCTATTTCTGTCTCTTTGTTACGCTTTCACGTCTACGCCGCTGAACTGATGTTGCTGTACTTTGGCAAGGAGCGGTTACATTTTTAGTTAGTAGTATGTTTAAAAAAACTCGGATAGACTATTTTTTTCATAAAATTCTATAGCAGCCAAGATGATAAATAAACTACGAACTAATTTCGGTGTAATAATGAAGCGGAACTTTAATCGACTGTACAACGTATGGCTGTGTTCGTCCACTCAAACTCAACAGTAGCATTAATAACAAACATTAGCACACCAATCACACCGCTTGCGGTTAAAAGTTATCACAACTAATCACCAAGTATCCATACGTTAAATAAATATCATACATAAAATGTATGACAATCACATGGTGCAATGTAATACTGCTCCTTACATTTATACTTCACACTGCATAAAATGAAACAGTGCACTAATTGTTATTAATGATATTGTTAAAGCTTATGAACTGCAAGTAATTATGATTGATTATTGATTAATGACAATTTGACATGAATATTTAAAAAATTCAGCGATAAACTTTATCATATCATCGAAAACAGCTGAACATTTTCAAAATAGCCATGAAGATGTTAGAATGATAAATGTTAACAATGAGTATTCATTTCTGCATGCCCAAGCACGGAACATTCCAGAGACAGAACGTCGTATGCAACAACTGGTAATATGTAAATAAAAAGTAAAAACAGTCTTAGCACACTGCGATAGTCAGACAAATATTGCACAGAGAAAGGTGACCAGACATGCAGCAATGAAAATATAATAGTACATTATGGTACAAGTGAGTAAAGTTGGTGATTACCGCTGAGGCGCCATTGAGACCCGAGCCGTAGGCGAGGGTCATAAGAGAGCCGAGGACGGTAATCATCAATACACACGTGTATCATACGACGTTTTTCAACACACTTGTGAATAAATAATACTAAAAAATCATTTTAAAATAATCATTCGCAATGGCGGGGAAAATTAATTGGTTTTCCAATTTTTTATTTATATAATTTGGAAAAGGCAAAAGGATCTAGGCCCATACAGCCTCGTTTTCCTATGCGCTCGCATCTTACAATGGCGATCGGCCATGGACTAAAAAAATTAGGTTTCTTTTTCTTTGGTTTGTCGTGGATAGCGTTTTAGCCACGTACAAAATGGGGTATTTAAAGTTTTTACAGAGAAAACCAAAGTTATATTTGAGTGAAAGTTTTGTTTATTAAACACGTACAAGTTGAAATGATCTATTTAAATACGAAGTTGCATGAAATGAGCAAGCCATATTTGTGTATTAATTTATTAGTACGATTGAATACGATCTTTTTTGTATCGAAACTTTTTTAAGAACAAAGCAACTCTAGCAACAAAATTGAAAAAAAAAATCTATAACTCACTAGTGAATAATAGCAAACAAAAAGTCTCAGTTTGATTATAGGTGTCATTATGTGCCTAATTGCAGTGAAATTAGAGCCACTTTATGAGCAAGTGTGTTGAAAAATAAATTACAATTTGTTAATTATATCAGAAGTTATAATTATAGTAATAAATAATGTGTTGCACAATTGTTACATACTACAAGTCTGGCCACCTTAAATGCGGTGACAGCAGTAAAATATAAGTTAAAAGTCCATTAGTAAAAATTTTAATTTGACCAACCCTGTCTACTTAGGTTGTCCATATTATATTGTTAATCTAGCCATGCCTATTCGAGAATAGGATCGATAAAAAATAATTAAGTATTCTTATCAGTCCAAAAACTATTTTTAAATGACTGTAAGCAGGCACAAGCTTTTAAATGCTTGCACTGTGCTTGCAAGAGAAGAAATTCTACTTCTTTATTAATAAATTCGGAGTAATGTCCCAAAATGCTTCCAGGATTAGCTTGAATAACGAGTATGTTCTGTTTCGATTTAGAGCCTAGCTCAAGCTTAACCAAAGCTGAATGGAAGGTTACTCCGAGTTCATCAATTATAGTCTTTACTCCATAGGTATAGCAATGAAAGTGTGTGATATGGCAGTTAGCTAGTGTAGTATCGACGTACTTGTTGGAGTTAATCCTGTGGGGCTTGCCATCGTGGGAGAGGCCGGCGAGCTTGCGGCAACGGTAGTTCTCGTAATGGACTGAGCTGGTCACGTCCTTCAGATCCTGAAGGTGCGTTCGGATCACCATGTTGCGCAGAGCAATGAAGTCGCAGTGTTCTAGGTTCTCCACTGAAAATTCATTTTTCAACGTGAGGTATTTTGCTTTAAATAAAGTATATGCAAAATTGTAACATAATAGCATAATATACATACTTAAATAAAAACACGTTTGCAATCTCTAACCAGACATTAATATTATAATACCTACTTGGTCATATAATTTTACTTTTATGTACTTGTTTTTGTAGGTATTCAGATATTTGTATAATGTTCAATACCCCGGTCTAAATATTATTACTGGTCGTAGAAAAACAAAAAAGGCATCTCTCTTATAAATATATTAATTTATAACAAGACTTTCAGTTACCTATTGATTTAAATGGGTCGAGTTCTTTCACACATCCTACACCTCATCAAATGAACAACAAGAAAATGATGCTAACATCCTCAATTACAGTGGAAATTACGACAGAATATGCGTGCCAGGCGTGTAGGCGCGTAGCTATTAGTATTCATAATACGCTTATGCTTGAGTAAGTCGACGTTTATTAGAAAAGGCCGCACTAATTGTGCCTGTAGCATTCTTAATTCTAAACTTCAAGACTGCTTACATCTGTATAAGAATTACAGACTGTATTTTTTTTAAACCAACACTTTTTTATCAGCAAGATTAGAGAAATTGGGATTTTTTTTATAAGTACCATCGTTACACCTGATACATATCACTAATTAGAGGGTATTAAGCTTGTGATGTGTCAAAATTGACAAATTTAAATATAGTAGAGCCTCAATATAGTGGAAGCACATCTCGTCTACGCGAATTTACATTCGTTTGTGATGCAAAATTCACACACAAACGACAAAGATATCTACATCTACACTACACTAATATTATAAAGAAGAAATATTTTTATTTTTGTATGTTTGTCACGAATAAACTCAAAAACTACTGGATCGTTTTTTTTTTTAATTTCTCCATTGGAAAGCTACATTATCAGTATACAGGGTGGATTTTTGAGATGGGTCACTGAGGGCTTTCCTGTAAATTTAACGATTAAGGTACCTGCCCTCACTGACCCATCTCAAAAATCCACCCTGTATAGGCTATATTTTGTCCTCGTATTCCCATGGGAACAGGATCTCCGCGGGTGAAACCGCGAGGCTCTGATTATAAAAAATAAAAATAAATGAGTTATTGCTTTACCTTCAGCGATACCCCAAGGGTACTTGCGCCCCCGGATCCTTCGGCCATCCTGCTCGATGACCGTGTTGGCGCCGACGACCGCGAAAGGCACTCGCGACCGCAGCGCCTTGGACACCTCCGCCCCGTCGCCCTCCTCGCCCGTGCTCTCCGGAAAGTCGTAGATCTTGATCTTATGCTGAGCCAATTCTTTCATTATCTGAAAATTTTATTTATATTTAGTTAGTTGACAGTTTGAAATCTGATGTCAGATTACGATTTCAAAATCCTGGCAATATCACGCTACGACGGTATAGGTCACGAACTTCATACTTGTTTGTACAGTCAAGAGCACGCTAAGCTTGACACTTTGGACTTTGATCCGGCCCTGTATTATTTGGCGCTCAGTATAAATCAGAGCTTAAACTGGTAATGTAAAGCTTGACTTGCTCTTGACTGTACAATTTTGTCCGTGTGTTATGTTTGACTCGTAACTTTTACATAAACCAATATTCTTCTTAAAAATAAATCTTTACCGACTAAAATGACTATTACGCACCTGCTCTTTGAAATCTTTGCATTCTTCAGGAGTCATTGTATCTGCTTTGGCGACGACGGGTATAATGTTGACTTTGTCGCCGAGCCTCTGCATGAACTCTACGTCGAGCGGCTTGAGGCCGTGCCCGCTGGGCGCGATGAAGTACAGGCAGCAGTGCACGCGCGTGTCCGGCGGGGCTGCCTGGCGAGTCACCCGCGATTCCGCATTCAGGAACTCTTCGTACTTCGACTCCACAAAGTCGATAATCGGTTGCCAGCTGAATAACATTCGATGTTTGAAATTATTGAGGACGAGGATTTAGAGGTGTTTGCGAAATTAATTATTTAGTCAGGTTCCTGTGTGGTATTACAATTAATATTTTGTTTGCTATGTTTGCAACACAATTACTTTTTAAATTAGGAACATACTCAATATTCTAATTTAAACTGATCTGCTAGACCTCTTTAAACTCATCTTTGGCAATTATGCCAATATATATTATTATATCTTTATTTGACCTCAGTTATGCCTAAAAATTTTGGCAATTAAAATTTTACACCAAATAAGTAAGTAGTAATAAGTAAGTAACTGCCAAACATGAATGGAAGGGCGTCCACATGTTCTTAATCAAAAGTGATGACTAGGTAGGTACTAGTAATTATTTAAGGTACTAGTAATTATTTAAGCTTAAATAATAGTATATTTTATATCGAGGGACTAAACGAAGCCATTATATACCAGTCATGAAACCGAGGGTATATTAGGTTGGCGTTTAGTCTCGAGGTGCAAGCTGTACTTTTCACTTTGAATGCGAGAAAAATTGTCAATTTAGTACAAATTTATTTAAAACCCAACAAATTTCTCGACAAAAATTCAGAAATTTTCGCGGTCAGTTTTTTTTTCTAAACCTGTCAGGCTGTCACAGATTAACAAAGAGATTTAAATCTCTTTGCAGGTAAACAATTTAAAACACATGGCGCCACCTTCTTCGCGGAAAAACCATGGAACTAAAACTCTTCACATTTTCGCAATGAAGATGGTCCACACTCTACAGATATTTACGGGCTGTTTGAGGTTGTCTTTTTCTAATTAAGGAAATTAAAAAAAAATACTTTATACTCCCTAGGGACTAAAGTGGTCACTTTAGTCCCGCTTCGTAGGGCTATATTGGCGTACTTTTAGAGCATGAGAAGTGAAAAAAAAATATAAACCCCCAACACAAAAAATACATAAACCCCAACGGCTGGACAGATTTTCTTGAACCATAACTAAGAACACTCTCGATCAAGTAACCTCTCAAACAAAAAATCTAAATCAACATCGGTTCATCCGTTTGGGAGCTACGAGCGAACAGACAGACATACAGAAACACACGTCAAACTTATAACCCCCCCTGTTTTTCGTCGGGGGTTAAAAATACGAAATACACACACATAGATATATAGTAATAATCTATCTGTAGTGTTAAGATGAGTAAATGAAAAAGTAAGAGAAGAATTCCTACCAATTGCTATTATCAACTGCGTCCCCGAATCCGGGCGTGTCGACGATAGTAAGCGTGAGGTTGACTCCGTTTTCTTTGAGCAACACCACGCTAGTCTCAACGCCGACCGTCTTCTTCACCCTCAGTGAAGGTCCCGGGTGCTTGTCCTTGTCGTAAACCTCCGTCAGGAATAGTGAGTTTATTAATGTTGACTTGCCCAACCCCGTTTCACCTGGAATGAACATAGTCACAATTAACAGCAAGCAAGTGTACAGTTCTTGCTTATAATGAAACTAAATCGCATAAAAACTTAAAATTTAAAATTTATTTTTTATACAATGAAGAAACGGGATTTTTAATATTCCAACGAGAATGGGTGGTACCGCAGCAGCTACTGCCACTGTTTGGATTGTGTGTTTCACTTCATCATAGACAAATTAAGATAAAGTATACTTCTAATATATTTTTTTGTATACATATAGATATACTTCTAAATTCAAGGCCAATAAGTAAAATAAGACAAATATGTTAAGAGGAGCTTATTTTTAGTTGTTTCAGTATGTTATTACAATTTTAGGAAATTCCCACGAGAACAGGAAAAAAGGGATCCCCGCGGGTAACCACACTGTGCGCCTGCTAGTTATGATGTAATATCATGTTCGCTACTAGATATTTTTATCTATATCATTCTAGAAATCATAATATAATTGAATTGTACTTACCAACTACCATTAATGTGAATTCGAATCCTTTTTTGACCGCCTTTCTGTACACCTGATTTGGCAGGTTCGCGAATCCAACATATCCATCTAGTTCTTTGGTTTTAGGCTTTTCTAACTTAGGTAATTCTGGTTTTGGCGCAACTGGTGGGTGGTCAGTTTTCTGATGACAAATAACAACGACATCATTCATAAACGTTTTGTTTAACCAGTAAACTACGTTATCAATTTTAATAATGGAGAACGTATAATGCTGCATTCCTTTGATAAGAGTGATCATTTATATTTAATTTAAGTGGCTATTGTTCAAAGTTCATTTCAACATAATATAATAATAATGAGATAATTCATTTACCCATCACTACATTTTATTGTAGGCCTAATAGGTGTGGGACGAATTGAATTCATTTTATTTACACGAATTATGAATTGGTAAACAATAATACCCGTCATAAATATTTGTAACTGGCAAATTAAAATAAAGTATAAACTACCTAAATCAACGAGACTGAATTCAATTTGTCGAGTACGGCATCTGCGGCTATCAACAAAACATGTAAACAAATCTCACCTTGATGATGTTTTCTGTACTCCTGAGTGGAGCAGGCGCGGATGGTGGTGCTGATGTCGGCACGGGCGGCGCCGGTGTTGGGGGCGGCGCTGTGGTCGGTGGCTTCGCGTTATCCACGGATGCGCTGTTGCTGAGCTTGGCCGTCCCGTTGGCTTCGTGGTGGTTGTTCTCGTGGGGTTCAGGCAACGTCGCGGACCGCTTTGCCAGCGCGTCCTTGAGGGCCGATGGCGCGAGCGGCGGCACAGGTGGCGCTCCAGTCGGGGGCCCAGTTGCGCCCACCCCGCCGCCGCTCACCGATTCCGACTTGAAGAACAGCTCGCGTTTACTTTGCAACTGAAACAAAAACGAATCAGCTATTATTCCCGTTCATTACACAACGCGGCGATCAAAGGCATCCCGGGGCAGAATAGTTATTTGTTATGCAAGACTGCATAGTTGATTTTTGGAGCGAGTACATGTATTGAACTACGAGCGAAGAGAGTGGTTTCAATATACAATTCTGAGCGTAGTGAGGGTTTCAAAGGTACGAGACGCAGTCCGCGGAATAACTTTGCGAGGAAAATACTAGGTGCAAGAAAAAAAGCTTTAGTAAAAAAAAATCATTCAATCGTCGTGCTGGCCAGTATGATTATTCTAAGAACGATATTATTTTGATTGGAACCTTCCAATTTTTAAAACTTTTTCCACGCTAGCCGACAAAATGCACGTTTGCACTCAGATTTCGAATGACATACAGAATCTTTCAGAGCTTGTGAGGTAAAAAAACATTTCCTTGGTGATCTAATATGGTTAGAGATCGACAAAAGAACTGGCTCTCTGTTCCAACAACAGCTTCCTCCGACGTGTAACCGAAACTACGCACCATCCAAAAACTAGTTTTATTGATAGTCAACAACAACATGCTCAAGTAGTGGGGTTGCCAATTACAACCGAGAAGTTCTCCCTCCGATTGAAACTGACTATACTCCCGCTGTGAAAACACATAAACTCATTCTAATGTACATGAATAGCGGTATATAAGCACCGATAGACGGTGTTAGTCAATGTACACGTATAGTGAGGTCGGTCTGGTAGAATCCAGCGTTTCGGATGACTCATCGCGGCTTCACCGGCGCTAACGAGAACGGTAGGTAACTCTTTCAAAATGTAATTGCAAGATAATATCTCTATGAAAGCCTCTCAGTAACTTATAGGTTATAGAGGAGTTAACTTCATGATTACAAAAATTTTACGTAGATCTCAAAAAATACATTATCTAAAAAACATTCAAATTTAAGAGTTCAGTAATCTCCATGACAATATCAAATAGGATTTCGTAAATTCTCGGTTCTGTAACCATAATTATATGTATTATAACTTTTAGATACAGAAAGACAGACCCATTGCCGCATTATCGGTGTAAGATAAGCCAAACGAGTTTTTAGATGTAAACATCACAATAGCTGCGTACTGTACAATTATGTAGGTGAAAAGAACGAAAGCGGGGTGAGTCACGCGGAACCTGCCTGTCATTATTGCACGTGGAATTACAATCTTCCACACAACACTAACGAACCCCAATGTAAACATGACTGCCGTTGGCACGGTTACGATGCATAAAGTAAAAATAAAAACTTCACACTTCTAACTTTCTCTTCAAGTCTTAGGGTAACACGAAACACGATACAAGCTCACCCTATTAAATTGTGGGTGTTGAAAAAACACATCAACAAACGCCCTGATAAATATTTCCTTTCAAGATTTCATCAGCACATTTGTGTGTCAACTTCCCAATTAAGTTAAAATGACGAATATGAAGGTTTCAAATCCCTTAAAGAATACTTTGCGATTTAAATTAAAGTCAAGCAAAATGTTACTGGTAAACGCGACGAAGAAATCGTATAAAATTGTGCTTACTTATGCAGTTTTGCAAGTGCGACGACCGCATGCGCCTGAGTCGGTTCAGTCTAATAATACATATCTGCGCTTTGTGATGACGATACAGTAGTGCATCACTAGCCAATGTTTCACTTAGATACGTTTGACATAAATAGTTGGAACATGACTTTACTTCAGGCAAAGTATCACAAAAAACGTTTACTTACGTACTGCAATGAAGTTAAAGAATATATAGGTAGATACCATTTCTTTTTTAATGGCTATCCAGGTGGCTGAGTTGCGGGATGTTTCATTCAGCTGACAGTTACAATCACGCAGTACTTGCAGCATCGACAAACTTCGCATCACACATAAATGGCATTGGGCCATTTCATACCACAACATCTTTCAAATACATGTTTTACCACAATTGATAAAAACCATGCAACTAAAATTAAATAATAAAACGATATTTTTTTCTAACTTTCAAGTAAACCCATGAACAGTTTCAATTGCTCACTGACCGAGTTGGTCAATGCGAAGGCTCATCCGGCATATGTTTACCAAAGGACGGGTATTGTACTGTAACGTAAATCTCAATCTCAACATCGAAAAGGAATTTGTTTGTTTGATGAAGAAACACGCGTAAACAACCGTTCTAATTGATTGGAAGCAATAAAAAATACTCCATTCGGTCGGAGCCCTGAGACAAATACATTACGTGCCTGACTCATTGTACTTGAGTAAATGCGTCAGGCACATAATCTGGCTGCCAGGGCTCTGGCTGGCAGGGTTGTTTACTGATATACTTACTTAATAAATTTAATTTTAATTATTAACGAACACTTACATCACGGCCATGATGTTCGACAGTTATTTTCTGCTTAGTTTTACTTTTCTTCAAACTAAATCTCTTTTTAAAACTCTTTAACATTTTGTCAGAGCACACTTCACTTTTAACAATTCTTATGTGGCATCGTTATAACAAATCGGTCAAAACAACTGCAAGCAAATGACGGATTCGCTTAGAGCTGTAGAGGAAACTGAGTTAAATCGTTGACTAACCTTCACGGACAGTATTTACTCAACCGAATAAAAAATTACAATTATTTATTGTTTTTCAATATATAGTCACACTAGTACAAACAATGATGACTAATGAATAATGACTCCATGTTATTAGTGTTGCCTATGATGTTCCAGTTCTTACAAATGAATGATTAGAAAATATATAAATAGTTGAGGTAAATTACAATGACCTTAATCAACATTACAAGTTTACGTTATTACACTTAGGCGAATACCGACTTTTTAGAGCAAGGTCAAACTAAAAAAAATTAATGTGTATCGTGGAGGTTGTAAGTATAGTACCTATAATACATATATAATTTTTGGTTCTTAACTTCATTTGAATTTTATAATATATAAAGCAAAGCAAAGACTCAATAGAAACGGTATCCGGCCACTCCTTGTCACGGAAGGTGGTGTTGTGTCTTGAGCAGTTTCTCAGTGACAATCAGTGAGCGTCACTACACGTTTGATTGGCTTCGCTCGGTCAACAATACCATATTGTCTCGGGTCGCGCAGCCGATAGACGATGTCAATGCCCGACCGAAAGCGCAAAACAAACACAAGTATTAGATAATGTGAATCAAAACATTATTTTAAAAAATCACAAAATCACAACAGTATTTCAAGCAATCTTAAACGTCTAATAAGTATATGTAAAGCTGACCTATGTTCAAATTATGATTTTTTTAATAACTACAGTTGGCTTCAGATTTGACGGAAACATAGATTACCAACCAAAAAAAGTGTCGAATTGAGAACCTCCTCTTTTTTAAAGTCAGTTATAAAATACAGCTTTCAGAATAATTACAATCCTTTGCCGGCGCGCGGTGGCGCGGCACCCGAGTCGCCGAGAACCGTGATGACCTCCCCTCTCCCTCTCTGACTCATTTTGCCTGCCTCCATACTGCCTTAATTGTAGAGCGATCATATTGATAAATAATGATGTCGTTAAATAGCAGCTATTGGTTCATCCGTAATACACACATCAAAAAAGTCTAAGCAACAAGCACCGTGTTACATATTATGCCAAAGATTTTTATGATTTATTGTATTTTTCTTAGGAAAAGCTTATAGATATGTAACCTTTTTCGTCCTAAATAGCGTACTGGCTAGTTGCAAAAAAATCTTTTAGATTTTGTTTTGTTTTTACAGAATTAAAAAGTATTGTAATTGTTCGAATGTAAATGTTTTTTCTATACTAATTGTATTGTAGAGATTGTATTGTAGAGACTAGATGTCGCGCGGTGCGCGAGGCCGCAAGCGGCCACGCGTGTCTCTGTGGGATCTTATTTTGACAGAAAAATAAAGTCTAATTTTGTGCGCCCATCTTGTTTTAGCCATTTTTGATAATTTTCAACACTGCTTACTGAGACCCACAATCGCTTCATACAAGCCAACTTTCCAAAGTGTTGCCAACTGGCTAAAAAATGCCGATTAAGATTAGGAAAATTGAATTTTTTCAGTAAAACAAAAACAACGGGGCGGCCATCTTGTTTTTTTTATTTTTCGGGATTTTCTGGTAAACTACAGGATATACCCTATGCGATGACACCAAACACATCCCTGTAGCATATCGGCATCTGGGAGATCAATTCGGGTCTTTTGAGGTCTACCCTAAAAATTAAATCAACCATAACTTTCAGTGTTGCCAGGCGAAAATCAAAAAACCTACAAAAAGTCATAAAGAGAGATAAAATGTTTCACTGACTGTCACTTTTTTTTGCAAAATGGTAAAATTTAGAGTTTTGACATTTTGCGTTAAAAGTAAAAAAATACGTTAAATTCCGTGAAAATTCTTAAACACGGCAACACTACGTAGCAAGACCTCTAACCCCGCTATACAGACCAACTCGCTCAGGTGTTGCCATCGTGCCGAAAATCGACAATCAAAATGTGGTAAAAATAATACTTTTCTTTGGGAGCCACTCACAGGGCGGCCATCTTGGATTTTCAGTTTTTCGGATTTTTCTGGTAAACAGCAGGACATGACCTACGTGATGACACTTAAAACATCTCCGTTACATATTAGCATCTGGGAGATCAATTAGGGTCAACTGGGGTCTAGAACCACTCCAACTTTGAAACACTATTACGCGGCCGCCATTTTGTTTTTTCATTTTTTTAAATAATTTTTGTAAATTATTCTAAAAGTTTAACCGATTACAAAAATTTGAGGCGAATCGGCCGGAAAACAAAAGAGATACGATAGGCAAGTCTGGCCGCCATTTTGTTTTTTTGAAAAGTCGGAATTTTCCCTAGGTCACCCCGCCATTTTGAACACTTTTTTTATACATGACTTTTCTCCAAAACGACTCCTTCTGGGAGAACAATTATGTCAATCAGTCAGTGAGTCAGTGGTAGTCAAGCTTTATATATTATAAACTAGATGTCGCGCGGTGCGCGAGGCCGCAAGCGGCCACGCGTGTCTCTGTGGGGTCGTATTTTGACAGAAAAATAAAGTCTAACTTTGGGTGCCCATCTTGTTTTAGCCGTTTTAAGTCGAAAAATAATAAAATTTTGTTAAATATTTTTTTTCATGGCAACACTGTTTACTGAGACCCACAATCGCTCCATACAAGCCAACTTTCCAAAGTGTTGCCAACAGGCTACAAAATGCCTATGAAGATTAAGAAAATTAAAATTTTTCAGTAAAACAAAAATAACGGGGCGGCCATCTTGTTTTTTCAGATTTTCGGGATTTTCTGGTAAACTACAGGATATACCCTATGCGGTGACACCAAACACATCCCTGTAGCATATCGGCATCTGGGAGATCAATTCGGGTCTTTTGAGGTCTACCCTAAAAATTCAATCGGCCATAACTTTCAGTGTTGCCAGGTGAAATTCAAAAAACCTACAAAAGGTCATAGGGAAGAATAAAATGTTTCACTGACTGTCACTTGTTTTTGCAAAATGGTAAAATTTAGACTTTTGACATTTTGCGTTAAAAGTAAAAAAATACGAAAAATTCCGGGAAAATTCTTCAACACGGCCACACTACGTAGCAAGACCTCCAACCCCGCTATACAGACCAACTCGCTCAGGTGTTGCCATCTTGCCGAAAATCGACAATCAAAATGTGGTAAAATTAATACTTTTCTTTGGGAGCAAATCACCGGTCGGCCATCTTGGTTTTTCAAATTTTCGGGATTTTCTGGTAAACTACAGGATATGCCCTGTGCGATGACACCAAACACATCCCTTTAGCATATTGGCATCTGGGAGATCAATTCGGGTCAAGTGGGGTCTAAAACCACTCCAACTTTGAAACACTACTACGCGGCCGCCATTTTGTTTTTTCAACTTTTTTAACTATTTTCGTAAATCATTTAAACATTTCTACAGATTCCAAAAATTTCAACCGGATCGGCCGGAAAACAAAAGAGATACGATAGGCAAGCCTGGCCGCCATTTAGTTTTTTTGAAAAGTCGGAATTTTCCCGGGGTCACCCCGCCATCTTGAACACTTTTCTCATATATGACTTGTCTCCAAAACGACTCCTTCTGGGAGAACAATTATGTCAATGAGTCAGTCAGTCAGTGAGTGGTAGTCGAGCTTTATATATTATAACTAGATGTCGCGCGGTGCGCGAGGCCACAAGCGGCCACGCGTGGCTCTGTGAGGTCGTATTTTGACAGAAAAATAAAGTCTAATTTTGGGGCGCCCATCTTGTTTTAGCCATTTTAAGTCGAAAAATAATAAAATTTTGTAAAATATTTTTTTTCATGGCAACACTGTTTACTGAGACCCACCATCGCTCCATACAAGCCAACTTTCCTAAGTGTTGCCAACTGTGTAAAAAATGCCGATTAAGATTAAGAAAATTGATTTTTTTCAGTAAAACAAAAATAAAGGGGCGGCCATCTTGTTTTTTCAGATTTTCGGGATTTTCTGGTAAATTACAGGATACACCCTATCCAATGACACCAATCACGTCTGTATAGCATATTGGCATCTGGGAGATCAATTCGTGTCTTTCGAGGTCTACCCTAAAAATTTTATCGGCCATAACTGTCAGTGTTGCCAGGCGAAAATCAAAAAACCTACAAAAGATCATAGGGAGAGATAAAATGTTTCACTGACTGTCACTTGTTTTTGCAAAATGGTAAAATTTAGAGTTTTGACATTTTGCGTTAAAAGTAAAAAAATACTCAAAATTTCGGGAAAATTCTTAAACACGGCAATACTACGTAGCAAGACCTCTTACCCCGCTATACAAACCAACTCGCTCAGGTGTTGCCATCTTGCCGAAAATCGACAATCAAAATGTGGTAAAATTAATACTTTTCTTTGGGAGCAAATCACCGGTCGGCCATCTTGGTTTTTCAGATTTTCGGGATTTTCTGGTAGACTACAGGATATGACCTATGTGATGACACCAAACACATCCCTGTAGCATATTGGCATCTGGGAGATCAATTCGGGTCAAGTGGGGTCTAAAACCACTCCAACTTTGAAACACTACTACGCGGCCGCCATTTTGTTTTTTCAACTTTTTTAACTATTTTCGTAAATCATCTAAGCAGTACTACAGATTCCCAAAATTTGAACCCAATCGGCCGGAAAACAAAAGAGATACGATAGGCAACCTTGGCCGCCATCTTGTTTTTTTGAAAAGTCGGAATTTTCCCGGGGTCACCCCGCCATCTTGAACACTTTTCTCATATATGACTTGTCTCCAAAACGACTCCTTCTGGGAGAACAATTATGTCAATGAGTCAGTCAGTGAGTGAGTGAGTGAGTGGTAGTCTAGCTTTATATATTATAGACTAGATGTCGCGCGGTGCGCGAGGCCGCAAGCGGCCACGCTTGTCTCTGTGGAGTCTTATTTTGACAGAAAAATAGAGTCTAATTTTGGGCGCCCAACTTGTTTTAGCCATTTTAAGTCGAAAAATAATAAAATTTTGCTAAATATTACTTTTCATGGCAACACTGTTTACTGAGACCCACAATCGCTCCATACAACCCAACTTTCCAAAGTGTTGCCAACTGGCTAAAAAATGCCGATTCAGATTAAGAAAATTGAAATTTTTCAGTAAAACAAAAATTACATGGCGGCCATCTTGTTTTTTCTATTTTTCGGGATTTTCTAGTAAACTACAGGATATACCCTATGCGATGACACCAAACACATCCCTGTAGCATATCGGCATCTGGGAGATCAATTCGGGTCTTTTGAGGTCTACCCTAAAAATTAAATCAACCATAACTTTCAGTGTTGCCAGGCGAAAATCAAAAAACCTACAAAAGGTTTATAACCTTTTGTAAACAAGTGACAGTCAGTGAAATATTTTATCTCTCTTTATAAGAGAGATAAAATATTTCACTGACTGTCACTTGTTTTTGCAAAATGCTAAAATTTAGAGTTTTGACGTTTTGCGTTAAAGGTAAAAAAATACGCCAAATTCCGGGAATATTCTTAAACATGGCAACACTATGTAGCAAGACCTCCAGCCCCGCTATACAGACCAACTCGCTCAGGTGTTGCCATCTTGCCGAAAATCGACAATCAAAATGTGGTAAAATTAATACTTTTCTTTGGGAGCAAATCACCGGTCGGCCATCTTGTTTTTTCAGATTTTCGGGATTTTCTGGTAAACTACAGGATATACCCTATGCGGTGACACCAAACACATCCCTGTAGCATATCGGCATCTGGGAGATCAATTCGGGTCTTTTGAGGTCTACCCTAAAAATTCAATCGGCCATAACTTTCAGTGTTGCCAGGTGAAATTCAAAAAACCTACAAAAGGTCATAGGGAAGAATAAAATGTTTCACTGACTGTCACTTGTTTTTGCAAAATGGTAAAATTTAGACTTTTGACATTTTGCGTTAAAAGTAAAAAAATACGAAAAATTCCGGGAAAATTCTTCAACACGGCCACACTACGTAGCAAGACCTCCAACTCCGCTATACAGACCAACTCGCTCAGGTGTTGCCATCTTGCCGAAAATCGACAATCAAAATGTGGTAAAATTAATACTTTTCTTTGGGAGCAAATCACCGGTCGGCCATCTTGGTTTTTCAAATTTTCGGGATTTTCTGGTAAACTACAGGATATGCCCTGTGCGATGACACCAAACACATCCCTTTAGCATATTGGCATCTGGGAGATCAATTCGGGTCAAGTGGGGTCTAAAACCACTCCAACTTTGAAGCACTATTCCGCGGCCGCCATTTTGTTTTTTCAAATTTTTAAATTATTTTCGTAAATCATACAAGCGATCCTACAGATGCCGAAAATTAGAACCGAATCGGCCTGAAAACAAAAGAAATACGATAAGCAAGTCTGGCCGCCATTTTGTTTTTTTGAAAAGTCGGAATTTTCCCTGGGTCACCCCGCCATCTTGAACACTTTTCTCATATATGACTTGACTCCAAAACGACTCCTTCTGGGAGAACAGTTATGTCAATCAGTCATTGAGTGAGTGAGTCAGTGGTAGTCGAGCTTTATATATTATAAATAATAAATATATTATAGATGTATGCGGACGTGCATTGTCATTCATCAAAGTAAAATTAGAGCTAATGGTTTGTGCAAATGGGCGGATGTAGGGTCTAAGAACATCTTCAACGTAATTTTGAGCGTTCATGTTTCCGTTTATGAAAACGAGCTCAGTTCTTCTATTCTTCATAATACCCGCCCACACCATAGCTGTAGAGCCGCTGTATGGGTGCACTTCCTGGACGCACCTTAGCCTCTCAACATTTCCGGGACGACGGTACACTCTTACTCTTCTCGTATCTGGCCAAAATCCGAATCGAGACTCGTCGCAAAATAAAATTGTATCACATTGTTCCTGGGTCCATGTAATGCGTTCCCTACACAATTCATTTCGACGCCCGCGATTCCCGTGACGTATAGCTGGGCATCTGATTGCACGTCGTGCTCGTAGACCATATTCGTGCAATCGATTTCTCACAGTTTGTGGAAAAACAATAACCTCACTGGAATTTTGTAGCTTAAACCCAATCTCTCGGGCGGTTAATATCGGCTGACGTCTTGCAGTCAGCTGCATGTATCTGTCTTGCCGAGTGGTTGTACTCCTTCCCCGGCCTGGGTGCTGCTCTGCTGGATTGCCAGTATTATTGTAGCGCTGCCAAAGACGACAAATAACACTTCTGTTCACTCCAAAATGCAGCGAAACCTGGGATTGACTGCTACCCGCTTCTAACATTCCTACAGCTCTTTGCATTTCATTTGAGGTCAAATGACGTCGCTCCATATCGTAAGATATGTCACACTTACAGTAGTTGATCAATACCTTTATCCCACGTAATGATAAATTTATAAAATGAAGGTTTAATAACAACTACAATTAGTATAGAAAACACATTTACATTCGAACAATTACAATCGAAAAGATTTTTTTACAAACCGGTAGTACAGTCAACAAAGTTGTTAGGGTTACATGGCCAGTAACTAAGAACTCATTTTTCTGGGGTAGTCATAACTAAATCTTATTCATTATTGTTTATTTCAAAAGGTGTCTTTGATCCCTATAATTTACAAAAAAAAAAAACTATAAATACATTTAAGGCTTTAAGATAAAACTGAATCTTAGTTTCTGCTCATGTAACACTATCAACTTTGTTGACTGTACCTACGCTATTTAGGACGAAAAGGTTACATACCTACAAACTTTTCCTAAGAAAATATACAATAAATCATAAAAATCATTTTCATAATATGTAACACAGTGCTTGTTGCTTAGACTTTTTTGATGTGTGTATATTGTTTTAGGCACGATGTTACTAAATTTGTATTTTTACTAAAATATCCGATAGGTAGACAGTTTCTGAGATCGTAATGTTTGTTTTCAAAAAAAAACTACTACGGGAAACGTTCAGTAAATAAGTGTTGTGCGTGCACGTGCGTGCAAAGTTCCTTGCCCGAAATACTCATTTACAAGTTTGTTTAAGGATAGGTTTTAATATACATTTAAAAAGTCCTGGCTTGAAAGGTTAATAAAGCAATAACAGTTTATATAAGTTTGCGGTCAGTAGACAGACAATAATCATAATTTGAAACCAAAATAGGTACAAACCGACTTCAACGAATAGCACTAAAAAGTCTATTATGTATTTGCACTAGCGACCCGCCCCGGCTTCGCACGGGTACAATGCTAATACTAAAACCTTCCTCTTGAATCACTCTATCTATTTAAAAAAACGCATCAAAATCCGTTGCGTAGTTTTAAAGATTTAAGCATACATAGGGACATAGGGATATAGGGACAGAGAAAGCGACTTTGTTTTATACTATAACTAGCGACCCGCCCCGACTTCGCGCGGGTGTAATGCTTATACTAAAACCTTCCTTTTGAATCACTCTATTTATTAAAAAAAAACCGCATCAAAATCCGTTGCGTAGTTTTAAAGATTTAAGCATACATAGGGACATAGGGATATAGGGACAGAGAAAGCGACTTTGTTTTATACTATGTAGTGATAGTGATAATATTCAACATCCATTACCTACTGTCACTAAACCTATTACCTACGCTGATAGCGAGTGATTTGCTGATGTCCGTTTAGGAGTTCCGTTCTCCACTTCATATTTTTACAAAACTTGTATGGGGCCACAGTAGAGGTATACCCGATCAAACGAAAAAAATAATACGAAATTGATTCAGATTTGACGAAAATATGGATTATAAAACAATAAACATATACATGACGTACGTAAAAAAAAGTTAAAAACGCCATAAATTGTAGGTACAAGTATCTAGACTGTTATTCAATGTTATTATAAAATATATCGGGTATGTAATTCCAAAGTGAAGGGCATTACAATCATACAGTAGCTATAGAGACTTGAATTTATGAACCGATAGTACTAAATTATTCATTACATAATACAACATAAACTTAGAATTATTATCAAGTATATTCAGCGATTTCCGCAAACTCGCCAAATGAGTTGATTGCACCGATTTCACCGCATATCCACAAACGTGGGTTATAATTTGGGGCGACAAGACGGTCGCCCGGTTCATTTACCTGACTTTCTCTATACGAAACGTTTACATTTTCTCATAATTGTCAGACATTGCTCTTTGCGATAAAGTTTGACTCGTTTTTTTAACATCACTGTAGACAATGCATCTAAGAAATAAATGATCTATATAATCTATACTACCTATACTAATATTATAAAGAGGAAAGATTTATATGTTTGTAACGAATAAACTCAAATACAACTGGACCGATTTAAAAATTTCTTTCACTATTAGAAGCTACAATATCCATGAGTAACATAGGCTATATTTTACCCCCGTATTCTCACGGAACGGGAACTGTGCGGGTGAAATCGCGGAACAGCTAGTGGGCGGACATATGATGAGAAATATAAAGTTTAAAAAAAAATGATCCATGTCTGTTTTCTAATCTCTGTTAGAAATAAACGTAAATCGTCATCTCAGTAGTTTACATAAATTTTTCATAGATAAATGGTATTGCAATTAGCCTAATCCGAGCTTAGATAAAATCAAAAAAGGAATCCGAGTAAGGGGGCGTCCATTAATTACGTGAGGTGATTTTGGAGATTTTTCGATTTTTGTGCCTTATAAATGGGGGGTGGGGGTTGACTTACTTGACTTATGATTATAAGTCCCCTAGATGGGGCAGAGGGCATCAACAGTGACTAGCCATGGGAGGTGGGGGTAGGAGGGCAAAAAATACTTTACGACGTATTCTCATACCTAACAAAATATTTTAAAAAAAACATTCACATCGGTCGAGCCGTTTCGAAGGAATTAAGCCACAAATACCGTGACACTAGATTTTTACATTATATTAGAAATATGATGAATAATTTTTGATAATATAGACCAGTACAGTAGACGTTATGTAACTACGAGTTTCCTTATAAACATGACTATAAGCTACCGGTAAATACGCGTTAAACAATAGCCCGTTATTGATAAACTCCGGATACAGGTAATAAAACAGATACATGGCAAACAAAATTGACTCTGTATCAATTAACTAATACAATAATCCTGAAACTTATAATAAATATGTGATCCTTGGTTTCATTTATTTTATTTAGGATAACAACAGCTTATATAATACATTATTGAATGACATTATTTTAACCGTTTTAAAGCCAATTACATGGGCTGCTTCTACCATCGTCTTACAAAAGGTTGTTGGGTGTACCTACTCGTATTTTAATCTATAGATAACCCTTGCATAGGCTGAAGCACCTAAACTAATTTGTAAACAAAACACAGAAGAGGCATAAGTATATTTTAAAATTATGCAGTAGGTACAAACTGAATCTAATGAAAATAAAAATGAGAAGGTTTAACTAATAAAAAGATCTGGAATAACCACTCTAAAGAGTAAAAAAAACGACTTTAATCTTTAACTTAAGTATATGGTTTTCTTATGGATCCCGTTGTCAGAACTAGACGAAATTAAAATGGGACCAATCTAGAAGCACCATCTTTCAAATAAAAAAAAGAATCATCCAAATCGGTTCACCCAGTCGAAAGTTCTGAGGTAACAAACATAAAAAAACAGACAAATTGATAACCTCCTCCTTTTTAAAGTCGGTTAAAAAGGTACACACGAATCACCAATATACTCCGGTACATCTTACAATCTCTCGCTTCGCTTAGATTTATTAAAATAAAACATAGCCTATCCCCAGCATACAAACAAACCAAACTTTAACTCTTTGTACCTAATATTAGTATATGACTAAATATGTATAGATTGCAATACCTACGTTACTCACGGATCTCCTAGCTGTCTATTGGTAAAAGAATTTTTAAAATCGGTCCAGTAGTTTTTGAGTTTATTCGTAACAAACATACAAAAATACAAATCTTTCCTCTTTATAATATTAGTATACTTATTACTTATATAAAGTATAATAGATAGTATAAGTATAGAAGTAAACCTTAGTACATATTTAGTCATATACTTAATATGATATGCTAGTTATTTCTCAAGAAAGAGAGGGCACACTATAAGAAACGAAGAGAATAGGTACAATATGAAGTAGAGCATCCGTGCCTATCGTCTCACACCAGAAGCAAAATTACACTCTCCGCAAGAAATCAATACTACTTTTTATGTCCCGTAACACTTTACACATGAATACTCGCCTGTGAAGCAAAATAATGATAGAAATCTACACAATGAAAGTGCATTATTTCAATGTGGACATAATAAAAATTACGAGTATAGTACACGTAAGAAACATGGCGAGAACAAATAATTTAACCAAAAAGACGAGAGAAGACTTCGATATTTGTTATTTTAATTTAAGTATTATGTTTTGTCACTAACTGAAGTTTCTATAGAGTGAAGTAGGATTAGGTTAAGATTCAACAATCACGGTCACTACTGTATTATTCATAGTGTTGTGCGAATGTGATACGACGACAGACTAGATGTACTCGTAAGTCAAGTTGTAACTTAATGCACAACGATCGCACCTAACATAATAACGCGTGTCGCCGAAGCAAATGCATAACTAAATGAAATTATCAATTTCCTTAATAGACACGCCATTTTCTTTAGGATTGAGTAGTGGTTGCAGAGTCCCACTATACAGCCTCGCTTGGCTCAAGTTTGGGGACTTCTGTATTCGATTGAGTAGTTGAAGTCTCAAAAATTATGCCAGGTAATGAGAAACCCTATTGCAGAAATTTTGGGTCGATTTAGCTAGTAGTCCGACCTTGAATTATGTTAATTGAGGTTAAATAAATTGTCACTCAAATTAACACGGCGAACTTATGACTCCTGCATTCATTAACAAACAACACCACCACCAATTGAAACTTGCTGCCCTAATATAAAAATCTAGTTTTAAAAAGATTTACCGCTCCTAAACTTGAGAACGATATTATTGCTCCTTAATAGTAAATAAAGCTGTGAGAAATAGACGAAGCACGAATGTCTGGATACATTAGCGATAAATGAGACATTTACAAGTCGATGCCCCGATATTTCGGGTAGGAAGCTATTTAAAACGTTCATGACTTATAGTTTCACACGTGGACCCGAATTTCTTGTTGATATAAATAACTCATTGTTAAAATATGGGCTCCCATGATATCAGCAGACAAATGAATGTTTTATAAAAGGAACCATGAAATGTAAAATCATACAAACGACCTAAATAAATACCTAAATAAGTAAATAAATGGTTCCTTTTAATAAACCATTGAACTGTTTTAAAACAATGAGAGTAGGTATTATTTAACTGGAATTCCCACGACTTTTGTAACTGAACAAGAAACTTGAGATAAGTAGGTATTGTGCATTCGGAGTAGATACCTAGTTAAAGTCACGCTACTTGTGACCTCAATATCTATACATATAATAAAACTCTAACGCGACTGTTAGATAGTTATCCATTTAAATATCAAAACACTAATTTCAGATTTTTTAGTCTGTCTGCCTGTCTGTCCGTCTGTCTGTGCACGGTTTTTACGGTTTTTGATTAAATTTGGTTTGAAAGAAAAAACTGAGTAACCGGGTCAACATCTAGGATACTTTTTACTACGGGGGAATATCTCATTCTCACGGGAAAATATAAAAACTGATAAAAAAGAAAAAAACGTACTACTCCGAAACGATAACACCTAGAAACTTGAAATATGGTAGGTGTCTTATATGTCGTAGGCAACCGCTATGAAAGGATTTTTGGAAATTCCCACGGGAACGGGAATAAACCGGATTTGCGCCGACAACGCCGCTGGACACCTGCTAGTTTGAAACATGTATTTTTGAATTCTTGTAGTTAATAATATTAATACATGAGCATTTATTTATTTACCTCGGCCTTTCTCCTTAAAGATAAGTTTCTCCAAATATCACGAGGGCTCGTCCATCCAACTTTAGCCTTGTCAATTCCACTATCACCTACACTACTAGCACATCTGGCAAGCTTAGTGTGCTGTATAGCGCCATTCGGCAAACCTGGATTTGCCATTCTGCACGCAGACCCCCACTTTTATGTATAAACCGAAGAAATAAACAGACGTTAAAACATAAATTCACAAACAGCGCCTTGTGCATATCACTGCAGCGACTTGTTGAGAATTTCAATTCACAAACATTCACTTCACAATATAAGTTCACATGGATACGTAGTAACGACCTTTTACTTTAGTTTATTCTTGTCCAGCACATGATCTCATAAATTCGGCTTTGCTGCGAGACTGTAAATCGAACTGGTTATCTGATAAACGTGTTGCACGATGATAAGCAAGAGAATGAGTCACAAATGAGTCAATTTTAAGTTCCGTGCGTTGTTTTAAGACAAACGGGCTGGTTGTAACTTGAAGCACATTCACGCCCGTGTCAGTTTGAGGTTAAGTTACTGGTGATACCGGCTGCCTGCCGGTGCCGGCTGGGGGCGCACACAAGCGCGTCGACCGCTCCACACCACACTGGGCGAAAAGTAGAAGCTATCACTAGCAAACTATATATTATATCAGTACATTTTCGGATTTTCAATAAGAACTTTAGAAAGAAGACCCGAGCACCTAAGTAGGTACCTACCTATCTTCACCACGATGATATCAGTGAAAAATGAATCGCATTTATTCATGATCAATGATCATGTCATGACATTTCCAAATAAATATATCATTATAGAAAAATTTTACATCGCATTATTGTGTCCTTAATTTTAGCTATGATTATAAAGCCACAACAATGAAAATGTTATGTCATGTTTCAAATTGCAATTCACAAAATAATATCAGACTGAACAAAACCGATCCGTGTGAAAGGGCCTCTTTAACGCAGGTACGAGTTAATTATGGCTATATCTACGTATATATACTCAAAAGGATCCCTAACAACCAACCAGACCGTCACACTTATGCCCACCAGACACACAAAGCAAGGACCAATCGTCTTAAAGAAAACAAACTTAGCGATCCAAATGATCCAAACTGAATCTTATCGCAACTAAATAAAAGTTAAAAACGAAGCGGCATTGAATGTTGTGTTCGGGTTTTGTACAGCGAGTGGAACAATGCAAGCGAACGTGCCCTTACCATGCCAGAATTTCAAAAAAAGCCAGAAATTCAAAAACTTTTAAACCGACTATGAGGATTTACAAAATGGGCAATATTACTAGCAGCGCCTCGCGGTTTCACCGTAGTTCCCGTTCCCCTGGGAATATGGAGATAAAATATAGCATAATATTCTGTGTAACGTACAACGAAAAGCGCCAATTTAGTTCTAAAACATATCACAAATATATAAATAAAACGCGCTATGGTTTGGCTCACCTTATAGCAACCCCACGGTTTCACCTGCGTAGTTCCCGTTCCCGTAGGAATATAGGGATAAAATTTATAGCCTATGTTACTCCCTGATAATGTAGCTTTTTAATGGTGAAAGAATCTTTAAAATCGGTTTAGTGGTTTAGGCGTGAAAGCGTAACAAACAAAGTCACTAGCATTTATAATATTAGTTAGGATTAACGAACTTTTAAAGTTATGCATATACACCCAGATAAGTCTATTTACCATTGTGAAGGACTGTTTTGCCCTAACTATACAGCTTCACTTAGCGCAACCGATAACATGCCCCATGATAGCGATGTTTCCTAGAAAATTGACCTTTTTAAACAGATAAGAAAATGTCAAGTAATAATATGTATTCAGTCCAATACAATAATAATTGTTACACAATTGAAAGCCTCACTAATTCTTAAAAACTTCCAGTATAGACGTTTCTTTGTTATTTACGTGGTAAACTTACTCAAAACAGATCAACTTTATTACTAGATAGAATATATTATTCATCTACTTATACAATCCTTGCTAAATATTCGTCCGAGCCTAAAAACGGGCAACAAGTTCAAGATGCTTACGTCAATTTCTGACAGGCTGTAATATTTAGTTTGCCTATACGTAAAGATCATAAAAGTTCGTAATATTTTGATTTTGAGCATAAACATGTTTCAAGAAATTTCAGGTCAGGGTGCGACCGTGAAACAATTAATGTCTGTTTAGTGAATTTGACATATGCGAGCAGAATGGCCGCTGTTGCTTGGAGTTATTTTTAACCCTGTAGCCATAGGGTCAGTCACCCGCACACCCTCCCGCACCCCAAACCAGTCCTATCACATGAGGAACTGCGTGGGAATCTGGTGGGATTCAAGCCTTGAAGAGAGAGGGAATAAGACAAAACAGCAAAAACATCATGTACTTACTTTAAAAGGAATACGGATGCTGGTCACGACTACGTCTGGCAAAGTGGATCGCGCTAGATAAAACTTTGTGAACTATAAATTATAGCAACATAAAATAGTTTTAAAACTCCAATAGTACGAAATAGAAAAGCTACATCAAAATGTATGTGTATTACTTTATAGGAACTAGAATAAACAATTTTATTTTATTTAGATTGAAACATTCATCTTCGTAACTTAAAACTTCCAGACAGAGACTAAGTATGGACGTTTTATGCAATTCAACACCTGATACTATACGACTTGCGTTACCTGTCGACGTGTATGAATGTAAACAAAGGCTTTCACGACCAGTACCTAATATAATCGATATTTTGATTGCAATCTTGTTTGGAGTATTATTGTAGGAATCATAATTAAACAATCACTCTTATCAAGGAGATCTTTGTATTTCCAAGTATTTTATTTAGTAAAAAAGTCAGAAAGAATGAAAAAGAAATCTAGTCAGGCAGCATAGATCTAAAAAGGGAATAACTTCGTCATAACATTAGCATTCGTTTGATGGGAGGGTTTGTTGCGCTAAATAACGATAGCTATAACTGCGATTAGGGGAGCTGTTCAAGGGTGCAAGATGTACGACTAGGGGACTCACCGTGGCCGTGTCCGTGAGGGTGACGGTAGCAGAGGTGGGTCCGCCATTGGGCGCAGTACTGTTGATGGATGACACGCTTGTGATTGAGACCTGGTTATTGGAACTTTGTTCGATAATACGTTGGCGAAGAGCCAATCTTTCCAAGCTAGCCAAACGGTGTGAACCACCTGTGCCATCTCTGTCTCTTTCTCGAAGACCTGTTGTACTGCCTGCACTAAAGGATCCACTATATTTTGGCAGAGTTGGTGGTGGAACAGGTCTAGCAGATCCTCCTCGACCGAGTAACGAACCACTAGAGGTGTAAGCGTAACTACTAGGAGTTCCAAGAGTAGCGGTACGTGGAGCGGCACCAATTCCATTGAGAGGTCCATTGGTACCATTGACGGCGCCGCCATTCACCGTCGTCGTACTGCCGTTCATCTCCTTAAGCTATTTTCCGACATGCGAGTATTACGAATCACACACTGAGTCACGACTGCACTGCAAAACGATTACGAATCGTAGCGATTGAAGTAGGAGCGTTCGAGCCGAGTGCCCGTCGGAGGCAGTTTGACAGCTCGACAGTGCAGACGAAGCGCGCGGGTGGAACTATACGGCGCCCCGCACGCGACGCCGCCACCGCCGCCGCTCGCCGTCGGCGATGCCTGGTTCAGGATTATTGCTACACGACCACCCCACTAGACGGTTGAAAATGCATTGCTGCTGTTTCTTTGTCAAGGTCAACTCGCAAATTCTTAGCACACGCAGTCTACTTTGTTAGCCAAATATTCCCAATCTGAATCCCATAATATAGGTACTCATTGTTTTCCCTTTCCAATTGATTAACAAGACTGCTTCTTTAGTGGTATATCACTTTCAAGCTATTTTATTTAATAGCGTATTCCTTAACTTTTCGCGTGAGCAAAAATAATCATACTAGATTTTTTAAAGTTATTCAATCAACTCACATCTAGGTATTACCTTTTTGCGTACGGACGGATAAAGTTTTCTTGGGTGTATTTAATCAAACTGAATAGATCAATCTCTTCCTGTTTTTAAATGAATTGCCTGCTGAAATGTTGTCTTTCTAAACTCACTGTTAATTATAATCATGCTCCGGCTAAAATAATGAGTTTAAGGAGATTTACTATTCATATATGGATGGAATGGTTATGTATCCTATGGCTCAATTATTTGTCAATAGCTAAAGGAAGTGACAGAGTATAGTTCATCGGCCTGACCTCAAGACGTCCGCCGACTGGGACGGGACAGTCGTGGCTAGCTAGGGGACTAGCGGAAGTACTTTTAAGGCACGAATAAGTCATGCGTGAATAGAGTCTCTATTAGATAGAGACATGAGTACCTACTTAAATTAAAGTTTATATTCATATAGAAAGTTTACGCGGGTTTACTTTAATACAATAATTGTAACAGGTGCTTCAACAAGACGTGAGATATCCGTCATTGAGTTTTGTTATCATGTTGCAATACATACTTGCAATATTGAAGTAGCACGTGTTTGTCGCGTGTGTCTCGTGGGGACTGATCGACCGCCGCACCACGCAGGCGCGCCCTCACCCTCAGCCCTATGTCCATGTCCATGTCTGCACAGCCCCTTGGTGCATCGCACGATAGTCGCCGCTTGTTGAATATCTCAGTATCGGTCGAGATTTTTTTTACCACAAGCGGTATTATGTATTACTTGACATTTTGATTTAAAGTTTTGTTTAACTTCTATGATTATATTGTATCACCCTTAACAAGCAGCATACTAAAATCATTTCTAGAAAAGAATATTTATTTATTGACCGCTACATAATAAAGTCAAAAACAATAGTTTTACAAAAAAAGGCCCATTAGACCCGTATTATTGTTTTTACATTACCTGTACGGGACAGGTAAGTGACATGATGTGTACTATATTACTGTACAGTTTTATCAAAATCCGTTCAGTACTTTTTGCATGAAAGAGTAACAATCATCCATCCTTCCGTACATACCTACTTTCGCGTTTATAATACATAGACGTATTAACACACTTAAGGAACCCTAAAATTAGAAATTACTGATCCATCTAATGTACTTACACAGCGCCATCTAATGTTCAGGTTCAAATTTACGGAGCGCTAAGTTTAAATGCACAGCATGGGAACTATATTAGTTCGTCACGAACATTCACAACTCTGTTAAGTGTAGTTAGTCAGTGCGTTACTTCTACTAATAAAGACAGTGCGTCAAGTATGCGAACACGGTCGCTAGATGGCAGTTCGCCCTTCAAAATGGTGTCCTTATAGTCTTCGATCAACCATCTTATAGTATTCTTTTTCACGTAGCATGAGTTCGGTGACAGTTTACATTTTTCCGTTTTACGTATACTACCTACTTTCGACTAATAAAAACATTTGATTTAAAAAATTAATAATATTTTATTATTACATCTTTGCAACTACAATAATTGTCGCCTCTAAAATCTAAACGAAAATCGTCGACTATTAATCAAGACTATTTATTAATATAAAAGACAACAGAAAATAAAGATTCCTAAAAATACGTGATGCGTGGAATGGAACTTATACCAATAGAGATTGACCACAGATATTCTGTATCAGAGATGCTGTAGGTACCTATACCTACATATACTACGTCCATGGATGCAGGCGGCCAATTCCACTAAATGTCAACGGTTATATAATAGTTGGATGGCAATGTCATGTCAATGGTGTTATTTTGGCACTTTTCAGAGCAAATAACACCATCTACTGACCATTGACATGTCATTGTCATCTAACTGTAACCGTTGACAATAGTGGAATTGGCCTGTGGTCTGTGAGATTGACACTACTTAATCTACAATAAATCGATGAATCGGAGCTTTTTGGCGAAAAGAGACTTCATGATTTTGTAAAATTTTCAATGTTATTACTTTTTTTGAGTTTTAGAATTTACTTACGAAAACTAGGGAAGCTAATAGACATCGTTTTATATTTCCAGTAGGTTGTATTTACATAAACCTCCATGAACCCTAATAATTTCTAATTCTTCGTTTTTCAATTTTCGGAGATAATTCAATCAAAATAATAAGGTCATTTTAAATCAAGTGTACTTACGAATATGTAAGAGAAATAGAATTAACATATAGAAAAAAAACCTTGGTTTTTGCCTAACAAAAAAAATAATATTGTAACATGCTTTGCATAAACCCCTTTTACCGCACTAAAACGCCACTTTTGTCGGCTTTTTTTATTTACTTATTTATTTTGATATTTTTGCGCCATTTTGATGGGTAATGTGCGTGTATTGTTTATGTACAGCGTATTCGTTTTTTTTTTTGTAATAATCGATGTTATCTAAAGTAGCGTATATAAAATTAAAACTAATGCCGAAAATAGTTTCTCATATTTTTTATACATACTTATCCTCTAAATATTTGAACTTAATTTAAAATGACCATGTATTGTAACTATTTTACTTTATTCTATGGTAAAAGCATCTTACTTCAGCCAGCAGCGTGTTTTTCTAATTGAGGTGTAGAGTTTCTTGAACCGTAAACATGCTGAAAGATATTATAAAGATGTGAACACAGTACACATGCTGTTGGAGTTCAAACCATCGTAAACAAACTGCTTATTCTACACTCGACCCAAATAAAAATACTCATAAAAAAAAAGTTTAAAAAGGCAGACTTTCGAAGATTAGGTACTGCATTTGTTTCTAATCTGTGATTTAAGTGGGTGGTATATAAACCATGGTGATAGTGTTCAATACAGTCGACTCTCGTTAATTCAAACCTGCGATAATTCGAACCTTTCTATAATTCAAAGTTATCACGAGTCCCCTTCAAAATCTCTTTGTATTTCGAACTAAATCAATACATTTTTATTCACTTGGTAATTCGAACGAAAAAATCATTGCTACGTAACAAAACGACGCGTTAATTCGAACTCTCAAACACTCTACAATTCAAAGTTGCATAGAAAAAGAGACAGAAAGATTGTAAGTACATTTTGACACAATTCCAAAGGCTATACCCGTGTAAGGGAACAAAATATGCCCCTGACGTTATCAGTCAATGAATACATCCTATGTATTTGTAATAATGCTAGTTATTAATCTGCCAAGTTTTATGTCATAATTATTGACAGTTTCCTAGCAATGTCACTTGAAAGTTTTTTTTATTTTTCTAAATATCTTGAAAACTACTGATCCGTTTCTTTTGTGATTAACGTATGTTGTTAACGGCTTGAAGAGGAATAAATTCGCAAAAAACAAAACGTCTCTAGGTCAACATTAACTTGGTCATTTTTGATGTCAAATATTTCAAACTTTTTTTTTTGACACTTGTGACGCAGCGACACCCACCATTTTTTTTACACTGATGTGACATCTCTTTCCGTACAAATATATATTAGTCTGAAATCAATCGGCTTGGAGCAACATGGTGATATTTAAAAAAACTTTAGGTGCCTAATCATAATAGGAGCAGTATTGAAAGTGGTTTCAATAAAAATATGATTTGTAGATTATTGAAAGAGGTTTGTTGCCTGTACTGGCAGAATGAATGAATGAATTAGCACAACTGGTAGACAACAAAGGTTGGAGTCGAAAATATCTTCCGTTTCAATGTTTGGATAAGATTAAGATAAGACAATAAAGAAGATTTGGATTTATTTTATCTTCTATAAATATAAAAGGAGAAGCTAAATCTAAAAATTATGGTCCAGCCCAAACCGCTGAACATAGAAACATGAAATTTTGTGTGTAGGTTATGTTTATACTGTAGATGCTCACTAAGAAAGGATTATGCGAAATTCAACCCCTAACGGTAAAGGGGGGTTTGAAGTTTGTATGGGATAGTGTGATTTCTGCGTGTATCAACTTCAAACTCGACACAGATACTCTTCAAAATATAATATAATGTGTATCCATTTATATGAGCAGTGATAGCCCTAGCCCAGTGATAGGTTAAAGAGCCGGCCGAAAATCAGTGAGGCTCGGGTTCAAATCCTGGCATGTACCAATGAGTTTTTCAAAAACTTACGTACATATTTATCACTAGCTCGACGGTGAAGGAAAACATCGTGAGGAAACCCGCAGGTCTCAGAATTAATTCTGAGACATGTGTAAACAGACCCGGTCCGGCGATGGGCTCACCACCTATCACGTTTAGGGGCCCAATATATCTCGTGAAATGTGGGTATATCCAGTAATGGAATACCTCTGCCTACCCCCTCGGGGATAAAAAGGCGTGAGATTATATTATTATTATTATCCATTTTTTCACATTACGACTGATGAGGGTGGATAGGTCTATCTTATCAGAGGTTTTACGTTTGTTTTGTATTGTTGATTAATAAATACAACATTTTCATTTTAAATCGACTTTTAATGTAGATTCAAGATAGTGAATCCCTAGAATGTACTCCATAACGGACCGGTATAGTCCGCCTAAATAATCTGTAGAATAATAAAGATTTATAGAGCAGTGATAGCCCGGACGGTTAAGGAGCCGGTCGAAAATCAGTGAGGCTCGGGTTCGAATCCTGGCATGTACCAATGAGTTTTTCAAAAACTTACGTACATATTTATCACTAGCTCGACGGTGAAGGAAAACATCGTGAGGAAACCCGCAGGTCTCAGAATTAATTCTGAGACATGTGTAAATAGACCCAGTCCGGCGATGGGCTCACCACCTATCACGTTTAGGGGTCCAATGTATCTCGTGAAATGTGGGTATATCCAGTAATGGAATACCTCTGCCTACCCCCTCGGGGATGAAAGGCGTGAGATTATTATTATTATTATATAAAATATCAATTATACTCGAAGTACGTGTATACCTTAGTGATGTACTAGGCCGGTATACTCAAAATTAAAAAATCACCATGTTGCTCCAAGCCGATTGATTTCAGACCAATATATATTTGTACGGAAAGAGATGTCACATCAGTGCAAAAAAAATGGTGGGTGTCGCTGCGTCACAAGTGTCAAAAAAAAAAGATTGAAATATTTGACATCAAAAATGACCAAGTTAATGTTGACCTAGAGACGTTTTGTTTTTTGCGAATTTATTCCTCTTCAAGCCGTTAACAACATACGTTAATCACAAAAGAAACGGATCAGTAGTTTTCAAGATATTTAGAAAAATAAAAAAAACTTTCAAGTGACATTGCTAGGAAACTGTCAATAATTATGACATAAAACTTGGCAGATTAATAACTAGCATTATTACCAATACATAGGATGTATTCATTGGCTGATAACGTCAGGGGCATATTTTGTTCCCTTACACGGGTATTGCCTTTGTATCGTACAGGAGCCTTTGTTTTTATTATGATTATTTTGACACACACTTCCGCACGAATTGGTTTGTTAAGTTATGTTCCAGTTAATGTTACTGTTCCGTATGTTGTATACAGATTAATCGATCGAAAGTAGAGGGAAGTTAGAAGAAAAGTGATGTTGCTAAAGAGTTAATTGATCAACACTTAATAAAGTTTTATTTATTTTCTCTCAAAAATTTCGAACCATTTGATATTTCAAACACTCGATAATATATATATATTATATTTTAAGAGTCCCTCGAGTTTCGAATTAATTAGAGTCGACTGTATTTATCAAGATGTAATCATTTCGCTTTCACCTGAAGAATGCACCAGAATTCTCACAATGCTGGAAAACGGCCGGAGTCAGCGCGATACAGCCAGGACTGTCGGTGTGTCGCTGTCAACAGACAAAGAGTTCTCCGACGTTACGAGGTCTACTAGCTCTAACCTACGCAGGCTAGCAAAAGGCAGAACCAGGTGTACCACAGCACGAGAAGATCGATACTTGGTGAACACCAAGCTTCGTAATCGCTTTCTCACAGGAACTGAACTTACAAATCAGTTTCGACGCCTCGGAGGAAGTAACCCAAGCGCATGGACAGTAAGACGACGACTTGCTGAAGGTACCTTGAAACCACTTAGACCTGCAAACGGCCCTTAATTGAAGCGTTGGCATCGTATTTCAAAATTTTGATTCAAGCAAGCATCCATCGAAGAAAAAGTAGCCTAAGGTGATGGGTCTGTACTTGTGTTGGCCGGAATTTCTTCTGGGTGTCGTACAGAACTGGTGTTCATAGAAAACGGCTTTTTAAGTAGCGAAAGATATGTGTAAGAAATCCTCAATGAACACGTTGGTTCATTTATGGTCAATTTGGGTGAGGATGCTATTTTTATGCATGACAATGCCCGACCTCATACAGGTAGGATTGTGAATGAGTACCTTCAACTAGTATGGAGTGGCCAGCACGCAGCTCGCATATCAACCCGATCGAGCATGCTTGGGATGAGATAGAGAGATGCGTAAAACAACTAGCCTTCCCCTAATCACGCTTCGTAAGTTCAAAATTGATCTTACAGAGAAATAGGAGAATATTTCACAAAATCGTATAAGGAACTTGGTGTACAGCAGACCAAACTGCGTAAACGCAGTAATAGAAGCACGAGGTGGCAATACGAAGTATTTAAAATTCAATAAGATCGTAATGTTGTTCAAAAATGCCATATTTCCTTTTTTTGTTTTAAAGCGAGATCAGCAGTTTTTTTCTTTACGTATTTTTTTTGTAAATAAAATGTAGTGACTCATAAAATATGTTATTACTTTCTTTTAATCAGTCAAGCACCGTGCGGTTCCAAGTAGTTCGAATTCGTGACAGAACAATTAAAAATCAATTGTGTATCATTTTCTTGACTTAAGAGGTTAAGGGGTATTATATTGTCTATTAAACACAATTTAGTTTATTAAGCTCGCATTCTTAAGTTTCCGAGATTTTTAGGTTCCTTTATATGAAATTCATGGCTCTCGAGTGTATTTTAAACTTAAGTTATAATTTAATAGAAAGAAAAAAAACATATTTGCAACCGGTCGTTACATTTAATTAAGAGTAACATTTATTAAAAAGTAAAAAGATTTTTCACTTCTCATGTTCTAAAAGTACGCCAATATAGCCCTGCGAAGCGGGACTAAAGTGACTACTTTAGTCTCTAGGGAGTTAAAGTAATTAGTTTTTTCAATTTCCTTAATGAGACAAAGATAAACTCAAATAGCCAGTAAATAATATGAAAAAAAAAATGAGAATTTTAGTTTCATGGTTTTTCCGCAAAGAAGGTGGCGCCATGTGTTTTAAATTTTATTTTTAATCTGTGACTGGTTTAGAAGAAAAATATAACCGCGAAAATTTCAGAATTTCTGTCGAGTGTAGATTTGTTCGGTTTTAAATAAATTTATTAAGAATGTCAATGACAGTGAAGAGTTTGACTTCGAGCAACAGGCAAAATACATAATAAATAATCTGTTACCGCCAAAAAGATTAAAATATAATAGGACTAGTCTAGGCAATAAAGGTAGTGGACCCCAACATTAATTCCTCAGTCGATGAAACTTTGCAGGATTGTAGTATAGTATGAGACAATACTTGCATAAAAAAATCCAAAAAAAAACCTAACCGAAGTTAGGTATTTTTACTGAAATACTTATTTATTAGATATTTTTGTTGGTAAAAATGCTCAGTCAAAATTTTCTTGTCAAACCACCTCTGATATATAATGACTTCGTTTAGTCCCTCGATATAAAATATACTATTCTATATATTTACTAATATTAAAAATAATTTATTCATGTATTTAAAAAGTATTGAATATGAAATGATTTATTTGGATAATTAACATAAAGGTATGGATATCATCCAAAGAGATTATAATTATATTTTAATCTCTTTGATATCATCAGACTTTGGTCGGCATTTCTGTCAACTTTACAAATGTAAAAAGTAGTTAGTGATATAACTATTATTGAAGTTTTAGTAGGGATCCCAATTTTTTTCTAGTAATAAATATAGCCTATGTTACTCAAGGATAATGTATCATTCTAAAGGTAAAAGAATTTTTCAAATAGTTCCAGTAGTTTTTGAGTTTATTCGTTACAAGCATACGAAAATACAAATCTTTCTTCTTTATAATATTATTACAGTGTAGATGTAGATTAGTGTAGATAGTGTTGCTGTAAATGAAGACTACAATTTAGTCAATAATATAATAATAATAATAAATTGTGGGACACAATTCACACAATGTTATTCAGTCCTAAACTAGGCAGAGCCTGTAGGTACTATGGGTACTAAACAACTAACTGATAGACATACTTGAATAAATATTAAACACCCAGACACAATAATAAGTTACATTACGTACATAAGTAGGTAGGTACATAATATTATCAAATCGAAATAGGTCATTTATATTGTGAAACTGTGTTAGGCAGTCACACCCTTTGCCTTACTTGAAAATACTTTAAAGGTTTAAAATAGTAAATGATAAGTTATCCACAACCACAAGTAATTAGAAGTACACCTACTTTAAAAGATAAGTATTTCTTACAAGTCAATAACAAGTGGGAACATTAACTGCGATAAAACTATTTAGGGTAATAATTCTTTCCCGAGTGCACATGAATGCTTGCGTTAATACTAATGATATAAGGAAAACTAACGAGGCTCAGTAACATTGTAGCTTGCTTACGTCTGTAATTATGTACCTACTTACTTAATATTATGCCTCAAAACAAAATAACTAAATCTATTTTATTTAGATATCTACAAATATACGCGTATCCATTATTAATTTTCATTCATATTAGTTGTAAAAGCATAGTATAGTACTATAACCAAACTTCGAGATTTCTTTATCACCAAGCGATTACGAATATACAATCCATCGGAAACGAACGTGCCGTTTAGACAAACAGGCACGTGCGATAGCCCTAACAACAGGCAATGTTTCTAAAACAAACCCCAATACACAAAGCTAACGATCGCAACGCCTAACGGTTCTACGAAGTCAAACTGGGTCGAAAATAGCGCACGAAAGCGTGTGGAAAACGCGAAGTTGACAATGAACTTCTTCAATCAAATGTATTTAACTCGAAGCATCTAAGTTTTGTTTCTTGGAAATGTTGTAACGCAATCGACGCAACTCAAGTAATCGTAGGTACATCCCACAGGTATATTATTCGATGTTATCTTCTTCACGGCGATGCAAGGTGAAGCTTCAAAGGAAAACCTACGCACTTGTGATGGATGGTTTGTCAAAATCTAATAGATGCTTCGCCCACCGGAGAAGCCTAAGATAAATATGAATATTGCTAAATATTAATTGCAAGTAAGTATATGAATATGTCATCATATCATTGGATTTCATCAATATGATTGGATGAAAGACTGGCTACCTATAGCACAGGGAATCCTGGTAAGGGAGCCAGGAAACATCAATATACAAATATTTAAGTAGTCTACATAATATAATCTAAGTCAACTAATGAAGTAATTGTACGACTTGCATTTTCAAATAAAAAATTCAGTTTTTTTTGTATTGTATTTTGTATATTTAATTCAAGCGCATCCTTGAAACGTCAGACCCACGTTTGGAAGAGAGTATCGATTAAATTTCAAATACATGTATACAAGATGATGTTAATAAAATACAAACATGTAACACTCACCTGTTCTGTACCACCAGTATTGGGTTTGTAGCGTGACAATACAGGCCTGTTCCTAGTCCTGTTCGAGGGTGTTTCGGACACCGATGTCATCTTAAGACACTTAGTTAACTTATATCGTATGCACATTCACAATTGATCGCAATTTGTATTTAAATTCACAAATTAATTTATGTTCATAAGCAAATTTATCCATCCAACCGCTAACTGTTTAAGGAGGAAACATACTGTTACAATTACAATAATACATACGTATAATATGTGGCACGAGCAAACGCGATACTACATTTTCCGTCGACAAATCACATCCGGAGGAGCAAAGTCGCAGCCCGCGCCGCGCCCGGTGAATCAACCGATTACAAGTTTTACAACCACTATGGTTAAAACCAGCACTGATAATGAGTGATAAATGTTCAAAACTTCGAGGACTCAGATATTGTTTAGCAGAATCTGGACGGATCACTATACGATTTAAGTTGTCGTGAATGCTTAGATAGAGAAAGCAAAATGTAGCACATTTTATACGGATACTAGCGGATGCCAAGCGGCGCTGCCCGATGGGTATTATCTAGTTTAAATAAGTATAAAATGAGAATATCCGAAAAACTTTTCATAGGGTTGCCTACGACATAATAAGACACCTAGATACCAAATATTGTGTTTTTTTCTATTGTATTGTTATCTATGAAGACCTGTCATTGGCTTCGTTTTCACATAATTAAGCGTTTAGATCTATTTTACTGTTGGTCTTCCAACCATTAGATAAATAAATATTTTAAATAGCGGATGCCCAGTGGCGTTGCCCGCGCGGATCCAGTTTATTCCACTTCCCGGGGGAATTTCCAAAAATTCCATCATAGCGGTGGCTTACGACATATTATGAGACACCTACATACCATATTTCAGGTTTCTATGTGTTATCGTTTCGGAGTAGGTATTTCCCTTTTTACACAGTTTTTTATTTTTTTTTTATATGGGAATGAGACATTCTCCCGCTCTAAAAAGTTCTTTAGATGTTGACCCAGTTACTCAGTTATCTCCACACCAAATTTTATCAAAATCCGTCCAGTAGTTTTTGCGTGATGCGCGCACAACCAGATGGGACAGACAACATTTTTTAAATATTGGTCTTTTGATATCTACATCGATAACTATCTATACTACCGCTAAAATTTAAAAAATATTTCATAGAGACGGCCTCGTTACAGTTTTATTATATGTGTAGATGTATGTAGATTACAGACATAGGGCGTAGGTGTGTGCATCTGGATTGAGGGCCCACTTTTTAAATTATTGCGAAACGAAATGATACTTACAGGGCATTTACTTAAAATTTTGTAAAACCTAAAGCAAAGATTCTTAAATTTCTTAAACGTGAATCAAAAGAGTTATGGTCAAATAGCTTGGGCCCTCAATCCTGACGCCTGCATAAAACGGCATAGTCGAATCTCAGAAAGTACTATCCCTGGGATAATAATTATTATTCGAGTATTTAGTTAGGAATTTGTTAAATACATTAAGAAATTGTCAAGTCTTAAGAATGCGACAATACAGATTTATGGCGGTTTAGCTTGGGCCCTCAATTCAGCAATTTTGATATTGTAGAATCAGCAAAAAATATGAGTTTTTCTAAGGAAAGATATTAATACGACTATAATATATTTGAGTTCCATATCTCGGAAAATTTGTTAAAAAGAAATAACGACACAAAAGTTAATTGTTAAAAAGTTATTGAAATTCGTATTTTTTCAAAACGTCTGAACTGAGGGCCCAAGGTTTTTGTCAGTATTGACTAGGCTAAGCCTTCTACACTACCGCACTTTAGGCTAAGTATTTTAACAAATTTTTAACTAAAAGGCTACAAAGCGTCCATTCTTCTAAATGCCGTACTTTAGGAAAAAAATTGATTTTCGATGTTTTATATGAGAAAATTCAGTAGGGTGACCATAATGTTTATCGTAAGTATAAACAAGTATTCGTCGTGATCATGTAAGTAGTATTTTGTAAAGCGCAGATACAATATATATAATTATACAACGCGTAACAGAAAAAGCGCAATTCCTCATACACCCCGGTTAGTAAATTAATATACTAAAAAAAAGATGCAATCGAACTTTAGTTGTGTCTAACCAATTTTCTTAAATATCGATCAAAAAATTCCTCAATCCAATATATTCCAGTTCCCGTGGGAATATCAAAAAATCCCTTCATAGCGGTTGCCTACGACATAATATAAGACGCCTACATAACATATTAGAAATTGCGGGTGCCCATCGGCGTTTCCTGCGCGGATCCGGTTTATTCCCGTTCCCGTGGAAATTTCCAAAAATCTCTTCATAGCGGTTGGCTAAGATATACAAGACACCTATATTTCAAGTTTCTAGGTGTTATCGATTTCTTTTTTCACCTGTTTTTATATTTTCCCGTGGGAATGAGATATTTTTCTGGAATAAAGAGTACCCTAGATGTTGACCCGGGTACTCAGTTATATCCATACCAAATTTCATCAAAATCCGTCTAGCAGTTTTTGCGTGATTCGTGCACAACCAGACAGACAGACAGACATATATAGACAGACGGACAGACAGACAGACACAAATTTAAAAAGATGTGTTTTGGTATCTATATCGATAATTATATAGACTAGATAAAATAGACTCGTTAAAATTTTCAAAAACATTTCATATACAGCCACGGCCCCGTTAGAGTTTTGTTTTATGTATAGATAACATTTTTACATACTTTAACCTTAATTTGTTTTTAACAAGAAAATAAAAATAATATGAAACCCTGCCAAAATCTTTATTATTTTACATTATAATCTGCTAAAACATATGAAATTGTATGTATATAATTATATTATACTATCACTAATATGAGTCAAAACCCGAAATACACAGCAAAATGAAAATTAAACAAAAAACATGACGGGAACGCGCGTACGTCAGGCGTCAACAATACGAATACTATGATAACCATTTAAATAACACCCTATAATAATTATTGGATCACACAAAACGTAATCGCTTCCGACAACAACTATTCGCTTATGAAATATCTTATATGAGGATACATGCTGATTTGTCTCAAAAAAGTAACAAAATCATATACATCCTACTGAATTTTCTCATATAAAACATCGAAAATCAATTTTCTCCTAAAGTACGGCATTTAGAAGAATGGACGCTTTATAGCCTTTTAGTTAAAAATTTGTTAAAATACTTAGCCTAAAGTGCGGTAGTGTAGAAGGCTTAGCCTAGTCAATACTGACAAAAACCTTGGGCCCTCAGTTCAGACGTTTTGAAAAAATACGAATTTCAATAACTTTTTAACAAATAACTTTTGTGTCGTTATTTCTTTTTAACAAATTTTCCGAGATATGGAACTCAAATATATTATAGTCGTATTAATATCTTTCCTTAGAAAAACTCATATTTTTTGCTGATTCTACAATATCAAAATTGCTGAATTGAGGGCCCAAGCTAAACCGCCATAAATCTGTATTGTCGCATTCTTAAGACTTGACAATTTCTTAATGTATTTAACAAATTCCTAACTAAATACTCGAATAATAATTATTATCCCAGGGATAGTACTTTCTGAGATTCGACTATGCCGTTTTATGCAGGCGTCAGGATTGAGGGCCCAAGCTATTTGACCATAACTCTTTTGATTCACGTTTAAGAAATTTAAGAATCTTTGCTTTAGGTTTTACAAAATTTTAAGTAAATGCCCTGTAAGTATCATTTCGTTTCGCAATAATTTAAAAAGTGGGCCCTCAATCCAGATGCACACGGCGTAGGTACCTACATGCTATCTACTTATAAGCAGCGAACGTACAAAGCTCTAGCCTGCACTGCGTGCCTTACCGTTTATTGCGGCTTTACTAAAAACAAAAATAGTCGCATTGGTTCGTTGGAATTAACACAAACGCAAATGTAGAGCCACCATGAGACGCTACAAATTTCTTAAGTTCTCAACACTCCTACGATTAAATTAAAAGAAATATTTAATAAAAGACATTGCGAATTCCTTTGCTAACACAATATCGATTCACTGTAGAACGACCGTTCCTAGATTACAAATTCACTAACTGAAACAAACAATCGTCCATCGCTGATAGCAAGCGCGTTCGTCACTGCAATAGGCGCCGAATGTGCAAGTATGGGCCCTCAGGTCGATGGCTGACCATAGGGACTCCGATATCGATGTCACTGCTTGCTGTAACCGCCCGAGGACCGAATAGCGGGCGCAAATTCCTACTCGTAATTTAAACGATGCACGCAATTCATACGTGCCCAGTGGACAAACGGTTCTGGCGACCTAATATTTCAACATCACTTTATTAAAGACGATATCAACGCACAAATATTTTATTTCAGTTTAACTGGTGTCACCTGTATATGACAAGGGAACGTTTTTTCTAACTGATCTTTTTATTACTGATAAATGTTTTCACAGACTTCAGGTTTACTTACCGCTAATTGTTGAATTGTTGAAAAAACAGCACATGAAACAAAGAAACAATTAATTAGCAACAGCTTATAAACTCTCCTTAACACAACTTATGAAAATATTAATACACTACACTCTGTTTACGTTCTACAGCCTGGGTTTCCCTAGTTTTAAGTGTACTCACTCGTACCTAAACAAGGAAGACAACATGTCCCGACGTCCTCAAGACTGTCATGGCTCAAGTAATCTACTTCCATTAACGATGTTTTAACCACAATTTTGTTATGATTTGTTTATCAAACAATCGGAAAATGATTTTAGTATACCAAATAAAAAACGCAGCTACATACAGCAAATCGAGACATACTACGATATGCAATAAAGACAACGCGTGTTCAGTGAATCACTTGACTTGTATGTTGCATTGTTTTTAAATCCCGATTGTTTTCATTTACAATCACGCGGTACACGCATCAACGAAGAAACTAAACAAATGACGTGACCTATTTAATATGAAAAACAAAAGATACATTTATACTTATATTTCGTAGTTATTATAACCACCTGCGTGAATTTTTATTGGACAAGTTGTCAATACTAACAATAATTAGCGTTTAGTATTATTAACATTGTTATATCATACATACACCCCTGTTCAAATTAACACATGTACAGGTAATATCAAAAATTTCCTTACGTGAATTCGAGGTTTTCATAGCTTCGATTCTGAATAGGTAGTCTGTTTTATTTTAACCTTCTAAAACGTAATTAACGACATAACAAGCGCACATATCGACCCGAACTAAGAAATAGTTTATAGCATAACATTACACAAATGTCACTGATCCCAAACTTTACTTATTTTTATTGGTAAACAAGGAATTCGTCGACCTAGATACCGGCAAATATTGACAATGTGACAAAAGCGAAGTAGGTGGTGGATCGGTCAGGGCAGACGCGTATGACTAGGTGTTTACGTATTCGAGATGCGACCGAGTTGCGCGTAGTCCGCGGTGACGGGGAGTGTGCTGAGAGCGCGCACGTCCAAGGAGAGGACTGAGCCAGCTACGGTCGCGGCGGCGCTTAGGCAACGCATGTAGCTTGCACATGCTATTTCAATACACGGAGGGAATTCGAAACTTGGCGGATTCCTCGACGCCAGGGGTGGCAGCCGCGGATATCGTGCCCTCTAAGGTCAACAGTCTCCTTTTAGTTTGGAACATGATATTTCGCTAAGCAAAATAATGAATACATAATAGTTTCATCAAACTAAGGATTTTCTGCTGTATTTATAAACATCTTAGAAATAACAACATCATGTTTGAGGACAGACTCTTCAAGATCTTATTAATGACCATACAGTAACTGCAATAATAATAATAGCAAGGTCATATTCATAAACGACGAGTTTGAGTACTTAAGTATGTATTATATTATGATCATCATTAATTCTTTAAACGATGCCTACTTCAGAGACACGGAGTTTTTAAACAAATTAAATAGCTCTAGCTCTACCTATATTTCGCATGTAATTTCATAGGCACCTAGGTACTCCGAGAAACCATCAAGGACTCTGGTGTCTCTGGTCCTAACAGTTAGCGACAGTAAGTAGCTACTTTGAATGAACTTAGAAAATAATAATTTGACAATAAAACAAAAGCAAATTCCACTGCGGTAGCGGTAAGTGCTGTATATTTGTGAGGTGTCAGTTACATCGGTTTATAGTCGTCGGTCAACGTCGTGCGAGGACCAGCGGGTGACACCGGGTGGGTTCCGCGCGAGGGCGCCCTGGGATGAGGTCACACGGTCCATGAACACGACACAATGAGTCCCTACACCAAGGATCCACACATGTGGATACTAAATACTATCATTCTCCGTGTAGTCTATGTTTTAACATACAAAGAGTGTTTTCTTTATAACATGATTTTATCTTGCAACCCAATACACGTTCTAAGTATGGGGTTTGTACAAAATATTAGGTACGTAAAGTACATTACAATGAACAATTTTCACTGAGCAAGGATGCTCTAAAAGCCTATTGTTATTAGGTATGTGTTGTTATTAACCGACTCGTAGCTATGTAAGGCTATTAATCATAATTATTATTGTAAACCATATTTACTAGTAATGCCATGAGATTAAGTGCTGCCCTTGAGTTTCTTGCTGAATCTTATCGGGGTACCTACTGCATTTAGAACCAGCAACTCGTCGATGGAGATGGGCTGCTGTTTACATTTAGCAAATCTTTATGGACGAGTTTAGAGTGTCTTATTATAAGACTATTGAGCTTTCTCGGGGTACTTTTTGTACCTACAGAAAATATGATTTTTGACTTTGACTTTTGTTAGTAGCCTGAGCAGACTTCATTTTCTCCAGATACCATGATATTGTTTTGAAAACACGGTAATATGCCTACCTACATCATACAAGAGATATGATCACAGGAAGCAGAAGTTTAGGACAGTTAGTTAAGAAAATATTAAATATGTTTACTTTTTAGGAAGAATGAAAGTATTTTTTTGAATTTCTGTCTTTGTGGACGAAGCCGTAATTTAATTGATTTCCATGGAGGCTACTCCTAACTCCTAATAGTTTCTCCTGTCTGCTTAAAACTGCTACATTCAGTCACAAACTAGGAAACCTGTTTTTAAACTGCATAGATAGGTCTGGATGAAAAGTTATATTGTACAGTTACGGACACAAACTGTATCAAAGTTCAAGATAATTGTCAACTTAATATTTTTAATAAGTATGTATGCAAACTTTAAAAATTTCCATAAATGAAAAAGTAAGGACTGCCCATTAATCATTAAAAAATAAAAAAATTTAAAAATAAAACTACATCAAAACAAATGGTTACAGCCGGAACAAGAAAATTTACACGTGGACTCGCCGTTCACCGGTGGACTCAGATTTGCATGTGATTAGGGTAAAGTTTTAAATTGATTGTTATAGATTTTTTTCCATTTGCCAATTGAATGATTGTTACCAATAGAATTGTTAGGTAGTCTTTGTAACTCAACAAGAGTTTCGGCACAATAATATGGATACTTCCGCCAGCCAGTCACACAAGTTGTAATTTCACTAGAATGGGACAATATTCCGCATTGGCCGTTTAATAACCCTAATCAAGTCAATTCGGAACCGATTAGAATAAGTAATAAGAGCACGTGGAAGTAACACACGTTATTAAAAGAAAAAAACTTAACCTTTAATCAATTGTTAAAACATGGTTAAAAACCACTAGGTACTTACAGCTACAATTTAAAAACTGGGTAAAGATAAAAACATATTAAAAACCAATTACAACATTTAGATAAGATATTATAGGTATAATTTTTTGTTTATTTGCATTATATTATTTTGTTACATGGAAATTCTTCTACACTATAATAGCATTTCTTTATAAGAAATATTTTTAAAGACAGTTTAAAAAGTTGAGGATCACTTTCAACTCTTATAATATAACAGGTATATCTTATAAATTTTTACAGACATTGCGTAGGGCCCGGTATGATACATTTTTAATGAGGAAGAAGGAATTGTTAATCTACTTTGCGGTCTAAGGTCTTCTGTTGTCTAGAATATTTTGGAAAGAGGTTAATATTATTTCTGACCAGTAAACATGCTTCTAATATATCTGTCATGTCTGTTAGTGTATCAATCAAGTAGGTATTACTGTAAAAATATATACATATATGCTCATGCCTTTTATCCCTGAGTATGTGGACCCCTTCGTAAAGGCTGTTTATGTTGAAGGCAGAGGTACCTATTCTAAAATTCTTTGACCAATGGAATGCTAGAAGATCCCTGAGTAACATAGACTATATTTTATTCCCAAGGGAACTGACAGTGTAATATGACTCTCTTATTGTACTGTTGAAAAGCCTTGGATTTCAAAATATACTCCTAATCACACTTTACAGAAACTTTAGAAGTACACAGGCTTTAATCTAATGTCCACTATAATTCTACCATAAACCATAACTGTATGTTTTTATATACATAGCCAGTGACAAGTCATAAGTCTATAAACAACTTCACTCAGATACCATAAGCTGAAAAATTACCTATATAACCATAATATACAGTGGGAGTCTCCATAAAGTGCACATATGAAAATTGGTGAAACTAGGCACATTTTTATCGACGCAAAAAAAATTATAAAAAAAAACTGAAGTTTTTTATGTATTTTTTATAAAAAAAAATTCTTGTGATTACGTACTGTTGACTTTATGTAAATAAAACCTTATAACTTTTTAACTAAGAAGTATATTGTAATAAAATAAAAACAGTTATGATGTAAAATAACAGAAGATACTAAAAAAATACCCAAAAAACGGTACCAAGAAATAATAAAAAGATCAATTTGATTTTATTTAAAAGGGTTACAAATACTCTTTAAAAATTCTATACATATAATAAAACTAGAAGAAGACTGTGTCTGTACATGAAATATTTTTTGTAAATTTTAGCGGCAGTGTACAGTAGGTAGATATCAAATCACCCATTTTTGAAATTATCTGTCTGTCCGTCTGTTTGTCTGTGCACTCATCACGCAAAAACTGCTGGACAAATTTTGATTAATTTTGGGGTGGTGATAGCTGAGTAGCCGGGTCAACATCTAAGGTACTTTTTACCGAGGGAAAATGTCTCACATAGACAGGAAAAAAAAATACTGGTTGAAGAGAGAAATACATACCTACTACTCCGAAACGATAACACCTAGAAACTGGAAATATGGTATGCAAGTGTCTCATATGTCGTAGGCAACCGCCATGAAGGTATTTTTTGAAATTTCCATGGGAACAGGAATAAATTGGATGGCGTAAAGATTTGATTTGTTTGTTCGTTTGTATTGAATATGCTCTGATACTACCCGACTGATTTTAAAAATCCTTTCACCAATGGAAAGCTACATTATCATGGAGTAACATCGACTGGGTATATTAGTTTCGTTTTTCTATGGGAACAGGAACTACGCGGAAGAAACCGTGGGGCGCTGCTAGTATATTATAATTAAATAATAACAATTACCTACGATACTTTAGTTTGGGCAGAATAAAATAACTTAGACTAGAACAGAATAACTTAGGTACCTAGTGATCTCTTATATTGCAGTGCCCCTATGGGTTACCTATCACATGTCTTGGCTGTAATCTAATACCATAATACCATAAATATACTCACCATGTATTGTGTTAAGCAAAATAAATAATTTAATTGAACTATGTACATACATACATAGTTATAATGACAGAGTATAAGGATTTGGTATCATGTTATCATCAGACAGATCGGTCAGTGTCTCACATAACATAACAATTATGACATCAAAATAAAATCAGTTTTGATAAAACACTAATTTTTATGAATAGAATAAAAGGTTAACATAGGTATTTCGAAATATTTAGCGAAGGTACATATCTCAGAAGTTTTCTTAATATCACGGAACGAATACAATTTATATAAAAAACCTTCAGAAAACATCGGTTTCCTTCGAAATCTACTGAAAATCGACTAATGTTGGCGCGAATCGTTGCTAAAGGGTAGCCTTATTTTATGGAACACAATTTGTTAACAAATCATTAAGATATTACCTGATCTCTGCATAATGTTAGGCACTGCTGTTATAACAATTTCTACACCAATAAAAACATGTCTTGAAAACCAAAAATTTATCACTTCACTAAACTGTCAACAGTCTCACCCGCCCTTTGGTTATATTACTTTCCGCTATGATACTCGGTCTGTACTACGCACTCTACCTACACTACAGTAATGAACGCTTTGTACTAGCGACATCTATCCATCTGTAATCGTATACAGGGCATCCCACCCACGCCCATGCCACACGAAGGGAAACTGGAAAGTACATTAAATATTGAAGATAGGATATTTTACGGAAAGAAGACATCATTTTATTTTTAATAATAAGTAGAACTGAACTCAACCGGAAATCGAACCCTCCAAATGTGAAAAAAAGCACATGTATTTTATAATAGCGAAAGGGTTAATCATACGGGTTCTTTTTTTCTTTGAAAATACTTTTACATGATAATAAATGATAGATGTTAGAAGCATGGCAAAGAGGAAACCTGAAAAAAATCCTTAATAAATTTCGAACGATGATGAAATTTGACTTTTATGATCTTCCTTTCATTTAAAATGCTGTTTTTAAGGAAGAAATTGGTCCCAGTCCCAGTCCCAGTCCCAGTCCCAGTCCCAGTCCCAGTCCCAGTCCCAGTCCCAGTCCCAGTCCCAGTCCCAGTCCCAGTCCCAGTCCCAGTCCCAGTCCCAGTCCCAGTCCCAGTCCCAGTCCCAGTCCCAGTCCCAGTCCCAGTCCCAGTCCCAGTCCCAGTCCCAGTCCCAGTCCCAGTCCCAGTCCCAGTCCCAGTCCCAGTCCCAGTCCCAGTCCCAGTCCCAGTCCCAGTCCCAGTCCCAGTCCCAGTCCCAGTCCCAGTCCCAGTCCCAGTCCCAGTCCCAGTCCGAGTCCGAGTCCCACTCCCACCCCCAACCCCACTTCCACCCCCACTCCCACTCCCACGCCCACTCCAACTCCCACTCCCACCCTACACCCACCCCCACTCCCACTCACACACCCTCACACTCCCACACCCACTCCCACTACCACCACCACCACCACGACCACCACCACCACCACCACTACTTGTAATCGTAAAAATAATTATAATGATAAAAGTTGCATAATCCAAAGTCCTTAATCTTTGTAAGGAATGCGCCCATTTTGCGCATGACAAGTTTGCTAAGATTATTTTTGCTACTTTTATATGCAGCTCATAAAATATTTTTTGGCTTCCCCTCTGAGTGCTTACCAAAATTTTATTAAACAGTAGCAGCTCATTGCAGCTCAAAAATAATTACAGACATCCAGAATGACATAAAATGCTGATAGGTTTTGTAATGTTTGCTGGCCATGAGTTGCTGACCAATTAGCTATTTCTGCTTACAGATTATATTTTTCTGCTTACACAAATACGAATACTCTGCTAACCATTTAAATAACACCCAATTAGTACGAGCTGTGATAAAGGTTCCGGTAGTAGCGGATAGATGTCAGATCTCACATTGTGTAATTCAAATACAAATCATAAGCCGCCAGTCTTTTTCTCGCTTTAGTTTGGATCATGTTTGGATAGTAGTTTAATATGACCAGAAATTGATTTTTGAGTTTCCACTAACTGCATACAAAAAAAACTTGAGGACAATCCATTCCACTGTCCTCAAGTTTTTTTTGTTTCAACTATAATGGTAACGTGGTCTTGAAACGTTGACAACTAATATTATAAAGGTGCATTCACTGCAAAATTAAAGACGTGTATGTAATTGACATTTCTTTTTTTATTAAAGGATCTATGTGTCCTTAGTATTTAATACTTCAATGTTTTTTAAAGTATGGCAACAACCTCAAAAATCCCACTGTCCTCAAGTTTTTTTTGTATGCAGTTAGTGGATTGTCTTAGTGGATTGCCCTCGTGTAAATGGCCCATAAAGCTCCACCCCACAGGAGCGATAATACCGGTCGATAGTATCGCGAGCGTTTTTGCGATTAATGCGTTCTGATTCCTTATGGGTTTACCCTACAGGCGCGTTATTACCGCTCAATAATATCACGAGCCTTTTTTGCGATTTTGCGTCCTGATTCCTTACACACAGGCGCGTTTTTATCGCCCGTTATTTTTATTTTTTTCGCCCAATTTGTTGGACAGGCTAGGATCAAAACTCAAACTGCCTCGTCTTCAGTCTTTGTTTCCTTATAAACGTCTTTATTTAAAATTTCTTTTCTTCGTTAAATAGCTCTGCTTCAGAGTTCTTGCACAAAAACATACTGTCAACACTGTTGACATACAATATGTCTCAGAAAGGTGAAATAATAATTAAGGGTCATATAAAGTAGCTTATATACAGTTCGTGAATAATATGTCTTGTTTAATATACACTATAAATTTGGAGTAAAACAACGTTGAAGTTATCATAAAAAAAAAACATTTTCAACCCTTAAATCAGCTGCTAAATGCTGTTGAACTCTCTTTAAAGTGACTAAACATGGTACAGATAAGACATCGTGTTTTTACCTACGAAAAACTAGACTGTGCCTACACTACGAGTACTAAATAACTAATAGACATACTTAAATAATTATTGAAAACCCAGTCACGAAGAAAAATGATATGTTCATTCACACAACTGTAGGCCAACATGTTGTTCAGTGGGAATCGAACCCGCGAGCTCCGGTTATGAAGGTCACTACCAACTGAGCCAACAGGCCCGATAATACTCCATTATTATTTTAATTTTTTTCCCATAGTTTTAAAGAAAACCTACTAATTTACCTACGTAAATATCTGACATTATTAGTCTTTGATAGAATTTTGTTAGTCCACGTGGATTGCGGTCTTAGATCAATGAAAAATCCATTGATTACTAGGAACGCCCGTCCGCTCCTTTTTGGCCAATAAGGACACTGCGCAAAGGTCAAAGGGCCGGCGGCGGCGTTACTAAAGACTGGCTCCACCCTCTATTTATTGAGTGGTTCCGTATGTTTTAAAAAATATTCCTAATTCTAAGTCTTTTATCTTATTTCACGTTATTATTATTTCACAATTGACAAAAGTAAATTATGTAATTAATTGATTCATTATCCTTGTATCGCGTAGAATTATTTTTACGTCTTTTATTTTCATAGGGTTATGTTTAATTTTCAACTGAACCCTACAACAAAATTTTAGAAAATCGGCAAATTCTTTCATTTTCAAATCAATGAACTTAGTTGCTTCCTATCTATCAACGAGTGAAGATGTGTTATAATCAAAAAATATGACTCGCAACCGTCGCTACAGTGTCTCGCGATTATTCAAGTGAATCTTATGAAATGACTTTGTGTCGGTGCTCCTGATGGCAATATCAGTCGAGTTAGGGAGCTGTGTCACGTGCGCTTCGCCGAAGGTAGATCGCTGGATGAGCAGCGCATACTATCCTTCAGCTGCTTCGGGAGAATTTGTCAGGTGTCTGCGTATGCGCGAGGCTGGTTCGTTCCGCGCTCAAACCCCCCAAGGTCGCGCGCCTGTACGCCTACTCGTGGTACCGGGACCTGCGGCGCGGTGGTAACCACTGCGCACGGGTGGACATTTTGAGTTATTGTGCGGTATTAATGTGTGTGTAAACCAATAGTAGGTCGGACCCAAAGTGTAAAAGTTTGATGAAACTACATGATTAGTATGTAGGTAGGTATTACTTGTTTAATGTAAATTTGATCAGTTAAATTTATTATTGAATAAAAACTACGTTTTTACCTTTAATTTTTTTTTAATAAATGCTTACTGCTATTAATAACATTTATTATTTCCAATAACATTTACCCTAGAATAAAATAGGTAGGTATGTTAAGGCGCGCGCGGGCGCGCGGCGACCGGCACGGCGCGAGCAATCAGCTGCGTTACCTACGCTACCTACCACTGCTACGGTCAACGACACTAGCGCGTAGGGAGCCCGTACGCTTTTATTTTTCAATCACAGGGTTGGCCAAAATTCACACATAAAAGTAATTATTAAGTTTATATGAAAGAAAAAAGTTGCTATATTAGATCTGATATTTTTTAGGTATTTCGTTACACGATATACATATACACCCTTCAATATTATTTCACCTTTCTGATACATATTGTATATGTATTTTTGGTTGCAGACAGTAAAATGATAGTGACTTCTACAGTCAAGAGCACGGTAAGCTTGACACTTTGGACGACTTTGACTCGGCCCTGTATTCTATGGCGTGCAGTATAAATCAGAGCTCAGCTTAAACTGGTAGTGTAAAGCTTGACTTGCTCTTAACTGTACCTACCTAAGACTTTATTGTGACCAGATGCAAACCAAAAATTACCATCCTACGCATTTCATTGATTTTCCCATTCAATGCACACTTTCACAGACACTTGCTGCATAATATACTGTCACTATTGTAGTGACGCTCTATCCACACTTTTGAATTTGTAAGCCTTTTTGGCGGAAATCCAAAAAGATGCGACACGTCATGATTTTTGTAAAATTTTTATTTTGCTGTATTTCGCTGTTTGACTCGTAATAGTGATAGTATACAGTGTGAGTATCCATAAAGTGCACATATGAAAATGGGTGAAACTAGACACATTTTTACCGACGGGAAAAATGTTAAAAAAAAACTGACATTTTATTTTTTTATATTTTATAGATATTCTTTTCTTCTGATTACTTACTGTTGACTTTATGTAAAGAAAACGTTTTAACTTTTAAACTATGAAGAATGTCGTGATAAAATAAAAACAGTAATGATGTCAAATAACAGAAGATACTAATAAAATTAAAATAAAACCCAAGAAACGATACTAAGAAATAATAAAATGGGACAATCTAGAACGAAGCGTTGAATGGTGCACCCGGAATGACTTGTTGAAACACTCATAGTAAACGTTGTGATATTATGGATAAAGATACAGGATTTTTGTTTTTTGAAAGTAATACGATGGAGAATAACATAAAGTAATAAAAACTACATATAATATGGGCACTATTTAGAGAAATTTGATAATTAATTAAAAAACACGAATAAAAATACAGATTTTCCTCAAAAAGTCCCTTTTTATTATTTCTTGGTACCGTTTTTTGGGTATTTTTTTATTTTATTAGTATCTTCTGTTATTTAACATCATAACAGTTTTTATTTTATCACAATATACTTCTTAGTTAAAAAGTTATAACGTTTTATTTACATAAAGTCAACAGTACGTAATCAAAAGAAAAAATATTTATAAAAAATAAATAAAAAAAAACAGATTTTTTTTTATTATTTTTTCCGTCGATAAAAATGTGTCTAGTTTCACCCATTTTCATATGTGCACTTTATGGAGACTCACACTGTATTATGTGTCATGTGTCCGTGAAAGAATGCAGTGAATGGGAAATGCGATAAAATACATAGGATGGATAACTTTAGATTGCCTCAAAAAGTCACAATGTAGAGTCATTATCAATTCAAGGATCTTATATTAAAAATCAAAAAAGAGAATCACACAATCTACCCGCTGCGGGCATACAATTTACATAGAATGAAGTTATACAAATGAAGGTATATTAATTAAACAACTGAGAATTGATAATGTAATTGATAATGACTACATTGTGACTTTTTGAGGCAATTTAAAGTTATCCATCCTATGTGTTTTATCGCATTTCCCATTCACTGTATTCTTTCACGGACACATGACACATAATATACTATCACTATTACGAGTCAAACAGCGAAATACAGCAAAATGAAAATTTTACAAAAATCATGACGTGTCGTATCTTTTTGGATTTCCGCCAAAAAAGGCTTACAAATTCAAAAGTGTGGATAGAGCGTCACTCTGTAATAGTGATAGTATATTATGCGGCAAGTGTCCGTGAAAGTGTGCAGTGAATGGGAAAATCAATTAAATGCGTAGGATGGTAATTTTTGGTTTGCATCTGGTCACAATAAAGTCTTAGGTAGGTACAGTTAAGAGCAAGTCAAGCTTTGCACTACCAGTTTAAGCTGAGCTCTGATTTATACTGCACGCCATAGAATACAGGGCCGGGTCAAAGTCGTCCAAAGTGTCAAGCTTACCGTGCTCTTGACTGTAGAAGTCACTATCATTTTACTGTCTGCAACCAAAAATACATATATGTCAGCAGTGTTGACACTATGTTTTTGTGCAAGGACTCTGAAGCAGAGCTATTTAGCGAAGAAAAGAAATTTTAAATAAAGACGTTTATAAGGAAACAAAGACTGAAGACGAGGCAGTTTGAATTTAGATCCTAGCCTGCCCAACAAATTGGGCGATAAAAACGCGCCTGTGGAAAAAAGCGCGGGAAACGTTGAGTTTGGCGGGAGTGTTTTTTCGTGTTTTGGAAATTTATTATAAATAATATTGGATAAACATAGATCAGTTGTGTAAATTTGTGTATATATTCGTAGATTTGTTTTTATTATTTGTTTTTGTACATATATTTTCGCTTATTCGGTAAGTTACTAACTTTTGTTTTGTTTGTTCATGGACGAGCCGCCCGACCCGGGGGGCACAGTCCCCCCGGTCGGTGAAAATGTTACAATTTTTTCTACCAATGACTCCAGTATGGATACCGATGGCTCTATAAGAGCAGATAGAAAGAGAATTCGGGCTCCCCGGAAGTTATGCAAACATTGTAATAAAAGAAGGAAAAACCATAGTCAGGATTCAGGAAAACTTAAATTGTCTGACTGCCACTGTGATAGTGAAAGTCGTAACTTTCATAGGGAAAGATCTCCTATTCCGATTTTTAATGAAATTTCTCAACCAACAATTCCCAGTACTATTAACAATGATCCAAATTCCAACCAGTCATCTCATGTAGGCAGGACTCTGTATGAATCAACTGGTATTTCCCCATTTATTGTGCACATTCAGAGAGAATCTGTTGATAATACTACCACACTTCACCCAGTTGCTTTTGGCCATTTCTTAAAGAAAAGCTCCTTTAAAAACATTATTAATGGTAGTTTGAAGCGTATAGGAAGGAACCGTCTAACACTGTCTTTCAACAATCATTTAGATGCGAATTCTTTTATTAATGATCCTTGTTTGAAAAAGCAAAGTTTCAAGGCTTTCATCCCTACATTCAGCATAACACGGATGGGTCTAGTCCGTGGTGTGCCTACTGAATGGTCCATGGAGGATTTACTTGAGAACATCTCTGGTCCCATAGGATGTGGAAAAGTGATAAAAGCGAGGAGGTTGAACTATAAAGTACATGGTACAACTCCTATTTGGAAACCATCACAAACAGTCGTTCTAACTTTTGATGGACAAGTGCTACGGAAGGACTTTAGATTATGCAACTTCGATTTTGGGGGGGAGGGGGGAGGGGGGGGAGGGGTAATCCCCCCCACCAACTCCCAGAGCGCGGAGACTAATAGTTTTGGAGAAATTAAAAAATCAAAAAAGTGAGGTTATGTCATCATAACTTAGTATCAATCTTTCGTATTCTGCCTTAGACAAGTGACCAGGGGCAATTTCGGTTCTGGCACTTCGCCGGCCGCTGCCGCGGCACGCTCGCTACGCTCGCTCGGCTCGTGCGTTGTGGTCACAAGATAAACCTAACCTAACCCATCACTGTTTGGACTGCGGTATTCTGCCTTAGACAAGTGACCAGGGGCCATTTCGATTCTGGCACTTCGCCGGCCAAGGTTCGAGCTGTCAATGACCTACAAATGGCGGGCGAATAACATCTACCACAAATTACGTTCCAACAGTTTTCACAACTTTTTCTCTTTATTTATCAAAAACACCATAGACTATGGACACATTCATGAACAAATTTGACATTTGGAATTGACGAAAAATAACGCATTGACGTTTGACATATGTGATCGCGTATAATTTGTACAGTTTGAGGTTATTTTCAAGTAATTTCAAAAAATTATATCTCGAAAACCGTTGCGCTCCGCGCTTTAATATTTTGGTAAATAATCCCTTATATATACCTCTATCCACAAAAAAAATATCAATACCAAAAGCGAAGTTGCATAATCTAAAGCTGAGCCAGTGCTACCTAAGCGAGTCTTTTTATGCTATAATTCTCTTCCTGTCGAATTGTACACTTTCCCAACGATTCAGTGTTTTAATTGCTGTAGATTCGGTCACACTAAAACACAGTGTAGGTCTGCTCCTCGTTGCTACAAGTGCGGGCAGAGTCATTCTGCTGACACTTGTGATATTGAGGAAGACAGTGCATCCTGTTTCCTATGTGGTGGCTCTCATTTTGCTACCAGGAGAACTTGCCAAGAATTTGAAAGGCAGACAAGAATTAAAGCTTATATGGCCCAAAATTGTGTTTCCTACATTGAAGCCTTAAAACTACAACCTGCTCCATCCAAATCATATGCAGATGTGTTAATTTCCTCTCCTACAAACACATTTAATCATGTAAGATCGCCACCAAATTTATTAACACTTTCTTCTCCACCAAACACCAAATCCTATAAAAAAACTGTCTTTTTAAAGCCACGAACACCCCCAAAATTCACGAAAGGTTATGATGTGGAGGCTCATCAGTCTCTCATAAAAGATTATGATGGCCCATCTCCTTCTAATGGATGTGCCTTACAAAATAATGATAAAAGGAATAATAATGACCAAATATTAGAAGTTATAATAGCTTTATTTAAATCCCTTTCTGAAACAAACCAATTACCGTCCAACGTTGCTTCACTTTTTGAAACTTTTATTCAATTATTTTACAATAATGGATCTAGCAAAGATCATGCAATGGAACTGCAGAAGCATAGTCAACAAGAAAAGTGAATTGATACATTTATTAAATAAATTTGAACCTTTTGCATTTGCCCTGTCGGAAACATGGCTAAAACCAGGATTCTCCTTTAGAATCCCTGGCTATGCCTGTTTAAGAGATGACAGAGCTGATGGGTATGGTGGTGTCGCCATACTCATTAAAAATAGCCTCTCTTTTAATTCTCTGTCTGTTCCCCCCCATGGCGATGACATGTCTGTCGTTGCTGCTGTTGTAAATAATCTGTGTATAGTATCTGTATATTTTTCTCGTCCTTCTGTAAATATTTTTTCTGAAATAAATCAATTTTTTTCTGTATTACCTAAACCATTTCTGGAGATGGGAGACTTCAACTCTCAGCACCAATCCTGGGGTAGCTCCAGTACAAATTATTATGGAGAACGCCTTTTAGAAATCTTAGATTCAAATAATTTATGTATTTTAAACACTTGCCTTCCCACTCGTCACACAAATCCTGATGAAGGTATAAGTGCCCCAGACTTATCCATCTGCACACCCGATCTGGCATCATCTTTGTCATGGTCGCCCTTATCCTCCTCTCACGGTAGTGATCATTTCCCTTTGATAATTTCATTTCCCCATAATAAAGCAAGAAGTATCATTTCTGCCCCCCGCCTTAAATATAGACTTTCAAATGCAGACTGGGATTCTTATAGACAGTGTGTGGAACATAAAATGCATGCCATACCTGATATTTGTCAAGGGCATGAGACACAGTGTTCTGATGCTTTGTCAAAGATTCTAATAGATGCTGCAGATGAAACATTCCCCATCAAAAACGGAGCTTCTGGCAAAATACCTTCTCCACCATGGTGGGATGCTGAATGCACACAGGCTATCAAAAGCAGAAAGGAGGCAGAAAGGAATTACACCATTGTGATGACTGCTGAAAATTTTGAAATATTTCTGTAAATTTCCCGCGATACAAGGAAACTTCTTAAAAAAAGAAATTTGATGGCTGGCAAAAATTTTGTGCCTCAATTTGCCCTGATGTGAGCCCATCTGTTGTTTGGCGGAATATAAGGCGATTTAGATCTGCTTTTAACGACTCCTTGTCCACTAAAATTCCACTAGAATTGGCTAACCAATTTATGGACCGTCTTGCTCCCCCTTCTGTTCCTGAATATAGTTCTGTTTCACCATTGTGCATCTCTTTGGATGATGGTCCCACAGGACTTAATTCACCTTTTTCTTTGCAAGAATTAAAGGGAGTTCTGACCCATGTTAAGGATTCTGCTCCAGGTGACGATGGCATTCCTTATTCTTTCATAGCAAATTTGAGTGATTCAGTTCTAAAAAATATCTTGATCTTATTAATACTGTCATGACTTCTGGTAATATACCTTATTCTTGGAAATTTCAGAATATAATCCCAATATTAAAACCAAATAAACCTTCTTGTGAAGCTTCTTCTTACCGCCCTATTGCTCTTTCATCTGTTCTTGCCAAGATTGCAGAACATCTTATTAAAATCCGTTTAGAATGGTTTATAGAAAGTAGAAAACTAATGGCTCCCTCCCAATTTGGCTTCAGAAAGGGAAGGGGTACTCTGGATAGCTTAAGTGTATTTGTTACTGATGTGCGTTTGGCCTTTTCTGGAAATGAATCGGTAATTGCAGGTTTTTTGGACATTAGTTCAGCATATGACAGTGTCTTACTGTCAGTACTGAAACAGAAACTTCATGCATTGAAAGTTCCCACTATGCTTTCTAACTTTATTATAAATATGTTATCTGAAAGGTCTATTAGTCTTCTTATCAATGACACTAGGATAACCAGACTGGTATGGAGGGGTCTTCCTCAGGGATCTGTTATAAGTCCACTTCTCTATAACATATACACTCATGACTTAGAATCTTCTCTCAATGAAACGGTGCAGGTGCTTCAGTATGCTGATGATTTAGTATTATACTGCTGTGGGCATTTTGTCAACAGTATTTGTGATAATTTATCTTCATCCCTTTCGTTATTAAAGTCATGGTTATTTAGAAATGGTTTGGATTTATCTGTAAGTAAAAGTAATGTTGTATTATTTACTAGAATGCGTAAACCACCAGTAATTAATGTACAGTACGATAACAAACCAATACCTGTTCAAAATCAAGTCAAGTTTTTGGGTGTAATTTTAGATTCTCATCTTACAGGACTCCCTCACTGTGAATATATAGCAGCTAAATGTGAACGGAATATAAACATTTTGAGATGTCTCTCGGGGGTTTGGTGGGGTGCCCATCCATTTTCAATGAAGTTGCTTTACAATGCCCTGATACGAAGTGTTCTTGACTACGGAACCTTTTTGTTGGAGCCTGGTAGTGTTGCTGGGTTCGGGAAATTGGATGGAGTGCAGTCGAAGGCTCTGAGAGTCATTTCAGGTGCAATGAAGTCAAGTCCTATTAACTGCTTACAAGTGGAATGTGGAGACCCTCCACTCCGTTTAAGACGACAATATTTGTCAGATAGATTTTTATTTCGATGCCAGCAGTTCCTAAATCACCCTTTATCGAATAGAATAGCGCGCCTCTCTGAAGAAGTTACCTTGCCTGGTTACTGTTCTAGAAAAACTGTCCCTTGTCTAGTTGAGAGCTTCTCAAAATGGAAAGCTATTGAAGCTCCAGCTCATCAATCCGAACTATTGCCTATTTTCCATTGCAATTATAATGAATTAATTTTGTCCCCCAACATTCAATTTAACCTTGGTATTTTTAAAGATGACATATCGACGACGATGTTCGAATACCTCCTAACTGACACCCGGGGCCAAAATGAGTTATCTATGCCACTGTACTTAGAATTCAATTTCGCACCGACTGGCAAAGACTCCGAAGTGATTTTGTAATAAATAACTCCACAAATTCATAATAAGAATACCTCCTAATATCACGCTTTGAGCGTGTTAGCCTGCTGCTGCTGCAAATATATTCTAACTTACCAAAACGAATATCTCCTAAGTTACTTCCGAACTAATTTTGCTGCCAATACCTCCTATCTACCATCAAACACGTGTTTCCATGTGATTCTACGATCCAGATGTAGCCCGAGATAACTGACATGGTCCAATTGAGGGACTTGGATATCATTAAGAGTGACAGATGGCCAAGTTTCTCGCCTAAGCGTGAATGTTACATGAACAGATTTTGCTTCATTTGCGTTTATGCGCCATTTTTTTAACCATCCCGAGATTTCATTCAGGTCGCCTTGTAGCATTTGTGATGCGGTTGAAGGGTTGTTGTGACATGCTAGAATAGCAGTGTCGTCCGCGAAGGTTCCCGTTGTTGAACTTTCACCTATTGGTTGATCGCATGTGTGCAGGAGATACAGAATCGGACCTAGTACACTACCCTGTGTACAAGGTCCGATTCTGTACTCCAGCATGTATACAGGCTTGATAATTCCTCACCATACTTTATCAGGAATTGTCGGTCTCGCAGATATGATCGTAGTATATAGAACAGGCTGCTCGGGAGAATATGTTTGAGCTTATATAATAGACGTACGTGCCAGACACGATCGAAAGCTTGGGAGATGTCGAGGAACACAGCAGAGCAGTAGCATCTATCTTCGAATGATTGATGTATTTTATTTACTAGTCTATGGACCTGTTCGATGGTACCATGTTTATGCCTAAATCCAAACTGGTGGTCAGGAATCAGTTCTTTATTTTGGATTTGTTGCATGAGCCTTTTCAAGAGTAGAGTTTCGAGAAGTTTGGAAGTTATAGGGAGGAGACTAATTGGTCTGTAAGATTTTGGGTCGTAATGGTCTGTCCCGGGTTTTGGGATCATCTTAACTTGTGCCAATTTCCATTGTGGTGGAATGAATGCCATTCGGATTACAGCATTAAACAAATATGTGAGAAATAAAAATCCTATGTTTGGCTAAAAGTTAAAAGCTCGTACCCGGGGCTTTCTTATCTTTGAATTTGTAATGGCAGTCATTACTTCACCCTTTGTTATCTTTGAGCATCCTTGGTCCGGTGATCCGGTGGCACAGGGTGAAAAGAGTACTCCCGAATTCTTCAATGTGTGCAAGAGGTCCATCATAAGGATGTGGTGTGAATACCTTAGCCAAGTGCTCCGCAAATGTTTCTGCCTTCTCGGTGTCACTTCTGGCCCGGTCGCCATTGCTTTGGCGCAAGGGGAAAGATGGTACAACAGGTTTTTTCAAATAATTTCTGGCTTTCCACAGTGAGTAGTCGGTGGCTGAAGTAGGATCCAGTGTGGAAACTAATTTTTGAATATTTGAGTTATTTTCCTTGTTCAGGAGTAGCGATAGTTTTTTCCTTAAGAAGTTTAGCTTTGCCTTCAGAGGCGGGTATTTAGTTTTGTGCCATTCTTTCCTTAGTTTGCGCTTCTGTGCAATAACTTCTTCCACTTTCTGCGAGATTCTTAACGCCGTGTTTGGGCTATTTGAATTCTTTACTGGTGTAGCTTTCCAAGCAGCTTTTTGGACGGTAGTGTTAAATATCTCCACTGCTTCAACAAAGTCCTCCTCGCTTTTAAGGCGTACGTTCGCGTCAAGGGATTCATTTACCAATTGTATTTAGTAGTCCCAGTTAGTTTGTTTTTTTGAAGTGAAAATTTCTTTAGCGGCGTCAAGCACTTTTGTGGGATGGGTAAAAACTGTGAAACTCGCGTCAGGTCACGTGTGCTGATCGAAAAACCGTAAGACGGTTGGAGAGTAGTGTTGTAACACCGAAATCGATAATCAAGTTTTCACTTCTGCCGGCACTCCCGGAGTGCATGTTTTTTTAGAAGAAGAATGAAGTAACTTAACGTAATTTTTGTGAGGCTTAGTAATAGAAATAAGTTTTCAATTACTAGTAGAGAGTTACAGACTTATTTTATTGGTCATCTAATAAAGATTTTCGTAATTATTTCCTAAAACTTTTACTAAGTAATACCTCTTAACTTCATCAAAATAAGTTGGACATGGACATTAGTGAAACTAATAACTCCTAACTAACACTAACTTGGAAACCACTTGTCTGTATGTAAAATTAATGCTAGCATCAATTTCGCAGCTCCATTTAATAAAAACTTGCTTTAGAACACATTTTCATAAAATAGGTACAAAAAGAATTAAAACGTTTTTTTCGCCTCCTGTAAAATTAGCTTTTTGTTAGTTAGGAGGTCTTCGAACATCGTCGTCGATATGTCAAAACCATAACTTCAACTATATCATAGACAAAGATTGGCAGGGATGGCACTACTTATTTACCGACGCCTCTAAGCAGGGTTCTAGTTGCGTGGGTGTTGGAGTGGTGCACTTCCAATATAATATTGTTCAAAAAATTAAACTTCCTCCAGAGTCTTCGGTTTTTACCGGGGAGTGTTACGGATTATATAAAGCTGTAGAATATATTTTGTTAATGGGCTTACAAAGATCATTAATTATAACGGACTCAAAGAGTTCTTTACAGTCATTGGCAAAGTTTCCTTTTTATTGTCAAAACCAACCAATAATTTTTCATATTCGCCAGTTACTTCGCAAATGTTCGTTAAGGGGCTTTTCAATAAACTTTGTTTGGGTACCAGCCCACTGTGGCATTTCGGGTAATGAAAGAGCTGACCTTCTGGCAAAGGACGCAGTGAGATGTGGTGACATTTTTCCGTATAAGAACTATTGGCATGATCTGGCTACCTTACCCAAAATTTATTTACAGGAGTCCTGGAATAGATTGTGGGAGGGAAGTACTTCGAAGGGGAAATTTTATCGGAATATTCAACCAACTATTCCGGTAAAACCTTGGTTCCATAGGGTAAAATTTTGTAAGATTGTCACCTCAATTTTAATCCGTATGCGTTTGGGACATACTTGCACTCCAGTCCACCTTGCTAAGCTGAATATACTGGACAGTCCTGCCTGTGCTTGTGGTACTGACGTGGGAAATTTGAATCACATTTTGTTTTCCTGTCCCCTATACGATCATTCTTCCTTTTATACAGAACTCTACTCCTTGAAGTTCCTTTACCCTCATCCGTATCCTGTCTGCTATATAATTTAGATATGTGTATTTATAAAATTATAGCTCGTTTTATTTTGTTTAATAATATCAAAATATAATAAATTTATTTATTATAGCAAGCAAATTATTATATTATTTGTTTGTATCTATATGATATTTTATGTAAGTTATATTATCTTATTACTCAACCGATCCTTTTTCCAATCCAAATTCCAAATTCTCCTTTTTTTTTCAATTTATTTCGTTTCCCCGTTTTTACTCGACACTGGCATAAAGCACAAAATGTGCAAACGCCAAAAAAAAAAAACGCGCCTGTGTGTAAGGAACGGACGCAAAATCGCAAAAAAGGGTCGTGATATTATTGAGCGGTAATAACGCGCCTGTGGGGTAGAGCCTTAAACGTTCCAATGCGGCGTTAGAGTCTGACCAACGAAACGTGACTACAAAGAATGGTGGCAAATTCAAAAAATTATTGGGGTGTCAACACTCATTAAACTCGGAAAAAACGATTTTGATACTTGTATTTTTTTTATTAAACTGCTATTCAGCCTACTCTAGATCAACCATACATATAATTAGCAATATCAAAAAGGCTAAATGAGAATTAATCTTACTAATAATTAAAGAATAGCAAACAGTTTATATTTTACAGGCCCCTTGTTAGTATTATTACTAGGAAAACAGCATTTGTAAAAATGAAAAATCAGGAACAATCAAGTAGGTACTATGTGTATATTTTATACAAAGAAAATACAATTTTCATAATTTCATGAATCATAATCAAAATATGATTCTAAAGAAACATAAATATTTATTTACAAAGAAAATATACATTTTATTTACAAAAATTCATTTACAATAATTACAGATAAAATATTCCCTCTAAAGAGGAACCATTCTAAATAGGTACTCTACACCTGATCTTGACTCAGAATCATGAAATTCTTCACTGGTGCTGCTGTCTTCACCGAAATTTATTATAATTGCTTTAGATATCTTTTTTGGATGTGGTCACTTTTTTCCAGGTGTGTTGCTTTTTTCTTGATTTAATGAACCTTCCTTTTTTATTCTCAGTAGAGTTGAAACAATCATTTTTAAAAGAAAAATACCATAATTAAAATTAACAGACTTACAAAGAATAATTTTATTTGTTAGAAAATGGGTTTATACAATGGCTGTTAGTAAGTTACATTATTAATTGTAATTTTTTCACATAAGTTTCTATCCATACATACATACATACAAACATGAAATTAAGAAATAAGCGCTGATGTGGCTGTGTGTAGATTTTTTAATTCTATTGGAATTAACTAAAACAACAACTAATATAATAAAACCATAGTCTTTTATGATGCATAAATCCCATTAATGTTATTTTATGTAAAAAAGTACTTGTGTTTACCTGTCATTGAAGATATTGTTTTCAAATATATTGAGTTTCACTAGATGAAAATTCTTTTTGTTTAAGTGATGTAGGTAATATTCTCGGCAATCTCTTTAATTTTCAGTTTTGTCCTACTAGTACTTGAAGTCTGTGAAAGATAAACGAAAAATATTGAGCCAAAAAAAAATTGGTCGGAGAGTCAACTTAGGTTTATATTATTAGTTTTGAATCAAAGATAAAAGTGAGTAGGTAGGTACCTAGGTGTCAAAATGCTTAATGAATGATACCTAAATAACTTACAATTGTTTACGATTGTAGTAGTTTTTCAGAGAAAAATGTGAAATAATAGACGAGAACAATAAAAGAAGGTAAGTATGTCAAGTATATAAACGATAAATTCAAGTACACAAAATTAACCTATAAGAGACGTGGTTGCGTTTAGTTGTCGTTGTTTTGCAGCAAGTTTATCTTCCATTTTGCATTTCACCTCGCTAGACTTTTATAACACAGTAAACAATAGCCTCCTTACATTGATTTTAACCGATTTCGCCATGATTGCAAGCAAAATCAACAAAAAAACACAGAAGCTATGAACTTTTGACAATCGTTTGACATTGACAGTTTAAAATTGCTGCCCTATTATAACTTTCATTACTAGACCGCGTCACGTTTTGTTGGTCAGTCAGAGTCTATTATCGCGCCAGTGTGTAACTTCGTGAGCGTCCTAATACAAAATGTACTGAAAACAGATATCGCAAAAACGCTCGCGATATTATCGAGCGGTAATAACGCGCCTGTGGGCCTATATTCTTTTACTGGGGGCCAATTCCACTAAATGACAGCGGTGATTTGACATAATATCACCATCACAATCACCATTGAGTGACCACAATCACCGCCTAACTTTGCTAGAAGTATAGTGTTCTGTGATCACCGCTGTCATTTAGTATAGATAAAGATATGCTGTGATTTAGTAGAATTGACCCTGTGCCTTGTGTTTTGTGTTGTGTTTGCCATTTTACAAAAGTTTTTAAAACTTATCATTATGAACATCAATACTATAACTCCTGTGGGGTTCCGATTTGTAAAGTCCATTCTCAACTGCAGACAATTATTTTATAAGCTACGAAAAATTTTACCACATAAAGTAGGTAATTTACCTACATTCAATCTAATCTTACAAAATGTATATTGTATCTGCTATATCTATATTGTATGACTATTACACGTAGTCTCCGTTGGAGTACGGGGATAAAATATAGCTTATGTTACAACTCAGTTACAATGTTATACTCAGTAGAAAGTGAGTAAAAGAATTTTGGAAATCGGTCGTCGTTTTTTTTTCATTGGAAACACAAAAATACAAATCTTTTCTCTCTAATGTAGATGTAGAAAGGATTGTGCATTTTAAGAATACACAACTCACTGCATAAGATAGGTGAGTTACTTTGTCATTATTCTAACAGCACCTCTGTGGGTACATATTTAACAGAATACACCTGGCCTTGTGTGATGTGAACATCACTGCAAGCCATGAATGTACCCATATTTACCTCTTTGTTTGATGGTGATACACAGCATAGCAGAATAAGAATAGGACTATAGTTATTTAGTCTTGATGATTAAGTAGGTACCTACAGGAAGTAAATTAAGTTGTATCAAGTTATTGTTATTATTCTCTACAGGTACAAGTTTGTTTGGTGCAAAATGTGAATTTTAAGATATTCGTTGGAATAGCATTTTTGTGGCCAATAAAAAAAAATAGTCCACAGAAAGTTGAAATCAGAACAAAGAAGTCTTCATCGTTTCTAGAGAAAGCAGATGATTTGTTCGAAAATGGCCATTATAATGAATGCTTTCTGTTCCTTACATCATACAAAACTACATTGGTATGTTCAACATATTACCATATTACATAGAACCATATTACAGCTGTCTTCCAAAAAGTAAATAAATAAATAAATTATTTGATTTCATTGTCTCAGAGGGAGGGCAGGTTAGGTAATGTTTTTCGAGTGTAAACAAGTACTTATATGTATTCAAATGGAATCAATTGAAGTTATATTACCTACTCACTATTTAAGTTTAATGGTTTAAATTCAGATATTATGCTATTATTTATGTTAGTTATTGAAAGTTTGTAATTTATATGTTTTTTTCTTCAGGAACATAAAGATGTAGAAATAGAGTGGCGTTTATGCAGAGTGCTATACAATATGTCCAAGGAACCAAAATATGACAAAACAGCTAAAAAAGATTTTATTTTACAAGCTTATGATATAATAAGTAAACAGTTGAAAGATAATTCTGATCATTTTGCTGTTCAGAAATGGTATGCCTTACTATTAGATGCTAAAAGTTCTTATGATGGAATAAAAGAGAGAATAAAACAACTTGAGAATGTGAAAAAGCATATGGATGTAAGTTTCAAAATTTGAATCATATATTCTAATCATAGAACTATTAACGCACACTGTTGTGTGTTAAATTGGTCTATGATTCTAATAGGCTGACTTATTTTTGGGAAACAAAATGTAATATTTTCAGTTGGCTGTCACAATAAACCCCAATGATGCTACCACACTACACATGCTGGGAGAATGGTGTTATCAAATTTCTGACATGCCATGGCATCAAAGAAAAATCGCAGAAGCTATATTTGCATCACCACCTCAGTCCACTTATGAAGATGCTCTAGAGTATTTTCTAAGAGCCGAGGCAGCACAGCCAAGATTTTACAGTGTTAATTTACTTAGACTAGGTTCATGCTATCTGAAGTTGCATAAAGAAGATCAAGCTAAATATTATCTTAAATTAGCAGCTAGCTATCCAGCTAAGTCAAATGACGACCATGTAGCTAATAAAGAAGCCACAGAATTATTGAAAAAAATTAAATGATTAGTACTATATACTTGCTTACAAACTCATTGATATTTTTTATCAAATCAAATTACCTACATATCTATCTACCTACTTTTTTTTTCATAAATCCTGACCACAAAATTTTTTCGGAGTAGTAGGTATACCTAGACCTCAAACAAGATGTCGCAATTGGGAACTTGCATTCAAATTATAATGAGAAATTATCCCAATAATATAATAATGATCGCTAAAACTGCGTTGCTGAAACGTTTCCATAAATTGAAATGTAATTTGATACACCATTCAGCACACAAAAGTTATGTTACTCCTTAAGTAAGTCAGTTTGTTCAGCTGTTGTCTCTTTTATTTTACACAAGGCCATTGGGCTCGATTCTGGTTACAGGGGGATATTACATTATCATATATCTCTGATCATTTAAATGATCATATATTTGATCTAATATAATTGACTATTTGAGTCATATCTCGGTATTACACTATCAAAGTTCTTTGATGCTATTTTACGTCATATGTGGTTGCAAGTCGGTGGTGTGCGCGACCACAGACCAGGGGGCCAATTCTACTAAATGACAGCGGTGATAGTTGTATGACAATTACATGATTGTGGTCACTCAATGGTGATATTATGTCAAATTTTGACACTTTTCGTATTCTAATAACTGTCAGTTTTCACAATTCAACTATAATTGTTGACCACTTTTGGTATTCTACTATTCCTACCATGGAATGGCGCTGTCCAGTGATTGCTTTTTTTTCCCTTATTTTAAGGCATTGGCAATTTAGCCATCAGCCCTAAACACGACACGAAATTCAGATTTTAGCTCTGCTTCAGAGTCTATGCACAAAAATACACAAGTTTCTTCAAAACTTATCGAAATGTCACATGTACCATAAATAAAATCAATCATCTAAAGATTTTAGTGCCGAAAACCCGAAATAAAACTAATGACACGCATGGTAGTAAGTAATAGTTATATATGGTAGGCAACACCTAACGTAGTCCATAGTCATTCCATTGTAATGCCACTATGATTTTAGTGGAATACAAATTAGATGTCATAGTTGCCAGTTGCAGCATAATGGAATGATAGTTCGATGACAATGGCTGACATTTAGTGGAATTGGCCCCCAGTCAGGGGGCCAATTCTACTAAATGACAGCGGTGATAGTTGTATGACTGTGGTCACTCAATGGTGATATTATGTCAAATTTTGACACTTTTCGTATTCTGTTAACTGTCAGTTTTCACAATCATTCAACTATCATTGTTGACCACTTTTGGTATTCTACTATTCCTACCATGGAATGGCGCTGTCCAGTGATTGCTTTTTTCCCCTTATTTTAAGGCATTGGCAATTTAGCCATCAGCCCTAAACACGACACGAAATTCAGATTTTAGCTCTGCTTCAGAGTCTATGCACAAAAATACACAAGTTTCTTCAAAACTTATCGAAATGTCACATGTACCATAAATAAAATCAATCATCTAAAGATTTTAGTGCCGAAAACCCGAAATAAAACTAATGGCACGCATGGTAGTAATAGTTATATATGGTAGGCAGCACCCTTTTTTTGCCCCCTGGGGGGCAATTCCACTAAATGTCAGCCATTGTCATCGAACTATCATTCCATTATGCTGCAACTGGCAACTATGACATCTAATTTGTATTCCACTAAAATCATAGTGGCATAACAATGGAATGACTATGGACTACGTTAGGTGTTGCCTACCATATATAACTATTACTACCATGCGTGTCATTAGTTTTATTTCGGGTTTTCGGCACTAAAATCTTTAGATGATTGATTTTATTTATGGTACATGTGACATTTCGATAAGTTTTGAAGAAACTTGTGTATTTTTGTGCATAGACTCTGAAGCAGAGCTAAAATCTGAATTTCGTGTCGTGTTTAGGGCTGATGGCTAAATTGCCAATGCCTTAAAATAAGGGGAAAAAAGCAATCACTGGACAGCGCCATTCCATGGTAGGAATAGTAGAATACCAAAAGTGGTCAACAATGATAGTTGAATGATTGTGAAAACTGACAGTTAACAGAATACGAAAAGTGTCAAAATTTGACATAATATCACCATTGAGTGACCACAGTCATACAACTATCACCGCTGTCATTTAGTAGAATTGGCCCCCAGGTCTGTGAGACCAGTTGCGCGACTATTGCTTTGGCAGGTATTGACGTCAGGGTTACCAGATCTCAGAAAATTCGATTTGCCAAAAGGCATCGTCATTTTTAGTATGGCTTATTTTTTGTTATTTCAGCAAGATTATGCAAGTATATAATTAGAAAAAGAACTACATTACATTATTTGAAACATATTAACGAACAAGAAATTAAGGACTGTCTTTTTATATTTGCTTTTAAATACCTAGTGGAAAAAAATAAAAAATAACTGGCAACATCTGTTTCTATGACCGTATTGGATCCAATCTCTCAGCAAATGTCAAAAATCTATGATCAAGGAGAAAATGAATCATATGTCTATATTACATTATCCAATAACATTGACTCATAGATCTATGATTTAAGATAAATGATAGTGTAATATGCCCCTTACAGCGACTAAACTTATTTTAGTTTAGTCATACCTATCACTTTCTTTCTCTTAGAAAAGAAAAGAGACGAGAGATATTTATTAAAATGTGTTCTGTCAACTAAGGGGCATATTACACTACCATTTATCCTGGATCATAGATCTATAAGTCAATGTGATTGGATAATGTAATATCAAAGAGATTAAAATATAATAGGACATTTTAATCTCTTGTATGTGTAATATAGAGATATGATTTATTTTCATTTTCATAGTCAATTATATTGGATCAAATATATGTTCATATAAATGATCAGAGATATTTGACAATGTAATATCCCCCTAAGGCGTGTTTGGCAATTTTAGCGACGATGTAACAAGGTCATGGATAAAAGTGACAGTTAAGTTAAAGCACGTTCGCGCGTTCTTTAGTTGGTTTTTACATGTTTGACATTAACTCTTCAAACTATGGTTTGTTTCTGTCCTTTTTCTTCCGTATTGTATGGAGAAGGATAGGCTAACTTAAAATTAGGAATTTTAGCTGGTTAGCCAGAATCGAGTCCATTATTGGATTGGCTCTGTGGAATGGCCTCGTGTAAGTGGTCCATACGTGCGAACGTTAAAATTTTAGATTTGCAATAAGTATATAAATGACTAGGGCCCGCCCCGGCTTCGCACGAATAGAAATTTATTTTTTAAACATTTTGGTATGCACTTAGAGTAAATTTTAAATATCTTTACTAGCTTTTACCCGCGGCTTCGCTCGCGCACGTTTATTTCACCCTTAGGGGTTGAATTTTGCAAAATCCTTTCTTAGTGGATGCCTACACTGTTTAAGCTATACCTACATGTCAAAATTTTTAGTCTCTAGACCTTCTCTAGACCCAGCGGTTTAGGCTGGGCGTCGTTGATATTGTTACGCACGGAGAACGTACCCGCTAGACTATCTCGAATACACCTACATTGTGTGAGAATAGTTCCGAATCATCTGGATAAAAGCAAACAAACAAGCAGCGCACAAACAAAATGAAGTATCAGATAACATTAGACCTTGTTTGTAAGTGTTTTAGGTTGAATTTTGCCTGTAGCGAGTGAACGATTATTATTGCCCCCTTGTTTACGACTCGGAGTTGTTTACATCTTCACCTATTGTTCTCACACGGTACGTGCTCTGGATTTCTGGAAGGTCTAGATAATTCCGTCGATACCTGCGCTCAGCTATATAAACCGAGGTGTTCGTCGAGCGAAGTCAGTTGTTTATTCGAAGCGACAGCGATCGTAATCTTTGAAGCGATTCAAGTGCAATTTTGCGGACTGTGTTTGAGTACTGTGACTGTAGTAGTTACTGTAAATTGTTTAATTTTGTATACTCTGTAAGTGCGCATAATAAAGTGTAACTAAACCTCACCACCGGCATTTTCATAACCCCCGCGGTCGTAAGAATATATTACCAAATTTACCAATCAGTCAGTCAGTTTATCAATTTATAAATATCAGTTTATAAATATTACTGGCGGCCCGCACCGGCTTCGCACGGGTGGACATTTGTTTTTTAAACATTTTGGGATGTACTTAGAGTAAATATATCTTTATGCAGAACATAAGATAGGTTCTTATTATTTTTCAAATAGCCTGTGCCCAGCGGCGTTGCCCGCGCCGAATTCCTGTTCCAGTGGGAATTTCTAAAAATCTCTTCATAGAGCGTTTGCGAACGACATATTATTATAAGACACATACCATATTTCAAGTTTCTAGGTAGTGTAGCATTAAAATGCTACGTAAAAAGTTTCTATTTGAGCGTTGCTTTATTATACTCTTTACTCTAAAATTCTAATTTTCTCAGGCCGGTTTGAATCGTTTATTTTTTTTTATTTTTCAAAATTTTAAATAGATTCCTTTTTTTCCTGGGATGACCAGACCAGATCTCAAGCGGAGATGATGGAACTGTGTCTTCTGCTATAAAAAGCTACGGATTTTTGCATTTGAAAATTGATATTTTTATCTTTGTGCTCAGTCCAAGTATTATAATTCACAATGGAAGCTGATGTATTAATATAACAAAAAAAGGCCGTCCGGATATCCTTGCGGGTAAGTTTTTGGCCGATAGGCTTATCTCTCTCGTCCAATTATCGTGGACGTGGTATTAAATTCTATTATATTTGTTGTAGTCTTTTTTACGGGTCACGGACCAGACCCTGTGGTTTCCCACTTCTTCCACCACTTCACTGGGATTTGAAGAACTGGGAGTCGACACGGTTTTCGTGTGCAGCGCCGGATTGCTGCTCTAAGTTGAATGACGCCGCTCAACTGGACTACGCCGCCCACCTGGATACCTTTTTACACTAAGATTAGTTCCTTTTTGGCCCTAAGCCTTTTCTAAATTCAAACCGGCACATTTTACGCCACCATATCAAGTTTTAGGCCTTTTCTTTTAATTGTTTTACAACCATCTAGATATTCCCGTTGCAACTTCCGCACGACATTATTTTCACCTGTTAAAGTGTGGGCTGCTGATTAAATTGTACTGTCCTGATTTCGTATCCATTTACCATGCACGCACATTAACTTCATCAATCGTCGGGGCAGTGTGATTCGGACAGTTGTTCCCGTCCGTTTCTATTTTATTACATTTTATGTAAGGAAGTTTGCTTTGAATCATTTGAATCTTGATTTTGCCGTCAAAGTCGTCAAGTTATAAATTAGTTTGTGTAAAATAAGTTAATAGCACAGTTTATATTCTTTTAATAAACATTAAGGGCGTTATAAAAAATAAATTATACGTATTCTATAGTGTTTGGTGACCTTTTAATTATTTAACACTATAAATTGGCGCCCGAACAGGGACGTTAAGTACCTTGGACCCTTACTTTTATTAAATTATTTTCTTTTAAATTTTGTTGTTTTGTGGGTATGGTGACCGCAACACAGTCGCTATAATTAATTTGTTTTCACATCCTGGAAGCCGATTAACGGAAGACATACCACGTCACCGAGAGTGGCTTCGAAATCTCAACCCAGAGACTATTTACGGAATTTAAGATATATCTTCTATTATTGAAAAATTATCTTACATGTTGGCATTGTTCTGCTTTTTAATTTCAAATAACTTATTCTGACTTGTGCGTTTTATTTTACACCCGGAATACATCCTGTGTCATTTATTTAGTACCTTAGTTGCCCTTATTTAGAACCCGTAGTCGCTAGGGAGCGAAGGTAAGTCAAGACGTAGAACGTTGGAACATGGTCCAAATGAAATGAAATAAACAATTGCCATACGGCAATGTTAGAAGACTTATCCATGAAAAGTTGGTGGATCAAGCTTGAAAACGCGGTACCAACCGTTAGATCACGTGGTCCAGACGTGACTACCAGGATAAGGTGAGATTCGCTATAGTAAAGGAACCAAAACCTCTCATACAACGCGCCACAAGAATCCGACCAATAAAATTCCTACATCCAAGCAATACCTAACCTTAGATATACACGAAAGGCATAAAAAAAACGCAAAAATGCTACGTAAAAAGTTTCTATTTGAGCGTTGCTTTATTATACTTTTTACTCTAAAATTCTAATTTTCTCAAGCCGGTTTGAATCGTTTATTTTTTTTTATTTTTCAAAATTTTAAATAGATTCCTTTTTTTCCTGGGATGACCAGACCAGATCTCAAGCGGAGATGATGGAACTGTGTCTTCTGCTATAAAAAGCTACGGATTTTTGCATTTGAAAATTGATATTTTTATCTTTGTTAGCCCCTTTGTCAGGGGTACTGAACCTATAAACCTAAACCGATAATAGAGGTAAATCTTTCTATGTATACACTAATATTATTTTCAAATGATTTTCATTATAGTATGTATTTTGTTAAGTACTTCTTGACACCAAAGCAAGTGTTGCGTGGTAAAGTAATAATATAAGACGTAAAAAATAAAAAATCGCACGCCTTTTAACCTCAAGGGGATAGGCAGAGGTAAATCCATTTCTGGAAATACCCACTTTTCACCCGAATATTCGGCCCCTAAACGTGATAGGTGGTGAGCCCAATGCCGGAACAGGTCTGTTACACATACCTCAAAATTAATTTTAAGACCTGCGGATTTCCTCACGATGTTTTCCTTCACCGTCGAGCTAGTGATGAATATGAATGTTTTGAAAAACTCATTGGTACTCTACATTTGAATCTATTCAAATGTATGACAGCTTCTTCAAGATGATTCACTCTGCTGACAGCCCTTGTATTCAACATGTCTTAGCTTGATATAATTTATAATGTATTTTATGTGCCTTCCGTAAATAATAAAGAAGTCTATAAATAAACCGCTTTGGGTATATGAATTACACTATAGTTACTAAACAACTGATAAACATACTTAAATAAATATATAAATATCACATAAAAACTCGAGTATTAAAAATATAAAAGATGAAAACATAACATAGAACTGAGTAAAAACCCGACATCAACTTTTAAATACCCGAACCTTTAGAAGAAATCGTTTGGCACCCCTGGAATCTAGGATGGGGCTAATGCGTCTACAAGAAACGAGGATAATTAGACGCCGTAGCCCCAAATATTTTTGTTCAACTAATTACCCCCAACTTGCCTAAACTAAGCCCAGAATTTGGCGTACAAGATAATAATGAGCTATAACACTAAAACTTTTATTAATTATAGTGATAATAATTGTTATTAGCTCTTCCATTTACAAAATAGCTGGAGCTATTGCGTCAAAAAATACCAGATTTCATAGAAACGTCATTTACACGTAGTATTCAAAAAGTCATTTTCCTAACTTGTGTCATAAGTCATAGCTTATGATAAACAACTTCATGTAGGTATTCCAATACTCCTTTATTACATCTTCTTACTTTTACTATTTAATCTAATTGAATAACAATAAATTATGGGCAGTGAACTAAACCCGAAAACTGACAACCATTGTGTTCCACAGATAGTAATATATTTTTACAAAGATCTCAGAGCAGAGTTGCCAAAAATATGATACCAATTGAGATACTTTTACTATAATTACTTAATACAAATTAAAGATTTAAACAATATTGAATAAAACCTACTCTTTTTATCTATCTAACTTTCTAAACGCTAACAGTTCGTCCATCCTGATATCTGTTCACGTCCTCGTGAACTACTTACTTCAAAATTTATATAATCATAAATGATGTATCACTAGGTAGGTAATAGTACATTAAGTTAAATTAAATACATTAAATAATTTTAGGCAAAGGCACAAAAAACCACTCCTTACCCATGGTACTACTGGTGGTACTACTAGTAGTACCACGGGGATTATTTTTTGCCCGTAGTACTACTATCCTGTCCAGTAGTACCACGGGAGATTTTTCAACAGCCAGTATCACAACAAAGTGAATTATTATTTTTGTGTTTTTGTTACAGATTAATTGGTTGTAATTTACTGTCAAAATTAATAAAATTAAATAATTATGTACATAAATGTTTCCATAATATATTTTATCTCCCAGAGTTATTTTAATCATAAAATGTTGACATCTTTTTTGACATACAAACTCCTTGCTAAGATTTTAAAAAGCACCGTTCGTTTTAATCATGATCATGAGCATCTTGATAAACCGTGCGTTCCACATCACATCACCGCACCTGGGCGTAATGATACAACACGCACCAATTTCAATATGGTGAAATATACATACTACAATATCCCAATCCAATAGAAACTAAACAAACATACTTAAACAAAAATCTGTATGGGGTTCTATAATCTTTACCCTCAAACTCCTTCTCAGAAACAGCTTAAAGTCGAGCCCGATCCACAGCATTGTCACTTGATGCAAGTAGATCAGCATGCACCAATTTACTTTCCAATAGCTATCCATTTTTGTACTCATTAGGACATTCCAAATAAATTAAATATGGTGAAATAAGACACCTTTCACGAGCAAATATTGTGTTATAAATACTATTATAAAATTACATAACAGATATCACTTTAGCTACACATAGTAGGCGTAACTAATTTTAACCAATATTGTGCACTTAGCACATGTTTACATAGAATATGAGCATTGAGTTCTTTGCTTTTGCGCACCTTGAGATTACACACTTTGCCTTTGCGCACTTTGCACCCGCGCACTTTGCGCCCGCGCACTTTGCGCCCGCGCACTTTGCGCCCGCGCACTTTGCGCCCACGCACATTGCGCCCCTGACGGCAGCACAGCAGCCCCTGACGGCAGTACTTCAGCCCCTGACGGCAGTACTTCAGCCCCTGACGGCAGTACTTCAGCCCCTGACGGCAGACGCTGTACAGGCCCCGAAGGCAGACGCTGTGCAGGCCCCGGAGGCAAGCGTTTGTGAATAATCTGAGAACAAGTTACATCAGGCCCCAAAGGCAATTCGACAGCTCAATGTAAAACGGCAATAACTTTAGCAACACATCCAGAAATCTAGAAACCTGTAGATTAGCCGTTCGACTCTATATTAAAAGACACCATAATGATTGCGATTTAATTCCTGCAATACTCATCCGCCCCAAAGGCATTATACTTATCCGCCCCAAAGGCATTATTTACATAACTTGTTATTTTAATAAAGATCAGCAGGAACCATTATCTCATTGTCTTATAATACTTCTTATTACTTCTCCACTAGATAGAGTTGAACAAACTATGCCTCTTACCATAGGCCCTTTGTCCACCTCTTACCCCTCTGGTCTGGTCTTACCATTTTGTAACTGAATGAGCCTGTTAACTTTTACTAGTTTGTGACCAGTCGGAGTAGTAAAATAAACATTTAATTATATTCACACTAATACACATGTCATGATAACAAAACGCAGTGTTGGCTAACTATTCCAAAAATGCCTTCGATAATAGGTCTTACATGATAGTACATTCAACTTGGTCTTTAACCCAAACAAACCGTTAATAATAGGTCTTACATCTACATTGAACCCATAGTAGTGCAACCATTTCTACTTTCGTTTATCATTGTAACTACCACGCACACTCACCACTGCGTGTTTTTTTTATTATTTTTTTATTACTATACTCACCATAGCAAAACTTAGAGACATTCTGCAAGAGAAACATATTAATCCAAAACCAACGTTACATATCACATATGGTCACACAACATATTATAAGCATAGGTGCAGTCACCATAGATTCATTAAAATTATACCTGAAATAAATAACCGGCTTTCATTCCCATCAGTGAGAATTCACACATTGCAATTTATACCACTGTTGTTCATCAAAATATAGTTTCAACTATATTTACATCATTGAACCTCACCATTGTGTTAACAAATACCCTTTAAATCAGTCGAGCACCGTGCGGCTCCAATACGCGACAGAACCTTGTCTCATTCTTTTGGCTTAAGAGATTAATATCATATGATTATACAGATCACACTTGACAATAATAGTAGTCATTGGTTTACCTCCAACAACATTGTTATGCTCATATTTTATATAGGTATTTTGATTTTCGCACCTTAAAGACTGACATGTCGCATTTTATTTTATATTGTTATTATCATTAACAATCACCAAAATAAGCCTCGGGTATGAGATTGTACAAATAAAATATATGATCATCTGATCACACTTAAAAATAATATGTCACTCTTTTCCAATGCTTCATTGTAAGCCATCATTAGTCAAATAATTCATCACATAAAACACACAACTGAAATATTAGCATTGCATTACCATCAGTGTACAACATAGCTAGATGGACCATAAGATCAATGTAAAACAACCAACAGTCCCAGAATTGCAGGGCTGTTCCGAAATAGATATAACCACACATTTCTATAATTATTATTTGTAAATCTTTCAGCATGTTTCAGTTTATATGGCACTAACGCACAGTGGGTGCGTACAAGTATTATTATTTAAGAACACCATGTACACATCCGTAATACATAACATAAACTTGAAAATATGTTCAATTCAATGTACATCATACAATTAGATAACGGTAGCACCGAAACCTTTTTAATCACATTATTGACCAAAATATGATTTTGAGAATAATTTACGACAGTATCAAGTAACTTTTTACTTCCTCATAATTATGTGAAGAAAGACCTTCAGCTCAGCAGTAGGCTATTACAGGTTGATGATGATAACTCACTTTCTCAACGCTTGACCTCAACATCCAACCATCAACTGTTGATTGACTTTTCATCAAGTGGTTTTCAGTCCAATAATTTAATAGACAAACTGACTTACATGAGTGGCAACATACAATGGAAATAATATAAAATGTAATAAATTTGTATCAAATATTAACTAAAATTGCATGCCAACCCTAGTATGTGAAAGAGTACAATTCTCATCATTCCTTTGTGCTGTTTCACACTACAACATTGTATTTGCTAACTTTAAATTCTTTCAGTGCTTCGAAAGGTACGCATAACCACCAGTTGTGGTGGTCCTTGACTTAATTATAAGACTGCATGCATAGAGTTAACTTGTGATATTTTCAAAACACTCGGATAAATGGTCAATAATAAACCGATACACTTTCGCAACCATTGGTCCGAATTAAGACTGCATACATTATCTTTCTAAAACTAACAATCAACCATTATTGTCAAAACAGAAATGTCTGAGGCCCCAACCAGCAAAACATAATATTCTTAGAATTATTTCCTCTTCCACTCACATTCCATGTGAGTTCTATGCATTTAAATTTAGTTAAGACTCACCACAAAATATATTTTAACACACATTTAGTTTGTCATGTCCTGTAACATGTAATGTATAAAATACCAGTAAGTCTTACCAGACACAGCCTTGTTATGTCAACTTACAACTTTCCATTGATCTTATCATGCAGAGTAGATGATGTTTGATCACAAGAGGGGTAGACAAAGTACAGCCAATTCAGCCCAGCTGATTGCTACTTCCCAATTATCCATATAGCTATAGTAACTCCTGTAATCAAATTAAAAGACACCACAAGCACATCATATTCATGTATGTCCAACATTTCCATATACAAACTCAGTATTTAAATTTAACCCATTAATAGCTTGTCATAACTATTTCCTTTTCATTATGATAAATTCAGTAAAATGGTCAGCAAAATATTATAATAATCAATCACAACAAGTGATGACCAGAAGCAACCAGACACATCACTGAGAATACTGAGATAGACATTTTTATAATATAAAATTTGTGGTCCGTTCCACACATTTGGATATTAAGTGTCTGTGCCCATAATTATTTTAAAATATGAGAATAAGATTCACCACATTATACATTATTATACATTTCTCATCTGACAACCATCATTTTATATGGTGCTGATACTTATCATGTGTGTTTACCTGAGAGATAATAACAGTACATAGTGCCAGTTACTCAATGACACCAGTCTTAAACTCAACCACCCATTATTCCTATACATTGGATCACAAGACAGTGCAAGTCATACAATCAGAGACAGGTGGACACAGAACAGTCCTAATAGTTACTCTTTGAACACTCATATTATAAAAGCTTAATGACCATAAAATATTGTGAACTGTCCTAGGCAAACGGTTATAGTTAGTTCTTGCTTATTTCCAATTTTCACACTGCAGAATATTACCTCAGTTGGTCTTTGCATAGAATAGAAACACGTTTAGCATAAGTACCTTTTCATAGAATAACATTCTCATATTATAGCAAAGAGATTTAAATATATGCCTTATTATATTTCAATCTCTTTGTATTATAGCATAGGTAGCAACCTACCGATACAATGCGTAAAATGCGTTGTGTAAATGCCGATGCATATTCAATAATTTGTGTTTTATAATTCCACAAATACTCTGCATATTCTCCTTTTCACCAAAGGTTCGCTGATATCTAGTTTCCAATTTATGTATCAAAAGATCAAAACAAAAACTAAAAACTCACCTTCCAATATACCTACCTACCTATTTTTTTATAATATCAAACCTGACTGGAGATGGGCGCGCAGTTAATCCCGATTCTGATTTTGATACAAGATAAACAACTTCATGTAGGTATTCCAATACTCCTTTATTACATCTTCTTACTTTTACTATTTAATCTAATTGAATAACAATAAATTATGGGCAGTGAACTAAACCCGAAAACTGACAACCATTGTGTTCCACAGATAGTAATATATTTTTACAAAGATCTCAGAGCAGAGTTGCCAAAAATATGATACCAATTGAGATACTTTTACTATAATTACTTGTAATTTAAACAATATTGAATAAAACCTACTCTTTTTATCTATCTAACTTTCTAAACGCTAACATATATGTTTGTTATAATCAAGTTTCGAATTGATGACCAAAAAATGAAGGTTTTTCATACAAACTTCAACCCCCACTTTCACCCCATTGGAGGATGATTTTAGAAAAATCCTATAACTAATATCTCATAGTTTGTTTTGAAGAATATTTGTGCCAAGTTTAAAGATGATACACGCAGAAATCACACTATCCCATACAAACTTCAACCCTCTCTTTCACCTCCTTATTTTCGTAAACACCTTGCGTGTTTTTATCAAAACAGAAAAAATTGAATGTCGATATTCTAGGGTGAAATGTCCATCCATTTATTGATACATACTGATTCATAAAATCGATCGTTTTGGCACGATAAACCGTGAGCATGTGGTCCTCCGTACCACCTCTTAATTCTTTTCGAAAACCACCTAGAAGTAATGTGACGGTAATTGTGACGCTGATTTCTGCTATCATTTTGATTGTGACGGCTTCCTCGCAGAAGGATGGATCAAAATAGGTGGCACGGAGGTTCACATGCTTTGTCTATGGTTTTCAGACAAATCGTCGAATTCCAAGAGAATCACACCATGTACCGGCGAAATTAACATTTTAAACCAATGTGACGGAATATGTGATAGCTACAAACACATTCTTTACATATGTGACGCAATAGGGACAGAGAAATAAGCGATCTTTTTTTCAGAAACATGTCTTGAGTTTGGCCACCATTTTAACGTCAAAAATCCTATTGAAACATGCAAATAAATAAAAACCTAACAGGAATTCGAAACCGTTTAGTCACGACAACTAGCTCATAATATTATTTCCACGACTACTTCATTATTTTTTAAGAAAAACGTGAATGAATTTTTCATATACACGAATTAGGGTGACCAATGTCTTAGATCACCTTAGGACATTCATCTATAAATAAAAAAAATTGAACTCATGACAATGACAATGATACAAGGCAAGAGGACGCCCCAGAAAGACGTTCATGGATCAAATTAGTGACGTCCTTCAAAAATCTGGTGTCAAGAGTGCAAAGAATAAAAGAGCGTGCATAAAAAGGCTTATGGATGTGAAGGAAGCGAGGGAAGTGTGCAAAGATCGGGCAAAGTGGCGATCCATCGTCTCTGTCTACCCCTGTAGGAAGAAGGCGTGAGCTGTATGTATGTATGTATGTATGGAATACCTCTGCCTCCTCGGGGATAAAAGGCGTGAGATTTTTATTTATAAGAATTAGATAATTAACGACACAATTTATGTTATAGTAAATAACTCTGGATCGACATTCGCACATTTCAATTTATTAGTAATAAATTAATAATCTCACGCCTTATATCCCCGAGGGGGTAGGCAGAGGTTATACCCACCTTTCAACAGATATTTTTTGAACCCCTAAACGTGAAATAATCGTCATAATATGAGCAGTAAGATGTATAGAAAAAAAAAAGAGTAGATTCTTTTTATTTTGTCTATGTAGGTATTTTCAACTTTAATAATTAACCTATCACGTGTAGGGGTCCAATATATCTCGTGAAATGTGGGTATATCTAGTAATAGAATACCTCGGGCTACCCCCTCGGGGATAAAAGGCGTGAGATTATATATATATTTTTTAATTAACCAGCCACTTATTATTTAAAACTTTTGCCTGATACACCCAAGGGTCATTTTTGCGACAAAGCCCTCTCTTATAGTAACAATGACAATTACAAAAAAAAAGTATTTCTTTCATGTTTATGACCATTTTGTGTCGAATGGGTGGGAATGGAATAAAAAGACGGTGTTACTGGCTTCTCATTGTTTAACTCTAATTAGGGTCCTGGTAATAAAGCTTGAGCTTACAAGCGACAATTCTACCGAATGTATCAGGCTTAGCGTTTGTCGTACATGTATTCATATATCATTCATTACAAGATGTTTCAATAAATATTATAATAAAAACTTACTCTCTTTCATTGAATTCTTTATTTTCATTAAAATTTTCGATTCTATATAGTTATTGTAAATAAAACATACTTAGATATTGGTAGGTAGACAATAAACACCCCTTCTTTACCATTTGCGAAGTGCCTACCGCACTTCAGTATGAAGTACTTTCAATCAAGAGGGTCGACTCTGAATCAGTCCCAACAAAATCCTAGTCACCCTATACAGTGACTTTCCATAGTAATGGACAAATCCAATTTTCTCTGAAACGAATAAAGTAGTCGTGGAAATAATATTATGAGCTATTTGTCGTGACTAAACGGTTTCGAATTCCTGTTAGGTTTTTATTTATATGCATGTTTAAAAAGGATTTTTGACGTTAAAATGGTGGCCAAACTCAAGACATGCTTCTGAAAAAAAGATCGCTTATTTCTCTGTCCCTATTGCGTCACATATGTAAAGAATGTGTTTGTAGCTGTCACATATTCCGTCACATTGGTTTAAAATGTTAATTTCGCCGGTACATGGTGTGATTCTCTTGGAATTCGACGATTTGTCTGAAAACCATAGACAAAGCATGTGAACCTCCATGCCACCTATTTTGATCCATCCTTCTGCGAGGAAGCCGTCACAATTAAAATGATAGCAGAAATCAGCGTCACAATCACCGTCACATTACTTCTAGGTGGTTTTCGAAAAGAATTAAGAGGTGGTACGGAGGACCACATGCTCACGATAAACCGATTAATCGATCTCAGGCCGCTATCCTTACTCCTTCTTTCTTTAGTGACATAGTCTGTGGATATGGTTGAATGTAGGGGTGTCCACTTAGAAAATACATCGATGTTTTTTTTCGATGCAATACATCGAGACTGTACATCGATGTTTTCCGATATATCGGATAGAAACATCGATGTTTTTTCAACATCGAGTATTTTTACCTGTTACTAACAAAAAAAAATACTTTTCATGCAAACCCGCGTTGATTCAGTTGTTGTTAATTAAAAAAAATTAAGCAATGAGAGAACATTCTTTGTTTTTAGTATAAAAAGTACAAACAAAATACAATACATATAATACAATACACGGTTTATTTATCTTCTTGGTTGTCGACAGTAAAATTATAGTAACTTTTACCGAAGACTTGATTGTGACTTCTTGAGGCAATACAAAAATGTCCATTCCATGCAAAGAGATTAAAATATAATAGGACATAGAGGGGGCATTGGGAATATTTTCGTACAAAACGTTTAAGTATGTTTGAAGCTCAAGCGTCATTTCAGTTAGTATGAACGCGAGCTGTCATTCGGTCGAAATTGTACTAGACTTATTCCACTTGGAATAACTTTTCGGCTTCAAATTTTCCTTGCTTTGTATGCCCTACGATATTTTAATCTCTTTGATTCCACGCATTTTATCGAATTTCCCTTATTCGATGTTTTATGAAAATACATCGATACATCGAGTAAATCAATACCTTTTCAAAACATCGGATTGATTCGATGTATCGTATTGTAAACATCGAGTGAATTCGATGCATCGATGTATATCGAATATCCCTAGTTGAATGTTGATATGGGCTTTTTGGCGGGAATCCGAAGAGGGACGTCATGTTTTTTGTATAATTTTCATTTTGCTGTGTATTTCGGGTTTTGACTAATAATAGTGATAGTTTATTATGTGACAAGTGTCCGTGAAGGTGTGCAGTGAATGGAAAATTCGATAAAATGCAAGTTATGGACATTTTTGGATTGCCTCAAGAAGTCACAATGAAGTCTTCAGTAAAAGTGCTATCATTTTACTGTTGAGTGAAGTTAGGGATTTAGAAAGTGTTAAACACACTGTATTTTTGTGCATGGACTCTGAAGCAGGGCCATTTAACTAAGATTAGTGTAAAATAAAGACTTGGTTTAAAGGCCTAGTAGCCAAACCATCAACTCCTTAAAAAAAAAAAAATTATATGATATTCAAATTTCCAACGTTTCTTTTCTTTCGTTTGTATGTAACTATAATTTTCTATAGTGCAAAGGTGACTAGGTAATTAAAGATATCTGTGCAAAGGTACAACGGTAGTGTCAACAAAGTCAGAAAGGATATTGTTACTGAATCCAAATTAAAACTACATATTTTACTAATCACAGTTTATAATGGACGTCTATCAAGGAGATCACTACAGCGATGACGAAATTTTCTTCGGGGATCTAACTTTAAACGAGATTAGAAAACATATCTTACCAGATAAATACCGTCAGACTATAGGGTAAGTAAAAGTCTTGAATCTACATAATCTCACGTCTATTTTAGATAGGGGTAGGCAGAGTTAATAGACTGATACTTGCTAGGAACTACACGATAAACAAGGCCTGATCAGTTAATTTTATGTACATTGTTCCAGTACCATGTTTACATAATTGCCTGTACCATGCAAAGAATGTTTGTCAGGCACTTTAGGTTCTAGTATGTATTTACAATTAATTATATAAATTATGTCATTCCAGGTGTGTGGATATTAATTGCTCTGATGGTGATAACAACAAAAGTTTAAAAATTATAGAAACACATTCCACCCCTGACATTGTGTCTTTGACCATGGATTCACTACAAGAAGGGAGTAAATCTCCATCCAGTTCCAATTCCTCCCCTGATGCAGTACCATGTAATTGGGATATTCAACCTAACGATAGCTTTCTCAAAATAGAACAAATGGTATCTAATTTATGTGTCTCACAAACAAATAATGTTGAAAATGTGTTAGACAACACATTGGATGTTGTTGAATATATTTTACATAATGGTCCATTACAAAATATTCCTGCACACAGTATTAGGTGTGACAAAACAGTTTTAAATGAACAAGATTTGGAAATCAATCCAAATCCTGGAAATGAAATAAATAATCTTTGCCAACATGAGCTACAGTCAAGAAAAACATTAGATGCTGAGCTTGAAACACCAGTAAAAGAGAATCATAATGTTGAATTTACTATCTCAGATACTCCTAATTCACCATCATCATACTACACTCCAGTTAAAGTTGGCAGCCAGCCTGACGGAAGACAGCCAGATATTTATGCTACACCATCCACAGAATTAAGAAACAGGACTCCTCTATTTAAAACTCCTGGCAATCCTGTGTCACTTAAGAAACGATCATGCACACCACTGAAGAAATCATTTCAACACATTGTTAGTCCAGTTGCTTCTTATATTAAGCAGAGTCCAGTGGTCCCTCTATATACAGATATTCGTCCAAAAAAGCCTCTGCCTGGACCTTCATGTATTCCCAAGCCAATCAAAAATACAACAAAAATGAATCCAACTAATAAGGAAAATATCAAGCTGCCATCAATTGCTTACAAGACTGCTAAAGAGACTAAAGTGGTATGATAATTTCAATGAAGCTTCTAATTCTAAACAGTCAAGTAGTAGACAAATTTTATTTTAGTTCAAGTAAATAATCATACTTATTTAATATTCTTATACTATTGAAAATAAATAATCTCACGCCTTTTATCCCTAAAAGGGTAGGCACAGGTATTTCATATATGGAAATTACCGATTTACGAGTATATTTAACCCCTAAGCCCCTTTTCACACGTACCGGTTTCTGCCGGTCCGGCAGGCGGCGAAGTATATGGCCATGTACGTTCGCTTTCATACGTACCGGCGGGCAACCGGGCAATCGGCCATACCGGACCGGCGGAAACGTGTGAAAAGGGGCTACATGTGATAGGAGGTGAGCCCATCGCCGTACCGGGTCTGTTACACATGTGTCTGAATTAATGCCGGGACCTGCGGGTTTCCTCATGATGTTTTCCTTTACCGTCGAACTAGTGATAAATATGTACATAATTTATTAAAAAACTTATTGGTACATGCCAGGATTTGAACCCGAGCCTCACTGACTATCAACATGATAAGCGGGCTCTTTAACCTTAAGGATATCCAGTGATCTATACTATTTAATTTCAGATTAATACCCCGGATGGAAACAAAATGCCAAAGAATCAGTGGGCTAAGCAAGTAGCCTCATCAATACCTAAAGTGGTTGTTTTAAAACATAATCATAGAGAAATTGACTCTAGTAAAATACCTTTAAAACACAGGCAAGAAGACAGTTTTCAAGACCTCACATTACATCAGGCTGATTTATCAGTTTGCACGCAAAAGTCTGCTTTAAAGAAGCCAAAAAAACTGTTTTAAATTTTAATTTAGTTTCCATTTAGTATTTTGGGGTCTTGAAAACCTTAATGGCAAAAAATGTACTGTATCTTAAATAAAATAATTTGATTTCAAGAATAGTTTGTTTTTAAGTAAGTAGACATATAGTCCAGTCAATAAAGTGTTATAGAGTGCGTGAGCGGGGACCTGAGCGATTTCTTTCGTAAGTTGTTCAGGGTGTTTAGGGAGTTAACATACTAAAAGTCCCGGCGTCTAGGTCCGCCGGAGTGGGGGGGGGGGATTAAAGTTCCCACTTTTGAGTTTTTCGCTAATATCTTTAAAACGGTGTGTCGTAGAGAATAAATATATTCTACGTAAAGAAAGCTCATAAAATATTCTACAACTTTTATCATATAAACTTTTTTCAAATTCCTACCCGTTTTCGAACTACACGTTCCGGAAAAATGAAAATTTTCGAAAAAAGCACTTTTATTAAACTCTAGCTGCTGCCTGCCACTTCGTTCGCGTTATTTCGGGATAAAAAGTAGCCTATATGTTGATCCGGGTCCTAATTTATCTACCTACCAAATTTCATCTAAATCCGTAAAGCCGCTAAATTATTTTTGTCTTGTAACACATAGATATCTACACTAATTTATACTTCTATACTAATATTATAAAGAGGAAATATTTGTATTTTTGTTACGTTTGTTACGAATAAACTCAAAAACTACTGCACCGATTTTAAAAATTCTTTCACCAATGGAAAGCTAGAATATTCCTGAGTAACATAGGCTATATTTTATTCCCGCATTCCCACGGAAATGGGAACTACGCGGGTGAAACCGCGCGGAACCGCTGTTTTACATAACACTAGCGGTATTTGTAACGAATAAACTCAAAAACTACTGCGCCGATTTTGAAAATTCTTTCACCTATGGAAAGCTACATCATCATCAAGTAACATAGGCTATATTTTATTCCCGTATTCCCACGGGAACGGGAACTACGCGGGTGAAACCGCTATTATATTATAGCACTAGCGTGTTTGTAACGAATAAACTCAACAACTACTGGACCGATTTTAAAAATTCTTTCATTAATGGAAAGCTAGAATATCCCTGAGTAATATAAACTAAATTTTATTCCCGTATTTTCACGGGAACGGAAAGGACGCAGGCGCAAAACCGCTAGTGCCATATAGTGGTTCCGCGCGTTTTCACCCGCATAGTTCCCGTTTCCGTGGGAATACGGGAATAAAATTTAGTTTATGTTACTCAGGGATATTCTAGCTTTCCATATGCTTTCCATTGATGAAATTTTTTTCAAGATCGGTCCAGTAGTTGTTGAGTTTATTCGTTACAAACACGCCAGTAATGCGGGAATAAAATATAGCCCATGTTACTCAGGAATATTCTAGCTTTCCATTGGTGAAAGAATTTTTAAAATCGGTGCAGTAGTTTTTGAGTTTATTCGTAACAAACGTAACAAAAATACAAATATTTCCTCTTTATAATTTTAGTATAGAAGTATAAATTAGTGTAGATATCTATGTGTTACAAGACAAAAATAATTTAGCGGCTTCACGGATTTAGATGAAATTTGGTAGGTAGATAAATTAGGACCCGGATCAACATATAGGCTACTTTTTATCCCGAAATAACGCGAACGAAGTGGCAGGCAGCAGCTGGAGTTTAATAAAAGTGCTTTTTTCGAAAATTTTCATTTTTCCGGAACGTGTAGTTCGAAAACGGGTAGGAATTTGAAAAAAGTTTATATGATAAAAGTTGTAGAATATTTTATGAGCTTTCTTTACGTAGAATATATTTATTCTCTACGACACACCGTTTTAAAGATATTAGCGAAAAACTCAAAAGTGGGAACTTTAATCCCCCCCCCCCCCCCACTCCGGCGGACATCCTAGACGCCGGGACTTTTAGTATGTTAACTCCCTAAACACCCTGAACAACTTACGAAAGAAATCGCTCAGGTCCCCGCTCACGCACTCTATACCTACTGTTGGGTTATTTGTTGACTGGACTACCTAATACTGAACTACTTTCAAAATCTTTAAGTGCAAAGGAGCCCTAAATTATAATAAACTAGCAACCCGCCCCGGCTTCACACGGGTGCAATGCTAACACTAAAACCTTCCTCTTAAATCACTCTATCCATTAAAAAAAACCGCATCAAAATCCGTTGCATAGTTTTAAAGATTTAAGCATACAAAAGGACGTAGGGATATAGGGACAGAGAAAGCGACTTTGTTTTATACTACGTAGTGATGATTATCGCTGTAACAACGACTATGTTCTTACAGCGGTCAAAGACGCCGTCGACGACGCCGACGATATATAAAAATCCAGAAAGGATATTTTTTCTAGACTATTTGTCACGAGAACTACTAGTAACCGCAACTTCGACTAACTCTTCTAACCAAAAACACAAATCATATCAAAGATATTATATATAGAAAGATATTATATATATTTTAATATCTTTGAATAATATGCCATAAATAGTTTATTCAATAACCGCGGCTTCCAAGTAGCGCCACCAACTTATTGGAATAACTTCTGAAAAATGTGCATCTGGCTTTATTTTTACCAGCCAATTTGACTGTAATTAGCTGCTGCTGGAATGGCGTCATCCTAGCAGCGACACAAAATTCTCGTATCTTCGAAAGTTCTAAATTGGAATTTTGCTGGCAAATAGGTAATTATCCGTTTCAAAAATCAAGGGCATGGCACTGCTAGGATGATACACATACAAATTGCCAGATGGAATACTTTCGAAGATAGAAGTTTGTGGTGCTGCTGCTGGAATTGACGTACATTTAGTTTTCAACCGACTTCAAAAAAGCAGGAGGTTCGACTGTTTTTTTTATATTTTACGCGATAATTGCGCCAATGAACCATTTTGATTATTCTTTTTTTGTTTGGTAGGTTATACTTCAGATGTGGCCCCATTTAAATTTTATCGAAATCGGTCGCGCGGTTTTAAAAAAATCTACAAGTCTGAAAATTGTGTACATTGATGACAATTGATGATATTTTTTGTACTATTCGTTGAAGTCGTTTTTTTACTTTTTCGAGTTCTTTGTTATTCCAATAACAAGAATTATTATATATTATAGTAATTATTATTATGACAGTGATGGCCCGAATGGTTAAAGAGCCGGCCGAAAATCAGTGAGGCTCAGGTTCGAATCCTGGCATGTACCAATGAGTTTTTCAAAACTTACGTACATATTTATCACTAGCTCGACGGTCAAGGAAAACATCGTGAGGAAACCCGCAGGTCTCAGAATTAATTCTGAGACATGTGTAAACAGACCCGGTCCGGCGTTGGGCTCACCACCTATCACGTTTAGGGGTCCAATATATCTCGTGAAATGTGGGTATATCCAGTAATGGAATACCTCTGCCTACCCCCTCGGGGATAAAAGGCGTGAGATATTATATATATATTGTGACAGGTAAGTAGAATATGAAACTTGTATAAATTCATACTTTTAGTACAAAGCTTTAAAGCAAAAGGCTTTAAGGCGAATCAAAATACGTTACGACTTCCAAGTGTCATTCACGACGTCTATTATTGAATTTTAATCATTTTAAGTACATAATCATGATGCATGTTCCCTATATGATAAATAAAAATACGTCATAATGATTTATAAACATTTTAATTGTTCAAAAGCTTCCAATAATAACCCGGGTATAAATACATTTACATAAGTAGTTTATAAACTTTGAAAAGATCATAGCAAATTACTTTAATTTATTAGTTACAGTAAACAGGCAGTTTATTATGTTCTATGCTAAAGGGCTAAGAGTTATTTAAATAATGGTTGCATACCTTTATACAGCCATCTTTTGTGCATTTACAGTAGCAGCTTCAAAAAATGTGCCTGCATTCACTGCCAGCAACACATATAATATGGGTGTTCGTTACTTTCACCCAGTGCCTTGAACGCACAGAAGCATTCATAATATTCAGTGACTTTCGCCCTGTGCCTTTAACGCGTATGAGTTCTGAATTTTGAAATGATCTTCTTATGTCTAATTATGTTGCTTCTTGGATCAAAAGATATCTAGTGTCTCAAAATTATAGTAGCCTACCCTACTTATAATATAAATGCGAATGTTTGTGTGTGTGTGCGTGTTAGTTTGTGACTTCTTCACGGCTGGACGGATTTGGACAAAATTTGGAATGGAGATAACATAATATAGAATGGATAAACACATAAGCTTATTTTTGATCCCGGAAAAGAAGTTCATTATGAAGTTTTACATTTGGTTATTCTAAATTTTGGAATGTACCTATAGTGGTTTTTTTGTGTATAATTCCAATTGTGTTTTGTTATTTGCAATTTTACCTGTCTGTCAAGCTTCATAATATTTATTCAAAACAAGACAACAAGGTTTGCGTTCCTCTTCTTAGAATATTAACCTAGTTCCAATGAGAACAAACAAATGTCAAATTAGTATATGCACTCATATTATATGCGTTGCCAGGCACTGGGTAATAGATAGTTGGTTAATCACAGATACATCAATGTAATGGCTAATGTCCAGGAAAATGGAGTGGCAGTGAATGCGTTAATGGCTATTTATGTACTTATGAAAATATAAATATTCTATTCAGGATTTGCGCATACGACTAATGACTTATTCCACGCGACTTATTCTTAGATTGCAATAAATACCTCAGCCGTTCATTTGACAGCGTATTAGACGCATAATTCAAAAAAGCAAATAAAATTGAATAGTATCATAATTTTAATCATTAAGTATACATACCAATATCATAAGTATTCCAAGCATAATAATATCATTTAGGTAAGTGGTCATTATTTAAACATTTTGAAAATATTACTTATATCCATTCGTTTTTTATTGAAAGAAGCACTTACTCAGTCTTACACTGGAACTATCGTCAACGAGGGTTGTATGAATTAGGGTTTGCATAATTTCATTTTTAACGACGTTATTAAAATTATACTTACTTTGGAGTAGATAAATTGATTATATTATTATAAGCATAGAAACTGTACTTAATAGTATATTTAGGCTCATATAGTATATTTGGGCTCATTTATTTATTATCCATTAGCCAACCATGCATGTAAAGGGCACTAAAGCTTTAAAGAAGTATTACCCAAAGGGCACTTTTTTGTCTATTCTAATCAGCACTTCTCTTATGGCTAATAAGTAAAAAAAAATACATTTAATATAAAAAAAGACAATCATTATGTTTATATAGTAACAATATAAAAAGTATAAAAACTAATCGTTTTAATCATATTAAGAAAGTAAATTGTTGTAATTTAAGGTTTTCGTAAATTATATGTCAAGTTTCATTTAATAAATACACAGATGCATTTAATAAATATAATATAACTTTTGTGTGTTATATTATTATACGGTAGAAAAATAGTGGCTGGCATTTTCTTCCTAAATGTATGTAATCAGCACAATTAGATCTATACCTTTCAAAAACTATAAGTACCTACCAATATATCAATCGAAATCTGTATCGTTCAAACGAATTCTAAATATTCTTTCAAAAAATCCAACCTTAGCATTTCGTCACTTACAGCAGTGACTTACAGTAAGCCTGGACGATCACTCTCTGTATTTCCTGCTTTCTCGAAGAACATGAAGTCCTGTAATTAAAATGGATTTTATATTAGTTTCGTTTGATGAAAGTTATAATGTTAATAATGAAAAACCACAGCTCCTGCAATGAGATTTATAGATAAATATATAACAAAAATTTAAACCAAGAAAAAGAGAACTATAATAATGAAATTTTCAATATATTAATAGAAAGAACCTTCTCCTTTTTCGGAGTCGGTTAAAAATAAGTCAGTAATACCAATTACATATTCTGTGCCAATACTAACAATGATGTTGGCTCAATAGCTATTGGTCATGAATGACCTGCCTTCTGAGTCAGAGGTCGCAGTCGATTTCCGCCTGGGGCCAACATGTGTGTGGATGAATATGACTACCGGTTTCATTTGGGTTTATAATAAATAATAAATTGTGGGACACAATTCACGCACGATTATTTAGTAACTACACACAACAAACTAGGCAGGGCCTGTACTATGGGTACTAAATAACTGATAAACATACTTAAATAAATATTAAACGACTAGACATGAAGAAACAAACATGTTCATGCACACAAATGTTGGCCTCGAGCGGGGATCAAACCCGCGACCTCCGACTCAGAAGGCAGGGTCACTAGTCACTACCAACTGATATTATTATATATTAAATTAGTAAATTGTGTCCCACAATTTATGCCCGTATATTCTATGATATGAAATTTTCTTCATTGAAAAATTGAAGTGCTGCAGTGGACTAGACAGTAGACTTAGCGGGCATTATCGTGTCTTCTATGAAATGAAATTTTTCTCATTGAAAAATTTTCTAATAATTTAAAAAATCTTCGCCAAGAAATCCGGCCTATGTGTCTTTCTGCGGTGAGCGAAACTTGAAATTGTCGAGTTATCGAAATGATCGCGAGCAAACTGAAGCCGGGCTTGTCGGTGGGCTGGAGACAATTTGATTCCTGTGGCTGGCCTTTTTGGGGTCAAGTTCGCTTCTGACGTTGTTACCGTCTAACAGGAGCTCAGACAGGTATGATGGACAGCCTGTAAAGGGATAGTCAGAAGATGACTTAATTCTTCTGATTATACCTTTAAAGGCTGCCCATCATATCTATCTGAGCTGTTGTACGTCAACGCCAGTCAGATGACGATTTTGGAGAGAAATCATTACTATAACTCTGTCATCTCTTTTGGACGTTCACCTTTGCCATCTAGATTCTGGCCTAAACACCGTTTTTAGATAGATGTAAGGATGTAAACTGTTTGAATAAAATCATGAAGTGATCTGATACGCTCATGTTAGGGCTCCTTCACACGGGATCCGTCATTGACGATTCGTCAAAAAACACGAATCGTCATGAATGGACATTTACTTATAGTGGTAATGGTTATTTCTGTATTAACCTTTCTTCAAAATGTTGGTGAAAGTCTGTCGTTTTGATTAGCCAAATTGGCAAATATACATATAAAATAATAATTGTCAAGTCTGTACTTACGATTAAGAAGCAAGCTCCAAGCAAAACAGCTTTTATCCTGACATCCAAGTCCATTGGAAAAGTAATGCCGAAATAATCACTATCTGTGAAAGCTTCGCGTGCCAACCCTGACCACTGCTTCGTAATCTTGCCAACTTTGGTTTCACCATCTTTTGAATACACCTGAAATAATTAAATAATTCGAACATGTTAATCATTATACAATATTATGTAACAAAATAAGCGCAATTCCTGAACTTAGTCTGTTCAGTATCGACAACTTAATCGATTTTAGCTATTTTCAATATGTGTTAAATTCCCAAAAATGAATTAGCATATAGTCCGTGCGAAATAGATCTGGATAAAAGTGAGTTGACGCCTCTCTACCAATATACGCCATTTTTGCAAACGATACGCTACAATGTCTATGACAAGTATCGCAAACACGTCTTCCCTTGCGTATCGCAGTAGAAGGCGGGGTGAGCAAATGACCTTGCCAGACGTGACAAACATTTTTTAAATGACATTAGATTAAAAAATAGAGCTTCGCAGTTGGAATAAATGTTTATTTATTTATGTGGGGTTGTATAGTAGTAGTATTTATTCAAAAACAATGTACATTGTATTCGAATTATAATCTTAAAAAAAACAATTTAACACAATCAATTATAAATTTGATTTGTTAACTAAATATAATGTAAAAATTATTCTTTAATAAAAATAAATAATAATGCAATGTTTCAAAACAATCAAATAAGTCAATAAAATAAATAATAAAAATAAGCAAATCATTCGAAATAAATTCATCAATTTAATATAAGCACTTTTCTATCATAGATTAAAACTTAATTATTTATTTATTTATTCAGATACAATACAGGTTTACAGTCAATACCAAAACACATGTACGTCAGAAATTGAACACAAATTACAAAAACAAGACTACAAATGTCAAACAAGTATCTAATTATGCTTAAAAAACTGTAGAAAGCTCAAATCAACTGCAGTAAATCTACATCTTAATATTTTTCTTATTTTGTATTAATCGATTGTAGTAATAAATAAAATACATCATGAGGAAGGAATTAAAAACAAAAAAAACATGTAATCTAAACCTTAACGAAAAACTGAGAGAGTTTTCAAAAATCTGTAGCACTACTGATAAAACTAAGGTTGACTACTCTGCGACCGAGTGGTGTACCCCTGGCTGCAGGACGTTTGCCAATGAATGCGCGTAACTTAAAATATTAAATTTTTTAGTCTCAAAAATACAATTGTTAATTACTTTATGTAATAAAGTATTTTACAGTCTTTATTGAACTACGCATATAGAATAGAGGATTACATTTACAAAATATTTATTTAACGTAACTACATCTTCAAGTATATCAAAAATAATGAAAATTGCGGAATGTTATGTATTTACCAACCATATCAACCTTAATTTCTGTAATAATAATAAATGTCAAAATAATAATAATGTCAAATACCACAAAAAAATCCTGATAAAGTGCAACTTTCGGGGTTACACTTTTCACATTTGTCCGACGAATTATGAAACGCGTGTCGCGTCATGATTAGCGACAGTTTGTATGACGAGCGATAAAGTTCGTAAATGTTGTGTGAAATGTAGTAGAGGTTGGGTCAATGCACTTTTATCCAGATCTATTTCGCACGGACTATAGCTGAATTTAGTTGTACCTATTGAAATCGTACTATTATTGCTCTTGATTTAAGAAAATGGGTTAGACAACTAAAGTATGAAGGCATCATATTTTTTTTATATTAACTACTAATTGAGGTGTATGAGGAATTGCGCTTATTCTGTTACGCGTTGTATAGTTGATTTAGATTCAATTGTGACATCGTATTTTTTGTATTATGTATATTACTAGCGACCCGCCCCGGCTTCGCACGGGTGCAATGCTAACACTAAAACCTTCCTCTTGAATCATTCTATCCATTAAAAAAAACCGCATCAAAATCCGTTGCGTAGTTTTAAAGATTTAAGCATACAAAGGGACATAGGGAAATATGGACATAGGGATATAGGGACAAGGAAAGCGACTTTGTTTTATACTATGTAGTGATATATTTAAAAATCAACTGCTGTTGGTTAGCGAAAACTCGAGATTGTCAGGACCGATTTAGATGAAATTTTGTGCGTAGGTTCGAATGGGTCCAAGGATGGTTTTCATGCTAGCAGAACAACGTCTGCCCGGGTTCTAGGGTTCCTTAATTCCAAAAAACCGAACCCTTATAATGTCGGCCATTCCCTCTGTACCCTGTATGTCACAGCCATTTTACTCGGAGACTATTGGCAGTACGTTAATGAAATTTGGAAAGTACCCCTGTTTTATGAACCGCTATACAATAAGGTAACGAAATTAGCATAATTGAAGAGGCACTTCATACATGTAAGTGATGGATGTTTTTTTTTTCTAGATCTCATAATAATAAATTAAGTTTTTTTTGTGTGCGCTTTTAAAGTAATAAAATGTTTTTGAGATATGGTATATTATATACAACGTAATTTCCCGTGTAGCGACTACAGAAATAACTATGTTTTTCAGAGTGGTTTAAGATATATATAAACTTATGTTTGCTGCAGGTAAAATTGATATTGACATTGCGACTACGGAACCCTACACTTGAGGTGGTCACGCACTTGGCCGGTTTTTAAACATTAACCCTATTAACCTACAATTTTTAATTATGGCTGATTTATAACATTTGAAGTTGCAGTTATAAATGCCGTCGGAAATAGACGTAGGTAAATTTTTAGAACCCTGGCTTTACTTCCTAGATATATTATAAATAATAAAAATAAATAATCTCACGGCTTTTATCTTCGAGGGGATAGGCATAGGGATTCCATTTCAGGAAATACCCACATTTGTATAATTTTTGGACCCCTCAACATGAAAGGTGAGCTCATCGCCCGACCGGGTCTGTTACACATGCCTCACAATTAATTCTGGGACCTGCAGGTTTTCTCACGATGTTTTCCTTCACCGTCGAACGTAAGTTTAAAAAAAGTTATTGGTACATCCCAGGATTCGAACACCTCACGCATGGGAGGCGGGCTCTTTAACCGCTGGGCGCACTCCTCTTTCGAGAGATTTTATATTACACTAATCGGCACAGTTACCTACTATTATTATTATCGTACGGCCTTTGTAGTCCTGCATTTGCTATAAATCTAGATCTAAATTTTTCAGCCAGTCTATAGCCGCCTCCGAACACTCGCTGAGCTCCTTGATGCCGCCATGAAAACGTCGGTTGGGGCACTCCTCCACGATGTGTGAAACTGTTTGTTGAGGTGCCCCACAGTCATACGCTGGCGACTCTTTAAGGCCCCACTTGTGCAGGCAGTAGTTGCAGCGGGCCACTCCCGCGCGGATGCGGTTAAGCGTCGTCCAGATTCTACGGCTGGCTTTGAAGCCAGGCAGCTGGACGAACGGGTCACACACGAGGCCGCCTGTTGAGCACTCCTGGGACTCCCAATCATCCAACCAAGAAGTCCGCATGCTAAAGGGCTGGCGAACAGCAGGGTCAGACCAGAGAGGCTTACGCGAGGGGAGTCGCTCCGGTATATTCCTGTCTAACTAAGGTTTTGGTTATTGGCAACCTGTGTGGGAGTTGTATGTTAGCCGCCTTGCCCCATTCCGCTGCCGCAGCTTGCGTGCGCCTCAGATGCGGAGGTGCTATGTTTGCTAGCACGGGGAGCCACGGAGTAGGTGTAGGACGTAAGGTCCCCGTGATGATGCGCATGGCTCGGTTCAGTTGTATATCCAACTTGTGCGTATGGGCACTCCGGTACCAGACCGGGGCACAGTACTCCGCAGTTGAGTATACCAAGGCCAACGCGGAACACCGCAGGACATCAGCACGGGCACCCCACGTAGTACCAGCCAGACGCGCAATTAAGTTTACCCTGGTTTTAACCTTCTGCGCCGAGGCTTCCAGGTGTCCACCAAAAGTCAACGACCTGTCCAAAGTGACGCCAAGGTATTTGGCGGTAAAATTATGCCGCACCCTCTCTCCCTCAAAAAGTACACTCAGCTCCTTTCTAGCCAAGCAGTTAGTAAGATGGAAGGCGCTTGCTTCTGTCTTCGATGGGTTTGGGCAAAGTCGCCACTTCTTATAATACTTGCTCAGGGCATGAAGATCGTTAGTGAGCACATCTTCACCCTCCCGGAACTTCCTACCCTGATACGCCAAGGCCAGATCATCGGCATACATAAATTTTTCGGCACTCGTTGCAGGAATATCGCTCGTGTAAGCATTGAAGAGCAGTGGGGCCAGCACAGAGCCTTGGGGCAGTCCATTTTTGACTATTTTGAAGCTGCTTTCCTTTGCGCCTAACATCACCTTTATCAGGCGGGGGCCTAGCATGATTTTTACTAACTTAAGGACCCTCTTGCATGGAGCCACATCTATCAGCTTGTAAAGTAGACCATCTACCCATACAGTGTCGTAGGCTGCCTTTAGGTCGACAAAAGCAGCAAAAGTCTTAAGACCATCCTGAAACCCGGCCTCTATGTAGGATGTCAGCGCTAAAACCTGGTCTGTGCAGCATCGGTTTGCTCTAAACCCAGCTTGCTCGGCAGGAATGTGGGGATTGACAATTGGGTATAATCGGTTGTACAACAGGCGCTCTAAAAGCTTATACGTGACGCTGACTAGGGAGATAGGTCGATAACTAGCAGGGTCGTTAGCGGGCTTTCCCGGTTTCAAGATGGCTATCACCTTAGCCCTCCTGAGGATCGGTGGCAAGATACCGGTTTCGAGGATGTTGTCGTCTAGCGCATTTAGGATGGCGTGAGCCGTCCGGATCGTTTGTGTTAAGGTACTCCCGGTACGCTTCCTCTACGTCAGCATTCCAGCCGGGTGTGTATTCCTTGCGGCATCCCCTTGGAACATGGCGGTTAGCGGCGCTTAGTAGGACCCTACAGAAGCGATTATAGTTTTCTACAGTAGGTTTAATCCACCGGACTGTAGACTCCACCTGCATCCCATAAGACTCCCAGTCAGCTTTAGAGAAATTCCAGCTCGCTATAGGCACAGACTTTACCAGTGGGACTTCAAGGCCGACCGTGATACACGCTGGGCGATGCTGGCTTCTCGGAAAACCACTCGGAATCCTACGAGACGCAGGTACAGGACACCCTCGCTGTTCGGTCGAGAAAAACAGAAGTCAGGGTTCGTGTCGCGTTGCCATCGCGCAGAGTGGAAGGATCCTTTGTCCTTCGGGTCAAACACGACTTGAAGTCTCTCTTGCTCTGCCCAATCATTCAGAAAGATACCGTTGGCGTCATTAGATGTGTACCCCCAGGAGGAGTGATGGCTGTTGAAGTCGCCGACATATACACATGGATGGGGGTGAGTGTGTAGGGGAGGGTTCGGAAACGAGTTGTTCGGAGGCTTATAGACTGAAACTATAGTTATAACTGAGAAGTCAACTAGAGTCGATTTTGAATATACCGCCTACCCATAAATGGGCGACAGTATGTATGCCAAAAGGTTAAATCCGGGTATGGACGCCCGGTGGTCTAACTTACTAATATTATCGATGTGATGTTCCTGGATAACTATCACATTGATATCATTATCACTTGCCAATCTGGCCAAGTAGTCACATTTGGATCTTGAAGATCCCTCAATGTTTAATTGGAGAACGCGGACAGAAGGTCCGACAGTCCTCGTCACATGGTCCTTAGAAGGTCCGTTTGTTTGCATTTTTTCTCTTTACTCTCTAATCGCAGGATACGCTGGGAGTCTCTGAAGGAGCAGATCCAGGGGGCCGATGTGAGGTTAGAATCGTTTAGCCGTCTTCGGTGCAGATTGCTTATAGCTGGTTGCTTACGGGAAGACGTTGCCCAGGGTGGACCACAAGGAGGTAGATTCAAACCAATTACACCATCCCTACTACCTACTTACCTACCTCCTTCTCCTAAACCTACTCTCCAGTATGTTTTGATTTTTTTTATACCAATTAAAATTCATTAAGAAAGAAAGAAAGAAATATTTATTTGTCCTATTAATTAACTCTTCGAGCACTAAACTTAGTGTAAATAGTTTAAACCGTGGACAAAAGGGTCTAAGGCTCAGCATTATCTGGGGAGAGTCCCCAGATTAGCATAAAGCTCCAAATGGTTTGTTTGCTACGCAACTCTTTGGTATTATTTCGGTTTTTTCTTCGAGTATTTTTAAATTTGGCGTTTCTTTTTCTGAGCGGAGAAAACAAAGCGATGAAGTCTTGTCATCACTGCTCGATACCTCAAGCTTTGGACTGTTTTTACTGATGAAATTTCTGGAAAATGAAATAAAGGTTAAATACCTAATTAATATTATAATAATCGCAAGTGAATGTTAATTGCGCACCGTTTAATGTTAAAATTCTGAAGCCCCACAGTTTTGGTAAGTTTACCTTTATATACCTTTTTTAGCTTTGTTCTGACCTTTTTGTACGGTACTTTGATTCAACCTGCAAACCAATTGTTGCAGGGGTTTTTTTTTATTTTGGGCTAAGGATTCAAGCCTAAGCATTTATTTTTATTGAGGGTTTTGACCCATGCGCAGCCACAGTGCTCTTTTCACGCCTGCCGAAGCGAGTTAATATAAACGAAGACCGGACCACCTTGCAGAGACACCAGGGAGATAAGTAGCTAGGAAATTGGATTCCTTGGAAAACCGAAAGAAAATTTTGTATACTTTTGTCTACAAACTAAATTATAAACCACATTTTTTAAGGAATCGCGGACACGTAGTCGCTATATATATATATCACTATATCACCTTACTCCCGTATTTCCCCTACTCATGCTTTGGTACGTACTAAGGTAGGTAAGTTGATGACGACATCTTTCGTGTTTTATACGTGATACGTGTTTGTGAGACCTACAGGCAGATACCTACTTCAGAACTTTTTATTTACATCTAAATTATTGTTTGACTAAAATCTAATTAAAACTATGTAACTAAATTTTATTAAGGAGGTGAGTGATTTTTTTTACGTTTTAGATTAAAATAAATTTATTTTTACTTATACCAGACTGATGGCTTATTATTTCTTTTTCGATCAGTCAGGTAAAATGTGACTACTTTTTCCCTTTATCCGAGCATACGTCACATAAATGGCGCCCGAACTAAATCTTTCTGCTTAATTTTTTGTTACAGATGAGGTAATCGTCCGCTTGACGTACTCAACTGTTAAATTTCTCGGCTGGAGAAGTTTTAAGACCTTAGCTAGAGTCACGCTTGTACGAGTCTACTTATGTGCAATATACTTTCCTTTAAGATTTTTGTTCAATATAAATGAATATTCTACATTGTGTCGTAGCAGTACCCTAAGAGCCTCGATATAACATCGAGACAATTTGTTTCATTATCCCCTCGAAATAAATACACCCTGACTAATTTATTCGTCTCCTATATTACACAATATTGTTATCATCTTTATTATCGACGTAAAAACGTTTGACTCTTTTTACAGTGAAATTGATAATTTTTTTTGCGGTAATTTATCTATTTCTTTTACTCGTCGTAAAAATGGAAGGCGATTCTGCACAGATTCGCGAAAAGGAGTTTGAAGAGAGTATTTCCCTTCAAAATGTAAACGTTGCGCCTAGAAAAGTTGTTGATTTCGAACAGTCCGAGTATGCCGATACAGTTAACGTAGATGGACAAGGTTCAAATACAGCCCAAGTCCCCATTCACCGCGAAAGTCCTATTATTAATCAACCAATTGCGTATTCAGTATTTAGGCAAGGATACCCAACTCAGGACATCAGTTTGTCCACTTGGGGAATCTCCTTTTCCGGCGTAGGTAATGTCAACGATTTCTTCGCTCTTGTTGAGGAAAACATCTCGGCCCGTGGGTTTACTCAATCCTATATTATTCGACGGTTCTACGAACTGCTCAGTGGAACTGCATTAAAATATTTTAGAACTATCAGACATGAGGTTATCACTTTCAAGGAACTAAAACGTAAATTTCAAAATACTTTTGGTATTCTTGATTATGACTTTATCACGGAACGTCAACTTCGTAATACACGTCAAACTCCTACACAAACAGTGAGGGATTTTGTCATAGAAATTTCTGATTTATACGCAAAATTATCAATTCCTGTTTTGGATGGTGAATTACTCAATATAATTAAATATAATATGCATCCCACATACGCTCCTTGTCTGGCAACTAATGTCATTCAAGATTTAGATACTCTACTTTTAATTTGTCGAAACTTCGATACTTTCAATAAGAAACCGCCACTATCTTCCTCATTGGCTCAGCCTTCTACTTCTTATACTCCTAAGCCAATGTATAATAGTGATCGTAATTTCCAATCTCGCGCTCCAGCGATGGATGTTTGTCCAAAATGTGGTTTGTCTGGCCATCACTTTAGAGTTTGTCCTAATGTACCTGGTACAATCTGTTTTAAATGCAAAACTCCCGGCGTAATTACAAAGTATTGCCCTACATGCAATCCCAATTCTCAGGCATCTCAGTCAAAAAACTAGATTATGCCCGACGCATTCCTAGGGTGTCGTCTGTGCGTAAACGTATACCTAGTTATAATAGACCCTTTATAGAGATATCTGTTGCAGATATGACTGTAACTGCACTTCTAGACTCTGGGGCAGAGCTTTCTGTCATGTCTCATAATTTAGCCAAATTATTTAATAAACAAGGTTTTCCTATGAATCGTGTTTACTATGGTGCGTTGTCAGCCGATAATAGACCGATACGTGTCCTCGGCTATTTATCTTTGCCAGTTTTATTTAATAATAAAACTCTTCTTGTGGATTTTACAGTGGTTCCGAATATTTCTACAAATGTTATTTTAGGAATGAACTTTTGGTTCATGTTTGGTCTTTCCCAAGCCCTTACAAATGTTTTTCGTACTAATTTCGCTACTGATATTAAATTTGTTTCTCAGGAATCTGCTTTTCCTCTCAAAGGAGAGATAATCTCCATTCCTATTTGTGATGCGAAGGTCCGTACGCCGATTAAACCTGTTTCAAATATTTGTTCGATTCAGAGTAGAGATGATCTTACACCAGAACAGTCGGAAGAATTAAATAAGGTTATTTCTGAGTTTAACGAAATTTCTTCAGAAGAAAAGGGTTTAGGTAAGACTACCTGGCTTTCGCACACAATAAAAACTACTGGACCTCCGATCAAACAGAGATATTATCCGTTGTCTCCTGTGAAGTTAGAAGTTCTTTATAAAGAAGTGGATGATATGCTGAAGGGTGGCATAATTCAACCGTCTCGTTCTCCCTGGGCCAGTCCAGTGGTGATGGTTACTAAGAAAGACGGATCTGTCCGTTTTTGTGTTGATTGTCGAAAGGTCAATAGCGTTACCATTAGGGATTGTTACCCACTACCTAGAATTCAAACTATATTTGACAATCTTAAAGGTGCTAGGTACCTTACTACTTTGGATTTCCGATCTGCTTTCTGGCAAATTCCTCTAGCAGATCAAGCTAGTCGTGATCGTACTGCTTTTATCGTTCCTGGCAGAGGTTTATACGAATTCGTCCGCATGCCATTCGGATTAACGAATGCTGCTTCTGAGATGCAGCGTCTAACCGACATGTTGATTGATTATCAATTTGATAATCAGGTTTTTGGTTATATTGATGATTTGGTTCTCATTAGTTCTACCTTCGAGGAGCACATGACTCTTCTTAAAAAAATGAAAGATCGTCTCAAGTCAGCAGGTTTAACTTTAAATTTAAAGAAATGCGAGTTTTGTAAACCTGAACTTAAATACCTTGGGTATATTATAAATACTGAAGGATTAAAAACGGACCCTGCAAAACTAGATTGCATAAAAGAGTTTCCTTTACCAAAAACTGCTAAAGCATTACGTGGTTTTGTTGGTCTTTGCTCTTATTATAGGCGCTTTGTCAATTTTTCATCTATTATCGCGCCGTTGACTTCTTTACTCGGAAAAAAGAAAGGAAAGGACTCCATCGAGTGGGATGAAAAGGCAGATAAGGCTTTTGAAGATTTAAAAAAGGCTCTAATTTCTTCGCCTGTAATGATATGTCCCGACTTTAAATTACCTTTTAGCTTGCATACAGATGCATCAGCTTTAGCCTTGGGATCGGTTCTTACCCAGACACTAGATGGAGCTGAACGTCCAGTTGCTTATTACTCTAGGCTTTTTTCTAAAGCTGAAAAGAACTATAGTACAACTGAAAGAGAATTGCTCGCCGTACTCGATTCTATTAAACATTTTCGCGGTTATTTAGATGGTATGAAGTTTTCTGTAATCACTGACCATATGGCACTCAAGTGGCTTTTAACACTTTCCAATCCTAGTGGTCGTTTAGCTAGATGGGCGACACAGATCTCGCAATTTACTTTTGATATAGTACACAGAAAAGGTATAAACCATGTGGTTCCTGACGTTCTCTCAAGATTACACATCGATTTGATTAATTATAATCGTGGTATTGCTAATACGAATGACCGCTGGTACAAAAGGTTATACACTCAATGTAGAACAAACCCTAGGCAACATTCTGCTTACCAAATTCTAGACGATATCCTTTATCGTCGTATTAATAATAATAACGCTACTGATCCTAGTAGTGTTTGGAAAATGGTTCTTCCTTCAGAAAAGAGATCTGAAGCTATTAAAGAAGTACATGATTCTTTTACTTCCGTACACCCAGGGGTGTTAAAGACACATCTTAAGCTTCGTAAGTCATATTACTGGCCTAACATGTTTCGCGACGTTAATGACTATATTAGTACTTGCGATATTTGCAAAGCCTATAAAGTTCCTAACGCTGCACCGAAAGGTCTGATGTCTCATCCTAAGTCAGTTTCTAAGCCGATGGCTATGCTTTCACTAGATTTAATAGGCCCATTGCCTAGAGCCTATCGTGGTTATAGGTATATTTTGTCTATAGTGGACGTCTTTACTAAGTACGTTTGGCTGTTTCCTTTAACAAAACCAAATGCAGTTTCTATAAATAATTTGCTAGAAGCCAATATTTTGCTTATTTTTGGAGTTCCCGGTACTATTTTGTGCGATAACGCAACCGTTTTTACGTCTAGATGTTTCGTCTCGTTTCTTACACGATATGGTGTAAGAGATATCAGACATACTCCATACTATACACCTCAGGTTAATACTGTGGAACGGTATAACCAAACGGTAGTGACGTGTGTTGGTATTATTGTTCAGAATGACCAAAGGAACTGGGCTAAAGTGTTACCACGTGTACAAGTGTATATGAATTCGTGTATTAACTTAGCTACGTCATTCACTCCCAACTTCTTAATGTTCGGTCGTGAACTTGATTTTGACACGAATTCTTTTTCAGTTATGCAGAACCTACTTAGTCCTGAAATTAGTGTTAATCGTAGGGATTATGCTACGCGCTTATCTGTCCTTTCTGACATTTATAATATGGTAGAGGATAGTCTTACCGCTGCATTCTTTAAAAATGCATCGTATTACAATAAAGGGAGATCGGCTATCACTTTTAATGTTGGTATGGCGTCGGCTATTCAACAGATCAGTTGGACAAGAATTTTTCTCTGCTAAGTTAGCTCCTCGTTGTAAGAAGTGCATTGTTGTTTCTAAAATGTCTGATCTTGTTTATGAACTAGAAGATTTAGATTTACATTGTCGTGGTACTTATCACATTAAAGACATTGTGAAGTGTTAAACTTGCTTTAAATATATTTTTAAGTCTAGGTACCAAATACCTACTTTTCTTCCCTACTCATGATCAAAGCGCTAGTCATAGAGTATCTTTTTTATTAGTGATTCTTATATGTATAATCTTTTTCTTTTCTCTTCTATTTTTTCATTTGTTCAGAACCTATAGGATACAGTTTTTTTTGTATGCGGATTGTATACTTGTATATATTTTTGACATATTGGGTCAGATTAGTGAGTCTGTACCATAATGTATTGTGTGTCATGATTTGACGGGATGTCATGTCATTCATATCGCGTGTTATATAATCGTAAAATATAACTACGTAATGTGATGCTTGGAGCAAGTCTTATGTCATGCACATATTCATATGTCAGTTGATAAGTTCAGTTGATAGGTATAGTTAACAACCTAACTCTAGTTGTTTTAAAGAATTGGTTAACGTAAACATTTTATTATTTGTTTATAAGGCAACATTATTATGTTTCGTTTCTAGTTAATTATATAACATAGTTTTTTTTTTCTTTTTTTTTGGGGATGTTTCGTTCAACCAGGTGGTTGAACGAAATAGTCTATCCCGTTTCGGCCTAAGGGTCATTTCAGACTTAGAGTTTCCGACCTAAGGGTCATTTCAGACTTATAGTTTCCGACCTAAGGGTCATTTCAGACTTGTTGTTTCGGACCTAAGGGTAATTTCACACTTGTGAACTCGATAGGGTTGTCTCAATTCTTTTAATTAGGGTTGTCACTCAATTTTTTTTGTTTTTTTTTCTTTTTGAAGGAGGATGATTGTAGCATAAAGCTCCAAATGGTTTGTTTGCTACGCAACTCTTTGGTATTATTTCGGTTTTTTCTTCGAGTATTTTTAAATTTGGCGTTTCTTTTTCTGAGCGGAGAAAACAAAGCGATGAAGTCTTGTCATCACTGCTCGATACCTCAAGCTTTGGACTGTTTTTACTGATGAAATTTCTGGAAAATGAAATAAAGGTTAAATACCTAATTAATATTATAATAATCGCAAGTGAATGTTAATTGCGCACCGTTTAATGTTAAAATTCTGAAGCCCCACAGTTTTGGTAAGTTTACCTTTATATACCTTTTTTAGCTTTGTACGGACCTTTTTGTACGGTACTTTGATTTAACCTGCAAACCAATTGTTGCAGGGGTTTTTTTTTTTATTTTGGGCTAAGGATTCAAGCCTAAGCATTTATTTTTATTGAGGGTTTTGACCCATGCGCAGCCACAGTGCTCTTTTCACGCCTGCCGAAGCGAGTTAATATAAACGAAGACCGGACCACCTTGCAGAGACACCAGGGAGATAAGTAGCTAGGAAATTGGATTCCTTGGAAAACCGAAAGAAAATTTTGTATACTTTTGTCTACAAACTAAATTATAAACCACATTTTTTAAGGAATCGCGGACACGTAATCGCTATATATATATATATACAGTGGTGGTCAGATAATTAGAAACACTGCCAACGGTCCTTGACATTATGTAAGATACTTCTCCGCAATCGTTTTTATTTTGAAAATAAACAATAAATAGGACAACAATATGTTCAACGATTTATCATTGATTAGAAAAACAATATAAATTCCATTGCACAAGGGCAGTTTCAATATTACATTACGGACAAACATTTAAACCAATTTTAAGTTATAAACAATAATGGTCAACTAATTAGAAACAACAACAAAAAAGTATAAATTTTTTTTTTAAAGTATTAGTAATTAGTATTGTTATTTAAGAAATAGCTACTATCCCAAACCTATCAATAGTTATAATTAATATTAAGTGGAGTATCCCTTAATGCCAATAACAGCACTGCAACGACGTGGCATTTTGATTCAATCAATTTCGTAAAATTTTCTAGGGGGATTTAATTCCATGCTTCAAAAAATGCTTCATTTAGTTCGTTTTGACTGGTGTTACGTTTGTTTGAGACTTTCTTTTTAACAATAAACCAGAGATTTTCTATCGGGATTAAATCCGGACGATTTGCTGGCTAGTCTAAACTGGATATACCCTGTTTGCTAAAGAAACATTTGACACTATTGGGCGTGTGTTTAAGGTCATTGTCATGCTGAAAGATCCAGGTTACAGGCAAATGATCGTCCGAGTATGGAATCATTGTGTGCTCTAAGATATTTTAGTATTGCCATTGATCCATTGTACCTTCAATCTTCCGAACGGGTCCAACTCCATATCCGGAAAAACACCCCCAAACTTTAATCTTACTGCCACCATCCTTGACTATACTCCTTGTGTATTTATAATTAAAAGCATTGTTTACAGGACGTCTAACATAGCGCTTTGCGTCGGAATTTACCATATTTATTTTTGTTTCATCTAAAAATAACACTTTTTTCCATTCTTGTACCGTTCAATTAACATATTTTTTTAGCGAATAATAATCGCTTCTCTCGGTGCTGCTTGGTAAGAAGCGGTACCTTTCGAAAGATTCTATCAAACAATTTAGCTTCTACTAATCTTCGGCGTATCAATCTTGGCGAGATGTTTCTCGGGTCATCAGGCGAAAAAACTTCATTTATAATCTGGTTGGAGCCTTTAATTGGGTCTTTTTTAGAAACACTAACAACAACTTATCTTCTCTGGGAAATGTTTTTCTTTGCCGCGCCTTTCTAAGAACATTTTTTTCAACAGTTCCATGTGTTTTGTAATGATCAATTGCATTAAAAACTTTCTTTACAGAACAATTTAAGTGCTCAGCTATTCTTCTGTACGCCCACATATGATCTATACGTAAATAAACAATGATTTGCCTAGTTGACGCGACACATCTTTTTTTTTTGGCCCATTTTGAACAAAATAAAATTCAGATTAAATTTTGAATTGCCACTACAATAATAGAAAAAGCCAAGAAAAAAATGTTATTCTCCAATTTCTAAAAAAATAATGAGTTATGGATACTTTTTTTAAATGTTTCTAATTATGCGTCCAAGCGGCAAGTTACAGAAAATAAACTCCTACATGTGTAAGACTAATTTTGTAATTAAAAATAACATATGTTTTATATTTTATGCATTTAATGAGTTTTTTATTTGAGTGGTTATATTATTGCATAATTATTAATTATTGAATGTGTATATTTTTTACGAACATTTGTACGTTGAAGTTATACTTTCCTTATTCATAAGAAGTGTTTCTAATTATCTGACCACCACTGTATATATATATATATCACTATATCACCTTACTCCCGTATTTCCCCTACTCATGCTTTAGTACGTACTAAGGTAGGTAGGTTGATGACGACATCTTTCGTGTTTTATACGTGATACGTGTTTGTGAGACCTAAAGGCAGATACCTACTTCAGAACTTTTTATTTACATCTAAATTATTGTTTGACTAAAATCTAATTAAAACTATGTAACAAAATTTTATTAAGGAGGTGAGTGATTTTTTTTACGTTTTAGATTAAAATAAATTTATTTTTACTTATACCAGACTGATGGCTTATTATTTCTTTTTCGATCAGTCAGGTAAAATGTGACTACTTTTTCCCTTTATCCGAGCATACGTCACAACAACTGCTGATATTCTGCCACAGCCCCTCATGTCGAGTGTAGAACACAAAAAAAGCAAACAATTAGCCGAATAAAATGCATTAATACTGTATACAATAAACAGAAAACAAAACCGTAACCGTAAATTGGTATTTATTCCTTCCACAAAATTATTTTTAACTAGCGGTTTCGAGCGACGCCGTGCGAATTCCCTTTACATTATTTTTACTTACATGAAATTCAACATCTCCGCAAATAGAAAAGGTACAGATGGGGCCTTTGATCCTTAACACTACTTCTCCAGTGGCATCTTTAATAACGTAGCATGGTTTGCAGATGGACCATTCCTGTTCGATAGACCCGATCACAGTGCCGGGCGGTGCTGTCACCTCCATGCTCTGCAGCCAGCATGGACAGAAGCAAGAGTCGCATGCTAATGGGCGGTGGAGATGAATCACCTGCAAATTAAAAGAATAATAAAACTATTTTACAAGCTCTCTCACTGTTTAACCATAGACATAATATTTGATCAAATATGTTATTGGTGGAGATGGGTATGATTGCTTGTTTTGAATCATTTTCGTTGCGTGAAATAATTTATTTTTTTAACATTATTTCACCTGTTAAAATTAACAGGCAATGATTTTTAATTCCGATGAAAAATCACACTTGTCATCTCAATCAATCAAATCACAAATTTATTTCATATGATTTTTCACATGCTGCTCATGAAATCACCCACCTCTTCCCACTCGGAAGGGGAGGGCTCTCAAACCCATATATTTACGTATATAATTTACATCTTTGAGCAGTGATAGCTTTGATTAGTAAGCAGGCTTTGCGTTCGTGCGGCTTTTGTTCAAAGTCTGGTGAGGGCATGTATGTGCAGTGTGCACATTTATATATCACTAGCTTGATGATGAAGTAAAACATCATAAGGATACCCGCAGATCCTAGAATCGATTCTGAGGCATGTGTAACAGCACCCTGTTATTAGCAGCATGTAATAGCAAAACTGTTGGTATATTTAGTTCGAACAGGTAATTTGTTATTTTAAATAGGCAAAAAGATATGTACCTCATTACGAAAGTTATCCATAATTTTCATATCAAATGGGCGCATAGGACCGCAGCAATTTCTTGTGCAGCAATCATTGTCTTCTACAGCATAGTATACTTTTTGACCGAGGCTGTTCTTGATCGTATATTTGTTATTGGTTTCAAATCCAACAAATGCTTCAAGCAATTCCACTTTCTGATGCACCAGAAGTTGATCAATCATGGATAAATATTCCAATCCTCTGGGACAGTTTGGAAGCCCCACAGGAATGTTCATCCAGCCACCTGAAATAATTAATTATTTGAAATACATACATATCTTTTTCGTAATCTAATAACTAACTTTATATATTTCAAGGACAGCTTTTTTAATGCTTTACATGGAAGTAGTTATGCAGCACATGGCTAAATATCGTCAGCGCATACAGAACCACGTTAACCCACTGGCAGTTGCGCTCACTCACAATCAATATGATACAAATAGACTCAAAAGATATAAAATCCTACAACTAGATAAAAGACGATTGGTCTAGCAATAAGGGTGAATGATCACTGGATCATCAAACCCCAATGTTAATAATACCCAGAAAAAACCTGCTTACGGTCTCTACAGACCAATTGCAAGTGGCCAAAAATTAAGAAAAAAATATATAGCAAATGTTGCTTTATAGTAACAAGTATTTTATTTGCATCCTACCTCAACCAATAATAGAAATCTGCTCTTGAAGTTATGATTAAGATTTTCTTATCAACTAGTAGTGTCTAATTGACACATGATAAATAAATTATTACATTATTGACATTATATTCAGTAAACAAAATAGAAAGTGATAAGAAAAAACTAAATAATTATGTAAGTATTTAGAAATAAATGCTGGTGGTGATAAACTTAACTATTACAACAAAGACACATAAATAGTTCAACAAATCCATTTAAACACCCTCCACCATGTAACTATCTATAGCGTACATGAACCTCTTTTCCTCGTCTGACAAAAACTTTTTATATCCATGGTAGCGAGATTTGAACATCTTGTTATAAATGCGTTTCAATGTTCTATTTACACTTGCTACACTTAATGTGTTTATGTAAATATGTGTGTTTCTATTATCAGGAATATTTTCACACTGCTTATTGATATAACATTTGATATTAGTCCACTTTGTAACTAAATATTTCAACCCATTTTTTTCTTTTATGTCCTCCTGTAATATTTCAGACTTATTTATAGGGATGTCACTATGCATTTTAGAATAATTGGTTTTGTTCTATTAAGAATCTATGAACGACATAAAACAAAGTGATCACAATATGTTTTTAGTAAAACTTTTAAACTCTCAACAGTTTGGACAACAGTTTTACACTAAGTGTGAAGTAAAAGTCTGGGGCTGAGCTAACTTTATGAACTGTAGATGCCCTTATCTGTGAAAATAAGTCATTCACATAACTTTGCTCAATGATAAACAATATTAAATAGAAACAAAATGCATCATGCCTCTCAATGTATAGATAAAAATGTGTTTACATATTTTTTGGTGTCTGGCAGTTTTCGCCAAAACATCAATAAAATTATAATATTCATAACATCTATCTATGTTTATAACCGACCTATCTACTGTGTTAACCCCATTATTTTAGGTAGAGACAGCTTCTTAAAGTAGACTCAGACTGTCTCAACACTTTTAACTGAATCTAAGAACTCTTCATTTGTTCAATCACTTCTTCTTACAGCCTTTGATAATGACAACTAACACTGAAATGTGTTGTTTTGACCTAACTTAGATAGTTGCATTATCAATAGTTACATCTGATTGAATTGTCATTGTCCTCATCTCATCTTTCAGTTCTCAGCTTGAATGGCTATCCATCCCGAAAGTCAGTGACAAATGCTTTGCAAGCTTTCATTCTCAACAACCCATTTTCCAGTGTTGTCAAGTCGATCCCACTTTTTTTTTTTATTAAGATTGATTTACTTTCAAAGATGTTTTACCTAATGGAATAAACAATTACATGTTTGCTATTAAATAAAACATCATTGTAACTTGTTTTTAATGGCTCAAGTATTGAGAGTCAGATTAATAAGTCAGTTAACATGGAATTTGTGGAAGTAATTCAAAATATTATATATTACTAGTAGCGCCCCGCGGTTTCACCCGCGTAGTTCCCGTTCCGTCAGGTATAGAAGAAGAATAAAATATAGCCGATGTTACTTCCTTATTAATGTAGCTTTCCATTGATGAAAGAATTTTTTAAAATCGGTTTCGTGGTTTAGGCCCGTTCCAGTGGGAAAATTGTAGCCAATGTTATTCCCAGAAAAGTACCTAATCTTTCCATTGACAAAATAATTTTTAAAATAGGTCCTTTAGTATCAGAGCCTATCTATTCAATACAAACAACCAAAAGAATTAAATCTTTCCTCAATCCAGTTTATTCCTTCTATCGTGGAATTTCCAAAAATCCCTTTAAATCGGTTCCCGACGACATACAATTCGTCATTGTGCGTAGATTTTCCCGCAGTAAAAAGTACCCTAGATGTTGACCAGGCTACTCAGCTATCACCCCACGGAATTTCATCAAAAATTGGTGTTTTGATCTACAATGATACTAACTACTATCTACACTACCGCTAAAATTTTCAAAAAATATTTCCTATACACCCCCAAAATAACTTTCCACCCCTTTTTAACAATTAAAAAGAATTTGAATAAAATACAAAATACATTTTACATCAATTCTGTTAAAAAATGTTTATGCAAAATTTAAAGTAGATTGGACGAAGGAATCATACAAACTTTCCCCCATTTTTTCACCCATTTAGGGTAGAATTTCGGAAAATCCTTTCATATCGGATGCCTATGTCATACACACAACACACTCTCCAAGTTTGAGGTCTCTGCGGTTTAGGCTGTGCATTGATCCGTCAGTCAGTCATTGAAGACAAAACATTATATTATATAGATTAATTATATAATCAGCCTTAAAGGCTCGAGTGAATAGGCATCTTCTCGCCAAGCTTGTCCCATCGCAGGCCCCGTCTTTGCCTTCGGGCAAGTCTGGGGTCAAGAGTAATAAGCAGCAAAAAAAAATATAATATATATCTTCCCAATTCATTTAGTTTTCAAAAATCTAGTAATTTTGCTAGGTACTATCTACAAATTTCTGCTATAAAATGTTGTTATTATCTTGCAATGTTTTTTTTTTATAAATTTCTTTATGAAAACTGTACTAGGTTGACTGAGTCCTTATACCTCATAGAAAGACCACAAATTATTTGTACAAGGTTGGTTGGCGACATTTGCAATCTATTAGAAACATAATTTTTTTTCATCAAACATATTTGGGTAGAAGTTTATAATTTTATGAATGGGTCTTCAAGTTACAGGATATGGATTTATGTTCCCCCACACCTTATCAGTAGAGTTGGAAGAGGTATTCCATTTTTTCGCAGATTCAGGTGCTCACTTTACTCCAGGGTATTTATGACCCTTAATCGTGGCAGGTGGTGGGTATATCAATGGAGGCAATATTCAACTGATTGTAAGGCACACATGACATACAATCAGTTAAGTTTAATATTGTAGCAAAAAAGTACCTGGAACACCTGGCGGACCATGTGGACCAGGTTGCTGAACTATGGGTCCAGGATAACCAGGCTGTGGGTATCCACCCTGTGGATGAGGATAGCCAGGAGCATATCCTGGTTGATAGCCTGGCTGGTATCCAGGCTGGTAACCAGGCTGGACACCAGGTTGGAAACCATGTTGCATTCCCGGCAGAGGCTGTGCTCCTGGCATTGGCGTAGATGATGGTGGTGGACCAGGGTAGCCTCCTTGAGGACTCATTGGGTAACTTTCTGCAGGCTTCCCTTCATCTGCAGGTGGAGCATACCCTTGACTCGTAGGAAAATTTGGAGAATATGGTGTTGGTTTATGTGACATCTTGTTATTTCTGAAAGCAAGAATTAGACTTATTACACCGACATTTTATAAAATGCACCACTTTGATTATTTACCAAAACAAAATATAAACACAGAATGGCATCACTGTGACATTTAATACCATCACTTGACCATCACACCAAAAAGTTGACCCAAATTCAGATTGAGGCTAGAGGGGTGGAGTTTTTTAATTATTCCCAAGCTGCCAAATTATCAGCAATTGCAATAAATGTCTATCTACCTATTTCAGAATTTAGTCAGTTTGGAATATACCTACACTACCTACGGATATTTTAGGACATCTATTTTTAGGGCGGGACTTATCCAATACTATCAAACATGATAGGCAATAATAAGCAGATACCTACATACCTACGTACGTAACTGAACATTAAGCAGTAATTTCACGTGATGTCTAAAATTTTTAGGAAGGAAGAAAAAGCCGTATTTATCCAAATTAACCACAGTACCTACCTGTGTAATTTCACCGGCTTTTTTCGTCAAGGACACTTGTTTCAACTAGGTACAAATCATGGACAAGAAATAATTACCTACTAAATAGGACCACACGGAAAATCAAGAATGTTTTTAGCCCTTTTTTGGTGATACTGTACCATAAAGTTAAATAGGATAAACAAGCTATACCTACCTTTCAAGAGTTTCAAGCACAGGTTTGAATGGGTTTGAAGCTATGCAGGCCCACCCAATTTCAGTTTTTTTTTTTTTTTGAAATTGTTTATTGGCCTTTGGATTCTAGTCCTTACAGCCTAATATTACAAAGTTAAAATACTTATATCTAATTTACAATGTTCCTACGGTATTTACAATGTATTTATAAATAAACTTAAAATATAACGGGTTTCTTAATAGTTCCTGTAAATCGGTAGCCACTTCTGTACAAATATTTTGGAGTTCCGACACTAACAATAAACGTTGGAAATTAAACTTTTGACATTTCATAAACAGATGTTCGAGGTCAGCGACTTCATTACATTGTTCACAGTTTGGGTCCGATAGGATTTTCAATCTTGAAAGGTGAGCTTGAGTTCGACAGTGGCCAAATCTTAAACGGTTAATTGTAGTGATAAAGTTTCTACTATCAGCATCTCTGTGTTTGTTGTACCAAGGTCTTTGCGGCGGGGAATTCTGAATTTTAGCATACCACTTTCCTTTTTCTTGGCTAATAATCTTCCAATAATCATGCCATAGCTTTTTTAACTTTTCAGTTAACATCTGATTGAAATCCGTGAAAGGAACTTGCAATATTGAAGAGTGGTCCTCAGAACACACTCCACGGGCTGCCTCGTCTACTACTTCATTCCCAGAGATGCCACAATGAGATGGAACCCATTTAAAAGTAATACATTTGCCTCTTTGGTCTAGTTCTAATAGTATTTGTTTTACATCATACACAATAAAATTCAAGCTATATCTAAATGGACTACTATTCAAAGACAATAAAGCACTCTTACTATCAGAAACAATTAAAATTTCAGAACTTTTTACATTATTATATACATACACTAATGCCCTGTAAATAGCATAACATTCTGCAGTGAAAATGCTGCTCTGGCTGTCTAATTTAAAACATTGTGTTTGTTTAATTTGAGGATCATAAAAAGCTGATGTTACACTAGTTGATGTCTTAGAGCCATCTGTATATATAGTATAAATATTTGGTAGATTCGACAAATAATCCAGAAATTCAGATTGATTGCTCAATTTTTTTAAATCAGTAGAAACATCAAAAGATAAGCACTTATAATTAACTTTATATAATGGCAAAGGATTAGATAAATGTACATTTTTACATAAGTTTTTAACATTAAGGGATACCTTTAACATTTCTGGCAAATGTCCAGAGACAAGTTCATCAACTGTGATCGCTAAATTATTTGTAAATATTTCTGGGAGATCTTGATTAGGTAAGATCCTGTCTAAAACAAATCGGTTGTTAGTAGCAAATAGCTTAAGACAGAACTTTTCTGAAAGCTGCAGTCTTCTTAATTTTAAAGGTATTATGCCTGATTCCGATTCCATCACATTAATTGGAGTGGAACACATGGCCTCCGCTAGGAGTAATAGTGTTCTGTGCACATGGCACCAGTAATTCCACAGCAGTGTTGCCAACTGCTACCCTTACCATATTGCCATATTCTATAAAGTGCCCTTACCATGTAGCTAGCCATCTTGCAAAAAGTAGCCGGATTGCCCAATTTGTGGACACAAAAAAGTAGCTAGAAGTAGCTACCACTTTAAAATAGGTAAAGTAAGTAGATTACTTGTTTTTTTCATAGGTAAACCAATTTTCAGTTTATTAAAACAGCGAGCAACAATTTTCAATTTACAAAATAAGACAAAGCAGAACGCAGTATAAGTTTTAAACGAAGAAATCTGTTTATCCTCTTCATTTATCCAGGTATTAGGGGCATATTACACTATCATTTATCTTGGATCATAGATCTATGAGTCATTGTTATTGGATAATGTAATATAGACATATGATTCATTTTCTCCTTGATCATAGATTTTTGACATTTGCTGAGAGATTGGATCCAATACGGTCAATTGTTTATTGGCCTTTGGATTCTAGTCCTTACAGCTCCAATACGGTCATAGAAACAGGTGTTGCCAGTTATTTTTAATTTTTTTCCACTAGGTATTTAAAAGCAAATATAAAAATACAGTTTTTGATTTCTTGTTCGTCAATATGTTTCAAATATTGTAATGTAGTTCTTTTTCTAATTATATACTTGCATAATCTTGCTGAAATAACAAAAAACAAGCCATACTAAAAATGACGATGGCTTTTGGCAAATCGAATTTCCTGAGATCTGGTAACCCTGACGTCAATACCTGCCGAAGTAGTGATGGGACTCGCTCGAATCGAAAATTAATATTCGAATCGATTCGAATAACCTGGCGAAAAATTCGAATCATGATTCGAATAAACCTTGGATTCGAATCGATTGATACATTCGAATCAATACGAATTTATACGTTGACTAGCGGCCCGCCCCGGCTTCGCACGGGTGGAAATTTATTTTTTCAACATTTTGGGATGCACAAACAAATTGCTCCTAGCAACCCATAGTAAATTATCAAAAAAATAGACTTTGTATGGAGACTTTTAAAGAATATTTGTGCCAAGTTTCAAGTTGATAGACGCAAAAAACCCCTCTTCTCTATACCAACTTCAACCCCTAATTTCACCCTTTTAGGGAATGATTTTAAAATAATACAAAAATACGTTTCTCATCATTTATTTTTAAGAGTATTTGTGATAAGTTTTAAGTTGATAGACGTAAAAAAACCATACGTTTCCATACAATCTCCAACCCCGTTTCACCCGTGAGTTTTGAAAATCGAGATATACCTACTTGTCTTGTTGTTTGTTTTGAGGAGTATTTTTACAAAATTTCGAATTGATACATCCAAAAATGAAGGTATATATGCAAACTTCAACCCCCAAGGGGATGAAACCCCTTGGAGGATGGTTTTCGATAAATCCTAGAACTAATATATCAAGTTTATTTTCAAGAATATTTGTAAAAAGTTTAAAGTTGATACACACAGAAATCACACTATCCCATACAAACTTTATCCCCCTATTTCACCCCTTTAAGACATGATTTTCAAAAAATCCAAAAACACGTGTCTCATCATTTATTTTTAAAAGTATTTGTGCCCAGTTTCAATTTGATAAGACGTAAAAAACAACACGTCTCCATACAAACTCCAAACGCTACTTTCACCCCCTTAGGGGATGATTTTCGAAAATTCCTAAAACACGGGTGTCATGATTTATTTTTAAGAGTATTTGTGCCAAGTTTGATGTAAAAGTCAAACACGTCTCCATAAAAACTCCAACCCCCTCTTTCACCCCCTTAAGGGTTGAATTTCGTAAAATCCTTTCTTAGCGAGCATCTAAACTATAAACGTAACCTACACACAAAATTTCATGTTTCTATGTTCAGCGGTTTGGGCTGGGCCTTGATTTTTAGATTTAGCTTCTCCTTTTATATATATATACAATATGTATCAGAAAGGTGAAATAATAATTAAGGGTCATATAAAGTAGCTTATATACAGTTCGGGAAAAATGTCTCTTGTTTAATATATACTATAAATTTGGAGTAAAACGACGTGGAAGTTATCATTAAAAAAAATCATTTTCAACCCTTAAATCAGCTGCTAAATGCTGTTGAACTCTCTATTAAGTGGCTAAACATGGTACAGATAAGACATCGTGTTTTTACCTACGAAAAACTAGACAGAGCCTACACTATGAGTACTAAATAACTAATAGATATACTTAAATAATTATTGAAAACCCAGTCACGAAGCCCACAAAAATGTTCATTCACACAACTGTAGGCCAACATATGTTGTTCAGCGGGAATCGAACCCGCGAGCTCCGGTTCTGAAGGTCACTACCAACTGAGCCAACAGGCCCGATAATACTCCATCACTATTATTTTTTTCCCCATAGTTTTAAAGAAAACCTACTAATTTACCTACGTAAATATCTGACATTATTAGTCTTTGATAGAATTTTGTAGTCCACGTGGATTGCGGTCTTAGATCAATGAAAAATCCATTGATCACTAGGAACGTCCGCGCGCTCCTTTTTGGCCAATAAGGACACTGCGCAAAGGTCAAAGGGCCGTCGGCGGCATTATTAAAGAGTCTAGCTCCACCCTCTATTTATTGAGTGGTTCCGTATGTTTTAAAAAATATTACTAATTCTAAGTCTTTTACCTTATTTCACGTTATTATTATTTCACAATTGAGAAAAGTAAATTATGTAATTAATTGATTCATTATCATTGTATCGCTTAAAATTATTTTTACGTCTTTTATCTTCATAGGTTTATGTTTAATTTTCAACTGAACCCTAGAACAAAATTTTAGAAAATCGGCAAATTCTTTCATTTTCAAATCAATGAACTTAGTTGCTTCCTATCTATCAACGAGTGAAGACGTGTTATAATCAAAGAATATGACTCGCAACAGTCGTTACAGTGTCTCACGATTATTCAAGTGAATCTTATGAAATGACTTTATGTCGGTGCTCCTGATGGCAATATCAGTCGAGTTAGGGAGCTGTGTCACGTGCGCTTCGCCGAAGGTAGACCGCTGGATGAGCAGCGGATGCTATCCTTCAGCTGCTTCGGGAGAATTTGTCAGATGTCTGCCTCCGCTCGAGGCTGGTTCGTTCCGCGCTCAAACCCCCAAGGTCGCGCGCCTGTACGTCTACTCGTGGTACCGGGACCTGCGGCTGGTGGTACCCACTGCGCGCACGGGTGGACATTTTGAGTTATTGTGCGGTATTAATGTGTGTGTAAACCAATAGTAGGTCGGACCCAAATCCCAAAGTGTAAAAGTTGGATGAAACTACATGACTAGTATGTAGGTAGGTATTACTTGTTTAATGACAATGTTTTGATCAGTTAAATTTATTATTGAATAAAAACTATGCTTTTACCTCTAATTTTTTTTGAATAAATAATTACTGCTATTAATAAGTTTTATTATTTCCAATAACATTTACCCTAGAATAAAATAGGTAGGTATGTTAAGGCGCGGGCGGCGACCGGCGGTCGGCGCGAGCGATCAGCTGCGCGCGCAGGCGCTACCTGCCACTACTACGGTCAACGACACTAGCGCGTAGGGAGCCCGTACGCTTTTATTCTTCAATCACAGGGTTGGCGAAAATTCACACATAAAAAGTAATTATTAAGTTTATATGAAAGAAAAAAGTTGCTATATTAGATCTGATATTTGTGTAGGTATTTCGTTACACGATATACATATACACCCTTCAATATTATTTCACCTTTCTGATACATATTGTAGATTCGAATCAATAAAATCGTTCAATAGATAAAAATATACTAGTCAACGTTTTCAAATTACTTCTGAAAAATTAATTAACAAACCTCTATTATCCACTTTGACCACTTTCTAAAAAAAACTAAGGATGGAGTTAGAAAAAAATATAATATACTTACCTAATATCACTTTTTAGTTTTCACTACAGGTACTTTTGAAGAATAATTATTACCTATATATTTAAACTAAAAAATCTTGATAGAAATGCAAAAAAAAACGTGAACGAATTTTAATCGTCTCATCTATAAGGTAAGCTTACCGCACAATATAAGATTGTAATCATAAATGTTAATTCGAATCATCGTGTGATTCGAATTGTAAAGATGATTCGAATCAACTCGGCAATTCGAATCAACTTTGAATCTCATTCGAATCAACTTTTCACCTTCATCATTCGAATCATTCGAATCAAATGTGATTCGAGTCCCATCACTATGCCGAAGCAATAGTAGCGCACACCACCGAATTGCAACTACATATGACGTAAAATAGCATCAAAGAACTTTGATAGTGTAATACAGAGATATGACTCAATTAGTCAATTATATTGGATCAAATATATGATCATTTAAATGATCAGAGATATATGATAATGTAATATCCCCCTTAGTAGTAAAATCAAAGAGATTTAAAATATATTTAAATCTCTTTGAATAAAATAGATAAGCTAGCCACGTTTTGGTACAATTTAAGGGCTGATAACCTACTATAAAGTGTCGAAAGTACTCACATCTTGTAAAAGAGTAAAAGTAGCTAAAAAAAGTCGCTACAAGATTTTGTAAGTTGTAGCTGCCTGACACCCGAAAATAGCCAGATCTAGCTATAAAGTAGCTAAGTTGGCAACACTGTTCCACTCCAGTAACTAGAAAAAGACAAAAGACAGCCAATTGCGAACAAAATTTTGGTTCAATTAAAGAGACGTAGGGGGAGGCAGAGAAAACAACATAGAATATGTAGGGGAAACAGGAACGCCATCTATTATGATAACTAGAACTAATGAGTCGTGTCGCAGCAACGCGGTCTAGTCTATGAAGATTGGATCTAATCGTTGTCAGTGTTACTATGTTAATTAATTGGATCGATTAGAAGAAATGGCAACCCAGAAGTAGTTTTGAATTTGAACGGCTGTCAATCATCGGACAAATTAATGGAGATTATGATCGTTGCATGGTTACGGTATTGTCGGTATTCCTAAATAATACTGAGTCTGCGTCGAGGAGTCTGAATAAAGGATTACGCAAGTGAACATAAGCCAAGTGAGAGGAGTCACAAGGTAAACGTGACAGAGCTGGAACCTATGCACCAGCGGTGCCGTGGAAGGCGAGATGGGTCATTGCTGCATCAGGTAATGTTTGTACAATGAATAGACAATAGCGAGGTAAGGGGACAGTTGACTTGTAGGGAATCAAGACATGCGCGAAGTAAGCAGTAAAGAGGGATTACTGAGCGCAGCCCGCGTTTAGGTCAGTGCCATAGAACGGCGAGACCATGGGATGGTGGTGGGTCTGTCCCCAGGAGGGTGGGTGGGCCGCCTGGTCCCAACCCACAATCTAGCTTGAGTACCTACCCGCTCATGTATTTGGAATACCTTTAGCAGACTATTATTCTGTTGGTGTGATTATCGTATTGTCTCTTGATCTACTTGGTGACCTTACTTAATAAAGTGACTATGTACCTTGTTGTGTAACCAGTTTAATTATTACTTACTACCCTGCCCAGAGTAGATACGCCCACATAGATATCGTATCGGCTAATCCTGAATACTTCTGATGCGCGGGAGACCTCTGAGTATCATTAATATTGTAATGAGTGATGTAGTGTAGCGAGCAGGGGCCCCTCCGCCGTCAAATATATCTTGTTTCTCACTCCCCCTTGAGCGATCGGTCACATTCCGCTCTAGTATCTGTTTCACACATTTTACTATAGGGATAGTATACAGCTATCTGGGGCCTGTTTACCGAAACTACAATTCTTGTAACTTGTAGAAAAAAATGGCAACACTGGTGAAAAGTCTGGCAGCACTGCCGTTATTAGTGTTCATGGAAACTGCGAATTTACAACTTGTGATTAACTTGCTACAACTACAAGTTTACCTTCCATAGACTATATATATTTTTTTATAGTTAAAAATCACCAAATCGAACAAGCGTTCAACAAAGATTTGTGGATTTGTTAATTTATATCTGTCAAAAATTTTACAATTCTACTTACCTTTGGAGCTAGGTAGACTTGTGGATTGTGCGATTTAAATTAGTATTAAATTAAATTGGGTAAAGAATCTGTTTGTCTCGAGTCCAGGGGGCCAATTCTACTAAATGTCAACGGTTTAATTGGATGACTGACATATCCATGGTCAGACAATGGTGTTATTTTGACACTTTTCAGAGCAAATAACACCATCGACTGACCATGTCATTGTCATTATCATCCAACTGTAACCGTTGTAATTTAGTAGAATTTGCCCCCTGTTTAGTGTTTACTGTAGGTCTAGTTAACTAAATCGGTTATCTCAAGTGTGTAGGTTTCCTCATGGTGTTTTCCTTCACCACCGAGCAAGTGGACAAGGAATCTCAGAGGTATTTGCTCATGGTTTGAACATGGTTTACACCCAGTTTAGCACCAACATTTCACCTATAGATCCATGCATGAGTTCTAACGGATAGTTCTCCAATACATACCCAAGATCGAACCGAGGCCGAGCTCTAGCCGGCAAATGTTATGTATATCCCTGATGTAGGTATATTATGATTGGATTAGGTGTGATTAATCCGTGATATTAAGAATAAAACAAGTTATAAAAAAATGGCTTTTGTTATTTCTAATCATACAGCAACAATTTTCTAAAAACTTAGATAGATTTCAGACACATAATATATAAAAAAATTATTTGTCAAACAATAAATGAAAAACCAATGAAGTAGGTAGTTCAAAAATGCCCCCCACTTGGTACATGTCACATACCTGACAAAACCAAACTATCACAAACTACAATGATAATAAATACTATTTCCATAACAAAAATGCTAAGTTCTGGACTAGATTGATTACACCTAGCGGCTGCTAAGTTTTTAATTCTTTCCTGTTTTCCATGTTTATCAAAAGCCCAAAACACAACAGAAACCACAGATAGTTAATTGACAAGATCAACAGGCATTTACCATAACATTTCCCTTTTTTAAATAGTGATGTAAACAACAATTGTTAAATCGAGGAGAACAACTTGTAATACAGCAAAAAAAAAACTAGTAACTAGTCTGGTAGGAAAGCAGTGTTCGATGAACACTTGTACTTGTAAATTGTTAACAATGGGGCTTGTCACTTGTTGACTTGTTGCTTGTAACTTGTAGCTTAGTTGAACGGGCCCCTGGTGCCTACGACGGGCGACGAGGTGCCTACAGACCAGGGGGGATCAACTGTTCATCCATTGGTTGGTAATAGTAGGTGGGTTTGCTATAGGGATCCCAGCATACCAAAAATAATATTTATTTATTTATTTAGATATGGCAACACAATAATTTTGAAGGTTATCTGTCATTCCATTTCAAAACATAGTCGGCCAACGGCCTGCGTCTTCACTCACAGAGCAAATACAAATACTTTGTATTTTCTCCGTGGTCTGCGTGTTGTTTTCTTTTCGTGATTTTTCAGTGCTTCTGCGAGTGCGTCGAGTGGAGTTTACTCCATCTCCGCCTTTGCATCGATATTGCTCAGAAAATTCTGTGTTTGTGTTTACGAGCCTAGAGACTTATTATCCTAGAGACTCTTTTTGTATTTGTGTACTGTGATTTTGTGTTAAAAACAATGAAGGACAATACCCGTAAATGTGCTAAATGCAATCAATCACCGAAAGAGCCGACTCTAGTGTTGCATCGATTTCCAAAACCAGGCCCTACCAATTTTCAACGGTAAGTAACATAAAAATCATACAATATAATTTGAAGTTAGGCACCTATTTATGATGTGTTCATTGTGGTTTTGGAATTGAACATGTTAATTATGTTTTGCAGAATGGTAGCATGGGCAAAGTTTTGCTACCCTGAGGAGGACTGGAATTCTGTTGAATTTGTCACAAAGCTGTATACAAGCCATAAAATGCTTTGTTCAAAGCATTTTCCTGAGAGTGCATTTGTTCAGGATAGTAACAGTCAGCAGAAAAAACTACATAGGTATGCCGTTCCTTCAGAGCACTCCACTACAACTCAGGTTGAGGTACCAACCAGGACAAATCCTGCTGAAATTAGTCATCCTGGAACTTCAGATGTAAGTTTAAATGTTACTTTAATTGTATGTAGAAAAAAAATAACTAAACAAACGACGAATATTGATTAATAATAAAATGTAGTTCAAATCCAGAAAGAGCTTACAAAAAGTGGGTTGTGATTTATCCATTTCAGATATTAAAATTCTATCCCTGCGACTACACTAAAATTACAGAGAGGGCAACTTGAATATTAAGATAGACTAGATTTTTCCAATTGAGGTTCTACATTACGAACTACTAAAAAGTTAACTTTAAGCAAAGTTTTGCGGTTATAGTTGGATGACAATGACATGTCAATGGTCAGACAATGGTGTTATTTGGCACTTTTCAAAGCAAATAACACCATTGCCTGACCATTGACATGTGATTGTTATCCAACTATAACTGTTGACATTTAGTGGAATTGGCCCCCTGCTTTATAATGATTGTTGGTTACTGAAATTATATTTGAGGTCTTATGTTTATTATTTTGATACGATATTTTAATGAAAACTACAGATTGTTTAATACGCGCGAATTCGAATGGGGGTGTGGGTCGACGAATCGATGCAGTCAGGTGAGTTGGGCTGCTATTAATAAGATTACTTTTTTTAGTTGACTGAAGCGTCTTATTTTGTTTAGTTTTTTGTTCATTTCATTTAGGTAAATGCATATTGCTTTATTTTTACAGAGTGCTTTTTGTATTCGAAACCCTTCATCTATACTAATATTATAAAGCTGAAGAGTTTGTTTGTTTGTTTGTTTGAACGCGCTAATCTCCGAAACTACTGGTTCGAATTGAATAATTCTTTTTGTGTTGGATAGTCCAGTTATCGAGGAAGGCTATAGGCTATATAACATCACGCTACGAACAATAGGAGCAAAGATATAGTGGTAAATGTGTAAAAAACGGGAGAAATTATTTCATCTTACGGGAACTACGCGGGTGAAACCGCGCAGAACCGCTAGTTTAAAATAAAATGCCGCTAAGTTTAAAAAAAAACATTTGGCAAATATTGAAAAAAATTCAGGACGTAATGTTGACCCTCAAAGAAATAGGTCGCTCAAATATTATGAAGCTACTCATTTTGTATTATAAGTAACTCAAATTAATGTTTGTAAGTTGCTGTTCTGTTGATTTTTCGTCACTCGCTCACCGTAAATTAATTATTTTTGATACTTAAAACTTTAATTTACAGTCACTCGTTTTAATACTACCCTTTTGTTAACATGGATTCTGTTGTAGCTTTGTAATAGAGTCTCTTGTGTTTCTACAGATTGAGATAGCCACTAGTAAAGAGACCTCAGATGTGCGACTTGCGGACACCATGATCAGTCAAGCTGGCACTTCTACGTCATCAAATGTAAGTACCTTCTCATTGGCGTAGCTACGGATATTTCCTAGGGGGGTCGTTACTGACTATCGGCACATGCTCAACTATGTAGGTGTCAAGTACCCATGGGTTTCAGTTATCCTACGCTATTATACCGACTATTATTTTTCTTTCATCTGTTTCCTGACCAAAACTATGTAGTTACCACACATAAAAAACCGTTCCCGTGAGAATTTCCAAAAATCCCTTCATAGCGGTTGCCTACGACACATAAGGACACCTACATACCATATTTCAAATAGCGGATGGATTGCCAGTGGAAAGCTATATTATCACTATTATCAGGGAGTAACATAGGTAGGCTAAATGAACGGGAACTACCCGGGTCAAACCGCGGGGCGCTGCTAGTCTATACATATAATAAAACTCTAACGGGGCCGTGTCTGTACATGAAATATTTTTTGAAAATTTTAACGGCAGTGTTATATACACTGCCGTTAAAATTTTCCGATAAGTTTTTTTTTAAGTTTCCGATATAGATACCGAAACAGCGATTTTTGAAATTTTTGTCTGTCTGTCTGTCTGGTTGTGCACGCATCACTCAAAAACTACTTGACGGATTTTGATGAAATTTGGTATGGATAAAACTGAGTACCTGGGTCAACATCTAGGGTACTTTTTATTCCAGGAAAATATCTGGACATGAAAAGCATTAGGTCGTATGTGAACATCCGACCTAAACGACTTTTCAACATATTCATACTAAGCTTTTTGTTCTCTTTCTGGCAAACTCACTCTTGTATTTCTATCCTTCTTCATTGCAGAGATAAAAACATACATAAAGTCGGATCTGACTACTTTCCGAAAAAATTTGGAAGCATAGCGGCTTATTTCTAGTGATACCTTTATTCCATAATTTCACCAAAATCAGTTCAGTTGTTTTTAAGATAATAGACTAATAATAATAAGTGTAAGTGTGCCAACAAATTAGGAAGACTTTAACGGTTTTTATCAGCACTTCCAAGTACTTCCAACCTTATATCTGAAATAATTAATTTGTAGAGACCAAGATTAAATATAATCTCACGCCTTTTTTATCCCCGAGGGGGTAGGCAGAGGTATTCCATTACTGGATATACCCACATTTCACGAGATATATTGGACCCCTAAACGTGATAGGTGGTGAGCCCATCGCCGGACCGGGTTAACATCAGATTATGTTGACATCAGACGTTTATCATTGTTGAGAATTTTAAAGCATAATGCTGCATTTTTAGGGTTCCGTACCTCAAAAGGAAAAAACGGAACCCTTATAGGATCACTTTGTTGTCCGTCTGTCCGTCCGTCCGTCCGTCTGTCAAGACCCTTTTTCTCAGGAACGCGTGGAGGTATGAAGCTGAAATTTATATCAATTACTCAGGTCTACTGTCCCTTGAAGCTGTGAAAAAATCAAACTTCTAAGCCAACGCAATCAAAAGATACAGCCGTTTATGCCGCAAATTTTCGACACTTGCAAGGGAATTAAAACTCACAGGGTGCTTCCCGTGAACTCAGAATCTTGAAATTTGGTACGAAGCAACGTCTTATAGCATAGATAAAGGAAAAATTACGAAAACCATAAATTTGCAAGGTTGTACGGAACCCTCGGTGCGCGAGTCCGACTCGCACTTGGCCGGTTTTTTTAAATATAAAATTCCAGTTTAGTACTGACTTGACCAATGGGTTTGTCACACAAATTGTCAGCATAAAGTCGTATTTTAACATATTGTACGCAGAGTCTATGATGAACTATATTATTTCAGGCATAAGGTCGCATGTCGGCGAAAATATAAAAAAAGTAATAATTTACCATTTTATTGCAGTTTCAGATTAGTCCAGTTATCATAAAACTATAGGTGAACATGTCTACAATAAATACGTATAAAAAAACACTTCAATTTCATTGTATTATAAAAAATATTGACAAAATTGTTTCCTAATTTTGTTTTTGCTCTCCTGGAAACCTGACTTTTTCCACATCCGATCTAATGCTTTTCATGTCCAGATATCTCATTTCCACGGGAAAATAGAAAAACTGGTCAATAAGAGAAATACGTACTACTCCGAAACTATAACACCTAGAAACTTGAAATATGGTATGTAGGTGTCTTATATCTCGTAGGCAACCACTACGAAGGGATTTTCAGAAATTCCCACGGGAACGGGAATAAACGGAATCCGCGCGGGTAAGGCCGCTGGGCACCCGCTAGTCAAAAATAAAATCAAATAACTTTTATTTCAGGCACAAGCAATATTATTGTTTATTAATTATATTGTTGTTGTTATTGTTGTTGTTGTCGTTAGTTGTAGTTGTTAGTTGTAGTTGTTGGTTGTAGTTGTTAGTTGTAGTTGTTAATTGTAGTTAGTTGTAGTTGTTAGTTGTAGTTGTTAGTTGTAGTTGTTAGTTGTAGTTGTTAGTTGTAGTTGTTAGTTGTAGTTGTTAGTTGTAGTTGTAGTTGTAGTTGTTAGTTGTAGTTGTTAGTTGTAGTTGTTAGTTGTAGTTGTTAGTTGTAGTTGTTAGTTGTAGTTGTTAGTTGTTGGTTGTAGTAGTTGGTTGTAGTTGTTGGTCATAGTTGTTGGTTGTAGTTGTTAGTTGTAATTGTTAGTTGTTGGTTGTAGTTGTTGGTTGTAGTTGTTGGTTGTAGTTGTTGGTTGTAGTAGTTGGTTGTAGTTGTTGGTGGTAGTTGTTAGTTAGAGTTATTAGTTATAGTTGTTAATTGTAGTTGTTAATTGTAGTTGTTGGTCGTAGTTGTTGGTTGTAGTTGTTAGTTTTGGTGGTGGATGTCATTATCATTAATTGTGTTGTTATTTAACAACAACGACGACAACCGCAACTACAGCTGCAACTGCACTACAACAACTAACAACTACAACTAACAACTAAAACTAACAAATACCACTAACAACTATAACTAACAACTAAAACTAACAACTACAGCTAACAACTACAACTAACAACTACAACAATAATTAATAAACATAAACAATAATATTGCTTGTGCCTGAAATAAAAGTTATTTGATTTTATTTTTGACTAGCGGGTGCCCAGCGGCGTTGCCCGCGCGGATCCCGTTTATTCCCGTTCCCGTGGGAATTATTGAAAAATCCCTTCATAGTGGTTGCCTATACGACATATAAGACACCTACATACCTTATTTCAAATAGCGGGTGCCCAACGGCGTTTCCCCGCGCGGATTCAGTTTATTCAAGTTCCCGTGGGAATTTCCAAAAATCCCTTCATACCGGTTTCCTACGACATATTATAAGACACCTACATACCATATTTCAAGTTTCTAGGTGTTATCGTTTCGGAGTAGTACGTATTTCTCTTATTGACAGTTTTTCTATTTTCCCGTGGGAATGAGATATTTTCCGGGAATAAAAAGTACCCTAGATGTTGACCCGGGTACTCAGTTATATCCATACCAAATTTCATCAAAATCCGTCAAGTAGTTTTTGCGTGATGCGTGCACAACCAGACAGACAGACAGTCAGACAAAAATTTCAAAAATTGCTGTTTTGGTATCTTAATCGATAGCTAAATACACTGTTGTTAAAATTTTCAAAAAATATTTCATGTACAGTCAAGAGCACGCTAAGCTTGACACTTTGGACTTTGAACCGGCCCTGTATTCTATGGCGCGCAGTTTAAATCAGAGCTCAGCTTAAACTGGTAGTGTAAAGCTTGACTTGCTCTTGACTGTACAGACACGGGCCCGTTAGAGTTTTATTATATGTATAGATTATGAATGAAGTTAACTGAGTACCCGGGTCAACATTTAGGGTACTTTTTATTCCAGGAAAATATCTCATTCCCACAGGAAAATAGAAAAAGTGGTTAAAAAGAGAAATACGTACCACTCCGAAACGATAACACTTGAAATATGGTATGTAGGTGTCTTATATGTCGTAGGCAACCACTATGAAGGGATTTTCGGTAATTCCCACAGGAACGGGAATAAATGTAAGATACTCCCAGTGCATGTGAAGTTTGAATACCTGGTTGCTCTGGAACAATACTATAACGCTGGACATGAAAAGCATTAGGTCGGATGTGGAAAAAGTCAGGTTTTCAGGAGAGCAAAAACAAAATTAAGAAACAATTTTGTCAATATTTTTTATAATACAAGGAAATTGAACAGTTTTTTGATACGTTTTTAATGTAAACATGTTCACCTTTAGTTTTTTGATAACTGGACTTATCTAATACTGCAATAACATGGTAAATTATTATTTTTTATATTTTCGCCGACATGCGACCTTATGCCTGAAATAATATAGTTCATCATAGACTCTGCGTACAAAATGTTAAAATACGACTTTATGCCGACAATATGTGTGACAAACGCATTGGTCAAGTCAGTACTAAACTGTAATTTTATATTTAAATGCAGCATTATGCTTTAAAATTGTCAACAATGATAAACGTCTGATGCCAACATAATCTTGGTCTGTACAAATTAAATATTTCAGATATAAGGTTGGAAGTACTTGGAAGTGCTGATAAAAACCGTTAAAGCGTTCCTATTTTGTTGGCACACTTACATTTATTAGTCTATTATCTTTAAAACAACAGAACTGATTGTGGTGAAACTTACACTGTTCCCAGCTGGAGTCAGAATACTAATTTATGACTATTTATACATACATAAAATTACCTATATTTTCTAAAATTTGTGTACATTTGCTTGGAAGTCCTAAACTAACATAATGTATAGAATCGTTCACCTACTTTTTTGAAATTTCTTAAAAACATTTTTATTTAAAAGACTTGTATTTCTTAAAACTAACTCACTAACTCTTTCTTAATTTTAAATCTCAAGAATCATCTAAAAATCTAATTTTAAAAACACTTTTTACTTAACTTAACAGTACCTACTGTCCATAAAACTAAAGTTTTAAGTTTCCTTTACGAGGCGTCGTTAAACGTCAAAAATAAATAAATAAAAATAATATGATAAGTTTAACAAATGAAATAATGCGTGCAATCAGCCTTTGTTCAGGTTGTGAAAATTTTACAATCACTTCTGGAATAGGGTCTGGATCTAGATTATTTCAATATGCTTTAATAATAATAATTCTTTATTCAGGCAATAGTCCCAATACATACATAAACAAATAAAAATACATATAAAAATATAAATTACAGCATACACGACAAAACATTAATTCTATTTACAATTTTTGGCGCGTTGCTCACCAAGCCGGTACTTATAATACGGACAGTTGTAGCTATCAGCTATCATCCTCAGTATGTTATTTTTCGATTACCGTAAGTGAGACCAAAAGGAAGCTTTGCATGACCTCATACTGGTTATGATGAAATTATGGTGGAATGTTTTTCTTTGGACTGAAGTGACATTTACAATGGCTGCAAGTGATTAAACAATTTCTTTGCTTACGTTCATTGGAAAATAAGGTGATGTGGTTGTGTTCATAGTCCCATTAGAAATCTGATGCAAATACCAACGCTTAGTGCAAATTTTACATATTTTGTCACAAACTGTGTTATCCCCTGTAAGAAACCTGTGAGACTTGTGCTATGTCATCTTCTAGATTCCGCATTACGCTGCCGCATTTACTGTAAGCGGACGGCTCTTTCTTCTTCAGATTGTGAATCTCGGTATTCGGAATTATGCTGACGCATATTTTGTTTGTTAGCGAGCTGCTCTGTTTTTTTTTCAATTAGTGAGGCTCTATAATTTCTCATAATAGTCTCTCCTGATCTTCTTTGCCTCCACTTCTTCTTCTTCAACTGGCTAAATCTTCACTATATAATTTATTTTTTTTGTCTTGTAACTTCAAGGGACAGTTAAACCGTCAACCCTCCCGGAGGTCCGCTAAAAGGGTAAGGTTCTTAAAAAAACAAGATTTGCCCGGTTCTTGAGGTTGACGCTAGCGGAACGACATGTTTAACCAACCTTTGCCATTCATCCATCGAGAGAGATGAAGCAATCTGAGATGCTGTATTATAAGTCCAACTTAAATTCTTGCTATTTCCTAGCCTTGTAAGTTAACTCCTCTATATAAATAGGAGAAACGCATGAACCTGTATGATTAGAGGTGATAATACACGATTGCCTAAGCGGGGCTGGATTCTTCGCTGCTGTCAAAAGCTCAAGTTGCATCTATCGACTTAGAATAGCTGCAAGTTACTTCCCACACGTACACGAATCTTTTCCACAAATTTCGAGTTAATCCAATGTTTTGAAGGGAATCAAAATAATTTAAGTTTACGTTACATACGTGTGAAGCTAATAAAAGTGTGTGTAGCGGTTTTGTTTATGATGAGTAGGTATTCAAAATCAAATTACCGGCCACGGCACACGCGTGACCTTTAATATGAATGCACAAGACAAGAAAAACCATAAATTTGCCTCCCTACTTGCTCCCACTGGTGCTTACTAGCGACGAAAAAATCGGAAGATATCCGACCTATCTTTAGTACCGACCGAGACGCGCCTTGAAAAATTTAAAAAAGTTGGTAACATAATGGTTTAAAATGTCATACGCCTAAGATTTTTTACGTAATAATATTATATTACAGCTAGATTGTCTCATGATTACATTCGTCTTTATGCTATAATAGTTAAAAACAATATTTTACTGGCATAATGGCGTAAGTTATGTTTATTACATTAATCCCGTTGCAAGGTTTAGCGGCATAAGTGCGTATCTGTTGATACACCCAACGCGAAAGTTCATGAAGAAACAGAATACTTTAAATGCATATGGGTGTATGTTTGTTTACGTCTCTAAAATAAATTAATAATTTATGGAATAAAGGTATCACTAGAAATAAACCTCTATGCTTCCTAAATTTTTCGGAAAGTAGTCAGATCCGACTTTATGTATGTATTTATCTCTGCAATGAAGAAGGATAGAAATACAAGAGTGAGTTTGCCAGAAAGAGAACAAAAAGTTTATTATGAATATGTTGGAAAGTCGTTTTGGTCGGATGTTCACATACGACCTAATGCTTTCATGTCCAGAACGATGAGTTTAAAATTCAATTACAGAATAAGAACAATAAGAGAAAAGAAATGGGTGTTATTTAAATGGTTAGCAGAGTATTCGTATTTTTGTAAGCAGAAAAATATAATCTGTAAGCAGAAATAGCTAATTGGTCAGCAACTCATGGCCAGCAAACATTACAAAACCTATCAGCAATTTATGTCATTCTGGATGGCTGTAATTATTTTTGAGCTGCAATGAGCTGCTACTGTTTAATAAAATTTTGGTAAGCACTCAGAGGGGAAGCCAAAAAAATTTTTTAGAGCTTCATATAAAAGTAGCAAAAATAATCTCAGCAAACTTGTCATGCGCAAAATGGGCGCATTTCTTACATAGATTAGGAAGGACTTTGGATTATGCAACATTTATGATTAATGATTATGATATTATTACGTTTACAAGTAGTGGTGGTGGTTGTGGTGGTGTTGGTGGTAGTGGTGTGAGCGTGGTAGAGTGGAGAGGAGTGGTGGGTAGGAGTGGGGGTAGGAGTGGGGGTAGGAGTGGGGGTAGGAGTAGGGGTAGGACTGGGGGTAGGAGTGGGAGTAGGAGTAGGGATAGCAGTGGGGGTAGGAGTGGGAGTAAGGAGTGGGGTGTAGGAGTGGGGGGTAGGAGGGGGTTAATAGTGGGGGGTAGGAGTGGGGAGTAGGGGTGGGTGGAAGTGGTGGGGTTGTAGGGGTGGGGTGTAGGGGTGGGGGGTAGGAGTGGGAGGTAGGAGTGGGGGGTAGGAGTGGGGGGTATGAGGGTGTGGGAGGTATGAGGGTAAGGGAGGGTCGCGCCACACGCTCCCAAGCGCTCCCATAAGCTCCCACAGGCTCCCACACGCTCACACACGCTTCCACACGCCCCAGCACGCTCCCACACGCTCCCACACACCCCAGCACGCTCCCACACGCCCCCACACGCTCCCAAGTGCTCCCACACGCCCCAGCACGCTCCCACACGCTCCCATAAGCTCCCACACGCTCACACACGCTCCCACGCACCCCAGCACGCTCCCACACGCTCCCAAGCGCGCCCACACGCTCCCACACCCTCCCAAACCCCCCCAAATCCTCCCACAACCTCCCACACCCTCCCAAACCCCCCAAATCCTCCCACACACTCCCACACCCTCATACCGCGTTTGGGACCGTGTGGGAGTGTGCTGGGGCGTGTGTGAGCGTGCTGGGGCGTGTGAGAGCGTGTGGGAGCGCTTGGGGGCGTGTGGGAGCGTGCTGGGGCGTGTGGGAGCTTATGGGAGCGTGTGGGAGCGTGTGGGGGCGTGTGGGAGCGTGCTGGGGTGTGTGGGAGCGTTTGGGAGTGTGTGGGAGCGTGCTGGGGCGTGTGGGAGCGTGCTGGGGCGTGTGAGAGCGTGTGGGAGCCTGTGGGAGCGTGTGGGAGCTTATGGGAGCGTGTAGGGGCGTGTAAGAGCGTGCTGGGGTGTGTGGGAGCGCTTGGGAGCGTGTGGGAGCGTGCTGAGGCGTGTGGGAGCGTGCTGGGGCGTGTGAGAGCGTGTGGAAGCGTGTGGGAGAGTGTGGGAGCGTGGGAGTGGGAGCGTGTGGGAGCTTGGGAGCGGGAGTGGAGTGGGAATGGGAGTGGGAGTGGGAGTGGTATAATTTTTACGACATGTTTTCTCTGCTGTTCAATCATGAAGTCTTGCTGACCAAGTAGTTATTTTGCGGACCAAGTAACTATTTTGCGGACTGAATGTTTATTATGCAAACCCATGTTATTGTGAGCTGCCTATTTCTGATTTAATTTTTGACCATTATCAAAATTATTTGCCGAACAAGGATTGCTGCCTGATTTTTTTATTTGCGAACAAAATCTTTGTATGCCGACCAAATGATTTAAATGCTGTTTTATTGTTGCTAACCAAATTTTTTAATTGCTGCCCATTTAATTACTTCTCAAAAGAAATTAGTTCAACCAAAATCTAAAAATTACTACGGTGAAAGAACAACCAGGTATCTAACGCCTAAGATATATAATAAGATTCCATATTTAAGAGAAAATCACATTAGTTGTAAACAAACGCTAAAACATAATCTTAAGAACGTTTTCCTCGAATATATATGCTCTGACAGACAGACGGACAATTGACACATTCTTTCCTTATCAGAGTTTTTAATAAACAAGTAGGTATATACTGTTATAAACGAGAGAATGTAATTCTATGGACAAACTTCCACCTGTTGACTGCCAACAACGAAAATGATGTTAATGATGATAATAATTTTGATGGTGACATTTTTCGCCATTTTTTGACATTTTTGTAATTTTTTGTCATTTTTGAAACTTTTGACATTTTAGACCTTTTTGACATTTTGACATTTTTGAACTTTTTGACATTTTTACATTTTTGACATTTTGTCATTTTTGAACTTTTTGACATTTTGACATTTTTGACCTTTTTGACATTTTTGACATTTTTTGACCTTTTTTGACATTTTGACATTTTTGACCTTTTTGACTATTTGACATTTTTGAACTTTTTGACATTTTTGACATTTTATGACCTTTTTGACATTTTTGACCATTTTTGACATTTTGACATTTTTGACCTTTTTGACATTTTTGAGCTTTTTGACATTTTTGAGCTTTTTGACATTTTGACATTTTTTGACATTTTTGAAATTTTGACATTTTTGAAATTTCTTGACCTTTTTGACATTTTTGACAGTTTTGGCATTTTTGAGATTTTTGAAATTTTTGAAATTTTTGACCCACGGGTCTGAAATGCCCAGTCCCTTTTGACCCACGGGTCTGAAATTCAAACTCGATCGAGGTATTGACCTAAGGTATCTACTGACCGAATTTGAAGTCAATCGGTCCAGTAGATCCGGAGATATCCTGTCGACAGACACACAGACACACAGATACACAGACAGACATCTTACTCAAACCATTAACTTCCTCTTATAATGCTACGCAGGAGGAAGTTAAATAATGCTACGCAGGAGGAAGTTAATAAGTAAATAGATAGGTGTAGGGTTATATGGAAAATTATATATATAAGAAAAGAGCGTTTATTCTCGCCGACAATCTGCATTGTAGTTTGGCGAGTGTAATTTAAAATTGTATTAGGTATTATTTGTAAAAGAAATAAAAAAATAAAAAAAATAAAAACGGGATCCGAGCGGGCAACGCCGCTGGGCACCCGCTAGTAATAATAATATAATCTCACGCCTTTCATCCCCGAGGGGGTAGGCAGAGGTATTCCATTACTGGATATACCTACCCACATTTCACGAGATACATTGGTTGGACCCCTAAACGTGATAGGTGGTGAGCCCATCGCCAGACCGGGTCTATTTACACATGTCTCAGAATTAACTCTGAGACCTGCGGGTTTCCTCACGATGTTTTCCTTCACCGTCGAGCTAGTGATAAATATTTACGTAAGTGTTTGAAAAACTCATTGGTACATCCCAGAATTTGACGTCATACCCCTAACCGTTTTAACCTAAATTTTTTCGGTTAATCAAGCCCTGCTTTGAAGCACTAATTCTGAAACTTTACAAATCCGAGGCACTATATAAGAAGAGTTTTTTGGTATATATTTCTTCAAGAGCAGTGCCGTTGTTTGTGTTAATTGTTGGAACATTCTAGGAAATAGTAAAACAACCTTTTTATGTTTCTACAGATTCAGTTGGGCACAGTACAAACACATATATCTCCAGTTGAGATACCAAACACAAAACTTGTGAAAGATGGCAACAATCAAGCTGAAACTTCAAAGTCATCTATTGTAAGTGTTCTTTATGTACTCAATTAATCCAGATTAATATTTACAACAGCTGAATTGAATGTTCCCATTTTCTGCTGCACCTTGCGGGTCTGATATAATTTATGTTTTTATTCATCAATAGAAACATAGAAACATAACTGAATAGAAACGAGAGAATGTAATTCTATGGAAAAACTTCCACCAGTTCCACCTGTTTACTGCCAACAACGAAAATGATGTTGATGATGATGATAATAATTTTGATGATGATTGATGATGAATCAATCACCCACCCACCCTTTCAACACCCACCCTTCCAACAACCATACATCCTTCCAACACCAACCCACCCTTCCAACACACCACCATGTTCGATAATGCTGTTGTTGTTGAAACAAACCAATAACTAAAAGGCGGTTAACCATCAATACCATCATTCTTAAATTTTGACCTTTTTGACATTTTTGACATTTTTTGACATTATTGAAATTTTTGACATTTTAGACCTTTTTGACATTTTTGACATTTTTTGACAGTATTGACATTTTTGAAATTTTTGACCTTTTTGAAATTTTTGACATTTTTGTAATTTTTGACATTTTTGACCCACGGGTCTGAAATGCCCAGTCCCTTTTGACCCACGGGTCTGAAATTCAAACTCGATCGAGGTATTGACCTAAGGTATCTACTGACCGAATTTGAAGTCAATGGGTCCAGTAGATCCGGAGATATCCTGTCGACAGACACACACATAGACAGACAGACAGACATGCTACTCAAACCATTAACTTCCTCTTATAATGCTACGCAGGAGGAAGTTAATAAATTTAATGCTACCATATTCTAAGGTCTTTCAAAACAATATATCTGCCATATTTCCATGAAGTCGTATCCGGATATCAGTACAATTCAGTAATTACAAAAAAATTAGGACTCTGAGGTGTGTAGTGAAAAATCACATAATCCATCCTTTGATTAAATAATCAAAGAATCCATCATCTGAATACTAGAAATACTATGTAGGTCAATTTATGTGAAAATGGTCAATTTCATGTATTTTCTGTGCCTATTCATTAATATACTATTATTTCTGATTCCAGGCACAACGTTCGGAGAAAGAAAAGCGCTTATTAAATAAATGCAGAAGAAATTTAAGGAAAATTTGCAACTTGCAACATAGGATCAGAAAATGTACAAAAAAACGGATTTTAGAGGCACTTCTTGATAACGAAGCTGTGCAACAATTGTCAGCTGATTTGACGAGTTCATTTGCTGTACTATTGCAAGGGCAATTGCAGAACTGCCGAAAGAAAAAGAAAGGATTCCGATGGAATGTGAAACAAAAAATTATGGCATTAAGATTATATAAGCGGTCACCGGCATGTTATAGACTTCTGAGACGAATGTTTCTATTACCATGCCAGACAACATTAAAAAATCTGCTCAACAAGTTGCCCTTAAGTCCTGGCATCAACAGACATCTGTTTGATGTTATAAAGAAAACAGCGGAAAAGCTAAATCCAGAAGACGGAGAGTTCTGCCTTCTGTTTGATGAAATGTCAATTCGAAAAAATATTGCATATCATGAAAAGAATGACCAAATAGATGGTTTTCAAGATCATGGACAAGAACACGGACGGGATCCACAAATAGCTAGCCATGCACTTGTGTTTATGCTCTCAGGCATTCGAAAAAAAATAAAACAGCCTATCGCTTATTATTTGTCAGGAGACCATGTCACTGCAGACAGATTATCAGTTTTAATCAAAGAGGTATATTTAACATAACAACTTATATTATTATAACAATATAAAATTTTGTTTATTTGTTCTATTAATCTATCAATTTTGTAAGTAGTTATAGATAGTGTTATAACAATTTTTAATCTTTCATTTCTTATTGTTTTAGGTGCTCCAGGCTTGTTTTGATGCGGGGATTTCAATTGCTGCCACTGTTTGCGACATGGATGGTGTGAACAGAAGGGCCCTTTCACAACTAGGAGCATCAGTTGACCAACCATATTTTAAATTTGGAGAAAATGAAATTATTGCTCTGCATGACACTCCACACCTTCTCAAATGCTTTAGAAATTTGTTTCTAAAATATGACATTGAATGTGACACAAATGTAACATGCAACGACAACCCAATTGCAAGTAAGTATTTATTATTACCTTTTAAAAGTAAAGATTGATCACAAATGTAGATTTAAATGATTGAACGCTGAAGAATAGGTGGAATAGTCTAATGAGCTTTAAATAATTAGGCAAACCTACTGTCCGCCAGCTTCGTATGCATGCACCTTTTACTCTCCTTGCAGCTATGGCCGCCGCCGCTTTGTAGATGCCCACGCACTTAGCCTGGAAGACTGTATTGTGAGCCCTCAAGGGCCAGCGACCACTCATAAAACTTATATGAATCGATAACAGACACTATAATATGAACAAGATGGAAGCGGGTTCAAATCCCGTTCGTGATTCATATTTTTCCTATACAAGTTACCTAATATCTTTTCAGAGCAGTGATAGCCTTACGGTTAAAGAGCCCGCTTCTCATGATGATAATCAGTGAGGCTCGGGTTCGAATCCTGGCATGTACCTATGAGTTTTTCAAAACTTACGTACATATTTGACACTAGCTCGACGGTGAAGGAAAACATCGTAAGGAAACCCGCAGGTCTCAGAATTAATTCTGAGACAAGTGTTAATAGACCCGGTCCGGCGATGGGCTCACCACATATATCTCGTGAAAAGTGGGTATATCCAGTAATGGAATACCTTTGCCTATCCCCTGGGGGATAAAAGGCGTGAGATTATTATTATTATATTCATCACAAGCTCGACGGTGAAGGAAAACATCGTGAGGCAACCCGTAGGTCTCCGAATTAATTCTGAGGAATGTGTAACAGACCCGGTCCGGCAATGGGCTCATGAAAAGTGGGTATTGCCAGTAATGGAATACCTCTGCCCACCCCCTCCGGAATAAAATGTTTTAAAATTAATAACTAATTAAATATTTTACAGAAATCGCAAAATGGAGTCATATCCAGCAATTTTATGATTTGGACAATACTAATCCATTTTTCGTGTTTGCGCCTGTTCTGACAAAAAGCCATCTCAACCCCAATAACAAACAAAAAATGAAAGTTAAACTGGCTGCACAAGTATTGAGCCATACTGTTGCAGCTGGAATGTATGCGAAAATTACTCAAGGTGTGTAAATTTTACATAATAACAATAAATAACGCCCAACAATCACATACATAGAACCTGGACCCTAACTAGGATTCCCTTTATCTAGGGACCCAGGAACTACGAGGACCATGATCCCACAACATCCACACACAGAACAAGAAAAGTATTTGCGCTTTTTTTTCCTGTGCACAAATACTTGTCCTGTCGCGGGAATCGAACCCTCTGCCTCCGGGTTGTGAGCCGACCTGTCAAACAGTATTATTGTAGTAATATTGTCTAATTTATTTGTATCAAGAAATAATAACACTAGTATCTGTCTATTTTCAGGAGAGCTCCCAACAGAAGCCCTAGCTACGGTCAACTTAATTAATAAAATGGACCAGCTGTTTGATTGTCTTAATGCCGACACTCCAAGCTTAAAAAGAGGGAAGAAATTTTCTACAAATATTTCAGACCGGAGCCCCCATTTAAATTATTTCAAGGAAATGGTTGCATTTTTTAAAAACAGCAAATTCATCGGAGCAAGAGCAAGGGCACCTTCTCTGGATGGATGGATTCAAACGATGACTGGAGTAGAACGATTGTGGCGGAATTTAAAATTGAAGTACCCCATGATCGGCAGCTTATCTACCAGAAGGCTTCAACAGGATCCCCTGGAAAATTGCTTTGGATGTGTAAGAAGCAATTGTGGGTCCAATACCAACCCAACAGTCTCACAGTTTATAGCTGGATTAAAAACTGGCATCATTTCAAATTTGTCAGCACCAAGCTCAGCAGCAAATTGTGAGGCTGATGAAGCTGTTGTCCTAGACAACTTAAATTTGTTCCTCACCCATAATTCCGAGATGATGAGCAAATGATGAAGCTGATTGCAACACCTGTCTAAATTTAGATGACGTGTCGGTAGACGAGAGCACTGGTGAGGTACAAGCATGCGCATACGTATGTGGATACATATTAAAGAGGAGCAAAAGAGACTGCAAAACATGTGAAAAATCATTGACATCCTCCAGAGATGGCTTATGTCATTTATTTACTATCTATAAAGAATATTATGACGGCAAGAAAAGCCTTCAGTATGCCAGTATAGATATGGTGAAATGTGTGGAAAAAAGTGCAGCACTAGTATATGATTATTTGAATAAAAATGCGCATAAAACTAACATTAAACAAAACATAAAAGTAATGCTGCAAACAAATGTTAATTTCAACTTTTTGGATATATGTCTAGAACATAAAGAAGAAAACTTAAGAAATATCATTAACTCAATTTTTCACATCTGCATCAACCGATATTGCACTCTACAGAACAGGTTGTTTGCAGAAAATACTGCACATACTAGTCTCCAAAAGAAAATGAACATATTAAAACACATTTAAGGTATTTAAAGAATTATCGAATTCATTATTTGTTAATAATAATTAGACAGTAGCGATTCTTCTGTGAAGGTTGTCGAACTAATAGATTATGAATCTGCTTTTTTAACAAAAACCGCTTTCCATATGTAGGTTTATGAAGTTCACTTTTTATTATAACTGTGATAGAGTTTCTTTTTCTTATTACCAAAGTATACAATAAATAATAACTTATTCTTATTACCACAGTATACAATTCATTGGCGTCGAGAAGAGGAGCAAGTTGCTGAAAGGATGCCTAAATCAGGAAAAAAACGAAACAGAAGTCCAGAAGAACAGAAGCGGTCCTCAGTGCCACCAACATCCCATGCTAGGACTGTAATTTACTCTGATAAGTTAGGGTTGGCCTTGGGCCGTTAGTAGATAAATTTTTAAACCACCAGGTGGCTAACATGTGCTATCCTGATGCTTCATTCAGTTATATTGTTCAGAAAATTTGTAGTGTAAACTGGGATCAATATAGTACTATACTTGTTATGGTAGGAAGCATCTTAAATTCCAGCAAAGTGGAATTCAATACTAACATTGAGATGCTTTTAGATTTACATAAAAAAGAGGCTGTATATTTGTTCAATTTACTCTTCCATACTGTACTGATCTATAGGAAAAACATGACAAATATAATAAAATAATATTTGATACTAGCGATTAGTTTTACCCACGTAGTTGCCGTTCCCGTGGGAATAGGGGAATAAAATATAGCCTATGTTACCTAGGGATATTCTATGGGTAAAAGAATTTTTAAAATCGGTCTAGTAGTTTTTGAGTTTATTCGTAACAAAAATACAAAACTTTCCTCTTTATAATATATGAGTCACTGTAACTTGAAATAAATTATTATTATTATTATATTATTTAATACAAATGCACACATGTTTAATGCTATCGTCATGTAATTTAATGTAATGTTATCGTCATAGCGAAGTAATAATTTATTTTGACATATACACATCTAACCAAAATAAATTCATCAAAATAGGTATTCAAGGTTTTTCCAGCAAAGAATTAAAAATAGAATATATTTAGAAAAAAGGATAATGTAGACATTTTCTGTGTTACAGAACATTGCATTGAGTTACTGAAATGATTTTTGGCTATGTAAACTATAGTGCTGTCAGTAGTTTACCGTGTACTCACTGCGCGTGGAGATTCTGTAATATTTGTCAGAAATAATCTCAAAACAAGGGAACGCCTAGACGTTGTTGGGTTATCAGTTGAGAGTACTATTAAACTGTCTTGTGTTGAGCTGGAGAAGCACATCATTGTTTGCATATACAGGCCTCCCTATTATAGTAATAACTTTAATTCTTTTGTAAATAGGTTAATATGTACTGAAGTTAGTTAGTAAAAACAAAAAGGCTGTTGTGGTATGAGGAAATCATTAAAGCTTAAGAACTATCTTCGGTGTTCATGGGGTATGTCAGTAAAATATAATTGTAATAGCCCCGTACCTAGCTCTTATTTTTATCAATTGTATAGATGAAGGTGTATTTCCAGATTTATTGAAACAAGTAGTGTTATACCACTTTTTAAAGCAGGAGACAAAAAAGATCCTAGTAACTTTAGACCCATTTCTGTTTTACCAGTGCTTAGTAAAGTCTTTGAAAGGTTAATACTTGATCAAATGCTTTCTCATTTCAACTTAAACAATTTATTTCATGACGAACAATTTGGCTTCACTAAAGGGCGCTCAACCACTGACGATGGAATTGCGCTTTTCAAGCATATATTCAATGCTTTATGGGTTTGTGTGTACGGTTTTACAACAAGATACCTAAAGCTGTTCTAGATTTGCTAGAAAAAATGTTCAAAACTCACGTTTAAATGGTTTTATGTAAAATGGCATATTTTAAGTTAGATGAATATTTGAATGACAATGTTTGGTGTAAATGTTCTCCAGCTCAGCAAAGCACTAAAACCATGTAAGTTGTACTTTGTATCATATTGATTGTTTAAAAGAATAATGTGTTGAGGAGTTTCTTGCCCCGCTTCTTCTCCTCAACTATACATACCGAAGCGGTGGAGTCGCAATGACTTTCATTAAGAGGACTTATAAGCCCCTACATTGAATTAAAACTTTTGACTTTGAATATATAAAATGATAAAGTACCTATGCTTTTATTTTTAAGAATTTCCGTAGATTTGTCTCTAGATTAATTATCAGATAAAACAATGGGGCTGTTCTAAAATAAATTACTATTGACATTAATAACAATAATGTTAGTAATGTCAATAGTAATTTATTTTGGAACAGCCCATTTATTCCAATCTATACTAATAGAACGATTTTGAATTTTCCGCTTTTTATGTTTCCAAAGGGTCCCACAAGCGCCGCTATTAGCGAATTTCATAACCACTTTTTTTTGTATGGAGTTGCCATTCCTACAGACTAGATAGTCACAGAGTAATCTGTGGTTTTAAGGCTCCCGCCCACAGGCGCGTTATTACCGCTCGTTAATATTATCGCGATTGTTTTTGTTGCCAACTTAGTGGAATTTCCACTAAAACTGGTGGTTTTGATCCCCCTTTTAGTGGCGAATATTGCCTTTAGTAGCTAGAGTCTGGCCACGCTAACTCTGCAGAAGTCAAAAAAATGTGGAAATAAGAAAACGGCACATGGTAATACTGGCTATACTACAGAAAACGTATTTGATACTTGTATTTCTTGTGTACCCATACCACCTATTGCAAACCATATTATAAATTTGAAATAGAAAAATTATATAGTGTTCAAATATATGACGTGGGAATCATCATACGTGAATAAAATACCTCCTATGTTACTCAGGGATATTCTAGCTTTCCATTGGTGAAACAATTTAAAAAATAGCTCTATTCGTTTTTAAGTTCATTAATAACAAAGATACAAAAATACAAATATTTCCTCTCTAGAGTATTAGCACAGACAGCAAACACCAATTTTCGTCAATTTTGTCTGTCTGTCTGTGGGTGTGTGTGTGTCTGATTTTGATGAAATTTGGTGTGGAGGTAATTGAGTAACCGGGTCAACATTTAGGGTACTTTTTATATCGGTAAAATGTCTCATTCCCAAGGGAAAATTAAAAAACTGGCTAAAAGAGAAATACGTACTACTGCGAAACGATAACACTTAGAAACTTGAAATATGGTATGTAGGTGTCATATACGTCGTAGGCAACCGCTATAAAGGGATTTTTGGAACGCTTATTATGTATAAAATATAGGGGTGTAGTGGTTAATAGCGTCTATCTCTGCTAGCCGACCTCTACAGAGGTGACAGAGATGTGTTAAATTCGTCATTGGCCACAAACTCTCTCCAGTGGCTCCAAGTAGCTGTGATGCGCGCAGCGGCCACACCCCGGTGAACCGTGTCGGCTCACGGGCTAAACCTGGACGAGGGGCTTGCCATTTCGGTGGACAAGTTTTTATGCGGATCCGTCCCGCAAAGCGCATGAAGTCTGATTCGGCGAGAAAGGCAACCCACCGCAGATATGTAAAAGGGCTTGGCAGACTCGGCGATTCAGCAAGGTAAGGTGGATGGCCTAGGGCGATGGTAGAGGGCATATAGTTACCATCGGCCAGACACATCATCTGACCTGTCCTCCAGTCGTAGCGGTTTTCCGTTCCACTGAATCGAGGAGGGGGAAGACGAGTGCGTGCACTTGCGCTTGCGCGAACGTTTGTGCACCTTAAAATATCCTGCGCATCTGATCGCTTCCGATTAATGGACTCTGATGACGTAAAGTCCTGTGGCGATAGGATGAGGTAGAGAGGTCTGGCTTGATGCAAGCTGGACTTTGTCTGATTCCTGCACATAGGCGGTCCTGGGGGTGTGAGTACACGCCGTGGTCGTTTTCGCGCTGCAAATCTGGGACGACAGTGCGAATTCGGCAGCACCTGGGATGACAGAGCAGCCCTATTTAGGGAGGCACTGCTCTCCCCGCTCAGCCGAGGAGGGGGCTAGAAAAGGTGCCCTAAGAAAATGCTCGTCCCCTACCCGGAAGGTGGTAGTAACCGCGGCTGCCACTGCATCATTATAATTCGTGGTCGACGTAACATAAAAAACAAATACTTCATGAAACCATCTGTCATGACATTTGGCGCGTGGAACGTGAGAACGCTTATTGATCGGGATGGCAACGCCTGCCCTGAACGTAAAACTGCCATAGTAGCACGTGAACTTCATCGTTATGCCGTAGACGTGGCCGCGCTCAGCGAAACACGTCTTGCCGATGAAGGAGAGCTGGTGGAAGATGGAGGCGGATACACTTTCTTCTGGAAAGGCACCGTATCCTCTGAACCACGACGTTCAGGTGTAGGATTTGCCATCAAGAATCACTTAGTGAAGCGACTTGAGGAGTACCCTGTACATATCTCGGACCGCGTGACTACATTGCGCCTTCATTTGGATAGGAACAACTACCTTAATGTCATCAGTGTCTACGCTCCAACGCTAGACAAGTCTGATGACATCAAGGACAAATTCTACGATGAGCTTTCTCAATGCCTTGATAGTATAAACGCCAGGGAGCAGGTTTTATTGCTGGGCGATTTCAATGCCAGAGTTGGTCGGGACTTTGAGGCTTGGCCTGGTGTTCTGGGTAGACACGGAATTGGGAACATGAACAGCAATGGTCAGTTGTTACTCAGTCTTTGTGCTCAATACGAGCTTGCGATATCGAATACTATGTTCAGACTTGCCGCCAAGTACAAAACAACAACAAAAACAACGTGGATGCACCCTAGATCCAAACACTGGCATTTGATAGATTATGCTATTCTACGGCAAAGAGACATCAGTCAAGTTCATGTCACCCGTGTTATGCGCGGCGCGAACTGATGGACTGATCACCGACTTATTGTCACCAAGCTGCGACTCCGTCTCCGTCGACCACGTCGATCCTCAATGAAAAAGCCTGCTACTATAAACGTGGATAAGCTGAATGATCCTGAGGTCAGGGAGAAATATGTTGAAGCCTTATCTGAAAAGCTCTTGACAGTTAATGAGCCAGGTGATGTCGGTGCTGCTTGGGGATCGCTGTCTTCTCATCTAATGGAAGCCGCTTCGGTTAACCTGGGTGTGAAATACCGACGTAATGAAGACTGGTTTGATGAAAATGATGGAGTTCTCAGGGTGGCGCTCGACAAACACCGAGAGCTCCTGCAGCAGCATAGAAGACGAGGTGTAGGTGTGACGATAGTCAAAGAGAGTGACCTTGAATTGCGTAGGCTGTCCCGACAAATTAAAGACAAGTGGTGGCAGGACAAAGCTTGTCACATGCAGTGGCTCGCTGACACAAACCAGCTTGGGGAGTTTTACTGCGAGGTACGCAAGCTGATTGGTACGTCCTACCGAGTGAAAGTGCCTCTGAGGTCTTTAGACGGTACGCACTTGCTAACAAACAAGGAGGAGGTCCTAAGACGTTGGGCCGAACATTTCAACACTTTGCTCAACGTAGATCGGTCAGTTGATCTGCATAACATCAGCTCCTTGCCTCAGCTCCCTCTAGCCACTGAGCTGGATAAGCTCCTGTCGCGTGATGAAGTTGTCACTGCCATCAGACAGCAGCAAAATAAACGGGCGGTTGGCGTTGACCTTATACCGGTTGAGCTGCTTAAGTATGGCGGTGAGGAGTTGCACACATTAGTTTGGGAACTATTTGTTCGCATGTGGGAGGAGGAGCGAGTTCCGGATGCTTTTAAAGTGTCTCGCATCAATGCCCTCTACAAGAACAAGGGTGACCGCTCAGACTGCAACTCCTACCGTGGTATTTCGCTTCTGTCAGTCCCTGGAAAGGTCTTCGCTAGAGTTCTTCTAAACCGCCTAAAGGATTTGTCAGAAAAGATCCTGCCCGAAACCCAGTTTGGCTTCCGACCTGATCGAGGTACATGTGAAGCTATTTTCTCGGTGCGTCAACTCCAAGAAAAAAGTAGAGAGCAGGGTCGTCAGTTGTATCTCTGCTTTGTTGACCTGGAGAAGGCATTTGACAGTGTGCCTCGTGAAGCTCTCTGGATGGTGCTAGGAAAGATAGGGTGCACGGGGAAGTTTGTGAGACTCCTGAGACTCCTGCATGACGATATGCAGTGCTGTGTCGCTGTAGATGGCGAACAGTCAGGTTTCTTCCCCGTTACCTGTGGGGTGAAACAAGGGTGTGTTCTAGCGCCCACACTTTTCGCCTTGTACTTTGCGGTAGTAGTCAGGGAGGTCTTGCAAACTGTCTCGGAAGGTGTGCGCATTCGTTTCCGCACAGATGGCAATCTTTTCAACTTGGCTAGACTGAGGGCGCGCACAAAAGTTTCGTATGCATTAGTTACGGAGATCATGTATGCTGATGACCTGTGCTTTTCGGCAGAATCCCCAGGTGGCCTGCAACAGTTGATGTCCGTTTTCCACCAATCTTGCTGCAAATTCGGCCTAAAGATCAGTGTCAAAAAGACGGAAGTGATGTCCCTAGACACACATGGTCACGAGTCACTGGTCATTAAGGTTGGTGAGGATGTGCTGAAGCAGGTCAATGAATTCCGCTACCTGGGGAGCACTATAACAACCAGGTGTGACCTTGATGCCGAAATTAATAGTCGGATCGGTGCAGCAGCTGCAGCTTTTGGGAAGCTGCGTTCCAAGGTCTTCTGCTCGCACGATCTAAAGCTGTCCACCAAGGTATCAGTATACATGGCAATTGTGCTGCCAAATCTCCTATACTCGTCCGAGGCGTGGTGTGTGTATCGCCACCACATACGCACTCTGGATCGTTTTCACCTCAAATGCCTTCGTACCATCATGAAGATCAGATGGTCTGACCGAGTGCGTAATACCGAAGTCCTGCGACGTGCCAATGTCAGTGGCATTGAGGCATATTTAATGCATCGGCAGCTTCGGTGGTGCGGTCACGTATCGCGTATGGCAGGGGAGAGAGTAGCGAAGCGCATCTTCTACTCTGAACTAGAGGAGGGTAAGCGGAAGCGTGGCGGACAACTCCTGAGATACAAAGATGTTCAGAAGCGACACATGAAAAGATGCAACATCGAGCCCTCTCAATGGGAAGATTTGGCAGCACAGCGCCTGGAATGGCGTGGGATTGTGAAGAGGCGAGTTCATGAGTTCGAGGATCAACGTTTGGCTGACCTCGACGCTAAGCGCGATGAGTTGAAAGCCCGTCCACCCGCCGCCATCAACTACAATTTTGTGAACGGTGTGCTCACGTGCCCTCACTGCGCACGGGAGTTTGCCGCAAAGATTGGCTACATTAGCCATACTCGGGCGCACCAGCGTCGCCAAGCAGACTAAGAGTCGAAGTGGTCGCCATGGCCGAATACGGTCGGAGCTCATCATCATCATCATAAAATATAATAATTATATATATTATAAAATATAATAATTAAAATGAAACTTTCAAAGTGGCCGAATATCAACAATGTATCAAAATCATTTAATCTACTTACTCGTCAACTCTTCTATATCTTGTAAACATTGTCTTTTTCTGCTAAGGATCATATTTTGTTCTTCTCTCACATCATTGAATTTACGTATCATATTATATAATAACTCCCGCACGCCACTTTTTATAGGTTTCACCATTATTTTTCTTGAAAATAAGAAAAAACCACAAATTCGAACTCGATCTGACAACTCAACTACCACGAATTTGACTGACAAAAAAATATTGCCATAAGCAAATGTTTTTGGGGTTGCCCGTTTATTCCATTGCAGAGTTAGCGTAGCCAGACTCTAAGGGTTTTTTTAGTGGTAGAGTTCATTTTTCAACCCGTATTTATACTTTTTTTTTCACTGCTGCACCCTCTGATGGCAACTCACGAGCTTGGTTTTGTCACCTATATGTAATCATATTTCTCTAACGCCAAGTGGAAACATGCGTTACTTCTAGCCAACTACGTCCTTTTTTTTTATTTCCTTTGTGGAACACCCCCCGATCCTCGTCTGATGATTTTTAATAGGTCATCTGGTAGAGGAAACCAGAAGCGGTTATTTTTTCCACGAAGAAATTATTTAAATGAAGACAACAATTATGGATGACATCTAGAAGAGAATTTACAGTTATAAATGACTAAATGTTGTTATTAAAAAAAACGTTTAGTGGAAAATTTACCGACTATGAGAGTGAGGTCGTTTTTCGTAAGTGGTTTTCTCGTGGTTTTAGATGTTGAATCTGGTGGAAAGTTAATTTAACTGTTGGCAACACTGTGCGCGATATTATCGAGCGGTAATAACGCGCCTGTGGGGTAGAGCCTATAATGTTTTTGTTTCTGGATTCTAATAATTACATCTAGTAATCTGTGGTGCCTTCCAGTGTTGCTAACTGGTATCTTTAGGGGCCATTTATACGAGGCCATTCCACTGAGACAATCCACTAAGCGCTTACAAAAAAAAACTTGAGGACAATCCATTGCAGTGGACTCTCCATTTACACGAAGCCATTAGTGGATTGTCTTAGTGGAATGGCCTCGTGTAAATGGCCCATTATGGGCCATTCACACGAAGCGATTCCAGTGAGCCATTCCACTAAGCCAATCCACCAATGGCTTCGTGTAAATGGAGACAGTCCACTGCAATGGATTGTCCTCAAGCTTTTTTTGTATGCAGTTTGGATTGGCTTAGTGGACTGTCTTAGTAGAATGGCTCATGGAATGGACTCGTGTAAATTGCCCATAAATGGAGACAGTCCACTGCAATGGATTGTCCTCAAGTTTTTTTGTATGCAGTTTGGATCGGCTTAGTGGATTGTTTTAGTGGAATGGCTCATGGAATGACCTCGTGTAAATTGTCCAAAACTGTAATGGGCCTTTTACACGAGGCCAATCTACTAAGCCATTCCACTAATACAATCCAATAAAGCCAATCCAAACTGCATACAAAAAAACTTGAGGACAATCCATTGCAGTGCAGTGTACTGTCTCCATTTAAACGAAGCCATTAGTGAATTGGCTTAGTGGAAAGGCTCACTGGAATGGCCTCGTGTAAATGGCTTATTAATAGAGACAGTCCACTGCATTGGATTGTCCTCAAGCCATTGACTGGTAGTGTAAAGCTTGACTTGCTCTTGACTGTACACTAGCCCATGCCAAGCTGCATAAGATTCGCAAAACCGCGAGCAGCTCCCGGAACTCCCGGAAGGCGAATACCGAGGTGGCCAACAACAGCACCATGTCGTTTGCGTAGTTGATGTTGTAGACACAAACTATTATTTATTATACAATTAATTTGTTTTACAATTAATATACATTTATTATTTATATTTATTATACAAAAAATATTTTTACAGTAATTCTAAAAAAAAATCCGGAAACAATATACAAAGTAAAAAAAACTCAGAAATACCCATAAAAATTAAAAATCCCTCAAAAAATCCCAACGCACTTGTACCCCCTAAATTTAGGGGGGGAAACCCCTAAGTTGGGAACACTGTGCAGTGCACGTACTGAATGTCAACGTCCATTTGCATACATACCAAATACATACATACATACCACAGACCATTAATACCTACTTAACTTTTTTTAAATCTATATTCATGAACAAATAGGAACACAACAAAGAGATTAAAATATAATAAGGCATAGAGGGGACAAAGCGTGGAAAATTTGAAGTCAAAAGTTATTCCAAATGGAATAAGTCTAGTACAATTTCGACCGAATGACAGCTCGCGTTCATACTAACTGACATGACAAGGACAGTGACGCTTAGGCTTCAAATTTTTGTATGAAAATATTCCCAATGCCCCCTCTATGCCCTATTATATTTAAATCTCTTTGGAACACAAAAACATGTCGTGCCTCTTCGGATTCCCGCCAAAAAGCAAGCAAAAAGCCATACACAGATCAGTAAAAGCCATTTATTATATGTATATTTTTTGTTATATATTTTTTTAAACAAGGGAAATGGGCCTTCAGCCTAAATTCTGATATAGATATTGATTGATTGTTATCTTCTTCAGACCTTGATAAATTCTTTAGTGTGGTAATTAATTTCTTAATCTATTCTCACGTGTAAATACAATATTTAATTTATTATGTTTTGTGCAAGATACAGGTTTTGTGTGTGATCTCTCTCTGAGAGTTTTGAACGCGCACGTCAATGCATGAAACATAATGAAAGTTAAAATTGTTTCCGGTTAAATGTTACCAGCTGTCATATCTTTTTAATATTTGTTGGTAATCAGTTGTGAGCATGACATGTCCACCTCCAAAACTACCTAGAAGTAATGTGACGATGATATTATTACACTTATTATTTCTGCTCCCAAATCATTGTAACGGCTTCCTGGCAGATTGATTGATTGAAATATTGGTGGGCCAGAGAATGACATGGGTTCCACAACCAAATCGTCGAATTCCAAGCCAAAGTACGAATGACTAGGATTTTCGTTTTTCAAAAACGCGTCATTCCCACAGTCCAGGATATTTTTTAGAAGGCAGTTAAATGTTGAACGTATGTCTGAATATCCTCCTCAAGGCATTCTACGTGTTACAAGTTTGAAAACTAAGAAAATTCACCCCGAATTTTCCAAGACAAGCTGACATTACGGTACACCTTTTGTTTTTATTAAATTGAGGCTGCCCCTGTGCTGGAATATGCAAGTATTTACAAGTAACAGTCGCTGAGCTTCTTAAAATATTATCTGTCTGATCGGTAAATGCAAGCCAACATTTTAGTTATTCACTATCGAAACCAGATAAATTTTCGTGGACCCCCATTTCGTGGGCCAACTTTGATCCCCGTTGAGTCTTCCGTGGACCCAGGGGGTCCACCTGGACCATTTTGGAAATCAGTGATGTAGATAAACGACTGGCTCAACGAGCTCGAATCCAGAGTCGAAAAAAAAAGCTAGACGCCTTGTAGACGGGTAAAATCTTGCCATGATGCTAGTAACACTGACATCCGGTTGGTACTTTTTCCATTCACCAATCACACCATTGCAACAAAGTGCATTGACCAACCTGCTGCTGCTACCAATTCCAGCAAAGAGCAAGTCAGTTGGATAGATGGCAGCTTCCGTGTTCGTATCTTTGTAGTGACTCTCATCCATCGCGATGCAATCAAAGTTGTTTTGCCACTGATCCAACTAAAATGGCGTCGCTGTTTATCTATTAGTTACTTGCTCGTGAACGTTTATCCGTCAGTGATCGCATCCGAGTGACTCATAAACTAACATAGCAATGACATTTTTATAGCACAGTGAGAATACGTTACTAAAACGTTGTGTGGAAGACTGGCAACTGTGATTTAGATCACAATAATGCGCGAATTCAAAGTGGTCGTGCTGGGTTCGGGTGGGGTCGGGAAAAGTGCTTTGACTGTGCAGTTTGTGTCCGGATGTTTCATGGAAAAATATGACCCCACGATAGAGGACTTCTATAGGAAAGAAATAGAAGTGGACAATTCACCATGTGTTTTAGAAATATTGGATACCGCCGGCACGGAGCAGTTTGCTTCTATGCGGGATTTGTACATAAAAAATGGACAAGGGTTCGTTGTGGTATACTCATTAACGAATCACCAAACGTTTCAAGACATCAAGCCTATGAAGGAATTGATAACACGCGTGAAAGGTTCTGAGCGCGTCCCCATCCTGCTGGTGGGCAACAAAGCGGACCTGGAACACCAGCGCGAGGTGTCACAGACCGAGGGTGCGGCGCTCGCGCAGATGTGGGGCTGCCCCTTCGTCGAGGCCTCCGCTAAGAGCCGTACCAACGTCAACGAAATGTTCGCCGAGATAGTGCGCGAAATGAACGTTAGCCCCGAGAAGGAAAAGAAAACTTATTGTTGTTGTACAGTGCTTTAACATTTAGAGTGTAATGTGGCATTTATTTCTCGTAAGACTGCAAGGGTGAGGCGGGAGAGCGTCCGCCCCGGGCCTCTTGGTGCGGGCTCGAGGGTGCACGGCGCGGGCCCTGCCATGGCGCCTGAACCTTCGGTGGCCGCGGAGTGCGTCATATCACGTTGTTAATATCTTTGATACATACCATTGTCCAATCGAGGTGCTTTATCTTATATTTTCATACTTTAGTACTGGTAGATACTCCCGCAGTAACCATTAGCATTATGAAATGAACAAAATGTACTAGGTATTCTGGGGTCACACTTGCTGGAAACTATGATCAGCATTGTTTTGTTCAAGCGAGTCAAGCATTAGTGGCTCATGGGTAGCCAAGGATATTCGATAATTTTATTGTCTGCATTCCTGACGCTTGATGGGTTTAGAAATATTCAAAAGCTGAATCCTACTAAAACATGTAAAGTAATTTTTAGTCAACAATGTATATAATTTAATGAGATTAATCGTGTCAAAAGACAAGCATCTATCATTGCAATAAACTAATGATTGTGTAGAGTGGAGTGCGATGAATAAGCGTTATACCTAATTCATGTTGCAGATTGTGTTTTATTGTGTAAATTATGTTTATATGAGAAATCAGTAATGAAGGAAATACAGTAAGATTTGTCAGTTGCGTGATTGTGTTTAAAAGTCTACCAGGATTTGTGATAATACATATAACAAAGTATCTATAATAAAAGTTTTAAGTGGGAGATTGACCAGTGAAGTTTTATTCTTTGGATTGAAAGGTAATCAAGATTTTATTATTTTTCAACCTTTTGCTAATTATAATATTACATAACAATATGTAGACAGAGATTGAGTTTATGTTTCATTTTAATTTAAAACTTCTTATTAATGTTATGTTATAGTCATTTCAATTAAACTTTCCATTTATAGTAAAAGGATCTCTTCCTAACATCTTCTAGTGGAATTTTAGTTTCTTAAAGATTGTTCTGTATTATGGGCCTTAGCATCTATTTATTTAAAGATCTAAATAATAACGCAGAGTTTTATAAAATAAAATCTAAGAGCTGTGAAGCCAGCGAAGGCTTATGAAACAGCTAGTGAGTCCGGAAATTATAAAGATTAAAAAAAAAAGTGTATAATTGAATGTGTACTGTACTGTGTCTTTCTATATGAAACCATCACTTTAGTTAAGTGTAAGTCACATAACAGATTTAAAACTTCAAGCACTGTTATAAAAGTCATAGCACATCGAGCAGACAATGATGGAATAACATAATAATTCATTTAAAGGTACAGTACAGGGGTTTTAACTTGGCAACTCTGATGTTGCGCATATGGCTGCAATAACATTTTAAGCGACAATTTGGCGGTGTGAGGCGGTTTGCTCAGGCGGAGCCTATGTTCAAAGCAGCCAAGTTAAAACGGCCTTCCTGCAGTTAATGGAAGCACCACTTGTCTGTTTTGTGGGTTTTTCTAGTTGGCTACAAGGAAAAAGTTTTTGTTTGTGCCATGCCATGTGAGTGATCACTCGAGTGTGCACATTATCAAGAAATTCTTGCATTGCATGTTGAGCTCCCGCAGTACAGCATCGCTTCCGAGTAGTGAAATTTCTGAATTGTCAAACTGACAGGTCATGCATTACTATCCCCCCGTATATATTTATATGTAGAACATTATTATGTTCTACATTCTTGTGATGATCACTGATCTTATTCAAATCATCAATCATCAATAGTTTCTACATGTTGAGCTTGTAGATAACTTTTGTTAGGCTCAATAGTTTGCGGGCATAACGGGACCAAGCTTGAAGCATTCGCGCCGTGGCACGGGTAGGAAGTCGGGTAACGACTGAGGCGCGTGATAGTAAACGGTAGCAGCTGTTCGACCGTGACGTTCGGCGCAACCATCCTCGGTTTCTACAACGCTCATATAGTACTTTAGTGCAATTAATTTCTCTTACAGAAATGGATTTCTCTGTATTTGACGAATTGTAGGTTACTCTGATTATAAGAGTTGCAACATGATTGAAACATTTAAATCGCTCTTGTCGCGATGATACCTTTATATTAGTATGAACCTATCTTGAAATGTATCGTGAGTTTGGTAGGTATTTACCTTCTTACTTCTTCCGAAAGTTTTTTATACATGGTAGAATAGATTTCCACAACAATTCGCATGTAGGACAGTGTTAAAGGTCTTGCTCAGCCGCTAGTGATTGTGAGCTACTACAGTTTAGATGCCGTTACCGGCCCAGATAAAGCTAATTTGTCGGACATTGTCGGTACATATCGGTGTATCGGTAGGGTGTTGTTTGCTCTCTCGTAAGCTACTAGAAGATTTTGGCAGTCGCCAGTGGCAGCTTGATTACTTACGTGCTTGGCCGTCTAACTTTACCTTTACCTAGTCACAAATTGAGACGTCCAGGATATAAGTAACTACAATATATTATAATTATATTTTCGTTAGTGGTACATAAATTTGTGGCATGCACACAAACAATTTAATCATATCCCTTCAAGTCGCGTAATCGGGAAACAATAAGATTATCAATTGTAACAGATCAGCCGTGGTAGGCTGCTGCTTGATAGGTTGATGAACTCAAAAAAGTCCCATCAACGTCTTCCTTTTATTGCTCTTTAGATCGGTTCCCTGTTTTTGCCGGATACTAGTTCACAGATATTTCAATACCAACAACAATTGTATTTAGGTTTTTTGTTTACATGGAACCCCTACATTAAGATGCTTTATATTGTCAGACTAAATCTATCTAGCTACTTATGTACCCACTGCATAATTTACAAACTTAAAATGCTTTTGTATTGTTTTCTAACTGAACGTATACCTAGTGAAGTGATTAGGTTTGTGTGCAGTACATGAAGGCCATGCGCCGGATATTGTTCACGTTTTCCCTTTAATAAATGGACGCATTGCCGATAACACTAATGCTTTAGTTTCACCGTAAATATTTAAATTAATGGCCTCGATTATATTTTTCTAAGCACCGCGAACGTTACGATGTTGACTTAAAATAACGATTTACCGGAATATTGTATTAAGTATACTGTCAAATGAGTTTCATATCTCACGTAAATAAACTTTACATTAGTACCTACATGGTAGGTACCTACCTATAATCTGTGTTTTAGAGTAGATAGACACGAAGGTAATCAGGATAAGAGGCGGAAAGGCAATATAGCGGCTGGCAGAACCAAAGTAAGACCTCTGGGCCCCACAATGATTACACAAAACGAAATATAGTTTTACCCTCCACTCTTATGAAGATATTTTGTTTTCTGGAATTTGGGTTTGTCTTTTGTTTTGCTGTGGAATTATTATATAAACTAGCAGCGAAATTATAGCCCAAGTTCATCCCAGAAAAGGAAGCTTTTCATTGGTGAAAGAATGTTATAAGACTTGCATGTGGAACTTTATTACAAATAGCGGGTGCCCAGCGGCGTTGCCGGCGTAGGTCCAGTTTTTCAAAAATCCCTATAAAGCGTCCCGTTAGAGTTTTATTATATGTATAGATAATTAGATGTAACTACTGCACGTCGCTGTTAATACTACTACCACTAGGCAGATTGTAATTTGTGTTCCTGTATAATCGTTCATCGAGGGTTGTTATTGTTCAAGCCATATAACATGTTTTGCGCCTCTATGTCTCTATAATTCCAGGTACAAAAACAAACTATACTAACCAATAGCCATGTTTTGGTTATTGCCCCGAAGAGCAGCCGAACTCTGCCGAACAGACTGTTATGCAAACTTCAGGTCTGAGGTTACGTATGTGTCGTGGCCATATCTTGGAATTGATAACTTCATGATTTGGTTAGCTTATGTTAGACTATTTCATGAAATGTTCAATTCTTGGGCACGACATCTGCATGACATTAACAAAGAGTAAGAATCCATGTACTTGAACAAAAAACTTGTTAATTCATTCAAATCGCATGTAGGTATATGTAGTAATTCGTCGAGATGGTGACGTTTTACGAATATAAATTGTAATTAATAATAATATGTAATAAATTGTGGGAATAATTCACACACGGTTATTTAGTCCCAAACTAGGCAGAGCCTTTACTATGGGTTACTATGGGTACTAAATAACTGTTAGACATACTTAAAATAAATATTAAACACTCAGCCACGATCCCAACAGACATGTTCATGCACACAAATGTTGGCCCCGAGCGGGAATCGAACCCGCGACCTCAGAAGCCAGGGTCACTACCAACTGAGCCAACAGGCCCGTCAAACATTAACTGCCGAATACGCCTATTGCAATAGATGACCAATTACAAAATGTACTGAACCGAGTGGCATAGTTGTTATTAACCACCTACTCACCTGCTCTTGTAGAGATACTACTGAACTGACACTTGCCAAAACTACGGTTTCAAGGACAGGTCAAGACCCAGTTTCTCTTTTATGATTAACTAGCGACCCGCCCCGGCTTCGCACGGGTGCAATGCTAACACTAAAACCTTCCTCTTGAGTCACTATTAAAAAAACCCGCATCAAAAGCCGTTGCGTAGTTTTAAAGATTAAGCATACATAGGATAGGGATCTAGGGACAGAGAAAGCGACTTTGTGATACGCAAGTATATCTATTTCTATTAACACGAGACACGTAATAAAGTTTAATTTTTTCATAATGTAGTTGTGCAGAGCATTGGTAGTAAAAAAAAAGTTAGAAAGAGTGAGTAGGTACGTTATTTAGATCAAGTAAGTAATATGTACCCTAGTAAGGTAGGTACCTACTCTTTTAGGTACTATAGGTACTGGTTAAGTTTGAAGCCGTTTAATATGCAAGGTCTCACTTGGAATAGAACGGTCGACGGGCGTCTCCCGCGCACCTCGTGCGCTGTACTGCGTGTGGGGTGGCTATAAATACACCATCATACGCAGCGCGTCATACTTTAATCGTTACAAATTTATAGTTAAACAGGTAAACACCACCTAAATAACACCTAACAATCTTATACACTTCTAAGACATGTCGAAATAATAATTGTTAACCATAATGAATAAAGTACCTACAACGTAAGGGTAAAGTGCGAACTCTTAGCTTCTAACGAACGATTGTGTTGTTGAAGGAGTTTATACGACATGAATGGGTGGGTGCTCTCCTCGGTTCCCATGGCTGGAGTTCTCATGGAAACAAATGCGGGTACAGCAGCATTATTAAACTGAATGGCTCTAACCCAACATCAAAAACGGCTTCCATTTGTAGGAACGTATACTATAGCGTTGTATATGTAAGGGAGAAAGACTAATATGGATACGAAACAAATATTTGTCATGCAGGTAAGGTATTAATCTGCACTGTGAAATGTTACCTACCTACTCCTTGATTGAATTACGTTGTCAGTGTTGTTTTTGTACAAACGTTGACAATAATATGGAGAACCGATTCAAATGTATTGAGTTGAGATCTTTTTGTACCGAAAGTCACGCAATTATGTGCATGGCGTAGGTCGAGGCCTCATCGTTGGAACTTCGAACATGGATGCGACTGGTAAAATAATAATAAATAAAAAATTCTTCTAAATTTAAGTTTGCATTGTATCAATCCGCAAGTGACTTGTTTGAACATTACTTACCTACGTCATACTAAAACGAGCGAGCGCATTCTTAAATCTGCCGCGGTCTACACGGCCTGCTGACAAGTCGAGGGTTTCTTCGTCGACGTTGTATATGTAATATGTGTAGAGAGCGATCTGTGCGTGGTCATATCTCATTGACATCAGAACCTTGGAGCCCCGGAGCTACAGAGCTGGCGAGTGGCCTAAATTATTGTAGTGAAAATGTAGTAGTCAAAAACACATCTCTTTGAATTTGTAGTTCTATAGTTCTGGAGTTATTCGACCTGAAAGCTAGAAATCATCAGGTCGGTGTGGCCCCGAGATCTCAGTAATTAGGGCAGTAACGGACGTTTGCTCTTAGACAAAGTTACTGTAATATTTAGGTAGTAGACAGAAAAACAAAGAATATAATTCGTAGTTCGATATTTTGGCAGTAATTCACGTTTGAAGTGCGTGACAATCAGGTCCCTGTAGCCCAGTGTTTTCTCTGAAACGAAGCATCCTAGCATAGTATGTTGTTTGAGTAAGTTTCTGTAGTTCTCGATTTAGGAATTCGTATGGAGCTAGTTTTTTATGTAGTTCTACGGTTTAATAGAATTTTGCACTCTTTCTAAAAACAATCAGAACGGTGTAGCCCAGTGTTTTCTCTGCAACGAAGCATCCTAGCATAGTATGTTGTTTGAGAAAATTTTTGTAGTTCTCGATTTAGGAATTCGTATGGAGCCCGTTTTTTATGTAGTTCTACAGTTTATGAATAATTCAGGTCGGAAGCTCCGAAATGACAGCTAACCTCACTCATTACATCTTTGGAACCAAACAAGCTAGCGAAACAGAAACTTACACAACGATTTATTATCCATCGAATAATAAGTGTGCAAAATTTCATAGAGATCCATGCAGTATCTGTAAAGGAATTTAATATAAACACATTCGGTACCATTATCTGTATAATGGAAGAGGGTGACCATACATTTTATGTTAAAAAGGAAAAATATTCGAGCACTGAAATTTGATGGTGAAAGTAAGTATGATATGACATCAAATAGTAGGTATTTATTGAAATTTGCACTCCGGTTGTTTATTCGTAAGTTTTAACATTAAGTAAATAAATAACTAAAAATAGTTAACATGGTTTTTTATTGAATTATTATACCCATGGTGGTTTTTTCTAGATTGTGGTTTGGCTAATTGCTCGAACTAAACAAAGTCCATTTAATATGGTATGAAGTAGTTACCTACTACCCACAGTTTCTTTTGTGCAAAGGAATAAAAAAGAGTTGTTCATCTGATTTTCTATATCTATACATATAATAAAACTCTAACGGGGCCGTGTCTGTACATTAAATATTTTTTAAAATTTTAACGGTAGTGTATAAAGTTATCGATATAGATGCCGAAACACCAATTTTTGGAATTTTTGTCTGTCTGTCTGTCTGTCTGGTTGTGCACGCATCACTCAAAAACTACTGGACGGATTTTAATGAAATTTGGTATAGAGATAACTGAGTACCCGGGTCAACATCTAGTAAGTAAGTAAGTAAGTAAGTAACAACTCTTTATTGTACACCAATAAAAATATGCAACAAGTGACATAGTGATACAGAAAAGTACAAGGGGCGGTCTTATCGCTTTAAGCGATTTCTTCCAGACAACCTTAGGATGGATGTAACTGAGATAAACAGATGAAGGTAGGTGGTGCACTAAAGTTAACAATGGATTAAGGTACTTAAATACATAAACCGTTTCCTATAAATATATAAAAAAATAAAATAAAAAACACAATACATACATAAAGTAAATAAATATATATATATATATATATACCATAGCATATTATAATAACATGAATATAGTACATACATAATACATTATTACATAATACATACATTAAATACATACATTATTTGATTTATTATAAGGAGGATTCCAAGCCAAGGTAATGGATTTTTAGTCTGTTTTTGAAAATTGGCAGTGATTCAGCACTCCTTATGGACAGGGGGAGACCATTCCATAGCCTTACAGCCTGCACAGTAAATGAGAAGCTGTAAAAGTCTGTAGTGTGGCGAGGAAATTTCAGTAACAGATCTCTGCTTTGACGCCAGGACCGACTGAAGTCGCACTGCTGCTGAAAACGCTCTTTCAGGTACGAAGGGGTTGATGGAATGAATAGCACTGAGTAAAGAAGGGCGAGAAGATGGAGATCCCGGCGGCGGTGAATAGGAAGCCACTTGAGCTGCTTGCGAAATTCAGAGACGTGGTCATATTTGCGAAGACCAAATATGAACCTTATGCAGAAGTTTTGGAGACGTTCAAGCTTATCAAGTTGGGCTTCAGTTAAATCAGGATAAGAGGCGTCGGCGTAATCAAGTATGGGCAACAGTAGGGATTGTGCTAGCGAAATTTTAGTGGCAGTGGGTAGAAAATTGCGAAGCCTTCTAAGGGATGCGGATGCAGCAAACATTTTTCTGCTAACTTCCGCTAGCTGAGGGCACCAAGACATTCTCCTGTCCATAATCAGGCCTAGATTTTTTACTTGGGCACAGAAAGGAATGTGAACGCCATCGAAACTGACATGCGGTAAGGAGTCCCAATCTACTCTGGCTATTAGTCTTGAGCTACCAAGGATGATAGACTGTGTCTTAGTAGGATTTACTTTTAGACCATAACGATTACTCCATTCCGATATCCGAGCTAAATCTAAATTAGTGTCGTATATGGCCTTATCCAGATCTTCAAGCGAAGCGTGTGCATAAATTTGGAGATCATCTGCATACAGGTGGTAGGAAGAAGAGAGATTTGAAGAAATTGAATTGATGAAAATAGCAAATAGTAGAGGAGATAATACGCCACCTTGTGGAACACCGGCGGAAGTATTGCACCACGCAGAGAAGGACTCTTCAATGCGTATGCGTTGCCGGCGACCATGCAAGTAACTATGAAACCAATCAATTACCGTTGGAGATATGTTAAGAGAACGTAAGATACCTAGCAGTACATCGAAGTCAACAGTGTTGAATGCATTGCTGAAGTCAAGTAAGGAGAGTACAGTAAGCTTTCGGTTCTCCATGCCATAGCGAACATCGTCAGCTATCTTATCTAGGGTACTTTTTATTCCAGGAAAATATCTAATTCCCACGGGAAAATATAAAAACTGGTTAAAAAGAGAAATACGTACTACTCCGAAACGATAACCCCTAGAAACTGGAAAAATAGTACGGTATGAAGGGATTTTTGGAATTTCCCACGGGAACGGGAATAATCTGAATCCACGCGGGAAAACGCCGCTGGGACCCGCTATATGAAATTTGGTATGTATTTGTCTTAAATATGTTGTAGGCAACCACTATGAAGGGATTTTCGGAAATTCATACGGGAACGGGAATAAACGGAATCCGCGCGGGCAACGCCAATGGGCATCCGCTAGTTATAAAAATAAGTGTCGTGTGAAGCAGTCAATAATTATATAAGTATTATTACTACGAAGCAGGTATACAACACCCGAGCTTGGCTCTCCAGTATTTTTTTAGAGACTCTAAAAAATACACGTGATTTTGGGTATGGGTTAGTTTAAACATTACCTCGTATCACGAGGTATTTAAATAGTTGCTAAAACATCACTTAATATATCAATGGCCCATATTTTTCAAATTAGTAGAACCTGCTTGAAGTTTATATTAAACTAGCGGCGCCTAATAATTTCACTCGCGTCAGTCCCGTTCCAGTGGAAAAATGTTACTCCCAGAAAAGTAATAAGTATTTCCCTTGGTTAAATTTTTTTTAAGACTCACATGGTCAACTCTTTTTTATTCCTTTGCACAAAAGAAACCGTAGGTAGTAGGTAACTACTTTAAATACCTTAATATATGGACTTTGTTTAGTTCGAGCAATTAGCCAAACCACAATCTAAAAAAACCACCATGGGTATTTGAATTCAATAAATAACTATGAAAACCATTTTTAGTTATTTATTTACTTAATGTTAAAACTGACGAATAAACAACCGGAGTGCAAATTTCAATAAATACCTACTATTTGATGTCATATCATACTTACTTTCACCATCAAATTTCAGTGCTCGAATATTTTTCCTTTTTAACATAAAATGTATGGTCACCCTCTTCCATTATACAGATCATAGTACCGAATGTGTTTATATTAAATTCCTTTACAGATACTGCATGGATCTCTATGAAATTTTGCACACTTATTATTCGATGGATAATAAATCGTTGTGTAAGTTTCTGTTTCGCTAGCTTGTTTGATTCCAAAGATGTAATGAGTGAGGTTAGCTGTCATTTCGGAGCTTCCGACCTGAATTATTCGTAAACTGTAGAACTACATAAAAAACGAGCTCCATACGAATTCCTAAATCGAGAACTACAAAAAATTTCTCAAACAACATACTATGCTAGGATGCTTCGTTGCAGAAAAAACACTGGGCTACACCGTTCTGATTGTTTTTAGAAAGAGTGCAAAATTCTATTAAACCGTAGAACTACATAAAAAACTAGCTCCATACGAATTCCTAAATCGAGAACTACAGAAACTTACTCAAACAACATACTATGCTAGGATGCTTCGTTTCAGAGAAAACACTGGGCTACAGGGACCTGATTGTCACGCACTTCAAACGTGAATTACTGCCAAAATATCGAACTACGAATTATATTCTTTGTTTTTCTGTCTACTACCTAAATATTACAGTAACTTTGTCTAAGAGCAAACGTCCGTTACTGCCCTAATTACTGAAATCTCGGGGCCACACCGACCTGATGATTTCTAGCTTTCAGGTCGAATAACTCCAGAACTATAGAACTACAAATTCAAAGAGATGTGTTTTTGACTACTACATTTTCACTACAATAATTTAGGCCACTCGCCAGCTCTGTAGCTCCGGGGCTCCAAGGTTCTGATGTCAATCATATCTCGATCTGGACAGATAAAATTCTTGACAAACTAATTGTCTATTTGAATAATACTGAAGTAGGTAGGTCTCTTGTCATATTAAGTAGAGTCGCGTCATCAGTTGGGCCTGTCCGACGGCTGGTTGCGCGGATGTAGCCATGTTGCGCAACCGCCCACCTTGACTTGCATTGCTTGCGCCCAACATGGTGCGTTCGTAGGACATGCCTTCTGGAACGATGACAATGGGTTCGATTCTGCATTACAGCGCCTAAACTTATTTTAGTTTAGTCCTGTCATTTTCTTTCTCATAGAGAAGAAAAGAGACGAGTGATATTTAGTCCTGTCAAATTAAAATTAGTCCTGTCAACTAAGGCATTTCATAACGTGTTTAGTGCATAAGTAAATAAGTCACTACTAAAATACAGCCTCTGACAGGACTAAATTCGGTAGGTTATCTTCTATCCCTTTTCTTTTTTTTAAGGTAAAATAAAGACAGAAATAAACTAAAATAAGTTTAGTCGCTGTCATGCAGAATCGAACCCAGTATGTAGTTACCTACATACAATAGCCGGTGAATCTAATGTTTCCCTTTAAAGATAAGCGGAATCTGCTACGCTACCGCTTCATGTCAATTTGTCATACTATTAGTTTAAGTTAGCAAAGTGATAATGAATTATCAAAGTAAATACCAATTTATTTATCAGGATATTTATTTTCCATGAGATTTTATTGGGAATCGTAACCAACAGCTACACAATGATGCAATTTTTTTTTAACAAATACTGCATTTTATTTAATATTTCAAATGGTATTCGCATTGCACTGCGATTGGTAGCCACCCATTTGCATTAACAAGTATTGTAAATTTAATGTAAGTACTTATTATTGTATCTATTATTTATAGCACTATAGGAATGAAACTTAGTCGGAAAAAAAGCAGTGATAGCCTTACGGTTAAAGAGCCTGCTTCACATGATGATAATCAGTGAGGCACGGTTTCGAACCCTGGCATGTACCAATGACTTTTTCAAAACTTATGTGCATATTTATCAGTAGCTCGACGGTGACGGAAAACATCGTGAGGAAACCCGCTGGTCCAAGAATTAATTCTGAGACATGTATAAAAGACCCGGTCCGGCGATGGGCTCACCACCTATCACGTTTAGGGGTCCACGGAATATCTCGTGAAAAGTGCGTATATCCAGAAATGGAATACGGCAGCCTTAACCCGTCGGGGATAAAAGGCTTGAGATTATTTATTTTATTTTAGAGGGAATTACTATACTAATCATTAGGGCATGGCGTGTAACTACAAACCTTTTCAATGAAGGACTTTGCTCTTTTGGTAGTTATCGTGATGGTAGATAATATCTTCTTTCATAATGGCATTTTTCTTCGTAATCTGCGCTATAAAAGTAAAAGGAGCTTTCTGTTCAAGCGTCCAAGTTTGTGTTTTGTGGTGCTGTTGGTATATTTGGTGTCGCGTTTTGTTGCATTAGTCGAATGCTTCGGCATTATGTGTCTTGGCAGTTCGACTAAAGATACGGTTTTATGTGGAAGTTGAGGTTTATTGGTGGATGAGCAACACGTGCTGAGCTTACCCGCCAGCGGTCTTCACAATAACAAAATGAGGGACGTGTATTGTGTACAGTAGCCCTCGGCGAAATATGTTGCCACGTGTTGAACATGTTTCCATATTGTATCTACATTTACCTACAAACTTTAGATTTGAATCATACCTACGCCAATTTAATTCTAATATGTGGATTTTAATTATATTCGCATCAGCTTAGAAAACACATTCTGTAAAATATTTCCATAGATCTTTGTTCATTACTTTGTATCTTTGAGTATTAAACCAACCAGAGACGCCACTGACAGGCGTTCCCCTCTGCCAAAAAAACGTGTCGGTCTTTGAGCACACCGGTTAAATACAACTAGTTTGTTTGAGTTCACGGAGTGCTTGTATTGGTGAATGTATTTGTGTGCACCTAGTTCAAGCTAGTGTTTAATTGTTTTATCAAAAAATGCGTTTGTTTTAACATTATTTGTGATTGTTTCCTCGTCCCCCCCGCAGAAATTGGCAGACTTTTTTGTAAAGAAACTAGTGCGCGTGACGTCTCCTGTTGGTTTAATACTCAAAGCTTTGTATAGATGAGCCTGACTTAGAAGTTTAGCGATTGTTACAGATATGGATACATTTATAATTCCTAACATATTTTAGGTTTAATTTCCAGAGTGGAGAAGGAAATGAAAACCCTTGGGGAAACCTTTGGCCCCGCAGTGCGATGCACGATGGAATAATCACAAAAAATACCCAGTCGCATCGACTGGCACTTCCGGCGGTGAGTCCCTTTGACCGAGCCCGTTGGTTTTGATTTGCATTCACTAGACTTGTAAATTAAACCTTCCTTTATATTTTATGCTCGGATCTGTAGTAAATATAATCAATTATGTAGAGTTAATTTTGACTTTCTTTTATATAAGGCAATTTTAAATCAAGTGCAAATATTTTAAGGGTAGGTAGGTACAAACATGTAAGAGACATAGAATTACTATATAGAGAAAAGAAAATATTTTACTTTAGTTTTTTACTTATTTTTTTTAATAGAATAATATTTTTCTTTTGTAGACATGCTTTGCATAAACCCTGCCCTGACTACCGCACTAAACACTCCGATTCTCCGACAATCCATGACAATTTCATAGTCATTGTACTTAGGTTTGGTAGTGTGCGTGTATTGTTTATGTACAGCGTGTTCGTTTTTTGTTATTTTATTTTTGTAATAATCTTTGTTATCTAAAGAAGCCCATGAAAAATAAAAATAATGGAAAAAATTGTTCCTTATTCATTATTTTGATATACCCTTTGAATATTGCACTTAATTTAAAACGACCATGTATACCTACATACTGGCTTGGAAAAGCCAGAAACAAAAATCTTTAATCTACTAGTTATATAAAAATAAGTCGGGTTTTCCTTCCTGACGCTATAACTCCAGAGCTCACGAACCGATTTTCACGGTTTTGCATTCGTTGGAAAGGTCTCGGGCTCCGTGAGGTTTATAGCAGAGAAAATTCAGGAAAGATTTCAACAGAAAAGCGGAAAAATCTTATAAGCATTGCACCCGTGCGAAGCCGGGGCGGGTCGCTAGTATTCCTATACAATGGTGCACTGTATATCATACTTATCTGTTTTACTAAACTCACGATATATTACTACGTATTCCTAATAGGAAGTTAACTAAACGTTTAATGGAAATCGAGACTACGCCATCAATGTTTTTAATAGAAATGTAAGTAAAAATTGTCTGTGTATAGGTATGTAGACAATCAAATAGCTGCAAATAGATATTAAAATTAAGCGTATTTAGGTAAGTACATAAGTATTAAGTACTTTAAATAATAGGTTTTTAGAACCGATTGAAAAGTTGTCATTTAATAATGTACCTAGTACACAGATTATTAGATTTTTCGAGATACCTACCTACTACCTACCTACTACTTAATAAAGAAAAATATTAAAATGATTTATCTACATCGGTTAAGTATACCTAATTGCCAATTCCAAGAACAATTTCTTGAAATGTGTTCTCTTAGTAATGTTTAAATATCAATCCATTGTACAATAGTCAAAGTAAAAGTCTCTATACTACAATTTGTACCTAACTACTCATCACAAGTGAAACCATACCGAATCGTATATCACGAAAGGCGTCGGTTTGTACGTGTCTAGTTATTAAAAGAGTTTTTGCGTGCGTGCAATACTATTTGTGTAACATGCGATGTCGATCAGCTATAGAACTACTTGGCAACAGACGTGCCGAAAAGTGAAATTGATATAAACATGAATAATTCACTAAAAAAGTTAAAACAACAGAAATAACTATTAACTTAATCTAGAGTAGGTATATTGTTTGTCCAACTATAAAGCGTTGAGTCATTGATTACCATAATAGGCAACATAATTATTTTATAGTCGATTGTATTGGTAAGTCTATAGAATTGTAAATAACATGAAATACTTACTACCTAATTAAGAAAAAGAATAATTGGGGAAGCAAAAATCTAGAGTCGAATTTCATCGATATTCCACCAGAATTTTTTAAATAACATTCCGAGTTTGTTCGCAAAGTATAATGAAGGGAAGTTACAGAAATTGCTAAGCTCATTCATAAAACATGCAGCGGTCGCACGTGGCACCGAGGGCGAGGGTGGCATCACTAACGGCATTGTTAGACTTCCTTTATAAAATTTCGCTGCTTTTGGTAACAAATATTGCCGCATTGGAATTGACTTTCAGTGGTCACTGTTAATAGTTGCGTTGCATTCGAATATAATTTAGTATTTTACTTATTTCTTCCGTCTTTAATTATGTTTTTATTATTTCTTTAAGTAGGTACACACGTACCTACACCTCTAGGTAAACCTTTTAAAGTGACTTAAGATTCTTCACAGAACAGTAAAAACATTTGTTTCCATTTTTTCTGGTATGGTAACGTTATGCGTGGATAGACAAGCCGTATCTAAGAGTTGGCCTGCTACAAAGGTCATTGAGAAGTGGAACAGCTGTTACTACTTACTGTTCTTTATCTGTGTTGAATCGAGCGAAAGGTATCATCACAGTGTTGTTCCCAGTGAAATCGTGTATTCTCACACAAGACCGGCAAAAAATCCGTGGTACGCTGTTACAAGTTGTTAATTGTATTGAAATATGCGTCGCGTCTCACTACTGCCTCAAGAATCGGCTTTAAGTATTCCGTATAAGGTTGAGTCACGGTATCTGCCTCTGCGATGGCAAACCGCCAATGTTCCCGATGTCTATGACTAAACAGTAGAACCAATGAGTACCTACAGTAGACATACTTATAGGTAACCATACATTTACTTTGTTGCACTCGTATAAAATATAAACAAAAACATTAAAATCATATCTACATAGTTGATTCAACAGGGACACGAGCATTGCTTTTAATTAGGTAGGTACATTCTGGAATTACCAATTACCTATAAAGACAACATTTTTCCTCATAACTACTTACTTGCGTGGCTACAGGAAAACAAATGGAAGCTTATTGTATTTTATATATAGATTTTAGCAGAGTTTTTCAAAACTTACGTACTTACATATTTATCACTAGTTCGACGGTGAAGGAAAACTTCGTGAGGAAACCAGTAGGTCCCAGAATTAATTCTGAGACATGTGTATAGGACTCGGTCCGGCGATGCGCACTACCTGTCACATTTAGGGGTCCGAAGAAAATCTCTTTAAAAGTGGGTAGGTATATCCAGAAATGGAATACCTCAAATGGATAAATATTTTACCAGAGAATGAATGACCCTTATTAATTCGTAAAATTTGTTTCATCACAAGATATGGTTAAAAAATAAAAAAAACATTTATTGCAGACTAAAAAATGGTCCATTTCATGTTAGTTTTAAATTCTATGTTAGAGAAAGATTGTTAAAAAACGTCAAGAAACATCAGGTAGTCAGTCTATTAGCATTTTTGTTGACTTCCAAATCGTTGAATCGAACGAAGACATCCGAGTCATCACATCAGTTATGGTAGGTATGTACGTAACTGATATTTCTACCCAAATCATTAAGTCTTCAGAGAATTATAATGTAGTTTCAGTCAATTTGTCCAGCAATTAATTTAGATATAAAGCTCTATAGAAAGCAAACGTGGGAGCAATGTCGGTTACTCTGGTGAGCCTGACGTCACGTTCTGATCTGACTCCTCGTCCCTCATCCACTCCCCCGCAGCAATCCTACCGGTTCTTCTGTCCTCGATTTGTGAAACATTGGTTACAAAATTATACATCTAATCATAATACCATACCGTCCAAACTTTGATAAATCAAATTATAGAGACAGCTAGACTGTCTTGGTCTCTATAGAGTTGAAGTCTAAATAATATGTTTATCGATATTATTCTGATTATCTCTCATAAGAGGCTATAAAATGGGCCGAAATGAAAAAGTAAATAAAATAATTACCTCACGCATTATCACCAACGGAAATATTAAATCAGAAAGAAGCTCACCACAAATTCTGATAAATACTTTTTCGGGTTCTACTACTTCGGGTTTACTTGCAAAGTTTTAGTTCCCGGTGAGCTAATGATAAATATGTGTAGTTTTTGAAATAATCATTGGTACAAGCCCACACCAGGAGTCAAACCCTGGACTCATGCATAAGAATAACAGGGCTATCATTGACCCGCAATGAGCTATTGCAGTTTTTTGTATAGTCATCATGAAATATCGATTTGTGTCCGAATTCTATTAAGTATTCTCGCCTAAGTATAGAGAGTTGGGCTAGGTCGGCATGAAATGTCTTCGCAGTCGGAACACCAGCAATTTTGTTCTTAATTATAGTGAATTTGGGAGGGTCGAGACGAAGCCAATAGGCGATGAACTAGTCACGGCCAAGGCCGCCCATTCATACTTTTCTAATGGAATGTGGAACACATGAGCCTATAATTTGAGGCACGAGTATCTTGATGGGATGTATGATTTGACTTTCCATGACCACGTCGGCTGCGTGGACACGAAAAGTATAGAAGATGGCTTTTGCATTCCACTGTCAAATACTTTAATTTTGAATATTTTTCAGGTGAGCCCTATACAAGACATACCCTACAAGAACACTCAATGCCTATTCTACTTATATTTTAATGGTTACGAATGAAACTAGGTTATAGAAAACAATAAGTAGGTAGTTGTAGAGCGTTTACTTAAATGTACTTACATGTTTAAAAAATGTTCGACTCTTCGCCCAGTGAGTACCTAATTTCAACAGCTGTTATGAAACGGTCCCGGCCGCCGCCGCCCCGGGCGAGGACGTCCGATACTACAAGACTCCTGGAGCCATCAACGCTACCGCGACTTGCTGGGCCGTTTTCCTCCGACATGCAGCACACCATCAACGACGTCCTAAGCCGAAGCTCGTGCCCCCTCTGCGCCCTTACACCAGTCGTTTGTTTTGTAGTTATTAAGTACTTAGTTTGTAAGGTGCAGGGTAGAGCATCCTACGACTCCTCTTCCCAGTTCGGTGAATGCTGCCAAGCTATTAGGGCAAACAGCTATAGACAGTTTTTTTTTTTATCATAAAACGCTCTCGAGTATTTAGGTATGTAGGTAAGTAAGTAAGAGCTGTTTATTGCACACCAATAAAAATATGCAAAAAGTGACACAATGATAAAAAAGTACAATGGGCGGTCTTATCGCTTTAAGCGATTTCTTACAGACAACCTTAGGATGGATGTAACTGAGATAAACAGATGAAGGTAGGTGGTGCACTAAACCGCTTCCTATAAATATTATATAAAAAATAAAATACACAGTATGGACATACGAGTACATAGAAGACATATACATCATGTAACAGAATAAGCGCAATTCCTGAAATTAGTTTGTTCAGAATCAACTACATATTCGATTTCAGCTATTTTAAATAAAAAATAAATAAATAATAATAATAAATAATCTCACGCCTTTCATCCCCGAGGGGGTAGGCAGAGGTATTCCATTACTGGATATACCCACATTTCACGAGATACATTGGACCCCTAAACGTGATAGGTGGTGAGCCCATCGCCGGACCGGGTCTATTTACACATGTCTCAGAATTAATTCTGAGACCTGCGGGTTTCCTCACGATGTTTTCCTTCACCGTCGAGCTAGTGATAAATATGTACGTAAGTTTTGAAAAACTCATTGGTACATGCCAGGATTCGAACCCGAGCCGTCCGGGCTATCACTGCTCTATTTTAAATATGTGTTAAATTTTTCCCAAAAATGAATTAGAGTAGCTGAATTTAGTGCTATCTATGGAAATTGTGCTATTATTAATCGATATGTAAGAAAATTGGTGAGACACAACAAAAGTTCGATTAAATCATATTTTTTTTATATTATAATATATTAATTGGGGTGTATGGATCGAGGAATTGCGCTTCTTCTGTTACGCGTAGTATAATAAATATATATTATAATTAGATTAATATAGATACAATAAATGTAGGTAAGTACCTACTTCTGCTGCTGACTGGGTAGATGTATTACAGTCAGCGATTTACGTAAGATAAGGCCCGCTTATCACAGCGTTCGACGTGACGCGACGTAGAAAGCGATTTCAAGAACGATTTGCGCAACATCTTTGCTAAGTTGGTTACATTTGAGTATAAATACCTACTGACCCTACTGTACTAGGCAAATCTATAATTATGTAGGTACAATACAAGGTAAATAAATATTATTTCAAACGACCAACATAAAGGCTTATTCACAAATTAATTCGCAAATTATATAAGTTTTTAAATAAATTACATCTGTCTGTGCTCTCAGGGTATACAATCATCTTGTGTATAAATAGTCCTGTAATCTTACTGTGTAATCGCATCAGTATAGGTAATCTTAGATATCGTAACCGATTCGTTATTGATTTTAATTCAATTAAGTTCAATACTAAATAAATTATTTTCGTCATTGAACTGAAAATTTTAATTGCACGAAATAGTAGATTGTTATACAAGGGTCGGAAGGAATTGATAACTTCCACCCGCGTTAAACACTCTACTTTTCATTTCGAATTCAAGGAAAGTAAACAAAAAAAAAATACAATTTTACAAAAATTCAAACATACAAAAACGCAATAATACCTATAAAAAAAAAACAAAATTGTCAACAATACAACCAAAGAGGTTGAAAGAAAGAGAAACTTTTTCTTTTAAACGTCTTTGAATACTAATCATAGAGTGCCTAACCTAAATAACATTACAAAAATAATATACAAATCCTTCCTCTTTATAATAATATGTACTTTTAGCCGAGTAATAGTGTTCTGTGCTTATTAGTGTCGATGAAAAACAAGATTTTGAATTTCGGAACAGCTTTCCAAATTATTACTCTTTTTTTAATTTTAAATATGGAACGCGTACCGCCCCGCGCGCGGGCTATTTTCTGTTGTTTATACCTACACTCACAAGGCCGCACCTTTTTTTCTTATTCTAATTGATGTAAAAAGTTTCGTATCCCTACTAAGTACCCAAAGAGGTTGGAAGAAAGTCATTCTCTTTCCTAGAGAAACTTTTTCTATAAACGTCATTGCCAAATGTAGTACTATATTTTTTTTAATTTGTTCCCGCCCTAAGGCCGGAAGCAATTACTATGAGTCTTTCCCGACCGAGGGCGGGAATCACGGCCCTGAATCTCTCTGTGGTGGGAATCATCGCTTCCGACCCGGTACTCAGATCAAACATACACTACTTTCCGAGTATGAGATATGAAAATAATTTATTTGGTATTTAACCCCACTGCCGCGATATTAGCGCCGTTCTGCATGACCCCGCCCATATCGCGCGTCAAATCGGCAGTGTGGAAAAAATTCGGATCGGTTAGAATACTCGGTTAGTGTGCACAAAATTACAAATGCAGATATTATGTATGTTAAGTACTAGTAAATCATTAATGGATTGAATTTGATTACAAATCACTGGAAAGACGTAAAGTGTTAAATTCTGTAGCTGTATTAAAATTGTACGCTTTTTATTTATAGCAAAAATCAAAATGTAAGGCCTCTACCGTGATGTTCAACCTCAAGTTTAGCACTGCTGTTACATAGTGGCATCACGTCAAACACGACGAGACTCAAGACTAAGCGAGTCTTATTTTGTAAATTTGATCCCCTATTTCTGCCGCTAACATAATTAAGCTCTTCTTTGTAAGTGCGAGTGGGAGATCGTAACATCCATAATAAATGGATATCCACATGGAATAGGGGTTCAGTTAGCCCGGCAGCGTGCGGCTGCGTGTGTGTGACTCACATTACGCTGATTGGCTCATCCGGCTCTCTCCATAGACATCTTAACTCTTTAACTTGGCCTATCTATTTCCTGTTATTTTTAGGCTAACAAGAAATACGTATATTTTGTCTATTAGTCTCAGAGATTTAATTTGCTTGGCAGGAAAACAGTGACAATATTTTTAATAATCATCATCAGAAAATCGGCTTGATAAAAAATAAAATGTAAATATAGAATATTAAATTAATTGTGTATTAAATTTAAATAATTTTTGATGCCAGTTGTGTCTAGACAATTCTTAGGTCCTAAATGTGATTGTGGAGCTCCCGCGCATCTTTACTTGCAAGCGGACTAACTGCTTCACTTGTTTATTTCTCCGTTTTTTTACTCTTCGTTCGTATCCCTGCTAAGTGCAAATGCAAATGGTCCTCCTCTCATTTACAAAGATGTTTCGTACAGTCAACTTAATATTTGTTATAGCATCATTATTACGGCTACAGAAATCAGAGAAGGCTCTTCTTCTAGTGCTTGTAAAGAAACGCAAGTAAAAACTTGGTACGTCTTGAATATTAATTTTGTCTTTAATCAGTAGCAGAATTTCGAATGAGCATGTACTTAACTTCTGTGCACAAATACTACGCAGCCGGACCAAGCAGGACTCGATTCTCGAGATTTCTTGTAACTTGATAGTCCAGCGAGTATTACGAGTATATCGGATTATAAGTATTATATTATTATTTACTACAAAGTATTTTTGTTTTCAACATACAAGCACAGCGAGTAATAAAGTTGAGGTAGCGGGCGCACCTTTCTCGATACTAATCAGAAAGTAATGTGCGTGGGCGCTGGATTTTCGCAGATCAGCCTACGTGTTTGGATCAGTAAGGTGAGTTGTTGACCTGCAGTTGCACTCTGCAGTCAAACCTGTTCCTCCAGGAGGCCGTCTCCCTCCGCAGCCGGTGCGCGCTCGGCCCAACTATAATAATAAACCATCCACATAGATATAATCATTTCATTTCACTGGGCTTTATTTGTTCCGTGAAATTCATATTTCGATTTTATCTGCAACTTCACGATACTTATAGTAATAAGTACGTCTATGCTGTCATCACACGGACTATCAAAGCACTACTTTGAGCGAGATACTATAATAAATAGTAAATCCAGTCTGAACAAACCGGCTGTCGTTAGTTAACCCGCTTTTAGTATATCTGTGGTAGACGTTGACATGTATGAGTTTCTTCGTTAATTAGAGATTATATCGGAGTGTCCCGCTAGTGTCGTATCAGGATAGGCGTAGCAATTATCCTGGTGGAGGGGCTGCGCAGGCGCACGGGCGCGGCGCACGCAGCCACATGATGCGCGACACGAATAATAAACCAAGCCACTTCCTGCCGAGCGATAAGCGCTTCACACAGCGTATATCACATCAACACAACACATTTATTACACAACTACATCTACAGCTGCGTACTGTCCGAGTGTGTATCTACCTACTCGTATGATATGCCAAATAAATAAATAAATGCCAGACATGCTATAATGAAAAACTAAAAGTTCTGTCTATATGAATTACTAACGTAGGTCCCGTTCCCGTGGGAATACGGGAATAAATTATATCCTATGTTACTCTGGGATCTTCTAGCTTTCCATTGGTGAAAGAATTTTTGAAATCGGTCCAGTAGTTTTATTCGAAACAAACATACAAAAATACAAATCTTTCCTCTTTATAATATTAGTATAGATATAGAAGTATAGATTCAGTCTTAAAAACTTTTTATATAACATAGTGGCACTGGCTAGCATATTAAATACTATAGGTATCTATATTCTATACGGAATAACATCCAAAGGAAATGGTTAGATAACATATGACTCAGTGGGACGTCAGTAAATGACTGTATTTGAATACACCATTATCGTATCATTTATCTAACCTCTGAGACTATGAGCAAGTGCGTTACACGTTGCACCTACCTAGTTTGTTATTAGCTTGATATCGAGAGTGGTGATGGCTGTATTTACCTTGGTGAACCATTATTAGTAGGTACCTAACGTCATTACTGTTGAGTCATTGCAATTCTTTTACGCACGAGTAAATGTAGGTAAGTACACCTACCTAGTATAAATTTATTTCTTAGAAGTATCAGTGAGTAACGACAGTATGGCAGCCGGTCAGTCATACAGTTTGCGGAAGCTGAGTTAATTATTATCACCTTTAATTGGAACGTCGCCTTGGCAAGTCAATTACTAATGTTTCGCCATTTATTGGGTTTCCTTTATTTGCCGTTGTTTTACCGGTATCTCTATGTATATCAAATCTCTGATAGTTATCGTCTTCTAGAATATATTTTGAATAGTATCGAGTTGATTAGAAATAATCAGATAATGTATTATTTACTTCAAAATACATTGGGAATGATGTAGGTAAGTTTAGTATTCGTGGAGCTAAAAAGAAATATTATTTGTATATTGTTTTACAATAGTAGCACATAAGTACAAATATTTTTGTGTAAGTCCTCAAGTAATAACTCCTTAGACCTGCATCTGTGTTTTATACCAACAATAAAATTGTAATAAGTAACACAATGACAAAAAGAGTTCAATATTTAATAAATCCTAAACGTAAGGTTGAAAAGTATAAATTGTGACTGACATCGTTGTCACATCACTACATATCATAAAACAAAGTCGCTTTCTCTGTCCCTATATCCCTATGTCCCTGTGTATGTTTAAATCTTTCAAACCACGCAACGGATTTGGATGCGGTTTTTTTAATAGATTGATGATGATGAGTGATTCAAGAGGAAAGTTTTAGTATATAAGCATTGCACCCGTGCAAAGTCGGGGCGGGCCGCTTGTGTAAGTATAAATTACTGAAACTTGTTTTAATACTTACATTGTTTCTAAACCGTAGAAATTCCAATTTTTATACGCATATATTATCTAAAACGTTTTAGTGCAGGACAAATAGCATCCTTTTGAAAGAATCTCGTCCATTGTTCACGGGACGACACAGCGAGCGTGTGAAGCGTCGTGAATGACAATTGGCTTTTATTTCTAGAATATTACAGTTGATCATTCTCAAAAATTAAAATAACCTCATTCTAAATTTAAAGAGAAAAATAAGTGAGGAGATCGTTAATCTGCCTGTATCGACTATTAATTTGTAGTCAACAACTGGACATGAAAAGCATTAGGTCGGATGTGGAAAAAGTCAGGTTTTCAGGAGAGCAAAAACAAAATTAAGAAACAATTTTGTCAATATTTTTATAATACAAGGAAATTGAATAGTTTCTTGATACGTATTTATTGTAAACATGTTCACCTTTAGTTTTATGATAACTGGACTTATCTAAAACTGCAATAAAATGGAAAATTATTACTTTTTTTATATTTTCGCCGACACCCGACCTTATGCCTGAAATAATATAGTTCATCATAGACTCTGCGTACAATATGTTAAAATACGACTTTATGCTGACAATTTGTGTTACAAACTCATTGGTCAAGTCAGTACTAAACTGTAATTTTATATTTAAATGCAGCATTATGGTTTAAAATTCTCAATCATGATAAACGTACCTACTGTCTATAAAACAAATTTTTTTTTCTTTACGAGGCGTCGTTAAACTTTAAAATAAATAGATAATATGATAATTTTAACAAATGAAATAATGCGTGCAATCAGCCTTTGTTCAGGTTGTGACAATTTTGCAATCATTTCTGTAATAGGGCCTGGATGTAGATTATTCCAATATGCTCCAATTATAATAATTCTTTATTCAGGCAATAGTCCCATAACATACATACAAAAATAAAAATATAAATTACAGCATACATGACAAAACATTATGTACTTCTATTTACAATGTGCGATGCACAGCAAGCTGGTAGGTACTTATAATACGGACAGTTGTAGCTGTCAGCTATCATCCTCAGTATGCTGTTTTTCGATGACCGAACGAAACCGACACCGAAAGAAAGCTATGCGTGAACTTATAATCGCGTAGAAGTCAGGAACCCTCATCCGCAGCAAACATGTTTTAGATGGTGGAATGTTTTACTTTGGGCTTAAGTGACATTTACAATGTCTGCAAGTGATTAAACAATTTTTTTGCTTAAGTTCATTGGGAAAATAAGGGGCTGTGGTTGTGTTTATAGTCCAATTAGAAATCTGATGCAGATACCAACGCTTGGAGCAAATTTCACATATTTTATCACAAACTGTGTTATCCCCTGTAAGAAACCTGTGAGACTTGCGTTATGTAATCGTCTAGATTCCCCATTATGCTGCTGCTTATTCGGATTGTGAAGCTGGGTATTCGGCATTATGCTGACTCATTTGTTGTAAGCAAGCTGCTCTGTCTTTTTCGGATTGCGAGGCCCAATATTCGGCTAAAGCTCGTGAGGTTTACTATAAGCGGACGGCTCTTTCTTCTTCAGATTCTGAGAAGCTCGGTATTCGGCATTATGATGACGTATTTGTTGTAAACGACCTTCTCTGTTTTTTTTCCAATTGTGAAGCTCTATAATTTCTCATAATAGTCTCTCCTGTTCTTCTTTGGCTCTTCTAAATCTACGCTATATAATTTTATTTTTTGGTCTTTTAACTTCCGTCTTTTGTTATCCAATGTTTTTTTCTTTATCCTTTTGTTTCATTTACTATTTTTTATCCCTCGAGAAATGGACAAATAAACCGTCAACCCTCCTAGAGGGCCGATAGAAGGGTAAGGTTCTTAAAAAACAGGGTGTGCCCGGTTCTTGAGGTTGACGCTAGCGACACGACATTTTTAACCAACCTTTGCCATTTATCCATCGGCACGTTTCTTAACTATATATCGGATTGGGTGGAAGTTCAATTTTTTTAAATGAAACTCAAGTGATCCTCAAGATAAGAACTTACACCGTTCAGCATACATGAGTGTTACGACTCCTTAAGTTTGACGGGACGAAGCAATCTGAGTTGCTGTATTGTAAGTCCAACTTCAATTCTATGCTATTTCCTAGCCTTGAAAGTTTACTATTCTAGGTATATACATAGGAGCAACGCAAGAACATGTATACATGATTAGAGGTGATAATAATATACAATTCCCTAAGCGGGGGCGGATTCTTCGCTGCTGTCAAAAGCTCAAGTTGCATCTATTGACTTAGAATAGCTGCACGTTACTTTCCACATGTACACGAATATTTTGCGCAAGTATGAAAAGCTGCGCGAGCATGATTTTCCTAGCAAGGATTACGGGTCTGACTGTTTAAAATATTGAATTGTCATCGATCCTTGATAATTATCCAAATTTCGAGTTAATCCAATGTTTTAAGGGGGTCAAAATAATTTTCAAAGTTTTCGTTACATACTAACATACATAATAAAAGTGTGTTAAACAGTTTTGTTTATGATGAGTATGTATTCAAAATCAAATTACCGGCCTGGCACGTGCCATCTACATTTACTATCTTACTTTAACACGCGTGACCTTTAATATGAATGCACAAGACAAGATAAACCATGAATTTGCCTCCCCACTTGCTCCCACTGGTGCTTACAAGCGACGAAAAAATCCGAAGATATCTGACCTATCTTTAGTACCATTTAGTAGTAAAATTAAAAAAATTTGGTAACATAATGGTTTAAAATGACATATGCCTAAGATTTTTTACGTAATAATAGTATATTACAGCTAGATTGTCTCATGATTACATTTGTCTTTATGCTATAATAGTTAAAAACAATATTTTAATGGCATAATGGCGTAAGTTATGTTTAATACATTAATTCCGTTGCAAGGTTTAGCGGCATAAGTGCGTATCTGTTGATACACCCAACGCGAAAGTTCATGAAGAAACAGAATACTTTAAATGCATAAGGGTGTATGTTTGTTTACGTCTCCAAAATAAATTAATAATTTATGGAATAAAGGTATCAATACAAATAAACCTCTATGCTTCCAAAATTTTTTGTAAAGTAGTCAGATCCGACTTTATGTATGTATTTATCTCTGCAATGAAGAAGGATAGAAAAACAAGAGTGAGTTTGCCAGAAAGAGCACAAAAAGTTTAGTATGAATATGTTAAAAAGTGGTTTTGGTCGTATATGCAGATCCAGCCTAATGCTTTTCAGGTCCAAAACTATTGATTTACAAGAAAATATACATTCATTTACAATAATTACAGTTAAAAAATGTCCTCCAAAGAGGACCCATGTGGGACAGTGCCCAGAAGACTGGCTGCTATTGTATATCTACAACACCTAAATGAGTCTTATCCAATGATGTTAAATACCAAGATGGCGTATAGTCATACGACGCTGGTTTAAATAATTGTTCCGCTACGAGTGACTACGACATGTACATACTTACCTCTTAGCGTATTTATAGGATACATCAATGACGGCGAAAGATGATACGGAACGAATGATATAGAAAGAGACAGTATCTGTCAAGAGTTTCGTTTAAAATACGTCAACGCAACATAGACTAGGTGAAAAATGCAAACAGTAGGGACATTAAATAAAACAAGCTATTGGCTTACAATCACCAACTTTCTTTCTTTCTTTGGTATGTTTGGCTTTTTGTAGGTAACCAATCATATTCACTTCTTCCGCCTGTACTATGCTGACTATTGCTGATCCATTTATGTCGCATAAGCTCGTCACTTGGAAATCTGGATAACATTAAAACATAATAGTGGCTGCTAGTTATAATACTTACATAATATAACACGATTATATTCGTAAAATTATTAAAAATATAACCAAAAAATGTGTAAAAAAAAATTTGAGAGGTGTCAAGGGACACCCGGATGGAACGAATTTCGGTCATCATCATCATCTCATCTCATCATCATTATCTCATCATCAGCATCATCATCATCAACACCATCACCTCATCATCATCTTATCATCGTCATATCATAATCATCGTCTCATCATCATCTCATCATAATCATCTCGTCATCACCATCTCATCTCATCATCATCATCATCGCATCACAATCAACCATCATCATCATCAGAAGCAGCACATAATCATCATGACATCATCATCATCTCATCATCATCATCATCATTTCATAAACACCATCATCTCATCATCACCATCATCATCATCACCATCAACGAAGTTCCATCCGGGTGTCACTATCTTTCTGAGAGAGAGAGAGAGAGACACGCGCACGCCGCACGGCTTACAACTATAGCAAAATGTGTCGTTATAAAAAGTGTCGTTACAACTTTTGGTCTTAATTTTTACACAACGCGCGTTAAGGAACTTCTTTCCAAAAACTCGGTGTGTTTTACACATGTCTCAGAATTAATTTTGGGACCTGCGGGTTTCCTCACGATGTTTTCCTTCACTGTCGAGTGTTAGTGATAAATATGTATGTAAGTTTTCAAAAACTCATTGGTACATACCAAGATTCGAACCCGAGCCTCACTGATTTTAATCATGTAAAAGCTGATTCATGTTACACTGGTTTCAATTTCAATTATATTTATTCCACAAACAATAAACACTGTGTAGGAAATTAGTCACAATAATACATAATATAGGTACAATTATAAAAACCTTAAATAAAATTAATTATATGTTAAGAAATTCATTTACATCATATGTTTTAATTTTTAATATAACATACATGAATCAGCCTTAAAGCAGGCTCTTTAACCGTAAGGCTATAACTAAGTACATGATGTTGTAAATTGTGCCTACGACTTCGCTTCTGATTGAATAATCCTTATCGCACTGCAGTTGCCGTCCATTTTCGCTATCCCTTTTCAACCATAATTTCAAATATTTAATAATATGATGTAATTTTGATAAAATATTAAAATATGACGACATTTTTATGTATTTACGCGTGGTATGTAACTCCTTGGTCCTTTTTTATTTTTATACCATAGTTTTTGCATTTTCGCAGTACACAATGCGGCATTTTGAGAATATCGCGAGTAGTTATGATAGGCACATTCGGCACGCGCTTACTCATGCGCTGCTATAACGCGACTAAACAGTATTGCGTTAATTAGCAACATTTATCGGCCTCAGTTATCGCGCTGTAGTACGAAATCTACCTCTTTTTATATTTAACATCATTGGTCTTATCGCTTAAAAGTATTTAGGTAGAATGTAGCCAATACACAATCGCTCGTTGCAGATATATTATATTGGTTTATAAATGATAAGAGCTACCTAAATTAATTGGATAATATTTATGTACGTTATTTTTGCGAACATACAAGTTGTAGTTGGCTCGATCTCCCAAGTTTACTTACATCTGCTTCGTGTCTACTAGGACAGATAAGAACCGCATTTGTCGGTAAGAACTGACTATGCTGAGACCACATTACTATGTATTTTATGATTTAGAAGCATAGCAGAAATTAATAGTGTTCCGTTGCAAAGTTTTGCTTAAGCATTTAGGTATATTTGCTTTTCATTCAACCGTTTAAGTGAAATTAAAATTCAATAACTATAATAATTAAGCACTCCACGCAAAAATTGCGTTTTGTAAGACAATAAAGTTGCGAATTTGGTAAAACTCTACCGTCCCATTAAGGGTATGAGTACGAAAGAACAGGTTTGGTGGCCCCAGAGTTCTCGCAGCCGTAACGAGGACGCGATGACACATGTCTAACGGTAATTCAATTTTTACATGGGCTCTGCGCGTGCGCAGGTGATGTTCTATAGGAAAACCACAAACAAAACACATACACGTAACTCTGCATTTGTTTACACTTTATACACAGTTACATCCCCTGATAGTTAATTTAATTTCTTTATAAAATATCACATGTTCTCAATGTCACTCTTCTAAGTTCATTGACAAAACTGGGATAATTCAAAAGTTTGTCAATGAACTTTGCGGTCCGATATTCAAATTGCTTAAATTCTAAAATCACAATTTTGAATTTTATGACTGATTATTATGTAATATTCCTACTATTCGATGCAAGAAACAGTCAACATGTCGAGCAATTATGCAAATTTAATATACGAAAAAAATACTGTTCTACTTGTTGCTTGAAGTGTCAAATGATCGTTTAACAACAAATTTAGTTTCCCTCCTAAGTATCAATTTTCTACATTGATAAAGATAATGATAACTTGACTCGTAGATAATGCCTTTATAGGCTAGGCTAGGCTTTAAGCTACTAAATATTGTTTATATCTTTTTTAAGACAACGACAGGATATTATAGTTATTTTTAACTAGCAGCGCCCCGCGGTTTCACTCGCGTAGTTCCCGTTCCCGTTTGAATACGGGGATAAAATGTAGCCAATGTCTTATTCTGATGTATAAGCTATATACATATGTATATGATGTATAAGTTTCATCAAAATCCGTTTCTAGTTTTTGCGTGAAAGAGGAACACACATCTATACAGACAGCCATACATACAAACATTCGCGTTTATAAAATTAGTAGGATTAACTTATTTGAAATTCCACTTAGTGTGGTAATATTTTAGTACCTAACTTAAAACTAAGATTGGTCGAGTAGAGTCGAATGACAATTTGTTTACACACACCCACTTCCCTCTCATACACCCCCCCACTACCTCAACCCCCCCACGACACTCAGCTCTTACGCACTCACTCTCACACACACCCTAACACCCACCACCTACATATGAACACGCACGCACTTGAATTATTAGTGATATTTTTACAAATGTCTATATTGATGTAGGTACGTATATGAATTCTGTGTTACCACCACCCAATTATGAGGAGCGTGGACTCCTATGATACAGGGTATCCTAGTTTAGGAGTCAGAGATCCATCTATTTCAACAGTCACCTAATGAAACCCAGATATGCACTCTATTGTGGTCTACAGATATACAAGCTTAAGTTTTTGAAATAAATATTGTTATTAGGTATTATAAAGATCTACTTAAATCTTCTGGTAGCCGGGTTTTCGATGAGCGTAGTGGCCTATCTTGGCAGGTTGCATAGCAGCGCACGCCGCTTTGTGGACAGCTAATCCTTCATGTAGGTAACGGGCTCGTTCGTGTTGCAAGCGACACGAAGCCGCACAATAACATTAAACATGCGCACTGGTACTGCTTTCAATTGATATATTTTCGAAACCGGTCTTCGTTTTCATCACACGAACCGTACAAGTTTCGCTCGAACTTCCTAGAAGAAATCTCTGTACTCGAAGGGAGTAAGTAGGTAGGTAATAAATATATGCAAATACCTAGTAACCGTTTCATTATGAAAACAGTTTATCTGTAAGTCACTGCAGTTACATGCTCAATGAGAATGTTTGTCGCTGAATTATGAAGAGATAAATATCATACAAGGCACATGCGTGGACCGGGTGTCCTACTTCAGCAGAGCGAAGGCCAGAAGTCAATTTGGGGCGAAGCCGGAGGCTGCGCGCGATTCGCTCCCTGACCGTAAATGTCACTCGCACTGTCCCACACAGTATTGTTACATAATGTAGCGCAACAATGAGGCAATAAACTCACTTGCACGTAATGTTAAAAGGGAAGACATTTTAGGTCGGCGTAAGAGATTTGCTTGGAATGGCTCCTAGGTAACTAGTTAAAATATTTTATCGTCAGGCCGAAGTTTCTCGTAGTCGTCTCAATGAAAAGTAAATAGGTAAAGTAGGTCACAACTTTTTGCTGGAACTTGATGCTGGAAGCTACTACACTACTATAGTATTGATATGAAATGTTGTATGGTTAGTTTGAATACCGTCATCGTAAATGCAATTTGAATTGATTGGCACGTTTTTTAAACGGATAGAGCCACGTAGTGCGTATTTTCGGCGTAATGGGACACTGACGTAAACCAATTCGGCAAACGTGGGAAGCTCAGCAAAGTCCTTGTGTTTTATGTGACTACAATAGTTTTATGATTCATTAGAGATTGGTAGATTTTTACGCAAATTAAAATTGACCATGCCTAGAGCTTGGAATTAGAACATTTTCATATCTCATACTCGGAAAGTAGTGTATGTTTGATCTGAGTACCGGGTCGGAAGCGATGATTCCCACCACAGAGAGATTCAGGGCTGTGATTCTCGCCCTCGGTCGGGAAAGACTCATAGTAATTGCTTCCGGCCTTAGGGCGGGAATGAATTAAAAAAAATAGTACTATATTTGGCAAAGACGTTTAAAGAAAAAGTTTCTCTAGGAAAGAGAATGACTTTCTTCCAACCTCTTTGGGTACTTAGTAGGGATACGAAACTTTTTACATCAATTAGAATAAGAAAAAAAGGTGTTGCCTTGTGAGTGTAGTATAAACAACAGAAAATAGCCCGCGCGCGGGGCGGTACGCGGTCCATATTTAAAATTAAAAAAAGAGTAATAATTTGGTAAGCTGTTCCGAAAATCAAAATCTTGTTTTTCATCGACACTAATAAGCACAGAACACTATTACTCGGCTAAAAGTACATATTATTTTAAAGAGGAAGGATTTGTATATTATTTTTGTAATGTTATTTAGGTTAGGTACTCTATGATGTAGTATTCAAAGACGTTTAAAAGAAAAAGTTTCTCTTTCTTCCAACCTCTTTGGTTGTATTGTTGACAATTTTGTTTTTTTTTGTAGTTAGGTATTATTGCGTTTTTGCATGTTTGAATTTTTGTAAAATTGTAATTTTTTTTGTTTACTTTCCTTGAATTCGAAACGAAAAGTGTTTAACGCGGGTGGAAGTTATCAATTCCTACTCGGACTATATAAGCCCTCGCTGCGCTCGGGCGTCTAAATATCTCTTATGGGAATTGATTCCTTCCGACCCTTGTATAACAATCTACTATTTAACAATATTTAAGGCAAATTCCTTAAATTTATTAAAAATAATGCACACATGCAACGAACTATCTTCTCAATCAAGTAAGAATGTGTTAGTTGCAAAATACATGTTATAAAAATCTCACGGTACATGATTTCTTTCATTAAAGTCGCGATATTGTTTAATATCAACAAAGGTCGTCTGAATGAAAACAAAAAGAACGTAGAGAGTCATTGTGTTTGAACAAGCGTGTGAACTCTGAGTTGAAAGTTTGCTTCTGGCAGAAACGTAGGATTAACTGAGCTCAGTAGCAACAATTGTGGGCAGTACTTGTAGGACATACCAATAAACCTTGTAAAGTAGAGTCAGCAAAACCAGACATACAATACCTAAATACCATCTTAACTACTCATTTCAGACACGCCCAATTAATGGAGCATACGTGCAAGTGGAATACAAGCTGCTACCTACGACAAAATAATGTAGGTAGGTACAAAATTACCTTACAGATCTACCGTAAGGTAATTTTTTTATCTCTGTAATACTTAGACTACGGCTAGGTACTACCTACTATTGTAAAAAGTATCCTTTTTAACCTTAGCACCTTTCGCGTTTCAGATCTTGATGATTAATGACCAACCATCTGGGAATTGTCAAGTTTCACAACAAACAACGTGTCAGCTGCTGGCTGCTGCTGCTATTGATTGGCGAGTTGCGCGGTGTTCTACATAATGGCTAGACACTGCACCGCTGGAGTTGTGACAAATGAGTTACGAGGGCGTTGCCTATCGCCATTGTCCGCACTCCAGCCTGTCGTCAGTCAAGCCGGCGCTAAATGTATGGTCGGGGCTGGTACTGGTACGCTGAGTAGTACATGCTGCAGATTCCGTAGCCGGGGGCGGCAGATCTGCGCCATTGACGGTATTATGGAAGTGATTCACCTAAGTATTTCAACTAGGATGTGGGTATATTATGACCTTGACTTGGATTCGAGAGTAGGGTTATATTTCTATTAATATTAAATTACTTACTCGAGTTCTTGATCGGCTGTATCATCAAGCAATCAGCTGTCAAGTATAAAACAATTATCAATGAGGTCCCTTTTACTTAAGGGCCATAGAATAATATACTCAACGGGGCGAAAAAACCGGAAACCTGTGAGGGTATAATCGCAATCTCTGGGCAGTTGACATTTGACCCAATTTATGTTATACTTAAGTACGAATCCCAAAATATCTACGGTTTGGACATCGGATGAGCAGCATTAAATTGTTAATAACTTTGCGACAAGTTCATGAAAAATGCGTAGAGATAGACACCCGTAATACAAAATAAACACCGGCTGGCGCACGGTGGGTTACGTATATTTTCTATGCCTAGGTGTTATGATCACGCAATAAAGTTCAATTTAAATTTTTATGGGACCGCAATTTTACATTTTTTCGAAAACTATGAGGCATAAAAAAAAATTTTGTAATGTGCAAATGAAGCCATTCTAAATTTCTTTGCCAGTTGACCTGGTAACCCTACATTAAAATATTCAAACCCCATTTCGGCCCATTTTGCCTAATAAAAATTCTTTTTGAATTGGCTGTTGTTAGGCGTCCCATAGCATTAAGAATAAATATAATTATTTGTATTCTTTAGCAAAAATTATATAAAACTTAAATTTCAAGTCGATAGGTTACTGTGATAAACCGCTCTGTGACAGACAAAGCGGCACCATAAGGGTTTCTTTTTATAATTTTGGTAAGTACTAGAAAGCTCGGAACTAAGTATCTCGGAATTTGTTTTGAACTGTCACAGTTTGTGACTATCATCTTTGTTTGGAAGAAATTAATTACATTAATTAATCTTTAGATGTAAGTATAATATCTTCGTAGTGAATATTTAAGGAAGCAGGATAGGATAGTACATATTTTATATATCTAGATAAATTACTATCCTATCCTGCTTAATTAAACATTATAAATGCCAAAATGACTTTTGTTTGTAACGCTTTCACGCCTAAAACACTAAACCGATTATAAAAATTATTTTACCAATAGAAAACCACATTATCAGGGAGAAACATAGGCTATATTTTATAGTCACGAATAAATCGACCGATTTGTGCAATTATTGAACTACCTACTTAATTTCTAAATCTAAAAGTAGGTTGGATGCAAGTTTGCTTGCGACGACCATGTGTAGATATTTATTTTCATTCGCCAGCGATCGCATCTATTATAAATGGTAGGAAATATTATTAGGATAACCTTTATACGCACTTCATTGAAAATTGTATTTACTTCCATAATATTTAATTAATTTAGGCTATTCATCTATCATAGCTGATGTCTGGGTTATATTTACTACTATAGCTTCTGCCCGCGATTTAGGTACTCTATATTCCCCCCCTCCATCCTCATTTTTGTTTTTTCGACATGATATCTGTAGTGCCATTTCACTTTTTTCTATATCAAATCTACGAGATAGTTATCGACTGAGAAATCCAATCGAAAGAACAAGAATAGCGGGGCCGAGCTGAAAATTTTCCTATGTCATTATTCAAGCAAGATGCAAGTTATCCTGGTAAAATAAATTCTTCAAGACCGCTTCAACGGTAAAGTCTCGAAAAGGTAACAACCAGACAGAAAGACTTACTTTCGGATTAATAATTTTATGTAAGGATGCGCGTCACAGAACGTTTTAATATTTACTGCTTTATTGGACCTTGCACATGGTGGTTTAGTGTTTAGGACAAGACAGCTGCAATTTTAGGTCATGTGAAAGTTCAAATGTGTGTACCAGCCGCTGGCAATAGCCGTGGAACTTCGAGGAGTCCGTCAATATCTGAAATCAGTAATTTTATAATGCAATTTTTATTTTGTTTGTATCCTAATCAATTCTTTTTGAAATTGGTCATTTACAAAAGTCGTCATACCTTGTCCAGCGTTTATCTAGGCCGGCTAGGTGTGGTTCGTTAACTTGCTTGTTAGTTCTCTCGTTTGGGGCTGAACTGGAGTAGTGGGACGGATTAGGATAAACCGAGTCAATGGCCGGGTCACGTGGCTATTTGCGTTCCACGCCGCCTCTGACTCCGCGCCCCTCGCCTTCCGCTCTCTGAAACTACCCGCCACGCATCGCCACGGACTAATTTTGGTAACTTTGTTGACATTATATTCAACTTAAGCGCGTCACACACGGTGAAGATAATATAAAATATATATTATCTTAGAGCATATTTTAGAATATCGCTCACCATAGAAATCCTATGAACCATTACACACGACGAAGTTAATTTATATTTTATCTTCAGTACGTTTATACGCAAATATGGAAATATATATTTCGTATCTTAAGATAAAATATTATAGCATCTTCACCGTGTGTGACGCGCTTTACAGTTTCCAAGAATTGGGGTGGCAGTATTTGATATTGACAATTGTCTTTGTTTGTTTATTTTGTAATATCTGTAACGGAGGAAAGTGATAATTTATCTAATCCAAACAGACGGCTGAGGCGTACGTAGTGGTCAGTCAGTGAATATATGGTTCGTAATATTATTAGGTATGTCAAGAGCGTCTCCGTTTTCAGGAGTTCGAAAGGAACCTTTAACCGTTGGTCCTGGTTCTCGTTGTGTTTACACAAAATGCGGGTCGTTAGGCCATGTCAAATACCCTTGGGTAGGTAGGTTGAAAAATTCTGTCAGAACAGTACTAGTCTATTACCATATACCAATCCAAGGTGGGCTTGTGTAGTAGATTATAGCTCATATTGCCTCGTGTGCAAGGAGAGACCCATAGCCCAGCAGTGGTCTGTTACGGTTTGATGGTGATAATGAATCTGATGAGTAAGTCATCAGTTTATGAAATAGTAATGCTAATGGCACAAAAGTTACGCTCTCAATTTTAAAATTTCTTAGTTATTGAGGTACTATTAGGTACCTAGTGGGTTCGATTCTGCATTACAGCGACTAAACTTATTTTAGTTTATTCCTGTCTTTATTTTACCTCAAAAAAAGAAAAGGGATAGAAGATAACCTACCGAATTTAGTCCTGTCAGAGGCTGTATTTTAGTCGTGACTTATTTACATAAGCACTAAACATGTTATGAAATGCCTTAGTTGACAGGACTAATTTTAATTTGACAGGACTAAATATCACTCGTCTCTTTTCTTCTCTATGAGAAAGAAAATGACAGGACTAAATTAAAATAAGTTTAGGCGCTGTAATGCAGAATCGAACCCATTATGTTATTCTCGATTAACTATATTAACTTATTTTAACAAGCATTAAAAAAAACGCTACAAGACCCTACCAGGCCAGCTCGTTCAGCCTAACAAACATTGCCCAACCAGTAGACAATAGTCATTATTATGTAAGACTAGCTTTTGCCCGCGACTTTGTCGTCTTTCTGGAATAATAGTAGCCTATGTGTTATTCTAATGTATAACCTATATTACTGTATAGTTTCATCAAAATCCGATAACAGACATCCATCTATCCATCCCTCCTCTTTAAACTTCGCGTAGGTATACATATACTATTAGGATTAGGTGCATTATGTTCCAAAGTCATATGCGGTATGGACAATAGTGATTCATGAATGCGCGTCATAAGGATAGTGTTGTCCATGCCACCTGCAACCTCTATGTGTCACTCTCTGCCTATCTATACATATATTGAAACTACCTCACTGTGCCTGAGGCATTGCTGTTTTGCCGTACATATTATCATTTTGCTATTCTATCACACAAATTCATGAGTTCATAACACAAGAATTGATACAACAATAAAAAAAACATTGTGTCGTGGAAGTATCTACACAAATAGGCCACCTGTAGATAAAAAGGTTGTCGACCTGCCAAACAAAGAACTCCTTAAAGTTTAAACTATCAGGTAGGCGATGATACCGAGCTTAAGACTTACACAAACCGATAACCTCTTTAAAATGGCAGATATCGACGTGTAAATAAGTACTAGGTACCTTCGGCTGTCAAAAGTTGTTAGTCTATTTTTGTTAATCTTTTATTATAAGTATAATCAAATCATAGATAAGTTTTAACGCATTTATAGCCCATTAGATAATACTTATTTGGCAGCGAAAACTTGTCTTTTACGATGTTCGGTAAAGGTAATGATGTTAGTTCTGTTAGTGTGGTGAATTGGTGATGAACGGGAAATAATAGTCTCGATTTCGTGACTACTAGGAAGCTTTCACTAGCACGAGTGTCGCGTGGTAATTACCGCGTGGAGATCGCGGGAACAAGCCCGGCCCAGGGAAGGTAATGACGCATTGTTTGAACACAAACCGTCGTCTAATAATGAGGCTCCTATCTCTCCTGACACTATTGATCATCGACCTGCGTTTAATATGGTGATAACGCGCATTCTCTCTGCGTGCCGATGTCTATCGACCGAAAACAAGCCGTCAGCCGACTCAATGTGTTGATACTTGATTACTAAGGAATTGGTCTTTGTTCTAACAATGCGAATGTTAGCTTTGATTGTAATACGAGCCAAGTACATGCGAAACTATTGTCTATCCGTTGTTAGTATCATTTGTCTTGTTTCTTGAAGTTTCAATGCGGACGACGGACGGAAGTGTATGTCTTAAGCTGGCTTGAACGGGATCATTGCCCAATTAGCGCATTGCTTCACTTACTAAAAATATGAATATTGGTGTGCAGTGGAGCACCGAATACTTTATATGGGTTTAAGCGGCGAGTGGGCGGCGGACGGCCGTGAGCCGTCGACTCGGCTTGCACGATTAGCCAGCCTCGCCCGTACATTGCGACAGACTACACAGGGTGTTAGGAAAAGTACTTCGGTTCTTTAAGCCACGGTAGCTATAGGTATAAAAAAGTAGTTAAGCGTGATTTTTTGTAAATAAAAAAAAATTTTTTTTTAAAACTTTTCATTAAATGACAAAAAACGGCGCGTGAGAGAAGGATCGGTCAATTGTTTGTTTACAATTGTCGGTGTAGTGCAGCGCAGAAGTATTAAGTAGGTACAGTCGGTATAAATCGCTTAAAGCGATAAAACCGCCCATTTTACTTTTTTTGTCATTGTGTCACTTGTTGTATATTTTTATTGGTTTAGGTACAATAAAGAGTTGTTACTTACTTACTTAATTACGGTCAAGCTCAGCTGCGGTTAAACACTCGAAGCACCATTGAAGATGTTATTGCGGGTGACATAAGAACGGTACAAAGTTCAAAGTGTCTAACCCGAGCTGAGCTTGACTATACCACAAATTACAAACGGCGCGCGGCGAGCTATGTTGCGTTCTGAACTATATGGTTGAACAATTTAATAAAAAAAAACACGCTTAACATAGGTACTTTGTATTACACGCTTAATATACCTATAGCACACGTGGTTTAAAGGAACGAAGTTCTTTTCCTAGCACCCTGTATACCTAAATGATTAGTGCTTACTATTTCATATTTACTCGTCAAATCAAAAACGATACACAATAGAATTTGCTACCGTCCTTTTCCGCCCGTGTGCCTCTGATGCTTGACTGATCAGCTTTTACAAAATGTATGTTACATTAATAAATAAACAAATAATTTATTCTTTCATAATTTATTTCGGTACTCACCTATTACTTATCTTGGCATGGTGGGTAAATTTAAGAATAACCATGAAATTGGACTCGATTCTACCAGCACGTCGCTTAAAATGCCTAAAGCTAAATTTCTTAAATTTAAAATTAAATTTAGTGAGTCTTAAAAACAACTCTATTCCAGGAACATCAAACTTAGTCAGTTTAGAAGGTATTTTAGCATGAGCTAAATTGTTTAAATTGAATTGATCTTGTGTTGCTACATAAAAAATATATAATTGAAGGAATAAACGATATTAATAAAAACGGTAAAAATAAATAAATTTATAACTTGTTTGAAATAATTGTTTTTCATTTGTTAATTTTATAATAAATTCGTACGTTTTAAACGTTTTTTCTTATTAATGATAGTGTATTATGTGGCAAATGTCCGTGATAGTGTACATACTTTGAGTATTAAACCAACAGGAGACGTCACGCGCACTAGTTTCTTTTCACAAAAGTCTGCCAATTTCTGCGGGGGGGACGAGGAAACAAACACAAATAATGTTAAAACAAACGCATTTTTTGACAAAACAATTAAACACTAGCTTGAACTAGATGCACACAAATACATTCACCAATCCGAGCACTCCGTGAACTCAAAAAAACTAGTTGTATATAACAGGTATGATCGTTGACCGACACTTTTTCTTGGCAGAGGGGAACGCCTGTCAGTGGCGTCTCCGGTTGGTTTAATACTCAAAGTGTACATACAATGAAATAGGGAATTCGATAAAAAGCGTAGGATGGACATTTTCGAGTTACCTCAAAAACTAGCCGCTTCAATCTTCAGTAAAAGTGTACTATCGTTTAAGAAATGACATTTCAATAAGTTTTGATTTATCTGATTATATTTTTGTACATAGACTCTGAAGCAGACCTAAGAATCTTGAATTTCGTGTCGTGTTTAGTGCTGATGACAAAATTGCCAATGCCTTAAAATAAGATAAAGATTTCTCTCCAAAAACGTTTTTTCAGTAATTATAGGAGGGGGAGGGGGGGGGGGGGAAATAATTTTAGGGGGTTACATAGGTACTTGAACAGAAAAAAAAAATTGGTTGCCTGTAAAGTCGGTATACGGGCGAAAGTTTTACGTGACAACTATCTGTCTCTCTCGCTCTTAGGCGGGCTAACCATGCCCGAGTGGAAGGGACGCGTGCCTCTCACTCGCTCTCATTGTGAGCGCATAACGTGAGCGGAGCGTAACGCAGTTTCTTGAAGTGTCACCCGTCAAACCAATTTATAAGACTTTGTCACGTCAAAACTGTGTTTGGAGAGTTTTGCGGTTTTTAATTTTTAACCAAAACTACAGATTCATAAAAATGTGTTTATTAACATAACTGCTTATTTTACTCCATAGCTCTGAACATACCCCTCAGACATTTGCAATATGATGCTTCATTATATATATAATATAGGACACCCTACACATCTTTCTAAATTTTCTTTTGGACCTATGAAATGGATCCGATGCGTTTCTTAGTCTTTTCTATTTCTATTTCTATTTCTATAATATATAAAGCTCGACTACCACTCACTCACTCACTGACTGACTGACTCATTGACATAATTGTTCTCCCAGAAGGAGTCGTTTTGGAGTCAAGTCATATATGAGAAAAGTGTGCAAGATAGCGGAGTGACCCCGGGAAAATTCCGACTTTTCAAAAAAACAAAATGGCGGCCAAGGTTGCCTATCGTATCTCTTTTGTTTTCCGGCCGATTCGGTTCAAATTTTGGGAATCTGTAGTACTGCTTAGATGATTTACGAAAATTATTTAAAAAGTTGAAAAAACAAAATGGCGGCCGCGTAGTAGTGTTTCAAAGTTGGAGTGGTTTTAGACCCCACTTGACCCGAATTGATCTCCCCGATGCTAATATGCTAAAGAGATGTGTTTGGTGTCATCGCACAGGGCATATCCTGTAGTTTACCAGAAAATCCCGAAAATCTGAAAAACCAAGATGGCCGCCCTGTAATTGGCTCCCAAAGAAAAAGATGAATTTTACCAGATTTTGAATGTCGATTTTCGGCAAGATGGCGACACCTGAGCGAGTTGGCTTGTATGGCGGGGTTAGAGGTCTCATTACGTGGTGTTGCCATGTTTAAGAATTTTCCCAAAATTTGGGGTAGTTTTTTACTTTTAATGCAAAAAGTCAAAACTCGATATTTCACCATTTTGCAAAAACGAGTAACAGTCAACGGTACACTTTATCTCTACCTATGACTTTTTGTAGGTTTTTTGATTTTCGCCTGGCAACACTGAAAGTTATGGCCGATTGAATTTTTAGGGTAGACCTCAAAAGACCCGAATTGATCTCCCAGAAGCCAATATGCTATAGAGACGTGATTGGTGTCATTGCATAGAGCATATCCTGTAGTTTACCAGAAAAATCCGAAAAATTGAAAAAAAAAGATGGCCGCTCCGGTATTCTCTCTTTACTGAAAAAAATGGGTTTTTATAATTTTTATCGGTATTTTTAGGCAAGTTGGCAACACTTTGGAAAGTTGGGTTGTATGGAGCGATTGTGGGTCTTAGTAAGCAGTGTTGCCATAAAAAGAAATATTTTACAAAGTTTTATTATTTTTCGATTTATACTAAAAAAAGACAAAATTCACATAGAAAATTATCAAAAATGGCTAAAACAAGATGGGCGCCCAAAATTAGACTTTATTTTTCTGTCAAAATACGACCCCACACAGGCACGCGTGGCAGCTTGCGGCCTCGCGTACCGCGCGACATCTAGTCTAAGATATATTTTTTCATATCTCATACTCGGAAAGTAGTGTATGTTTGATCTGAGTACCGGGTCGGAAGCGATGATTCCCACCACAGAGAGATTCAGGGCTGTGATTCCGGCCCTCGGTCGGGAAAGACTCATAGTAATTGCTTCCGGCCTTAGGGCGGGAATGAATTAAAAAAAATAGTACTACATTTGGCAAAGACGTTTAAAGAAAAAGTTTCTCTAGGAAGGAGAATAACTTTCTTCCAACCTCTTTGGGTACTTAGTAGGGATACGAAACTTTTTACATCAATTAGAATAAGAAAAAAGGTGCGGCCTTGTGAGTGTAGGTATAAACAATAGAACATAGCCCGCGCGCGGGGCGGTACGCGTTCCATATTTAAAATTATAAGAGTATTTAACTAATAATTTGGTATAGCTGTTCCGAAATTCAAAATCTTGTTTTTTATCGACACTAATAAGCACAGAACACTATTACTCGGCTAAAAGTACATCTATACATATAATAAAACTCTAACGGGGCCGTGTCTGTACATGAAATGTTTTTTGAAAATTTTAACGGTAGTGTATATAGTTATCGATATAGATACCGAAACACCAATTTTTGGAATTTTTGTCTGTCTGTCTGTCTGTCTGTCTGTCTGTCTGTCTGTCTGGTTGTGCACGCATCACTCAAAAACTACTGAACGGATTTTGATGAAATTTGGCATGGAGATAACTGATTACCCGGGTCAACATCTAGGGTACTTTTTATTCCAGGAAAATATCTCATTCCCACGGGAAAATATAAAAACTGGTTAAAAAGAGAAATACGTACTACTCCGAAACGATAACACTTACAAACTTGAAATATGGTAAGTAGGTGTCTTATAGACGTATACAGGCAACTACTATAAATTGATTTTTGGAAATTCCCCCGGGAACGGGAATAACGGGATCATTGGGAACCTAATAAATTGGGTCTGCTAATTGTTATATCCATACTCTTTTAGAATAGAATAGAATAGAATAAAATTTATTGTGCAAACTGTGTACATAGGTTGGTAATATGATAAAACATAGACAGTAAGTTCAACAGCTTGGCCCGATTCGGACATACAATATGATAGGTACCTCTAAGAAATAGCTATTTTTATACAGAAGAATAGTGACTAGGTACCTAACAATTAAACATCAAAATAAAATAAAAAATAAAAATTTAACAATAGAAACAAAATTACAAAATATGGTTACTTGTATGGTATAGTGGTAGTTAGTATAAAAAGTTTACTCATATAAAAAATCATTGAGCTTATAAAAGCATTTCGATAAAAGCCATGTTTTTAATTTATTCCCAAATTGTCTTTCATTCACCACTTTAATATCATTGGGCAATTTATTTTCTGCTTTACTGCTATTTTATTTTTCTTTGACACTGTCTTAGTGACGTTTTTGATATTTGTTCAATGCAAATGTGAATTGAGTTTTGTATTTATTTGTTACAAAATGAAGAAGCTAAGAAAAAAAATTACCAGAAGATCATGTTGAAACTGAAATTACAAAGAAAACCTAATAAATACCAATACAGAACAATACAAATGTCATGCAAAGAAGGAATGCACGTACCAAGGTCAGTCATCCTTTACACATTCTGTTACTCCAATTAAAAACTGGTTAAAAAGAGAAATACCTACTAGGTACTCCGAAACGAACACATCAACTTGAAAAATGGTATGTAGGTGTCATATGTCGTAGGCAATCGCTATGAAGGGGTTTTTGAAATTCCCACGGGAACGGGAATACACTAGATCCACGTCTGCGACGCCGCTGGGCACTCGCTATCTTAAATAAAGAGCAACAATACTACGGTTTCCATAGGTATCCCTAAATTCAGTTACGCTAATTCATTTTTCGGAAAAAAATCACACATATTAAAAACTAGCGGTTCTGCGCGGTTTCAGTCGCGTAGTTCCCGTTCTCGACGGAATACATGGACTATATACCCTATGTTACTCAGGGATATTGCAGCTTTCCATTGGTGAAATAATGTTTTAAATCGGTCCAGTAAGTAGCCTTTGAGTTTATTCGTTACAAACATACAAAAATACAAGAATAAACCTTTCCTATTTTAATATTTTAAGATTTAGATTAGTGTAGATGTAGATAGCTAAAACCGATTAAGTAGTCGAAACTGAACAAACTAATTTCAGGAATTGCACTTATCCTATCCTATCCTACTAATATTATAAACGCGAAAGTTTGTATAGATGTGGATGTTTGTTCCTCTTTCACGCAAAAACTACTGAACGGATTTTGATGAAACTTTACATTTATATAGCTTATACATCAGAATAACACAAAGGCTATATTTTATCACCGTATTCCTACGGGAATGGGAAGTATTTTATCCCCGTATTGTTACGGGGACGGGAACAACGCGGGTGAAACCGCGGGGCGCTGCTAGTAATAATATAAAAAGGGAGGATTTGTATATTATTTCTGTAATGTTATTTAGGTTAGGTACTCTATGATGTAGTATTCAAAGACGTTTAAAAGAAAAAGTTTCTCTTTCTTCCAACCTCTTTGGTTGTATTGTTGACAATTTTGTTTTTTTTGTAGGTGTTATTGCGTTTTTGCATGTTTGAATTTTTGTAAAATTGTATTTTTTTTTGTTCACTTTCCTTGAATTCGAAATGAAAAGTATAGTGTTTAACGCGGGTGGAAGTTATCAATTCCTACTCGAACTATATCCGCCCTCGCTGCGCTCGGGCGTCTAAATATCTCGTATGGGAATTGATTCCTTCCGACCCTTGTATAACAATCTACTATTTCGGTCTCACCATGTTCTCTAGAAAGAAAGTTGAAACATAACCTAAGAGCCATCTTGGATGAATATATATTAATTAGAATTGTAATACACAAACAAAAAAATATATCTTTTGACTATACGGCAGCATCCACAACAAAATTCTCGTCCTGGCTCATTCTTTCTTCTTAACTTCCTTTGGATTTTGGATAATTAGTTTTTTCCACCTCAACTTGCACTTAAAATCACTGTAAGTAATGGCCGATTTTAGAAGTAACTTAATTTTAGGAGGGACCTTTTTACTCGCCGCTAAATTTACGCAGTTTAGGCGTTTGACAAGTCTAAATTCTTTTTTTTCCTGCTTAAAATGACACACAAGGAATAGCGTTTAAGCTGCTAAAGCTAAGTTGAGTTGACCGGCTAAATTTAGGATTTTTAGAAACGTCAAATTCAAATTTAATCATGTCATTTGAATTTGACAGATAGCGTAGAATAGCAAAATCGTTTTTAAGAGGTTTAGCAATATTAGGAGCTTTAGGTGGTCAGCCAGAATCGAGTCCATTGAACAACTATTGTTATTTAAGCAATCACAAAGAAAGACAAAGACGTGGAGATGTTTTTTTGTTTAAGTGGTTAGATATTTAATTCAACCATTACATTTAAGTTTACTATTTCAGCAGACGTATTCACAGAGACTCGATACCGTTTCCGATGTCGATAGATTCGTTTCCGATGTCGATAGATTCGACTCGAATCGAACGGAACCGGTATCGAGTCTCTATGAATACGTCTGCTGAAAGACCTTATAAAACAAAAACAAAAAACAATACCTGAACCAACCTTATAATAATTTCAAAATTAATTGAAAGTAGGTACAATTTAGCATCTGCCTGCAACATTTACTAAATGACACAGACCTATTAAGGTCAATTATGAAGATAATGCGCCTGCTCGGTGTGCAAGCGAGTGCATTCGTCCCAGATTTATGATAGTCGCTCTGCGGTCCCGACAGTTGCGTATTGTGCGACCCTCGGGGTGAACGAACGCCTGGAGTCGTCGACACGGATGATAATTACTGTCGCTGCAGCCCTACCTACGCCATGCCCTCGACCAGCCGGCCCTAGCTCCCGCAGCAACGTGCTAACGTGCCTAATTGAGACACTTGTGACTGGCATCCAGAGTACTGAATAACGATATTAGAGAAAGTATTTCGCCACGGTCTCAATCTAACAAAATATGTATCCAAGTAAATACATTGCCTTTGCTTGCATTGGGTTAGCCTCAATGTGGCTAGGTACCTATACACCTTTTTTTTTCTTATCCTACTACCACTGTATAAGGTTAACGAAGTAGGTACTTATTAATATTCGACGGGCCTGTTGGCTCAGTTGGTAGTGACCCTGCCTTCTGAGCCGGAGGTCGCGGGTTCGATCCCCGCTCGAGGCCAACATTTGTGTGCGTGAACATGTCTGTTGGCTTCGTGTCTGGTCGTTTAATATTTATTTAAGTATTTATATCAGTTGTTTAGTACCCATAGTACAGGCCCTGCCTAGTTTGGGACTAAATAACCGTGTGTGAATTGTGTCCCACAATTTATTTATTATTAATATTATGTGCTACACTGACCTTCTTTCGTCCTATTAGGTACATATTTAAACGAACCATCCCTTGGCAATGCTCATTACATGGAGTGGCCTTAAGATATCTGAAGGCCAATTAACGACGACGCCTCGCTCTAGTGGCAACTTGTCATAAGGCTAGCGAAACAGAATGACCAGTGCAGGATATAATACAAACTTGGTTGACACATTGCAGTATGTTTCGAAGGACATACCAATCCGTACCTACTTCTCTAGCAATAATGGCTGTCGAAAAGATCGTTATTTTTGAGCACAGACCTGCACCTCTCTTTTATGAGTTTCCTTGGGTGCCAGATTAATATTCTCGTAAATAGTATTAAGTATAAGGAACTTAGATATTTCTAGCATCTATAGATCTTTAGTATCTTATTGAAATAGGTACTTAATTTCAATTTATTTAATATACGTAGGTATATTACCTATATCATAATCTCTCAGTTTCATCCATCTCAAGGGTTGTCTGGAAGAGATCGCTAAAAGCGATAATATTATTTTTGGTGTACAATAAAGAATAATTGTATTGTATTATGCAGGCAGGCATAATAATATAATAATAAAAAAATAGAATCTTTCCATAATTGAATCTTAGCGCAAAAATACTGATCATCTAATTATTTAAATAAAATGGCCAGCGAACCTTAGCTTAGAAGTAAGATAACTAAATACCTAATAATACAAATATGTAGTTCCTTTAATTGATTTCTTTCCTGTTAATTATATATAATATTATTATGGAGTTGCGATTTGTTTATGTCTGCGGTTTACATTGTACCTACTTGGAACGGATGTACACGTCAATTTAATTAGTATGGGGTTAGTACACTTTATTAAGTATCTTAGGTGCAAACTGTAACGATCTCAATGGAACCTTAATTGAATTTATCCAAAGCGTACCTATACACAAATACCAATCAATCCGTGATAGAGCCTTAAAATAAAAGTTATAGGTATACTTAATAACTAAAACTTGTACGGCGTACTTACGACTTCATTACAGAGCTGATTGTAGCTAATCCTAAGATCTAACAAAACGAATGAAACTGAACATTCTTACATTGTAGCCGATAAAAGTGTTTATCTATATTTTTACAAGAAACACTGCAGACATTTTTTTATTCAATAATTTTACTAATTTTCTGCGAATTGGTTGAGGTCATCAGATAGTTTCTGAAGCATTATATTGTACGCATCCCAGTTCATGTAAGGAAGTAGTAAATAGACGCGACGCATTGTTTGCAACCAAAAAGGTAAGCATATTCATTATAATTATTTCAAGAGGAAAGTTCCTTGTGCGTTAGTAGCTCTATAAAAGTTAATTTGATAACAACCAAACATGAAACAATAATCAGACAATCTAATATACCTACAATTACATATAAGCGCAAAGGAACCATTATACCTAATTAGATTTTCCTCGTACCTAGGACTTAATTAATACATTCTGCAGTACCACTTCATATAATTTCAATAATATGACCCTGTATTTGTCGGCACGAATATTTCAGAGAAACTTTTAGCCGTGAAATAAAGATCCGAGTGGCCGTAAGAGTTTGAGAGGGCTATTTCTTTGTTGATCGTACTTGTGTTAGCGCCGGCTTGTCGTGTCCATTCTCTCAAGGGCCCGTCTTTGACTGGGGATAATGGAACTTGCGTCCAAAGGGATTTAAATAATAGGCCATGTCCCTCGGCAATGCTACTGCTCCTCGGTTAACACGTGTCAATGGAGGTGGCACGAATCCCACTATAGGCAACGGATTTAATATGGGTTATTCTACAGACTATTAAACGATTAACCAATGATATCAAGTCAAATAATATTCAGTTTCAGTATTATTTACCATTTGAAAGTCTCGTTGGTTTATAGAAACCCATTCTAAATTGTGATATTATCGGCCAATCGGTGTTCATCTTTATGTTACGAGTAATATATAATAATTTATAATATTTGTGTATAATAATATATTCGACATTGTATTAAAAGTGCGCTACGAGTCTTATTTGTATTATTTTTCTTTTATTAGTCATTTTATTAACATCGTTTTTTAAAAAATACTTACAATGATATGGAAATAATATCTGAAATAAATAAATTTAATTTAATTATCTTTATATTCTCCTGTTTACAAAACAATATTAAATTTTTATCAAGTACCTACCGAGAAAATGTCTAAAAATGTAAACACACAAAACAATAGTTTGTCAACTATATCATATTATTATTCAGCCTGCATTAGGTACCTATTACAGAAATGGGGGATCGAAACGAAACTCATCTCTGCCTCCTCACCCCTAGGTCCATGGGTAGTTTCGTGCTTCACACCCAATTATCGGAAATTCTGTGCACTGAATACGATTAACTAGTGTGCATTCTGTATTGGTTACGCTGCTTTGATATGTTTTGCCTGTCACGGGCGCGGCGTTCAGTAAAAGCTATTGACATTTCGACGCTGTTGCAGGATTTGGCAGCCTTTGATGTTATTTCGTTGACGAACAGGATTTACTTGTTATGTAATATATAAACTCATTGCGTTGGTTGATGAAAGCTGACCAATGTTAATTAAGTGAAATAATGCAGTACGAAAAACATTTTGGGCTGTCGATAATACGAATATAACAAACTAGCTCTTCCGTGCCCGGGGGAATATGGGAATAAAATATAACCCATGTTACTTCCTGATAACGTAGCTTTAAATTTTCTAAAGTGATATTTTGCGATGGTTCCATTTTTTTAAATCGGTCAAGTAGTTTTCGAGTTTATTCGTTACAAACATACCTACAAAAATATAAATCTTTATTCATTATAATATAATATTATAATATAGATAATATCTCATTGTATTCAATTCATTTATTTGCATGTAACATGGGTATACTAAAGGTTTTAAAAAAATAAAAGGAATATAACAAAATAAATAAATCATCACCACATAGTATAAAACAAAGTCACTTTCTCTGTCCCTATGTCACTATATCCCTATGTCCCTATGTATGCATAAATCTTTAAAACTACGCAACGGATTTTGATGCGTTTTTTTTAAGCTATTGCATAGCTTCTATCGCGGGCCTTGAGCGCGGGGACCGAATCCAGAAATTCCGTAACGAAAAAACCTCACGCTCCCCACTCCGACGGGCACGGAGGTGTGGCTTGAAGGCCGTGCATTGTCTAACGATGGACGGACGGACGGACTGACGGACGGACGGACGGACGGATGGGGACGGACGGACGGACGGATGGGGACGGACGGACGGATGGGGACGGATGGATGGGGACGGATGGGGACGGACGGACGGATGGGGGTGGACGGACGGACGGATGGGGACGGATGGATGGATGGATGGATGGATGGATGGATGGATGGATGGATGGACGGATGCACGGATGGATGGATGGATGGATGGATGGATGGATGGACGGACGGACGGACGGATGGGGACGAATGGATGGGGACGGATGGATGGGGACGGATGGGGACGGATGGATGGGGACGGACGGACGGACGGATGGATGGGGACGGACGGACGGATGGGGACGGAAAGATGGATGGATGGATGGACGGACGGACGGACGGATGGGGACGGATGGATGGGGACGGGTGGGGACGGATGGATGGGGACGGATCGGGACGGACGGATGGGGACGGACGGACGGACGGATGGGGACAGACGGACGGATGGGGACGGACGGACGGATGGGGACGGACGGACGGATGGGGACGGACGGACGGACGGTTGAGGACGGATGGATGGATGGATGGATGGATGGACGGATGGATGGATGGATGGATGGATGGATGGATGGATGGATGGATGGATGGATGGATGGATGGATGGATGGATGGATGGATGGATGGAGGGATGGATGGATGGATGGATGGATGGATGGATGGATGGACGGACGGACGGATGGACGGATGGGGACGGATGGATGGGGACGGACGGACGGATGGGGACGGACGGACGGACGGATGGGGACGGATGGATGGATGGATGGGTGGACGGACGGACGGACGGATGGGGATGGATGGATGGATGGATGGATGGATGGATGGATGGATGGATGGATGGATGGACGGACGGACGGACGGACGGACGGACGGACGGACGGATGGATGGATGGACGGATGGATGGATGGATGGACGGATGGATGGATGGACGGACGGATGGATGGGGACGGATGGAGACGGATGGGGACGGACGGACGGATGGGGACGGACGGACGGATGGGGACGGACGGACGGACGGATGGGGACGGACGGACGGACGGACGGACGGACGGACGGACGGACGGACGGACGGACGGATGGATGGATGGATGGATGGATGGACAGATGCACGGACGGATGGGGACGGATGGATGGGGACGGATGGGGACGGACGGATGGATGGATGGATGGATGGATGGCTATTGCATAGCTTCTATCGAGGGCCTTGAGCGCGGGGACCGAATCCAGAAATTCCGTAACGTAAAAAAACCTCACGCTCCCCACTCCGACGGGCACTTGTTGATACAAAATGCTATGCAATAGCTTTACCGCGGCAGTCCCCGAGTGCCACACGTCTTTTTTTAATAGGTAGAGTGATTCAAGAGGAAGGTTTTAGTATTAGCATTGCACCCGTGCAAAGCCGGGGCGGGTCGCTAGTTAAAATAAGTTACATTTCACATTAAATTAATGCACATTAATATTTTTTTTGTAACTATAGTTACCTGGTGAAATATTATTTTTTGTATAAATCATATTACAATAAGTTTGGAAACGGACACAAACAAATAATATTAATTTATAAAATAAAATTAATTGATAACATAGGTTAGTTAAAAGGTGTATAAATGCATACATGTGTTGTAAAAGTGCTTCGCATATTAATCATGCAGTATTACTTGCTACATTGATCGTATAATCCATTACGGCAATTTATTCTTCTCGGAAAGTTCCTTTAGGCCTCAAGAGCGCAATTTTTGCCTGCTACGAAGAAAGTTTATCTTGCGTAAACATCTTCTCTCGGAAATAGGTAGGATACAAAAGTATACGCAATATAGAAACTTCGATGGGTCGGTCGGCTATTTCGCGAGCGATAAAACAAACATAATAAGATTTTCTCCTAAGATCCTGTTAAACGATAATAATACATATATTACATTGACACAATTTGTGCTCGTTACACGTTCTGTTATGATAAAGAAACCACTGAAAACTGCACTACCATACCGTACCTCTTATCATATCATAAGACTCTTGAGGCGGTAAAGAAGTTATATAATTGTACCTAGTTATAGAAGAGTTATTGGAATATTCTTTTTTTGAACGTGATTTTGAATTAATATTTTTCGAGTTTAGAAGTGGTATAGAAATCACATTTAGGAATATTAAATTTTAAGCAATAGTTTTTGGGCGACTGGCTACTGAGGAACTTGATCAGGGAGTCCTCGTAACCCAGATTCGGAGTGGCCAGATCAGTGGTCAGTCAGGGCAGTGGAGCGGGCGTAAGGCCGCACACACACAGCCGGTGGCTACGACGCGTGACGCAACTGCGAGCGACCGTGACATCGTGCCCGTCAATCTTAGCAACAATTTTGAGTCATCTGTCTCATTTTTGTTATAAAAATTATAGCTAAAAAATTAAAAAATAATTTATTTTCTGTAGGTACAAAAAGTACACATAGAAATGTCAATAGTCTAATATAACGAGGCACTCTAAACTCGTCCAGGAAGATTGGCTAAATGCCTAGATTTATAATTTTTTGGTAAATGAAAACAGCTGCCCATCTCTACTGACGAGTTGCTGGTTGCAAATGCAGTACCCCGAGAAGAACTAGCAAAAAACTCAAGGGCAGATCTTTTTTTTATATAGGTTCTTACAATTTACAAATAAATAAATAATAATAAATAATCTCACGCCTTTTGTCCCCTTGGAGGTAGGCTGGAAGTTACCCCTTCGTCCCACTTCGTAGCTAGATTTGGTAGCCAGCTTCGAGATGGGACTATTATTTTCCCATTTCGAAGCCGGCTACGAATTGGGATTATTTTAGTATCATTTCGTAGCTGGCTTCAAAATGGAAGAAAACAGTCCCATCTCGGAGCCAGCTTCGAGATGGGAAAAAACAGTCCCATTTCGAAGCTGGCTAAGTTACACATGCGTCAGAAATAATTCTGGGACCTGCGGGTTTCCTCACGATGTTTTCCTTCAACGTCGAGCTTGTGAAAAAAAACTCTTTGGTACATGCCGGATTCGTACCCAAGCCTCACGAATGTAAAGCTGGCTCTTTAACCACTCGGCTATCAATACCCACTAAATTTTATTATCTTTTGATAGATATATCAAGACTCGACCAATTAAATATAATAATATAATTAATATTTTGGATTTTTGTAAGTATTTTTGTATGATTGTTACGAATAAACTCAAAAACTACTGGACCGATTTAAAAAAAATTTTATTCCCGTATTTCCACAGGAACGGGAACTACAGCGCAGAACCGCCAGTGTATAAATAAAATACCAAACAATAGATGAGTATTATTGGGTTCGCAATATTATCATTATTATAATATCCTTTTTTATTTTTATGCGTGTGTAGTTATAAAAAAGATACTTCTTTACAACTTTTAAGTACCTAGTTATTAGAAGTATTGTTATTCATTTTACCAACTAAGTAGTAGCTGGATGTGATGCATGGTGACGAATTGTCAACATTTTACGCGTCTAACTCTCATTTTGATTGGACTACTTTCGCCTTCATGTAACTGTTTGTGGTTTGCTGACTAATCTAATCAATAAGTTTTTTATAAACATTAAAGTACTACAATGCAACCGGATTTTGGACCTTCTACAATACTGTGGCTATAGCTATGATTAAAAAATAAACATACCTAAGTACTTTTAGTCCAAACTTTTAGTTAGGTATTTATTTTAGATTTGCCTTTTGTGACCAGCTTTGGATTTCTCAGTAGGGACCTATGCTGTACATACCGCCTCTAGGCGGTAGATTTCGCTGGCTGGTTAACATTTCTAGTTTTTTTGCTAATGCTCAACAAGTCACTAGTTTTTTACCTACGAGTATTAGGAACGGCAAAAGCTGATTGAAGTGGCATATACTTAATAAAAGTCATATCTATACTAATATTATAAAAAGGAAAGATTTGTATGTTTGTATCTTTGTAACGAATAAACTCAAAAATTACTAGACCGATTTTAAAAATTCTTTCACCAATAGAAAGCTACAATATCACTGAGTAACATAGGCATAGACATATTTTATTTCCGTATTCCCACTTTAACCGCTAGTACGTAATAAAAGTATAAATGGGTGGGTATGGCAGACTGTGAGCTAAACATTTAAATCAGTGTTGAATAAACTCAGTGAAAGTCGCGGTCTTTCGATTGTTTAAAAATGGTTTTGTTGCCAACTGAACATTTAAGCAAACGCTTATGTCCATCCAAGCGAAACGTCATCAGCTAACACGAGTTCACGAAATACAATACCTAACGTCCATTAGCCGTGTAGAAGCAAGGTGTATTTATAAACATTTGGCTATTCTGTATGAAGATATGAATTCGTTAATAGATTGTAGATTTCGATCAAAAGATAAAATATAACCTTTTTGGTATGGAGATATAGAACGGAAATCCTCAACGACGTACCGTGATTGTGTTGTTCTAACCGTAAAATGTATCAACTGCGTCGGACCGCTAAAAAAAGAATAAAAAGCAATTATTTATTAAAAAGGTAAAAAGCGTCGCCCAAAAACTGAAAAGGATTGACTTAACGGTCCTTTCGGCTGAGTCGGTAAGAACCTGCCTTCTGTGCCAGAGGTCGTGGTCGTTCAATCCCAACATTTGTGTGCATCAACATTGCTCTTATTGGTTTGTTTGTGTCTGTATGTTTATTGGTATTTTAGTCTGTTTATCAGTTTTTTAGTTCATAGTACAGGTTCTTACTAATGTGGGATTACATTTTTATGAATTCAGTCCCACAATTTTTTTTATTAAAATAATGGTTCTTTAATTCGTCCTGCGTACACCAGGGCGTACAATAAAATTATCATTTTTTTTAGCCGCTGCTTTTATTAAGACGTAGGTTTCATTTCCTCGTCACATTGTGGTTCAGCATAGCAGCGTGCTGAAAAATAACCCTCTCGAGCTTTTGGCAGATCTCCGAGTGACTCAATCGAACTTCCGGTATGTTCATGTTTTGATGTCGCTTCGTTGATCGGAGTTATCGTTAGCGCCGTAGTACAAAAAATAGTAATACGAGGCTAAAACGACTATGAACGTGATAAAGTACTGATGATTATAAGAACAGTATATAAGTATATTTATTATGGAAAAATAATAGAATACTTAACTTCACATGTTCAATGGTTCTATTGTTTAAAAATTTCTAGATAAATTTTAAGATAATTTTGAGACTAAATAACGAAATTGAAAATGGATTCTATTCTGTAGGTAGGTAATAAGAATTACACTTAGAACAGTCAATAGTAATATGTGTATTGTCTGCCACAACATAAGAGCAGTAATAGCCAAGCGGCTAAAGAGCCCGCTCCTCTAGCGTAAGGCTCGGGTTAGAAACCTGGCATGTAAAAACGAGTTTTTCAAAAACTTATGTATATATTTATCACTAGCTCGACGTTGCAGGAACTCATCGTGAGGAAATCTGCAGGTCCAGGCAGATGTGTTTTAAGAGACCCGGTTCGGCGATGGGCTTACCACTTATTAACGTTTAGGAGTCCTCAGAATATACTGGTGAGCCGTGGCTATTCCTTGAAATAGAATACCTCTGCCTAGGCCCTCGGGGATAAAAGGTGTGAGATAATTTAAAAAAAAATAAAGTTACTTTTATAATTATAAAAGGTGTCTGCTAGAAGTTCTATAAAATCAAATAGTTACACGTAAATGATAAATCCTTGTTATCGCTAGTATCTATTTCGTATAGTAGTACCGATACCATTATTAGAAAGTAAAGTACTCATCATAGTTCAAAAGAATCAATTCCATTATACTTGTTGGATGCAGCTCGAATCATTTTTTGTCCGTGTCTTATATCAAATTACTGACTCCGTAGCAGGAAGCTTCATCGGGCAAGTAAAAAATGAAGTGTATAGCCATTGGATAGCAGTGTAGAGTTCACGGTCTCTCCTTGATTAGAATAACAGAGGGTCTAGCTAGTACAGTGGACAACACATCAACCTCATAACTATGAGCTTTATATCCACCTTATTCCATCACAATAGACCTGGTATTCGAAGTGCAGGTGTATTTGTATTGTAACTATGGCTTCTCGGCCGTCCACCGTTCGAGCAATAAAAAGATTGATTGCGTTAACGAGGAAAAAAAGAATTGAAAAATACCACACTGTATTCACCGATACAGTGTGGTGATTTTCATTTTTTTTTTAATAACTATAAGTACAATATTTTCGGTGGGGTTTAAATAAATCATACTCTCGATTGGAGTAATTGTTGAAAACCAGAATTACTTAGATCAACCAAAGTTAAGACCTAATCGGTGCAATGATAATTTAGTTTGTTTACATGGCGCCAGTAGAGTTTAGACAGGGCAGAGATACCGGTGACTAGCCCAACACGCTGAAGGCAATTGACCCTAATTTCGGATGCTATCGAATTATCGCCACTCGACATTGGGCTCACGGCTCACCCATTTGCTTCAGGCAATCATTTCATGTAGATAACTATAAGCGATTTCACCAGCATAGCCTTCTTAAATTTTCATTGGTTTCGAATCTTATATAAATTCTTTTTTCTTACTCTGGATCTATTTTAATTGTACGAAGTCCGATAATTTTTTAAATGTTATTTGGTAATTAATTAATTACTTTATTTTCCGTTTACAACATTTATTTAGATTATATAATTAACTTTTACAATATTTCATCCAGCGTCTTTATAAAAAAGAAAACGATTTCTCTTTAGCAAAAATCTTAGTTAAGGCTGTAAATAAAAAAAACAACTATATTGCGACTAATTATATAAGGTATGAAACCCTCCTTGCGACCATCCGACTCGCATTTGGTCGTATTTTATAAAAGAAATTGGTAGGAACCAAAATCTGTTTTAAACGTATTTGTTATCGGATAAAATAACTATTATGTGGCTTTAGGAAATGAGACTAATTTCCAAAATTGCTTACCTAACAATCATTGTAACCATCGAACCACTAAACCATAGTGTTTTTGTAAGAAATTTTATTCATTTTGGTAAACATTGCCTGCCCTACTTTTAGTGTAGGTACAGTAGGTTAAATCATGTTTATAAAGTCAATTAAACTTAAAGATAAAAAAGTTGATAAAGTTGGCTCTCGATAAATAATTCAAGAAAGTTTCAGTTAAGAACTTTGTAGAGTCGAAATACAGAGCTGGTAATTGTAGTCATACATAAACTATCATTTCAAAGATTGGATGTAGTTTGTTATCAAGGGGTGAGTAAGAGTGGAGATATCGAGGAGAGAGGCGGAGGGGGCGGGGCGGAAGTGAGCCGGCGGCGTTTATCGGAGCAGGGGCGGTATCACAGGAAGCCGTGGTCAGCACAGGCAGCTCCTCCAACAAATTAACTCCCTGTTTGCTTTGTTATTACGATAAATCATTCCACTATTTGTTCAGTTTAAAGATAAAATCAAACGGCCGCCACCCAGCCGAACACTACGCTCAAATGAGCTAATCAAATCTTCATTGATTAGGTTCATGGTCCTTGTCTGTTTCTAAAACACCCATGACGATGAGCCACTGCCCCAATTTTAACATTTGATTGTGTAACTCTTAGATTAGTCTTTCAGTGGCACTCGTTCTAATTCGGTCACGCTTGGCAGAGAAGTAGCTACTAGTCTCTAGTTCAGTTAGCAAATAGCATGCCTACAATATTTACTTTTGTTACTGAGAATAAGTACTATAATAACAGATTTAAAATCTATTTCGATTCTTAATTGACAGTGTTTAAATATCGAAAGCAGATGCATCAAAGTAACGAGGGGTCAGAGGCTGCAGCATACGCGTGTGATTTATAATGGCCGCCCAGTAAACAGGGCGCTTATCAGCTGACCCGGCCGCAGGTTCTTAACCCCTACTTGCGTACTATACACGTGTCGAGCCTGCCCTAATGATTATTTCCATCGCTTACCCGCCCAGACCCTACCTTCTGCAGGCACATTTCCACAATTGAGCTATGAATAAAAATAAGTTTGTTTTGTATGTTTATAAAGTAATATGAGCCAAAATTCCTGTTGTTTATAAAAATACTAGACATTATACTTATATTAATTAATGTTACGTAAGAATAGGAGTTCAAGTTGCAAAAACTGTTTAGACATTTAAAAATTGTTAGCATAATATAGGGTTGTTGACCACCCAAGATGAAAAAAAAACCGTAACTTTTTACTATCTGTAAAATCATAAATTATTATGAAAAATGTACTCAATATTTGATTATGACTTCATAAATTGTTTAACTTTCATGGAATATTTGTAAAATGAAAAACGGAATTCGTTTTATGGGCGTTTTAAAACAATTAAATTTGGATACAGTCAACTAACCACTTTAGCTACCGATTCCAGTTCAAATTTATTGAATTTATTGTTCATAGATTTCCACGTCCGATTCTTTGAATTTCAGAATTTAATATCTCTTGTATTCAGAATAAACGAAAACCATAATGACATGTTTGTAATGGACTTAAACATTTATCGAACAATGATTGATATATTTACAATCGTTATAACAACAAAGAGTGATTTACTGCAGTCGTATTTGCACGCTGGAAGTTCTTATCACGCTTTGATTAATGCATCCATGGCATGTGTGACACTGATATTACTCCCAACATGTTAATGGCTTCGAATAAGCAGGATGGGGCGGTAATATATTATTTATATTGCCCCTACATTAACATTATGATTTAAGTCAAATTCCTCTCGTATTTTATAGTCGAATCGAGGCAATTACTTTGTCTCATGTTTGTGGGTTATTTTATGTGTGTTATGTCATTGATAAATTCATTATCACAGCCAATTACCAGCTATAAAATATATTCGAGTAATTTGTTAAGATTGACTTATTTGGTTAAACATTTTTAATAGTCAAAACTAGTTCATCTATAACTTCATGTACTTAGAATCTATCTAATGGGTATTCCTCTCCTATAAGTAATGCAGAATTTTGGTCACATTGTATTTACTTATAATGTCGTGTCGTACCGATTAGACCGATTATGTGGTTTTAATTATTTTTATCGATTGTAGGAAAATAAGAAGGGATAAAGTCATAATAATTTATTTATTTCTTATTAGTGGCCCGGGCAGACGTCGTTCTGCCACCGTATAAACCATCCCTGGACCCACTCTAACCCACACAAAAAGTTTCATCAAAATCTGTCCAGGCGTTCTGGAGTTTTAATCAGACTAACGAACATCAATTCATTTTTATTTATATATATATAATATACTAGTGGCCCGGGCAGACGTCGTTCTGCCACCGTATAAACCATCCCTGGACCCACTCTAACCCACACAAAAAGTTTCATCAAAATCTGTCCAGCCGTTCTGGAGTTTTAATCAGACTAACGAACATCAATTCATTTTTATTTATATAGATAGATATATAGAATAGATAGATAATGGTTTTGGATGGTGATAATATAGGAGTCAGTGATCCCTAGTAAGCTCAGCCAGGCAAGCAGTGTTGCGTGAAAAAAAAAACTAAAATTGTATGCAAAAAAAATATCTGCAGATTATTAACTTAACTGTAGTATGTTGCAGTTGAACCTAGGTATATAATTGACGCTATATGATTAGCGTAAAGCTGTTTCCTTCTAATTCTGCTCGAACAGAGTCTCATGCTTAAGGATCTTTTTGTAATACTAAGGATATTTTTGTAATACTAAGAAACACATCAATTTTATTACACTCTGCCTAAGATGACATCACGATTAACATTGTTTTTAAAAAAAAAAATGTACCTACTAAAAAGTTATGAAAAATGGTTGGATCATTTTGCGAAATCAGAAAATTCACCGAATAATTCGTAAACCTGGCAGCACTAGAGGGGCGAGATTGAAGGGCTCAGCGAATACGCCGGATGGCCATACCAAGACGCGCCTCGAGCGACGTGCCTTGATTTGAAAATAGTGTATTGTTATTTTTTGCAGTATCGAAAGAGCCGTTGTGAATTGACTCAATACTTTGTCTTTAACATAATAATGAAATAGTAAAATAGATTGAACATACGCTATTTTTAACAAAGTATTTCAGAGCACAAATAATAATAGATAGGCTCTAGAGAAAGAGAACAACGCAGACAGTAAAGTAAATATTTTCTGAAGAAAAAGAAATATAATTTTTCAGACAACCTTCGGACAATACTTTGCCCAAAAATTCAACTAAAACCTAATTTTCAATTTGTCTATTTCTACTTTACTATCTGCGTATGTGTTTTTTAAAATTATTCTTGCAATTTACATACATGTGAAACCGTATGATTTCGTTTGTTCATCATCATCAGCCTATAATAGCAGTCCACTGCTGGACATAGATATTAGATATTGGAGTTGAAAAAAATGTGTTTTAAAACAACTAAAATTTACCATAGTCGGTATTGTATTGTTACAACCTGAAATTAAATTTAAAGTAGGTACCTACATTTATGAGGAGTAGTATTGTGCCAGAACATTCCGAGGCGCCTTTGTCATATAAATTTTTACAAGAACTCTTTGAATATTTACTTACATCTTCATAGTTCTGTATATCAAGGTTCATTAGCAAAAATATTTTAGCTTCCTTACGAGTATTTTATATATAATTGTATTTATCTATTATTTTAATGAATTGTAATTAGTTATTTCCTAACAAATAAATCTAATCTGTGCGCTATCTATACCTACTAGCGGCGTCATCACTCGAGCACGGAATCTACTTATTACAATAATATTTCCCATTGAATAATATTTCCCAATAATATATCATCCATACATATTATAATAAAACTGTAACAAGACCGTGTGTGTGTTGACTGTAGTCAAGAGCACGCTAAGCTTGACACTTTGGACTTTGACCCGGCCCTGCATTCTATGGCGCGCAGTACAAACCAGAGCTCAGCTTAAACTGGTAGTGTCAAGCTTGACTTGCTCTTGACTGTACATGAACTGTTTTTTGAAAATTTTAGCGGTAAATAATGTAAATAGTTACCGAGGTAGATATCAAAATAGTAGATTGTTATACAAGGGTCGGAAGGAATCAATTCCCATACGAGATATAGTCCGAGTAGGAATTGATAACTTCCACCCGCGTTAAACACTCTACTTTTCATTTCGAATTCAAGGAAAGTTAACAATAGTACATTATGATATAAGTGCGGTAGGTTGAAAATTACAGCCGAGGCGATATTGCTAGCCCGAGCCGTAGGCGAGGGCTACAAGTAAGCAGAGGTTGTAATTATCAAAGCGCACGTATGTCATACGACGTTTTATAACACATTTGCGAGGAAATAAAATAAAACTCCGACTATGGTAAACGAATAAAAACAATACAGCGTTAAGAAAAAGCGCGCGGCTAGCATCAGCATTTTTTTTTTAGGCAAAGTACAAAAAACAGCCAGTATTACTAATAAAGTAAATTAATATTTTTGTGTTTTTGTTACAGATTAATTGGTTGTAATTTACTGTAAAAATTAATTAAATTAAATAATTATGTACATAAATATTTCTTTATTATATTTTATCTCCCAAAGTTAATTTTAATCATAAAATGTTGACAACTTTTTTGACATAAAAACTCTTTGCTGAGATTTTAAAAAGTACCGTTCGTTTTAAGACGGAGCATCTTGATAAACCGTGCTTTTTACTTTACACTTACCGCACTTGGGCGTAATGAGATACAATACGATATTGCAATTGGTGAAATAAGACACCTTTTACGAGCAAATGTGTTATAAAAAAAATTACAATTTTACAAAAATTCAAACATGCAAAAACGCAATAATACCTAAAAAAAAAAACAAATTTGTCAACAATACAACCAAAGAGGTGGCAAGAAAGAGAAACTTTTTCTTTTAAACGTCTTTGAATACTACATCATAGAGTACATACCTAACCTAAATAACATTACAAAAATAATATACAAATCCTTCCTCTTTAAAATAATATGTACTTTTAGCCGAGTAATAGTGTTCTGTGCTTATTAGTGTTGAATTTCGGAACAGCTTACCAAATTATTACTCTTTTTTTAATTTTAAATATGGAACGAGTACCGCCCCGCGCGCGGTCTATTTCCTGTTGTTTATACCTACACTCACAAGGCCGCACCTTTTTTTCTTATTCTAATTGATGTAAAAAGTTTCGTATCCCTACTAAGTACCCAAAGAGGTTGGAAGAAAGTAATTCTCTTTCCTAGAGAAACTTTTTCTTTAAACGTCTTTGCCAAATGTAGTACTATTTTTTTTAATTCATTCCCGCCCTAAGGCCGGAAGCAATTACTATGAGTCTTTTCCGACCGAGGGCGGGAATCACAGCCCTGAATCTCTCTGTGGTGGGAATCATCGCTTCCGACCCGGTACTCAGATCAAACATACACTACTTTCCGAGTATGAGATATGAAAAAACAATTTCATTGCCACGAGGATATAAAAAAGGTTTAAAATACGTACTACTCCGAAACGATAACACCTAGATCCTTGAAATATGGTATGAAGGTGTGTTATATGTCTTAGGCCACGCTATAAAGGGATTTTTAGAAATTCCTACGGGAACGGGAATAAACTGGTTCCGCACGGGCAACGCCGCTGGGCACCCGCTAGTTAAAAACAACTGGACTGATAAAGATATATTCATCCCTTCTTTAGCTTTTTAAAAACAGCCAATCCCGTTTTTATACCCAAAAACTGCTAAATGTCACGGATATCAGATGTCCATGTAACAGTTTGGGTTCGGGAATTTCCTCGGCTCTCAGTAACAAACCATGAGTGTTCAAGATCAACTAGTTAATCAACTACGCAACTTCAACATAATCTTGGAAAATCCATATAAGGAAACCAATGACAAAACTACAATAAATACCTATGCAATGTTTTAAAGGATTTTCTAATATATTTTTGCCTTTCTGTTTTAGGTGAAGTGGAAGATCGTTTCCGAGGATTTGATTGGTCATTGGTTGTGCAAGGATACAGCCGGCCGCTAGCCGGCTCTTGTCGAATGCGTAAGCGCATCGGTCTGGGTCGACTTTTGGGGCACAGTGGTGATGAATCAGATGCATGACGTCACCGAGAAGGCGCGTCTTCCATAATGTTACATCCTTTATTGGACCAGGTCGATGAATCGTAACACAAAACACATATTGTGATTTTAATATTCTCTGTAGCCTGGCTAATTATTCCTGACATTAGCATAACATTACTTTTTGACAAATACACCAGACTTTAGTGAATGAACGTAAGAGTAGATATGATATTGATAGATGTATTTTACGATCTACTGAATATAGCAGAATATTTGCACTAAACGATGGTGTAACTTGAACAAAAATGTAATGCTTATCTGCAAGTAACTTGATTCGTTACATAATTAAATTAACAAAATTAAAGCGCTATTTCTAAAACCTTGGCTTAAATTATAGGAACGATAATCAACGTTAATGAAAACTGACCTTTCCACGTCCGACCGCCCCAGATTCTAAATGGTAACAATTAACGATCACTCTTGGAAGTGTTTAGAGGGCTGCAAACATCTTTTATATTTTCCAATTATTTAGACTGCTGAAAACTTAGATACAATTCTTGGTCTGAGTTTGTTATTGTTTGCTTATAATATCAACAAAACTGATAGTGTGTTTGAGTGGTTAGCGTTTTCTCAGTAAACGTAGGCAAATTGAATCAGAAAACTGCTGTATCATCATTTTACAGTATGTGTACATAACACATTATTTATTTTGTATTAATAGCAGTGATAACCCTTCGATTAAAGAGTCAGCTTCTCATTCGTCAGGCTTGGATTCGAATCCTGGCGAGGGCATATGCCAACGGTTTTTCAAAAACTTACGTACATATTTATTACTAGCTTGACGGTGAAGGAAAACATCGTGAGGAAACCCGCAGGTCCCAGAATTAATTCTGAAGAGAATTAACCCGACCGGGTCCGGCGATGGGCTCACCATCTATCACGTGCAGAGTAGGGTTCATGATTTCTCGAGCTTTTCAATTTCTCGGGTCTCGAGAATTCTCGAGGCTAATTTCTCGGGGCTTCTCGGGTTGTCGAGAAATTTACATTTACTTACGTTTTCTCATGATATTTGGTTCCAAAGACGTCAACAAATTCAGTGGTTTTCCTCTCAAATAAAAGTATCAAATTAATTATAAAACTTATATTGATTATATTTAAAAACATTAATCTTATGAATAAGCTAATTAAGTTTTTTTTAAAATACAGAATTAATATTATTCAGACTCATAACTATAATGATAGCACCATTTTTGGCTGGTTATTTAGAACTTATAAGCAAAAGTAGCTTATATTAAAGTAAACAAAAAATCTACTTGAAAGAAAACGTTAATATCTTAACTTATAATTAAATTACAATCACAGCTCCATTTTTGGCTGGTTATTTAGAAAAAAATAAACTTAAAACTTGTAAACAAAAATAGCTTCCATCCTAAGGTTGTCTGGAAGAAATTGTTTAAAGCGATAAGACCGCCCATTGTACTTTTTTGTATCACTATGTCACTTGTTGCATATTTTTTTTATTGGTGTACAATAAAGAGTTGTTACTTACTTACTTCTATAAAACAAAAAAATATATGTATTAAAGTTTGAATAAAAAATAATAGAAAAGAAAAGAAAAGATAGGTACTACTTAGTAAAATTGAAGATCATATTAAATTATAATATTAACAAAAATAATATGAATTATTCATCATTATTAGCCGTGATATGTCAATAAAAGTGAAAAGACTTACCTGTTTGAATTCAATTTGTTACGTATCTGTGAAACACTCACTACGTAAACTATACTTGGCTAGAGTCGAAACACGTGTAAAAATGACGCCAGAGCGCTTGCAGCGAGATCAAAGTTTGCCGCTGCGCTTTGGCCCGCGTCGCCATGGAACACAACAAACGACGGTTTAATTTAATTTAATTTATATGGGTACATGATTTCTCGAGTTCTCGACTTTTCTCGAGCTTGATTTCCCGGGAACAAAGCCCAACGATTTCCCGGGAATTCTCGGCTCGAGAATTCCCGGGAATGAACCCTAGTGCAGAGGTTCAGAGAATATAGGTACTGGTGAAACATGAGTATTCCGGAAATGGAATACCTCTGCCTATCGCCTCGGGGAAGAGTCGTGACATTTTTTATACATTTTTATTTTATTTTATTATGAAAGGTACCTATATATGGTACCTATATGGTATGTACGAGTACAAAGAATAATACCAGATGACTCTACCGCAGTCTTTATTACGTGCGAATCACTACATAGTATAAAACAAAGTCGCTTTCTCTGTCCCTATATCCCTATGTCCCTTTGTATGCTTAAATCTTTAAAACTACGCAACGGATTTTGATGCGATTTTTTTTAATAGATTCAAGAGGAAGGTTTTAGTGTTAGCATTGCACCCGTGCGAAGCCGGGGCGGGTCGCTAGTTGTTGATAATTTAAATTATTTACGGCCTTTTATTTAATAATACGGTTGTTAATAATAGATTTATTTTCCATAAGAGACAAATGTAATTAAACAGGCAATATTAAAGGCACGTCAAATATTTTTTGTACTTCGAGCGAAGTTATTTGTCTGGCGCACGTGGTTGTTGGCACGCGTCTCCCGCGCTGGCTGCCAACTCCTCGGGCGCCGAGGATACTACGCCCTTCACCCCGAACGTTGTTATTCTTCTTTAGTCGTCTCTTTTATGAATCTTGTGAATGAAAGTGTGAGGTGTGTGATTTATTATTTCGCTATAGCATCATCTATATTGAACCTAAAATAGTAATCGTCTAGACGATTTTTTTCATAATTGAAAAATGTTTTTACTTATGTTTAGTTTCATAAGTAATCACGTTGGCAATTGTCATAGCTTCTTTGTACGTAGTGACAATTCCATCAATCATTATTTAAAACAAAGCGAAACAAGTTAAAAGGATTGCTATGCAGGCAAGGCAATAACAAAAGAAGTTGTCTTAAGATAAACGTATTTTAAGTAATAACGCAAGTCCTAAATATGACATCATTTGCTGAGTTTGCTTGTGATCTCAATTTTGATATACTCGTGTGTTCAAATGTAGAACAGTTTTCAGTAATGTTCTCACTTTCAGCACTCGTCAGCAGGTTTTGTGTCCATATTAGCACGTCGATTAGTGCCGGCCGAGCGGCGCAAGCACCATAATTTACATAATAAAGCCAGGCCTTGGCCTTGCTGCAGCCTCGTGCTAGGCGATCTGCACACCATTTGTTACAATAAAAAAAGTGATCTCGATTTCCAGAACTTTCCAGCGACGCTGTAAATTATGTGAGAGGTGGGAAAATTAAATTACTGCGGAATAATTTTATTACGAATATGTTCTCGGTATTGTATGCGAAAAGAATGCGAAGAGAACGTCTTTGTGATGGGCATAATACCTCTCAATTAATAGAAAACCTAGGGAATCTGTCAGCTGCGCTCCGGGCGGTCCCTCGCAAATTCTATTTTTAGATAGGTACCTTTTGCATATGACTCACGAAAAACGTTATCGGATAAGTGGTTTAGGAATGCATACAAGACGAACAAACAAATAAATATAATATTAATTTTAATGTTTTAGATAGTTTACGTTGGCCAAAGAGTAAAGGTCACAAGTTCGGTAATGCATCGTTGATTTCTGTGTTGTGCAGATGGCCATGAGCGTGACCTACCAGCAGTTGGCTCGTCTGCTTGTTTTTAACTTTCTTTAAATAATAAAGAAAAATACACAATATGAATTGTACTTGTTGTTATCGGTTGCTGATTTGTGGTGGTACATATTGCTAGCTAAAACATTTTCGGAAACGGTGTTAAAAAACTACTGATGAGTAAAAATATGTAGTCACTAAAGTATATGACAATACTTATATCCTAAATTAGTTGTTCCCCGATTTCACCCTACGTAGGTCTTGTCTTGTTCCCATGAAAAAATTATACGCCATGTTACTTATTCAGAAAAGTAAACTTCCATTGATGAACGAATTTTTAAAATCGTTCTCTATTCGGAGGTTTTAGAGTCAAACATTACAAACATACAAAAAACAAATCTTTCCACTTTATAATATTAGTGTAGACTAGTCAAGATAGTTCGTTGAAATGAAAAGTATATTGGAAAGAGTAGAATACCGTGTGCTGTTTTTATCATGTGTAATAAAATAAACATCAATGTTACTGTGTACTTCAATGGGCTATCTTGAATGGTTCAGTTTATATCTCGCTATTTCTGTAAGTGTCTATTTCTTCTTGCTCATCAGTGTATTAGAATTCGATATTTAGATATTGAATTATTTGATATAATATACATTTCACAGACGTGTGAAATCAAATAAAACCATTTCAATTAGTGTAAACTTGATTTACACTGTCATAATCCATAATATTATATCTCTACTGTAGAGATGGATAAAATGTTTTGTGGCGACAGTGTCTAATTTCATGTGGCTGCCAAGGTCAGCGTATAGTGAGTCGTTAGTACGTACCTATATTTCAAATGTAGGTTATTTCAGACCTTCGCGTCAATTAATTATTACGCAGTGTGACGTCAAAGGTGAGATTTATTGAAATGTATTAATCCGGGTCGGGTGGGGTATACTTAGAAATGTATTCATAAATGTAATCGTAAAAAAAAATTAAAGTAAAGACCCATTCTGATGTTTTTTTGTGTTTAGCCCCCAGGATGGTTTATATTCACAATTGGACCTGATAGGTGGCGCCGTCGTCTATCGCAAGGCAACGTCTTAGCACAGCAATACAAGACAAATTCTTTGTTTGTTCTCTATGCGTTCCTAAATCATTATTGTTGATCATTCAATCAAGTCTGAAAGAAAAAAAAACAAATAGCCACGGGAACGGAAAAAAATATCTCTAACGCCGTTGTCGGGTCAGTTATAAATCAAAATAAAAACAACATTGCTTTTCTTCTCTCTTCGAAATTGTTTGTTGCTCAATTGATTTATAAAAACAAAAGTTATTAAATTCGCAAAATTTGCTAATACAATAATGACATTATGGCGCGGCGTCAGTAAAATATTTATGTTTTGATGATATTCTAAAAATATCTCAACGAAAGAGAGTAGAGAAGTTTAGTTTTGAGTAAAAAACTTTTTTAAATCGAAGTAACAAAAGGTAGTGTTCGACAGCGAAGAAAGGTTTTTCTTTGTATACAAAACTTTACTTGAATAGTGGCAGTAATCCAAAAATGACGTCATTGCTTGAGCTAGTATTTAAAAATGGGAAACGCAAAGTCTGTACCTGCGTCATGTCAAAAGTGGTAGGTAGCAGAATATTATGCATGGCTTGTCAAAGTATACTCATATGTACCGTATACATATAGGTGCGTGACGTAACATGGAAATTACGGAAATACGGTTACTTACCGTTCGCATGAGGTAAGTTGAGTTATGAATCACGCATTAAGGACTTGCTCACGGCACAAGTTTTTCATACCAGCTCTGCTTCTGGAAGTATTTATAACAAAGCAACAAATGCCTGCTGTACCTACTTTAATTTATGTTAATGAATGATGACAAAATACACTTATCAGTCATCCTTGAGTTTTACGTAATCGAAATATGAATCATGCATCATTATCAGTCTCCTGCCCTTTACCTACCCATTATTTAGAGTCAGTGTAGTAAGTAGGTATACCCTATATATATTTCAAAAGGTGTTAGCATTTTTTCGAAGAAGATATACTTACTTACTTACCTAGTATTTACTAAGTAGTAAAGTTATTAAACGTTCGTAAACATATTAAGTTCAGCTCATATCAGCAGATAGTGGAACATATAAACATTTATTTACTATCCTTCACCAGTTTTCACTCATTTGTTTCATAGATGGTAAACAAACACAGTAATAAATAATAGTAAAATGATACACACAACCTAAAGTTAATAAAAGAAATGAAATGTTACGTACATATGCTTGCGCCTTTTTCCCGCAGGAGTAAGCAGAGACAATAGATCGCCACCTCCTGCGGTCCTGGCACACCTCTCGCGCCTCATTCACATGCATCAATCGGTTCATACATACATAAATAAAATGTTGTACAATGTAATAACATTTTTATTGTTTTGATTTTTTTGTTATTTAGGATTTTAAGAGAAATAAAAATTATAACAGACGCAGATGCTAAAATCTACCAAATTTTTATAAGTAGGTATATTATGTATATCTTAAAATTAGGATCCTAGTTCTCTATCTCTCAGTTTCATCCATCCTAAGGTTGTCTGGAAGAGATCGCTAAAAGCGATAAGACCGCCCATTGTACTTTAGTTAATGTTGGTATCCATATTGTATTGTTTTTGGTGTACAATAAACAGTTATTGTATTTGTATTGTATGATTTAATAATTTTACTTAAATCCATTTTGATATTAACTGTCCGAAAAATGACGTTAGAAAAAAAAGTAGACAGTTTGCGAAATAGGTAGTTCGAGAATAAGACAGAATGGTTTGCTCAGTGGGCCGATAGCGAAGTAGTCACTTATGAGAAGTAGTCGAAATGCGAAATGGGCTATTTGAGAAGTAGACCTCTGGCGCCTGAGCGCCAATTTTATATCTTCACTTTCCAATAGATAAGGCTTTTTTTGACCTGGTAAGTACCTAGTACTAACTAGCAGGTTAGAAAAGTTTAACCACTATTTCGCTATGAACAATTACAAATGTTCAATCAAATCAATGGTTTGAATTACTTTTTATTCAATGAGATCATCAAATCAAAAGTCAAAGCAAACAACGTCGTTTCCAATTAATCAATAAATTCAGATGTATAAGTTTAGGTAAGAACATTTGCATAGCAAAACAGCGTCAGTAATACAATATAATGTGCCTTTCATTTTACTGTAGCCGTTTTAAATAGTATAACGTTTTATGGTCAGTGACTACAATGTTCTCTTAGTCATGAGAAACAAATATTTGAAACGTTTGCCTCATGATTCATGCATAATAACTGCATTCCACCCACCACTCTCTCTTGGACTTTGTGGTTATCACACAAATTATTTACTTAGGTACTCTAGTAACAATATAAAAGTAAGCACAGGGTTTGGGGAAGATAGGGTTACTTATAGAAAATATAATTAAAAAAATAAGGGTTTTTTATTGATTTATTAGATTTTTAAAATTGATTTGATTTCCTATTTATTTATATTACTATGGTTAGATTATGGAATTCATATTTCTCAAAGTTATGATGAAATAAAATAAAACGTTTAAGTATGATAGAGCGCCTGCAAATTTTGCCTTGGCAGCTCTACTAAACAGCGATTCTTCTATGCTTAAATGTAAAGGTTGGGTTCGATTTTGCTTTACAGCGACTAAACTTATTTTAGTTTACTCCTGTCATTTTCTTTCTCCTAGGAAAGAAAAGAGACGAGGGATATTTAGTCATGTCAAATTTAAATTAGTCCTGTCAATTTCGTAACGTGTTTAGTGCATAAGTAAAGAATTTAAGTCACGACTAAGATACAGCCTCTGACAGGACTAAATTCGGTAGGTTGCCTTCTACCCCTTTTCTTTTTTTGAGGTAAGACAAAGACAGGACTAAACTAAAATAAGTTTAGTCAGTGCATAGCAGAATCCTCCCCCCCCCACCCCCCTTGTATGGACAGAATTTGAATTTTATCAATATTAAAATAATTATGGTAATCATAATGTTAAGAAAGAGTGCCTTATTTTTAAATATTATAGAATTCGCCGTCCATAAACTTGAGAAATTCTCCGACACTCGTCAGGTGGATAATTCAATTGAGAACATACGTCTTTTAATAGACTCGTGCTGTTGCTGAGCCCGCCATTAACTAGCACGAAAGGAACTTGTCTATATTGTATCATATTACTTATTTGTCCATAATAATTGAGCAACAGTGTTCCAAGTCTGCCTTTGGCACAATTTTTCAAAGTTTCAGAGAAGATGCCGAATGATTTTGCACACTGCAAAGGTAGATAAAAATACAACTATGATTAAATTTAAGTTTTTAATATTATGGTAAAATAGTTTTATTAAAAACCTTTTATATTGAAAAGTGTGTTTATGTTTATCCCATCAAGCCGCCTAATCGCGAAGCAATAGTCGTAATTATGTATTCTGTTTATGATTTCCCGTGGTAGGCTGATGTTTGATAGACTATAGGGAGTTATCCGATACTGATAATTCTTTCAGAGATAGATTATTTCGCGAGGTAAGATATATGCTCGGTATTATTCGAAATTCCAACAGGATAGCCCTGTGATTATTGAGTTCACCGCCCATTTACGTAAGGTATGCCCGCGCCTGGTAAGGAGTAAATAATACTAACGAGTTTTTCAAAAACTTCAGTTCGACGGTGAAGGAAAATATCGAGAGGAAACTATCATGTCCCCGAATTGATTCAGAGGCATGATGAGAAGTTCCACCGAAAATCCTGTCACGTTTAGGGGTCCAAAAATGTGTTAGTGAAAAGTGCATATTTCTAGGACTCGAATATCTCTGCCGACCCCTTGGGGATAAAGGCGTGATCATATTTGATTTATTTTATTTTTAAACATGTCCACTTTATCGTTAGTTTATGTACCGGCTTATTTAACAATAATTTACTTAGATAGCTGACGAAGGGTCAGTCTATATTACAGTTTTACCTTATCACAGGATATTTCGTTTGAGCCCATTCCCGTATTTCCAAAGTCCATGAGGCAGGCGTTGAAGAGAACAGCTTCCCGCATAGTTGGCAATAACTCGATGGCGCATGCGTGCAGTTTATTTCCAAAACACTCGTCAGGTCCATGATGACAAGTAAAGTCATAGTAGTTTTTCTGTAAATAAAAATTATTATTAACCACCGGATTACTCGAACCAAACACGTTTGGAGGAAAAGCATTTACATGTGCATGTCCGTTAGTACGTATTTTCAGATTTAAATTTTAGTAGTGGCCCGGGGGGACGTTGTTCTGCCACTGTGTATAAACCAAACGTGGAACTATACAAGATCAGCCGTTTTCGAGTTTTAGAGAGATCCCCTTAATCTCCAAAGTAGGGGTGAAGAGCTCGCGAAATAAATTCAAAGGTATATTAGCGGGGAAATAGGTTATGCAATCATCAATTCATGCTGTATGCATCAATTGATGTAAACAGTTTTTAGACAAAACAAGAATAGAAAGAAAGAGTTGTTTTAAAGATAACTTTTGGTATCATGTAAATTTTCATTCGTTATTATTCCATATAATTATTGTTTATTACAAAGATGTTTTTTTTTGTGTAATTTAAGCAGAGTCATCCAGGGTGACCATGGGCTTTATTACCATACTTAGCCTTCATGAGTGCGCACAATTATCCGCACATTGGGTTAAGTGTGCGTGTTTTGAATTTTTTTTTTATTATTTTTCGGTTTTTTTATTATTAATTTTTAATTTGGTTTGATGATTACTGAAACAAATAATTTATCAAATACATGACTTCATCTTCCTTTATCTCTAATTGTTAATTTTTTTTACCACTTCGAATGTTTAAGTGCGCCTACTTGCCCCACATGACTCTAATAGCTCATGTTTACATAGTTGAATTATGAATCTTTGAAAATATATTATTTAGCATTACCACAGAGTAAATAATAATAAATACTTTCACAACGTAAACACAAAACTGTCATTAATACTTATACTAATTAAATTTATGTACTATCAGTAAAGTCAGTGAACTCATGGACAAATTTTAATGAAAATTTACTTACATCGTCCATAATTGTGGTTGACGCTTTTCCGTAGGGATATATCACCAAATTGATATGATTCCCCAAAAACGTGTACAGATTACTAAGCTGCCGTGTGAAGAAGTTCCTGCTATCTAAACACAGGCTTTCGTAATACACTGTCACATTCACGATTTCGTCTGCAGATCTATATTCAGCCGCCTGAAAAGACTATATTTTAATACTTTATTTTTTAATAGCCCATGTATTGTCCCACTGCTGAAAAAAGGCCTCTCCTCCCTCCCTCTTCTTGTCCCTATCCTCTACCTCCTTCAGCAATGTCTTCGAAAAGGCATCCAGTTCATCCCGCCAACTCCTTCGGGGTCTGCCTCGGCGTCGACGGCCAGTCATTGGGACCCAGTATGTGCAGATTTTTGCCCATCTGTCCGACTGCAAACGATAGACGTGGCCTGCCCATTCCCACTTCAGCTTAGTAGATTTTTCGCCAACATCGATGATTTGGGTTTTGGAGCACAGCGTTGTGTTCAAGACTCGGTCAATACTTTTCACACCTAAGTATGCAGCGCTCAGCTGCGCTGCACTAAGTATGCTGACTTCTGTAGAGAAGTAAGTGACCAAGTTAGTCACTGTAAGTTAGGACGGGTAGAATACACATGTCAACGACCTTGCGCTTCAGTGACAGTGGAAGGTTGCTCTCCATAAACTCTTCATCGACCAATAGCTCTTCCAGGCGTTTTGAACTCGGCGTTCAACTACCTTATCCTGCCTGTTTTCGAAGGAGAGTATCTGGCCCAAGTAGATATACTCGTCTAGATAGTGTATTTCTTTTTCTATTTTAATGATATAGCTACTTGAAATGCTCACATCGCTTTTGTACCTATTTTGTGTGTGCAAAGTATAAGTATTTAAAATTATAAATCCCCTTTAAAAACGAATAATAATCAAAATTTTAAACAAAAATACAAACCGACTTCAACGATTAACACTAAAAAGACTATTATTTGCATATTCTACATCCATTATCCATTATCTATATATAATAAAATGATAAACTGACCGACTGATTGGTGATGTATCAACGCACAGCCTAAACCGCTGGGTCTCGAGACTTGAAATTTTGCACATAGATAGCTTATATAGTGTAGGCATCTACTAAGAAAGGATTTTGCAAAATTCAATCCCTAAGGGGGTGAAATAAACCTGCGCGAGCGAAGCCGCGGCCCGCGGGTAAAAGCTAGTCTAATGTATTAATGGATGTAGATTAAGCGCGAGAGGTGTGCCAGGATTGTAGCAGGTGGCGGGTCTATGTCTCTGCCTACCCCTGCGGGAAAAAGGTGTGAGCATATGCATGTATGTCCGTTGAGGAAGTCCGTTCTCCACGTGAAGTTCTTCATCAGATTTTCACAAAACTTGTATGGGATAATTTTGAGGCATGTGTCACAGACCCGGTCCGGGTAATGGGCTCACCACCTATCACGTTTAGGGGTCGAATATACCTACGCCCTACCCCCTACCTACTCAGCCTACCCCCTCAGGCAGAGGTATTCCATTTCTTAAAATACCCCTTAATCTAAAAAGGCGTGGGATTATTATTATTATTTCATTTGACAACTGCAAAAGGATGCAAATAAATAAAAAAAAAATACTTACGGTTCGGCGATATGTATTCATATCCTCGTAATAATCTATAAATAATATAGTATGTGTAAAAAAGGGGCGTATTAAAAGTTCACATGTTAATGTAGTCTGGATTTTTTTTTTAAATTGGATGATGAAAACATAGCGTTTTCATCATCTAATCTTTTTAAATTATTTTAAATTCAATAAAAAAAGTAATTCCATTTAATTTTTTCACAACTAACAATTCACTTAAATTAGGCCACCCTTTTGTTGCAAATTGAGTAAGTGAATAAATGTATTCTCCTGCAGTGTAGCAATATGATCAAATGTTACTTTAAACTTACTATTCATTCCGCCATTTTGTAAGGTGGCTGGAATTATTGTAAAAATCGTTAGTAGTACAACCAACATCTTGCAGCTCGTACATAAAATGAGTATACCATTTCAGTATATGTATTAATATATTAATATTAGGCATTTAGATTAGAAGTGTTATATAATACTAACATAATTATATTTGTGAGTACCGTGAAGTGCATGAATAAGGGATTGATACACTTCAAGCCTCTTGTTTTCTTCAGAATTAAATTATAATAGGTAGTTTCATATAAGTTTTTTACTCTTATGCAGTGAATCACTGTACTATCCACAAAGATACTCGTAAATATAAAATACGCGGTGCATGCCTTAATGCATAAAGAATGAAGCAGAAACCCGGGTTCAGGCATGAATCATGTATTTCTGTTATAGCTAAAAAAATATATTTACCTAAATAATTATCACGACGACCGGCTGCTCGGTCTCGCTTCGCCAGTATACTATTACATATTCTGTGGCTTAGTTTTAGTTTATAATCGTATCAATACACACGTGTTATGATACACGTGTGTATTGATACGATGTTTTTCAACACACTTGTGTAGAAAATAATACTGAAAAAATATTTCTCGCAGTGGAAAAATTAATTAGTTTTTCTATGCGCGCGCATCTAACAATGTCAATCGGCCAAGAATATAATGAATGAAAGCATGAGGTTTTTTATTTGGTTTGTCGCGGATAGCGTTTTAGCCACGTACAAAGTGGGGAATTTAAAGTTTTTACAGAGAAAACAAAAGTTATGTGGTGTGGCGTGTAAATAGTCACACCTGGCGGGGAGAAAAACCCTTGGGCAATTATACGAGGGGGGAACCGGTGGCGCAACACAAGTATCTACGAAATTAAATATACACAAGTGTAGCAGATAAGCACTCACCAGCTCCAGGCGTCGCACAATTATGGACTGGCCAGCCCCTCTTTAGGATAAAATATTTATTATTATAGTTAATTATATTGTCCAGTGCATCAGTCACTATTTTTCTTCGTAATGTCAAGTCCATTTCTTCTTTTACTTGCCCAGAGACTAGCGAGGGCCGCACGTGCAAACAGATGGTATATTGCATTTAGTAAATAGATTATGCTGCGCAACCATGCTCCCCGCCTTGAAAGTTCCTAGAACTTTCAAAGAGTCCAAGGGTGAAGTAAGAGAATAGCGGGAGAAATAAGCAATAATAGCAAAAATATAAGTAAAATAGCGGGAATATAAAGTAAATAGCGGGAATATAGAGCAAGTACATATTTATAGAGCGGGAATATAAGTATATAGCGAAATACAGAGACATAAGTATATACAATAAAACAAGATTGTATGTACACGTAAACACAATTATTGCGAAGGTAAAGGGTAGAGTTTTACAACGGGACGCTTGAATGGTCGTCTTCGGGTATTCACTAGAGCGACCCGCACAACACCCTCAGCTCCAGGGAAAATCTGAGTAATAACACCCAATGGCCAATTCAGCGGTAGAATATAATCGTCCCCCATTATGACAGACTATCCAAACTTGGACTGGATTGTGAGCGTATTCCATTTCTGTTTGACTTGGAGCGTATGCAAATATTCTTAACGCACTTTATTTTAATAAGTACTCCATAAAATATGTACTATCAAAATAAATTTGTGCGGCTTGTAAAATTAATCCAAGACAAAAATTAAAGCGGTATCATGTGGTTATAATAATAAAAAGTAAATAAAATAAAGATAATGCTAATTATAAATTAAAATTAGGTTAGTTTTACACGAAATCATAAAAACTCTAAATAAAGTCTAAACTCGAGATCAGAGCACGTGTGCGGTGAAAGAAGGCGCGTATGATTTGTCCGGTTGACATAATACGTCACCCATCAGCACGTATCCAAAGGCGGTTAGTAAGGCGGGTGGTGTATTCAGGCTAGGTTGCACCTTATTTCCCAAATAAATATAGGGAAATAGTTGAGCACCCAGAACAACGTCTATACCTCCCGGGATATTCCAGGAGAGGTCAGCGAGCGGAATATGATCAAGATGACCCATGTCACATTTACTAATAAAACGTGAGGGCAGTTGATCTGTTATACAATCTATAACTAAGGCTTTAACATAATATTTTTGATTTTCATAAAAGCGTGATTCTAAATTAACATAAACATATCCGTGTATTGGCCGTGAAGTTAAACCAACACCCTTTATAAAAGAATTATTTAGCGGTATAATCGGAAGATGAAGAGCTTTGCAGCAATCCAGCGTTATTAAATTATTTTGCGATCCGTTATCAATAATGCATCGTATAATCATTTTGCCATTACCATTATTAGGCTTAGCATACACTTGAGCGGTTGACACTAAAGTTGTTGTGCTGGGTATGGAATTAGCAGAAAGAGAGACTGCAGCATTCTTGGGCGATGAACCCTTGATATTGCATTGCGTCGATATACCGTGTGCATCAAGTGAAGGCGCAGGAGCGGTGGTATGCATAGGAACTCGATAGAGAGCGGAAGCGGGAGCGTGAGTGGGAGCACGACATAGAGCGGGAGTGGAAGACGTGCAACATAGAGTGGGACCAAGACTTAAAGCAGGAGCGGGAATAGGACATTTAATAGGAGCGGCTGCGGAAGCACGACATAAAGCGGTAGCGGGTGAAGAATATATTATAGGCGGCGGCGGCAACACCTGCAATGGAGGGTACGAAGTGGCAGGAGTGTAAGATGGAGCGACAGCGGCGGAAATACGCGGAGCGGGAGCGGGATTTAATGCACATGTAACAGGCGTATTTACCTTTGCGTATTTGCTTGAATGTAATTGCGTAATATGAGTGTGAGTATTTACAGGGGGTTGTTCAAAATGCAACAATTTGTGGTGACGTTTTTTACAAAGATTACAATTATATCGAGAATTACAACCCGTTACTGTATGACTTAAACTCAAACAGTTGACGCAACCATGCTTTGACTTGATAAATTCGAATCTCGATTGCGGTGACATAATTTTAAATTCAGAACAAGCAAACAAATGAACGTGCTCTTTATTATTGCACAAAGTGTAGGAGCCAGCTGAAGCTGAAGCGGCTGAAGCGGGCGGAGCGGGAGTCGAAGGAAGCTGACTACTCGCAGCGAGAAACGACTTTGAAGTTCGCGCACATTTATCAATATTAGCGTTATTAGCGGAACGTTCTAATACCTTAATGTGGTCCTGAATAAAATCAATAAATTCTTTGCAGGTGGGAATTTCTGTATTTCTTACAGACATTTCGAAATTCTGTGCTACCTGCGAGTCGATTTTTCGAAGACCACTATGTAGTAATACGAAATCAATTGGATCCTTTATTTTTAATTGTTTAAAAGCGGCTATAGACGAGGAATATATTTCAATAAAGGCATTTAAATGGTTAGCAGAATTTTCACAGTGTTTTATATCCAAAATGTTATTTAAATAAAAGGTTCCTAAATTTCGTTTATCTTGGTATTTTTTGACCAGATTATTCCAAATTATAGTATAGGTATCCCCGGTTGGTATAATACCTGCGGTTATCTTCAGAGCGCTTTGTGTCAATCGTCCCATAAGATATTCATCCAAATTAGGATTGTTGTGGACACTCGCTTTGAAGCACTCGTAAAAAAGCGGCCAGTTTTCTTGCTTCCCGTCAAAACTAGGCATTTCAATCTTGGGAAGCCTAATAGCACTTCGTTTAGGCGAAGCAGCGGAATTTGAACATGAGTTTGCAATAATTTTGTTTCGGATTCTTTTTACTTTTGTGAAAATGTCATCGAATGCGTCGAGCGGTGCGTAATTTATTTTTCAACACACTTGCTCATAAAGTGGCTCTAATTTCACTGCAATTAGGCACATAATGACACCTATAATCAAACTGAGACTTTTTGTTTGCTATTATTCACTAGTGAGTTATAGATTTTTTTTTTCAATTTTGTTGCTAGAGTTGCTTTGTTCTTAAAAAAGTTTCGATACAAAAAAGATCGTATTCAATCGTACTAATAAATTAATACACAAATATGGCTTGCTCATTTCATGCAACTTCGTATTTAAATAGATCATTTCAACTTGTACGTGTTTAATAAACAAAACTTTCACTCAAATATAACTTTGGTTTTCTCTGTAAAAACTTTAAATACCCCATTTTGTACGTGGCTAAAACGCTATCCACGACAAACCAAAGAAAAAGAAACCTAATTTTTTTAGTCCATGGCCGATCGCCATTGTAAGATGCGAGCGCATAGGAAAACGAGGCTGTATGGGCCTAGATCCTTTTGCCTTTTCCAAATTATATAAATAAAAAATTGGAAAACCAATTAATTTTCCCCGCCATTGCGAATGATTATTTTAAAATGATTTTTTAGTATTATTTATTCACAAGTGTGTTGAAAAACGTCGTATGATACACGTGTGTATTGATGATTACCGTCCTCGGCTCTCTTATGACCCTCGCCTACGGCTCGGGTCTCAATGGCGCCTCAGCGGTAATCACCAACTTTACTCACTTGTACCATAATGTACTATTATATTTCGGATCATTTTTTAAACAAATTACGTTTATTTGATCTACGATGGATTCATACTCCACTCGTAAATCATCAACTGTTTCTGAATTGGCCATGAAGTCCTCATTGCTTCTGGACTCGAAAGACGAGATATTTTTCGAGGCGGTATGTAGGCTCCCGCCTACATACCGCCTTTATGAAATATCCGTTCCTTTTTGGAATCGAGAATAATAAGTTTCTCTTCATGCGTTCCTTCCATTTTAATTAGAAATAATCAAATTTAAATAAATAAAATAAATAAATGATAATTTAATAAATATACAAGAAAATTATAAAATGGCGGAGCGGGTGAAATATATGAAAAATTACGTAACTTAAATAATTAATCTGGATCTTCATCCGGCTCGAAGGACCATAAAAATGGTGTGGCGTGTAAATAGTCACACCTGGCGGGGAGAAAAACCCTTGGGCAATTATACGAGGGGGGAACCGGTGGCGCAACACAAGTATCTACGAAATTAAATATACACAAGTGTAGCAGATAAGCACTCACCAGCTCCAGGCGTCGCACAATTATGGACTGGCCAGCCCCTCTTTAGGATAAAATATTTATTATTATAGTTAATTATATTGTCCAGTGCATCAGTCACTATTTTTCTTCGTAATGTCAAGTCCATTTCTTCTTTTACTTGCCCAGAGACTAGCGAGGGCCGCACGTGCAAACAGATGGTATATTGCATTTAGTAAATAGATTATGCTGCGCAACCATTATGTTTGAGTAAGTTTTGTTTATTAAACACGTACAAGTTGAAATTATCTATTTAAATAAGAAGTTGCATGAAATGAGCAAGCAATAAGTATATTATATATTAATTTATTTTTACTATTGAACACAATCTTTTTTGTCGAAACTTTTTTAAGAACAAAGCAACTCAACCAATAAAATTGAAAAACAAATCTATAACTCACTTGTGAATAATAGTAATGAAAAAGTCACAGTTTGATAACAGGTGTCATTGTGTGCCTTAATGCAGTAAAAAGGCACTGCAATAAGGCACACAGTGGTAACCTGTATTTGTTACAATTTCAACAATCAGTAATTGCGTTTCTTTTTATTGTAACCTACTACAACGCATAATCTAGCTAGATACAAATGACTAGATGTATTAAATATATAGACTTAATACTAAAAGTAAAAATCTGACGCCGCCTGTTAATTTTTGTGTCATCAACTGAGAGTTCTTCAACTAGGGTATTACTTTCCGTATAACAATCTTTTCAACACACTTGCTCATAAAGTGGCTCTAATTTCACTGCAATTAGGCACATAATGACACCTATAATCAAACTGAGACTTTTTGTTTGCTATTATTCACTAGTGAGTTATAGATTTTTTTTTTCAATTTTGTTGCTAGAGTTGCTTTGTTCTTAAAAAAGTTTCGATACAAAAAAGATCGTATTCAATCGTACTAATAAATTAATACACAAATATGGCTTGCTCATTTCATGCAACTTCGTATTTAAATAGATCATTTCAACTTGTACGTGTTTAATAAACAAAACTTTCACTCAAATATAACTTTGGTTTTCTCTGTAAAAACTTTAAATACCCCATTTTGTACGTGGCTAAAACGCTATCCACGACAAACCAAAGAAAAAGAAACCTAATTTTTTTAGTCCATGGCCGATCGCCATTGTAAGATGCGAGCGCATAGGAAAACGAGGCTGTATGGGCCTAGATCCTTTTGCCTTTTCCAAATTATATAAATAAAAAATTGGAAAACCAATTAATTTTCCCCGCCATTGCGAATGATTATTTTAAAATGATTTTTTAGTATTATTTATTCACAAGTGTGTTGAAAAACGTCGTATGATACACGTGTGTATTGATGATTACCGTCCTCGGCTCTCTTATGACCCTCGCCTACGGCTCGGGTCTCAATGGCGCCTCAGCGGTAATCACCAACTTTACTCACTTGTACCATAATGTACTATTATTGATTTCCGGAGGAAGACATATTTGTTTAATCCAAAGTATCACCAGAATTTGTTTAATAACCGTAGCAAGCCATCGGTCTGGAGAGCAACATGTCACATATCGTAGCCATCAAGTTTCCAGTAGCCTGGTCCTGTTTATCTATCGATCCATCCAGTACCACATACGGTACATAGTGAGGCTGCAACTGGTGCGTGTCTGCCCCGTACTCCTTCAGGAGAACAGAACCTCGTTCACTGTTCATGCATTGCCAAACGCCGTAAATAGACGTTTTCAGTTTGTAACCACACTGAGAAATAAAAATAATTATTATAAAATACACATACTTATAAATATCTTTATTTACACTTTGATTAAAAGTTCTCATTAAAATTATACAGTAATAAATTATTATTATTATAACTAAATTATTATAGACAGAACTGTAATCGATTTGCGCTGCCCCTGAGGACTGAGGTAATAATTTAGAAAAACTTTTGTACGATACAAACCCAATTTAACACAGATGTATAATCATAGGTTCCGTCTGCAGCCTGGTAGACGGTATACTTCATGAGGCAGACGTTGAAGAGTATCGCTTGCGTCTTGTTCTGCAGCGCGTCAATAGCGCACGCGTGCAGTTTGTTGCCATAGCACTCTGCCGGGCCGTGCTGGCATCTGAACCAGTATCTTCCTCGTATCCGGCGGGTCTAAACAAAAAAAAGGACTCATGAATATCTTTCTACATTATGCCCAAAGTACCTGAATATAATATACACGTACCTATATGAATTCGGCAGAGTCACTTGTATATTTTTTGATAAACTAAAAGTTTTATTTTGTGAGTCTATCGCCGGACATTGTGCTGTTACACATGCTTTAAATGAGAACCTAACTATTAGAAAAAGATTTCATGTAATTCACGGAATTTGTAGTTATAAATGTTGGGACGGATAATATTAAAAATACTACTACTATTGTACAATATTTATCAATAACTTCATAACCAAAAAAAATTTCACGAAAATCAGGCTAAGCAGAGATATTAGAAAAATATATGAGCACACTATTTCAAGTCATGAAAAAAATTTATTAAACAAGAATAACTATAAATAGCCGATCCAAGTGTACCAATTATTAACTATTTAAGTTGTGGCACTTGTGGCATTGATACCTTTGCATGTCCGTAGGGCACCAAAAACACTTCAACATATGAATCTAGCTTCTCCACCACCGTTTCTAGTTGCGAAGTGAAAAAGTCTATGCTGGCCGGACATAAAGTTTCATAGTATACTTTAATTTTCACTTTACTATTTTCAGAAGCGAATAACTCCTGAAAAAAATTTCACATTGCATACATTAATAAAAAAGAATTACACTCGATAATTTGATTGAAATATAAATTGTTCATACAGTCGTAGTTGCATTACTCCACTCTTCTGTCATACGGGGTAAACTGCTTTCTAAAAAGATAAAATAATTTAACACTCATTAAAAATTAATATATTTATTATTATAATAAACTAGTGACCCGCCCCCTCGCTTTGCTTCCGGTTATCTAAAGAAAATAAATCTCCCGAACCCTGAAAGATATCGAACTGAAAGTAACGTCAACTTCGTAAGGTCAAATTTCTTGTTCTAAAATTTTCTATGAAATCTGTTGAGCCGTTTCGGCGTATATTCGAAACAAACTTTCAGTAAGACAAAACAAAAATTTAAACACCGGAGTTTATAATTAAATTTTAATTTTTGCATTTCTTTTGATATCTCATACAGGCACACAAATTTTATTATATTGGTATAGATTATAAATGGACATTGGACATGTTAAATTAATTGCAAATATTTAAAGGGTGGATCAAATAATGAACAAGAAACTATATTTCGCAGTGATTTTTATTTTTCATACGCTACTTTACTAAATGACATCAATTATTACAAAAATTAAAAAAACAAACACTCTGTACATAAAGAATACTCGCACACTACCCAATGAAAAATTGCTCAAAATTATCAAAATAAACAATAAAAGCCGATTTGGGTTATAGTGCGGTAGTGAGAGTCTATTCAAAGCATGTTTACAAAATATTTTTTTTAAATCAAGATCTCTACATGATAATTATATTTGTCACATATTTGTACCCACCCTTAAAATATTTGCACTTGATTTAAAATATCATTATATAATTTATAATCAAAGTTGTATTTACTGTAATTATCTAAATTTGAGTAGGTCACTGATACACAGAGATACAAAAATATTTGTAAACTTAATATTTTATCCGCCATTGTTGATCCTTGAGCAGTAAATATTATGTGACTATATTAACCGGTAGTGTATAAAAGACTACCCAACATTTTTGCAAGTATGTCAATGAAGGAAAGACGGTATAGTTATGTAACCTATGACCAGTGATAAGGATAAGTCCACAAAGAGAAACGATAACCTTTTTTTGAACTAGTTGCCTACTAATTATAATAAATATACGAGGAAGTCATTGCTCCCGAAAAAGGTGTTTTTTGTTGCCTAGTGTGTTTCGACTCACGAGCTCCTCCGTGTTTCGGAAGGCACGTTAAACCGTTGGTCCCAGTTTTCATTGTGTTTACTCACAAAGGAATTCGTTAAGCCATATCAGAACAAGGCTTGAAAAATTCTGACAGTTGGGTGGCAATCAGTGTAACATAATCTCCTAATCAGCGATGGGCTCTCGTGAGAGATTATAGCCCATATTTCCTCATGTGTGAACCCTTAGCTCAGCATTGGACTGTTACGGGGTGGTGATGATGACGTTTCTCGACTCTACTTTAATCGATTACTTCACAAAGGAGCTTGTGGATATCATGACTAAACTGTTAAACTTATCTTCATGAAATTTGCAGAGATACCTATAACTTTGCTTCTTGAGAAAGGACAAAGCCTAAAGTTTTCAGGAGGGGTTTACAATTATTTATAAACAGAAATGAATTTTGTATTTGAATAAAATATGGTTTCCATGCAATGATGAAATTAAAAGTCCTCTTCTTCTGCCAAACTTGCATGTATAAATATCTGTTCAACGTTACGGAAATAATATTAGCCGTGTTAGTACACGTAGGATAGCGAATATATTAATATTCCATATGAACGTGTGTACCGTCCTATTTAAACAAATAGGCTGCTTTATTTTTCATGTAGATATACCTAAGTTATTAGTGCTTCTGGGGAATTATAAGCCTCGTGAACCTCGATGAACAAATTTGTCTTTATTTAACGTACGTAATCAATTATCGAGGTAAGTATAATACAATATATCTACCTACAAATTTGAATTTGTGGACGAGTTCGGCTCGCACTTGTCCGCCTTTTTTTTTAGCTCGGTAAAACGATTTATAATTATATGATTTCTAGTGACCATACCTACCCATAAATGCTATTTATTTGTATCATACATACATAATTTATGTAAGTTTGTATTTACGTATATGTATATTCAACTGTAGCGCCTAAACTATTCATCAGATTTTGATGAATAAGGGCCAGTCAATTCAATATTATTTTTCCGTTGTCGGGTCTTAGTATCACATGTGGAATTAATAAATAAATGTTTCAATAGAATTTTAAATGACAACTGGCCCACGTCAGTACAATATGAGTCCAATTCATCCCCGAGTGGCGAAGAAGCATTAATCAGGGATATCGCACTTTTTGGGTTGATGTACACATGAAGGAAAAATTACTACATTTTGACACTATTTTAATAAAGTCTCAGGATAGTTTTGTAGCTCATACGATGATATAGAAATAAGTAAAACAAAAACAGTTAAAATTATTTTATTACATTTGCATTTATGTAATAATTATAGTAATAACAAGATGCGGTAATATTTGAATTTAATTTAATAATTGTTGTTAATAGTTGTCTAAATCAGCACATTCTGTAGATTTTCTATGCAGAACATTGCAAACTTAGATGAATAATTTCTGTCCATATTTCGTCGCCTCCTTCCCATTGATCAAGACGTATGGCACTGTTAGGGGGCGGTTGGTGTCAGTCTTTTTAAAAAAAGGTTTTTAATTCAGCACACACTTTTTATTTCAGAAAAAGTACTATTCTACACACACTCTTTTCACCTTACAATTACGACAGCTTAGAGAGGCTGTGTCGCGGGAAATAGCTTGGGCCTGACTGACTGACCGCATGGCGGCAACTAGTTTTATATAAACCAAATTTGCTGACTACAGCATTTACTTCATATTAAGTCAGTCCATAACATCTCCCCCTTTTAAACGGAGGTTTATCTTAAAAGATAAATCGAAGTAGATAAATGAACATTATAAAAAATAAACTTATTCTGAAAAAGAAAATACATAATATAGTTTAACTTAATTATTACTAAGATTTCTATTTATAGATTGGATGCTTTCATAGTTTCTTAAATAAGGACGACGTGAGGGTTCTGGGAAGGACTTTACAGATTTCTTTTCATCCTCTGAGTTCGAGATGTCAGACATTTCAATGGAGTTACTTATTTTAGATTGATGTTTAACGGATCTTTTATTATGACACTGGTTATAAATTTGGATACAACAACTAGGTGCATTATTATTCTTAAAATAACGATATAACTTATAGATTAAGTAGACAAAAATAGAGACAATAATGAAGTAAGTGACAGTTGAATAATAAGTTCCATATTTGACAATATGGGCTTCATGTTGAGCTTTATTAATTTCATTTTCTAGGTCATTTAATTGATGTGAAGCATGCTTCAGAGAATCCAGATCTATGTTGCTTATTGAAATAGGCGAAAGCGACGGTAATGTTTTATTAAATATTTCCTTCTTACAGCAATCGTCCTCAGTGATTACAAAATCAAGTTTTAACTGATTTTGAACGGAAATTGTATGAAAAGTAGAAGGTAGTAATTGGATGGTTTTTGAATAACCGATACAGTCTTCAGATAGTTTTACTATGCCAGTACCACTGATTACGTGGTCCTTGATTTTATCATCACATTTTACAGTTAACTTATTATTTTTAGATTGAACAAATATCCATCTATTATTATTTAATCTTTGCCAGATATGAACTTGACCATATAACAATTTAGAATCACATTCTTTCGGTAAGGAGAGTACTACTTCAGTTAAAAGTCTAGTTTCACATGAAGGATTAGTTGTACTAGAAAATACAGACAAAGTTGGACATATAGAGTAATTATTTTGGATTACAATACAATCTTTCATATCATCGAATATAACATAATTTAAATTATCTTCAGTTAGAGCAATATAAGCCTTAGTGGGGTGAATTAATGCAAAGGTATTAGGATTCATTGTATCGTGTGGGGTAGGTAATGGTATAACTTTATAAACAACAAACTTTATCGGTGATATAAAGGGAATTTGGATAATGAAAACAATTTTATATTTATAATAATAAGATGTTAGCTTAGATATATCCATAATAGTATGAATATTTTGAATACTTAAGGATACAGGAAAGTCTAATCTTTTATTAATAAGATGAGAATTCTTTGCCAATTCATTGTACAAATTGGTTGGAGTAAGAATAGCAGGATGTAGGATATTTGCTTTCGCAAATAAGATAGAATTTATGATAGAATCTAGTAAATTAGAGATAGCTAAGAGAGAACCTTCAATAATATTAACTAAATTATTTAACCTAGAAATATAAATCATCTCATTATTATTATGAGCGACTTGAGATAACATAACATTTAACTTATCTATTTGAGAATTTAATTTTTGTTCATTTTGATTTAATTTGTATATAGTAGAGTTAAAAGAGGTTATGCTAGATTTAACTACATGGATATTATCTTTCATTAATTGATATAATTCCGATTCACTTTTCTGGCAAGAGTGAATTGCTGAATCATATTTACGAGCATCTTCGGCATCCAAAGTACCGAAAAAGAATTTTAAAACTTCGCCACCAAATTCTAGTGACCTTTTGAATCTGCTCGGGGCATCTCCCGAGATAATATGGGACAGTGATTGAGATTTAGCATAGTTTGCTTGTAAAAGGATTTCGATGGGATTTAGAATGTCTTTACATTGATAGAAATCATCTGGTCGTATTTTAATACATAGTGAAGAAGTTTGAATTATTAATTTATCGATACTAGTTAAGTAGGGTTCAATAGATATAACATCGACATGAGTTATCACTTTCCAATAATCATTATAAAAATGTATGTTTGTTATGGGGTCGAAAAATAGCCCCGGGCTGTGAACAATTTGCGTTATTTCGGACTCGGCGAGGCCGCGATGGCATGATAATCTGAAAGTTAGAAAACGATATCAAGTATGAGCAGGTTTGAGCAAGTTGGTATGGTATTTAATATGTTTTCGATTCATTGACAATGTAACATTGTGTTTGTCATTAACTTTTACTATCTTATATGGACCTTTCCAAATCGGCGATAAAGCTTTTCTTAGCCTATGATGATGTTTCAAGTACACCATATCACCTGTTTTATATTTGGGACTACGGCTAGATACGTCGTAATATTGTTTAGAGTTTTCTTTGCTTTTCAAGATATATTCGAGAGCTTTTTCTCTACTGACTTTCATCCTATACTGTAAAGCACGTATATATTCGTGATAAGTAAGATTGTTATTAGGTGAGTCGTATAGAGAGCTAGGTATAGTTGGTTTATAACCGTAGAGTAATTCGAAGGGTGTAAACTGAGTTGTAGAATGAGGGGTAGTATTATATGCGAGAATTGCGGTAGATAAGTACAGCACGGCCGTTTTAACTTGACATCTCTGAAGTTGCGCAAATGGCTGCGCAGTAACATTTTTTAGCGACCATATGGCGGTAGGAGGGGGATTTGCGCAGGCGAAGCCTATGTTCAGAGAAGCCAAGTTAAAACGGCCGTACTGTAACAGTGCCAATCGTTTTGATTTTCATTAACAAATGATTTCAGATATTCTTTCAGGGTGGCGTGACTACGTTCTAGAGCTCCGTTTGTCTGCGGATGATACGGGGAAGAAAAGAGAGATTTTATTTTAAAAATACCAGTTACTTGTTTAAATAATTCGGAAGTGAAGCGTACCTGCTTCACTAAAATCTGTTAATATCATTTTAGGAATTCCAAATAAGGACATGAAATGTACGAGATTTCTAGCAACTTCCTCGCTAGTTGAAGATATCATGGGATAAACACAAGAGAATTTTGTTAGATCATCTTGAAGAGTGAGGATGAATCTGAATTTTTGAAAACCAGCTTCAGGTAATGTTCCGACGATGTCAAGAGCTAATCTTTCGAATGGTTTGGTACTAGAAGATGTAATCTCCATTGGAGCTTTATTACAAGTGCGAAGAGGTTTATTAATTTGACAAAGTTTACAGTCTTTTACATATCGTTCAATATCAGCACGCATTGATTTCCAAAAATATGCAGCTTTGATGCGGTTATACATGCGCTTAATGCCTGGGTGACCCGCCATTGCGGAGTCATGATTTTCTCTGAGAATCTGAGGGATTTCATTAGGCGTTGGATATATTAATTGATTCTTATAGATGTGAACTTTAAGATTTGTATTATGGAAAACAAAACCGATCATATTATAAATTTTTGGATATGCCAATTTTGAGAAAGGGTCGGAAAAATCGGAAATAGCAACATCGGTCTCATCGGGATTTTCCTCAATGATTTTGTCTCTTAATTTTAATAATGAATTGTAAACATTTCTGAATATAGTTTCATCGTAATGATGAACTTTTGTAAATACAAAATAATATGTTTTACTTTTACTTGTAACTGAATGGACAGTGCATGGCTCGCGCTCAGCTGATAGTAAGGCCGCGGTGTCATCTATCTGTGATAATATTTCCTCGCAGTGTGGCATAGAATAATCGAAATCAAGCGAGACAGGACACGCGATAGATTTGAATTTTGAAAGATGTAAGGGTTCCGTATGTTCTTGAATCTGTGTATTAATATCTGAGTTAGTTTTAGTAAAAGTTTGTTTGAAATAGGTTTCGTAGTCACAGTTATTAAGATTACTTTGGTTTATGATATGAATTGGAATACGGGATAAAGCGTCAGCGTTAGAGTTTAGTTTTCCTTGTTTGTAGACTATTTCATAGTCGTATTCTTCGAGCTTAAGACGCCAACGGATAAGACGACTTCCGGGATCTTTGACGTTAAAAAGCCAAACTAAGGGACGGTGATCAGTGATAATTTTGAATTTGTTGCCATATATGTAGATATGGTCTGAATGTTTTGACAGCGAAAAGGATTGCTAAGAATTCCTTTTCTGTGGTGGAGTAATTGCCTTCTTGCTTATTCAAAGTGCGAGAGGCATACGCGATTGGTTTGTCTTTGCCGACGGGACCCTGAGACAATACTGCGCCAACAGCATAATTGCTAGCGTCAGTTGTAACAATGAAGGATTGATTAAAATCAGGGTATTGAAGAAGCGGTGCGTTTATGAGATTTTCTTTTAAGATTTGAAAAGCTTGTTCTTGTTCATGTGACCAATTAAAAGGAACATCCTTCTTTAAGAGGGACGTAAGAGGTTTCGTAATTTTGGAGAAGTTATCGATGAATCTGCGATAATAACCAGTCAGTCCTAGAAATGATTTGATTTCTTTAGGATTTTTAGGAGCAGGATAATCTACGACAGCTTTAACCTTGTCGGGATTTGGAGCGACACCTTTATCGGTGATGACGTGACCAAGGTAAGTTACCTCGCGTCGAAGGAACTCACACTTATCAGGCTGAAGTTTTAAATTGAACTCTCTAAATTTTTCAAAGACGAGTTTGAGCTTTTGGATATGGGAATCGAGATCAGTGCTATATACTATGCAGTCGTCTAAATATACATAGCAATGTATACCCTGTAAGCCTGATAAAACTGTGTTCATGAGACGTTGGAAGGTGCTTGGAGCATTCTTGAGTCCAAAAGGCATTCGTGTAAATTCGAAATGACCTGAAGTACCGTTTGAATTGATAACGGTGAAACCCGTTTTTGAAGTGTCTTCAGGATTAAGAGGAATTTGATGAAAACCCGATACTAGATCGAGTGTAGAGAAATATTTAGAGTGACCCAATTGGTCAAGGATATCAGTAATGAGAGGAATAGGAAAGATTTCGTTGACTGTGACGTCATTGAGACGTCGATAATCAATGACGATGCGCCATTTGCATTTTCCTGAGGCATCCATTTTTTTTGGTACTACCCAAACTGGTGCACTCCAGGGTGAGATTGAGGGTTTTATTATGTTCTGATTTAGCATTTTTTTTATTTGTGTATCGACTTCATCCTTATGACATTGAGGGAACCGATATGATTTTACATTAATGGGAGGAGCATTCCCTGTATTAATGGAATGTTGAATGGCGTTAGTGCATGTGAGAGGATCTCCTTCGAGATAGAATATATCAGAATAATGAGAGCAGCAGTCTAGTAGTGACTTTCGTTCTTCTGGATTTAAATGAGAATGTCGAATTTGCTCAAGGACGCGGTTAACGCGTTGTGATGGAGATGAAGAGATATTTTTGATGGGTGCTATGGGAGTTTGAGACTCCATTGACATACCAGGGGTATCGAATGGTGTTAAGTGCACCTTGTAATTATTTATTTCGATTGGAGATTCGGTTGTATTCAAGACAGAGACATTGACTCTATGATTTGGCTTAACAGTGACAATACAATTAGATAGATAAACACCTTCGCTTATAATATGGTCTAATACAAACGCTTCTTTCAGATGTTTCAGTTCATTCAAATTGTTAGATACGGTGCATTCAATTACGGCTTCAGAACGAGCCGGTATTACATAGGTAGGTTGAGTGAAATTGATATGCAAATTATGACCTTGTAGAGATAATAAATTTGTAGAATAGTCGATATTGGCGTTAAAGTTTTTTAGAAAATCATTTCCAATAATTCCATCATAATTCAAATCGATGTCGTAGTCCTGGACGACATGAAATTTATAAGAAATTGCATTTTTACAGAGCGTGAAACTCATATCAAAAGAGCCCATTGTTTCACTATAAGAATTTTCATTATTGATGCCCTTGAGTTTTATAATTTCAGGAGAAAGTTCAGGCATTTTTGGTAAGCTTGCCCTTTTTACGATACTAATGCTAGCTCCAGTATCAATAAGAAAAACCAGAGGTTCGGAGGAATAATTTGTTTTCAGGTGAGTATGAGGCAAAGAGATTTTCTTGTCTAATGTAAGATTAATTTCGAAAGTTGGAGTAGATTTAGGATTTGGTAAAGGATTGGAAGATACAGGGAGACTCAGCGGATTATTCGAATTTGGTTGCTGAGATGTTTGAATACAAGATTTAGTAGCTTTATTATTATGAGATGTAGAAAGACTCTGAACATTCGAGTGGAATGTGTCACGAGATGCATTACAAGAGTTAGAGAGACTCACGAGCTGTGGTCGATGAGATTTATCATTTGAGTTAGTAGGACTCATCGCCTTTGGCTGATGAGGTGATTTACAAGATTTAGCAAGACTCAACTTACAATGACGTTGAGATGAATTACAAGATTTAGAATGACTCGCAGCATTTAGCTTATGAGATGAATTAGAAGATTTGGGAAGACTCATAGCGTTTAGCTTATGAGATGAATTAGAAGATTTGGGAAGACTCATAGCGTTTAGCTTATGAGATGAATTAGAAGATTTAAAAATCGATTTAGTAATTTGTGATGTGCCATTTTGAACTACCGATTTCGACAGGCACGCATCCGAAATCGTTTTTAATTTAAACATTCTTCATTATTAGAATTATCATTCTCACAGGAATCATTTGCGCAGTCGCAATAGTGCACACGTTCTTTATTCGGTGCGTTTGAACTAGATACGACGGGACTGGAGTCGGGTTGCGAGTTATTTGCATTGCGGCGTCGATTGTTATATTCGCGCTTGCGGCATTCATTAATTGTGTGGTCTTTGTTTTTACAATAAGCACACGATTTATTAAAATAATCAGGATTAGGATTATTTTGGGATTCCGTAGGACGGGAAGTAGAAGGGTATTGGACATGGTATGATTTGTGTGTGGAAGGAGGCTTGTTTCTAAAGCATTCTGAATTTGAATGACCTGATTTGTGACAAATGCTACAAGATTTTGAAGGTTTTTGCGAACTTCTAGTGAGCTTATATAATTTTTCCTCTTCGACGGCATGAGTAATAGCGTCATTAAGAGTTGAGGGATTTCTACAGCGCACAATATGTGAAAAACTGGGGTTAAGTCCCATAAGAAATGTATTTAAGGCCAGGTCTTCCATGGCTGCTATTCTGCCAACGAGCTGAGATGACTGATTACAAGACGAGTATATGTCGGCTTGTATTCTCGTAAGACATTCTTCGATGCGGAGGCTGTATTGAGTTACTGATTCTGTAGCAGATTGCTTACAGTTTTGAAGATCGACTAATAAATGTGAGGAGTGTTTCTTTCTTTTCTCCAAAAGTAGTCTTTAGGAAAGCTTTTAACTCTTCCCAAGTGTTAAAAGTTTTAAGGCTACAGGCTGTTGATGCTTTGCCTTCTAACTGAGACAAAATATATTTACAAAGAATATCGCGCTGATCATTAGATGAAAGACTGATTGCATTATCACAATTTGTTAAAAAGGCAGGGAGGTTTTCCCTGTCTCCATTATATGGTTTTATGAATTTAGTTAAGACATTTAAAGTAACCTTTTCCATTTTAAAGCCTTTTCCTTCTGTCATTTTAAAACTTTACACACACAAAATTAAATCACAATAAAGAAGTAGGTAAAAGTAAACAAAATTAAATAATCACTTACAAAACTATGAATAATATGATCATAGCTCGGTTGCGAAGTAGGACTCGGTGGTACACACGACGAAGAGATGTAATTTTACACGTAGGTAGTGTGACGTGTTTGATGCGCCGCCGGGTGATTTTCCACTGCTGGATTTTGTGTTTTTGAGTGCAGACCAGGATCATGCAGAGATATAAAGATGTTATGCGGGCTCACGCAGAGAGCGGAGTCTTACCGTCGACCACGAGGTGTAGGTAGGTGCAGGTGTAGGTGCTGGTTCTGGTGCGGGCTCAGTTTATTGGGCTGAGACTGACCGTCGACCAGGTGACTGACGAGAACCGCCGGATCCTTTTAGATACCAGTTTTCTTTACAAAGAGTCTTACTGGTATCCCACTTCTGACACCAATTTGTTAGGGGGCGGTTGGTGTCAGTCTTTTTAAAAAAAGGTTTTTAATTCAGCACACACTTTTTATTTCAGAAAAAGTACTATTCTACACACACTCTTTTCACCTTACAATTACGACAGCTTAGAGAGGCTGTGTCGCGGGAAATAGCTTGGGCCTGACTGACTGACCGCATGGCGGCAACTAGTTTTATATAAACCAAATTTGCTGACTACAGCATTTACTTCATATTAAGTCAGTCCATAACAGCACGTACGTTGGCACTATTCTACCGTCCGCCTCTTGTTAGGCATATTTATACAAAATCAATGTACCTTTTTCACTTAACGCAAATTGATAATAGTGCCTGGATCAGTAGAGAATTAGGGTGCGCACTGAAATGAAATCGTGTTGTTCATTAAAAAATGTTTTGTAACAGACAGACTTTGAATTCGGAACCCTAACACAAAGACAGTGTTTTCCGTTTTACAATTATTAGATTCTTGTTTTTCATTTGTCGATAGATGATAAGCTACATTACCTTATAAACTGTAGAACCTTGTGAGCCATATTCGCCTTTGTTTTCGTCCATCAAGCACGCGTTGAACAGCACGCCCGTGATATTGCCCAGAACTTCAATGGCGCAAACATGCAGCTTACTGGCGTAGCATTCTCCTGGGCCGTGTTGACATCCGAAATTAATCGAATCAAACCCTGGACTATAAAACGTATGTGAGAAGCCACACTATTGTGATATAAGTTAATGTTAAATGTAAAAATTTTGCTAGATTTGATGTGAACTGTTAAATCGTAGTTTTAAATGTTCAATTAAATGTTATAGTATTATTCTACGTCTGAAATGGACACACTGTTGGGTCGAATCTCCTTATTTATAAGATCGTTATTAAGTAAGTAGCTACACAGTGAACAATAAAGATTTATCTTATCTTAACGTAACCCTCAGTTTCAGAAGGGCAAATCAAACTAAAACTAGCTGACCGACTGTTAAATCTGATGTTCTGTTTGGTTGTTAATAGTACATTATGATATAAGTGCGGTAAGTTGAAAATTACAGCAGAGGCGATATTGCTAGCCCGAGCCGTAGGCGAGGGTTACAAGTAAGCAGAGGCTGTAATTATCAAAGCGCACGTATGTCATACGACATTTTATAACACATTTGCGAGGTAATAAAATAAAACTCGGACTATGGTAAACAAATAAAAACAATACAGCGTTAAGAAAAAGCTCTCGGAATAACGTTTACTTGTTCACAAATTAGCGATGCGCTCGCATCAGCATTTTTTTTGGCAAAGGCACAAAAACAGCCAGTATTACTAATAAAGTAAATAATTATTTTTGTGTTTTTGTTACAGATTAATTGGTTGTAATTTACTGTCAAAATTTATTAAATTAAATAATGATGTACATAAATGTTTCTTTATTATATTTTATCTCCCAAAGTTAATTTTAATGATAAAATTTTGACATCTTTTTTGATATAAAAACTCTTTGTTAAAATTTTAAAAAGTACCGTTCGTTTTAAGACGAAGCATCTTGATAAACCGTGCGTTTTACATTACATTACCGCACTTGGGCGTAATGAGATACAAGAAATTGGTGAAATAAGACACCTTTTACGAGCAAATGTGTTATAAAAAGCGTTATTATTTTATTCAACCAATCAGATCAGCTAACATGAGATTTATCAGTCTATAAGCTAATAAAGTTTATTTTGCCTTTCGGTAACCGGGGTTAAGAAGAAGGAAGCCCTAAGATGAAAATCACATATACTATGATTTCGCGAAGAAAGAAATTGCATGAAAGATGCACGAGGCCCATACTTCGCTCGCAAAGCCGTCCGTGGTTAGGCGCTAAAAAGAGACTGATGTGACTGGAATATTTCACATTTAGGCGCGATCTTTAACATTCCTTACCATTGAGGTCAACTGTTTTATGAATATTGTATCATAACCAGTCTCAGAAAAACCTTCTGCGAACGAGAGGTTAGTTCTGTCTGCGGCACAAAATGAAAATTGTATAAAGGACAATCAACAAACCGCAACTACAAACCCGAACCCGGTCTGAACCCGATCGAACACCTTTGGCATGAACTGAAACGACGAGTCCGGTCACGCGATCCCACTACTCCACCCTCCAAGACCTTAAAGAGGCCGTCATTGCGGTCCATGAGAGATCGCATGGAAGCTGTTATCAGGGCAAAGGGGGGTAACATGAGGTTTTAAGTAATTTTAAGCATTTTTTTGTATTTTTTTTGTCTTACTTTAATTCTTGGTCAACAAACTTTTTCTTCTTCTTTTGCAATCACTTCTTTTTTTTATGACCTAGCAAGACTAAAGTACAATTTGCTAAGTGATTATGATTAGACCTTTAAAATGATACTTAATAGTCCCATCATCATTGATTCTAAATGGGATTAAAAGTGGTTTGAAGTATTATTTTCCAAAGGTGCGATTTTTTTGATGCCGAGTGTAGTACAACTTTTTAAAATTTTAAAAGTTGATGGAAATGCCAACCAAAATCAGACCATGATATCCATACCATATATTCATCTTTATTTAAATAAATCATTTCATATTCAATAATTTTTCAATACCCGAACATTACTTTTTCAACTATTTAAACCGGACATTATAATATTCAAATGATATAATTTATAAAAATCCTAACTGAATATTAAAAATGCGAATTTTTTTGTTAGCAACGCTTTCACTCCTAAATCACTAGTATAATTTTAAAAATTATATTGTCAATTTTATCCCCATATTCCCACGGGAACGGGAATTGGGAAAATCGGGGAAAAATGTCAAAAGAAAATTAGTAAAATTAATAATGTAGCTATCTCTTAAGAACACATTCCTCAGGTGGATTCTTGATTAATGTGCATACATGTTTGTAGAGAGACTCGTCATTATTTATTTCAGTGCCGTCAATGAGAATGTACGGAGTGCCAGGGATAGTTATTTTTTCAGTTTCCTGTTCATAGTATTTGAGAAGTTGAATGCCTTTGTTTTCGTCAGCACATTTTTTGATATCTGTAGAGTCCACTTCCATTGACTTTCCGCACTGAAATTAAAACATTAAATTTGATGTCAACGATGATAGGATTGAATGCGTGTTTCATTAGTTTTTCAGTTAATATTGGGAAGGAAGTATGCAGACATTTTTATTAACTTCGAGAGGGTTGGCAGAGCGCTTCAACTCTACTACTTTTCACCAGTGTATTTTTCGAAGTCCCACACCGAAGTCCAATGCTTATCAAATGCTAATTATTACTTATTAGATTTTATCAGTATCTGAATTTTTTATATAGCCTATGTTGCTTAGGGATATTCTAGAATTTTTTAAATCGATCCTTATGTTTTTGAATTTATTCGTACCTAACTAACATACAAAAATACAAATCTTTCCTCTTTCTCATATTAAAGTATAGACCCGCGTAGTTCCCGTTCCCGTGGGAACCGTTCCCGAAACCGCGCAGAACCGCTACAAATCTTTCCTCTTTATAATCTTATGTATAGATTTAATTACAATTTACGTTTTCACCTATATTGGACTCTATCGACAATATTGCTAGACTCTCCTGATGCTGATTTTCTAAATGAGTACCTATTCTAAAGAATAAAAACATTTGTTCGATTGCGCCACCCGGGGGCGCTTGCTCCTGTAGCCAGGTCATGCTGCTTGAGGTATCCCTTGCAATCTATTTCGTTTGTGCACTTAAAGTTCAATTGGATAGTTGACAGCATCGAAATTAAATTGCGAGTAGTCATTCATTGAAAAGATTATCCCAAAACACCTCAAAATATGTATTTCGATTTAAAATTTACAATTATAGCAAATTTAAAAATAATAAAACAATCAAAAAAAGTGCTGCAATTGAGTACTAGAAACTATGACGTCACGGTTTGCTATTTCAGTACATTTTCCATAGTAAAATTTCGTTTTGACAGATCGTAAAAAGTAACTGATTTGACTAGGTAGGACACAACCCTATTGTCAATTGTATTATGTTTACCTACCCTGTCAGCTGAAACGCTGTTCGAGCCTTCCGGGTTATCGTATGACATCAAACATGCGTTAAAAAGAATACCCTTGGTCGTCGAGTTCAGCAAGTCCAGGGCGCATGCGTGTAGTTTATTACCGTAGCACTCTGATGGACCATGTAGGCAATCAAATTTCATATTTTCTTTAGTTAAAGTAGCCTGCAAAAAGTGAGCTCGATTAATTGATGATCAATGTGATTTTATTACTTTTAAGAGTAAACATTTCTAATTTTAAATAAATAATACCAAATAATACAAAGTAAACAAATAACATTTATTTTGAATTTTCCTAAGAACAGGAACCCTAATTAACTTTAATTTTCGGACCATGTTCATCTAAAACACATACATCCAATAGGTACTCTATAAAATATGATTGTCCTGTTTAAAGTTTAAACTCAAATAGGAACCAAATAAAATGTTACAAGCAAAGTTACAAGCATACATTTTCTGTGGTTGCTATTTTGTATTAAAATATTTAATAGATGATTGTAAATTAATAGTTTTGTTCATTAGTGCTATGTTCAGCAATGGTGAACAATCCAGTAAACAGAATTATATAAAAAATAATAACCTTAAGTCTGATTATTTTTATTAAAACATCAGTAAAACTGAAAATTAACAAATATTAAACCTCTAAACTTAAAAAAAAACAGGAAAACACGATTGTCTTTTATTCCGGTTTTTAGGGTCTCGCAGTCAAACAAGCAACCAACACCACACGCGAATTGTATTCGGACTATTATGACTACGCTGACAATCATATTTATACTTCTCTTCTTGCTGGTTCTTCCCGGGGTACTGCATTTAGAACTAGCAACTCGTCGGTGGAGATGGGCTGCTGCTTACATCTAGCCAATTTTCATGGACGAGTTTAGAGTGCCTTGTTACTAGACTATTGACCTTTCTAAGTGTATTTTTTATACCTACAGAGTAGCCTACAGATAATCAATGATCTTTGACTTTTCTACATAGAGGGAGTTATCATTATCAAATCAGCCGAAAGTTGTCCACTGCTGGACATAGGCCTCCCTCACTATTTTATTTAGTACCAGGGAGTAAAAACTTTCATACACACATAGATATGTTCTAGAAAATAGACCTACTATAGAACTGAAATCGATTTTTCACCCCCGCAAATCGCTGAGCTGGAAATGTTATGCAAAAAAGAAGAGGACTTACTTTCCTGCCTGACCTGACCTGGCTACGGAAGCATTCCTCATCTTATTCACCACGCATATGAAAGGTTTGTTATTATCAACTCGCTATTTCGCGCCATTTAACCCGCATAAGTGTAGTGCCACACCTGCGGAACTTACGCCGCGGAACTTTCGGTAAGTTCCGCAGGTGTGTCGCGACCCTAATTTTCCATTGATAAAATTATAGAATATGTTACTCCCAGAAAAGGTACTATTACTTATTCTGTGCCATTAGTGAAATAATTTTTAAAATCGGTCCAGTAGTTTTTGAGTTTATTCGTTACAAACATACAGAAATACAAATCTTTCCTCTTTATAATATTAGTGTAGAAGTGTAAATAAACACTTACCATCGTATTCCCATACGGATAAGTATGAATAACCACATACTGGTGCAAATAGCGTACCACAGGTACGAGTTCTTCGATAAAGTATTGTCTAGAAATAGGGCAAAGAGACTCGTAATATATTTTTATGACCGGTTTTCTTGTATTTTCCTGTACTGTTGTCTGGAATTAACAAATACATAAGAAACATCCGACTGTGTATAAAAGGCTTGTGGTAAAGATAAAAAAATGTAGCTTATGTGTAACACAAGGCAGATGAGGACGACTCTCGCGAAATGCACTTCAGCGAAGAAATAAATAGAGATTCTTTGCCAAAGAAATAGAGATTATACAATATACAATATATAAATATATATAAATAATCTCTATACAGCGTGTTACGGAAAGGGTATATTAAGCCAAAAGGGGCGAAGAGTGTATCTGGCATAGAATCTCTAGGCTGAGTTTTAGCTAAAAATGAATTACTTTCAAAATTCATAATAAATTTATGATTTAGTAAGTTTATTTATTTCAAATCAAAACAAACGTGTCCCCGCACTATGTGGGTCATCATACTATTGACATTTAGGCATAACGCGAATTAGTCTATTTACGAATTAGGTACACCTTTCGTAAAGGATTGCAGATACCTATTTATTTTCAATGTGTTTACGTAATAGAATATCGTTATTTAATAGAGCGAACCGATTACGTCAAATTAAGTTTGTTGGTACCTACCGAATCTTTGCTAAAACGCAAGTAAACATTCCTGCCATTAGAAAAGTACTAAAGACACTGAACCAGAGAAGGTAGCTCCAGACGCTCAGCAAATGGTTTTGCCAGCAAGGAATCTTTCATGATAAAGCACTCGGGTAGCACTCACATTTCCACAATATCATCTCCCTATTAGTGTACGACATTTTCACAATATTAAGTAATCAGTCACAAAAAATCTGATATTTTTTTCAAAAAACAGTTACTAACACAGAACACTGGTTACTAAGCAACATACATTGTCTTTGGTTGATACAAAGAGATTTAAAATTTTGTAGAAGATATTTAAATCACTTAGGGTTGATAAAATAGTTTTCATTTACAACCAAAAAATTAAGGTTGGTTTACAAAGAGAAAATCTCTTTGGTTTATTTTTAGGCGCAGACAGTCCGAACAACTTCTGCTACTTAAGGGGTCCTAGTACTTTCATCAACTTTTTCCCTAGTTGGATAGTAATTCAATAGGTGGTATGTAGTTGTAACGCCTAGGTGGTACTGGTAGGTCTTAGGTTTACTTATTTATCCCCGAGGGGGTAGGCAGAGGTATTCCGTTTCTGGAAATACCCACTTTTCACGAGATTCTCTGGACCCCTAAACGTGATAGGTGGTGAGCCCATCGCCGGACCGTGTCTATTTACACATGTCTCAGAATTAATTCTGAGACCTGCGGGTTTCTTCACGATGTTTTCCTTCACCGTCGAGCTAGTTATTTTGTACGTAAATTTTTGAATAACTCATCCTCGATAGGATTTAAACCCGAGCCTCAGGAATGGGAAGCGGGTTCTTTAACCGCAAGGCTATTGATAAGGCAGCAGTGCTGATCCAGTTTAGCTGAGCCTGGATAGGTTTGGAGTGCGAATGCGACCTAAGAGACGGTTGTTCAAAGGAGGTATCACGCCTGTTTTGACACACTGGCACATAGGTTTGCTTTTTTTAGTTTTTTCTCATTTTGACTATGTCACTCGTTTTTGAGCAGTAATTTGTATTCTCTTTGGAAGTAATAGTGTTCTGTGAATTTGGATGTCTCCGCTATCGCCTTTTTATAAGAAATATAAAGTACCTACCTACGCAAGATAAGAGTAAATTGTCGGAGCGGGCCCGCAAATCAGAGGCCGTCGTTTTTAAACGTGAGTACGTATTCCTATCTTGGCTCAGTAGACTGGGTCGACAATGCCGTCCACACTCGGTCCTCGCCCTCCTACGGTCACGAGTTACGTTCCCCGCCTGGTCTGGGCTATTTACACGCCCCACTAGCTATCACTGCTTTTGATAACAAAAACTTATTAATAAGAACTTCATAATAAAATGTAAAAAATATTGATTTAGTTCAATCAGTGCAGGTGTCAAAAGTTTATTGACCCTGGTCTGCTATTTTCATACCAGTGATGTGCAAAATATTAAATTAAGCCATTTACTTTAAATTTAAGGTTTTAGGAAATCCTCATAAATTCTTAACATGTGTTGCAGGCATAACAGGCTGTTGCCGCATAGTTTGATATTACCTTAAGAATGCGTGCATTTGAGATTGATATACCCTTTCCGTAACACGCTGTATATATATATGTAATACTAGAGGCCCGGGCAGACGTTGTTCTGCCACCGTATAAACCATCCCTGGACCCACTCTAACCCACACAAAAAGTTTCATCAAAATCTGTCCAGCCGTTCTGGAGTTTTAATCAGACTAACGAACATCAATTCATTTTTATTTATATAGATAGATAATCTCACGCCTTTCATCCCCGAAGGGGTAGGCAGAGGTATTCCATTACTGGATATACCCACATTTCACGAGATACATTGGACCCCTAAACGTGATAGGTGGTGAGCCCATCGCCGGACCGGGTCTATTTACACATGTCTCAGAATTAATTCTGAGACATGTGTAAAATATACAAATAAAAATAATTTTAGATTTTTTTTTAATAATATGTACCTACACTTATTATGATTAATAACTTTTTACTGGTACCTACTCTATTTTATTTTACTTATCTATATTATTTGTTATAGTACTATAGCGTTGCCTACGAAGATTCTATTTTTCTGGTTCCAATGAAAATGTATATATATTTTTATATCCTTCCTGTTTTCCACATTGTAATTTGAAGAATAGAAGACAAATTAAACACAAACTTTCTGTTTGATATATTAAGTTATACTTACATACCATTTGCTTAGCGTTAGTTATACTTAAAAACAGGGCCATGAAAAATATAATAGACGCGTATAGAGTAACTGTATGTCTCATCCTTCTAATGTCCATTTCATTTGATTTACAGATCCAATCCGTTTTATAAATTTGCTGAATTATTATTGGGAAGTGTAACGTGAACAAAAATACTAGGGAAATAAAAATACATCGTCGTACTTACATTATTATTAGGGATGGGTATGATTGCAACTCTTAAATAATTTTCATTAGATGAAATAACTTTCTTTTTCACCTGCGAAAGTTCACAGTCAATTATTTTTAAATACGGTGAAAAATCTAACTTGCCACTTGAATGGAAGTGAAAAATGAAAAGTTCAATGAAATTCACATGATTTGCAATTTCATAAGGAGCAGGCTAGCGGAAGGAGAGTAGCAGATGTAACGTATGAAAATCAATTTCATATTAATTTTCACATGCTACTCACCCATTGACCCATCTCTAATTATTATCTTTATCGGAGAAAAGATTGTAAGCTAATTGAACGTAAAATCCACATTATTAATGGTATTGTTAATTTGTGATACCTAGGCTTGGCTTTACATTGATTGCCAAATACAGTAAAATGATCTTACATATTAAATGTATTCATGTTTTTGTTACTTTAACTAGATTGCAGATAAATGAGATTCATAAATAAGTACATAGACTTTTTAACTTATTTTTTCAAGTATATTTTAATTTTATCACATTGGTTATTTTCTTTTATTTTGGATGGGATATTTAAGGAGTACCCGAAACCGACAAGAATGCATGAGAGATTTGATGAATGTGGATGAAACATGAGAGATCTGCCAGGTTGTTAGCAAATGGGAGTCTGTTGTCTCTGTCTACCCCAATGGGAAAAGACGTGAAATTGTGTATGGATGTATGTAGGTATATTTTCGAATATATCCTGCATATTTCAATGCGTATACCTATGAAATGGAATATGTACGTCAGTTTTGAAAAACTCATTGGTACATGCCAGGATTTAAACGAGAGCCTCACTGATTATCATCAAGAGAAGCGGGCTCTTTAACCATTAGGGTATCGCTGCTCTTTTTATAGTCATATATGATTTATTGCTCCATGTGGTTTTACAGAAACAATATACGTACACACATGAACCCTGGAAGGGCGCTGCAAGTGTTAAAATACAAAATTAAACTCACAAAAGGCACATAAAAATGTCTAAAAATGTACTTATTTTTTTAAATTCAAGTTTGTTGTGGAATAAAGGTTGATTGTCTAGTTCGCTTTAAGTTTTCGGGAGTTTATTAAATATTTTTATTGCCATGTGATATGTTCTTGAACTGACGGTAAGTAATTTGGTAAATGGCGCTTCTAATATACTTATTTCTGTGAAGGTAGATGTAGATTTTTTACAAACTTACAAGTTTCTAAAATGTACATAGAAATTAAACTTAAAATTCCCAGTTTTTTGAAATGAGGTCTGCAAGTTTCACTTTCTGTAATGTTAACAAACTAAAATAAATAACTTTTGTATTTTTACACTATAAGACGAGATTACTTGAAAAATATAGTTCTAGCTAGGTAAACGGAAAGTACCCTATAAATTTAGGTTCTCTTGATATGGTTTTAATTTTAACTTGATACCTCCCCGCGTTCCCGAGATAAAGGGTCCTGATAGACAGACGGACAACAAAGTGATCCTATAAGGGTTTAGTTTTTTCCTTTTGAGGAACGGAACCCTAAAAATACAATTATTATATTTTCTGTAAATAAATGTACTTGTTTTAAAAAGAATGAACGAAAGAAAGTAACGTATATCTTCCTTTTTTGCTTTTATCTAAGGGTATATCTATACTAATCTATGCTAATATTATACAGAGGAAAGATTTGTATTTTTGTATGTTGATACGAATAAACTCAAAAACTACTGAAACGATTTAAAAAAATCTTTTACCCATGAAAAGCTAGGATATCCCTGAGTAACATAGTCTGTATTTTATTCCCGTGCTCTCACGGTGAAACCGCAGGCAGAACTAAAACGCAGAAATTATTTTAAATTTTAGAAAGTAAGTAATAAATAACTCTTTATTGTGAACCAATTATAAATATATGGTAAGTGACACAGTGACAAAAATATATAGGTATATCTTGCGATTTCTTCCAGACTAGCTTAGGTAGTATGAATGTAACTAAGATATAATATTTTAGTTACCCCGTCAAAACGCAAGATTGAGACATAATGTAATTATTTATTTATTGAAGTTGATCGCCCATCGGATTCTGATGCTTGACTGGGGCCGTTGTTGTCTCTAAACCAGAATTGAAATTTGTGCATGCATCTGGCGGATTCTTGAACGCAGCGCAAACATCATGAAATAGATTTTGAGTTTCAATTTCATTAACTAAGATATATGGTACGTATTTAAAATGTGCTTTTTGGCTCTCTTCCCCAAAATATTGGAGATAGCGGGTGCCTTCATCACTTTTAGCACATTGTTTTATGAGTTCCGAGTTCAGGTCCATATCTTCACCACACTGAAACAAACGTAAAAGATGTAAAACAATCAATAAAATCTAAGCAATGAAATCAAAAACCTATATATTGTTGCGAGCGAGTAGTTAGCGAGTTTGTTTAAAGAAATAATTGTAAAATAAAAAATATTTTTCAAGTTATTCCCTGCAAGACCTTTCATTTGATACCCATACAATACAATAACTCCTTATTGTACACCAAAAACAACACAATATGGATACCAACATTAACTAAAGTCTTATAAAGTAGGGCGGTCTTATAAAGCGATATATCATATTGTAGGAGTGCATTAAAAATAACTAGTCTGCCATATTGGGTGTTCGCCATGTTTGATTTAGAATGACGTTACACAGCTAACCATGCATTGGCATTTAAACTAAGTGTTTACAACATTTCCGCTGAATCAGTTGAAGATATCTGCTTCAAATTTGAGTTACCAGATTCCATCCGAACAAACATACATAGCAAGTTAAATAAAAGCTTCTAAAAATTGACCCATTTTCATTAAGTTCCGGATTTTTACTTTTCTTTATTTTCTAGACTAGGTACTCCAGCTACTGTCTGTCTGTACACAAATATGTATTGGATAAAGAATATTGTGACTTATGAATTGGCTTTTCTGTCGCTACCTTCTCTGTCGGTCAGTCAATGTCTAACAGCTTTTATAGCTAGTTTTGGGAAATAGCTAGTCATTTAAGCAATAAACTGTTAATATCTTTAATATTGTGGGTTAAAGAGCCGGCCGAAAATCAGTGAGGCTCGGGTTCTAATCTGGCATGTACCAATGAGTTTTTCAAAAACTTACGTAGGACATATTTATCACCCGCTCAACGGTGAAGGAAAACATCGTGAGGAAACCCGCAGGTCTCAGAATTAATTCTCAGACATGTGTAAACAGACCCGGTCCGGCGATGGACTCACCTGCACCTATCACGTTTAGGTGTCCAATATATCTCGTGAAATGTGGGTGTATCCAGTTTTGGAATACCTCTGGCTACCCCTTCGGGGGTAAAAAAGGCGTGAGATTATGGTTGTTTTCTATATTATATATTGTGGCTTACTAGTTTTGCTAAACCCATAGTTGACCCTGTCAACACAATTCGGCGCCATCTGAAATACAGGTTTAAATCCTACCTCAGATTGGCGTCTCAAAGTGTTGCCAGCGTCTTTCTTACTATGTATGCCCATAATGTTTTGTAAAAGACTTATTGTTATGCTAATTTAAATGAATAAAATATTATTATTATTAATGTGTTAAGTGGTAGCTTGAGAGATTCAGGTCTGTGGTGGTACCTAACCAAAGACGTAGTTTCTCTCTAGGAAGCCGGTATGTCTAGAAAAAAGAGATTAAAATATAATAGGACATAGAGGGGGCATTGGGAATATTTTCATACAAAACTTTTGAGTTTAAAGCTCAAGCGTCATGTCAGTTAGTATGAACGGAGGCTGTCATTCGGTCGAAATTGTACTAGACTTATTCCACTTGGAATAACTTTTGGCTTCAAATTTTCCTTGCTTTGTCCCCTCTATGCCCTATTATATTTTAATCTCTTTGGTCTAGAAGCATGAAATTAAAAGCCCAAATTTATGTACCTACTTATAAGGTCAGATTTATAAGTTATTATGTTAAATATAAGATACTCGTATTAGGGGTTAGGGGATGATCATAAAAAATCGGACACAGCTAGTTTTAATGAGTGATTTCTATATAGCCTGTACGTATAATTCAGTAGAAGAAATACTGGAAGAGATAATAAACGTGAAAACTTACACGGTCAGCTGCCTTATCATTTGAAGATAACTCTATTAGGCACTTATTGAAGTCTATGTAATTATCAAGAAAATGTTTTACGGCGCAAGCGTGCAACTTGTTACCGTAGCATTCATTCTTTCCATGTTGGCATTTAAAAGTAATATTACCATTAATGACTATTGTCTGAAAAATAAACGAACAAATGGTATTTTAAGATTAAAAAATTAAGCGTCTGGATATTGAAATAGGTAAAAAAGATATAAATATGAGCAATTAGAACTACCAAACACGCACAGTTTAAAAAATACTACCTATAGCGTTCTATTTTTATTTTATTGTCTAAAAATAATTATAAGCCAATCGTGCTCAGATAATTTTGAATCAAAATTATAATTATAATGCTGAACACTGTAAGCTTTAATAAAAATATTAAAATGAAGAAATTTATGTCAGTGAAAGATGCAAAATTCTACAAACCTTAGCATTTCCGTAAGGATAGGTATTTACAGAAAGGTATTTCTTTAATTTGGTAACAGTAGGCTGCAAATCATTTATATAGCTGCTTATGCAGTCTGGACACAGGCTTTCGTAATAAAAATCTATTCTGACTTTTTCCTGAAAAACACAAAATATTATTTTGTATTCTCGATTCACTTTTATGCCTACCTTTTATTTATTTTATTTATTTTTTCATAAAAGTGAAGGCTAATATTTTAGAGCTACAGATATAAAGGTATATAACTCTCGCTGTCAATATTTATGGATCTTAGGCATCTACGGCAGCATCGATACGCTTCGCATCGTTGTGGTCACAGTTCTAAACTAACCTAATAATAATAATAATCGTTTGGAACCTACGAATAAGGAATTCCTTATTCGTAGTTTGGAACGCCATGTTTTCGAAGTCAAAGATCAAGACACACAATTGGTTTATAATTTCACTAAGACCTGACCTGAGCTGACCTGATAGTCAGACCAGTCAAACCTAGGAGCGCCGAGCTTAGAGGTTTGGCTATAACATATAGATGTATTTGCTAGGACCTTGTTCACCAGTAGCGGATTCAAGGGGGGGCTAAGGGGCTCAAGCCCCTACCAAACGCATCTGACTCCACCGCAAACAAATTTCAAAATAAGATTGCTATTATCCTTTCTTAGTAGGTACTACTATAATGACATGACAGTTTTTATCACTTATCCTTACATGTACCTATAGGTAATAACTATAGTATGTTCTCAAATTTAAAATTTCTAGTAATATATTTAACTACGTAACGAGTTTTAGCCCGTCGCGTCGGAGTTATTGAAGAGGTTTTAAAAACTTCTCCGAGGAGACTCGCTATGCGCTATGAGCAAAAAAAATGTTGGGTGCTTTTTTTGTGTTTTAATTTTAGAAAGCCTAGCCTCAGCTCGCCCCTCCCAATCCTGGATCCGCCACTGTTGGTCAGCCTATATATTTTCTTGAAAATATATGCTGTAATAGGGTAGGCACAGGCAGATAATCGACATACTTGGACGAAGTTATTACCTTGGAAATCGTTGGATCAGCTTGTCTAAAACATGCTAACATATACAACGCGTAACAGAATAAGCTCAATTACACCCCAATTAGTATATTAATATAAAATAAATATGATGCATTCGAACTTTAGTTGTGTCTAACCAATTTTCTTAAATAAAGAGCAATAATAGCACGATTCCCATAGGTAGCACTAAATTCAGCTGTGCTAATTCATTTTTCGGAAAAATTAAACACACTAAAAATAGCTGAAATCGATTAAGTAGTCGATACTGAACAAACAAATTTCAGGAATTGCGCTTATTCTGTTACATATTGTAGATAAAACCACTTAGCTACACACTATGATCAACAAATAAGTTAAAAAAAAAAGTTTCTCTCTCCAATAATGTTTTTCTTCCATCCTTCCAAGGTGATAAATTAAATGTACAAAACAATACTTACTTGTTTGATAGTAGGAATACTTGTTTTATTTGGATAGGAGTCGATCTTAGCATCAACAGTGAAAATTCCAAAATATAGCAAAAGCAATTTGTTGTTAAACATCTTCGTTCGTTTTTTTACGGAACTGTTTCTGCGGGTTGGTGACTCTCGTATTTATTCAGTGGTTATATAAAGAATGTCTTCTTTATCGTTGAATATTGTTATTTATTAGCAATATAAGAAAAATAAATGACATGTTTTTAATTCTATAATTATCAAAATATTTACTGCATACCTATTTTATGTTTGTCAATAATAAACGTCGACATTATAACTATAGCAACTTGAAGAGTTATACAGTACAACAAATTGTAAAATTGTTACTGACATTTCCTTTTTCTATGTCTGGAGAATGATAGGTATACTCAATCCCGAGCTCGCTCGGTAGCTTTAAAGTAATCTTCAATGTCAAGTAGGTTATCTACAATAACAGCGTCAAAGACTACGAATATAGTATATAATTATGTGATCCGTATCGGCGATGAAGAATACTCGGGGATTATGGTTAAGTTTTGATGTCTCCTTTCCAAAGTAAAAAATAGGTACTGTATTTTATGCCTAAAAATAAAAATATCTGATAGAGAGCAGTCAGTTATAGATTTAGATTTATGGAGCGGTGTTGGCTGGGTGAGGGCAGCGATGAAGTCAGCTTTTGCTATAATTTTGTAAAACTGTGGCATTGACGTCGTCGCTCGGGCAACCCACTACCTATATGAGATCTACCTGGTCTCACTGATAGGATGTATTATTAAATGTGTTGAGCAAAATACTATAAGTATACATAAGTATAGTATATTTGATAGAGTGCGTTACTCCAGCGGAAATTTGTCGAATATCGGCATTTGAGGGATACAGATAATTAGTTGTCCGGCTTCTGTAAATGTTGTGCAGATTTAAAAATTTGTATTGCTTAAAGTTTTTGAGTAATTCAAGAAAAACAGTTTCCGCTGGAGTAACGTTACCCCAGCGGCAATTTTTTTTTTCTAATGGGAATATTGAAATAATTTTTATCTACATAATCAGTTGTGATGACGGAGTAAATGTTGCGACTTAATTTGAATTTGTATCGTTAATGGTTCCGAAGATATTCAAAAATTTCAAAATGACGCATTTTTGATGTTTGCGTTTTTCGCTGAATTTCGGAAATGGTTAAGCGCACTATCATAATTTTTTGTACATGACTTCTTATGTCTTATTCCTAATTAGTTGTGAAATAAAAAAATAAAAATTATTTATCGTTTAGGAGTTATGTAAGCAAATAGAAAAACCCTCTAATACGTCCTAGCACTTCGAATAAGAGGTCTAGAGACTTGTTTGAAACGTTATTTTGTAGCTTGCAACTGCCTTCAGATATTTGTGAAGTTTCATTAGTATCCTATAAGTAATTAATAAATTATAATGAAATTTAGCTCGGTTTGGGCCTCGACGCGCAGACCGTTATTTAACCCCCTATTAATGGACTTTTTTGTAGGATTTTTTAACCGAATAATACGTAAATAATTAGTTATATAGTTCAATTTTATACTTGTGAAATTTCAGCATCGTACAATCAATAATTAAGGAGATAATCAAAAAATACTCATTTTAAGTTATTTATCGTGGTAACCCGACCGAGTTTAGATGGTCACAGAAAAGCGGCCGTTTAGTACATTATGCTAACCTTTTTAAATATATAGGATAGTTTTATAAGGTTTTTTACAATTGCGTACACAAGTGTTAAAAAAACTTATTGACAGGTATTGACAGGTTTCTATAAAACCTTTTAATAAAAAATACGAAAAATAAAAAGTCATTGAACTTAGGTATATTTATTCTGCGAGCATCTTTTTATACAACATAAATATAAATCAACTTCAAAAACTAAATCAGATAATTATTACTGGACTAAATTATTGTGGTAGTATAGATAGTTATCAGTTTAGGTATTATTATCAATTTTTGAAATTCTCCCGGGAACGGGAATAAACTGGATTCGCGCGGGCAACGCCGTTGGACACCCGCTATCAATAATAACATTAAATAGCATCACTATTCAGAAAAATTAAAATATATAGTTTTTTAAAAACAAGCTTTTATTATGTTCTTGTTAATATAAAAAGAACTAAAAATTACAAAATAATAATTTAATATCAGGTTTAAAATACAGAAAAATATCATTATAATATAATCAACACTTTTTTAATAAATAAAAGCGTGTTACATTATGATTGCAAAAAGAAACATATTGAAGGTGTAATTGTGCTTAATGTTCTTTAATGTTCCATCGCAATGAAACTTGATTTTATTTATTGGAAAAGTATTGATTATACAATTATATTTTTATGGCTTGCAAATAAAAAGCTGTTAATTGAAAAAATAAAACAAATAACACTTCAACGTGGGAATAGTAGTTTGTGTCATGAGGGAGCAAAACTATATTTTTACGGCGAGGGCGTTTTTTTAAATCACGAATATAGTGAATGATTCTAGGATAGAATCCCGAACGTAGTGAGTTTTCCGGTGTTTAACTATCACTGCAGTCACTACTACTTGAATACATTTTAAAATATAAAATACACAAACAATTCGATGTCGGAATTGGAAAGCGCGCGCATTGCCACAGCAATTTTTTTGACAGTGTGGCACAACCATCGAACCCCATTCAGCCTTGTCAGCATATAAGTTACTCTATGCTTGTCAACCTAATGCGGCGAAAAATGGAACTAATGTTTTGATAAAGTACTTAAGCTACAGTGGCGCCAACCTTAGATGCAAACTTATTTTGTTAATCTCTTTGGTTAAGAATGTTGCGGGATATTTTTGATTCCAAATTCAAAACACTTTTATTCGCACTTATTAAGATCCTATCGGAAAAGACTTACTTTGATCCCTGTTATTGAGGACCAAAACGTCACTTTTCGAATAGATGGTATGAAAAAAATATTGTTGTTTTTCATTGCTTTTTCATTGCTTTTGTTAAGTTATGTACTAATTTTCAAAAACGATGTTTTGTCTCTGCCATACCTACCTATATAAATTTCGAAAAAGAATGTTTGATGAAATAGAATTAAATGTTGACTTGTCATCGTCGAGTCGAGAGGTTGCCTTTGCCGATCGATCACAGCCTCATCCTGATCTTTCAGTGGTTCGACGAGTTAACGGTTTCATTTCCGTTCCCGTGGGAAAATTCTAATCTATAATATAATACTCCCAGAAAAGTAAGCTTTCAATTGGTGAAAGATTTTTTAAATCTCGCGTGTAAAATTTTACTACATAGCGGGTGTCCAGCGGCTTTTCCCGCCCGGATCCAGTTTATTCCCATTCCCGTGGGAATTTCCTATAATTCCTTCATAGTGGTTTCCTAAGACATATAAGACCATGATATTTTGAACAGTGGGTGCAGTGGATCCAGTTTATTCTCGTTCCCGTGGGAATTTCCTATAATTCCTTCATAGTGGTTTCCTAAGGCATGTAAGACCATGATATTTTAAACAGCGGGTGCCGTGGATCCAGTTTATTCTCATTCCCGTAGGAATTTCCTATAATTCCTTCATAGTGGTTTCCTAAGACATATAAAACCATAATATTTTAAATAGTGGGAGCTGTGGATCCAGTTTATTCCCGTTCCCGTGGGAATTTCCTATAATTCCTTCATAGTGGTTTCCTAAGACATATAAGATCATGATATTTTAAACAGCGAGTGCCGTGGATCCAGTTTATTCCTGTTCCTGTGGCAAGTTCTGAAATTCCCTTTATAGTGGTTGCCTACGACATAAGACACCTATACATACGATATTTCAAACAACGGGTTGCGCGCGCGGATCCTGTTTTTCCCGTTCCCGTGAGAATTAAAAAAAAACCCTTCATAGCGGTTGCCTACTACACTAAGACACCTACATACCATATTTCATGTTTCGAGGTGAATAGTACGTATTTGTCTTTTGTAACCAGTTTTTATATTTTCCCGTGGAAATGAGATATTTTTCAGAACTAAAAAGTAATCTAGACGTTGACCCGGGTACTCAGTTATCTCCATACCAAATTTCATCAAAATCCGTTCAGAATTTCTGAGACATGTGTAAACAGACCTGGTCCGGCGATGGGCTCACCACCTATCACGTTTAGGGGTCTCTAATATATCTCGTGAAATGTGGGTATATCCAGTAATGGAATACCTCTGCCTACCCCCTCGGGGATAAAAAAAAGGCGTGAGATTAGATTATTATATTATTTTCATGATGCGAATGTATAAGTTTAATATACAATTATAAACAATAATAATAATATTGTATATTTATACATTATAGCCTACCTTGTTTACCAACTAATGTCCTTCTTGGTGGAACAAGTAACCCACAGAAAAAGAAGAAAAGTTAAGAAGCACTACACATTAATAATATCTGTTAATAGGTACGAAGATTTAGCTCGATTTAAGTATAGCAGACTGCTAGGATAATGGCATCACTATCACTACATAGTATAAAACAAAGTCGCTTTCTCTGTCCTTATATCCCTATGTCCCTTTGTATGCTTAAATCTTTAAAACTACGCAACGGATTTTGATGCGGTTTTTTTTAATAGATAGAGTGATTCAAGAGGAAGGTTTAAGTATTAGCATTGCACCCGTGCGAAGCCGGGGCGGGTCGCTAGTAATATATAAAATGTTCATGTGAAACTCCAAAAAAAATTAAATTAAATCAATAGGTACTCAAAAGATAATGTACGCGTCTGTACCGAACTTGAAAGACTATTAAACTACGTGTTTTAGAATGTTAGCATAATGTACTAAACGGCCGCTTATCTGTGACCATCTAAACGCGGTCGGGTTACCACGGTAAATAACTTAAAATGTGTATTTTTTGATTATCTCGTTAATTATTGATTGTACGATGCTGAAATTTCACAAGTATAAAATTGAACTATATAACTAATTATTAACGTATTATTCGGTTAAAAAATCCCACAAAAAAGTCCATTAATAGGGGGTTAAATAACGGTCTGCGCGTCAAAGCTAAATTTCATTATAATTTATTAATTACTTATAGGATACTAATGAAACTTCACAAATATCTGAAGGCAGTTGCAAGCTACAAAATAACGTTTCAAACAAGTCTCTAGACCTCTTATTCGAAGTGCTAGGACGTATTAGAGGGTTTTTCTATTTGCTTACATAACTCCTAAACGATAAATAATTTTTATTTTTTTATTTCACAACTAATTAGGAATAAGACATAAGAAGTCATGTACAAAAAATTATGATAGTGCGCTTAACCATTTCCGAAATTCAGCGAAAAACGCAAACATCAAAAATGCGTCATTTTGAAATTTTTGAATATCTTCGGAACCATTAACGATACAAATTCAAATTAAGTCGCAACATTTACTCCGTCATCACAACTGATTATGTAGATAAAAATTATTTCAATATTCCCATTAGAAAAAAAAAATTGCCGCTGGGGTAACGTTACCCCAGCGGAAACTGTTTTTCTTGAATTACTCAAAAACTTTAAGCAATACAAATTTTTAAATCTGCACAACATTTACAGAAGCCGGACAACTAATTATCTGTATCCCTCAAATGCCGATATTCGACAAATTTCCGCTGGAGTAACGCACTCTATTTGATAGCCAATTTAATGTGAAAATGTTCACCCAATATTAGCTGACCACTTGCCTTGACGTCCCGCCCTTTCAGAGGTTTTATTTTTATAAGTAAATCAAATAAAATTTCGAAGAAATATAACTACCTACTTCGAAACAAAAATTCAAGAAATCATTTGCAAATACTCTACGAGAGGCCAATCTTACCAGAACATTGGAAACTTAGAATATACTCGTAATGCGCTTTGTAGTACAGAATCATTATTAACAGTATTTTTTTATTTAACTACCTAAAGGCAGGAGGTACATAATGTTGATTTATTTTAAGAAAACAAACCACAATAATTATTTTCTAATTAACTTAAAATTTGACGAATATATCAGTTAAGTGCCTAATTCTTGTGTTCATATCTCTTTCTACAAAGCATTCCAAACTATGCTGACAGCTAAAAATAAAACACAATTGATTTTTAATTGGTAAGGTGTGCTTGACGAATTAAACCTTTTTAATTTATATTATTTTAAACATACCTACTATTTTATATTAAACTAGCGGGTGCCCAGCGGCGTTGCCTGTGCAGATCCAGTTTGTTCCCGTAGGTATTTCCAAAAATCCCTTCATAGCCGTTGCCTACGTACGACATACCTAGTATAAGACACCTATACATACATATACCTCCGTTTTCCGCGCGGATCTACTTTATTCCCGTTCCCGTAAGAATTTCCTAAAATCCCTTTATAGCGGCTACCTACGACATAATAATTATAATATAAGACACCTACAATACCTACATACCATTTTTCAAGTTTCTAGGTGTTGTCGTTTCGGAGTGCTTAGTAAGTTTTTCTCTTTTTAACCACATTTTATATTTTCTGGTAGGAATGAGATATTTTCCCGCGGTAAAAAGTAACCTAGATGTTGACCCAGCCACTCTGCTATCACCACAACAAAATTTCATAAAATCTGTTCAGTAGTTTTTGCGTAATGCGTGTATAGACAGATAGACAAAAATTTCAAAAATTGGTGTTTTGATATCTACTTTGACAAAGCTATCTACACTACCGCTGAAATTAAAAATAAAATATTTCATGTCCAGACACGGCCTCCTTAGAGTTTTATTATATAGATATTCCGGAAATGTCGTGTATTAGAAGGCTCGAACCTTTGGTGAAAGGGTGTGGATTAACCCATGTCAGTTGGGTGGCCCGGCCACTAGTCTAATACACTACCTCTTTATCCGCAGTAGGGTATTTACGCGTAGGAGATTAAATCTCGTAGGTACTTCAATACACACAGTTCTACAGTGGACAGTTACTTTTTCATGATGATGGAGTATTGATGTTAATAAGGAAAATTAATTATTAAAAAAAAGATAAAGTTTCTCTAAAGACCAAAATTTAATGTTAGAGTTTCAGTATATTTCGGCTTGCACCTACAACTTGTATTTGTGTATAAAATTTGTATTTGAGTATCCGATGAATTATTGATTATTTTTGCAGGCATCTGGTTTATTTTTAAAGGCTGAGCAAATATCATCCATTAAATTTTGACTTTTGCTTATGACACCATTGACAAGAACATATGGGACGTATTTAAAATTAACCACCGCACTTGATTCTCCAAACGTCTTTAGTAACTGTGTGCCTTCGGGGCCCTTAGCGCATTTCTTGATGACTTCAGGGTCCAATTGCAAAGCTTCGCCACACTGAAATAAAAAATAAACTATTACGAGTAGCCAGACTGCTACAGATACCAATTGGCGTCGGGCGTCCTGAGGGCCTAGCCAAGCAGCTTTGTAGAACCTAAAGGTTATACGAATAGAATGAAAAATGTATGGGATTGGCACTAGCGCTCGACATGTCATGCGCGACTTTATAGCGCTACAAAGTCACTGACTCGTAGTTCTTTTTAATAGTTAAGTTCTTATTAAAACTGAATGAAACCTTTACCAACCTATAGATCAGAATTGTATATACCTAAGCTATTTTTATGAATTATGCGCAGTTGGTACATTTTATCAATTTGTACGATATCTAATTACTCGCCCACCGAAGGTTTCGTACAAATTTGTAGGTACATAATAACTTGACATTAAAAATGCGAATGTGAGGACGTAGAAGTTAGATTTTTTACAGCTTCAAGGGACTGTAGATATTTGGTTTTAATTTCAACTCCATACCTACCTACGCGTCTCGGGAACCCGAGTGAAACCTGTGTGAATTTTTAAAATCGGTTCAGTAGTTTTTGAGTTAATTTATTTGTTACAAACATACAAAAATACAAGAATACAGAAATATAAACATACAAATCTTTCCTCCTAATAATATTTGTGTAGATTACCGAAAAATATACTTACACTATCAGCTGCATCATCATTTGACCTCTTACCCAATAAACACGAATTGAAGTCAATGTACTTGTAATCGTGCGGAATGTGATCAATAGCGCATGCGTGTAGCTTATTACCGTAGCACTCTAGTGGTCCATGCTGGCACTCAAAAGTAATAATTCCATTGTTTACTATTGTCTAGAAAAAAAACTTAAAAAAATCGGTTTACTAAAAAACACAAATTACAAAATAAAACGGCCGGGTACTACCTCCGCGATGAGGGTGTCTAGAAAGGAAAACTTAAATATTTTTGGGACTGCATAATTAAGTATGTTTTTAGTTCCCCGCGCTTTCAGCCACGTAACCCCACTTAAAAATTTTGGCTCTCCTTTCCAAATAATAAATGTTTCTGAGTAACATGATACTAACCTTAGCTTTACCGTAAGGATTGGTGTCTACAAGAAGGTACTGCTTCATTCTAGTTACAATTGGCAGTAACTGATTCATGTATTTATCAACAGAGTATGGACACAAGCACTCATAAAAAAATGCGACATTAACTATTTCCTGAAAACCATTGACTTAGGTGTATAAATAACAATCAAATGCGATACAAACAATACAAAAAAAACAAAGGTAAAATAATCTTCCTTCAAAAATTAAACAATTTGACCATTCAATAAAAATATTCTGTAGCTACATATACCTTGGATGCATTACTTTGCATGCTGGATGAGTCAATGAGCATATCTGAAAATATTATAAAGATATAAAGAAATACAATAATAAAACATCAGAGAAGCATCAGGCGACCAGCAAAGGACAAGTATTGCCATCCAACGCAGGAATGCTGCCTGCGTGATGGGCACATTGCCACGGGGGCCTCATTTTTTACATCTTTTGTAGTTTAGTTTACTTCGTAGTTTAAGTTTTAATTTTAGTTTTCTGTTGTATCTCTATGTCTTTTTCTTTAAAATAAACTATGTCGTGAACTCACTAGATTCATTTTGGATGGGACTGATTCTGGCCTCGACAGCAAAAATCCCAAATATTAACGAAAATAAGATATTCTCGTACTTAAGCATTTTTAAACTCAACTAAAATTGTTGTTTCAATATTCACTAACTCGTAAATGTAGCAATTAAGCACCAGACTGTGATATCGTCGTATTTATACGATAAATTAGTTCATTGCATTGGTAGAATTGCTAACATTATCGCTACTGCCAACATTTACGGTTTAAACAATAATCTTAATATGTGTTTACGTTTTGATAAAGTATATCAAAGTTTTACTAGTCGCTAACGTGACTCGTATATATTGGCATAATTAAAAGGAACTCTTCAACGATTCCTTTATCAAACTACTTCAATTCAACCGTCAAAATTCTGTAGTTGAATGTATTCTGAGTACTTAGTACTTAGTTAACGTTTGATAATTAAGGTAGGTACATATGAAGGCACTTTGATAAGCACATTTCTTTATGTGATTCAATTGTGATTCAAATTATAGACCAAATTTCGCTTTTCGCTGACGCTTGACGCTTTCAATGGTCTCAATATTGCTCTGTTCTTTAATGAAATCTTGGTAGGTTTATTTTTTAGACGACTACCCCAAAGCCAAAAAGAAGGGTTATGTTTCTGTACTTACTAAAATACTGCTAATGTCGTGTAGGCAAGGAACCATGGACGTAGTAGTAGTGGCTTAGAAGTTTGATTTTTTCACAGCTTCAAGGGACAGTAGACCTAGTAATTGATATAAATTTCACAGACGAAATTTCTTGACAGACGGACGGACGGACGGACAGACGGACAACAAAGTGATCCTATAAGGGTTCCGTTTTTTCCTTTTGAGGTACGGAACCCTAATAATATGTACAATTGCATTTTTACAGGAGATGCATTTAAAAAAGTGAAAAACTGTACAAAAAAACTGTACAAAACTTTATCAAAATCGTTAGAGCCGTCGAGCCGTTTCCGAGATACCCGAAATATAATAAAGGGTGCTAATCAGACTTCTCTTTAATTGCATTATCGCCTCTAAAAATCTACATTGCCTTCTAAATTACTAAGTCAGCCACGTCAATAAGATCGCTTGTGGCTAAGATATACCTACTATCTTAGCCACAAGTTATCTTCTATGCAAGCCTCTATAAATACAACTCAGCATGGTGGTAATTTTTTAGCATCTTTTGTAACATGGATTCAAGCAGTTAACTTCTAAAATATTAATATATGGCACCAAAAAGTTATTCTATTAGCTTCTAATTTTATAACTTGGAATGGTTAAAATGTAACTCATCCTACATTAATCGATTGTCCAAAATTTACCTAAAATTGTCATCCAATAGTAAATGAGAAGTAATTAAATGGGCAGTAATAATAAAATTTGGTTAGCCACAAAAAATCTGCATTTAAATCATTTGGTCGGCATACAAAGATTTTGTTCGCAAATAAAAAAATCAGGCAGCAATCCTTGTTCGGCAAATAATTTTGATAATGGTCAAAAATTAAATCAGAAATAGGCAGCTTACAATAACATGGGTTTGCATAATAAACATTCAGTCCGCAAAATAGTTACTTGGTCCGCAAAATAACTACTTGGTCAGCAAGACTTCATGATTGAACAGCAGAGAAAACATGTCGTAAAAATTATACTATAGCCACTCCCACTCCCACTCCCACTCCCACTCCCACTCCCACTCCCACTCCCACTCCCACTCCCACTCCCACTCCCACTCCCACTCCCACTCCCACTCCCACTCCCACTCCCACTCCCACTCCCACTCCCACTCCCACTCCCACTCCCACTCCCACTCCCACTCCCACTCCCACTCCCACCCCCACTCCCACTCTCATTCCCACATACCCTGTCCTACCCTCTCATACCCCTCCTACATCCTCCTTCTACTACCTCCTACTACCTCCTAGTACCTCCTACTACCTCCCATTACCTCCTACTACCTCCTACACCGAACTCCTAAACCCCATTCCTACCCCCAACTCCCACGCCCACTCCCACTACCACTACCACAACCACCACAACCACCACCACTGCTACTGCCACTACCACTAACACCACCACCACCACCACTTGTAATCGTAATAATAATCATAATCATAAAAGTTGCATATTCCCAAGTCCTTTCTAATCTATGTAAGGAATGCGCCCATTTTGCGCATGACAAGTTTGCTGAGATTATTTTTGCTACTTTACTAGCCAAAAAATATTTTTTGGCTTCCCCTCTGAGTGCTTACCAAAATTTTATTAAACAGTAGCAGCTCATTGCAGCTCAAAAATAATTACAGCCATCCAGAATGACATAAATTGCTGATAGGTTTTGTAATGTTTGCTGGCCATGAGTTCCTGACCAATTAGCTATTTCTGCTTACAGATTATATTTTTTTGCTTACAAAAATACGAATACTCTGCTAACCATTTAAATAACACCCATAGTAAATTAAGGCTATTAGGTAATAATAGTACATTATGGTACAAGTGAGTAAAGTTGGTGATTACCGCTGAGGCGCCATTGAGACCCGAGCCGTAGGCGAGGGTCATAAGAGAGCCGAGGACGGTAATCATCAATACACACGTGTATCATACGACGTTTTTCAACACACTTGTGAATAAATAATACTAAAAAATCATTTTAAAATAATCATTCGCAATGGCGGGGAAAATTAATTGGTTTTCCAATTTTTTATTTATATAATTTGGAAAAGGCAAAAGGATCTAGGCCCATACAGCCTCGTTTTCCTATGCGCTCGCATCTTACAATGGCGATCGGCCATGGACTAAAAAAATTAGGTTTCTTTTTCTTTGGTTTGTCGTGGATAGCGTTTTAGCCACGTACAAAATGGGGTATTTAAAGTTTTTACAGAGAAAACCAAAGTTATATTTGAGTGAAAGTTTTGTTTATTAAACACGTACAAGTTGAAATGATCTATTTAAATACGAAGTTGCATGAAATGAGCAAGCCATATTTGTGTATTAATTTATTAGTACGATTGAATACGATCTTTTTTGTATCGAAACTTTTTTAAGAACAAAGCAACTCTAGCAACAAAATTGAAAAAAAAAATCTATAACTCACTAGTGAATAATAGCAAACAAAAAGTCTCAGTTTGATTATAGGTGTCATTATGTGCCTAATTGCAGTGAAATTAGAGCCACTTTATGAGCAAGTGTGTTGAAAAAAATATACTTTTTATTATCAATTTTGCGTATTGAAATACCATTATTTTACGTATAAAAACAATAAAACCAACCGCTTTAGTTAGCCTTCCACGCTTATATTATAATCCAAGTGGTTGTTTAGGGAGATAAAAGGTTCTAACCTTTGAAACTTGTATGAAAATCGCTTCCGCTTATTAAAAAGGGTCACTTATTTGGGAACTGCGGTATTCAGCCTTAGACAAGTGACCGGGGGCCAATTCAGTTCTGGCACTTCGCCTTTATAAGAAACCTAACCTAACCCAGCGAAAAGACTACGTGGGATCGAAGTAGGTTGATTCGTTAATTACAGTTGAGCCTAAATCATTGTTTGTAGGGGTAGCTTAACCCCCATTTTGCCTGCTTTGCCTGACGACATGAGTTGACGACGAGACCAGTTTTAATAAAACTGGTCTCTGCCAAAAACAAATACACGTGACTAACTTAAATCGAATAGCGCTCTCTGATTGGGGCAAATAGCCGGTCGTTTCGTGCAGTGGCTATTTTCTCGATATAAGAATTTTATAACACATTTGCTCGTAAAAGGTGTCTTATTTCACCAATTTCAATATCGTATTGTATCTCATTACGCCCAAGTGCGGTAAGTGTAAAGTAAAACGCACGGTTTATCAAGATGTTCCGTCTACTTACTCCGATACTTTTTAAAATCTCAGCAAAGAGTTTTTATGTCAAAAAAGTTGTCAACATGTTTATGATTAAAATTAACTTTGAGAGATAAAATATAATAAAGAAATATTTATGTACATAATTATTTAATTTAATTAATTTTGACAGTAAATTACAACCAATTAATCTGTAACAAAAACACAAAAATAATAATTTATTAGTAATACTGGCTGTTTTTTGTGCCTTTGCATAAACAAAAATGATGATGCGCGCCGCGCGCTTTTTCTTAACGCTGTATTGTTTTTATTCGTTTACCATAGTCGGAGTTTTATTTTATTTCCTCGCAAATGTGTAATAAAACGTCGTATGACATACGTGCGCTTTGATAATTACAGCCTCTGCTTACTTGTAGCCCTCGCCTACGGCTCGGGCTAGCAATATCGCCTCAGCTGTAATTTTCAACCTACCGCACTTATATTATAATGCACTATTACATTCTAAGTTATAATAGATGATGTTGTCAATTCAAGCTTGAATCATATTTTTTCGATGTACTTGTGTTGAAGCTGTAAAACGTAAAATGGCGATGGTGGCTGAGTTAGTAAATTAGATGGCAATGTATAATCATAAGGAGAGTTAAAATTATTGTTGATCTTTACTTGAAGCTTGCTTTAAAATATTTAGTTGACGTTGTGAAAAAGGCGAATTAGTTTATTAGGGACTATCTCATTTTCCTGTTGCCTAGTTATAAAATAAGAAGTTTTATCACGTGGGCAAAAAAAAATTCTGCGGCTTGACTTATTATTTCTCTATAATAAATGCGCTCGTACATACAAGAATTGATAAAATTTATACAGTAAAATACTTTCGGAACATTTACTCCGCAATCAAAGACAGGTGTTAAATTAATATTTTTCAAAAGAAATGTCACAAATTGGTATTAACTATATTTATTTCCATCTGTGGACACACACGTGCGCTTGAATGGGTAAGTATATAAATTTTATAATTTTAAATAATCGTCACAATAAGGTGGAGGATTCTTTAACGTATTGCAAATCCTTTCAATGACAAGAAATCCAGAAGAAACGTGGTCCACTAAAACGTAAGGAATGTCATAAATTCTCTTGAGATCAAATTGCTCTCCAAATTCTTTGAGATACTTAGTCCCTTCAACACTTTTAGCGCAATTGATCACGGTTTTATAGTCCAGTTTATATTTGAGCCCGCACTGAAAAAATAAAAACAGACACTTTTATTAATAAACACAGAGTCACTTACCTACGGTGAAAAGTAAGTAAGTACCTAAAGAGTAATTAAAGAAGTAGGTACGTTATAACAATAACTTTTTTGACATTATTACAATTTGGTTGGTTGATTACAATTTGGTTTGCTATGGGGTACTAGAAATAGCATAGATTGAACATCCTATGGTATGGTATGGTATGGTAACGCGGGCTTGTTTCCGCAACTCGACGTCATTTTTGCGCCTATTTTGCGTGATGGTGGGAATGGCTCTACTCTTGCCATCCCAGCTCCTCCAGGAAGCCCAGCAGCGACTTGACGTCCTTGAGGGCTTCGGGGAGCGACCTCGGGGATCCAAGGTGCTTCGCCCGGTATTGAGCCACGCCTTCGCACTCCAGCAGCACGTGCGCAGCCGTTTCTTCTGTCTCCATGCACGCTCTGCACAGGGGGCTGTCTGTGACACCTAGAGTAAACAGATGTTTGTTAAAAGGACCGTGGCCTGTTATGGCCCCAGTTACCGTACGTAGCTGTTTCCGACTCAGGTTTATCAGGGTGCGAGAGAGACGCCGGTCCAGGTGTGGTACCGCCGATCTCGCCTGTCTACACTCACCCAGGCCGGTCCAGGCCCGTTCCTGCTCAGCCTGAGCACGGAGTCGCAGTTGTGTGCGGGACCAGCCGAAGGGGAGGGGCACCATGGGCTCTGGGCCTATCGCCGCCATACCTGATCCCTTTCTGGCCAACTCGTCAGCCGCGTCGTTTCCGCGCGACTCACTGTGACCCTTGATCCACTGCAAAGTGATTGTATTGTCGGAGCTTACCTCCGTCAACTTTTCATGGCACTCCATGATGAGACTCGATTTGATTGAGTTACTACGGAGGGCCTGTAGAACCGCCATGCTGTCAGAGAGGATACGTATACATGCACCTTTTACTCTCCTTGAAGCTATGGCCGCTGCCGCCATGTAGATGCCCACGCACTCAGCCTGAAAGACTGTATTGTGAGCTCCCAGGGGCCTGGATAGATAAATTTGTAAGTCTTCTGAGAACACACCGCACCCTGTGCCGGAGGCCGTTTTTGAGCCATCCGTGAAGACGCGTAGCTCCCGGAGGTTCAGACTCTCAGTCCCCTCCTCGAAGAGTTGTATCTTGTACTTTTTGTCAAATATAAACCTTACCGGTATCCTGTCGTTAACCGCCGCTAGTAGCGGCAGGTCCACGACGGCATTGTCCAGGATTTTCGTGTGGGTAACAGCTCTGTCACGCCACAGCTTTAAGGTTTTTAGACGTACCGCCGCTGACGCCGCCTCCTGTTGGAGGAAGAGGTGGAGCGGTGTTAAGTTCAGCATGGTTTCCAGGGCGGCCGTGGGGGTTGTCCTCATGCAGCCTGTCGCCGCCATGCATGCAAGTCTCTGGAAGGATTGTAATTTACCAGCGACCGTGGCGAGTTTTGTCCTCGGCCACCAAACCACAGCTCCATAACTTACCATGGGTCTTATCACTGTCTTGTACAGCCAGAGTGTTATTTTGGGGGTAAGGCCCCAGTTTCTACCCAGCATCCTGCGGCAGTGCCAGAACGCTATGCTGGCTTTTGTGAGCTTCTGCTAAAGATGGCTACTCCAGCTCAGCTTATGGTCTAGCGTTACGCCCAGGTATTTTACCTCCGTAGAGAGGTGGAGTTGGCAGTCGAAGAGTGTAGGGAGTTTGTAGCTACCTATATTTCTTTTGTTAGTGAACATTACCTGTTCTGTCTTGGACGGGTTGACCGATAGGTCATACTGTTGGCACCATCTTTCCACAATGTGTAGGGCTGTTTGTGTGACATCGCAGACAACATTTGCAAAGTTACCTGATATTAGGATTGCCAGATCGTCGACATATCCGATGGTGTAGTAGCCCTGTAGGTTAAGATTAGCAATTAAATCATTTACCACAAGGTTCCAGAGGAGGGGTGATAGAACTCCCCCCTGTGGGCAGCCTCTAGCCACGATGGCCCCTTGGGGATCATCGCTACCAAACCTGACTATTCTCTTGCTGAGCATGTTTTCGATCCACCCTATAATAGCCGCATCCGCCCCGTGCCCTGTAAGTGCGGATTTTATGCTGGTGAAGTTGGTTTTGTCAAAGGCTCCTTCGATGTCTATGATGGTGCCTAGGCACATAGCTTTATTCAGGATAGCCTCTTCTAACCTGCTGACTACCATATGTAGGGCTGATTCTGTTGATTTACCTGAGCTGTATGCATGTTGGTTGTCGTGCATTGGTATGTTTCTTAATGCGTTGTCTCTTAGGTTTCTGTCGCAGAGCCTTTCCAGCGTTTTCAGTAGGAAAGACGTCAAACTGATTGGCCTGTATGACTTAGCATTTGTATAGTCTGTCTTACCTGGTTTGGGTATAAAAATTACTTTCACCTCCCGCCATTGTTTGGGAACATACCTGTGGGCCAGGCATGCCCTCAGCAGCGTCGTGAGTGGCCGAACCAAAACGGCACAGCCCCATTTCAGCAGGGCGGGATGTACGCCGTCGAGACCAGGCGATTTGTATGGGTGAAAGCTGTTAATTGCCCAGTGAACCTTATCCGGCGTTACCACCTTTTCAGCGGTAGACCAGCAATCGCTCGTCGGGATCGTGGTCTCCTCGTCCCAGGACATGTTTTGTACGATACTGCAGCCAGGGAAGTGCGTTTGGAGCAGCACTTCCCGAGCCTCAGCTGGTGAGTTGGTCAGAGAGTCGTCTGGGCGGCGCAGAGACCCTACACTCTGGTTTTGCTGTAGTGCTAGAATTTTCCTTACCCGATTAGCAGTGTTGTTTGATTCGATCTCACCGCAGAATTTGCGCCATGCGGCGGTTTGTCTGTAGCGCAGTCGTTTCTTATACCTGGACTTAGCATCCTTGTACCGGTCCCAGTCCAGGTCGCTGCAAGTGTTCATGGCGCGGTTTAGGCGCCGTCTTACCTTACCTCTGAGCCTCTCCGGTTCGGGGCCCCACCACGATTCCTTGTTGGCCTTTCCAGCAGGTGGAGTGGTTAGAGGACAGGCGTTATGGTAGCTGTAGCTTATCGAATTGTTTAGCTCAGTTACCTGCTCTTCTATTTCCTGAGTGTTTTGTATCCTTGCAGGAAGCTTTAGCGCACCCAGTTTCTGGCACAGCAGCCTTGAATAAACCGCTTTGTCCGTTTTCCGGGGGTTCCTGCGTGGCTGTACGACTTTGATTGTTACCTCAATGTTAAAGCGTATCCATCTGTGGTCGGAACACGAAGCCTCGTCCGACACGTGCCAATTGGAGACTAAGTCCGAAGCGCCTGCCGTCGCCAAGGTGAGGTCGATGATGGTCCTACTCCGCCTGGTGACATAAGTTGGCTTCGAACCTTGGTTAAGGACATCTAGGGTAGTAGTGGATAGATATTCTACCAATTTCTTACCTCTGATGTTGCTGTTGGTGCTTCCCCATAGGGGGTGGTGTGCGTTGCTGTCGGTGGCGATGATAAGTTCCCTCGCGCCGTTCTCGCAGTAGTTCACAAGTCTCGCCATCTCGAAATCCAGAAGAAACGTGGTCCACTAAAACGTAAGGAATGTCATAAATTCTCTTGAGATCAAATTGTTCTCCAAATTCTTTGAGATACTTAGTCCCTTCAACACTTTTAGCGCAATTGATCACGGTTTTATAGTCCAGTTTATATTTGAGCCCGCACTGAAAAAATAAAAACAGACACTTTTATTAATAAACACAGAGTCACTTACCTACGGTGAAAAGTAAGTAAGTACCTAAAGAGTAATTAAAGAAGTAGGTACGTTATAACAATAACTTTTTTGACATTATTACAATTTGGTTGGTTGATTACAATTTGGTTTGCTATGGGGTACTAGAAATAGCATAGATTGAACATCCTAATAATCACGCGAATAATAGCACGGTGAAAAAAACCGTAGTTTCAACTTACATTACGAGCATCGTCGTCGTTTGCGGTAGGTGAAAACATACACGCCATAAAATCGTAATAATCGTGTTTGAAATGGTGGATGGCGCAAGCGTGTAACTTTTCTGCGTAGCATTCCTCCGGTCCACCAATACAGTCAAAAGTTACAGTACCATTAACTTCGGTTCTCTAAAATTGTACAACTAGATGTTAATGCATGATTACTCAAGTATAAAGCAAATACACACAAGTAGGTATAGAGTTAAAACCAAAATACATAAACTGATAACGTTGTGGCGACCATGTGAGAACGATGGGGACAGGAACTTTCGACTGGGAGATAGGCTCAGCACCAGTCACGTTCAGGATCAAAAAATAATCTCGTGAAAAGTGTGTATTTCCAGGAATGGAATACCTCGGCCTACCCCCTCGGGGATAAAAACTTAAGCATTATTATTATTTAAAACTTATACTTACCTATATAATATGTATATTAGTACATATAAAACAGCCATTGATCTAGTCGAAATGATGTATTACAAACCTTAGTATATCCATAAGGATTTGTGTATATAGAAAGAGAACCTTTGAATATTTTAATAGCAGGTAAAAAATGTTCCATCGTAAATTTTTTGCAAAACTCATCATAAAGATCATAGTAAACTTCTATTAATACCACTTCCTGAAATGAAAGATTTTAGGCTGTGTAAATATGCCAAACGCTACAAACCTTTAAAACAACAAATACGTAAAAAATAATTATACTAATTGAAACTATGATTTGCGCGATACTGCAACTCTCGTAAATGAGGTATTTATGAATGAAGCTATGAAAGTTAATGCAAGAAAGACGAAAGTAATGATCCTAGACCAAAATAGGGACATGTCTGAGTATAATAATAAATAATTGAAGGTGAAAAAGTAAAATACGAGTTTGTATATAGAGAGATTCATGTCTGTGGTTTATTGTATATTTGGGAAGTAAGTTAACGAGAGACGGAAAGTTTGATAGTGGTACTGAAAGGAGGGGGAACGCATATGACCATTGCAGCCAGAATATAATTAAAAAAGTACTCCTGCCTATATAATGGAGTGCTAATAACCATGTAGATGTATGGGAGTGAGTCTTAGGTATGAAAGTCGAATAAACGCAGTGCAAATACTATCATTGAAAAAGGAATGCTAAATTGGTTTTCTCATATTGAGCGGATGTATGAAAGGCGATTAACGAGACAAAATCAACAAGGGTATTGTGAATGGGCGAGTCGGTAGATTGCCATCTAGGCTGTGGATGTACTGAAGAAAAGCCAAATCAAGAGTAACCGAAACCATGCATGACTCGTGCGATGGATGTGGATGAAGAACGAGAGATCTGCCAGGTTCATATCTATTGTCTCTCCTTACGCACCTGGGAAATAGTTGAGATAATTTTTTTTATCAAAATTCATTCTTTACAAAAATAAGGCGCAAATCTTTATAATGATAATCTTATGATATTATTAGATATTGAGAATCCGAAAGTATTTATTTAGAAGGTATTCACATACCTTAGTACCATTATTGGATTCCGCTGGATGAACTCTCAGTATTAGGTCTAAAACATACATGGTTTCGAAATCATTAGATTAGATACTTAGATACCAAGCTATAGTAGAAAGAAAAGCTAAATACAAGAAAGAATCGTAGACTATCGCATCATTGAAGTCCGATGAGGAAACCAAATTAAAATAATTTATTTAGGACACTATGGATGGAGGCGAATCTAATGGCAGCTCCAATTGCAGCAGCAGCAAATTTGTGAAATGGTTACGGCAATGATGTAGACTCGCATACTTACATACATATTCCCGTAAAACATTTACCTCTTGGTTCAGTCGGGTAAACAGAAAAAATTAATAATGTTTTCAAAACGTCAAATCGACACTTACCAGAGCTTGCTTTATTTACTGTGGACTTTGCATCAATAGCAAAGGTTCCGGAAAGAATCATTAAAAATATTTTTGTGTCCATTATTGTCAATATTTTCATGACTAACTACTAGTGTAACGTACATAATACTCTTCAAACTAGGCTCTATGTTTATATAGTATATGTTTTGTATTAGTAATGATGACTAACAGCTTATTAATGCGAGGGTATAATGGTGTATTACTATATGTTGTAGGGTTCCGAAGACTAGTTTACATAATGAACGAAATGAACAAATAACATGTTACTGATTATAGATATAGCGAGCATATAGCGATGGACGTATAACACTTAGGTATTATCGGTAAAATAAAAAAAAAGTGCGGAACATATTTTCATGTATTAGCTATTTATATGGTCGGAATTTTTAGAAATTACGACACGTCAGAATATACTTCTGTTTGAATTAGACTTCTAATGTATTTCCACAAGAGCATTGTGTTTTAATAATGTGGTTTTAAACTATAAATTATACATTGTTGAAAACTAAATTCATCTGAAACGACGAGTATAAAATTATATATCAGGATTTAATTCTTCATATCCTAACAGACAGTAACGAAGCGTGAAACGTCCATCAGTTTAGCAATTAGTCTACTGTGACTATTCTAGGTCACTCGGCAGCAAAACCACGTAGGGCTGCAGGCTGCAGTTGCACACTGCCACTTCGCTATATTGTTAGCTTCAGTTTTTGGATGCTATTCAAATGACTAAAAGACTTCCACAGAGATATTTATAGTCGTTTTTACAATAGTAGCCGTATTCGTCACAACATTTTCAATAATAATAATAATAATCAATTGTGGGAGACAATTCACACACGGTTATTTAGTCCCAAACTAGGCAGGGCTTGTACTATGGGTACTAAAAAACTAATCAATCTGACGAGTACTATCACATGTTTACGATGTCAAAAGTAAAATTTTTCATTTTGACCTATATTATGAACAGTTCACGGTATATCTTTGTACCAAGGTGTAGTTTTTCATCAACAAAAAAAACTTTTATTGTATTTAAACTTAAATTTTATTGGATTTCCAACTTAGCTGGGTACGGAAAACCATTTTATTTTTCCAGTTCCAAAACATTTTTTTATTGTAGGTATTATAGGACATAGTCGTTAATTTAAATACTAGCGGTTCTGCGCGGTTTCATCCGCGTAGTTCTAGCTTTCCATTGTAGTCCAGTAAATTTGTCGGTTGAATGTATGGGCTCCTATGCGTCAAATCCGGTAGTTCTGATTTTTTGCTGACTTGTTTATGATGTTGGCCTAATGTATAATCAAAGTTGGTGACCTCGAGCGCCGAACGCAACTTTGTCAAAAATCGAAAAAACAGCGAAAAAGTAGTCTTTTTTTTCAAATTTTGGCGATTATAACCCTAAAGGACTAGTTTCTGAAAAAACTTTCTTAGGACGTTTTTAAAGTAGACTAAATTAACTACAATGTGATAAAAGACAAAAATAAACTTAGCGGCTGTACGGATTTAGATGAAATTTGGTAGGTAGATAGATTAGGACCCGGATTAACACACAAGTCACAAACTTGGATTATACATTAGGCCAACATCATAAACAAGTCTGCAAAAAATCAGAACTACCGGATTTGACGCATGCGGTAATGTATAAATTTACTGGACTACCTATTGGTGAAAATAATTTTTAAAATCGTTTTGAGTTTATTCGTAACAAAGATGCAAACATACAAATATTTCTTCGTTATAATATTAGTATAGAAGTATAGACTAGTATAGATAGGTACCTACTTTATTGAATGCAAGCATCAATGATAATTATAAAATAACTAATAGGTTAGTAATTAAAACGAATAGGGTAGTTAGACGACCGAACATTTAGGATATTTTCTACTACTTATGTAATGTACTCGTACGTTAATAACTAAGGCATTTTAATATGTATAGTAGACTTGTGACGTAAGTTTCTCATCATAAGTCTGCGGCCAGGCGCGGCGGCGCGGCGGCTGCCGGCGAGTGCAGTCTGCTGTCTGCTTTTCACAATAGCAAAGCTGCTTGCACTGGCTTTGTTATCACGTCTCACATTACTTTCTGCTATTTTGAAAGGAAATCGTTCTTCATATACCTACTAGAAGGACGAGTTAATGTATACAATTGGTAGGTCGGTCATGCGGGATTTTTCTCTTTACTATGGGTATTTTGAAAACACCACTTCTGCCCGAGAACATTTACTTACCTAAGAGCATAACCTAAACTTCTCCTTGTTTCGGTATTGTAACTTTGTATTTGTGTTTTAATTTAAAATGTTCAATATAGCAGGGAATGTACTTTGGTTCCAGCATGCGTACATTCGACTAACATGGTGAGTGTCCAAGCGGATTTCAATTTCAGGTGTTATCGATTCGCTATATTGAGCCCGACTGAAAACCTGTTCAAAGAGAACGTGTCCATGCTTTTTTTACTAGTAACCTACATAGCTCAATTCCCTTTCAGATTTGCAACTTTTTAATAGGTATACATTTTAAAAATTTTCATGAAACAACAAATGAAAGCATCTACTAGGATAAATTTCGATAAATAAGCTTACATGAACACTGGCGCAACGGAGTTTTCAAGCGGTTGGTAATTAAATTACTGTACACTAGTTTTTTAACAATAAAGCCATAATGGTTTTGGTGATTTTTGGTACAATATCTTACTTGTCTACTATCTTCAGTCTCTGTGCTGTACCTCAGTAGGTAGGTGGTGATTATTGGTACAATATCTTACTTGACTACTATCTTCAGTCAGCAGAACAAAATCAACTCCTTAAACCGAAGTAAGGTGATTTGATCTCGTTGGCCAACGTTTATTGGTAGTATTGGACCTTCACTGAGCGGATATTGTTGAAGCACAACTTTAAAAACTTAGGTTAACCCCAGGTTCCGAAAGGCAAATTAAACTAAAAAACTGCTGACAGACTGAAAATAAAAATAAAATAAATAAATAATCTTACGCCTTTTATCACTGAGAGGGTAGGCAGAGGTATTCTAGTTCTAGAAAAAACCCCTTTCACGAGTATATTCAACCCCTAAACGTGATAGGTGGTGAGCCCATCGCGGAACCGGCTATCTGCTATTATTATTGCCTCAGAATTAATTCTGGGATCTGTTTCCTCACGATGTTTTCCTTAACCTTCGAGCTAGTGATGAATATGTATACATGACGGGATTTGAACCCGACCCTCACTGATTATTGTCATAAGAAGCGGGCTCTATAACCGTAAGGCTAGCACTACTCAGACTGAACATCAGACATGAGAAATCTCATGTTAGATTCTGATGTTCTGATTAGTTGAATGAACTCATTAGGTTTTTCAACAACCGATCAAAACAGTTAACATGAGATTTAACGTGTGCATCTGGATTGAATGAATGAATGAATGAATGAATGAATGAATAATCTCACGCCTTTCATCCCCGAGGGGGTAGGCAGAGGTATTCCATTACTGGATATACCCACATTTCACGAGATACATATGACCCCTAAACGTGATAGGTGGTGAGCCCATCGCCGGACCGGGTCTATTTACACATGTCTCAGAATTAATTCTGAGACCTGCGGGTTTCCTCACGATGTTTTCCTTCACCGTCGAGCTAGTGATAAATATGTACGTAAGTTTTTGAAAAACTCATTGGTACATGCCAGGATTCGAACCCGAGCCTCACTGATTTTCGACCGGCTCTTTAACCGTCCGGGCTATCACTGCTCTATCTATCTGGATTGAGGGCCCACTTTTAAAATTATTGCGAAACGAAATGATACTTACAGTATGAAACGAAATGATAATACGAATACTATGATAACCATTTAAATAACACCCTATAGTAATTATTGGATCACACAAAACGTAATCGCTTCCGACAACAACTTATGAAATATCTTATATGAGGGTACATGCTGATTTGTCTCAAAAAAGTAACAAAATCATATACACCCTACTGAATTTTCTCATATAAAACATCGAAAATCAATTTTCTCCTAAAGTACGGCATTTAGAAGAATGGACGCTTTGTAGCCTTTTAGTTAAAAATTTGTTAAAATACTTAGCCTAAAGTGCAGTAGTGTAGAAGGCTTAGCCTAGTCAATACTGACAAAAACCTTGGGCCCTCAGTTCAGACGTTTTGAAAAAATACGAATTTCAATAACTTTTTAACAATTAACTTTTGTGTCGTTATTTCTTTTTAACAAATTTTCCGAGATATGGAACTCAAATATATTATAGTCGTATTAATATCTTTCCTTAGAAAAACTACTATTTTTTGCTGATTCTACAATATCAAAATTGATGAATTGAGGGCCCAAGCTAAACCGCCATAAATCTGTATTGTCGCATTCTTAAGACTTGACAATTTCTTAATGTATTTAACAAATTCCTAACTAAATACTCAAATAAAAATTATTATCCCAGGGATAGTACTTTCTGAGATTCGACTATGCCGTTTTATGCAGGCGTCAGGATTGAGGGCCCAAGCTATTTGACCATAACTCTTTTGATTCACGTTTAAGAAATTTAAGAATCTTTGCTTTAGGTTTTACAAAATTTTAAGTAAATGCCCTGTAAGTATCATTTCGTTTCGCAATAATTTAAAAAGTGGGCCCTCAATCCAGATGCACACATAATAAGTAAGTAATTAGTATTATGAATTGTAGGTCTAATAAGTATAGGTACGAGTAATAATAGGTGAATATTTATTTAATTTTTACTACCTTTAGAAATAAACTAGCTTATTGAGATATTTCAGCGAAGTTATGAAAGGAAAATAGAGTGAAAAGGTCGTCAGGCAGATGGCGAGCTTGCTCGAGCGAGGCATTCATTTATTTCCACGGAATAAAAAATAAATGAATGTTGTTGCTCTCAACTGAACTAAAAAAATCTATACCTTTGCCAGATGGTTTCGTGCAAATAAGTAGGTAGTTCTAGGACCTAGAATCTAGGTTACTGATGAAAGGAATCCCCAATAGGGTGTTTAATATTTAATAGATCTATCAGTTTCAATTCGATAGATTATAATCTACCAAAAATAATGCGTTAAATTGTAAGCAGTATGTTCGGTTCAAAATCTTTCGACAGTCTAAAATCTCGCGAGATTGATTATAATCTAACGATATTTGCAATTTTACGGTGACATACACAAGTATATCTATCAGCTGTCTGAGCCTGCCATGGGTACTAAACCCATGGCAGGCTCAGCCTAGTTTAGGACTGAATAACCGTGTGTAAATTGTGTCCTGAAATTTAATTTATAAATAGAATTAAAACTTGTCGACGATTTGACTCTAGAGAGTTCGTTACATGATACCAAAAGTAGGTTTTTTGTTAAATAATATAAGCAGAGTATCAAATCCAAAATTATTAATTGCAAACTACTTTTAATTAGCTTTTCTACGCGATTCCGTTCCCGTGGGAATATTATAACCCGTGTTACTCCCAGAAAAGTAAGTTTCGGAGCCTATTCAATAAAAACAAACAAAAATTTGTTTTATGGGAGCCCCCTCAAATATTTATTTTATTATATTTTTAAGTATTTGTTGTTATATCGGCAACAGAAATACCTACATCATCTGTAAAAATTTCAACTGTCTAACTATCACAGTTCACGACATACATCCTGGTGACAGACGGACATATAGACAAACAGACAGATGGACAGCAGAGTCTTAGTAATAGGGTGCAGTTTTACCCTTTTGCGTACGGAACCCTAAAAAATCGTCTTCCTAAAGTTCTGGTCATCAAAAAGTGTCTGTCAGTATTGGATGCTACTTTAGAGTGATAATTTACAAAACATAATATGTTAAAATAAGTTAAATTACTCTTACTTTTAGTCGCCTTTCTCGCCTGGTACCTGTACATTTGTCACATACTTAACTTTGTAAATACGCTTAGCGTATAAGTACATGAAATACTACCCAGAAGGTAAGTTTTCATCTTTTTAAAAATAGGTTTTGACTAAACGCTCTGGGATCTCTATGAAAGGCGACATATGTAGAGTAAGAATCACCTAAAATATATATGACATCGTTGGTAACAATAAGGTAGGTTTTTCCCCAGTAATGAGTATCTATTCGTTTCTGCAGCTGGTAACTCTCATGCCATACCAATATTCATGTCTCATGGCTTGGGTTTCCCTAGCCACGTTTTAAATATTAATTCGTAGTACCCACTACTTGACGTGTTGTATTTTCAAGCAGTAATTTTAGTAATTCAAATAGTGCCCGGTAGCGCGGATGGTAGTTACAGTACTGCCTTTTGAGTCGGAAGTCACCCTTAGTCTAATGAGATTTATTTTCAATTAGGGCCCGGGCGGATCGGCGACGCTTAATGACATGATTTACATTCAGGTTTATTTCCACCCGCCTCCTAATGAAACAGAAGCAAGGAATAAGAAGCAGTTAGGCGACTGTGGGACTATTTCTGTTTAACTGGCCATTGATACCGTTATCAGAGAGATATCGCGATCACGTCTAACAGCTCTACATTTCGATCCAAGAAGAGATTTTTCGAACTTTTCTATTTCAGGACTGCAAAACATGATTTGCTAGGATATAGAAAGATTCTAAGAACTATGTAAACATTTCCCTTCTCCAATTTTCTTGACGGAAAATGGTTCTGAAAGTGTGTTATACAGCAATCGCGTCTCCGGCGGATAAACTAATTTGCATTGAAATTTCCTCGAATCAGTACCGAGTCGTGACAGATTTGATTTTATAACGCTTACGGTTTGTATTTCTGAACATCTAAGTAGGCAAGTATACAATATTCTTTTATATTTAGCTACTGCATCTGAAAATCGACCTTAATATATTTTTTTCTGTAAGGTAAACGCAGCTATTACCGACCCCCTTAAGCAAGTTTTGAAATTGATTATTAGAATTAAGGGTAGTGGTTGCAAACACACCTGATTTTTTCATTTTATATTTAAATATAGATTGTATATTTTATATTTATATTTTCACTTGTTTATAAATATCATGTTTTAATTGAAAAAATAATCAAAGGATTGTTGAAGTCAATTGTTTCTATCACCGACCCACCCGAAACGCTTTGAAGCTATTACCGATTTTTATGAATCTAACACCGACCGTAAGTAAATAAAGCATACTTTTTTTCACAGAATACCTACCTACACGTTCGATTCTTAAAATAATTATTAATTTGAGCGAAATATCCCTTTCCCAAAATATCCCGTTTCGAAATGTCCCGTTTACTTTTATTTGCTTCTCATTTTTGTACTTGATTCATTACAATAATTATTGTTACTAAAATAATCTGAAAATGGAGATAAACTTGACTTTAAACTTTTTGGCGGGAATCCGAAGAGGGACGTCATGTTTTTTGTATAATTTTCATTTTGCTGTGTATTTCGGGTTTTGACTCAACATAATAGTGATAGTTTATTATGTGGCAAGTGTCCGTGAAAGTGTGCAGTGAATGGGAAATTCGATAAAATGCGAGATATGGACATTTTTGGATTGCCTCAAGAAGTCACAATGAAGTCTTCAGTAAAAATGCTATTATTTTACTGTTGATAACCAAGTTAAGGATGTAGAAAGTGTTGAAGACACTGTATTTTTGTGCATGGACTCTGAAGCAGAGCCATTTACTCAAGGATATCATTAAGTAATGACGAGGCTGCATGGCGTAATGCCTTTGCCTACCCTGTAAGGGGTGAAAAAAAAAATGAATAGAACCAACGTGAAATTCATTGTTATGTAGATTTCTTCTTCTAGTGACCATGCTTTCTAACTAATCGCAGTGAACCTCGGAATGCTTGTGGATTCTTTAAAAGATTGTTTTCACATTTGGACCTAAATAAAAATAAAGGTATTGATTTCTCGGTGGACATAAATGAAATTTTAGTAATATAAGAAAATAGACTTTAATAGAAATGGTAAATAGAATAACATTCATTAAATCAAATTGAGAACATAGGTCATGTATCTTTCGCCCCCGGAAACCTGCTGCTTGGCCAGGTAGTGCAAATCATAGTTACCATAGCCTTTCTTTCTAATTGATTAGCCTGCTTAATAGTAATTACTTTTTAAAACAATGTCAATGCTGTTACTTCACAATGCAGTTCCATGTAGTGCCGCTGAAGAAAACTGATCCTAGTGTCAATTGTGTTTGACATACCTAGGGGATAACTGAATCACCTGAAACATAAATATTCACTATCAAAATTCAGATATAATTTTGTAAATGTGTAGATGTTAATAAAATAAAAACAAACTGTTTTATTTTCAGCACAGATTTTTTCAAGTTGGGATAGTGGCTGGTGCTTCTATGAATTCTTCTACACGTGAATCATGATTTGCTCCACCGTGGCTAGCACTAATACTTTATATCTACTATTTAAGTCAGAGTCACAAACCTGAAAATAAAAGTAAAAAATATTATAAATATATAATTTACATGTTTTGAATAAAAATAATTAGACAATTTTATTTCAAAATTACTTAAACCCTTTGTTTTATTTCCCAAAAAACCTATAAATTTTCTTCGAACTTCCCAAGTTTAGCGCAGCCGAAGGTAAGGGTTGACTGTCGGAACAAGTTGCAATGACGGTTCCGCACGTGTACTTAATAACTATTTTTAATACAGTTGCGAAAAAATTAAGCAATTTAATAAAATAATAAAAATACAATAAACTCGACTAACATTTTTGGAAAATCGCGCCAACCGTAAAAGCAGAGTTTTTTTTGTTTTCTTCAAACATTCTGGGTAGGCAAAGGGAACTATACATACAGCCAAGTCTTCAGTATTTTTTTTTATGGATATGAAATGAAAATGAAATTTAATGACATGAAATGAAATTAAACCGAACCTAACGTATTGAATCAAATCATTATATTGAAACAAATTAGTAGCTTTACTTTTAGACATTACATACCGTTAATCCAAAAATACCAATTATTCGGTATAGAATCGGTGATAGCTTCTCTTTGTTGCAATCACCGATTCATATGGATCGGTAATTAGTGTTCAATAAAAAAATGAACAAATCTTTTAACGAGCCACGAAAAATAATCGATATTAATTGTAATTTATTTCCCCATCCGACTTAATACAATAATTTGTTGATTTAGTCCTAAACTATAAAAAAATACACCATTTTCATATAAATACGAAGAAAACTCTAAGTAGTTTCTTTCATATCCCACGTCTAAATGTTTAATAATGCGTGGCAGTTTATCGTGGAAAAACAAGTTTATAATATAACATGGTGTATGTCGCTAATAGATGCTTATAATTTTAGAATACTTACGATTGAAATGGTGTTATAAAAACTTGTTTAATTATTATAAGCATTAACGAAAAATTAAAAAAATAAAGCATAACCTCTTAGCCATTGCCGATCCATGGGTCGGCAATGACTGCACTACTAAAATGCACTGCAGCTATTGCCGTCCTATTTTAATTTCAAAAATACTTTTAAAAATTCCTTTAAGCACAATAATTTAGTTGCGAAATGTGGAATATACAAATAAAGGAATATGTTGAGTTATTCAGAATAAATTTAACGTAAATATTTATATATAAAATATCTTAAGCAAAAAAATCGAGTACTTACCTGAGGAAGTAAGGGTTAGTATGACACGATCGGCGCACTCGCTACGTTCACAGAAACTAACGTATTTGGTCACATTCCCGTGAACCTATGTACACTAACACCAGTAAATTTATTAGAAAACATACAAACATGTGTGTATATTATACTCTCTTGTGACTCAAATCGTTCCAAACCGATAAAAATAAGAATAAGCAGAATGGGTCGGCAATACCTGCAGATTTTCGATGGGTCGTTAATAGCTGCGTTTACCTTAGGATGTTTATTTATTTTATAGCAAATACTATGTGTGAGGAACAGAATATACACACACATTATAACAACTACAAAATATATACTTACTAGTTATTCCGTGCGAAGGATCAACAATATTTTCTCAACATTTTAACCCTTGTAGCAGATATGAGGCAATATATCTGCGCTATCTTTGAAGGGGGTCGAGATTGGACTATTACATGGGTTTTATTAAGAGTATGATAGTGTAATATCCAATCGAGAATACGACGAGCGTTCTTCTAAATTATATTACATTTTTCTCGAGGGTATGTTCCATTACCCAAGAATACTAGTACTAGTGGGGGTACTAGTTTTTCATTTTACGCTTACCGAGTATTCCGTGTAAAATACAAAGTTTGCTTTTCCAACCTGCTCACTTTTTAAAATCATATCCAATTTGACCACCGGGAAGATCTTACTGCCTGCCATTAGCAAAAATTGTATGTAAACAACGATCGTGCTGCCTATGCAATATGCTGCAACGTTATTGTCGTTCTTTTAGTCGATCTTACTCGATGAAGTAAAGTAGCGATACGAACATGAATAAAACATTCAATTTCATTCATTTGTGTCCACTTCCGTAACGTTTTTTTGTCATGTCCAAGAAAGTCGAAGTCTTTTATGAACCCATAAAACTGAACCACTCTTGCAAGTTTATTTATGGTATTTGCGGTAACTTAAGGATGACTGACACTAATATATCGTATCTGCCTACTTTACAATATTATTGTCGGGAATACTTGAATTTTTTATGAGTTATCAAAGGCCTTAGGCTAGCACACCTCGGCGCCGCTGGAGTGTGCCGTCGCAGACATAGAGCGACGAGACAAAAATGTCTCTGTTTTCGCCCCAAGAGGGGTGGGTGTAGCCGGCAAATGTTTACGCGATCCGAATGTACGAATATAAACAATGTATACGAGTGTACGCACGTTCCCTACAGGTTAGTGACCTTTATGCAACATGTAACAGAATAAGCGCAATTCCTGAAATTAGTTTGTTCAGTATCGTCTACTTATTCGATTTCAGCTATTTTTAATATTGTGTTAAATTTTTCCCAAAAATGAATTAGCGTAGCTGAATTGAGTGCTATCTATGGAAATCGTGCTATGATTAATCCATATTTAAGAAAATTGGTTAGACACAACTAAAGTTCGATTGCATAATATTTTTTTTATATTATGCATTATATTATACTAATTGGGGTGTATGAGGAATTGCGCTTTTTCTGTTACGCGTTGTGTAAGGAATATTTATTTAGACACTATTGTTCAGCTTCATACTATGAAATTCATATTATTGTAAGGTATTATTTCCATTAGATATACAATTAATTTGTAACCGCGGTCGTAGCTCTGTGGTTAGTGAGTCCGCCTCTCAAGCGTGAGGCTCGGGTTAAAATTATGACGGCATGTATTAAAACATTTTTGTAGAACTTAGGTAAGTACATACTTAATTTACCACAAGCTCGACGGTGAGTAATACGTCGTGGGAAAACCAGTCAGAATCCTCCAGCGATATAAGATTTAGAGCATAAGGCCATGTTCACACCAAACGCATCTCTGTCGCATAATTTTGCGAGAGTTTACCGATTATAAATTCACGTTCAACCTGAACCAAAAATATACGATTAGTACCTAGCCTGTCCGTGCGTAATCGCCGACTTTCGGCGGCCGATTATTAAACACAAAGCTACCTAACATCACTATAGGTTTGATTAGAACACAGCTTTAAACCAAACACACACAATCAGAATTTGTTAACTTTACTTTTCTGCTATTGAAGCTATTTAAATTATTTTAAAAATTAAAATGTTTTTTCTAAAAATACCTATCTAAATTTGCTCATTACCTACCCTGGTTGGCGTATTTTCATATGTGATATCGAGCGCGGTGATTAATTTTAGAAGGTCAGAGACTGCGACGGCGTGCGTACTGTAGGACACTGAGGGCGAGGCCCTGCCAGAGCTCCCAGGTCGGTACTCTCATCTCAAAAGTCACAATGAGGTTATTGCAATCGAATGGGTCGATTACCTTCGGCTAGTCTGGAATACCGCATATACATACCGTACCTATACATATTAAGCTTACGTCTTTTCGCTTAGGCCACATACAAGTATCTAACGTGTTTTTTTTATTTTACGGTGGTATGGAACCCCTCATGTAAGTCTGAATCGCACTTAGCCCGTTTTATAAAATAAATAATACCTAATCTCACGACTTTTATCCCAGAGGGGGTAGGCAGTGGTATTCTATATCTGGAATGTTACGCATGTCTCAGAATTAATTCTGGGATCTGCGGGTTTCCTAACGAAGTTTTCCTTTACCGTCGAGCTCATAACTCATTATTACATGCCACGAGATTCAAGTCTGTGGTACATGCTCTCGACAAAATTCGCATCTGAGTCTCACGAATGAGAAGCGGGCTCCTTAACCAGAGAGCTATTACTGCTCTATAGGTATATATTATATCTATTACTAGAGGCCCGCCCTGGCTTCGCACGGGTGGACATTTATTTTTTAAACATTTTGGTATGCACTTAGAGTAAATATGTATATCTCTCTCTATGCAATGCATATGATAGGTTCTTATTATTTTTCAAATAGCCTGTGCTCAGCGGCGTTGCCCGCGCGGAACCAGTTTATTCCTGTTCCAGTGGGAATTTCTAAAAATCCCTTCATAGAGCGGTTGCGAACGACATAATTATTATAAGACACCTAGATACCATATTTCAAGTTTCTAGGTGTAACCGATTGGTAGTAGTACGTATTTCTCTTTTTAACCTGATTTTAGGGTTCCTTACCCAAATAGTAAAACGGGATCCTATTACTAAGTCTCCCTTGTCCGTCCGTCTGTCTGTCCTTCTGTTACCACTACCAGTCTGTATCTCATGAACCGTGATAGTTAGACAGTTGAAATTTTTCACAGATGGTGTATTTCTGTTGCCGCTTGTTATAGCGGACAAATACAAAAAACAGAATTAAATAAATATTTAAGGGACTCCAATACAACAAACGTTATTTTTTTGTCGTTTTTATGTTGATAGACACAAAAAACCACACATCTCCATACAAACTGCAACCCCACGTTTCACCCCCTAAAGGGGTGATTTTCGTTAAATCCAGAAATACGTGTCTTGTTATTTGTTTTAAGGAGTATTTTTACAAAGTTTCGAATTGATACACCCAAAAATAAAGGTTTTCCATACAAACTTCAACCCCTACTTTCACCCTCTTGGAGGATGATTTTCGAAAAATCCTAAGACACGTGTCTCATGATTTATTTTCAAGAGTATTTATGCCAAGTTTGAAGTTGATAGACGTAAAAAGCAACACGTCTCCATGCAAACTCCAACCCCCATACAAAATCCAGAAATATGTGTCTTATTATTTGTTTTGAGGTGTATTTTTACAAGTTTCTAATCGATACACCCAAAAATAAAGGTTTTCTAGACAAACTTCAACCCCTACTTTCACCTCCTCGGAGGATGATTTTCGAAAAATCCTAGAACTAATATCTCAGAGTTTGTTTTGAAGAGTATTTGTGCTAAGTTTAAAGCTAATACGCGCAGAAATCACACTATCCCATACAAACTTCTACCCCCTCTTTCACCCCCTTAGTGGTTGAATTTCGTAAAATCCTTTCTTAGTGAGCATTTACACTATAAAAGTAACCTACACACAAAATTTAATGTTTCTATGTTCAGCGGTTTGGGCTGGGCCTTGATTTTTAAATTTAGCTTCTCCTTGTATATACAGATTAAATAATACGTGCTGTTATATTTAGAAACATAAGTAATAAACATCAAAGCTACATATTTTTTTAAATTTTCACAGTAGGTACATATTACCTGGAGTGAATAGTGCGTTGAATGCGTTGCCATAAACCGTCTTCATCATAACCTCTTTTCATATCATACTTTGTATGCGTTAAAGAGAACCTTGACCGCTTTGACAGGCATTTCAGTCCATAATGACCTGCTTACTTTTAAAAGCACCTGAAAGAGACGATGAAAAGGGTTATTTTAAACCGGGTCTGTCAGAAAGACTAGACTCAGGTGAAGAGGTCACGTTTAACTAATGCAGGTCGCGGGTCGCATTATCTACATCTACACTATCTAGTTACACTATAGGTACACTAATATTATAAAGAGGAAAGATTAGAATTTTTGTATTCTCGTATTTTTGTAAGTTTGTAACGAATAGGTACATTCAAAAACTACAGGACTGATTTTAAAAATTCTTCACCATTAGAATGCTACATTATCCCTGAATAACAGGCTATATTTATTACTAGAAGAAATTAGGGATCCCTAAAAATTCAATAATGTAACCCAAGCTGTAAAAACAGCTATAATTTTTTTTTATCGCATGCGCTGATGAAACTATTGATGATACAACAAAAAAAAAACCGGCCAAGTGCGAGTCGGACTCGCGCACCGAGGGTTCCGTACAACCTTGCAAATTTATGGTTTTCGTAATTTTTCCATATATCTATGCTATAAGACGTTGCTTTGTACCAAATTTCAAGATTCTGAGTTCACGGGAAGCACCCTGTAGGTTTTGATTCCCTTGCAAGTGTCGAAAATTTGCGGCATAAACGGCTGTATCTTTTGATTGCGTTGGCTTAGAAGTTTGATTTTTTCACAGCTTCAAGGGACAGTAGATTAATTGAGTGAGTAATTGATATAAATTTCAGCTTCATACCTCCACGCGTTCCTGAGAAAAAGGGTCTTGACAGACGGACGGACGGACGGACAGACGGACAACAAAGTGATCCTATAAGGGTTCCGTTTTTTCCTTTTGAGGTACGGAACCCTAAAAATGCTTTATCTCAGAGGTAAACCTTTACTGTTTTCATTATTATATGGAGATATGTGAATCCGTCTTCTATGACTATACAATTTTGCAGAAAATTACAAACGTTAATAAGAAAATAAAGAAGGAGTATCAAAGAAACTATCCCATTGCCCGCTTACAGCGTGAGTTCACAAAGGGATTTCTCTTAACTGAAGTTAAGCAAAGGCAAAGTGAAAGAACGTTCTCGCAAAGTGAGTAATTGGCGAATGGTGGTCGGCGGACCCGGACAGCTCGCCGTGCAATAAACCCGCCCCCGACCGAGAGCCGTGCATCCAGGCGAAATTAATTTGTCCAGGGCAACGTGTTAAAATAAGATTTTAGGAACCGCTCTTAAATAATGTCTCCGCTAATAGCTATGATCGATACGGAAACTATTTTAAGATTGGGGTCACATGAGATCATATTATTTAACCAAAATTTGAATTTAATTGATTATTATTATTACAGTTCATACTACATTATATTTATAAGAGGAAATACTTCAGCAGTAACCTGTAACGGGAAGTATAGTTAATTTTTTTATAATTTTGTAGAAATCAACGAAGTCTAGTAACATTGAGTGTTTCTGATGATCTAATTGTGGTACCGACATAGCAATACGAATTTCAATTGAAGCGCGATGATGTTGTGCTGTGGCGGCGCTAACCGCGCAACCGATGCACTTCCGCCGCCCATTTCCTCCCGTTTACAGGCAATTTAGTTCATGTTATGAATGTGGAGCTCGTAGCCCTAATATTCCGGTGTGTTTGTACCGATCACACAAGTCAACAAATGTTGGACACGGTCAGTAGGTAAATGGGAGATCGCCTATTGTGGGATTACGTCACAAACTCTTCCGAGTTCCGTTCCGTCCCGGTTTGTGGTTTCCTTAGTGTAAAATCGAAGTCGTTAAACTATTTGAGATACCCTCGGGTGACTTGATAAAAATATGATAGGTGCCCATTATAGCCCAATCCGCGTTGAGCTCGACTCAGTTGTATATGTACAGAGCCCATACTTTCTCAAAATCTTTCAGCTTAGGATGGGTGATGATACGATATGCCAATAATGCAATTTGCGAAGATAACTATCTTGTAAAATGTATATAATTTACAGATTTAATTTTTGTATGCTACACAATAGAAATAACAATCAAGAATCATGTACTTAAACATAATATGATCCTGAATTATACTTTCACAGAAAAAGATAAAATTATACGCATTAGCGGTCTGAATATAACGGAATGCTAAATAAGGTGCAGACAAAGACTTTCAGAATAATAAGAGGATTTACACTTAATTAGCAATGAATAGAATAAGTAGAGAATAATTTATAATTTCACTCAGATCGAGTAAAATTATAAAATGAAGTGAAATTGCAGCTTTTCACATACCTTCATTCATTCCTTCTTCATTCGTTCATCTACTATATAAAAATAAGTCGGGTTTTCCTTCCTGACGATTTAACTCGAGAACGGCCGGACCGATTTCGATGAAACTTTTTGTGTTGGTTTGAGTGGGTCCAGGGATGGTTTATAGCAAAGAAAATTCAGCATTGCACCCGTGCGAAGCCGGGGCGGGTCGCTAGTTTTATATACATACCTACTATTGGGTATCTACTCGTATTGTTAATGGCCCATTGCTTTTTCCCGCCACAAGATAGCAATCGCATTAGACGTTAATACGGACGTCTGGTATCGAAACGGATTCAGAAAATAAAATCATTTTCTATCCCATGAAGAGGTGAGGAGAAAAATCCATCCCGGTAAAGTGGATAATCCGCTCGCCAGACTGCAGGGACATGGCGTTACCGGGAACAACAACCGGGATTTAGTGAGACGGTTCCGTAACTGACGTTTATATATTTTTCATCCCATCTGTGACACGGTAACAAATATCGCCTAGAAAATATGAATTTGCTAGATGCCTTTGAAAAACATGGTCGGGGTGATTATTTATGGTCTAAATAAGTTTTCTTTCATGTCGTATTTCAGCACTAGCGGGTGTCCAGCGGCGTTGCCCGCGTAATCCAGTTCATTCCCGTGAATTTCAAAAAATTCTTTTATAAAACGACGTAAAACACACCTACATACTTACCATATTTCAAGTTTCTAGGTCTTATCGTTTCGGAATAGTATACGTTCTCCTCTTTTTAAGCAGTTTTTTAATTTTCCTGTGGAAACGAGACATTTTGCCCCGGTGAAAAGTACCCTAGATGTTGACCCAGCTACTCAGCTATCACCACAATAAATTTTATAAAAATCCGTCCTGTAGTTTTTGCGTGATGCGTGCAAGACAGACAAACAGACAGACAAAAATTTCTAAAATTGGTATTTTGGTAGGTATCTACGCTGATAACTATCTACAGTACCGCTGCATATATTTGATGTTCAGACACGGTCTCGATTTGAAGTTATACTAATTACATTTTCAGTATAATAAACATGTGTCACAATACTGAAAATGTAATCAGTACAGACTTTTAAATTCGTCGAGCACCGCTCGAGCAATTAAAAATCTATTGTGTTTTATTGGCTTGAGAGGCATATTACTATTCCTTGTGATATTTTCAATGTCCAAGTACACTCTACAAAGCTTCTGCAAATCAAATATTAAGCAGATATGTATGACATTGCTCTCCAAATCGACTTAGTCTCGTGTAGGTTACGTGTTAGGTACGCGTACCTAACCTATACCATGGAAATAAATTGAATTTTATACTGCTCTATGTATAATACGTCGGCAAAAAGCTTCTACTCCCACATAAGTTCGCATTCCCATGTAGGAGGTGCAGTGGAGCGTAGTTCGAGATCGGTGTGGCCAGGTTTACCACAGAGTAATTTATACTTTTTACTGAGAAAAGAATCTAAGATGCTATCTAGTTTACCTATAGCCGGTTGCAATTTTCACAGAATATGTCTTTAAATTCAGTGACAACGGGCTACTTATTACAGTTTGGTACATAATAAAATTAATACACATACAATTTATAAGTTTACTTAAGATTTTTCCTGTCACCTTAAAACTTTATTGCAGGCACATTTCACCAATCAACTCTACATACATAACATACATAATCTCACGCTCTATATCCCCGAGGGGGTAGGCAGAGGTTTTCCATTTCTAGATCAACTCGAGTTTTGAAATAATTTACCCTATCTATAAATAAAAGGCAGAAAAATATCATCTGGCCACACAGGTCGAGACGCTCGATCGCACAAATCAATTTAATTTGCTGCACCAAAGCAATCAGGAGAAGCCTAGAGTTCGTCTAGACTGTGAGCTAAGTGAGCTAACCTTTGCCTATATTCAATTAATCATTTTCACATATTTTTTTCATTGTAACTAGTAATTATAGTACTAGGTACACGTTCGCTGCCAACTAGGAGTATATTCGTAGTAGGTACACTATTGAATTGATATAATGTTATTGTTCTATTAGAGGTGGCATCGGACGTGTCGACTGTAATGCTTGTCTCATAATTTCATCGTCTGCTAACAATCGATATTAGATACAGTGATGCTAAATCTCATGCGATTGTGAAGGATACTTTGTGGATATTCAATGTAATATTAATAGTTAATGTAAAACTATCGAAAAAATCTTGACTTTGCTATATCAAGTAACTATTTATTTCGATTCAGATCACAATTAAGCTGTAGAAAAAAAATCTAATTTATTTATTTTTCCATAATCATGTCCAACTGTTCTCTACAAACAGTCCCTTCTTGGGAATGGCAATTAGCTGTATGTGTACAGTCAGCTGACTGCATCATTAGTCCGTTCAGTTGTTTGCACAACTAATTTCGGGCGTGCGCGCTTATGAATGGAGGGTGAGAGGAGGTTGCTAGGCAACGCGACCCTCTCGAGACTCCGCTTGACCCTGGAGGTCGCTCATCCCGTCGGCCGTTTACCTACGCGCAGTTCTAAGCTATCAATTTGCTACTAGTGATCTCAATACTGCAGAATGTATTCCTTTATGCTGTATGCGTCGAATTATTTAGTTTTTCCCTCACCTTCGACTGTTTTGTTTTAAAAAAAGTTAAGGTAAGGTTTTTAAAGTTAAGGTTCATGCATAGTGGGAGTCGATTAGCCAGATCTTCAGATATATTTGTGTGACCTTTATCCTAACACCATCATCATATCCGCTGTGGGCTCGCTTGAGAGATTAAGGCTCATGTACCTACTTACTTAGTTTCCTCATAATGTGAGGAGAGAACTATTGTACAGCAGTAGGCTGTAACGGTTGGTGATAATAGTTTCTCAAGGTGATATTAACTCAAATATTTTCCTGTAAAGTTTCTTCAATAACGGTTTATTAAATCCTTTTAGTTAAAAAAATGTAGAGTAGGTAGGTACCTACAAGGGAATAATAGCGTGATGGTGTTGATGAGGATGTTATCCCAGGAGACTTATTGAAGTCTGTAGTTAGCTTATATATTGTGTCTGTAGTGTAGGGTGGTGTAGGTATTTGCTATCAATAATTTTTTATCACGTGGTGATTGTGTTGGAGTATTAGCAATAATTTTATAGGTAGGTAGGTACATGTATTTTTTTTCAATTTCCTTATATTAATACATACTTGAACAAAATTTAAAATTATCTGAAACTATTTTAAAGTTTGAATTTAGGATACAAGTAAGTAATATAGCTACCTACCGATAGGTACCACAGATAGATATTACAATACTAGCATGATACTAGCCTATACCCAAGAAACGAAACAACTCTCATTTTGAGTAGTAGGTACGCGAGTTCCTTTTTAAGTAATGTAATGTAAGGCTCATCCAAAAAAAAAATTTTTAATTGTAATTCAAAGAAAAGGAGGAGGTTCTCTATTCGATGCGTATACATTTTGTTATGGATGACCACGCACGACTTGTTACAGAATGGTCCGATTTTTATTGATATGATTATTTTTTTATTTGAGGTTAGTCACATCGCAGAGTAGACCAGGTACCTACTAACGTCCCATTAAAATAAAATACCTTCGCTTTTCAATATATATTTTCGTCTGTATATCTTTTGTTGTTGAAATGGTTTTATTCCAAAACCGATCGTCCACACGCACCTTTACACAAAGTACACGCACCATACATTTATTACATTATGACAGGACCATAGATTTACACAAAGACCTGCATCCTCTACGGAATAAGACTTATAGCGCCATCTCTCGAACATTGCTCGTAACAAATTTCAACGAATGTCAGCTGCCTATTTAACCTATCCTACGTCATAGTTAATGTAGCATAGTTATGGATAGATGTCGCATAGTGTAATAAGTACCTATCGATGTATAAATAATTACTAAATAAATATACTTATATATAACAGTATAAATCAAAAAAACAAATTTTAAAAATCTTTTATTTTACTGTGAAGTAAAATTATTTCAACAGATGACGCTAATTTCCCTTCCAATTTGAGATTTCTATATTTTACACCACTTCTGCTAATAACCCCATAATGAACAATGTTGGATGTAGTCAGCATATACCTAAGTTAGTATTTCTATCTTTTTGAGTAATAATTTGATATCAAATATGGCTTACAAATACTCATCACAAAATTAGAACTCAAAGGTACATGACGAGGTGGCCGAGTGGTTAAGGCGTTGGACTGCTAATCCAATGTGCTCTGCACGCGTGGGTTCGAATCCCATCCTCGTCGATAAGTTTTTGATCGGAACGTTATAAATAAAATTATAATAATATTATTGTTAAAATATCATTGATTTTGTTTCCCAAAGAAACGATGACTCATTTACCATCTACTTTTATATTCGCTTCTCGGCTTCTCAGTAGTAATATCTTGGATCGAATAAAAAATCGAATCTGAAATTGCTTATCCGGAGTTTTATGAATTTACTGTAAAGTAAGTATGTACCTACTACGTATCTCGCGGCGAGTGCAGTGCGGAGTGCACAAACCCAATTTAACCCAAAAAATTTTGGTTATGGTGTAAGGCCTTCGGTGTATTTTTGTATGAAGACCCCCAACATTAATTCCTCAGTCCATGAAACTTTGCAGGATTGTAGTAGGTATATAGGTATGAGACAATACTTGCATAAAAAAATAAACCTAACCGAAGTGAGGTATTTTTACTGAAATACTTATTTATTTGATATCTTTGTTGGGAAAAATGCTCAGTCAAAATTTTCTTCGCCAGCAATATTCATGTGTGTTAATAAAACTATGTATATGCGAAATATATAAAAAAATCTCCTGGTAGAACAACAAAACTCAGACATACTTATAGGTTTTTTTAGTGTACCTTGCACGGGAAAATTGCTCAGTCCATTTTTTTAACTGGAATGTCATTTAATAGTCGCATTCATTTAATTTAGACTTACAATAGGAAAATCCAAAATAAAACCGTCTCGGTATATTATTTTCAGAAATTATCAAATTATCAACCACAAAAAAATTTTTTTTGTGGTTTTGGTGAGCATATTTTTTGGATTTTCTTACCCGTGAGTCCAGACTACATTTTAAGGACACGAGAGAAATAAAATTTGACGGAGCAATTTTCCCAGCGAAATGACTGACCATAATAGGTATTTTGTCCAGTAAGTATTTTCTGTTTGGACAAAGTTTTGGATTTTTATCATGTACCACATAATAATGTAATTAAGTCATCTTGTAAAACAATTTTTGACTGAGGAATTAGGTACTCCGTCGAATTTATTAGGCTATTTGTACTTTTAGGTTTAAAAACCTTACTTCGCCATTGTTTTTTTTATATTTTTTTTATGCAAGTATTGTCTCATCCTATACCTACTACAATCCTGCAAAGTTTCATTGACTGAGGAATTAATGTCCCCCACATTAATTCCAATACCTTTATTGCCAAGACTAATATAGGTACATTATTTTAGTTGCCTAATGATGCTTGACCTTATTAAAATTGGAGTATTTCATTGTGCAGGTAATACATGTAGGTACTTAGGTAATATATATTCGTACCAAACTATGATATGCACCACATATGCACCTTTTTGACTTGTAGAATTTTGTTCATCAAAATGCACAGTACGAGCTGGTACGAGTATAGCTACAATCAGGTGTTATCGGCGTAATCGCTGGCAAAAACAGAAGATATAGGTGCCGCGATAACACTCAGCGTATGGCTATCATCCGCAACGAATTTATCTAGACCTGTTTTCCATTATCTTATCGTGTACCTCATGTAGGTAACTGTACCCTTTATTTTATAAATCTGAACAAGGCATGAGTTGGCCGAGCCACACCTGTTGAAGCGCTGAATTTTATTCATTTGCTGTTGATGAAAAACAATTGAATTATTTCTTTATTAAATAAGTTCATGGACATGTGATTTAGTGATTAAATGTGAAGTGACCAGTGAAATAAACTCAGGATATTCGTATCTAAGCTTAAAGTATTTCAAGGTGACCAATAATTTTATCAGTAAGTAACTACCTACCTACCTACCTACCGCATTCGACCATGGCTGCATTCATGTTTGGCAATGAATGCAGCCATGGTCGAATGCGGTAGGTTTCCTTCTTCAATCGTTTTCTTCTTCATTACACGTGAAAATATACTTATTTGATACATAAATGAAGATAAGTAGATCAGCTAAATCTTTGAGTAAAAAAAATCTAAAAGTTGATATGATAAAGTGCCTAAACCCTATTTATATTTTCTTGAGCACCTCAATTAGAGTTTGGTCGAAAAAATTACGTATCCGCAAGTTTGTAAGATGAGCAACTGAAAGATACGATAACCAGTGGCGTAGCTATCATAGGGCAAGGTGGTGCAGTGCACCGGGGCCCTCGAGCTCAGGGGGGGCCCTCTAGCCTCAGCTTTGAAAAAAAAATTAAAAATTAAAAAAATTGAAAAAAAAAATTCTTGTGAGCAGGCTCGAGCCTCGAGTCTCGAGGCCTGCTCACAAGATTTTTTTTTTCAATTTCTATTTTTTTTTATTTCAATCAACATCACCAATGATAAAACTCCTTAAATTTAACATTTTCAACACAGCGCCAAGCGTCCTCGATAAGCCATGTGCTGTTTGTTTGTTATCGTTATTTCAGTTATAGGTATAGTAGTTTGGATGATTACGCCCGTAGCAGTAGCAGTAGTAGGTATACGGTTAGCGTTGTGCTGCAACTTGCAGAACAACGCTAACCGTATAATCTATGATATCACGGCGGGACCATAGACCTATTAACACACGGGACACGAAACGTCGTCTTTCTCGCCTACAGTACTTTTTTCACGAACCAGGAACTTTTTACCTTGGCAGGTGAAATTGTAACGTCAATGTACTCAGTATGATTTGAGCGTCCGTAATAACAACAGCTTGTTAAAATGACTAAATGCGGTGTATTGTTCTGCAAAAACTACAGCAATCGAACACCTAATGTTTTTTTTCACCAATAAGTACAATTTTGTTTTATTTTAGTGATTTTTTTTTGCTAAAATCAATAAAATTCGGTATAAAATTGCCAAATAAAACGATAAATTTAAAAATACTCATTAAGGAATGCACTGTAACGAAAAATCTGTTTTCTTGGAACTAGTCGGATTATACCGGTCAATGTTTCATTCGTTCATTACATTTCACATCAATTATAGCCTGCGCAGAAGAAACACTTTTGTCCCCGTATTTTTTTGTCAGCCAAAATAGATCGCTTACAACTGCATCGAGTAACGCACACGAGGGATTAAAAGTATAGCGTACAAAAAGTCCCCCGAATAATCGCGGACACCGAGGGGCGGGACAGGAAAAAAATTACGCGGCAGTCCCTGAAAAAATAGAACTAACGTGACTAGGCGCTGCAACGCACACGGCACACTTTAGGGACTAAACACACCGCGCCGAACTTACGCCGCGGAACGGCCGCGGAACGTCATACATTACGGTTGACGCGGGTGGCAGATCCATGAATCTTTAAAGTGAAACGTCAATGTATGTAGTCACGCCGAACTTCGGTCGCGTATTTTCGGCATAGTGTGTTTAGACCCTTAGTCTTCGCTGCGCGCTCGATAGGGATGTGACATTGATCCAAAAAAATTACGATTATTCTTTTTGATAATTAATGGATTTTGAAAAATGATTAATTTTCTTAAAAATAATCGATATTTAAAAATCGATTACCTATACGAAAAATAAATACCAATTTATATGAAAAATTATCATTAAGGGATTTAATGACGAATTAGGAAAAAAATAAATATGGTATTTTTTGCTTATTTATTATTATTAACCAATTAATAACAATAATTCTTTCTTCTGGACCAATGCACATCCTCATCATTATCAGAATAACTTTTAGAGGGTTTCACAATTGAGAACAACCCTTCAAAGTTCCAACCGACGTTTTATAATATTTGAAGAATCTTTTTGGATATTGTTTCAACCATAGCAAAAAAATCTAAATTTATGGTTTCAACTGATGCTTCGAATGGAAATATCCATTCATTAATCGATCTGATATAAAAGGATGGACTCAGTATTCTCTTTTAAAACTACTTCTCTTTTTCTTAAACTTCATGTAGATTACAACACAACGTAATCTCAGAATATTCGCTTCCATAGCGTGCGCCTCTCAAAATTTTCGGGGGACAAATGATCGAACACCGTGTGCGTTGAGTCCGCGGCAAGTTTTTTTACGATTCGGAGGACTTTGTCCTCCGGGGACTATTATTGATTGCCGTTATTGATAAAAAGATATCGATATGAACGAATGAAGTATTATGGACTTATTATACAAAATTAAATTATGTATACTGTAAGAAAATGTATTCGATTTTTAAATACCGACATTAGGTAATCTATTTTATCAATTAGTCAGGTACCTAATATACCTAGTATAGAAACTTATTTAAAATATAGAAACTTCCCGAAGAGCCAAATTTTGGAGGGAAAAATTTTATATCAATAAGTTCAAACTACGCGGAAAGAGGGGAGGAGGGCCCGATTCTCTCCCTATGCACCAGGGCCCTTGCCTCCCTAGCTACGCCACTGATGATAACACATAAATGATCATAGCATCATAAATTCGTTCATTACTTTTTGAATGAGTCATCGTCAGAATGTAGGTAGGTACCTACTTTCTCATACCACTTTACTGATTTTTATGTTATCAACTACCAACAATCAAGTAGCATATTTACCTACTCATATTATTGTAATGTTTTGTTTATTCAATTTTTTACAGTATAATTAAATAGGTATTTATAATAAACAACATTAATTCGTCGAGCACCGGGGGTTAAAATGGGCACCGTAACAATTAAAAATTTATTGTGTTTTATTTTATTGGCTGAGGTTAAAGTATGATAATTATGTGACGTCGAGTTCCCATTCTTATCTTTACACAAGTATAAAGCGAATGTTTTTGATCCGGTTAGATATACTTGTTTGTGTATAAATAAATTGAATTGTATTTTGTACATAAATTCGTCCATACGACGTATCGCTTTACTATTTGCGTGATAAATAAGAATTCCTGCAATTTTAGGTGAACTCAAATCCAATACAAGCACATAATTCAATTGAAATCTCAAATTATCTTATCTCAACACTTTACAATAATCTGTGCAGAATTTTTCTATTGATGAAGTAGATCTTCAATTCGACGGGCCTGTTGGCTCAGTTGGTATTGGTAGTGACCCTGCCTTCTGAGTCGGAGGTCGCGGGTTCGACCCCCTCTCGGAGCCAAAATTTGTGTGCATGAACATGTCTGTTTGCTTCGTGCCTGGGTGTTTAATATTTTTTTATGTATGATTTATCAGTTGTTAAGTACCCAAAGTACAGGCTCTGCCTAGTTTGGAACAGAATAACCGTGTGTAAATTGTATCCCACAATTTACTATTTTTATTAATTCTTCAATCTAAAAATATTTCTACTGACAAAATCAAAACCGTGACCACTGACGTCGCGTCGATCTCTCATAGGTATAGCCCATCATATATCGAGTCGAGTAGGTACATAGTTTATTTATAGATTGGACAGTCTCATGAAATTCATCGACTCTACTCTATTGATTCTACCTTATCCTATAACCTTTCATATCTACGGGTTATCAGCTGTCAGCTCATAAGAATGAAATTACTCTACTAGCAGTTACACTTCTATTTGAAACTTTATCAAATCTAGCGCAAGCAAATATAACCACACATTGGGTAACCTACTAGGTAATTCGGTTTCGAATTATATCTCCTGATAAGCATAACTTTTACGATTGGCATACACTTATTATACCTACCAATTTATATACAGAGCTTATACGTTAATTTGTCCCAATAGGACTTACTATTTAGGTAATAGTCGTGGTTTAAGAATATAATAATCTCTATGACGTTACTAAATGGATACTATTAATACCACAAGTAGGAGATACATCCAAAATGTAATTTTACTTCCGTGACCGCTCCCTAATCAGCTGATTATACAAACAATGCTGAATTCCAGACTAGATTCGTCATCGATATGGCTTATCATATCACTGCACCCATTTTCCATTCTCAGTAAATCTGAGAATAGTAAAAAATTTGACAGCACAACATAGGTAGGTAGGTGTAGGTAGTGGATTACAATGCAACAAATGTACCTATTAAATACAGTAAATTGAGAATTATTACTTGAACTATTTCTGCATAGGTACTAGGTATATGGTCCTTGGAGGGACCCTTCGATTACTCCTTGTCTTATTTGACATCGGCACCCTGAAGGCGTTACTATATTGAACACGCAGGTAGCTCTATGCTCGCTGCGTGAAGTTGTTCCTCGGACTGCACTTGTAAAAGGACTGGCAATGTGCTTTGAAAAGCGTGGCTATAACATTTAATAATAACGGTCATCATAATTATGCAAATAATCGTCATTATTATGCAAGCTTACAAAATAGGTTAAAGAATGAGAAAAATTTAATGGTTCCAGGAGGTCATTATGTACTGGCTATCTGTGCTGCTGGTGGTAACAGCGGGGGGAGCGCGCGCGCAGCTCACAGCACAAAGCAGCGTGGCACCCGAGCTGCGTGATTGTTATATGGATCCTCTTCTGATGAACCGAAACAATCTTCCTCCCACTACAATGTCTGTACTTATTGATATCATACGGAAAATTGAGGATAACCCTAACGTTAATGTGGACTTGAGGCAGTTAGCTGCCCTTCTACTGCACACGTGAGTTTTACAATATAATTATTCATTAAATATCTTACCTAAACAATTTCTTTGAACTGTAGCAAAATGTGTATTGAGTGGATTGAAATGTGCATAAAATTACTTAGAAAATAAACAGCTACTAAATATTATTGTGCTGGAGACTACCAGCTCTTGCAATGACTAGGTACATACTCTACTGCCGCTCTGTTGCCAATCAGTATACTTAAATAGACTTGTATACTTCTGCTCAGGTAACTTACCGAGTTTTACACACACCGGCACAATTAGCGGAACAGAAAAAAAAGGGAGTATTTACGCATTTTTGCGTGTTACTGGCCGGCTAAACAAGCTTTTTTTAAATTTGGGTTTTAATTTAAAAATGGAATACTAAGCGACTGCCCTTTTTTTCATTCTTTTGTTTTAATTTTCATTGATTCATTTTTTCCACCGCTTGTCCGTTTTTAGAAGGTTCGTGAATTCCATTTGAAAAGCTTTGAATTGCAGTTTTTGAGGCTTTTGAGTTTTTTCGCATATTGATAATTTACGAGCATCTAATTATGCCTGATTTAACGCCATCAGAAATCATTAGGGCAGATCAAATGAGGAGAAATGGTCAAACCTACAGATCGATTGCCAGAAGCCTTCGTCGATCGTTATCAACGATTTATCGTAGCATCCAACGATACAGATTGACGAATGCTCTAGTGAGAAGGAGAGGACAAGGCCGGAAAAGGTGTACTTCAAGGAGGGATGACCGTTTTCTCCAACTTCAAGTCCGACGGAACACGAGACTAACGGCGGTGCAGGCTCGAAATTTACTGGAAGAGGTACGAGCAGTAAGGATGAGTGAGCGGACAGTTCGTAGAAGATTCGAAGAAGTGGGTATAGGCTCGTATGTGCCCGCCAAAGCCCCAAAACTTGAGAGACATCATCGCACAAACCGTCTACACTTTGGTCGTGAACATCGTGATTGGGACTTCGACGACTGGGGACAGGTTCTTTTTACTGATGAATGCAGAGTTATGTTAAATCAAATTGATGGAAGGCAGCGAGTATGGAGACGCAAAGGAGAACGGTATATCCAGTCTAATTTTGAAAATACAGTTGCATATGGCGGCGGTTCAATTATGGTCTGGGGAGGAATATGTTTAGGAGCTCGTACGGAGTTAGTAGTGGTCGATGGCGGGAATCTGAATGCTGATCGGTATATCAGGGAGATTTTAGAAGAACATGTTGTGCCATTTGCCCCCTTTATTGGTAACAACTTCATTCTAATGCAGGATAATGCTCGGGCTCACAGTGCTCGCACAGTACAGACATACCTAAACCATGTTGGTATAACGGTGATGGAGTGGCCAGCACGGTCCCCCGATATGAACCCTATAGAACACGTCTGGGACTTGCTAAAGAGGAGTGTAAAGTCAAGAATGCCCCCTCCCAATAATCTCAACGAGTTGCGAAACGCATTACTTGAAGAATGGCAGAGGTTGCCCCAAGAAACCATTGATAACATCATCCGCAGCATGCCCAGACGGATGGAAACCCTCATCAGAGCACGAGGAGGAAACACTCGATATTGAACAGTCATTGAAATTGTTGTTAAACTTTGGAAAATCTTGAATTTTCTGCTGTTTCTCTATAATTAAAAATCGAAGAAAAATGCATTTTGTTTAATTTAATTTTTATTTTTATAAAATTTTAAGTATGGTGTTACAAATGAATGTCAAAACATGTTAATTTAATTGTTGTTTCATTTTAAATAATATATTGTTTAAAAATTACATTCATTGTTCTAAATTCCCTCTTTTTTCTCCTTTTTTTTCTGTTCCGCTAATTGTGCCGGTGTGTGTATTTAAGTAATTTATGGTTTTTGTTATATCAACTTTCTCAAACAGTTTTAAACGTTGATTTCAGGTATAGACAAGATGGAATTGAATTTCACCAACCAGAAACCGCAATGAGCGCCTCATCCAACGTACTCCCTTACGCGCCCACTTTCCACTCCTTCCACCGCCATAGGTTGCTTTTAACGAGGATCATTCCGAGCAACACACAAGTTCTCACTAATGACACTGTGTCGCCGCAATTAAGGGTAAGTCGATCGATCTCACAATTAGAAAAGAACTATCTAACTATAGATACATATACATGCTTATAAGTATTTCTATCCATGGGCGTAAATCTGATGGTCAGCCTCTAATATTAATCTATCTGAAAAAGTGAATTTTCGAAGAATATCCACTTGCATCCCGAGTTTGATGATATTTACTTAACCTTTAGTCAGTGCAGCACCTGTTGCACGTCAGGTGTTGGCGCATATGGACCCTCGGGAGCCGGTGCAGGGCTCACAGATTAAGGGTTATTTAGTTGTTGTAACTTTCAGTCAATTTGATTCTATTAGCGCTTACAGTACCTATTATAGTAATAATAATAGTAATAATAATAATAATTTATTTATTTGTAGAACATAGGTACATACGAAAGGTGACAAACATAAATGAGTTCATTGATATGTCCAGCCGTGAAGCATACAAATATGAATTGTTAAAATCTGAATAATTAATGATTTACATGTCTAATTGAATCGAAAAAAATAATTCTTAATACTATATACAAGTTAACATTAAAATTAAACAATTAAATCGGCAGAATTCATTTTAAAAACATTAATTAATTAGCTAAAGATTATATACATTCAAAATTATGTCCATTATTAACTTTATAGTAAATATTTAACTATTTTTGTAGAAATTCGTCAATCCTATAAATACACTTAGAAACCAAATATTCTGTCAGATGTTTTTTAAAATTATGTGCGTTGAGGTCTCTTATATTTTTAGGAATTCTATTATACATTTTTGGCGCCATACATAGGAAGCTTTTTGACATGAGCGCTGTTTTTGCCTGTGGTACGTAGACCTCATCATTGTCTCTTCTGTTTCTTTTTCTAATGATCGTCAATCTTTGATATAAATGTGGGTTGTTTTTGACAAATGTTGCCGATTCTAAAATGTAAATCGAGGTACAGGTCAATATCTTATATTTAATAAAGTAAGGCCTGCAACTGTCTGTCTGTGCTAGTCTGAACATAGCTCTCACGCATCTTTTTTGCGCCCTTAATACCAGCTCTCTATGTGTTGAGTTACCCCAAAACATCACTCCGTATCTAAGACGAGATGCCACTGTACCATGATATGCTGTTAGGAGAGCATCTATATTTAACTCTGGAGCCAGTTTATAAAGTGCAAAGGCTGCAGTACTTAATTTCTTACACATATTCTGGACTTGCAACTTCCAATTCAATTTGCTATCAATAACTAAACCTAAGTATGTAGTACTCTTGACTGGTGCAATTATTTTATTGTCATAACTTATCTCGATGGTCGAATCTTTACACCTCTGACTAAAATGGGTTATTTTGGTTTTGTTTATATTAATTATCAAGTTATTGTTCTGAAGCCATGTAAAAACTGATTCCAAGGCTTCATTTATGTCATTTTTGTAACTTAATCTATTTTTGCATCCTATTGTAATAGTACTGTCATCAGCAAATAGGGATATTTGTTGCGTGGTTGCTTTTGGCAAATCGTTTATGTATATTATGAAAAGTAGGGGGCCTAATACACTACCCTGTGGTACTCCAAAATGAATAGTCCTCTTTCCGGATTTATACACCTTCTCCAGTTTCTGATGTATATCTATTTTTGATATTTCCGTTATTTGTTTTCTATTTTTAATGTAATTTTCAAGCAGCTGTAAAACATTTCCACGTATTCCATATGATTCCAATTTCCTTATTAGAATATGATGGTCTACATAGTCGAATGCTTGAGTCATATCACAGTACACTGAGCACACTGGAATTCGCTTATCTACGTGACCAATTACTCCTTTTAAGAAATCAAATATCGCCATATTTATATTCATTTTGCGTCTGAAACCTTTTTGCTCTATCGCTAAAATATTGTATTTTTCTAAATAGTCATATATTTTGTTACCAATATATTTTTCAAAGATTTTTGATAAGACTGAGAGTAGTGCTATAGGTCTATAGTTTTCCATCAATTCCTTATTAGATTTCTTAAAGATTGGTTTTACAATGGCAAGTTTTAATTTTTCAGGATAAACACCCTCTTCTATACACATATTAAGGATATGGCTTAGTGGTTGACTTATATTTTCAGATATCTTTTTTATTACTTTCGTCGATATTTCATCATGTCCTACGCTTTTGGTATTCTTTAAAGTTCTAATTATTTTATTTATGTCGTGCGGTATACTTGGTGGCATGAACATAGTGTGTCTGTTTAGTTCCACAAGCTTGATGACATTACTATCGTCTTTTTGAGTTGGTATAATTTTATCAACAAAATAATTATTAAAAGTCTCTGCCATATCACTAGGGTGAGTAATATCTTGATTATTTACTTTTATCTTTGTTATAGAGGAGGGAGGTGACTTATTTTTGGAGCTATTTATGATTTCCCATGTCGCTTTTGACTTATTGTCTGAAGTTTTTATTTTATATATATTTTGACAACGTTTTGTACTTTTAATAAGTTTTTTGAGTAACCTAGCATAATTTATATAAGACAATCTATTACTGTTAGAGGGACTTAGCCTATATTGCCATAATAATGCTCTCTTTTTTTTGCTAGAGACTATTATACCTTTTGAAATCCATTTTACTTTGGCTTTTGCTTTAATTATCATAACTTTCCATGGAAAGCATAGATCATAAAACATCTTGAATTGACTAATAAATTTATCGTAAGCCGTATTAGCTTCAGTGCTTTCATATACTTCTGAAAAATTTAAATTCTCTATGCAATTTTGGAATTTTATTACATTATCTTTACTGTAGTCGCGTCTCTTTATGCGCCAATAGTTTATAAGAGAGGTTCTATCAACATGAAGTTTCAGTAGTTGTGAAGTGTGATCTGATAGGGCAAATTCAATTATTTTACAAGTATGACCCTTTAGAATGTTATGAGCAAAGTTATCAATACAAGTGTTACTTCTTAATCTTGTCGGCTGTCTTAATTCTAGTTTTAAATTATAGTTCAATAGTATACATTCAAATTCGAGAGATGCATCATCATTTTTTAAAATATCAATATTAAAATCACCTGCAATAATAATTTTACAATTCCTTTTATTTTTATACAGGTTTCCCAACAATATATTTAACTTTTCAAAAAATATTGGTATGTCATTTCTATTTGGGATTCTGTAAATACATATAATTATTACCTTGAAAGTCAACAATTCAATAGCACAAAGTTCTAAAACACCACAGATAGACATTTTTTTAACTTCATCAATTTCTCTCCATAGATGTCCCTTTCTCACTAATATACAAGCACCCCCTCTGCTGGTCATCTCCCTGCTGTAGCACGCAGCAAGATTATAATTCTCTATTTTTAGTAAAGACTCATTACCTGTCTTCATAAAATGTTCTGTTATGCAAAGTACATCTATATTAACTTTGTTTTCCCTAAGTTCTTCCAGACACAGTGTAAATTCATCAGATTTATTTATTAGGCCTGCAATATTTTGATGTAGTATGTAGATGTGATTATCGAAAAAACATTTGATCGTTATTTGGTTGTTGAATCTCTTGTTCAGACTCATAGTCATTATTCCAACTTTTGATCTCATCTATCATTTCATTAATGTGATATAGTATTGTATTCATACCCCAGTTATTTATAGCGCCTGTGTGTCTCTGGAACATACTGTAATCATATTCCAGGTGAAGGTTAGAATCAATTAAGTATGCGTATTTGTTTCTTTCCACATCTTGATACAGCATTTTATTAAAACTTTCAATTCTCCCATTAAACATATCTTTGAACTGACCATGTTTGAACGTGGGTAAGCATAGAAGAATATTGGTGTTAACAACTCTCAATAAAACTTCTTTTATCTTTTCAATAATATATGTGTAATTTGTTGTAGTTCAAAAGTCTTCTTCTCCTATAAATATAACGCAGTAGTCTTGAGTAGTAAAGTTTTCAATCTTCTTTTCCAATTTCATTAGTAAGTTTTGTATATTACAACCTGGCATTAAATAGTGACATAACTCATTATTTTCAAATACGTTTTGAGCTAAAGGTAATGTTTTTACATATTTGTTTGTACTCAAAATACATATCTTATGCTTATCAGAAGACCACTTAAATGTTTTCTTATAATTTTCTGCTTTTCCATCGTGTTTTGACGAATTTGATTGCTCGCAACTGTTTCCAGATCTTAATTTATCAATATAGTTCATTAACAAAGCTATATCCTGTTGAGATTCATATATCTTGGTTTGTAAATTCTCAACTTTTTCATTTATGTTGTTTATAATTACATCGATTTTTATTGTAGACCTTAAATTGGGTTCTATTGAGCTTATTTTCGGTGTTGATGTCATGCTTTCAAAATTAGTTTTACAGCTACTCTTACTTAATATGCTGAATTCTTTTTTAGAGTTTGTTATGATAGCTTTTTTACTAGTAGTTGTACAAATACGAGTTAAATAGTCAATTTTCTGTTCATGTTTTAGTATTGTTTTCTTTAACTCTGTATTTTCTGTTAGTTGATTTTCAATTTCATTTTCGGCTATCGCTAGTTTTTCTTCAACTAATTCTAATTTACTTTTCAATTGTTCTAAGTCTTCCTTATCTATTAATCTCCTGCTTATGTCAGGACAGCTTCTGTTAATCTGTAGTTCCGATTGACTGATTGAGGGATCCTCTTCGTCTGTTGGTAGTGATTCAAAAGAGTTCCGTATAGGGACATTAGCGTAAACTTTTTTTCTCCTTTCATTATTAACAAAGGTTATAGTTGTTTCTTCATAAGAATTTGTCAAGTTTAATGACTCTCCGCCGTCGGTTTCCTTAGTCAATTGTTGATTTTGAGATGCAGATTCCGTTATTTCATTAGCTGCTAGATTTGTTACCATCAAACTAATATCGTCTTCTAGAAAAACTTGTTTTGATTCTTTTTGTATCTTCTGATTCGAGTTGTTACTATCAGGCATTTTTCTCCCCTTTTTAATGCAACACTCTTTACATTTCCATACAGATTTGTGTGATTTGTGTGAGTTCTTCCGCTTGTAGCTAGATTACCTTTGTAATCCCCCATACATGTAAAAGGTAGCTACACCCGTCTCTTAAGAGCCCAAGAGCGAAACATAGGGTGACGCTATAACCACAATGCTACTGCAAAATTCTTATCATCTATCCTTAGTGTGCAATTCATTACATGCTGTCTACTACGGTGGATGCTAGAGTTCGAGGAGATGAAAACAGCTGTAATCAACTGTCACAATACCGAGCATTGAGGACAGCCCGACAAGTACACTCTATGAGCGATGACGTGGAAGTTCTGAATCCAGAACTTTTGTAAGTTTCTTTGTGCAATATATTTACAGAACAATACGGTTTTTTTTATTTGCGACATACCTAAGTTCTTATACAAATGCGATTTTCTAATTTCAGGAACCAGGCAAATCGAATCGGACAAGTCAAACAGTACAATCCAAAAGATGATGTGGAATACTCTGGTTACGCCGGAGCAATGTCTGAACGCCAATTATTAGGTGATAGTCAGTGTCCTTTATTGGGTGGTGTCGTGAAAACCACATGGGGAGCAGTATCTGCTGGCAACCTGATCGCAGGAATCGCAGCCGGTGCAGAGTCTCAACAGGTTCCAGTCATGGAATTAGTGAAGGGGTCAGCTTTAAATTATCCTAATGTCCAACAGTACTTAACATCGATTTACCCAGCAACGTTGTCAGGTAAGATAACTTATATCGGAGGCACGAAAAAGTGGCACAGTTATTTGGCAGATTTTATAAAGATGACCTTCTAACACAGTTGCGTTAGTAGGTAGTTATCTGTGTTTAAATTTAATATTCCATGAATTCCAGGTGATTTGGCTGAAGCGGCTCTTATACAGGGGACCGAAAAAGGGTTCTCATCTATTTTAGTTGGGGCCACTGGTGGCTGGAACAGCACCCAAGCGGCCAGATATTATATGCTTCAAACTAGAGACAATCTTGAGATAACAGACCCTGAAATTCGCGGGGACATTGATGGCTTTGTATTGGGTACAACACTATCGTCAATCTTAGGCACATACAGTTCTATTAAATTGTCACAGTTACTTGACATGTATTATTCTCCGATGGTAAGATTAATCATATTCTGAGATAGAAAAAACTGGTTTATAAAATTTCTTAAGTTTACTTTAATTTCAGAATGGAGTGTTTAATCCATCCCTAAGAGCATGTAATCGAAAAGAGCTAAGTATGACTTATATTCAAGATAACACTTTGGCATCAGAAACTTATGCTTTTGCGGCAGCTTTAGACACTAATATGCCTCTTCGAGGAACTATCACAAGTGGTTTAGATCAGCTTGTTACAACCTCAGTGAACAACTTCCAGACATATGTGTGTTAGTATCAAAACCTTTAAATATGTTTCTATGGAATATAATATGTACTTACAATATTTGTCAGTAAAGGTATCTATTTAAAAAAAACTTGTATTTAACTAAAATGTAAAAAATAAATTGAGAGTAAAAAATATTTTTTAAAACACGCTTTTATTTCTTTTATTTTTATGCGCTGAAAATAATAAAATAAACTTTTCCTTTAAAACTTTCACTATCATAAAACGTCATTACACAATTTATTATGCAATAAAAGCTTGTCGCGAGATTTAAGTAGGTGGTCCTACTCATATTTACTTACACTGAAAATTTTAAAGATTTAATTCAATCAGTTATAGATACTTCTTAAATCTCGCAAAAAGCTTTTATTGCATAATAAATTATGTAATGACGTTATTGACGTTTTAAGATAGTGAAAGTTTTAAAGGAAAAGTTTATTTTATTCTTTTCAGCGCATTAAAATAAAAGCTTGTTTTAAAAATTATTTTTTACTCTTAATTTTTTACACTTATGAGTTCTATGATATTTCTTTCAGCAAGCAACATGAATGACTTGAGCTGTGTTACAACCGAGAGTACAAGCCGGAAGTACCGCCTAAGAACGAACCTTTACATAGTATTGGATACCTCGTGGCAGTACTCGGCTGTATACCCAGCCATCTCCTACATCCTCGACATGATTGAGGTCAATAAGTTCGGATCCAGTGTGACCCTGCTTAGTGCATTCGATGGGAGTGTTTCTGTCAATAAAACATTCTCCTTGGCTGACTTCCACGCGACGTATACTCTTGCAAAACACCAATCTAGTAAGTCGTTTAACGTATGGTAATGATAACAACCTTCATGCCATATTACGAGTCCAATAAAAGTGCTTATTATGATAGAACTACTTTGGGCACAAAAAACATTCGGATGTTATATATTGCTTGAACATGATAAATGTAGGTACTTAAAAGTCATAAAATGAATTAATTGTTTTCCAACAACAAAGATCTCGAAGAGTATTTTGATTGTTATGGACCTACGAATAAGGAATAAGTCAGGAAGAGTAACTAAGAACAAACTCCGTCGAAAAACTGGCCCCACAAATAATTACTACAAACTAAAAGGACATATATCCATACAGACCAATCAGTAGAGATTGCGTGACGCAATTAATTCCGACAAGCGCTGTGATTGGTTCTCAGCAGCCATCATAATAGTAATTGGTTCGAGTGTTTGAATTACGAATTGTCACTGTTAAATTGTCATTGCATTCGTGGACGATGTTATGCAATGTACGGGAGAGTAAAAGTAAAAAACAACTATTGAATATTTCAGTGTTTTATTTTAGTGATATATTTATAATTGCGTGTTAGAAACCAATTTGTTATCAATCAAAATCAAAATCTGATATTGTGTTTACGAAAGATAAGATAAATCTATACATATAATTAATCTCTAGAGGGGTCGCGTCTGTAGTGAATATTTTTGTAAAAAAATAATAGAGTACTTAAATGCATACAAAATATTATCCGTATCTGAACTTATTTACAAAAAATATAGAAAATTATAATAACAACAGTGAAAACAGAAAAATGAAATTAATCAAAAAATCACCGAGATATACAATCGTAAAGCTAGGCTATCTATCCCTCTCTTCGAAACGAAATTTTATATGGAAGTAATATGGCGCTCCCGTCATGTGACGTCCACGAAAGTTCGGATCTCTCTTTTTAACCAACGACTTTAACAGCATTATAACTCGTAAACTAACAAGTACTTTGTGTTTTTTTTTCACATTTATTCTTACTGATAATTTTAAAAAAAGACTTGCATATACCGTATTGCAACAGGCATTATTAACGATACTAAGGCCAAAACTTTTTTTAGATTTTTGTCTGTCTGTATGTACCTAAACTACATCACGCCAAAACTAATGGACCGATTTTGAGGGGACTTTTTTATTCGACTGAGTGTTAATACGATTGCAACTTAGGATACAAATAATCACAATTCGATCCATTTTTGTCGTCGGAATTCGTTTTCGGAAAAACTAAAAAAGTAAATTTTCATAAGAAATAATACCAGAAATGTGTATATTGCTGAAAATCGCTTGTTCGTAACTGTATAATATTACAAATTATAAGTGAGAAAATATACATTTATTTACAAAGAAAATATACATTGATTTACAATAATTACAAATTATAATATATCTAAATTACGCTTTATAAACTGGCTGGCTGCTTCTTGTGTAATGCGGACCAAACAACAATATTTTTACTAGAACGAAATGGAATATTATTTCATATTTACCTGTGATAAGTTATCCCGGTTAGCTTTTTACTTCCTCCCTTACGTTTTTTACACCAACCTACTACACAGGTGGTCATTTTTATGAAGATTTATTGAGTTTTACACAAATAAAACGACGAGGGCCTATCTCACTGACAGCGCGTGACAGACTGAAAAACGCACAGATTGTAGTTTTTTGCCCCGCCTTTTGTATTGTACTTTTCGTGGGGTCATTTTTTGACCGCTGTTACTCTTCTTGACTTATTCCTTATTCGTAGTTATGGACTCTATGATAGTAGAATGAATTACTTATATACTTTGCGTTTCCTCATAAATAATTGTCTTTTTCTCAACAGTGCTAACTGGAGTAAACCTGGAGACCACTCTGACGAATATTCGCGGGATGATGCACAGCGAGCTGAACAATGAGACGTTAATCAACTACGTAGGCGGAAATTCTTCTGTACTATTGTTCCTACTTAACACCCATGTACAGAACACGGCTCAAATTTGGGACCAAGCTCGAATCCTTAACGAAACTGTACCGGGTACGGCCTTAGTTTTATTTATTCTAACTACACCTACCTACCTAATGAATGTTCGATTGGTACCTACTCTCTCTGTAACTTATGTTCAAACCAGGCCGTTTATTTTTCAGATTTAAGGATCTTGTTTGCTTCGTCCACCAATCAGTTTGATAATTTATGGAACTTGGTTCGAGATATGCACAATGACATCTTAACCATATCCCTCACTACGGCAGGAACTAATGTCGACAGTTCTATGGCACCAGTCTTAGATAGGATTCAACAAGGTCGGTATCTTTACTTTGTAGTAGGCAAACTGCAAAGCTGTTGTTACTTTTGCCTACCTACCTATTTAATATTTTTATTATATTTCTTTTAGTTGCAAGAAGAGTTATAAATCCAGCCTGCGGATCAACTTACACCGTAGAAACTTTCTCCGGTACCAAACAGTTTGAGGACAATGTTGAACCTGGTTATACAAACTTCTACTCCATTAGCCCCAACTACTTCCACATCAATAATGACAACAGAAAAATTCGCATCGTACGTGCCAACTCAGGAGTTGGGAGCCTCGTTATTTGCCATTCCCGTACCGTTACACAACCCAGGTACCTAACAATAATTACAAAGAGGAAACATAACAATCCTTGAAGGATTTTATCTATCCATTAACAAAAACAATGCAATTTGAAAAAAAATTGGAAATAAACAAAAAACTATAGAATGGCTCTTTCAATTTAACTTTTTTTAAACTACCTATATTGGTAACTAGTTGACCCGTCATCAGTGGTATTTTCCCGTTGTCGTGGTAATTAATAGTAGATTGTTATACAAGGGTCGGAAGGAATCAATTCCCATACGAGGTATTTAGACGCTGCGGGGGCGGATAGGAATTGGCGGATACGATCCGAGTAGGAATTGATAACTTCCACCCGCGTTAAACACTCTACTTTTCATTTCGAATTCAAGGAAAGTAAACAAAAAAAATTACAATTTCACAAACATTCAAACATGCATAAACGCAATTATACCTACGAAAAAAAAACAAAATTGTCAACAATACAACCAAAGAGGTTGGAAGAAAGAGAAACTTTTTCTTTTAAACGTCTTTGAATACTACATCATAGAGTACCTAACCTAAATAACATTACAAAAATAATATACAAATCCTTCCTCTTTATAATAATATGTACAAAAGTACATATTCTTATAAAGCCTTCTGTGTGTGCCTTATTAGTGTCGATGAAATAGTAGATTGTTATACAAGGGTCGGAAGGAATCAATTCCCATACGAGGTATTTAGACGCCCCAGCGTAGCAAGGGCGGATATAGTCTGAGTAGGAATTGATAACTTCCACCCGCGTTAAACACTCTACTTTTCATTTCGAATTCAAGGAAAGTAAACAAAAAAAATAACTATTTTACAAAAATTCAAACATGCAAAAACGCAATAACACCTACAAAAAAAAACAAAATTGTCAACAATACAACCAAAGAGGTTGAAAGAAAGAGAAACTTTTTCTTTTAAACGTCTTTGAAGACTACATCATAGAGTACTTACCTAACCTAAATAACATAACAAAAAAAATAAACAAATCCTTCCTCTATAGAATAATAATGTACCTACTTTTAGCCGAGTAATAGTGTTCTGTGCTTATTAGTGCCGATGAAAAACAAGATTTTGAATTTCGTAACAGCTTACCAAATTATTAATCTTTTTTTAATTTTAAATATGGAACGCGTACCGCCCCGCGCGCGGACTATTTTCTGTTGTTTATACCTACACCTCACAAGGCCGCACCTTTTTTTCTTATTCTAATTGATGTAAAAAGTTTCGTATCCCTACTAAGTACCCAAAGAGGTTGGAAGAAAGTCATTCTCTTTCCTAGAGAAACTTTTTCTTTAAACGTCTTTGCCAAATGTAGTACTATTTTTTTTAAATCATTCCCGCCCTAAGGCCGGAAGCAATTACTATGAGTCTTTCCCGACCGAGGGCGGGAATCACAGCCCTGAATCTCTCTGTTGTGGGAATCATCGCTTCCGACCCAGTACTCAGATCAAACATACACTACTTTCCGAGTATGAGATATGAAAAACCAGTTTTTGAATTTCGGAACAGCTTACCAAATTATTACTCTTATTTTAATTTTCAAATATGGAACGCGTACCGCCCCGCGCGCGGCCTATTTTCTGTTGTTTATACCTACACTACACTCACAAAGCCGCACCTTTTTTTCTTATTCTAATTGATGTAAAAAGTTTCGTATTCCTACTAAGCACCCAAAGAGGTTGGAAGAAACTCATTCTCTTTCCTAGAGAAACTTTTTTTTTAAACGTCTTTGCAAAATGTAGTACTATTTTTTTTTTATTTATTCCCGCCCTAAGGCCGGAAGCAATTACTATGAGTCTTTCCCGACCGAGGGCGGGAATCACAGCCCTGAATCTCTCTGTGGTGGGAATCATCGCTTCCGACCCGGTACTCAGATCAAACATACACTACTTTCCGAGTATGAGATATGAAAACTTTTTTTCTATACCTAACCTTTCCAGACATGTTCTTATTAACTTGCCAAAATATCATCTTTTGATAAACGTGTTTTATTTGTTATTTCGCCTACTTATATAAGTTACTTATTCTTTATTCACTTGAAAACTGTGTTTAATATATTTTAGGTAAGTACATCTTTGTTTACTACCAATATCGATCAAGAAACTAAACTTTTTTTCAGCCAAAACTCAACCATAACCGGTGCAGATGTGAATTCTGTAACGTGTCAAACACTCACGGCAACAGGAAATGTGGAGATCAGTCTACAAAACGCTTGCGATGGCTATTGGACCGTCACCTCATGTCCTTTCTTCTACATCTCCGTGCATTCCAACGTGGTAAACTCTGCGACAGTTAGTGCTGCGTGCACTGGTAAGACAGTTGTTTTTTACCGTAGAAGTTTTATTTCAAACGTTTTAATATATTTTTGTTCTATTTTGTAAATGGAAACCTATAATAAATGTCTTTATAAAAATATTGTAAAAGATAAATCTTATTAGCCCAATCGATAGTAGGTGGGATTAGGGAATGTCCGACTTCAATTTATCCTTGGAATATCTAACTAAGTGGGTACCTACTACAAATCTAAAAAAGTCAATAAGTAAAATCAACTTCATTGGTTGCTAGTTCTATAATTAGGTGCTCACATTTTTTAAAAGATCTTGAATTGCTAACGTCTCTACTGATGATATGGAAATATTAGTATTTAATGTGCAGCTTATACGTGGTCTTCGCTCATACCTTTTCATATAATAATGGAACTATTTGAAAATGTTTTGCTCCATCCAACAGATCACACATGCCGATTCCCGTACAACATTAAATACCAAGTGCAGGTCGAAGACTTAGGCTGTTATAACAACGCAACTGGAGTCAAAGCTAGCCTCTTGTTCGTCATAGCCGCCTTCCTTATGCATTTATTACGGCCCTAGATAAAACTATCCACCGATTTTATAACTTAGGTACATGTATTATTTGTAATTAAACTAGTGCTAAGTATGTAAAACAGAATGATATGTAAAAGTGATGATTATAGTGTTTTGTCTTTCATTTTTGTTAGTAGGTTTGGTAGGTACATTAATATTTGGAGGTAGTTGTGTAGGTATGATAAAATAGTACCTAAATATAACACATACCTACATTTACAGGTAGGTAGGTACTAGGTACCTAAGTACTGTATTTTTATTTACATTTTAGCTGTAATTTGTTCATGAACAAAACATGTTAGAATATTTACTTACAGGGTAAATAAGTTGTACCTAGGTGTACCTACTTATTTAACTTTAATTCATTGTCTTCAGTTAAGCACAGTCATATCTTTCCATATGCAGTACTACATAAGGTAGGTAAGTATACAACCTAAGTACCTAGCTAGAAGCTACTTAGCTTTCAATAGTAATGTATTTTTTTACACAATTAAATTATCATATAACTACTGCGCTCTTTCTTTACCTTCTCTGGGTTACTTAGTTAGTATAACAATTTTCACCAACCTCACCCATATAATATATCTATTATTTAGGTAAGATGTAACTTATTTTTCAACACACTTGCTCATAAAGTGGCTCTAATTTCACTGCAATTAGGCACATAATGACACCTATAATCAAACTGAGACTTTTTGTTTGCTATTATTCACTAGTGAGTTATAGATTTTTTTTTTCAATTTTGTTGCTAGAGTTGCTTTGTTCTTAAAAAAGTTTCGATACAAAAAAGATCGTATTCAATCGTACTAATAAATTAATACACAAATATGGCTTGCTCATTTCATGCAACTTCGTATTTAAATAGATCATTTCAACTTGTACGTGTTTAATAAACAAAACTTTCACTCAAATATAACTTTGGTTTTCTCTGTAAAAACTTTAAATACCCCATTTTGTACGTGGCTAAAACGCTATCCACGACAAACCAAAGAAAAAGAAACCTAATTTTTTTAGTCCATGGCCGATCGCCATTGTAAGATGCGAGCGCATAGGAAAACGAGGCTGTATGGGCCTAGATCCTTTTGCCTTTTCCAAATTATATAAATAAAAAATTGGAAAACCAATTAATTTTCCCCGCCATTGCGAATGATTATTTTAAAATGATTTTTTAGTATTATTTATTCACAAGTGTGTTGAAAAACGTCGTATGATACACGTGTGTATTGATGATTACCGTCCTCGGCTCTCTTATGACCCTCGCCTACGGCTCGGGTCTCAATGGCGCCTCAGCGGTAATCACCAACTTTACTCACTTGTACCATAATGTACTATTATACACCTAAATTGCCGATGCCGGATAAACACGGCAAAATCCCGGACATTTGGACGAAATATGGTTTTTACCCCGGACACCTCTGAAAAAGTATTTTTTGCACCAAAAATAAAAACATCGTTATATTTTTTTATTTTTTATTAATTTATACAACATGTTATTACAATTGAATGAAGTACTAATGTAATCGCAACAAATAATAGACATTTTTAATAAAATGAAACACTCTTTCTGAGGTAATATGGTAACAAAAATAATTAGAAACGCTCTTTTTTGGTATCAATCAAATTATTATATGATACGACTAATAACTAACTATCTATATTACTTTATAATTTTAAAATTATCTACGCCATTGATATTTTCAGCCACCTAGTTAGGTAGGCGAATCCCTATAATATTTTTGATTATTAATTGAAAGTACTAAGTATTGTGGATGAATTTTTAAATAAGATTTATTTTAATTTATCGCTTATCTATAAAAAAAATGGATTTCCCCTGACAACAAAAGTGTCCACTTTTCAAAAACCCCTGCCGGACGGCCTCCGAACGCCCTTCAAACTAGGTAGTACAAATCCGGGAAATTCCGGACGGATGGCAGCCCTATATACACACCTACATACTCATACTCATACACCACACCTGCATCAAGTATTATCAATTGGCTATTTGTCAATTGTAACGATACTATTATATATAGTAGCTTAAAGGTTCACAATAATTATACAATGTGTTTTTGCATAGAAAAAAATATTCATAAATAAACGAAAAACTAAAAATACTTATGCCAAAACAATTTTATTTTATTGCAAATACATTTCAAATAAATACACTCCACTCACATTATCGCTTCTCGGATGTTCAATAAGAGGGTTCATATACATAGTGCATCGTGCGCTTCAGCCGGGGAAGCTGTCACGCGCGATTAGACCATCCAGAGGAGGAACTCAGGATGACCACCTAACCGGGGTTAGGATTTTTATAAATAAAAAGTCAACGTGTTTTATAGGATAGAATTTATTGGTAACAAACGGAAAGCCTTAAAACACGGTAAACGAATATATATGTTCCTACTCCTACTAAGGTTCTTGGGAAGTCAATTGTAAGGAAAAGGAAAAGTTAAACCTGGGCTTTTAGATAGGTGGATCTAGAGACTAAGAGCCGTTAATATAAAATTAATGGGACATCCTACGCCTCAACGTACGGTACCGTGTGTTATAGGAAATAGGTGTTTTATAGTCTATTTCGCACCAAATGGGTTCGGTGACAATTCACATTTTTCCTTTATACGCATACAACTTTCTAGTAAGAAAAATAGATGGTTCCAAAAATAATAAATAATTTATTATTATGTAATTGCTAAAATACAATAATTGTCAACTCTAAAATTCTAAATTAAAATCTCAGACTATAAATCAAGAAAAATATACAAAACAATAGATAAAAAAGATATCCTAAAAGTACGTATTGCGTGGAACGGAACATATACTCATTGGGATTGACACTACTTAATCTACATTAAATCGATGAATCGAAGCTTTTTGGCGGGAATCCGAAAAAAGATGCAATGTTTTTGTAGAATTTTCATTTTGTTGTATCTTTTGGGTTTAAAATAGTAATAGTGTATTATGTGGCAGGGGTCTGTGAAAGTGTGCAGTGATTTGTAGATTCAATAATGTATGATATTTTCGTATTGCATCAAAAAGTCGATGACATTTTTTTTTTATTTTACAATGTTTTTCCCTTATATAACCTGTGAAATATAAACATATTAAATAAAAAGTAATCTTGAAAAATCATTCTATCCATAAAGTATAAAATCGATTCCATTTCCTTTACAAACTTACTCGAAACTTTAGAAAAATCGATTGGATTTTATTAGGACACATCACTTCAATTGTCAACAGTGAACTGTCACCGAACCCATTTGGTGTGAAATAGACTATAGTTCTTGATTAAAGGTTTAAGACTGTCGGCTAAACGTAATAATCCTTAGTCGAAGATTTCCCTGAACATGAGATTTTGGGTTTAGGAAAATTTGGGGATTGGGGTCTTTTAACTACAATGATGCCATTTGGTGTTAGACTTGCGGATCTTCAAATGCGGTGGAAGAGCTGTCTTGAGCGACGATATCCCCTTGCGAACTGCGTAGCGGGGCTCTTGATCGCGATGGTGAGCTTGCCGACCCGGAGGATGGATCCTCGCATAGAAGAGGCTGGTAAGGGCTGGGATTAGGCTCCCAGGGGTGAATTGAGGCTCCCAGAGCTGAGCTGAGGCTCCCAGAGGTGAGCTGAGGCTCCCAGGGGTGAGCTGAGGCTCCCAGGGGTGAGCTGAGGCTCCCAGGGGTGAGCTGAGGCTCCCTGGGGTGAGCCCGCTATTGGGGGAACATGCTGTGGAAGAGGGGCCGATGATTAGGGCACATCCACAGCGTGGCACCAATAGGGAATAACGCTAGGGAAAGGTGCGGAGGTTAGTACTATGTGAAAATAACTTACCAAATGAAAAGGACACTAGGCGTGCCGCAGAAAGGTTTGTAGAAACACATCCAACGTTAGTCTTGCGTTCTGGAGAAACTTTATACTGTCATGATAGGTGGAACTATAAAAATTAGGGTGCTTTCTTCGTTGCAGACCTGTTCTTCAAGAATTCTAGAGTAGGAATGAATACTTTGACAGGAACGGGAACAGAAACGGACGACGGAATTTTGAAAATAGAAAGTCAAGATGATTAAAAGCAAATTGGGGATGATTAAAAACGAAACGGTGAAATTTTGAAAATAGAAGGCGAGAATTAAAAGCGAAATGAGGATGATTAAAGACGAAATGATAAAAGAGGATGAAGATAAGGTTGAAAACCGCAGCGGAACGCTGCAGTACCCTCAAACGACACAAAAAGGGGTAGGCCGGTGTAAAGAAAAGGTAGATGAAGGAGAGTAGATAAAAAGGATGACAATCTAAAGTGGTGAAACGCCACAGCAGTTGACGAGTGGAATGATTAACAATGTGATGCCATGGCTAACCATCAACCGGCCAAGGAGTAAAATGGGCGTTTGGAACTCTCAGACCGACGCGAAGGTGTTGAGACTGCAGACGGTTGCATGCACCTGAGGTCCAATGTGATGATAAGTAATGAAAATCTTAAATCCTAATCAACGAGTTGCTAAAAATTAGCATCAAGTCGAAATAATATAGTTAGGAGTCAAGGTAAATTAACATTAAGTTAAGATTAATAAGATGTTAAGTTAAATTAGAGTTTAGTTAAAATTAATGGGAAGTTAAGCCAAATTAGCATTAAGTTAAAATTAACCAAGAGTTATACTAAATTAGCATTAAGTTAAAATTAACCAAGAGTTAAACTAAATTAGCATTAAGTTAAAATTAACCAAGAGTTAAACTAAATTAGCATTAAGTTAAAATTAACCAAGAGTTAAACTAAATTAGCCCGGGCTTAAAGAGTTATTAATAAGGGACCTAAAACTAACATAACCTAATGGTTAACGTAGACTAACAAGTAATTCGACCAACGAGAACGATGGTTCCAATCGAGCGGTCTATTATATGCACGATGGCGACTAGTCTAACGTTTCAACACAATCCCTAAATATGTTACATTATATTTAAACTATCATAAATAACTTAACTACAATAAGCTAGGTTGATCGCGGAGTGCGAAAGCGCAAAGGCTTTATAAATTTACTTGCATTCATTGAGAATGAATTAAAAAGATTCCTAGGGGACGATGTTCTCGCAAAGTACACTTTACCCAAAAGGAAGCGTTTGCGAAAGGAACAAGTCGCAGAAAGGCACGATTCGCGAAATGTACGTCTCGCGAAATGCTCGATTTGCAAAATGGTAATCTCGCGAAACGCACGGTTCGCAAAAATTTGCCGTCTATAGGGCTGAGCGTATAGAGGGACAAATGGCTCGTAAGTACAATGTCTTTATGCTCAATATACCTAACCCGGTGGGTTGGGATTTGAAAGAATAAAATAAATTATCCTTGGGGATAAAAAATTTACTGAAGTCCATATGAGGAACAGTCAGTCTAGTGAGTATCGACCTTAATGTCGGAAGATGGGCGACGACCTTTAAAAAATGTCAGACGTCAAAAGCAAAAGTTCGCAAAAATTGGGCGCAAAAAAATATTTTAAAACTCGGCTATGTAAAAAGGTCATAGTCAAGGAGTAAGTCTAGCCAAAAAAAATAGGTATGGCTAATTAGGCTCTAAAAAATAGGTTTTATAAGGGGCGTTGACTTCTGTAATTAACTAATGAAGTGAACACTGAAATCGTGCTAGCACGTAAGAGAGTGGTACTCGGTCTGTGTGGACACGGACCCACCCTAAAACGACCCAAAAACATTATTTTAAAATGTCTTTGATGTGGTATGTACCTATATGGGGCGAATCACAATCTTCTAACTCATATACCTGGGAAGAAAGTACCCTACGAACTCTTGTTTTGATAAAACGAGGAGCAAACTTGCTGGAAACGTAGTCAGCTCCAGAAGAACGTGAAAAATTACGCCTCCAAACGATATCGCCTACATTTAATATGACCTGGCGTCTATTTTTATTATAATATCTAGAATTACGTAAGAAAGACAATGATAGATTATCTGCCACTTTGGCGTAGACTTCGTCCAAAGATGCTAGGTTCGCAGCATGGGAATCCCGACTTTCTGCCAAATTGTTGCATTGAGTCTGGTTGTGTCCATGCCTTGTATCTAGGACTACGTCTCTTCCGAACATTAGAAAATTTGGAGAAAACGAAGTGGCGAGATTAATACAAGAATTAAGGTAAAGTTTGACTTTGGGTAATAAACGGGCCCATTGTCTTTGGTTTTCACAGACTAAAATGCTCAAACAAATCACGATACTTTGATTATATCGTTCTACTGTATTGGCTTGTGGGGAATAATATGGGGTAAAAAAGGGTTGGGAATTAAATCTTATTAGAAAATTGTTGAAATAATTACTTCTGAATACAGTTGCGTTGTCGCATAAAATGCTGTGGGGAACTCCGAAGTTTAAAAATATTTCTTTTTCCAAAAGGACGCAAATAGATTTAGCGTCGATCTTTTTAAGGCTAAACAGCCAAACGTATTTTGAGAAAACGTCGACTATTGAGAGAATATATTTAAAGCCATGATAAGCCAAGGGAAGAGGACCGATAAGATCTATTGACAGCATTTGAAGGGGGGCCGAAACTGGTTTAGGGTAAAGCATTTGGCCACGGGGCTGTGTATTAGAAATTTTGAAAGATTTACAGACTTCGCATTCGTTGAGGATTTCTGTGACGTCATGGTACATTCCGGGCCAATAATATCTTTTTTTAATTAGAAGATACGTTTTCATTATGCCTGGATGTATTTGGGGGAACTCGTTGTGTGTCTCCCAAATGACGTCACGTACTTTTTCCTTCGGGAGTACGATGCGCTTGTACGATAAGAGAATAATATGTAGACAATAGTATTAAACTCCGTGTGAAAAAGATATCGGGCCTTTTTGGTAGCTTTCAGTACAAAGCAAACCTAATTTAAAAGAGACACTTTTATAGTATCAATGGGAAATGATAAAAAACTCCTTTATTCGAACGTCGAAAGTTGATAATCTAGAAAAGCAAACCTGTCATGTCAATTATGTCGATTGTGAAGAAAAAATGGACAAAATTCCAAAAAAAATTGTGTAATAAATTACACAATAAACTGTCGAATCGATAAAACTACGATAACGCTAATGTTTTCGAAAATAAGTGAGTCCTGTAGTAACGTAGACCTTTTACTAATTGATTCTGTACGTCGTTACTAAATCAACCGAAATTACTATTCAGTCTATGGTATGGCGTAGTGGTTATTTCACTATAAATGGTGAAATAAATATAATTCAATATAAATGGTGAAATAAATATTGCAAAATGTGTGTTAGTTCTATTTACTTCCACGTGAACAAACTGACCATAGAAGAAGAATAACTTAGGGCATAAATGTCACTCCGAAACCTGAAGAAATGGAAAGTAACCAAAATGATCGCTGAGGAACCTTGGAATTAGGCAAATAACTTATCTAATTTCTGTCCTAGGTGGAAGAAAATAAAAAAAAGGCTAGAAGAAATCTACCAAGATGCCGAAATAAAAATGGCGTTTATTATCGTGTCCAAACGCATTAACACTCGCATCTTTGTGGACAGCAAGCGCCTAAAATGTAACAACCTATTCACCATGTGAAAGTAAAATAAAGAATAATGGATTAAGAATTGTGAACCGACTGTCATTAAAAATCGATAAAATTCCTAGAATAAACGCGACTGGAGTTATTCCATAAAAGAAAAAAAAACGAGATTTAACTTTTGAGAATGTCTTCAAACTTAAATGCTGGAAGTCAAAATTTGTTAGGCAATCAACCTTTCGTTTAACGTTTAGGATTGGACGTTTGAAGAAATAGCATAGGCAAATAAAACAACCTAACGAATAACTTTATTAATTGTTATTGTTTGAACGTATAAACTGTGAATATACATTCCAAATGTTTGTTTTGTTGGCTTACGTGGATTTCAGATTAAAACAATTGTTGATTATCACCTTTTACTTCAACTCGTACAGTAATTACAAAACAGAACAGAGCAAAGGTTCAGCGTAGAATGTCGCAGCACACTATTGCTCTCCTAGCGGAGAGTAGAATGCTGCTCCCTACTTAGTGTTGCCAGTACAACACTTCGATTAATTGTAGACAATATTTAAAATGATATATTTTCTTAACTTAGTTACACAAAATAATCAAAATTATATCTAAAAAACAAATCAATTAGCAATATTGCTAACAGACGGCCGTCCTGTTAACGGAATGTCCCTATTCCGATTCGGCCATTCGAATAAAGGTATGTCCACATACAAAATAATAAATATAATCATTAAAAAAACATACAAATTCGTTTCATGAAATGACTTTTTGACAAAAGCATGAAAAAGAAAAACAAAAATAATTGTGATAAACTATTTGAATAATGTAACCTCCTATCAGTGCATGAAAAAGTGAAGAGTGGATCAGCTATAGAACAATTTCAATCAGAAGAGTTCAAAAAGCCTGTGACCAGTTCACTTTTGCATAAAAAGCTTGATAAGAAAACCCTATTAGTAAAGTTTTTGCTATGATTATGGCTCAAGAACCGGTAGATATTTAGTACCCACATATTATAATGAAACTCCCTTAAAATTAAAACAGCAGTGTCTTACAAAAACTACTTTCAAGAAAGAGTTAAATACATTTTTGTTAGATAGCTTATTCAATGTCAGAAATAAAAGTAATTAGGTATGTAAACTAACTATACCTAGATTACACCGTATATTATTATCAGTGTTATCATTAATATAAAAGGCAGTTTAAAATAATTGTAAGATGAGAATACTGATACTGCTGTTATATTATCATACCTACTTTTATATATTAGCATAACTATACATACTTGTACTTATATACATTTCCTACATATCTCTATATAATTCCATTTACTGTCTCTTGCTAATGTACTAAATAAATAAACAAAGTCAGTAGTTAAGTTAAAATATGATAAACGTTATGTGTAAACTTTTACCTAATTAACAAATCATATTAGGTATTTACAGTTCTCAGACTTAGACCTTATTATCTGTTCTGTTAATTGTTATCATCATATTCCATAGTATTTAAGCAATGCATTGTATAGCATCAAGAGGTAAGCGTCAGGTCCGCTGGACCAAGTGCGATATTTTATGTTTGGAGATTATCAAATTTCAGTACCTTTTTAGTACTATTTGGTACCTCGATTAAAAAAATTTGTACCTCAACGAACAGTAAAAAAACAAGAAAAGAAAGTGGTCAGCCATTCTGACGTCAGGTCGGCTGGACCAGATTTAGTTCACATAGTTAGAGACAATATAACTTAATTGTTTCTTTGCTAATATTCTGTACCTTTTTAGTACCTTCACAAATCTTTTTTGTAAAATTTTAGGACGTCCCAGAAAAAAGTTACGGATGAATGAAATTTTGCTCTAGGTACTAGCAGCGCACCGTCTCACCCGCGTAGTTCCCGTTCCCGAGCGAATACGGGGATACAATAAAAACTATGTTACTCAGGGATAATGCGGCATTCTAATGGTGAAAGAATTTTTGAAATCGGTCCAGCAGTTTTTGAGTTTATTCGTTACAAACATGTAAGATACATACCCAGAGGTGAAAGGTCGGATGTCAACAACCGACATTTTCTTTCTTACACTCGCGGACACACTTTATACCCGGATCCTTAGGAAGTTCCAGAAATGCCTTCGTAGCGGTTGCCTACGACAATATAATACACCTACATACCATACTTCAAGTTTCTAGGTATTATCGTTTTGGAGCAGTACGATTTCTTTTTATACCCAGTTTTTTTCCCGTGGGAATGACACATTCTGCCGCTGTAAAAAGTACTTTTAGATGTTGACCCAGTTACTCAGCTATTTCTACACCAAATTTCATCTAAATCCGTCTAATAGTTTTTGTGTGATGCGTTCGCAACCAGGCAGACAGAGACAACAATTTCAAAAACTGGTGTTTTTATATCTACATCGATAACTCTGGACATGAAAAGCATTAGGTCGGATCTGAACATCCGACCAAAACCACTTTTTCACAGGCTTTGTGGTCATATGAGCCCACAGACCACTTAGCCCGCGGGCTAAGTTGACACTCTTATTTTTTCTATGGGTAACTTGACCTACTCTGTTAACTGAGCCCGCGGGCCCGTTCACCCACTAATTTATCACTAAATACCAACTTAGCCCACGGGCTCAATCGACCACTACCTACCGCTTAGGGGCTTACTCAGCCCACAGGCTACTGCTTAAGGGTCTTTTCCGCCCACTGGCTGAATCGAACAACTTTGTTCCGTACGTAAATTAATTTCGCATATAATTTTTTTTAAATGGTAAAATCATCAATAACTATTTATTTATTTATTTAACTTCATGTACCAAGAAAGTGTACACATGGCGAACTTAATGCCTATAGGCATTATCTACCAGTCAACCATCAGGCTAAGCAGAAATACTTTGGCGGAATTGGCCGCAAATAGTAAATAACTATGAGTTTCTTTTTAATTATACCTTAAATTCATGACACTTCGTCATCCTGTTAACTGAAAAATTAATGCGGGGGACAACCTCCCCGTTGCTTGGGCTAAAAATTGAAATTGGTTTTTAGCAGGATTAAGTATAAGCAAACCCTTAGGAAGAACCCATTCAAATAAAATAGGTAGCCGTTTACACCGGGCTGAGTTAAAGCAGTATGATAGTGGTTGATTTAACTCGCGGGCCGAGTGGACCCTTCCCGGGAAAATAGTAGTCAACTGAACCCGCGGGCTGAATGAACCCTTATCGGTAAAATAGTAGTCGACTGAACCCGCGGGCTGAGTTATCCGGTAAGTGTGGATCGAGTCACCTACGAAAAAAAGCTCTACTAATGTATGCAACTTGAGCTCTTGGCAGCAGCGAAGAATCCGCCCCCGCTTGAGCGATTGTATATTATCACCTCTTATCATACAGGTTCGTGCGTTGCTCCTATTATCATAGAAGATTGAACTTTCAAGGCTAGGAAATCAGCAAGAATAGAAGTTGGACTTCAGTGTCAGATTACTTTGTCCCGTCGAACTTAACGAGGCGTAACACACATGTATGCCGGACGGTGTAACTTCTTAAAAACTAAATGACTATTTCAATAATCTTTATTCAAAGAACATAATGATAAGTAAATATGACTAAGAATTCTTTTTCATTTCTTTTTTGACAGTAGGCGTCCACGAAACATGATTTGCACTAGCTTGGATCCAGACATCCCGAATCAGCGCATCTTTTGGAAATCTGAAAAAAAAAATAGCCGAATGAAGTCGATATCGTATTTTGTTTTTGTACTGTACTGTCGCATCACTAACTTTGCTGCAGTGTAGTCAATGTATTTATAATATAAGTACGTATTTTGCCGAATAATATAGACAACTTTAATATATATTGAAATAATAAAGTACTTAAACCCATTTTATACTTAATATTGATGATTTTTAAAGTATTCACTTAGAAAAAGATGTGTAAACAGTGATCTATCATTTATTCATAATGCATCTATACAGTAATCGTAGGTAGGTACTGTTATATATTCTGTGGTAGGTATTAAATACAATTAACAATAGCGGATGTAAAATAAATGTTGGTACATATAACTTTTAAAATACCTATAATTTGATTTTGTACGATTTAGTAGCAACACTGTTTGATGACAATTTTTTGTAGTTTTTTTTACATATTTTATGCATTATTTCATAATATTTTAGACAAAATAATACTTACAGATGGAAATTAATGTCACACTTTTGTACACTGGATGTTTCGGATCTCTTTTTACACGAAAATACGCTGCAATTTGGCATTTTTAGATCATGTCATTGCGCGCGTACCGTGATTTGTAGACTGACGCGGAACTCAAGACAACTATAGTCAAAGTCAAAGTCAAAGTCAAAATGTTTTATTCAAAATAGGAACTTACAAGTCCACTTATTGAACGTCATTTTAACTCCACCGCTTCAGCATGTATGGTTGAGGAGAAGGAGTTTTCGCTATCGTATTGCGCTGGACTGGAGGAAATCTGTTCCAAGTTCCAATCCTATAGTTTTATATATAACAGGAATGAGCTTTGCTCATACCCTTTTGGCACGCCTGTCAATGGAATCTCCGGTGGGTTTAATACTCAAAGAACCTAATGCTTTTCATGTCCAGAGCTATCGATGTAGATATAAAAACACCAGTTTTTGAAATTGTTGTCTCTGTCTGCCTGGTTGCGAACGCATCACACAAAAACTATTAGACGGATTTAGATGAAATTTGGTGTAGAAATAGCTGAGTAACTGGGTCAACATCTAAAAGTACTTTTTACAGCGGCAGAATGTGTCATTCCCACGGGAAAAAAACTGGGTATAAAAAGAAATCGTACTGCTCCAAAACGATAATACCTAGAAACTTGAAGTATGGTATGTAGGTGTATTATATTGTCGTAGGCAACCGCTACGAAGGCATTTCTGGAACTTCCTAAGGATCCGGGTATAAAGTGTGTCCGCGAGTGTAAGAAAGAAAATGTCGGTTGTTGACATCCGACCTTTCACCTCTGGGTATGTATCTTACATGTTTGTAACGAATAAACTCAAAAACTGCTGGACCGATTTCAAAAATTCTTTCACCATTAGAATGCCGCATTATCCCTGAGTAACATAGTTTTTATTGTATCCCCGTATTCGCTCGGGAACGGGAACTACGCGGGTGAGACGGTGCGCTGCTAGTACCTAGAGCAAAATTTCATTCATCCGTAACTTTTTTCTGGGACGTCCTAAAATTTTACAAAAAAGATTTGTGAAGGTACTAAAAAGGTACAGAATATTAGCAAAGAAACAATTAAGTTATATTGTCTCTAACTATGTGAACTAAATCTGGTCCAGCCGACCTGACGTCAGAATGGCTGACCACTTTCTTTTTTTGTTTTTTCACTGTTCGTTGAGGTACAAATTTTTTTAATCGAGGTACCAAATAGTACTAAAAAGGTACTGAAATTTGATAATCTCCAAACATAAAATATCGCACTTGGTCCAGCGGACCTGACGCTTACCATCAAGAGACATTCTAATTTCGAAGTCCAAAGCTGTAACTCTTGTCATTTATAATATATATATTTTTTAAATCAAAAGTTTTACTCTCCACCTAACACTGCCAACAAACTGTTTAATAAATACTGTTTGGCAGATAGTTGACATTAATTATTGTACAAATTATAAAATCAAATACTTTATTTGCATGCCATAGGTTTAACAAGGTGTTACGGTGAATAAATGCCTTATATTATTGTTAAAGTAGTGACAATCGGTAATTATTTTAAAATAAGATACTGTTGTGTTTTATCCTTAATATTAAACTATTCATAAAAATAATTGCAAATAAGTCGGCATGATCATCTTGTGACGACCTGTTACGCTACGAAAACGAGACAATTGCTCCTCTGCATCAGGATCCCGTGGTGCTTCACAAATAAGTTTGCAGCTACACTCATCTATAGGTATTGAAACGATTACTGGGATACCTGCAAAATATTAATTGTTGTTAGCATTACATAACAATATGTAAATATAATTCAACATTTAATTTGACTTAAATTATTTTTAAAGTGAAATAATAAATCACAATGTTACTTTTTACTGTGAAATTGAATATATTAATTAATAATTAATTATCTGTCCTTAGTTCATATCGAGAACCGCACGGATACGGCATATTTCATCTCATATAAATTTACTTAATTACAGATACAATAGTTTACTTAGTGATCGCCGCAGTAGTGCGGCATATTCATCTCTACGTAATGTGATCACCTCAGCAGTGAGGCATATTTTATCTTTACGTAATGTGATCACCTCAGCAGTGAGGCATATTTCATCTTTATGTAATGTCATCTCTTCAGTAGTGAGGCATATTTCAACTTTATGTAATGTGATCACCTCAGTAGTGAGGCATATTTCACCTTTACGTAATGTGAGCACCTCAGTAGTAAGGCATATTTCACCTGGGTTTACAGCGAGTAAACAGACGGGTTGTCAAAAAATAAAAACTGTTGATTTCAGAGCACAATTTAAAATAAAATTAGCATGGACTTATATCCTGGAACTGCAAGACTAAGGATCTTCATATTATCAGCCAAAGATTTTACAAATGAGGAATAAGTATCTTATGACATCTAAACTAAGCAAGAGCTTTTCAAAATTCCAGATTCTCTCCAGTAGAGGTATCTATCCTAGGGTCATATGGTTATGTAGGTAACCTACCACTGCTTTCCCCTATAGTTTTAGAAAACTTGAATGCCCACTTGACCTCCATTGATATATAGAGAACCTCATAATAGCTACGTTCAATAGTTTGCTGCCAATAATCTTATTATTTAATAATGCTTGCGTTCGTTGGACTTTCCATCACCGAATAAAAAACCAAAGGGATATGTCAGCCGTGATATGTACTAGTGATAAAGTTTGAAATAGATAATGCTTTTTTCTCTTATTACATAAAATTAGCGTATGGTAACAAATAGCAATGTTATGGCAAAGATAGTAATTCGATATTTTATACCTGGCCCTACTAGGAAACGGACAAAACATTCCGTCTCAGGGAATATAATAGGTGGGTTAAGTCGGTGTTTACAAAATAACATCACCAAACTGTTATTTATTTCATTAAACCGTTGTATTTATTTTAAATAAACTAAATACTATGTGGGATACTATATTATTATATACTTTAATGAATGTGTATATCGAATATTCATATATACTGTGCGCGTTTGAAAATTGATCCGCTACAAGTGGCCACAATAGGTATACACTTTATTTTTAGCGCATTTATAGGATTCAACAATGCCGGCTTAAGATTATCCGTAACGAATAATAAAGAAAGAGACAGCTATCCGGCAAACATTCGTTGCTACACTGCGACTAAATAAAATTAGACCAATTATCTACATTTGTCAGCCCCAGCTTCCGCGCTCCAGTAAGACATCTACATCCATTTTTTATATAATATATATTTGTGTGTGTCTGTGTGACTTGGTTGTAGTTTCTGCGGAGTAGATTTATGCACCAACTGTACGCGCAATATTGAAATGATTTAAATTTATAGAAAATTAAAAGATTAGATTTTCGAAAGTAAAACTTAATATTACCCACTTACTTGGGTAAATAAAATAAATGTTAACTCTAATCTCTCTCGACCCATAAAATACGACTTAAAATGTCTGCCTCCACGTTGCTCGAGCACTCGAGCACGACACAAGATTTTCTTTTTAAATTTATCGAATGAATCGCTTATGCCTTCCTCCACAATGTCTGCTGTATTGCATTCGGTCACTATAACCACTTAAAACCCTGTCTTTTGTGTAATCCCACAGAACTTTGCACGCAATACCTATTTCAAACACAGAAACGATCGAACGTACACCACGAACACACTCCACACAGGTAGGTATCTCTTGATGGCAAGGTAAGCAAATAAAGAAATGAAAATTAAGCACCCGCGATTGTAAACCAAATTGAACCGCGCTTCCAAACTCAAGGGAAGCAACCGGCTACTATAGGCCTACTTAGCCAGCCAGAGCTGCAAAACCCAATTGAATCAGTAGATTGAAACGATAAAACTACTGAACTTCCCACGTATTAAACAACTGTAGTCCAGAAGTTCTGGGTTTCACATAAAACTTGTACTTGCGAGTTTATTCATATGGAACACCTTTTTACGGATTTAATAGGAAAAACATTTATTTAAACTTACCTAATAATAACATAGTTATAATTTTTTTTAATTCTATCTCTTATACTTAGCTAGTTCACTACATTATAATAAAAGTCAAAACCCACAATGTACAATTAAATAGGAGAAATCATATTAACGAGACAAAACGCGAAAAACCCAGACATTCGCTGCCAACACGCCAGCGCTCTGTACAGGCCGAGGAGCAATGACGTTCCCTGCTCTATACGAGTGCCTCAATGACGGCTACCGTTTTCGTTTTGGTTCTTTCGCTCACCAGTGGGCGCCACCATGGATTAAGGTCCTGAAGCATAGCTTGTAATGGTTATCAAATCCTGCTGTTGTTACTACAGGCGTGAAAACATATATTCTTTAATTCCTCCTACAAGGGTAGGCAGAGACGATGGATTATCACTTTGCTCGATCTCTGCATATTACTTTCGTTTCCTTCACAAATCTTTCCTTTAAATCATTAAGTCCCCAAAACCGTACTGTAAAAATATCGAGCAGGCCGCTCGCTGTCACGCAGTCTAGGTTTGTTAAAAAAAACTAACTTAATGAAACTTCATAAAAAATATGTCAAAGTTTATTTTACGAGAGGATCAGCAACGCAGTATTGGGCAATAATGGATAAATCATTTGAATACCATGATTTAGTTATCTTGGTACACAAAATTGTTGTACACCATTTAGTGCACTAAATAACTACCATTATTTCAATAATAATTATTTATTTATATTTATATATAATATATAAAGCTGGACTACCACTCACTCACTCACTCACTCACTGACTGACTGATTGACATAATTGTTCTCCCAGAAGGAGTCGTTTTGGAGTCAAGTTATATATGAAAAAAGTGTTCAAGATGGCGGGGTGACCCCGGGAAAATTCCGACTTTTCAAAAAAACAAAATGGCGGCCAGGCTTGCCTATCGTATCTCTTTTGTTTTCCGGCCGATCCGGCTGAAATTTTTGGAATCTGTAGAAATGTTTAAATGATTTACGAAAATAGTTAAAAAAGTTGAAAAAACAAAATGGCGGCCGCGTAGTAGTGTTTCAAAGTTGGAGTGGTTTTAGACCCCACTTGACCCGAATTGATCTCCCAGATGCCAATATGCTAAAGGGATGTGTTTGGTGTCATCGCACAGGGCATATCCTGTAGTTTACCAGAAAATCCCGAAAATTTGAAAAACCAAGATGGCCGACCGGTGATTTGCTCCCAAAGAAAAGTATTAATTTTACCACATTTTGATTGTCGATTTTCGGCAAGATGGCAACACCTGAGCGAGTTGGTCTGTATAGCGGGGTTGGAGGTCTTGCTACGTAGTGTGGCCGTGTTGAAGAATTTTCCCGGAATTTTTCGTATTTTTTTACTTTTAACGCAAAATGTCAAAAGTCTAAATTTTACCATTTTGCAAAAACAAGTGACAGTCAGTGAAACATTTTATTCCTCCCTATGACCTTTTGTAGGTTTTTTGAATTTCACCTGGCAACACTGAAAGTTATGGCCGATTGAATTTTTAGGGTAGACCTCAAAAGACCCGAATTGATCTCCCAGATGCCGATATGCTACAGGGATGTGTTTGGTATCATCGCATAGGGTATATCCTGTAGTTTACTAGAAAATCCCGAAAAATAGAAAAAACAAGATGGCCGCCCCGTTATTTTTGTTTTACTGAAAAATTTCAATTTTCTTAATCTTAATCGGCATTATTTAGCCAGTTGGCAACACTTTGGAAAGTTATCTTGTATGGAGCGATTGTGGGTCTCAGTAAGCAGTGTTGCCATGAAAAGTAATATTTAATAAAATTTTATTATTTTTTGACTTGTACTAAAAAATGGCTAAAACAAGATGGGCGCCCAAAGTTAGACTTTATTGTCTGTCAAAATACGACCTCACAGAGACACGCGTGGCCGCTTGCGGCCTCGCGCACCGCGCGACATCTAGTTATTATATATATAATCAATATATAGTCTGCTCAGATTATAATCTGTGGCGAAGCAAGGCAGGATTGCGACCCAGAGATGAGTTATCTCTGTTATCGAGTTTTTTGATTTGATATTATTGGAATAGTTAATTTGATAAACACAAAAGAATCAGTAAAACAACTATAATCTTGTTTACTCAATAATCTAAAAAAGAAGTTTTGCATTCTACGTGATAGGAATCAACTCTGTGTTACTTTTTATTAAAATGTTACCCTAGGTATTGAGTAAAATTAGCGCATAAGTAAATATTTTTTTATTACTAATACATGGATATTCATCCGAAATAAATGATTATTACTTATTTAGTAATAAGTGATATGAAGATAATGTAAGGATACTTCCACTAAGTTTTTTTTAAATGAGTAGGTATGCACCTACCTACGTAGGTAAACATAAAGCAAAAGCGTTTCATTACCCATGCACTTTCGATAAAATCTTCCGTTTACAGACTTACGTTACAATTTTGGTTTAGACTGCTGATGTTAGGTGTTCTAGAAAATCATTGTGTTTTTTTTGTGAAATTAGGGTGTGGTTGCATAGAATATGTGAAAATAAACAAAGGAATGAAAAATAATTGGAAAAGTCTGTAATTATCCGGGAGAAAATTCCTTAGCTTTTCGCTTCAGGATCATGGTCTGCATTCAGGCCCTCGGTTCAGGACTACTACCTCAGTTCACTATAGTACCTACATACGCTTTTTATTCCCATCTATGCAACAACAACGTTCCAGCAAGAGAGCATAATAGCCACCAGGGAATTCTAAAGAAGGAGATAATGATGGAAAACATTCAAGTGAGAATTTTTTGTGCCTAATATTAAACAGATTATGACATACATAACTGTATATAATTCATGTAATTAATTATCTATTTATAAATTTAAATTTATTAGATTTTTGTTTAATTAGTTTGGTATCTAGAACAATACCTTTAGCTTTTAATCTGTTAATCTAATCAACTGATTGTTAACTGTTGTATACATCGTTGAAATAAATAAAATAAAGTTGTTTATTTTAATGATTTCTTTCTTAATCGTTATGTTCGTAAGTAAGGTCAAAGTCAAGTCTTAACGTGGAACGCCAAGAAAGTATTAATCGATCGTCCTCGTGCACGCTTACATGTAAGCTGTAGACAGTGTACATTAATATAGCAATAAGATCTGAATTGACTGTATTCTCGCAAATAAAAATATTTCATTCAATTTTTCATCTATATAATATATAAAATGATAAGCTAACTGACTGACCGGTGATACATCAACGCACAGTCCAAACCGCTGGGTCCAGAGACCCAAAATTCCTCACAAACAGCTCACACACTGCAGGCATCCACCAAGAAAGGATTCAGCAAAATTCAACCCCCAAGGGGGCGAAACCACGGGCAAAAGCCAGTTTCATTATAATACCGCGATAATGGTGGGGTATGAGCACTACTCTGGGAGTGAGGCATACTGGTACAAGGTAACTAAGATCTCACTACTTAGTTACATTTAATTAGTATGGCGGTAAAGGGTGGTATAAAAAGACAATAATAATTAATAATCGAGTAACCACGATAAATGTTCAGATGCGAAAAAAATAACTAACTTCATGACCTAGATGAAGTTTTTATCATTATTAAGCGTAAATAACGCCACAAGTACGAGAGGCATCCATCTACCCACTTATTTATATGTAGATATTTAATTTAAATCAGATATATATTTATATATAAGTATTTGTTTTTGTTTAAACATCAAAATGCCCCACGATTTAAAACCACGTGCATGCGTTCCAATTGCTGTCTTAAGACTTAGTGCTACCGTAAGTAGGTACAAGTGTATTGTTCATTAAATGTGCGGCGAATATGCATCTACCTACGCACTTCGCCTGCTTACTTTTTATTGTGGTAGTATACCTACCTACGTAATTTGTGATAGATATTGTTTACTTATAGCAACGTAATCTCTGAATATTGAGCCAATTAATACACGAAATAACTAAAATTACAATGTCGTTTTTGTGATGATCATTGATGATTCATACTGATAGCTAACCGGTCTACAGGATCGCAAATTAAAATATTATTTACTATTATTCTCCGATTATTACGGTATGTAGGGTAGTTTCGTGCTGCAGTGATTACGATAATTACGATGTCCGGTATGCTTTGATAATAAGGTTATGATTCCTTATTAAATGAAAAATAGTGACACTTAAACGTAATGTCCAAGTGTACAATAGTATTAAATCTACCAAATATTATTATGCACATTGTAACTATTCAGTAGGTAGACTAAAATAAATAAAATTTACATACCAGTGAGCAGATTTACAAACCAGTGAGCAGATTCTTCCCGATTCTGAAATGTTGGCTTACGTGGATTTCAGATTAAAACAATTGTTGATTATCACCTTTTACTTCAACTCGTACAGTAATTACAAAACAGAACAGAGCAAAGGTTCAGCGTAGAATGTCGCAGCACACTATTGCTCTCCTAGCGGAGAGTAGAATGCTGCTCCCTACTTAGTGTTGCCAGTACAACACTTCGATTAATTGTAGACAATATTTAAAATGATATATTTTCTTAACTTAGTTACACAAAATAATCAAAATTATATCTAAATAACAAATCAATTAGCAATATTGCTAACAGTTTTGTAGTACGACCTTTTGGAAGGATCCTTGGAAGAATGTTTTTCAACCAGTTGACGTCGAATGTCAAACGTCAGAAGTCTTCAATATTATTCGAGGGTTTATGATATTCTGGGCTTCTTCAGCTCAGGTTTAATCCGAGATAGAAGATAGCTGTGTTTTCTAGAACAAAGGAAAAATATAGTAATAAAATTAGTGGAGCTACTGGTAGCGTAACCCACCGACAAGATAAGAGAAAAAGGATAAAAGTATATCACTAGTATATGATAAAAGATTTACCTTATTTTTATCCGGGCGCCATTGCATCGTGCGCTTCAGCCGGGGAAGCTGTCACGCGCGATTAGACCATCCAGAGGAGGAACTCAGGATGACCACCTAACCGGGGTTAGGATTTTTATAAATAAAGAGTCAACGTGTTTTATAGGATAGAATTTATTAGTAACAAACGGAAAGCCTAAAAACACGGTAAACGAATAGAAATATATGTAGGGATGTAAGATTAAAGAAAAATAATCGATTAATTAAAAATCGATTTTTCTTTCTTCAAAATTAATCGATTTTTTAAAAATCGATTAATATTGAAAATAATCGATTATTCTAAAAAATCGATTTTTTTCTAATACATATTTAAAAATTTATATATGCCTTTCATATTTTAATAATAAAATCCCAAGAGATGCATATTAACATTTTAACAGATTAAAAATGATATAAAATAATATGAATAAAGAAATAACAAAATAAAATTTCGATTATCTTCAAATTTTAACAATAAAAGAATTTAAAATAATTAGTGTCACAAATGTCCAGTCCTCTTTTACATTTGACTAGTATTAAAATAAAATACTTAAAACCAGAATAAAAAAAACTAAACGACTACGTTATGATCTCAAAAACTAAAATAAAAAGCAAATCTTTCTTAATTTTTTATGTTTAAACAGTCTCAAGACGAAAAATAATATAAAATAAGAGTACTCTTAGTATTAAAATAAAATGAGACGATAAGTAAAAAAGCCTAATGACAACGTTAAGGTTCATCCACCGCATAGATGGCGCTGTTTATAAAAAATCGATTAAAACGCGTAATTTATATAATCGATTAATTAAAAATCGATTATTTTTATTTAAGAAATCGATTATTAAAAATCGATTATTTAAAAAAATTATCGATTATTTTAAAAATCGATTATTTTTTTACATCCCTAAATAAATGTTCCTACTCCTACTAAGGTTCTTGGGAAGTCAATTGTAAGGAAAAGGAAAAGTTAAACCTGGGCTTTTAGATAGGTGGATCTAGAGACTAAGAGCCGTTAATATAAAATTAATGGGACATCCTACGCCTCAACGTACGGTACCGTGTGTTATAGGAAATAGGTGTTTTAGTTCTTGATTAAAGGTTTAAGACTGTCGGCTAAACGTAATAATCCTTAGTCGAAGATTTCCCTGAACATGAGATTTTGGGTTTAGGAAAATTTGGGGATTGGGGTCTTTTAACTACAATGATGCCATTTGGTGTTAGACTTGCGGATCTTCAAATGCGGTGGAAGAGCTGTCTTGAGCGACGATAGCCCCTTGCGAACTGCGTAGCGGGGCTCTTGATCGCGATGGTGAGCTTGCCGACCCGGAGGATGGATCCTCGCATAGAAGAGGCTGGTAAGGGCTGGGATTAGGCTCCCAGGGGTGAATTGAGGCTCCCAGAGCTGAGCTGAGGCTCCCAGAGGTGAGCTGAGGCTCCCAGGGGTGAGCTGAGGCTCCCAGGGGTGAGCTGAGGCTCCCAGGGGTGAGCCCGCTATTGGGGGAACATGCTGTGGAAGAGGGGCCGATGATTAGGGCACATCCACAGTGTGGCACCAATAGGGAATAACGCTAGGGAAAGGTGCGGAGGTTAGTACTATGTGAAAATAACTTACCAAATGAAAAGGACACTAGGCGTGCCGCAGAAAGGTTTGTAGAAACACATCCAACGTTAGTCTTGCGTTCTGGAGAAACTTTATACTGTCATGATAGGTGGAACTATAAAAATTAGGGTGCTTTCTTCGTTGCAGACCTGTTCTTCAAGAACTCTAGAGTAGGAATGAATACTTTGACAGGAACGGGAACAGAAACGGACGACGGAATTTTGAAAATAGAAAGTCAAGATGATTAAAAGCAAATTGGGGATGATTAAAAACGAAACGGTGAAATTTTGAAAATAGAAGGCGAGAATTAAAAGCGAAATGAGGATGATTAAAGACGAAATGATAAAAGAGGATGAAGATAAGGTTGAAAACCGCAGCGGAACGCTGCAATAGGTGAGACTAAAGGCAAAAAACCGTCGCGTCCTGTTTGACGAAATATAGGCAGTATACTTAGACCACAGTGTGTCCTGACTGTCTCACTTAGTTAAGTCTTTAACTTTTAAGTTTTAGGTGCTTTAAGTATAGGCCAGTTTACGTGTAAAAAACTCTTCAGATTCCATAAAGGGAGCAAGTGCTACTAAGAAAGTAGGCAGTCCTATTGAGACGCATATTGTGTCCCTTTCTAGTATTGACATTATCGCTGTTCCACATTCCCCCTTACATTTTCTTACTTACTTATCCCAATATAAAATCTATAAAATAAATGTACTTTCTATAATGAATAAAAAAAACACGGGTTGCACTCCGGGAGTGCCGGCAGAAGTGAAAACTTGATTATTAACGTTGTGCATTTTTGATTTATTGGAATAGTTAGGGCATTTAACCTCTTTTGACAACATCGTGATTATCTTCTCTCTGCTTCTCTAGATATTTCTGCTAAATCTTATTTACCCAAAACACAAAGGAGAAGGAAATACGAACCTGTGACACGTGATGACATTGACATGTTTACTTAGCAACACCATTAATTTAATAGCAATTTATTCATTTTTATATTGATAACTAGACGCAAGCGGCCACGCGTGTCTCTGTGGGGTCGTATTTTGACAGAAAAATAAAGTCTAATTTTGGGCGCCTATCTTGTTTTAGCCATTTTTGATAATTTTCTATGTGAATTTTGACTTTTTTTAGTAAAAGTCGTAAAGTAATAAAATTTTAAAGAATATTACTTTTCATGGTAACACTGTTCGCTGAGACCCACAATCGCTGCATACAACCCAACTTGCCAAAGTGTTGCCAACTTGCCTAAAAATACCGACAAAAAATATAAAAACCCAATTTTTTCAGTAAAGAGAGAATACCGGAGCGGCCATCTTAATTTTTCAGTTTTTCAAATTTTTCTAGTAAACTACAGGATATGCCCTGTGCAATGACACTAATCACGTCTCTATAGCATATTGGCTTCTGGGAGATCAATTCGGGTCTTTTGAGGTCTACCCTAAAAATTCAATCGGCCATAACTTTCAGTGTTGCTAGGCGAAATTCAAAAAACCTACAAAAGGTCATAGGGAGATATAAAATGTACCGTAGACTGTTATTCGTTTTTGCAAAATGGTAAAATTTCGAGTTTTGACTTTATGCATTAAAAGTAAAAAAATACCCCAAATTTTGGGAAAATTGTTAAACATGGCAGCACTCCGTAATGAGATCTCTAACATCGCTATACAAGCCAACTCGCTCAGGTGTCGCCATCTTGCCGAAAATCGACATTTAAAATCTGGTAAAATTCATCTTTTTCTTTGGGAGCCAATCACAAGGCGGCCATCTTGGATTTTCAGTTTTTTGGATTTTTCTGGTAAACTACAGGACATGACCTATGTGATGACACTTAAAACATCCCCGTAGCATATTAGCAACTAAGAGATCAATTAGGGTCAACTGGGGTCTAAAACCACTCCAACTTTGAAACACTATTACGCGGCCGCCATTTTGTTTTTTCAATTTTTTAAATAACTTTCGTAAATTATCTTAAAAGTTTTACAGATTCCAAAAATTTTAACTGAATTAGTCAGAAAATAAAAGAGATACGATAGGCAAGCCCGGCCGCCATTTTGTTTTTTTGAAAAGTCGGAATTTTCCTGGGGTCACCCCGCCATCTTGCACATTTTTTCGCTACATGACTTGACTCCAAAACGACTCCTTCTGGGAGAACAATTATGTCAATCAGTGAGTGAGTCAGTCAGTGGTAGTCGAGCTTTATATATTATAAACTAGATGTCGCGCGGTGCGCGAGGCCGCAAGCGGCCACGCGTGTCTCTGTGGGGTCGTATTTTGACAGAAAAATAAAGTCTAATTTTGGGCGCCCATCTTGTTTTAGCCATTTTAAGTCGAAAAAAAATTAAATTTTGTTAAATATTTTTTTTCATGGCAACATTGTTTACTGAGACCCACAATCGCTCCATACAAGCCAACTTTCCAAAGTGTTGCCAACTGGCTAAAAAATGCCGATTAAGATTAAGAAAATTGAAATTTTTCAGTAAAACAAAAATAACGGGGCGGCCATATTGTTTTTTCTATTTTTCGGGATTTTCTAGTAAACTACAAGATATACCCTATGCGATGACACCAAACACATCCCTGTAGCATATCGGCATCTGGAAGATCAATTCGGGTCTTTTGAGGTCTACCCTAAAAATGAAATCAACCATAACTTTCAGTGTTGCCAGGCGAAAATCAAAAAACCTACAAAAGGTTATAAGGAGAGATAAAATGTTTCACTGACTGTCACTTGTTTTTACAAAATGGTAACATTTAGAGTTTTGGCATTTTGCATTAAAAGTAAAAAAATACGCCAAATTCCCGGAATATTCTTAAACATAGCAACACTGCGTAATGAGACCAGTAACCCCGCCATACAAGCCAACTCGCTCAGGTGTCGCCATCTTGCCGAAAATCGACATTCAAAATCTGGTAAAATTCATCTTTTTCTTTGGGAGCCAATTACAGCGGCCATCTTGGTTTTTCAAATTTTCGGGATTTTCTGGTAAACGACAGGACATGCCCTGTAAGATGACACCAAACACATCCCTTTAGCATATTGGCATCTGGGAGATCAATTCGGGTCAAGTGGGGTCTAAAACCACTCCAACTTTGAAACACTATTACGCGGCCGCCATTTTGTTTTTTCAAATTTTTAAATAATATTCGTAAATTATCTAAAAAGTTTTACAGATTCCAAAAATTTGAACCGAATCGGCCGAAAAACAAAAGAGATACAATAGGCAAGCCTGGCCGCCATTTTGTTTTTTTGAAAAGTCGGAATTTTCCCTGGGTCACCCCGCCATCTTGAACACTTTTTTCATATATGACTTGCCTCCAAAACGACTCCTTCTGGGAGAACAATTATGTCAATCAGTCAGTGAGTCAGTCAGTGGTAGTCGAGCTTTATATAATATAAACTAGATGTCGCGCGGTGCGCGAGGCCGCAAGCGGCCACGCGTGTCTCTGTGGGGTCGTATTTTGACAGCAAAATAAAGTCTAATTTTGGGCGCCCATCTTGTTTTAGCCATTTTTGATAAATTTCTATGAGAATTTTGTCTTTTTTTAGTATAACTTGAAAAATAATAAAAAAAAAAAAAATATTTTTTTTCATGACAACACTGTTTACTGAGACCTACAATCGCACCATTCAAGCCAACTCTCCAAAGTGTTGCCAACTGGCTAAATAATGCCTATTATTATTAAGAAAACTGAAATTTTTCAGTAAAACAAAAATAACGGTGCGGCCATCTTGTTTTTTCTATTTTTCGGGATTTTCTAGTCAACTACAAGATATACCCTATGCGATGACACCAAACACATCCCTGTAGCATATCGGCATCTGGGAGATCAATTCGGGTCTTTTGAGGTCTACCCTTAAAATTAAATCAACCATAACTTTCAGTGTTGCAAGGCAAAAATCAAAAAACCTACAAAAGGTCATAGGGAGGGATAAAATGTTTCACTGACTGTCACTTGTTTTTGCAAAATGGTAAAATTTAGACTTTTGACATTTTGCGTTAAAAGTAAAAAAATACTCTAAATTCCGGGAAAATTCTTAAACACGGAAACGCTACGTAGCAAGACCTCCAACCCCGCTATACAGATCAATTCGCTCAGTTGTTGCCATCTTGCCGAAAATCGACAATCATAATGTGGTAAAATTAATACTATTCTTTGGGAGCAAATCACCGGTCGGCCATCTTGGTTTTTCAGATTTTCGGGATTTTCTGGTAAACTACAGGATATGCCCTGTGCGATGACACCAAACACATCCCTTTAGCATATTAGCATCTGCCAGATAAATTCGGGTCAAGTGGGGTCTAAAACCACTCCAACTTTGAAACACTACTTCGCGGCCGCCATTTTGCTTTTTCAAATTTTTTAATTATTTTCGTCAATCATACAAGCGATCCTACAGATGCCGAAAATTTGAACCGAATCGGTCGGAAAACAAAAGAGATACGATAGGCAAGCCCGGCCGCCATTTTGTTTTTTAGAAAAGTCGGAATTTTCCTGGGGTCACCCCGCCATCTTGCATACTTTTTCTCTGCATGACTTGACTCCAAAACGCCTCCTTCTGGGAGAACAATTATGTCAATGAGTCAGTGAGTCAGTGGTAATCGAGCTTTATATATTATAGACTAGATGTCGCGCGGTGCGCGAGGCCGCTAGCGGCCACGCGTGTCTCTGTGGGGTCGTATTTTGACAGAAAAATAAAGTCTGATTTTGGGCGCCCATCTTGTTTTAGCCATTTTAAGTCGAAAAATAATAAAATTTTGTTAAATATTTTTTTTCATGGCAACACTGTTTACTGAGACCCACAATCGCTCCATACAACCCAACTTTCCAAAGTGTTGCCAACTGCCTAAAAAATGCCGATTTAGATTAGGAAAATTGAAATTTTTCAGTAAAACAAAAATAACGGGGCGGCCATCTTGTTTTTTCTATTTTTCGGGATTTTCTAGTAAACTACAGGATATACCCTATGCGATGACACCAAACACATCCCTGTAGCATATCGGAATCTAGGAGATCAATTCGGGTCTTTTGAGGTCTACCCTAAAAATTAAATCAACCATAACTTTCAGTGTTGCCAGGCGAAAATCAAAAAACCTACAAAAGGTCATAAGGAGAGATAAAATGTTTCACTGACTGTCACTTGTTTTTGCAAAATGGTAAAATTTTGAGTTTTGACATTTTGCATTAAAAGTAAAAAAATACGCCAAATTCCGGGAATATTCTTAAACATGGCAATACTACGTAATGAGACCTCCAACCCCGCTATACAGATCAACTCACTCAGGTGTTGCCATCTTGCCGAAAATCGACAATCAAAATGTGGTAAAACGTATCCCTTTCTTTGAGAGCAAATCACCCGTCGGCCATCTTGGTTTTTCAAATTTTCGGGATTTTCTGGTAAACTACAGGATATGTCCTATGCGATGACACCAAACACATCCCTTTAGCATATTGGTGTCTGGTAGATCAATTCGGGTCAAGTGGGGTCTAAAACCACTCCAACTTTGAAACACTACTACGCGGCCGCCATTTTGTTTTTTCAATTTTTTAAATAATATTCGTAAATCATCCTAATAAAACTACAGACGCCAAAAATTTGAATCGGATCGGCCGGAAAACAAAAGAGATACGATGGGCAGGCTTGGCCGCCATTTTGTTTTTTTGAAAAGTCGGAATTTTCCTTAGGTCACTCCGCCATCTTGAACACTTTTCTCCTACATGACTTGACTCCAAAACGACTCCTTCTGGGAGAACAATTATGTCAATGAGTCAGTCAGTGAGTGAGTGGTAGTCGAGCTTTATATATTATAAACTAGATGTCGCGCGGTGCGCGAGGCCGCAAGCGGCCACGCGTGTCTCTGTGGGGTCTGATTTTGACAGAAAAATAGAGTCTTATTTTGGGCAGCCATCTTGTTTTAGCCATTTTCGATAATTTTCTATGTGAATATAGTAAATTTTAAGTATAAGTCGGAAAATAATAAAATTTTCTAAAATATTTCTTTTCATGGCAACACTGCTTACTGTGACCTACAATCGCTCCATACAACCCAACTTTCCAAAGTGTTGCCAACTTGCCTAAAAATACGGATAAAAATTATAAAAACCCATTTTTTTCAGTAAAGAGAGAATACCGGAGCGGCCATCTTGTTTTTCGAGTTTTTCGGATTTTTCTGGTAAACAACAGGATATGCCCTATGCAATGACACCAATCACGTCTCTATAGCATATTGGCATCTGGGAGATCAATTCGGGTCTTTCGAGGTCTACCCTAAAAATTCAATCAGCCATAACTTTCAGTGTTGCCAGGTGAAATTCAAAAAACCTACAAAAGGTCATAGGGAGAGATAAAATGTACCGTTGACTGTTACTCGTTTTTGCAAAATGGTAAAATTTTGAGTTTTGACTTTTTGCATTAAAAGTAAAAAAATACCTTAAATTTTGGGAAAATTGTTAAACATGGCAACACTCCGTAATGAGACCTCTAACCCCGCCATACAAGCCAACTCGCTCAGGTGTCGCCATCTTGCCGAAAATCGACAATCAAAATGTCTTAAAATTAATACTTTTCTTTGGGAGCAAATCACCGGTCGGCCATCTTGGTTTTTCAGATTTTCGGGATTTTCTGGTAAACAACAGGATATGAGCTATGTGATGACACCAAACACATCCCTGTAGCATATTGGCATCTGGGAGATCAATTCGGGTCAAGTGGGGTATAAAACCACTCCAACTTTGAAACACTACTACGCGGCCGCCATTTAGTTTTTTCAACTTTTTAAATAATATTCGTAAATCATCTAAGCAATACTACAGATGCCAAAAATTTGAACCAGATCGGCCGGAAAACAAAAGAGATACGATGGGCAGGCTTGGCCGCCATTTTGTTTTTTTGAATAGTCGGAATTTTCTTGGGGTCACCCCGCCATCTTGCACACTTTTCTCCTACATGACTTGACTCCAAAACGACTCCTTCTGGGAGAACAATTATGTCAATCAGTGAGTGAGTCAGTCAGTGGTAGTCGAGCTTTATATATTATAAACTAGATGTCGCGCGGTGCGCGAGGCCGCAAGCGGCCACGCGTGTCTCTGTGGGGTCGTATTTTGACAGAAAAATAAAGTCTTACTTTGGGCGCCCATCTTGATTTAGCCATTTTTGATATTTTTCTGAGAATTTTGTCTTTTTTATGTATAATTTGAAAAAAAATTAAATTTTGTAAAATATTTCTTTTCATGGCAACACTGCTTACTGAGACCCACAATCGCTCCATACAACCCAACTTTCCAAAGTGTTGCCAACTTGCCTAAAAATACCGATAAACATTATAAAAACCCATTTTTTTCAGTAAAGAGAGAATACCGGAGCGGCCATCTTGTTTTTCTAGTTTTTCGGATTTTTCTGGTAAACTACAGGATATGCCCTGTGCAATGACACCAGTCACGTCTCTTTAGCATATTGGCATCTGGGAGATCAATTCGGGTCTTTTGAGGTCTACTCTGAAAATTCTATTAGCCATAACTTTCAGTGTTGCCATGCAAAAATAGAAATACCTACCAAAGGTCATAGGGAGTAGTAAAATGTTTCATTGACAGTAATTTTTGACTGTCACTCGTTTTTGCAAAGTGGTCAAATTTAGTGTTTTGTCATTTTCCATTAAAATTTAAAATAATGCGTCAAATTTTGGGAAAATTCTTAAACATGGCAATACTACGTAATAAGACCTCAAACCCCGCCATACACGCCAACTCACTCAGGTGTCGCCATCTTGCCGAAAATCGACATTTAAAATCTGGTAAAATCCATCATTTTCTTTAAGAGCCAATCACAGGGCCGCCATCTTTGATTTTGAGTTTTTCGGATTTTTCTGGTAAACTACGGGATATGCCTAAAAAGATGACATGCCACTTGTAACTGCACAATGTCGGCAACTATGCGACTAATTCGGGTCAAGTGGGGTCTACAATAGCCTAAACTTTGAAACATTATTACGCGGCCGCCATTTTGTTTTTTCAACTTTTTAAAAAATTTTTGTAAATCATTTAAAAGATTCGCAAAATTTGAACCAAATCGGCCGGAAAACAAAAGAGATACGATAGGCAACCTTGGCCGCCATTTTGTTTTTTTGAAAAGTCGGAATTTTCCCTAGGTCACTCCGCCATCTTGAACACTTTTCTAGTATATGACTTTTCTCCAAAACCACTCCTTCTGGGAGAACAATTATGTCAATTAGTCAGTGAGTGAGTCAGTGGTAGTCGAGCTTTATATAATATACTAGATGTCGCGCGGTGCGCGAGGCCGCAAGCGGCCACGCGTGTCTCTGTGGGGTCGTATTTTGACAGAAAAATAAAGTCTAATTTTGGGCGGCCATCTTGTTTTAGCCATTTTAAGTCAAAAAATAATACCATTTTCTTAAATATTTCTTTTCATGGCAACACTGTTTACTGAGACCCACAATCGCTCCATACAAGCCAACTTTCCTAAGTGTTGCCAACTGTGTAAAAAATGCCGATTAAGATTAAGAAAATTGATTTTTTTCAGTAAAACAAAAATAACGGGGCGGCCATCTTGTTTTTTCAGATTTTCGGGATTTTCTGGTAAACTACAGGATATGACCTATGTGATGACATTAAACACATCCCTGTAGGATATTGGCATCTGGGAGATCAATTCGGGTCTTTTGAGGTCTACCCTAAAAATTAAATCAACCATAACTTTCAGTGTTGCCAGGCAAAAATAAAAAATCCTACATAAGGTCATAAGGAGAGATAAAATGTTTCACTGACTGTCACTTGTTTTTGCAAAATGGTAAAATTTAGAGTTTTGACATTTTGCATTAAAAGTAAAAAAATACGCCAAATTCCGGGAATATTCTTAAACATGGCAACACCACGTAGTGAGACCTCTAACCCCGCTTTACAAGCCAACTCGCTCAGGTGTCGCCATCTTGCCGAAAATCGACATTCAAAATCTGGTAAAATTCATCTTTTTCTTTGGGAGCCAATTACAGGGCGGCCATCTTGGTTTTTCAGATTTTCGGGATTTTCTGGTAAACTACAGGATATGCCCTGTGCGATGACACCAAACACATCCCTTTAGCATATTAGCATCGGGGAGATCAATTCGGGTCAAGTGGGGTCTAAAACCACTCCAACTTTGAAACATTACTACGCGGCCGCCATTTTGTTTTTTCAACTTTTTAAATAATTTTCATCAATTATCTAAACAGTACTACAGATTCTCAAAATTTGAACCGAATCGGCCGGAAAACAAAAGAGATACGATAGGCAAGCTTGGCCGCCATTTTGTTTTTTTGAAAAGTCGGAATTTTCCCTAGGTCACTTCGCCATCTTGCATACTTTTTCTCTGCATGACTTGACTCCAAAACGCCTCCTTCTGGGAGAACAATTATGTCAATGAGTCAGTGAGTCAGTGGTAATCGAGCTTTATATATTATAGACTAGATGTCGCGCGGTGCGCGAGGCCGCAAGCGGCCACGCGTGTCTCTGTGGGGTCGTATTTTGACAGAAAAATAAAGTCTGATTTTGGGCGCCCATCTTGTTTTAGCCATTTTAAGTCGAAAAATAATAAAATTTTGTTAAATATTTTTTTTCATGGCAACACTGTTTACTGAGACCCACAATCGCTCCATACAACCCAACTTTCCAAAGTGTTGCCAACTGGCTAAAAAATGCCGATTTAGATTAGGAAAATTGAAATTTTTCAGTAAAACAAAAATAACGGGGCGGCCATCTTGTTTTTTCTATTTTTCGGGATTTTCTAGTAAACTACAGGATATACCCTATGCGATGACACCAAACACATCCCTGTAGCATATCGGCATCTGGGAGATCAATTCGGGTCTTTTGAGGTCTACCCTAAAAATTAAATCAACCATAACTTTCAGTGTTGCCAGGCGAAAATCAAAAAACCTACAAAAGGTCAAAGGGAGGGATAACATGTTTCACTGACTGTCACATGTTTTTGCTAAATGGTAAAATTTAGACTTTTGACATTTTGCGTTAAAAGTAAAAAAATACGAAAAATTCCGGGAAAATTCTTCAACACGGCCACACTACGTAGCAAGACCTCCAACCCCGCTATACAGACCAACTCGCTCAGGTGTTGCCATCTTGCCGAAAATCGACAATCAAAATGTGGTAAAATTAATACTTTTCTTTGGGAGCAAATCACCGGTCGGCCATCTTGGTTTTTCAAATTTTCGGGATTTTCTGGTAAACTACAGGATATGCCCTGTGCGATGACACCAAACACATCCCTTTAGCATATTGGCATCTGGGAGATCAATTCGGGTCAAGTGGGGTCTAAAACCACTCCAACTTTGAAACACTACTACGCGGCCGCCATTTTGTTTTTTCAACTTTTTTAACTATTTTCGTAAATCATTTAAACATTTCTACAGATTCCAAAAATTTCAGCCGGATCGGCCGGAAAACAAAAGAGATACGATAGGCAAGCCTGGCCGCCATTTTGTTTTTTTGAAAAGTCGGAATTTTCCCGGGGTCACCCCGCCATCTTGAACACTTTTTTCATATATGACTTGACTCCAAAACGACTCCTTCTGGGAGAACAATTATGTCAATCAGTCAGTCAGTGAGTGAGTGAGTGAGTGGTAGTCCAGCTTTATATATTATAAACTAGATGTCGCGCGGTGCGCGAGGCCGCAAGCGGCCACGCGTGTCTCTGTGGGGTCGTATTTTGACAGAAGAATAAAGTCTAATTTTGGGCGCCCATCTTGTTTTAGCCATTTTTGATAATTTTCTATGTGAATTTTGTCTTTTCTTAGTATAAGTCAAAAAATTATTAAATTTTGTAAAATATTACTTTTCATGGCAATACTGTTTACTGAGACCCACAATCGCTCCATACAACCCAACTTTGCAAAGTGTTGCCATCTTGCCTAAAAATACCGATGAAAATTATAAAAATCCAATTTTTTCAGTAAAGAGAGGATACCGGAGCGGCCATCTTGTTTTTCCAGTTTTTCGGATTTTTCTGGTAAACTACAGGATATGCCCTGTGCAATGACACCAATCATGTCTCTGTAGCATAATGGCATCTGGGAGATCAATTCGGGTCTTTTGAGGTCTACCCCAAAAATTCAATCGGCCATAACTTTCAGTGTTGCCAGGTGAAATTCAAAAAACCTACAAAAGGTCATAGAGAGAGATAAAATGTACCGTATACTGTTACTCGTTTTTGCAAAATGGTAAAATTTCGAGTTTTGACATTTTGCGTTAAAAGTTAAAAAATACGCCTAATTTCTTGAATATTCTTAAACATGGCAACATTACGTACTGAGACCTCCAACCCCGCCATACAAGCCAACTCGCTCAGATGTCGCCATCGTGCTGAAAATCGACATTCAAAATCTTGTAAAATCCATCCTTTTCTTTGAGAGCCAATCACAGGGCGGCCATCTTGGATTTTCAGTTATTTGGATTTTTCTAGTAAACTACAGGACATGACTTACAAAACGACTTTCAAAACATCTCTGTAGCATATTAGCATCTAGGAGATCAATTGGGGTCAACTGGGGTCTAAAACCACTCCAACTTTGAAACACTATAACGCGGCCGCCATTTTGTTTTTTCAACTTTTTAAATAATATTTGCAAATCATTTAAACAATTCTACAGATGCCAATAATTTGATTCGAATCGGCCGGAAAACAAAAGAGATACGATAGGCAAGCCTGGCCGCCATGTTGATTTTTTGAAAAGTCGGAATTTTTCCTAGGTCACCCCGCCATCTTGAACACTTTTCCCTTACAAGACTTTTCTCCAAAACGACTCCTTCTGGGAGAACAATTATGTCAATCAGTGAGTGAGTGAGTGGTAGTCGAGCCTTATATTATATACTAGATGTCGCGCGGTGCGCGAAGCCGCAAGCGGCCACGCGTGTCTCTGTGGGGTCGTATTTTGACAGAAAAATAAAGTCTAATTTGGGGCGCCCATTTTGTTTTAGTCTTTTTTTAGTACAAGTCAAAAAATAATAAAATTTTGTTAAATATTACTTTTCACGGCAACACTGTTTACTAAGACCCACAATCGCTCCATACAAGCCAACTTTCCAAAGTGTTGCCAACTGGCTAAAAAAGCCGATTATTATTAAGAAAATTTAAATTTTTCAGTAAAACAAAAATAACGGGGCGGCCATCTTGTTTTTTCTATTTTTCGGGATTTTCTAGTGAACTACAGAATATACCCTACGCGATGACACCAAACACATCCCTGTAGCATATCGGCATCTGGGAGATCAATTCGGGTCTTTTGAGGTCTACCCTAAAAATTCAATCGGCCTTAACTTTCAGTGTTGCCAGGTGAAATTCAAAAAACCTACAAAAGGTCATAGGGAGGAATAAAATGTTTCACTGACTGTCACTTGTTTTTGCAAAATGGTAAAATTTAGACTTTTGACATTTTGCGTTAAAAGTAAAAAAATACGAAAAATTCCGGGAAAATTCTTCAACACGGCCACACTACGTAGCAAGACCTCCAACCCCGCTATACAGACCAACTCGCTCAGGTGTTGCCATCTTGCCGAAAATCGACAATCAAAATGTGGTAAAATTCATACTTTTCTTTGGGAGCAAATCACCGGTCGGCCATCTTGGTTTTTCAAATTTTCGGGATTTTCTGGTAAACTACAGGATATGCCCTGTGCGATGACACCAAACACATCCCTTTAGCATATTGGCATCTGGGAGATCAATTCGGGTCAAGTGGGGTCTACCCTAAAAATTAAATCAACCATAACTTTCAGTGTTGCCAGGCAAAAATCAAAAACCTACAAAAGGTCATAAGGAGAGATAAAATGTTTCACTGACTGTCACTTGTTTTTGCAAAATGGTAAAATTTTGAGTTTTGACATTTTGCATTAAAAGTAAAAAAATACGCATAATTATGGGAATATTCTTAAACATGGCAACACTACGTAATGAGACCTCTAACCCCGCTATACAGACCAACTCATTCAGGTGTTGCCATCTTGCCGAAAATCGACAATCAAAATGTGGTAAAACGTATCCCTTTCTTTGAGAGCAAATCACCCGTCGGCCATCTTGGTTTTTCAAATTTTCGGGATTTTCTGGTAAACTACAGGATATGTTCTATGCGATGACACCAAACACATCCCTTTAGCATATTGGTGTCTGGGAGATCAATTCGGGTCAAGTGGGGTCTAAAACCACTCCAACTTTGAAACACTACTACGCGGCCGCAATTTTGTTTTTTCAATTTTTTAAATAATATTCGTAAATCATCTAAAAGGTTGTACAGATTACAAAAATTTGAACCGAATCGGCTAAAAAACAAAAGAGATACGATAGGCAACCTTGGCCGCCATTTTGTTTTTTTGAAAAGTCGGAATTTTCCCTGGATCACTCCGCCATCTTGCACACTTTTCTCATATATGAATTGACTCCAAAACGACTCCTTCTGGGAGAACAATTATGTCAGTGAGTCAGTGAGTGAGTGGTAGTCTAGCTTTATATATTATAGACTAGATGTCGCGCGGTGCGCGAGGCCGCAAGCGGCCACGCGTGTCTCTGTGCGGTTTGATTGTGACAGAAAAATAAAGTCTACTTTTGGGGCGGCCATCTTGTTTTAGCCGTTTTAAGTCGAAAAATAATAAAATTTTGTGAAATATTTTTTTTCACGGCAACACTGTTAACTGAGACCCACAATCGCTCCATACAAGTCAACTTTCCAAAGTGTTGCCAACTGGCTAAAAAATGCCGATTCAGATGAAAAAATTGAAATTTTTCAGTAAAACAAAAATTACGGGGCGGTCATCTTTTTTTTTTTCTATTTTTATGGATTTTCTAGTAAACTACAGGATATACCCTATGCGATGACACCAAACACATCCCTGTAAGCATATCGGCACCTGGGAGATCAATTTGGGTCTTTTGAGGTCTACCCTAAAAATTTAATCAACCATAACTTTCAGTGTTGCCAGGCGAAAATCAAAAATCCTACAAAAGATCATAGGGAGAGATAAAATATTCCATTGACTGTCACTCGTTTTCGCAAAATGGTAAAATTTAGACTTTTGACATTTTGCGTTAAAAGTAAAAAAATACGAAAAATTCCGGGAAAATTCTTCAACACGGCAACACTACGTAGCAATACCTCCAACCCCGCTATACAGACCAACTCGCTCAGGTGTTGCCATCTTGCCGAAAATCGACAATCAAAATCTGGTAAAATTAATACTTTTCTTTGGGAGCAAATCACCGGTCGGCCATCTTGGTTTTTCAGATTTTTCGGGATTTTCTGGTAAACTACAGGATATGACCTATGCGATGACATCAAACACATCCCTTTAGCATATTGGCGTCTGGGAGATCAATTCGGGTCAAGTGGGGTCTAAAACCACTCCAAATTTGAAACACTACTACGCGGCCGCCATTTTGTTTTTTCAATTTTTTAAATAATATTCGTAAATCATCTTAAAAGTTTTACAGATTACAAAAATTTGAACCGGATCGGCCGGAAAACAAAAGAGATACGATAGGCAAGCTTGGCCGCCATTTTGTTTTTTGAAAAGTCAGAATTTTCCTGGGGTCACCCCGTCATCTTGCACATTTTTTCCCTACATGACTTGACTCCAAAACGACTCCTTCTGGGAGAACAATTATGTCAATCAGTCAGTGAGTGAGTGGTAGTCGAGCTTTATATATTATAGACTAGATGTCGCGCGGTGCGCGAGGCCGCAAGCGGCCACGCGTGTCTCTGTGGGGTCGTATTTTTTGACATAAAAATAAAGTCTAATTTTGGGCGCCCATCTTGTTTTAGCCATTTTAAGTCAAAAAATAATACCATTTTCTTAAATATTTCTTTTCATGGCAACACTGTTTACTGAGACCCACAATCGCTCCATACAAGCCAACTTTCCTAAGTGTTGCCAACTGGCTAAAAAATGCCGATTAAGATTAGGAAAATTGATTTTTTTCAGTAAAACAAAAACAACGGGGCGGCCATCTTGTTTTTTTTATTTTTCGGGATTTTCTGGTAAACTACAGGATATACCCTATGCGATGACACCAAACACATCCCTGTAGCATATCGGCATCTGGGAGATCAATTCGGGTCTTTTGAGGTCTACCCTAAAAATTAAATCAACCATAACTTTCAGTGTTGCCAGGCAAAAATAAAAAATCCTACATAAGGTCATAAGGAGAAATAAAATGTTTCACTGACTGTCACTTGTTTTTGCAAAATGGTAAAATTTAGAGTTTTGACATATTGCATTAAAAGTAAAAAAATACGCCAAATTCCGGGAATATTCTTAAACATGGCAACACTACGTAATGAGACCTCTAACCCCGCCATACAAGCCAATTCGCTCAGGTGTCGCCATCTTGCCGAAAATCGACATCCAAAATCTGGTAAAATTCATCTTTTTGTTTGGGAGCCAATTACAGGGCGGCCATCTTGGTTTTTCAGATTTTCGGGATTTTCTGGTAAAAGAGACACCAAACACATCCCTTTAGCATATTGGTGTCTGGGAGATCAATTCGGGTCAAGTGGGGTCTAAAACCACTACAACTTTGAAACACTACTTCGCGGCCGCCATTTTGTTTTTTCAAAATTTTAAATAATGTTCGTAAATCATCTAAGCAGTACTACAGATTCCTAAAATTTGAACCGAATCGGGCGGAAAACAAAAGAGATACGATAGGCAACCTTGGCCGCCATTTTGTTTTTTTGAAAAGTCGGAATTTTCCCGGGGTCACTCCGCTATCTTGCACACTTTTCTCATATATGACTTGACTCCAAAACGACTCCTTCTGGGAGAACAATTATGTCAATGAGTCAGTCAGTCAGTGAGTGAGTGAGTGGTAGTCGAGCTTTATATATTATAGACTAGATGTCGCGCGGTGCGCGAGGCCGCAAGCGGCCACGCGTGTCTCTGTGGGGTCGTATTTTGACAGAAAAATAAAGTCTAACTTTGGGCGCCCATCTTGTTTTAGCCATTTTTTAGTACAAGTCAAAAAATAATAAAATTTTATTAAATATTACTTTTCATGGCAACACTGTTTACTGAGACCCACAATCGCTCCATACAAGTCAACTTTCCAAAGTGTTGCCAACTGGCTAAAAAATGCCGATTCAGATTAAGAAAATTGAAATTTTTCAGTAAAACAAAAATTACGGGGCGGCCATCTTGTTTTTTCTATTTTTCGGGATTTTCTAGTAAACTACAGGATATACCCTATGCGATGACACCAAACACATCCCTGTAGCATATCGGCATCTGGGAGATCAATTCGGGTCTTTTGAGGTCTACCCTAAAAATTAAATCAACCATAACTTTCAGTGTTGCCAGGCGAAAATCAAAAAACCTACAAAAGGTCATAAGGAGAGATAAAATGTACCGTTGACTGTTACTCGTTTTTGCAAAATGGTAAAATTTTGAGTTTTGACTTTTTGCATAAAAAGTGAAAAAATACCCCAAATTTTGGGAAAATTGTTAAACATGGCAACACAACGTAATGAGACCTCCAACCCCGCCGTACACGCCAACTCGCTCAGGTGTCGCCATCTTGCCGAAAATTGATATTCAAAATCTGGTAAAAATAATCTTTTTCTTTGGGAGCCAATCACAGGGCGGCCATCTTGGTTTTTCAGATTTTCGGGATTTTCTGGTAAACTACAGGATATAAGCTATGTGATGACACTAAACACATCCCTGTAGCATATTGGCATCTGGGAGATCAATTCGGGTCAAGTGGGGTCTAAAACCACTCCAACTTTGAAACACTACTACGCGGCCGCCATTTTGTTTTTTCAATTTTTTAAATAATACTCGTAAATCATCTAAGCAATACTAAAGATGCCAAAAATTTGAACCGGATCGGCCGGAAAACAAAAGAGATACGGTAGGCAAGCTCGGCCGCCATTTTGTTTTTTTGAAAAGTCGGAATTTTTCCGGGGTCACCCCGCCATCTTGAACACTTTTCTCATATGTGACTTGTCTCCAAAACGACTCCTTCTGGGAGAACAATTATGTCAATGAGTCAGTGAGTGAGTGAGTGAGTGGTAGTCTAGCTTTATATATTATAGACTAGATGTCGCGCGGTGCGCGAGGCCGCAAGCGGCCACGCGTGTCTCTGTGGGGTCGTATTTTGACAGAAAAATAAAGTCTAATTTTGGGCGCCCATCTTGTTTTAGCCATTTTAATTCGAAAAACAAAAAAAATTGTAAAATATTTTTTTTCATGGCAACACTGTTTACTGAGACCCACAATCGCTCCATACAAGTCAACTTTCCAAAGTGTTGCCAACCTGCTAAAAAAGCCGATTATTATTATGAAAATTGAAATTTTTCAGTAAAACAAAAATAACGGGGCGGCCATCTTGTTTTTTCAGATTTTCGGGATTTTCTGGTAAACTACAGGATATACCCTATGCGGTGACACCAAACACATCCCTGTAGCATATCGGCATCTGGGAGATCAATTCGGGTCTTTTGAGGTCTACCCTAAAAATTCAATCGGCCATAACTTTCAGTGTTGCCAGCGGAAATTCAAAAAACCTACAAAAGGTCATAGGGAGGAATAAAATGTTTCACTGACTGTCACTTGTTTTTGCAAAATGGTAAAATTTAGACTTTTGACATTTTGCGTTAAAAGTAAAAAAATACGAAAAATTCCGGGAAAATTCTTCAACACGGCCACACTACGTAGCAAGACCTCCAACCCCGCTATACAGACCAACTCGCTCAGGTGTTGCCATCTTGCCGAAAATCGACAATCAAAATGTGGTAAAATTAATACTTTTCTTTGGGAGCAAATCACCGGTCGGCCATCTTGGTTTTTCAAATTTTCGGGATTTTCTGGTAAACTACAGGATATGCCCTGTGCGATGACACCAAACACATCCCTTTAGCATATTGACATCTGGGAGATCAATTCGGGTCAAGTGGGGTCTAAAACCACTCCAACTTTGAAACACTACTACGCGGCCGCCATTTTGTTTTTTCAATTTTTTAAATAATATTCGTAAATCATTTAAGCAATACTACAGATGCCAAAAATTTGAACCGGATCGGCCGGAAAACAAAAGAGATACGATAGGCAAGCCTGGCCGCCATTTTGTTTTTTTAAAAAGTCTGAATTTTCCCGGGGTCACTTCGCCATCTTGCACACTTTTCTCATATATGACTTGCCTCCAAAACGACTCCTTCTGGGAGAACAATTATGTCAATCAGTGAGTGAGTAGTAGTCGAGCTTTATATATTATAAACTAGATGTCGCGCGGTGCGCGAGGCCGCAAGCGGCCACGCGTGTCTCTGTGGGGTCGTATTTTGACAGAAGAATAAAGTCTAATTTTGGGCGCCCATCTTGTTTTAGCCATTTTTGATAATTTTCTATGTGAATTTTGTCTTTTCTTAGTATAAGTCGAAAAATTATTAAATTTTGTAAAATATTACTTTTCATGGCAATACTGTTTACTGAGACCCACAATCGCTCCATGCAACCCAACTTTGCAAAGTGTTGCCATCTTGCCTAAAAATACTGATGAAAATTATAAAAATCCAATTTTTTCAGTAAAGAGAGGATACCGGAGCGGCCATCTTGTTTTTCCAGTTTTTGGATTTTTCTGGTAAACTACAGGATATGCCCTGTGCAATGACACCAATCATGTCTCTGTAGCATAATGGCATCTGGGAGATCAATTCGGGTCTTTTGAGGTCTACCCTAAAAATTCAATCGGCCATAACTTTCAGTGTTGCCAGGTGAAATTCAAAAAACCTACAAAAGGTCATAGAGAGAGATAAAATGTACCGTATACTGTTACTCGTTTTTGCAAAATGGTAAAATTTCGAGTTTTGACATTTTGCGTTAAAAGTTAAAAAATACGCCTAATTTCTTGAATATTCTTAAACATGGCAACATTACGTAATGAGACCTCCAACCCCGCCATACAAGCCAACTCGCTCAGATGTCGCCATCGTGCTGAAAATCGACATTCAAAATCTTGTAAAATCCATCCTTTTCTTTGAGAGCCAATCACAGGGCGGCCATCTTGGATTTTCAGTTATTTGGATTTTTCTAGTAAACTACAGGACATGACTTACAAAACGACTTTCAAAACATCTCTGTAGCATATTAGCATCTAGGAGATCAATTGGGGTCAACTGGGGTCTAAAACCACTCCAACTTTGAAACACTATAACGCGGCCGCCATTTTGTTTTTTCAACTTTTTAAATAATATTTGCAAATCATTTAAACAATTCTACAGATGCCAAAAATTTGATTCGAATCGGCCGGAAAACAAAAGAGATACGATAGGCAAGCCTGGCCGCCATTTTGATTTTTTGAAAAGTCGGAATTTTTCCTAGGTCACCCCGCCATCTTGAACACTTTTCCCTTACAAGACTTTTCTCCAAAACGACTCCTTCTGGGAGAACAATTATGTCAATCAGTGAGTGAGTGAGTGGTAGTCGAGCTTTATATAATATAAACTAGATGTCGCGCGGTGCGCGAGGCCGCAAGCGGCCACGCGTGTCTCTGTGGGGTCGTATTTTGACAGAAAAATAAAGTCTAATTTTGGGCGGCCATCTTGTTTTAGCCATTTTAAGTCGAAAAATCATAAAATTTTCTTAAATATTTCTTTTCATGGCAACACTGCTTACTGAGACTCACAATCGCTCCATACAAGCCAACTTTCCAAAGTGTTGCCAACTGGCTAAAAAATGCCGATTTAGATTAGGAAAATTGAAATTTTTCAGTAAAACAAAAATAACGGGGCGGCCATCTTGTTTTTTTTATTTTTCGGGATTTTCTAGTAAACTAAAGGATATACCCTATGTGATGACACCAAACACACCCCTGTAGCAAATCGGCATCTGGGAGATCAATTCGGGTCTTTTGAGGTCTACCCTAAAAATTAAATCAACCATAACTTTCAGTGTTGCCAGGCAAAAATCAAAAAACCTACAAAAGGTCATAGGGAGATATAAAATGTTTCACTGACTGTCACTCGTTTTTGCAAAATGGTAAAATTTACAGTTTTGACATTTTGTGTTAAAAGTAAAAAAATACTCCAAATTCCGGGGAAATTCTGAAACACGGCAACACAACGTATTGAGACCTCTAACCACGCCATACAAGCCAACTCGCTCAGGTGTTGCCATCTTGCCGCAAATCGACATTCAAAATGTGGTAAAATTAATACTTTTCTTTGGGAGCAAATCACCGGTCGGCCATCTTGGTTTTTCAGATTTTCGGGATTTTCTGGTAAACTACAGGACATGCCCTGTGCGATGACACCAAACACATCCCTTTAGCATATTGGCATCTGGGAGATCAATTCGGGTCAAGTGGGGTCTAAAACCACTCCAACTTTGAAACACTACTACGCGGCCGCCATTTTGTTTTTTCAACTTTTTAAATTATTTTTGTAAATGATCTAAAAAGTTGAATTGATTCTTAAAAATTTGAACTGAATCGGCCGGAAAACAAAAGAGATACGATAAGCAAGCCTAGCCGCCATTTTGTTTTTTTGAAAAGTCGGAATTTTCCCGGGGTCACCCCGTCATCTTGAACACTTTTCTCATACATGACTTGCCTCCAAAACGACTCCTTCTGGGAGAACAATTATGTCAATTAGTCAGTCAGTGAGTGAGTGGTAGTCTAGCTTTATATATTATAGATAACTAGATGTCGCGCGGTGCGCGAGGCCGCAAGCGGCCACGCGTGTCTCTGTGCGGTTCGATTGTGACAGAAAAATAAAGTCTACTTTTGGGGCGGCCATCTTGTTTTAGCCATTTTTGATAATTTTTAACACTGCTTACTGAGACCCACAATCGCTCCATACAACCCAACTTTCCAAAGTGTTGCCAACTTGCCTAAAAATACCGATAAAAATTATAAAAACCCAATTTTTTCAGTAAAGAGAGAATACCGGAGCGGCCATCTTGTTTTTCCAGTTTTTCGAATTTTTTGGTAAACTACAGGATATGCCTTGTGCAATGACACCAAACACATCCCTTTAGCATATTAGCATCGGGGAGATCAATTCGGGTCAAGTGGGGTCTACCCTAAAAATTCAATTGGCCATAACTTTCAGTGTTGCCAGGCGAAAATAAAAAAACCTAAAAAAGGTCATAGGGAGAGATAAAATTTACCGTTGACTGTTACTCGTTTTTGCAAAATGGTAAAATTTCTAGTTTTGACTTTTTGCATTAAAAGTAAAAAAATACCCCAAATTTTGGGAATATTGTTGAACATGGCAACACTCCGTAATGAGAGCTCTAACCCCGCCATACAAGCCAACTCGCTCAGGTGTCGCCATCTTGCCGAAAATCAACATTAAAAATCTGGTAAAATTAATCTTTTTCTTTGGGAGCCAATCACAGGGCGGCCATGTTGGATTTTCAGTTTTTCGGATTTTTCTGGTAAACTACAGGACATGACCTATGTGATGATAATAAAAACATTCCTGTAGCATATTAGCATCTGGGAGATCAATTAGGGTCAACTGGGGTCTAAAACCACTCCAACTTTGAAACACTATTACGGGGCCGCCATTTTGTTTTTCTAATTTTTTTAGTAATATTTGTAAATCATCTAAGCAATACTACAGCTGCCAAAAATTTTAACCGAATCGGCTGGAAAACAAAAGAGATACGATAGGCAAGTCTGGTCGCCATTTTGTTTTTTTGAAAAGTCGGAATTTTCCCTAGGTCACCCCGCCATCTTGCACACTTTTCTTCTACATGACTTTTCTCCAAAACGACTTCTTCTGGAAGAACAATTATGTCAATCAGTGAGTGAGTGAGTCAGTCAGTGGTAGTCGAGCTTTATATATTATAAACTAGATGTCGCGCGGTGCGCGAGGCCGCAAGCGGCCACGCGTGTCTCTGTGGGGTCGTATTTTGACAGAAAAATAAAGTCTTATTTTGGGCGGCCATCTTGTTTTAGCCATTTTAAGTCAAAAAATAATTAAATATTTCTTTTCATGGCAACACTGTTTACTGAGACCCACAATCGCTCCATACAAGCCAACTTTCCTAAGTGTTGCCAACAGTGTAAAAAATGCCGATTAAGATTAAGAAAATTGATTTTTTTCAGTAAAACAAAAATAACTGGGCGGCCATCTTGTTTTTTCAGATTTTCGGGATTTTCTGGTAAACTACAGGATATACCCTATGTGGTGACACCAAACACATCCCTGTAGCATATCGGCATCTGGGAGATCAATTCGGGTCTTTTGAGGTCTACCCTAAAAATTCAATCGGCCATAACTTTCAGTGTTGCCAGGTGAAATTCAAAAAACCTACAAAAGGTCATAGGGAGGAATAAAATGTTTCACTGACTGTAACTTGTTTTTGCAAAATGGTAAAATTTAGACTTTTGACATTTTGCGTTAAAAGTAAAAAAATACGAAAAATTCCGGGAAAATTCTTCAACACGGCCACACTACGTAGCAAGACCTCCAACCCCGCTATACAGACCAACTCGCTCAGGTGTTGCCATCTTGCCGAAAATCGACAATCAAAATGTGGTAAAATTAATACTTTTCTTTGGGAGCAAATCACCGGTCGGCCATCTTGGTTTTTCAAATTTTCGGGATTTTCTGGTAAACTACAGGATATGCCCTGTGCGATGACACCAAACACATCCCTTTAGCATATTGGCATCTGGGAGATCAATTCGGGTCAAGTGGGGTCTAAAACCACTCCAACTTTGAAACACTACTACGCGGCCGCCATTTTGTTTTTTCAATTTTTTAAATAATATTCGTAAATCATCTTAAAAGTTTTACAGATTACAAAAATTTGAACCGGATCGGCCGGAAAACAAAAGAGATACGATAGGCAAGCTTGGCCGCCATTTTGTTTTTTTGAAAAGTCAGAATTTTCCTGGGGTCACCCCGCCATCTTGCACATTTTTTCCCTACATGACTTGACTCCAAAACGACTCCTTCTGGGAGAACAATTATGTCAATCAGTCAGTGAGTGAGTGGTAGTCGAGCTTTATATATTATAGACTAGATGTCGCGCGGTGCGCGAGGCCGCAAGCGGCCACGCGTGTCTATGTGCGGTTTGATTGTGACAAAGAAATAAAGTCTAATTTTGGGGCGGCCATCTTGTTTTAGCCATTTTAAGTCGAAAAATAATAAAATTTTGTTAAATATTTTTTTTCATGGCAACACTGTTTACTGAGACCCACAATCGCTCCATACAAGCCAAATTTCCTAAGTGTTGCCAACAGTGTAAAAAAAGCCGATTATTATTAAGAAAATTTCAATTTTTCAGTAAAACAAAAACAACCGGGGCGGCCATCTTGTTTTTTCTATTTTTCGGGATTTTCTAGTAAACTACAGGATATACCCTATGCGATGACACCAAACACATCCCTGTAGCATATCGGCATCTGGGAGATCAATTCGGGTCTTTTGAGGTCTACCCTAAAAATTCAATCGGCCATAACTTTCAGTGTTGCCAGGTGAAATTCAAAAAACCTACAAAAGGTCATAGGGAGGAATAAAATGTTTCACTGACTGTCACTTGTTTTTGCAAAATGGTAAAATTTAGACTTTTGACATTTTGCGTTAAAAGTAAAAAAATACCCCAAATTTTGGGAAAATTGTTAAACATGGCAACACGCCGTATCGAGACCTCTAACCCCGCCATACAAGCCAACTCGCTCAGGTGTCGCCATCTTGCCGAAAATCGACAATCAAAATGTCTTAAAATTAATACTTTTCTTTGGGAGCAAATCACCGGTCGGCCATCTTGGTTTTTCAGATTTTCGGGATTTTCTGGTAAACAACAGGATATGAGCTATGTGATGACACCAAACACATCCCTGTAGCATATTGGCATCTGGGAGATCAATTCGGGTCAAGTGGGGTATAAAACCACTCCAACTTTGAAACACTACTACGCGGCCGCCATTTAGTTTTTTCAACTTTTTAAATAATATTCGTAAATCATCTAAGCAATACTACAGATGCCAAAAATTTGAACCAGATCGGCCGGAAAACAAAAGAGATACGATGGGCAGGCTTGGCCGCCATTTTGTTTTTTTGAATAGTCGGAATTTTCTTGGGGTCACCCCGCCATCTTGCACACTTTTCCCCTACATGACTTGACTCCAAAACGACTCCTTCTGGGAGAACAATTATGTCAATCAGTCAGTGAGTGAGTGAGTGGTAGTCGAGCTTTATATATTATAAATAAAGAAATATAAATAAACTAGATGTCGCGCGGTGCACGAGGCCGCAAGCAGCCACGCGTGTCTCTGTGGGGTCGTATTTTGACAGAAAAATAAAGTCTAATTTTGGGCGCCGATCTTGTTTTAGCCATTTTTGATAATTTTCTATGTGAATTTTGTCTTTTTTTAGTATAGGTCGAAAAATAATAAAATTTTGTAAAATATTTCATTTCATGGCAACACTGCTTACTGAGACCCACAATCGCTCCATACAACCCAACTTTCAAAAGTGTTGCTAACTTGCCTAAAAATACCGATAAAAATTATAAAAACCCAATTTTTTCAGTAAAGAGAGAATACCGGAGCGGCCATCTTGTTTTTCCAGTTTTTCGGATTTTTCTGGTAAACTACAGGATATGCCCTATGCAATGACACCAATCACGTCTCTGTAGCATATTGGCATCTGGGAGATCAATTCGGGTCTTTTGAGGTCTACCCTAAAAATTCAATCGGCCATAACTTTCAGTGTTGCCAGGTGAAAATCAAAAAACCTACAAAAGGTCATAGGGAGAGATAAAATGTTCCACTGACTGTTACTTGTTTTTGCAAAATGGTAAAATTCCGAGTTTTGACTTTTTGCATTAAAAGTCAAAAAATACCCCAAATTTTGGAAAAATTGTTAAACACGGCAATACTCCGTAATGAGACCTCTAACCCCGCTATACAAGCCAACTCGCTCAGGTGTCGCCATCTTGCCGAAAATCGACATTCAAAATCTGGTAAAATTCATCTTTTTCTTTGGGGGCCAATCACAGGGCGGCCATCTTGGATTTTCAGTTTTTTGGATTTTTCTAGTAAACTACAGGATATGCCCTATGCAATGACACCAATCACGTCTCTATAGCATATTGGCATCTGGGAGATCAATTCGGGTCTTTTGAGGTCTACCCTAAAAATTCAATCGGCCATAACTCTCAGTGTTGCCAGGCGAAAATCAAAAAACCTAGAAAAGGTCATAGAGAGGGATAAAATGTACCGTTGACTGTTACTCGTTTTCGCAAAATGGTAAAATTTCGAGTTTTGACTTTTTGCATTAAAAGTAAAAAAATACCCCAAATTTTGGGAAAATTGTTAAACATGGCAATACTCCGTAATGAGACCTCTAACCCCGCCATACAAGCCAACTTGCTCAGGTGTCGCCATCTTGCCGAAAATCGACATTCAAAATCTGGTAAAATTCATCTTTTTCTTTGGGAGCCAATCACAGGGCGGCCATTTTGGATTTTCAGTTTTTCGGATTTTTCCTTAAACTACAGGACATGACCTACGTGATGACACTTAAAACATCCCCGTAGCATATTAGCATCTGGGAGATCAATTAGGGTCAACTGGGGTCTAAAACCACTCCAACTTTGATACACTATTACGGGGCCGCCATTTTGTTTTTCTAATTTTTTTTGTAATTTTTGTGAATCATCTAAGCAATACTACAGATGTTAAAAATTTGAATCGGATCGGCCGGAAAACAAAAGTGATACGATAAGCAAGTCTAGCCACTATTTTGTTTTTTTGAAAAGTCGGAATTTTCCCTAGGTCACTTTGCCATCTTGAACACTTTTTTCATACAAGACTTTTCTCCAAAACGACTCCTTCTGGGAGAACAATTATGTCAATCAGTCAGTGAGTGAGTCAGTGAGTCAGTGGTAGTCGAGCTTTATATATTATAACTAGATGTCACGCGGTGCGCGAGGCCGCAAGCGGCCACGTGTGTCTCTGTGGGGTCGTATTTTGACAGAAAAATAAAGTCTAATTTTGGGCGCCTATCTTGTTTTAGCCATTTTTGATAATTTTCTATGTGAATTTTGTCTTTTTTTAGTATAAGTCGAAAAATAATTAAATTTTGTAAAATATTACTTTTCATGGCAATACTGTTTACTGAGACCCACAATCGCTCCATACAACCCAACTTTCCAAAGTGTTGCCATCTTGAATAAAAATACCGATGAAAATTTTAAAAATCCAATTTTTTCACTAAAGAGAGGATACCGGAGCGGCCATCTTGTTTTTCCAGTTTTTCGGATTTTTCTAGTAAACTGCAGGATATGCCCTGTACAATGACACCAATCACGTCTCTATAGCATATTGGCATCTGGGAGATCAATTCGGGTCTTTTGAGGTCTGCCCTTTCAATTCAATCGGCCATAACTTTCAGTGTTGCCAGGTGAAATTCAAAAAACCTACAAAAGGTCATAGGGAGAGATAAAATGTACCGTTGACTGTTACTCGTTTTTGCAAAATGGTAAAATTTCGAGTTTTAGACTTTTTGCATTAAAAGTAAAAAAATACCCTAAATTTTGGGAAAATTCTTAAACATGGCAATATAACGTAATGAGACCTCCAACCCCGCCATACAAGCAAACTCGCTCAGGTGTCGCCATCTTGCCGAAAATCGACATTCAAAATCTGGTAAAATTCATCTTTTTCTTTGGGAGCCAATCACAGGGCGGCCATCTTGGATTTTCAGTTTTTCGGATTTTTCTGGTAAACTACGGGATATGTTCTATGCAATGACACCAAATTCACCTCTCTGACATACTCACATCTGCGAGATCAATTCAGGTCTTTTAAGGTCTACCCTAAAATTTCAATCTACCATAACTTTCAGTGTTGCCAGACGAAAATAAAAAAACCTACAAAAGGTCATAGGGAGCGATAAAATGTACCGTTGACTGTTACTCGTTTTTGCAAAATGGTAAAATTTTGAGTTTTGACATTTTGCATTAAAAGTAAAAAAATACCCCAAATTTTGGGAAAATTATTAAATATAACAATACTCCGTAATGAGATCTCTAACCCCGCCATACACGCCAACTTGCTCAGGTGTCGCCATCTTGCCGAAAATCGACATTCAAAATCTGCTAAAATTCATCTTTTTGTTTGGGAGCCATTCACAGGGCGGCCATCTTAGATTTTCAGTTTTTCGGATTTTTCTGGTAAACTACGGAATGTGTCTAAAAATATGACGTGCCATTTGTAACTGCAAGATGTCAGCAACCATGCTACTAATTCGGGTCAAGTGGGGTCTACAGTAGCCTAAACTTTGAAACATTACTACGTGGCCGCCATTTTGTTTTTTCAACTTTTTAAATTATATTTGAAAATCATCTAAACATTTTAACCTATTCTAAAAATTTCAACCGGATCGGCCGGAAAACAAAAGAGATACGATAGGCAAGCTTGGCCGCCATTTTGTTTTTTTGAAAAGTCGGAATTTTCCCGGGGTCACTCCGCCATCTTGAATACTTTTTCCCTACAAGACTTTACTCCAAAACGACTCCTTCTGGGAGAACAATTATGTCAATCAGTGAGTGAGTGAGTCAGTCAGTGGTAGTCGAGCTTTATATATTATAAATAAATAAAATATAAATACTCGATAATCCGAATTTTCCGCCTAGAAGTTGTCGACTCAGATCGACTTATTTTTTACGCTCTTCAATTTGATGTGCGTTTCGTTTGAGTCTACCGTAGACACAGTTTTTGCAGCGTACGCCAGAATAGCTCGCAGATGGCAGATCGCGCAAGCGCTCTGCGCCGTCTTACGGTATTTTTTCGATCAGCACACGTGACCTGACGCGAGTTTCATAGTTTTTACCCATCCCACAAAAGTGCTCAACGCCGCTAAAGAAGTTTTCACTTCAAAAATCATAATAATAATAAATAAATAATCTCACGCCTTTCATCCCCGAGGGGGTAGGCAGAGGTATTCCATTACTGGATATACCCACATTTCACGAGATACATTGGACCCCGAAACGTGATAGGTGGTGAGCCCACCGCCGGATCGGGTCTATTTACACATGTCTCAGAATTAATTCTGAAACCTTCGGGTTTTCTCACGATGTTTTCCTTCACCGTCGAGCTAGTGATAAATATGTACCTACGTAAGTTTTTGAAAAACTCATTGGTACATGCCAGGATTCGAACCCGAGCCTCATTGATTTTCGGCCGGCTCTTAAACCGTAAAGGCTATCACTGCTCTTTGAATTTGAATAAATAGTGTGTGTTTTTAAATAATATGTTTCCTGATTAAAAATATGTGTGTATGATATGAAACTGTTAAAATTAAAGTACATTTAGCATACCAAAAATTATTCCAAAAGGATAACGATATTTTACCTACGATGGCAACATCAACCATTGACATTTGTTCAACGTCAAAGGGTGACCATATTGACCATGATATTTGTAGACATTCTTTACAATATAGGTAGGGTAGGTTTTTAGGTAGGTCAGACTTATGGTCCGACACATACACAAAAGTCCCAAAGTCCAAAAGTCTCAAAGTTTTCAATGTCAAAAAGTCCCAAAGTAAAAAAGTTTTTGATTTTTTAAATTAACTTTTTGTTTTCTTATTTTAATCGATGTAAAAAGTTTAGCGATGTACTACCTTACCGAATGTAGTACATTTTTTTTAAATCAATCCGGGAGGGATTGATATAAATTTATTTCGGGAGGGAAGCAATTACCACGAGTGTTTATCTCCCTCGAGCGGGAATCACATAGTAGTAGTCTCACTTTAAAATGAGGTGTTTTCGGTGACAGCTTTCACTTGAGTATTCAAAGGTGTCAATTGATTGTGCTGAACTTTCAATTAGCTGTCATAAACTAGTACAGTAACAGCCAGATTAAAAAACGGGAAGTTGACATATTGATAGTAAATAAATATTAACACTGATAATTTTTTATTGCTACAATCTATCTATTTGCAGCGATTACGATATAATTATGTTGTTATTTTCAACATGCGTATGTATGTTAATGCGGGCTTGTTTCCGCAACACGACGTTCTTTCTGCGCCTATTTTGCGTGATGGTGGGTATGGCACTACTCTTGCCATGCCAGCTCCTCCAGGAAGCCCAGCAGCGACTTGAGGTCCTTCAGGGCTTCGAGGAGCGACCTCGGGAATCCAAGGTGATTCGCCCAGTATTGAGCCACGCCTTCGCACTCCAACAGCACGTGCGCAGCCGTTTCCTCTGCCTCCATGCATGCTGTGCACAGGGGGTTGTCGGTGACACCTAAAGTAAACAGATGTTTGTTAAAGGGACCATGGCCTGTTATGGCCCCAGTTACCGTACGTAACTATCTCTGGTTCAGGTTTATCAGGGTGCGGGAGAGACGTCGATCCAGGTGTGGTAGCGCAGATCTCACCTGTCTACACTCACTCAGGTCGGTCCAAGCGCGTTCCTGTTCAGCCATTGCCCGGAGTCGCAGTTGTGTGCGGGACCAGCCGAAGGGGAGTCGAACGATGGGCTCTGGGCCTATCGCCGCCGTACCTGATCCCTTTCTCACTAGCTCGCCAGCCGCGTCGTTTCCGCGCGACTCACTGTGACCCTTGATCCATTGCAAGATGATTGTGTTATGGGAGCTTACCTCCATTAGCTTTTCATGGCACTCCATAATGAGACTCGACTTGATTGAGTTTCTCTGGAGGGCCTGTAGAACCGCCATGCTGTCAGAGAGGATTCGTATGCATGCACCTTTTACTCTCCTTGCAGCTATGGCCGTCTTACGTTCAACATGCGTATATGTGCCATCGTTAACTGAAGAAATGGAGGCGTTCATACATATCCAACTGATGAGACCTTATGTGCCATTTACACGAGGTCATTCCATGAGCCATTCCTCTGAGCCAATCCACTAAGCCAATCCAAAAGATTAAGGACAATCCAATGCAGTTGACTCTCCAGTCTCCACTCTATTTACACGAGGCCATTAGTGGATTGGCTTACTGGAATGGCTCACTGGAATGGCCTCGTGTAAATGGCTCATTAAAACAACAGTGGATTAGAACTACCAGGATAGATGTTCATCGCAAAGTCGGGTGGAATCTAAGAAAATATTCCTGTGTTTTGTTCGAACCACTTCTTATTTTCGAAATTCTACTAATACTATATACGCGAAAGTTTGTGAGTATGGATGTGTATATGGATGGATGAACGGATTTTGATTAAGCTTACAGATATATAGCTTTTACATCAGAATAGCACATAGGCTATATTTTAAATTCCAAATAGTCCATGTTTCAAAGAAAATTGTGGTTGCACTATTAGAAAGGGACACAATACGAGGGATATAATTCGAGGTGCCTCTCAATAGGACTGCCTGCTTTCTTACTTTAGTAGCACTTGCTCCGTATATGGAATATACTATATATCAGGAATATACTACCTTCATGGACTCGTCTAATCTATAAAAAAAATTCGTTGAGTTTCTGAATAAATTATCTTGATCGGTTTGGGCCTAAGGGGCATATTACACTATCATTTATCTTGGATCATAGATCTATGAGTCAATGTTAATGGATAATGTACCTAATATAGACATATGATTCATTTTCTCCTTGATCATAGATTTTTGACATTTGCTGAGAGATTGGATCCAATACGGTCATAGAAACAAATGTTGCCAGTTATTATTATTTTTTCCACTAGGTATTTAAAAGCAAATATAAAAAGACAGTTTTTGATTTCTTGTTCGTCAATATGTTTCAAATAATGTAATGTAGTTCTTTTTCTGATTATATACTTGCATAATCTTGCTGAAATAACAAAAAATAAGCCATACTAAAAATGACGATGCCTTTTGGCAAATCTAATTTTCTGAGATCTGGTAACCCTGACGTCAATACCTGCCGAAGCAATAGTAGCGCACACCACCGACTTGCAACCACATATGACGTAAAATAGCATCAAAGAACTTTGATAGTGTAATACAGAGATATGACTCAAATAGTCAATTATATTGGATCAAATATATGATCATTTAAATGATCAGAGATATGATAATGTAATGGACTCGATTCTGCAAACCACCTAAAATTCCTAATTTTAAGTTAGCTCTATTCTTTTCCACCGCTTTAAGAAAGGAATGGGACAGAAATAAGCGCCATATTTATTTACAACGTCACAAATGTCAAAATAACAAAATTGATCCTTATGGACGCATTCAAATACACGTTTTTAGCAATTTTAGCAACGATGTAAGGAGGTCATGGATAAAAGTGACAGATAAGACATCAAATTAGTCGGTTTTTCCATGTTTGACATTACTATATAATCTATGGTTTGTTTCTGTCCTTTTTCTTCCGTATTCTATAAAGAAGGATAGGCTAACTTAAAATTAGGAATTTTAGGTGGTTTGCAGAATCGAGTCCAATATCCCCCTAAGACAACGGAGAGCCAAGAAAATGTTTATTGAATCTGCATGGGACGGAACGCTATCTGATTTGACAACAGCTTGCATATTTGTAAAGTAGGCTACCAATTTTTTGAATGAATAATCACTAAAAATAATGAGTTTTTCATAATGACTCTTAAATTGATGATTTGTGAAGAAAGAAAAAACTTAAATGTTTTTAGTGATTTTTTTGCTTTTAACAACTTCATAGATAATATTCAGTAGGCAAATAAATTATTTGAAACTGACACCCAATTTCTAAAATCATCAACATTTTTCGTAAACGAAACTATAATGTCATCATAAATCAACGTCAAGTTTCAACAAATAAACAATAGGAAAAGCGCGGGAAACGTGAAACTTGGCGGGTGAATTTTTCGTTTCGGCTCTTTTCTAAAAATAATTTTATTTGTGTTTAGAGGATTAATTGAGTATTTCTTGTGTATATATTGTGTTATTTTCTATTTTATTGTATGTAGATATTAGAAAACTTACCTGGAATCCAGGTAAGTAGCTTTTTTCTTCTCATGGGCGATCCGCCCGAGGATCCTGGGGGAACTGTCCCCCAGGTTTCTCATTATATTACGGTTGATAACAAATCTATTGAGTATGATTCGAGTATGGACACGGATGGTTCACTGAATACTGGAAATAAGGATCATGGTCGCAAGCGAGTTACAGCTCGCCGGATTTGTAAGCATTGTAATAAAAAGCGCAGAAAACACCACGATTCACGTAAAAATCGACCCAATGATTGCCGTTGCGATGATATAGATATTGACACGAGCAAGGTCCCATGCAGCTCCCTGGGTATCGTCCCACCTATTTCAATGAGTGACTATGTACCTATTACCGGTACTGGTACTGGCAACAGTGTTGCTGGTGCCACTAGTAGTAATGACAAACAAAATGTACCTATAACTTTTGATGCAACATCAAACCCCAGTTTCTCTCGTCCTACCATCGGAAGAGTTCTTTACCAATCATCTGACGCTTCTCCTTACATAGTTCATATTCAAAAGATTACTACCTCTCCAAATGATCCTGCCACTCTCCACCCAATCACATTTGGGAGATTTTTGAAAAACAGATTTTTCCAAAACATTGTTAACGGTAGCTTAAAACGAATAGGCCGAAACAGACTCTCCGTTTCATTTTCTGACTATGCACATGCTAACAAATTTGTTGAGAATGAGGTTCTCACATTACACAACTTTAAAGCGTTCATTCCAACCTTTAATGTAACCCGTATGGGACTGGTAAGAGGTGTACCTTCTGACTGGTCGGAGGAAGAGGTTCTGGAAAACATGACAGTGCCTATAGGTTGCGGTAAAATTTTAAAAATACGTCGGATTAAAAGAAAAACGTTTAATAATGAAAATGCACCACAATTTCAAAACACAGAAACGGTCATTATAACTTTTGATGGTCAAGTTCTCCCCAAGAGGGTTTATATCTGTTATTCTGCTTTGCCAGTAGATCTGTACATTTATCCCACTATCCAATGCTATAACTGCTGTAGGTATGGTCATGTTAAAACTCAATGCCGCTCCAAACCCAGATGCTTTAGATGTGGGCAGGGTCACTCGGGTGCCAGCTGTTCAGTAGACGATGATTGTGTGACTTGTTGTTTGTGCAATGGGTCTCATGTAGCAACTAGCAAAATATGTCGAGAACATGAAAGACAAAGGTCTATTAAGGAATCTATGAGCAAAAGTTGTATCTCTTATGCAGAAGCGTCAAAACTCCACCCATTTATTCAAAAAATGTCCTATGCAGACGCTTTAAATTCTAATACTAAATCCCCTAACATTTTTCAATCTGTGTACCCTCAAGATCGGTCTCCATCACATAATAATATGTCACAGCCATCTTCTTATAAAAAAACTGTATTTTTAAAACCTCGACCTCCTCCTAAGAATACCAAAGGCTTTGACCAGGAGGCTCATGCTGCCTTAGTTAAAGATTACAACATTCCTGCTCCTGCTAATGGATGTGCCCTCAATGATGAACTGAATGTAACATCCAAAACTTCTATATCAGATCTAATTATGCTCCTAATTAATCTTTTATCCAAATCTAATATTTTTTCACCGTCCAACGTTGCTACTTCTATAGATATATTAAATGATATTAATATCAACAATAATGGACCTACTCGCCAAGGTAATTCAGTGGAATTGCCGAAGTATAACTAATAAGAAAAGTGACATTATACACTTAGTTAATAAATTTAATCCTTTTTTATTTGCATTTCAAGAGACATGGCTTAAACCAGACTCCATCTTTAGGATTCCTGGTTATGCCTGTGTCCGAGAGGATAGATCTGATGGGTATGGGGGGGTTGCCATGCTCATCAAACATTCTTATAATTTTTCACTTGTTCCTATTCCTGTACATAATGATACCTTTTGTATAATAGCTGTAAATATTAATAATGTTTGTTTTGTATCTATATATATTCCTCATCCTTCTTCTGCCATATATAATGAAATTTGTAACATTTTTGCCATACTGCCTAAACCTTTTTTAATATTAGGAGATTTTAATTGTCAACATGAATCTTGGGGCAGTAAGTCAAGCAATTCTTATGGTTGGGAACTTCTCGATATTTTAGACACACACAATCTTTGTCTTCTGAACACAGGCTCCCCAACACGTTGCACTGGACCAGAGGTAGGAAGTAGTGTTCCAGATTTGTCCATAGCTACTCCAAATTTAGCTTCTTCTCTTTCTTGGAGCACGCTGTGCTCTTCATTTGGTAGTGACCATATTCCAATAATAATTTCGTTTCCCTGGAATAATAAATCAAATACAAAACATACTCCGCGTATGAAATATCAGCTTTCTAATGCAGATTGGAATTTATTTAGCACCCGCATAGATCACAAAGTTTCTTTACTGCCCAATGTTGTTGCTGGTAATGAGATTACATGTGTTGAATTACTCACTAAAGCTTTCATCGAGGTTGCAGATGAGACCTTTCCACTAAAAAACAGTTCATTAGGATTTCTTCCCTCCCCTCCATGGTGGGACTCTGAATGTTCGGATGCAGTTAAGAAAAGAAAAGAGGCAGAAATTAATTATTGCAATAGTATGACTCCTGAAAACTTTGAATCTCTTTGTGAAATAATATCTGGCACTCGTAAATTGTTTAAAAATAAAAAGTTTGATAGTTGGAGAAACTTTTGTTCTAGGATTTCTCCTGATGTTTGTCCATCTGAAGTTTGGCGCAGTATACGAAGATTTAGGTCAGCTTTTCGGGATTCTACATGTAATGCTTTGCCCTCTGCCTTAGCTGACAATTTTTTAGATAAATTGGCTCCTCCGTTTGTTCCTGATGCAGGCTCATTGCCTTGCTCCTTGCCTCCTGAGATTACTAACTGTTTGACAGGTCTTAATTCCCCTTTCTCTATTTCTGAGCTTAAGAATATAGTCGTTAATCTTAAAGACTCTGCTCCTGGTTGTGATGGTATTCCTTATTCCTTTTTTGCTCATCTTCCCGACACTTCGCTCAATTATTTTCTAGATATTATTAATTCTACTATGATTTCTGGTAATATTCCTGACATTTGGAAATGTCAGATTGTGTTGCCAATTTTGAAACCAAACAAACCTCCATCTGACGCCTCTTCTTTTAGGCCAATTGCTCTCTCCTCTGTGTTTGTTAAAATTGCTGAACATTTAGTTAAAAATAGATTAGAGTGGTATCTGGAGAGTAATGGTTTATTGCCTGATAGCCAATACGGATTTAGAAGGGGTAGGAGTACTTTGGATAGTATTAGTATCTTTATTACTGATATTCGATTGTCTTTTTCTTGTAATGAATCAATTGTTGCTGCTTTCCTGGATATAACCGGTGCTTATGATAACGTAGTTTTATCAGTACTTAAACAAAAATTAAACGAATTACTAGTTCCAACAGTTTTACTTAATTTCATTATGAATATATTATCAGAAAGAACTATCTCGCTTACCGTAGATAACAGTACTTACTCCAGATTAGTTTGGAAGGGCCTGCCTCAGGGATCTGTGTTGAGTCCTTTATTATACAATATTTACACATATGATCTAGAGTCGTCCTTAGGTGACGTCAAAGTTCTTCAGTATGCTGATGATCTCCTTTTATATGCACCTGATAAGTCCATCGATAAGGCTTCTGCCTCACTGGGTTCCTCCATGACTTTATTAAAGACTTGGCTTGATTCGAATGGTCTGGAATTATCTCCCCTTAAGAGCAATATTGTATTGTTTTCTAGAATGCGGCTGCCGCCTCCAGTTATCATCTCTTTCAACGGAAGTGTAATCCCTGTTAAATCGCATATAAAATTCCTTGGAGTAATTTTAGATTCTAAGCTCTCTGGTCTTCCGCATTGTGATTATTTAGTTTCCAGATGCGAACGCGTTTTGAATATGCTTCGTTGTCTGTCAGGTGTCTGGTGGGGTGCGCACCCCTATTCTTTGAGATTGCTTTATAACGCTTTAGTACGCAGTGTTCTTGACTATGGTACTTTTTTGCTAGAACCCTGCAGTTCAGCTGGACTGAGGAAATTAGATGCCATTCAATATAAGGCTCTAAGGATAGTCTTGGGTGCTATGAAATCTAGCCCCACTAATGCCCTTCAGGTTGAAGGTGGAGAGCCTCCTTTAAGTATGCGCAGGCAGTATTTATCAGATAGATTTCTTTTTCGTGCCTTGCAAAACATTCGTCATCCCCTTTTTTCAAGACTTTCTGCTCTTTCTGATCATGTTCTCTCTTCTGGATACTGGACCCATAAGTCTACGCCCTGTCTGGTCCACAGTTTTAGAAAATTTATAGCATTTTGTGCCCCTACTCACAGATCTTTGTATTATCCTCTTTTTTGTTGCAAATTTGAGTCTCTAGTGTTGTCTCCAAATGTTCATTTAAACTTAGGAATTAGTAAAAACTCCCCTGATGCTAGTATTATGTTTAATATAGCTAAAAATGAGAATTGGTCGGACTGGCATCATATTTATAGTGACGCATCTAAGCACTCTGCGAATGGCTGTGTTGGTGTGGGAGTATTTCATTTTCAATATAATGTAGTTCAAAAAATTAAATTGCCACCCGAAACATCCACTTTCACTGGTGAATGTTTCGGCATTTTTAAGTCTGTGGAATATGTCACGATAATGAATCTTAGGAGAGCTGTTATTTTTACCGACGCAAAAAGTGCTTTGGAAGCCTTAGTTAAATCTCCCTTTAAATCAAAGCCAACCTATCCTATTATAATCGAAATTCGGAAATTGTTATTGAAGTGTGCTTTTAAAGGCGTCGATCTTTCGTTTGCTTGGATCCCAGGCCACTCTGGTATCCAAGGGAATGATAGAGCAGATCGTCTTGCTAATGAGGCTGTAGAATCTGGAGACTTGTTTCCCTATAAAAACTATACTCATGATCTGATAGCCTTGTCTAAAGAATATCTTGTAGATTCATGGCGCGATGATTGGATAAGAAGTAGTGAAACTAAGGGAAAATATTTTTACAATATCCAACCCGATGTATCGTTGAAACCATGGTTCTATTTATTTAATTTTCTTAAGAAACCTACAACAACCCTTATACGTATGAGACTTGGTCACATAGTGTCCCCAGCTCACCTTGCCAGACTCCATATTGTGGACGACCCGGGTTGCGAATGTGGGTCGGACTTTGCTGATGTCAATCATATTTTCTTGTCGTGTCCTTTAAATGATTGTTCTTCCCTTTTTACCTCGTTACTGTCCTTTAAGATTCCTCTGCCTACTTCCATCCCTGTCCTCCTTGCTACCAAGGATATAAATGTTTATAAATTGTTAGCCATATTTATTTGTAATAATAATGTAAATATTTAATTTTATTTAGTAGTTGTACTTATTAATTTGTATATATTTAATGATTAATATAGTTTTGTATATAACCTTTTCGTGGATAATATGTTTTCCCATAATTAATCCTTTTTCCTTTCCAAATTCCGTTCTTTCCAATTTCCACTCATAAAACGGGGAATCCGTTTCCCCGTTTTATGAGTGTGGTAAATGCGCAAGCCGCGCGAGGCCACAAAAAAAAAAAAAAAAAAAAAAAAAACAATACTCACCTGACTTGAACTTGACTTATTTTGCTGCTGAAAAGTACAATTTTAAAATGTCTGGAGAAGATTGTGATGCTCTAGATCGTGGCGATAGCGATGGACAAAAGCCTGATAAAATGTTCACCTTGAAAAAGTGGAATGCTGTTGCTATGTGGAGCTGGGATGTGGAGTGCGATACTTGTGCGATTTGCCGCGTCCAAGTGATGGGTAAGTATACTTCATTCATAAAATAGTGTTATTACTCCAGTTATTCCAAACTATGTATTACCTACAGAGTTACTACATCCTATTCATATAAACATATAGGTGTAGCTTGTTTGGAAGATCAAAATAAGCGCAACAGAAATTATAATTCCACAGTTGGAGACAGGTTAAGATAAAAACCAGTCAAGTGAGGACTGTGACTAGCAACCTTTATTCAAATTAATTTTCAATGCCATATTGATATTTACAGGTTCTGGTTACAGTATCTGGGAAATATATTCTTTTCCTCAATTTGAATTAAGGAATAGAATATGTTTCCCAGATACAGTCTAAAGCCGTATACAGAAAGAAATCTGAAAACTTATCAGCGCTTATAGGCGCCGGTCTACGCAGGTAACCGGCGCAGGCATTTATATGAACAAGCGCCGACAATCTTCGACAGGCGCCGGTCAGCGCTGGTGCCGCCCGCCAATCATCGTATGACATTTTGCTCGCTCTGCTTCAATCTGCTTGCTTTATGTAGAATGGACCAGCGCTGATAAGTTTTCAGCTTTCTTTCTGTATACGGCTTAACCTGTAAACAGATGTTGTGTAGGATTCTTGGAGTTTATAGATACTTAAATAATGTTTACTTTTTTCATATTATGAAAACGTTTATTCTCTCTTTACAATTCCTTCTTCAAGTTTTCATATATTTAATATTAACCATTTTAGTTATTAGGTATCCAGGTAAAGTCATTTAGAGGGATTCCTGGCATTCACACATACATAAAAAAAAAATGCTACATTGACGTAATCACTGTGATTAAAGATCAATCACTATTGTTCTGTTAAATGAAACTGAGGTGATCGCCCCAAGTAAATACACAGTGACCTCTAATGACATCCAGTTATGTGGTTGTATTAACATTCTAAAACTGAAGGTAAACTATAAACTTGGGACTCTTGGGAGAGAAATCAATGTGCTTCAAAACTCTAAATCATAGTATAATTATGTACAATATAATGATATTGAATTATAAAAAAATATATAAGTTATGTAATAATTGTAAAACATTTATAGATTCAGTTAAAAATAACTTACTGCTTAATTACCTTCTTTCGTAATACTACACAAAACTTATTTCATTACTGCCTTCTATGTTTCTGCCTTTGACAGCAAAATTACTATTGATTAATTAGTACCTAAGTAAGTATAATGGAGAACTAAATATAAAGGGGTTAATACAATATTATTTCAACACAATATTAATTTAATAAGTTATGTAATATATGAATGCTTAAAACATTAATAGGCAATCTATCTGCATCAAAGACATTATTCATTTGTAAAATAAAATTCAAGCTCTCCTCATTCATACATTATTATTTATTATCTTAATATAATTGTGTAGACATTTAAAGGGATCATCATAAAATATTACTATATCTGAATGTAAAGAGATTGGAGTCTTGGTGTATCTCTATCATTCAATGAATTAAAACCAAATTTGTAGCTCGTAAAAATAAATATTTAATAAAAAATATAAGAATGGGTGAGCTACTTACAGTTAAGGAGCCCGACTCACGTATCACGTACAATGGTCCACTTCAGGACTAAGTGCGGAAACCAAACCCCCTAACATAGAACATAGGAGCCCGACTCTCATCATGATAATCAGTGAGGCTCGGGTTCAAATCCTGGCATGTACCGATGAGTTTTTCAATAAATTACGTACATATTCATCACTAGCTCGACCGTGAAGGAAAACATTGTGAGGAAACCATCAGGTCCCAGAATTAATTCTGAAGCATGTGTAACAGACGATGTCCAGCGATGGGCTCACTACCTATCCCATTTAGGAGTAGAATATACTGGTGAAAAGTGGGTATTTCCAGAAATGGAATACCTCTGCCTGGGGTAAAGGCTTTTTGAGGGGGTCTCTCGACGATAAAAGGCGTGAGATTAATTATTATTATAATAACGGGTCAGGTACCATTTCTGTGAGATAATAGCTTGTGTACTGTCAAGCAGTACACAAGCTTGGTTTCTAATTATATGTGCTTTTCACACTTAGTATAGTTGTTCTGTTTTATTGGAGTCTCATCTTACAAAGATAACTAATTGCACAGAAGAAAAGTATTTTATATTTATATATATATTTATATATGTATATATAAATATAAAATTATAAGTTTATAACATTAATAAATTATATTAACTAATATACCTTCCTAGGTAATAAAAATATATAACTAGCCATGTTTTATATTCCAAAGTAAGCTACAAAGGTAGGTTCATTAATTCCATACTGAATAAACTATAATACTGTGCATACATAATTATTTGTAAAAAATGACATAACTTTAAAACTAGGATAAAACAATAATGTTTTAGTATTGCTATATTTGTACCATGACGTCTTTATAAAGTAAAGTAAGTTTATAAAGTAAGATAGTTTTTTTATTGTTTTTTGTCATATCAAGTAACCTGCATTAGCTAAGCTGGTTTAGGAACACTGTGCAAAAGTGATCACGCTATTCACGCTATTTGAAAATGAGGCTGCGTCTTGTTATAGAATAAACATTTATGAGACATATATTTTTACATCAATATGCAAGAAGAAAACAATATTGTTATAAGAGGTCTTGGAACTAATCTGAATAATATTGTTTAAGCATGAAACAAAATATTTTTGAACTATGATAGATTTTTTGAGGTGCTGGCAAGCCCCCTAGGCACTATAACTTTTTACATGCAGGCATGAACAAAAATGTTTGGTGTTTTGGGCGGTATTTACCAGTTTAACCGGTATTTACCGGTTATCCTTAAATATATAAAAGTAAAAAATAAGCTCACGCCTTAGCCTCGAGACGTCCGCGCGTTGTCATTATATATATATATATATATATATATATATATATAATGACATATATATATATATATATATATATATATATATATATATATATATATATATATATATATATATATATATAAAACTCGATTTTATTATACGAGTATACTCAACAGCCACTGGGCAAAGGTTTCATGTTTGCTATTGAGCTCAGTCTGCGTGTTCTTGTAGACGGTCGACCTGTCAATTTATCTTCAATTTGTTCCAAACTCTTACCTCGAGTTTCCGGAACACATACTATCACGAAAAAGAGACTCACAAAACATATGCTAGCAAATAGCCAGAACGTACCCGATGGCTCAATAGCTTCTATAATATTATGAAAAGTTTTTGTTACTATAAACGTACATAGCCAATTAAAAGCAGTACATATGGACGCGGCAGCACCTCTAACTTTAGCCGGTAAAATTTCCCCCATCATTAGCCAAGGTATAGGGCCAAATGCTAATGAAAATCCTAATAAGTAAATCATTACACATGTTAAAGGTAGCCATCCTAAATTTGAAACATCCATATTCAAAGAGTCGCGTACATAAAAAAATGTCCCTAATATAGTTAAAGTAATGGTCATAATTACAGATGAAATATAGAGCAAAACTTTGCGGCCTGCTAAGTCAATAAGAACTGTCGCTATAAATGTGGATATAAAATTTACTAATCCCACAATTATTGTCGATAAGTTTTCATCTACTGAACTTCCGGACATTTTAAATATGTCAACTGTATAAAAAATTACCGCATTGATACCTGACAATTGTTGAAAGGCCATAAGACCTAGTGATATGAGAATAGACTTCATATATTTCCGACTTAATAGCTCCTTTATAATCATAGTTGAATCACTAGTTCCAGTCTCAACATCTGAGAGCGCCATGTCTCGCATTTCGTTATCAATTTTAGCGTTCTTGCCACGAAGCCATTGAAGTGACTTCCGTGCTTCCTCAGTCCTACCTTGGTGTAGGTACCATTGCGGAGTCTCCGGTATTAGAAGCATCAATATAAAGAAAGGAATTGGTATTGCAGCTCCGAGATAAGCTAGTTCGGACCAGTTTAGGTATTTACCGGCTGAATAACAAATCAAAATACCAATGTTTCCAATAGCAGTCGGAAATAATCCTAAAATTCCCCGGACTTCTGGCTGTATGGCTTCACCTAGGTATACGGGAAATGCTAGCGATCCTATACCAACGCACAGTCCACAAATCGCGCGACCTAATAACACGAGGTGTACGATATTCGCAGAAGCTATAAGAATCCAGCCTATAAAAAATGGCGCGGCAGTAAACAAAATAGTTTTTCGCCGCCCGATGTAGTCAACGAGAGGTCCTCCGATAACGCCACCCGCTAGCGCAGCTAATGGCATTAATCCACCGATCCAACTGGCCTGTAAAAATACACATGCTTCAAATTCTGCTGCATTATCAGGGAGTAACATAAGCTATATTTTATTCCCGTAATCCCACGGGAACGGGAACTACGCGGGTGAAACCGCGTGGAACAGCTATTATTGTATATTTTTTTACTTATGATTATTAAAATTACCATTAATAATAAAGTAACCTGAGTACTTAAAGTAAGAAGAGTCATTTGGGCTATATAATATTGCATTTTTTTTTATTAAAAAACCATAAAATCTTAATGAAAATAAAATTTACCAACTACCTCAACCAATATCTCAAAAACTACTGAACCTATTTTGATGCGGTTTCCAATTTTAGATTCAAAATATATTAAGCTATCATAAATAATACAAATTTTTGATATTCCCTTTACGCGGTTGAAGAACAACAACAAAATTTTTTTTTCTTTAATAATTTTTTTTGGCTACTTGTATATTAAAATATCTTTGTTTTTTTTTTTATAATAAAGCATAAAAAGGCAAACCGTTTGATAGTCAAATAATTAAAATCGGTGTAGCCGTTCAGTTTGTATGATTTTTTGAAGTATTTTTCTTTAAGTGGCGCCCTCTGTGTTCCTAAGGGACGAAAGATTCGCTGCTGCGGGCAAAATCGCTTATTTTGGTCCCTACTATCACTGTGCAAAGCGGCTTGCTTCCATCGTAAAATGCAGTTTCAAATTCATAACTCCTATGACTAATAACTATATATCGACAAATAAGTGTCAAATTTTAGTGAAATACTAGTATCATGGATATCTCATATTAAAACCATAAACTATTATACCGCGTCGCGCGCGATAAAGCGCTATGCTGCCATTTGGTATTGTTAACCTTAATAATTAATTATTTTATTACGTTACTACCGGGTGCCCACCGGCGTTGCCCGCGCGAATACAGTTTATTCCCGTTCGCTTGGATTTTTTAATATACCTTCATAGCGGTTGCTTACGTACGACATTTAAGACACCTACACGTACCATATTTTAAGGTTCTATATATTTAAGGTTCTATTTATTATGTTATCGTTTCGAAGTAGTACGTTTATCTCTTTTTAACCAGTTTTTATATTTTTCAGTGGGAATGAAATTTTTTCCTGCAGTAAAAAGGACTCTAGATGTTTACACAGTTACTCAGTTGCGTGACGCGTGCAGGCAGAGACAGACAGACAAAACTTTCAAAAAGTGGTGCGGTCTCGTTAGAGTGTTATTATATGTATAGATGTACCTCTTCTTTAGTCACTGTTATCCTGGTACTATTCTCCATAGTGACAAGTGCCGGCGATGTGTAAGCAGATGAAAATCCTATAATCATAGACCCCATTGACACGGCTATAGCAGCTAAAACCTGTAAATATAAAACATCTTAATATCTACTCCATGCTTTTAGCGAATTTATTGCCGTGACGTTTTCGCGGGAGGTGTGGTGAGTGCGCGTCGCTACGTTTCATTTAGGCAATCATCTATTCTGATTGTAACTACTTTAAGTCCTCGACCATAGTAAATTACGCGTTGTTTTGTACAGTAATTTCGAAAAAAAGAGTTTTATCTTGTTATTTTTACATTGAATTGTCGCACAAGTTAATGTAGAAAGTAATTGAATATTTTAAATCATTAAAACAGAGTGACACAATGTAATTTGTTATGCGTAGCTTTTACTATTTTTCATAAAGTGATAACGTAATAAACCATACCAAATGTAGAAATGCATGAACTCAAGAAAAGAAAAATAAACGTTACGTCTGAGCCTTTGAGGCTTAATAATATTTTTTGTATCGGCAATAAATGAAAATTCGTACTGCATTGTTTAGCTGCAAGAAGCGTTAAAGTTATCTGAACCTTGAACAACTTTGAATTTTGAGTAACATAAGTGAGTCAAACAGAGCAATGTTTAATAGTAGTAATTGGGCGCAATTGGTATCAGCGACTCGCACATAGCATATTAAATACTTCGATAGTTTAAAAAGTAAGAATAGCCATCGCAAAAACAATTTTAATATTGATTATTCGAAACATTATTTTTAATTGAACGAACCTTTGACTGAAACTCTATCCTTAAAGGTACATTTTAATTGATTTATAATTGAATATAGAACCAATTTTATTTCTCCATGTGATATAACATTAAAATTAAAGTGTTATTTAAATATTTTGCAATGACTTATTACAACGCAATTCATAAAACAAAAACATGATTTCATAAATAGCGGCATTAAAATCACACCTGTGAAAAAGTGTACTTTGGTTCTTCATATTCACTGGACCGCACTGCTATACTATAGTGAGTATCTGCTCTCATCAAAATCTTCATGATTGCGTTTTTCAATCCCAAGTATGACACAACCCTTCACTACACTGTCGACTGTTAGTTCGAATCACGCACTGTAACTGAATCCGGCAAGGCGACTGAAGAAATGAGCATCTCTGACTATTGTCGCCGCGATTTATACCAGTATGCTCACTAGTTGATTGAAAAATCTTATTGGTTTTCAAGATTTTGTGATTCAGAGCAATGGAACTTATTCAATGTGTTTTCGAAGTAATCATTTACTCTTAATATATTTCCTTAATAAAATGTTTTGATTTGCTACGTATCTTAGGATTTATTATCGTGCTCTATCTAAATAATATGTAATTAATATATTCACTACATACATTATTTAAAAAATACCATTCATTTTTATTTATTTATTTAACTTCATGTACCAAGAAAATGTACACATGGCGAACTTAATGCCTAAATTAATCCAAATATACATTATTTTTGAAAGGCCACTGCAAATATTTGTAAAGAGACTTTAAATGTTTTTTTTTTACATTATTCGATTTTAATTAATATAAAACTGCACATAGAGTCGGGACACTAAACTATCAAACCAAAAACCTTTTCATGTAAAATGTTTCCAAGACGAAATCATATGGCTCCCACTGTCAAAAAGTTCATGAAGAGCCAAGCTTCCAACCTAGGGTCTGTAGAGTTAGAGCCATATGATCTTGTCTTAGCAACATTTTACATGAAAATATTTTTAGTGGAATTTCACTTCTTTTTGAAAGCATCTTACTTATGGCACTATTTTATTATTTAGTTAATTTTTACTTTCTTTTTTTGGGTCGTATTTGCACATCAGAGGTGCCTTTTTTCATAGCCTACTCTCTATTTTTGCCTTTTTTCTTTATTGGTTTACTGTTTATAATCACAGCGGGTACACATTAGGCGTTTTGCGCGCGCTTAATTCCATCCCTTAATTTAAATTGTGGGGGTGTGATTTACTAAAACTCCTGAAATATGCATTTTTGTAGTTATAATAGTAACAATTAGACCCCATATAAATTTTCAGACCTCTAGCATCAGCGGAAGTCTCATACAAACTTCCATCCCCTATTTTAAGGGATTGGGGGGGGGGGGGTTGTAAAAGGTTTTAATCTTTTGTTGTTTCTGTACTAATGCTAGCTACATACCAAATTTCGGCTTTCTAGGGCTTCAGGAAGTACCCTATGAATTTTGATGATCATCAGAAAGTGACGAAATCGGAGCTTTATAGATATAAAAACAAAATCTAAAGTTGAGAGAAATGCAATTGAATTTTTATATTTTTAATCAGTCCATTATTGACATCATATCCCGAAATCTTTCCAAAGTAAAAGCCAAGCTTTAGTTGCTAAAATTCGTTATAATTATATAAAAAAAATGGGTAAACAAGACGTGTTCAGATAGGATAAAATTTAAAACAAAGTCAAATCACTTGAAACTGTAGGCGTCAAAACGCTACGCCTATAGTTTCAAGTGATTTGACTTTGTTTTAAATGTTATCCTAAAAAAAAAAATTTTTGAGAAAAAAGGCCTTAACCTAGCCGTAACATAGAAATGGTTATATAACTTTTGACCTTTTTGTTACGGAACACTAATAAAATTGACATGTCAGGAATGTAAAATTATTGTTATTCTAGATTAGGTATTGTTTCCTATATTTCTATAAAACCATAAACGAGAAATAAAACATGTAAAGAATGTGTGTTCCCAATCTTAATAACTAACTACTACTTATTTGTTCGACATAAAAATATATTCAGTTGTATAAGATGTCTCGTTATTATCGTTGACGGGCCTGTTGGCTCTGTTGGTAGCGACCCTGCCTTCTGAGTCGGAGGTCGCGGGTTCGATCCCCGCTCGGAGCCAACATTTGTGTTGTGTGCATGAACATGTCTGTTGGCTTCGTGATATTATGTAAGTATGTTTATCAGTTGTTTAATACCCATAGTGCAGGCCCTGCCTAGTTTGGGACTAAATAACCGTGTGTGACTTGTGTCCCACAATTATTATGATTATCAGCTTCTATAATATAATACACATTTTAGTGTTTGTAAATTATGCATTTACTAAATAAAATATCATGAGGAAGCGTGGAATGTATCTGAGATAGTAATTTGGAAAAATGAGACAGGCAATGGCACACTACCAAAAAAATGTTTTGTCGATGAATCCATAGAAATTACTGTTACTCACGATCCACGCTAACGAGGTATATGACAAGACAAATTTAATATACGAGTAGGTATACTTGTACGTACATTTATATGTAACAAAGTCGATAATTTCCTGTATAATTGACATAGGTTTAAAGAACTTTATTTCTCATAAGAACTGAAATAATACAGCTCACTTACATGAGATTAATATGTACTACATTTTGGAATTTGAAAACTTGTTCCACCATGCTAATTCTAAATTAACATGGTTCTCTCGCACAAGTTATTCATTACATTTACAAAATTAAATAGTATTATTTAACACATGGGAATTTAGTTTCCTCTTTATAATATTAGTATAGAAGCATAGCTAAATTATACACTAACGGGTGCCCAGAGGTGTTGCCCGCGCGGATCCAGTGTATTCCCGTTCCCGTGGAAATTTACGAAAATCCCTTCATAGCGGTTGCCTATACGACATATAAGACACCTACATACCATATTAATTCCAGTTTCTGTATGTTATCGTTTCGGAGTAGTAAGTATTTAGTAAGTTAGTACCTATAAGTTGTCTCGTAGAGATTAGACATTTTTAGTAAAAATGTCTAATCTCTACGAGACATGGTGTGGTAAAATTTTTTTACCACACCATATATTTCATCAAAATCCGTCCAGTAGTTTTTGCGTGATGCGTGCACAGACGGAGAGACAAAAATATCAGAAATTGGTGCTTTGATATCTAGATATCAAAAACTATCTACCGCTGAATTTAAAAATAAATAATTATAAAATAAACATATATTTTGGGTTCTTGAGATAAACAATTTTTAGTTCGTCTAAAAATACAATCATACGTATAAAATTGTCTTCCCAAGATCCAAAGTTACGAAAAAATACATTGGTATCTTTCGCCATTGTTAACCCTAATATCTACCATACGTACTATACATTATAGAGATCATTGCTAATATCATCTAGGTACAAGTACGATGCTGCAAGTTGGTTCTATCTATAGGCATATTGTATTGTGTTGATTTGCAACACTTGTGTTTTGTGATCAACTTCTGATAAACAAACTTTACAGATGTCCTCGTCAGAAGCACGTGCTGTTGCATGTCTCAACATAAATAAACAAGGCCTTTAATGCTTATTGATAATAGCTTATCTGTATGGGAATTATTAACTCTTCACATAGAGGCTCTAATTAAAATTCATTTATGTGCATAATGCACATAAGGTAAAATGCTTAAATACGGGTACCTACTACCTACGGTCTTCAAAAAGTTAAAATATTATTCGCATTTGCTGCTCAAATGCAATATTAAAATTTTAAACGATAAAAAAAAAAAAAAACTATTGCACCAATCAATTCTTCGTAAGTTTTCCTATAAATTTATCTGAATTATAGATCAGTGAAGGAAAACATCTTGGGCTGTAATTAGAGGATTCGATCCCGGTCGATTTTTCTAATCCCGGGATTTCGGGATTATCTAAAGTTAATCCCGGGATAGTCCCGGGATTGTATTGGTATTGGAAAGTGGTAATAAAAAGACAGTAAAAAATATAAATTTTTTTTTTTTATATCTCCGGGCGGAAAGCGTCAACATTCGGCCAGCTGCGCTAAACATAATTGACGCTTTCCCCTCTGTCGAGCTGAAAAAAGTATACACACCTCGAGAAATAAATAAGAAAGCCTTGTGAGGACATAGAATATTTAAGTTTTAAATCTTTAAAAAGGCAGTTAAAAAAAATTCTACTTTCTTCTTATAAAATAAACAAACTGGGCCTAGTTTGTTCTGTAAATAATTTATGAAACTAAAAATAAACTTCAAAAAATCTACTTCTTTAGAATTATTTAGATAAACTATAAAAATATGCTAAAGAGATCAATGTTTATAGGTACTGTAAATGTAAATGTATCAATCCCAAAAATCCCGGGATTCATTAAATTTGATCCCGAAATTTTCGGGACTAAAATATGACCGGGATCCCGGTATCCGGGATCCCGGGATCGAATCCTCTAGCTGTAATGTACTGTAGTTTGATAGCAAACTATACTGTACAGCGGCTTGGACGTTATTTCTCTCAAAATGTTCATAGAATACAGACACACTCACACAATTCATTTAAATAATACACTTTTCCTAATTAAGGGAGAGGCATGTGCCCAGCACAGAGACGTTATTGTGATGTAATTAATTTACTCTTACAAACGAAGGATACAATTCGACAAGCCCGATGGTAGATTATAGATAGAATATATAGATGGGGACAGAAGGAGTGAGATTATTTTATTTATTAAGTCCGATGGTAGTTCTAAATCTTCCTAAATCGTCACAGGGGTCTAAATCCATTAGTTTTTGTTTTGATTTATTAGCCCTGCTGCTCTTGATGTTGTTCACACAGACACAAATGTTGGCCCTACGGCGAAATCGAACCCGTTATCTCCAACTCAGAAATTTCTTTCTCTACAAACCGAACCGGTCGATTATTGGGTGTATTAACGTTGTCCCCATTGACGATATCCCCATTGAGTGGGGACAACGGGAATTGAATAAATTTATTAAAAATACTTCCCGTTGTCCCCACTATCTGTCCCCATTGAAATAATGAAATAAAACTATTAATGTAAGTATGTGAAAAAGCTGCCATTTTTCCAAGTCGTGTTTTTTAAGTATTTATAGATTAACTTCTAAACAATATTCAAATAAAAGTAATTCGTTGTTATAGGGTTTCATCACCTTTTTGGTTGTTATATTACCTATTTAAAAATTTGCTATATTTGTAAAATGAATTTTATACAAAAGCAGTGCAGTAGCTTTAAAGGCTGATTCCTGTTACAACTGGACTGGCCCCGTCCGGGCCTGGACGTGCCCCGACCGGGCCCGGGCGTGCACGGTCAATTAATTTTTGTATGAAGCGCTGGCCCGGACGGGCCCCGTCCGGGCTAAATGTCGAGGCGTATTGTAGGATGGTTGGTTCATGTTACAACGGGACGGGCCCCGTCAGGCGAAACATCCTACAATGTCCGTCGGCTTATATCAAATTAAGAAAAAAAAGTTTAATTATAATAATAATTAGTTTTGACAGTATTTTCTTCGTGAAGCTATTAACAATTATTATTATTATGTATCCATGATTCTCTTGATGTAACCTAACACTACCCAAAGAATTCTAAAGAGACCGACACATCGACAGAAGTGAAAGAAAATCTGAGGGTGCAGGGCAGAGATGCGACTTATTTGAAATAGGTACTTGTATTTAAAATGCTAAATACGTATTTTGCATTTAAATAACTTTTCAAAATACGGTCTCGTTACAGTTTTATTATATGTATTCATGTCAAATTAACATAATTATCGTTGCCTTTTTAGTACCTTTCGTTGAAGTTCATTTTTATTTTTGTTTAGTTTTTTTTTGTAATTAATCTTCAGATTGTATCGATTTTTTTCGTGATTTACTCATTTCGGCGGACAGAAATCCTATTGAAAAATGGTGGGAAAGTGTTTTGTACTTTTAATTTTCTTGTACTTACTGTCCTATAATTAATGTTATTTATGTTAGACCAAAGATACAAACGTAATAAGAATAATCAGGGACCGCTAAGTTAATAAGATAAAAACCAGTTTTTTTTTTTATTAATAATAGGCAAACCATTTGTCTGCCATCTCACCTGGTGGAAAGTGATGATGCAGACGACGATGGAGCATGTTTGCCTGGATAATGCCTATTCACTCTTGCCTTGAAGAGGCCCAGGTTATAGCTAAATAAATAATCTCACGCCTTTTATCCCCGAGGGGGTAGGCAAAAGTATTCCATTTCTGGAAATACCCACTTTTCAAGAGAATATTTGACCCCTAAACGTGATAGGTTAGACGTTAGTTATTATATTTCGCGTTTATTTATTTGTTCATTATTAATGCTACGTTTTGGCTATTTAGCTTCTACGAAATAGGACTACAGGAGTATCAGCTTCAGAATATTATGGATCTTGGCTTGGATGTAAAGTTAGAGATTCTACACATCATATCACTACATAGTATAAAATAAAGTCGCTTTCTCTGTCCCTATATCCCTATGTCCCTATGTATGCTTAAATCTTTAAAACTACGCAACGGATTTTGATGCGGTTTTTTCAATAGATACAGTGATTCAAGAGGAGGGTTTTAGTGTTAGCATTGCACCCGTGCGAAGCCTAGAAATAAAAACCAGATAAAAATAAATATATAATCTCACGCCTTTTATCCCCGAGGGGGTAGGCAAAGGTATTCAATTTCTTGAAATACCTACTTGTCACGAGAATATTTGACCCCTAAACGTGATAGGAAACGTGATACCATGACCTGACCGTTACACGTGCCTCAGAATTAATTCTGCGGGTTTCCTCACGATGTTTTCTTTCACCGTCGAGCTAGTGATGAAACCAAATACTATTAAACATAATTAAATATGCAAATACAAGTAAGCAACGTAGCTAAATATAAAAACAACAGTATATCACTGCGAAATATTCGCAGCATTCGATCCCCCGATGCGATGTCGCTTGGGTATACTTAAGTATTACTATCTACTTATATTAAACTTCACTACAAGGGCTAATTTATATATTTTTTACTTTTTATGTGTTTTAGTGTCGGGGTTATTTTATTTTTTTTATTTAAGTTTATTAAATTGAATTAGTCCGTCGAGAACGATCGACCTGTTCAAGTGTTCATGCCTGCATGAATCTAAAAAACTGACTAAGATATTTACAAAGTATATCCACGATAAATAAATCAAACAAAAATGGTTATTAAATATTTCTTATATTACAAAAAATAACAAATTAAATAAACATTACCTCCGTAATATACGGATTTTCAAATTTTAAAACCCTATGTTCAAAATAGTTTAATAAAATAAATTTAACAAATCACTAAACATAATCATTTGGTCATAAATACCTAATATCATTTGTCATGATTTCTATTTGAGTTATTTATTACATGTAAATGTAATGTCTAATAGATACAAAAAATTACTATAATTAAGAAATAATTACTTTAAATTTAGTACTGAGTGTTAAAAATATAATTTCCTCATTTAGATACAGATTTGATTGTGATAAAATTAATATTGGACACAGTATTCACAGATCACAATGACACTAAGACCAGGAACTAAGTGAAAAATTCGCCTGGCAACAAGCAATGCCTAACCTAGTTATGAAAGGAACTATTTTTTATATAAATATAACTTTGTGTAGTTTACAAATATTTACAGTATCGGAGAGAAACCTATTCTAGCTACAATCCAAATCAGTCTTTGACATTCGCACTGCACATTCAGTGCGTTGCCTCTCGCACCTCTTATTGTACCTAAATAACTACCTATCGGACGATACGTATCATGCGTGCAGCCCCTGCACACTGGAATGTACCTCTTACCAGTCACTTATTAACTGCTAATATGATTAACATCCGTTTTGCATAGGCTGTTTATTAATATTCCGGACTCTTCGAGATCCTCCAGTCAAGTGTTTTTCGATTTCCTCTAGACTTTTACCACGTGTCTCAGGTACAAAGAATATCACGAAGAATAATCCAATCACACATATAACAGCGAAAAGCCACAGTGTACCGTACATATTAATAGTGGCAATGATGCTGTGAAATGTTTTTGTTACAATGAAAGTGCAAGTCCAGTTGAATGCAGTTCCTAGCGATGCAGCAGTTCCTCGAATCTTTGACGGTAAGATTTCTCCCAACATCAACCATGGGATAGGTCCAAATCCAATGGAGAAGCCTAGTACATATATAACTAGACAAAGAAGAGGTAACCATCCGTAATCAGAGACATCCATTTTTGCAGCATCTTTTGCGTAAAAGTATGATCCCAGCGCAATTAAAGTGGTGATCATGGACACCGATGAGATATATAACAGAATTTTTCTTCCGAGCCGATCAATAATGGCTGTTGCTATAAATGTTGATACAAAATTAACAATTCCAATTATCACACTTGATAAATTTTCGTCAATTGAACTTCCAGCATCCTTAAAGATAGATGCAGCATAGAATATTACAGCGTTAATTCCACTTAGCTGTTGAAACAGCATAAGGCCGAGAGAAATGAGGATGGCGGGTATATAATTCTTGGTAAAAAGTTGTCCAAATGCATTTCCACCGACGCGGTCAGACTCATCCTGGGAGAGTGTGAGGTCCCGCATTTCTTTATCAATATTGATGTTCTTTCCTCTCAACCATTGGAGTGATTTCCGAGCATCTTCTACACGTCCTTTGGTTAAATACCAACGTGGTGTCTCTGGTGCTACGAGCATCAGCAAAAAGAACGGCACCGGAAGTGCAGCACCGAAGAAGGCTAGTTTTGACCAGTCTAGATAGGTCCCCACAAAGAATGCTAAAAGGATGCCGACGTTACCTAACGCTGTCGGCAATAATCCAAGCGCACCTCGTACTTCTGGTTGTATGGTTTCTCCAAGATATACGGGGAAAGCGAGGGTGCCTAACCCAACGCAAACACCGCAAAGAATTCTTCCAGCAAACACCATAATCACTCCGGATGCATTAGCTATCAGCATCCACCCGGCGAAAAACGGTAGAGAGATTCCACTTATAGTCGCTTTTCTGCCAAAGTACTCAATCATTGGTCCCCCGGCGATTCCTCCAACCAAGGCCGCCAATGGCATCAAACCTCCAATCCAGCTATGCTGAAATTTAAAAAAAGTTTGTGGTGTTAGGTATATTTTTATGTATAGTTTATATTAATAAAACCAAGTCGAATGCCTTTTAAAACAGACAAAGTAAAATTTTGTAAACAAGCAAACATTCCACGGTCAATATGACTAAGGTTGCACAAATTGATATATGGTACGGATTTATTGGATAACTACGAAACCCCAAACGTCTTAAGCCAAGAAAATGAAAAACACATTTGATTTTTAATTCTTCTGTCTGCGGTGCTTGACTGATGAAGTTATTTCCAACGGTCAAATATTTTATGATTCCTCTTTACAGAGCAAATTTCTATAACGTAAATAAGATGTATGTCGCGTAATAGAATACTAAAGGTAAGCCAAATAAAAAATATGAATAAGATTAACTAGACTGAATATTTATATATTATTCAAGCTCACCTCTTCAGAAGAGAGTTCCAAAGTCACGTTCATACTGGGAAGTGCAGGGGAAGTGTATCCTGACGAAAACCCGACGATTAACGATCCCATAGACACGGCAAATGCAGCTAAAATCTGTAAGAAACAAACCACACGTTAATGAAGTGATATAATGAAATACTTACGTTTATTAATCCCTACTACCTACCTGATAAACTATATCGGTCTTTAACATTATGATTCGGTTCTCCAAATATAAAATATATAGATCAGTCCTCAACTACGTTCAAAACATTAGTTTTTTTTTAAAAAGCGAAATTTTATTTCTTATGTCAGTAGTTGATCAAACTTTCGTTGGAAATCTAAGGGGCTCGTGGGCGTTTCAGTCTCTTATAGCCTACCGGTGTTTGATCATACTTATATAGGTCTGCAGCTTTATGCCTTTGCAAACACACATGCGAGTACGGACTAGTCTGTTTATAGAAGGAAATGGAACGAGCTTAATTTTGACATGAAATTATTGTAAATGTTTTTCCAAAGAATAGTTATAACTTACAATATTCCTGTATTTTTCCTCATACAAAACAATTTCTGATGAATATAAAACATTTCCCTTTACACACAATATTACCGTACGATGACAATGTTACCGATTGTAAAGTTCTCGAATCTTAAAATGGCAATCAAGCCTAATATTTTGTTGCTCGTAGTACAAGTCTTATCGCTTAGCGGCTTAATGTTACCATGAAATTAGAAATTCATGTATTTTTATATTAAAAAAGATTTGCAAATTGTCCTCAACTTCAAATCATCATCCAAAGTTACACAAGCATTATAGGTACAACGTAAAGACTTTACGTTTATAGTTATATTATTTATTTTTGGTCTTCTATTTGTTTTATTATTTTTACTGTGCACCACAAAACATGAAACAAGATAACTCATACTTTTTTTTCGAATAAACTGCTTAGTTATGCTTACCTGTGTCCAAAGATATAGTCGCTGAGTCGTTGCAGCGTACGGTTTGTCACCATTGATATTGAACTCAGTTTTGACTTTGTTGCTTTCAGTGCTTAATTGCTTGACGAAAGGCACCGAATTTCGGAGGTTTTCGTCCTTAGCACTCTTTATCTCCATTTCCATTTTGTATTTGAATTCGTTTCCTAAACTAATTTGTCGAAGCTGCTGAAAATGGCGGCGGGTCTTGTTGAAGGAATCCTCCTCGTCCTCACTACTGCTTTCGGTGGAGACGTTCTCAGGGATAGTCGCGTAATTCTGTGTAAGGGTTCCCTGTGAGCCGCACGAGGTAGCTAACGAAGTGCAGGTTGTCGACGCGGATAGCGTAGGCCGTGATGGGACTCTGGCGTATTTTGGCCCCTTTGCCCGATATAGGCGCTCCTCGTCGTTTGGTCCGCGACGATTTTCCTCGCTTCCACCCTGGAATATCAAACAGATTCGTGAATGCATGATTCATTTTAAAATATTGTATGATTACCTACACAAAGGCTATTAATTGTAACAAAAATATTAACCGCGCGACAGATATTGGAGAATCGCTACACTAATTTTATCGGTAACTTATTGGTCACTCAAGCTCACCGGACACACAATACTGAGCTTGCCATCCGCAACTCACCCCATTTATTATATCCGCTATCTAACGTGCGTAAAGAGACGATAACTATTGTGAACTTAGGAGCAGAGTTCAGATCGAGAAAACACACTGCTTATTGACCACATGCTATCATATGGCCGAAGCATGTTCCTGATAACCCAATGACAATTATAACGCCCGCCTTGACTCGCTCCTTTACTAGAACGTGGCCTAGGTATATCTAGCAAGATATTTTTCTAGAACTGACGTATTGTTCGATTATACATATATCCGCGAAACAATTGTTGAAGACGCGGACACCCAATAATGAGTTTAGTCAGAACTGATGTCCACAAAGATATACTTGATGCTATCGGACAATCGTATAACGATGTTTATAAAACATTTTGTATAAACACTCTTGGTCGTCATACCTGTAACCAATGGGTCTTCTGTGCAGGTACGATGAAAATCTTTAGCAGTTAGCATTGCTATGATTATTTTTCGTCAGGATGGTAATAATCAATTATTAGTACTTTTCATTTGCATTGTAAACAATGCTTCCAAATGGTTTTGAATGAGTGTTAATATTGTTTACACAAAATTGGTTGTCGTTTACCTCAAATTCATGACAAAAAGTGTTATAATTTTTCCACTTTGATATTTTATTGCTAATCAAATTCATTTCACTGCGTAATTTAAATGTGTTGAGTTTATTTTGAAGAGTCAAACATCTTTTGATAGTGTTTTGATAAACTGGGATGTCAAATGCCAATAATGACCAGGCAAGGAGTAATTAAGAAATATGAGAGCAAATAGTTTTAAATCAAACCGTATCTAATGTACCTAATTCCCATAAACTTATTAATATGTAATTATAATTCTTTTAGTTGATTACAACGCGTTCTACTGTATTACATAAATAATCTACACAGAAATGTTTTTTTACGCTAATTTACTAACGTAGTACTAGCATAGAACAATACATTATTTAAATTGGATTTGTTTGACTGGACATACGTAATGACTAATGACTGTTCAACAGGTTCATTACTATAATGTTTTAGTTATTATAAAAAAAGAAAAGAAACACACGCCTTTTATCCCCGGGGGGGGGGTAGGCAGAGGTATTCCATTTCTGAAAATACCCATTTTTCACGAGTATTTTGACCCCTAAACGTGACAGGTTAGATGTTAGTTATTATATTTCGCGTTTATTTATTTGTTCATTATTAATGCTTCGTTTTGTCTATTGAGCCTCTACGAAATAGGACTACAGGAGTATCAGCTTCAGAGTATTATGGATCTTGGATGTAAAGTTGGAGATTCTACACATCATATCACTTCATCATAGTATAAAATAAAGTCTCTTTCTCTGTCCCTATATCCCTATGTCCCTATGTTAAAACTACGCAACGGATTTTGATGCGTTTTTTTCAATAGATAGAGTGATTCAAGAGGAAGGTTTTAGTGTTAGCATTGCACCCGTGCGAAGCCGGGGCGGGTCGCTAGTTATTTATATATTTTACATTCGTACTGGAATGTTTTCAACGGTTTCTGTGAATTTATTGCTTGTTTGCTAACAACAGTAAATTATTTTATTTGACGTAATATATATTATTGTTAGCTATTGAAATGAAAACTGCTAGAAATTTTAATGTTTACCTCTACCCAAAGTTGAAACAGAAGCCAATTATCATCCATATACTTATGCTGGTTAAAAACCATTGTGCTTTCAGGAATCTTGCTAAAACCTCTAAATTTATATTTCATATTACACTGAACAATCAAGTTATTTATTGGATCCTTGAACTCGTTGATAGTGAGCTCAACGAAAGTTGTACTAAGGTGGGTCGAGCACGATCGCTATAACGTCTACAATCCAAAGTAAGTAGCTTTTCCCTTATTACCATCGTGCATCGTCTGATTATTTCAGACCAAACCCTTATGTACCTACGTACTAGCAGTGTTGTACACAACACCGATTCCGAATGTCATTGTCATGGAGGATCTTTAAATTTTTATTCGCAGATTTTTTATTTATCCCTATGTTTCTTGTATATCTGTAAAGTTTCAAAGTTTGACAGTAATTTTTTTTGTACATTTACATTCACTATTGAACAATACAAAAACAATAAAAAAAGATAATTATTTTGTAAATGATTACAGTAAAATATGTGATTTGTGTAGGGTATGACCTGAAACATAAAATTGCACTAAGAGCCATCTACTGGAGTTTCTTCACATCTTGTCCAAAGGTGTGTAGACCCAAACTTATTGAGTAAATTCTGAAGCGGCACCTACTGGGGGAACGAAGAACTACTAAGTTACAATTCGGTAAAGCCTTTCCTCCTGCAACTTGGTCACCATCGTTACCTAGTACTTACACATTAATTCCATGGTCACCATAGCCAGTTTCAGTAGCTCAGCGCTAATTAGCATATCGAAAAAGTTGATTCAGCCTATCTGCACTAGCTTTTAACCGACTTCAAAAAAGGAGGAGGTTCTCAATTGCCGCGTATGTTTTTTTAAGTTTTTTTTATACATAAAAATTTTACGGTTATTCCATAAAAACTCCGTCAAATCTGAAGCGATTTCAAAATAATTTTTTTTCGTTTTAATCGGGTATACCTTAAGGTTGGTCCCCTATAAGATTTGTTAAATCTGAGGAAGAACGTCTGGTGGAGAATGGAACTCCTCAACGAACATCAGCAAATCACTCGCTATCAGCGTAATAGGTTTCGTAATACAGTAAATGGATGTTGAATATGCAAATAGTAGTGTTTTTTGGGCTATTCTTTGAAGTCTGTTTGTATTTTTGTTTCAAATTTTTATTATATATTTTGGCTGTTTTTCGGGACCCTGTCTGCGTGAATCCGTTTTCCGGAATGAAAAGCAGCATAATAATATGTCCTTCATTTAGGTTTAATGTACCATCCTGCGGTTTTTAAATTTCATCAAGATCGGTGGGCCGATTTAGCAGTGACAAACAGATTTAATTTTGAATTTATGCTATTAGCTATTAGTATGAATGTAAACCGATAACCTCATTTGATAGTAAAGTCCATCACAATTCAATTTTAATTATAAAAGCCAAGTCCCCGTCATATAAATTGGAAGTCAATTCTGGCACCACTGCACCAGGTTGCTTCGCAGTTGTCTCCGACCTTTGCAAGGACGTCTAGATGCAACAAGCGGTCCTACGACGGACTTCCAGTAGTTGTAATTGCGGAATTAAACTTTTGTTTTTACTTTATATATTTTTGATTAAATAAATTAATACCAATGGCAAATTGGTTGTATTTATCCAGGAAATGGTGAGGCGGCAAACAAAAAATTGCTTGGCAACGGCCAATATATCGACCGCTTGTGCGACTTGAGCACTATGCATTGCACGAAGTGCAACATTCACCGGAGCTTTCCGAGACGTAGAAAATTCGCGAAACTCTCGCCTTAAGTTTGTAGTTTATATATATTTTTTACGAGTGTTAGTATTTATTTTTGCCGTTGAACAATACGTCAGTTGTAATTATTAGTAGGTACCTACGCCAGGCCTAATGAAAAATAAAAAGAGAAAATTTATGTAGTTTAATCTAAAATTTATGCAAGAATTTGGAACGTTGGAAAATTAACGCTTAGTTGCTAGTTGATCTTATATAACTGCATACATTTTATGTCTTACCATTTCGGTGGAAAGCTGCTTCAGGTATCCCATGATCTTCCCCACGGCGTTGGGGTTGTTCTTATTAAAGCTCATCTTGCTGCTTGCTCTCAGTCACTTGATGAGTAAATTACTGTACTAGAGTCTCTGAGTGGTCCACCCACAGACACGGTGTCAAGGGACGTCGAAGTGGTAATGTCTAAAAAGTATGAAACTTTGGGTTTCACTGTTGTTTCGGAACTTTACAAGTTCTATAATACAATCCAGGTTCGCGAGTACCTGTCACCGGTAAATAAATCGCATCACTCCGATTTTAATGGTTTAATGTCTGAACTAGCGGTAAGTATACCCGCCTGAAACGGTATCACAGTCGCGATTTCACACAGCTATTATTAACATAATATTTAATTCGTCACCATTCAATTTTTCATAGAAATAAGTTTAGATCTCGCGCCCGGCAATATCCTGCAGGGGTGCACAACATTCAAGTTTTCAAATCAGTCAGCACAACAGACAAAAATGTTTACAGCACGAACCGATTGCTCCAGAGTTCAAGTTATCTATTGAAACTTGCAGATGGCAGCGCAGTGTTTTATAGAAGGTTGGCAGTGCTCGCCGCCGGCTACCTCGCCGCGCAGCCCCCTCTCAGCCCCCGCGTGTATATGCATTCTAATAATCGTTGTGGGTGTAAATATTTGGCCGTGTGCACTCACACACACGGTTAGCTTCTTCAACGGTTAACTAACACCTGAATTGCTTTAACATTTGTTTAGTTTGTTAGAATTTAAATGATCTCCCCTGTAGTTACACATACCTGCAACAATAATTGCCAATTAGGCTCAAGTCAAACTACTGTTTTGTGACGTAAATGTGTGCGCACGCGCGCCCATTGCATGAAACTGAAGCAGCGTTTATCCCATAACCATACAATAATCACAAAATACAAAGGCTTGCTTAAAAATGTGTTAATGCCTCTAACGGTCTAGTTATAAACAATAATATGTACTGCTTTGAATTTCCTAAAAAGTTTTTTTTTATTTCGTAAGAAATAAGTACCTACATTGCTTGTTGATGGCGATAACCGCAATCGGATTTTCATAGTGGAGCTGTTTGTTATTAGGTAATTTTTACTTCCACAATTTTTTTTCGTTTCTGTTAAGTATTTGCACCTTTAGAATTGTTTACTAATATTTCTATCATGGTCATGTTCAGTAGAACATGACAGTGAGCTGCTCTACCTGTAGTTGACTATTTCAGTCTTCTACTTGTAAACTCAATATAAGTTGAATCTCTTCTGTTCTGTACCTAATATTAACAAGACTTCGCGATACAGTGTTTCTAGCCGTCCCATTCTTTAAGCTATAAATTGCCCGGTCCATTCACCTGACATAGAAATCACGCGTGATGTGTGTTTGCGGCGCTTATGACATGAAAACGTGTGCTGTTTATGGCTTACCAAGAAATATATCACTCCCTTCATGACTGACCTTAATCATCCGCAGTTGGGTGGGTGGCAGTTATCATATCGATTTTATTAGATTAAAATTAAATATATCTACATATTAATATATATTTTTTAATTTTAATCTACCCCACATGTTTTCCCTTTCCAACTTTTTTATTGCTAACTCTATCTTGTGACTGGTGATTTTGCTTATATCATAAACAATCAAAGTCTGTATAAATAAACGTCAGAATAAATTTACTACGAAACATATTTTTCCTTACAATAGAAGAAGATTGCGTAGGTACTACTGACGTTGTAGAAGGTACCTACGTTATAGTACTTACTGTTTTACAGTTAAGTTTGTAATTATTATCATCAATGACTTTGTTTTGACTTTGGACTTTATTTGCAATAGCCGTGCGCGCGTCATAGATGAAACTGTGCGGTTTGTGGTGCACCATATACGCTTATATTACAATTAATACTATAAAACTGTTGTTGAGATATACATATTTAGATAATTTATGTAAGTGACTGTACTCAAGTAGGCGGGTCGCGCACGTCACAGCGCGCCGCCCGCCATTCAACGAATCTTCTGTCTTGATTAACTGAATAGAATGAGGGACTCCTTTCGATTATCTTTTAACTCTGTGATCAGTCGGACCAGTTGTTCTCATGTTTTTGGTCTACATGTACTATTGTTATGGTTATATTATGAAGTTTGCGCTATAAATGCTTTTATAAACTTCACGATTATACCTGAAAGTCAGGGAACAATTTATTGCAATCGAATGAAGCAAGCCTAACATTATTGTATTATATTTAATTGTCATAATTTTATGTTTATAATTAGTTTTATGTTTAATATTATGTAAAAAAATTATAAGGCTTAAATAAATAAATTATTTATATTTTATTATTATACGGTCAGTAAGACTGTTATTTTCATTATGGATTTGCAACCCCAGTTTTCGCAACACACGTTAGTGTTTACTTTTAAATATTACTAATTCCGTATTTATTCCATATATGTACATATCGTTACACCTGGTAGTGGGTTAGGCAATTATGCTCTGAAAAACTACAGATGACATGACTCTACGTGAGACTGAAACTATATTTTTTTATGGTAATGATAATAAATTAAAAGAAAGTGTAAGCTACACTTGTTTGTTTCCTTGTATAGCAAAAAAAACATGGAGCAGCTTAACAAAGGTTAAATTGTCTGTAAATAAATTATTATGTGATTTCAACGGCTCTCCACAACGACCTTTGTGTCATTGTATTGATCGGACCTTATTGATTAGTAAAGTAACATACAGAGTACTATTCTAAAAAATCGGCGAATTGAAATAAATGTTTCGCATAATTTCCCTGCTACTGAAAATTCATATAATAGTTTTAACTCTCTGAAAAAAAATAACCCTATCCCAAACCGAAGTAACTGAGCAAAATAACTGCGCTCAATCATGGCGTCGCGCGTCGAATATTCCAGAAACATTGGAGTTATGGTATGAATGAATGCGTGTCCGGAATCACGTGCGCTTTGGTATACTATGACGAGTTGTGTGTGCAGTTGCACGTCGGCCTCCCCGAAAGCTCTGCCCCGCCGCGCCCTCTTACGCACACTAACACTAAAATATAGGAGCTTGCGCGTCACATCAGTCAGAGTCAATAGATGAAGCAACCCGCCAAATTGTTGCACGCGAAACGCGCGCGAAGTCTTGCCTCACCATTACATCAATCAGTTAGATATTTACGATATATTTTTGGGTCAATAAAAAATTTTAATATTGGAAAAACCCTTATATCTAACTTTAGGGGGACACGACATGCTCACGAGTGACGTTACGCGTTTGCATCACACAGACACTTTTGTAAACACAGAGAGACACCCACGTCACGGATTCAAAAATGATAGCGGAAAATTACCAGCCAGTGCAGCATGTGAACCCGAATCCAGTTCTCGAATGTTCTTCAGTAGAATGTGAGCGCGTGCTTGAGGACATCAAGCGCACGCACTGAGGGGTCTGAGCTTCACCGGAAAAAAAGGGATATAAATATGAGATTGCACATGTTGGTCATATTCGAAAAATCTCTGTGTACCGAAAATCTTACTTTAAAGTTTGTAGGTGTGGCTAAATGGGTTATCTACTTAGTCTGGCCATAAATACTGTTACAGTTAAAAATAAACAAAATGGTATATTTGAATTTTGAATCTGTGATTTTTATATGATTGTTCATTGGGTTTTCTCATTTTGGCGCCAATACATTGTACAATATTTTGCGATATTTAAATAGAGTAGGGTGATAAAGAGAACCAAATCGCTGTGATTGCATTACACAAAGTAGATATGAGCCAAATGTATTTTTTAAAACTCTCCATACGCTTGATATTAGTAAAATGTTTGTGTACCGGGCTATTAATGGGTACAATGAGACCTCCTCTGTTTGTGACAGAAAAAGATCTGGCCGTCCATGTAGTGTTCGTACGAAAAAGGTGGTCAAAGCAGTAAGGGAAAGAATTCGAAGAAATCCTGTCCGAAAGTAAAAGATTGTATCTCGGGAGATGAAGATAGCACCTAGACCCATGTCGCGTATTTTAAAAGATGACTTAGTACTTGCAGCCTACAAGAAACGTACTGGTCATTTCTTAACTGATAATTTAAAAAAGAATAGGGTGGTAAAATCGAAACAACTACTGAAGCGGTACGCAAAGGGAAGTCACAAAAAAATTTTTTTACGGATGAGGTTTTTTTTACAATTGAGCAACATTTTAACAAACAAAATGACCGTATTTATGCTCAAAGCTCTAAGGAAGCTTCCCAATAAGTCGACAGAGTGCAACGTGGGCACTATCTGACTTCAGTGATGGTTTGGTGGGGTATTAGCTATGAAGGAGTTACTGAGCCATACTTTTGTGAAAAAGGTATCAAAACAACGGCACAAGTGTATCAAGATACCATTCTTGAGAAGGTAGTGAAGCCCCTTAACAACACCATGTTCAATAACCAAGAATGGTCCTTCCAGCAAGACTCGGCGTCAGGTCATAAAGCTCGGTCTACGCAGTCTTGGTTGGAAACGGACGTTTCGGACTTCATCAGAGCTGAAGACTGGCCGCAGTCTAGTCCCGATCTTAATCCGCTGGATTATGATTTATGGTCAGTTTTAGAGAGTACGGCTTGCTCTAAACGCCATGATAATTTGGAGTCCCTAAACCAATCCGTACGATTGGCAGTGAAGAATTTTCCCATGGAAAGAGCGCGTGCTTCTATTGATAACTGGCCTCAACGTTTAAAGGACTGTATTGCAGCCAATGGAGACCATTTCGAATAAGCTTTTTATATTTTAAAGTGTTTTATATTTATGTATTAAAGTAAAACACTGTAAAAATAATAAATGTTATTTGCAATAGAAAAATTTTTTTTTCTTTGTTTCAGTATTTATGGCAAGACTAGGTATATATTTTAAGATTAGTGTTATCACTTTAAACCAAAATTAAATGTATTCGTTCATTCGCATTTAAAATGAATCACTATGACATTTTAACATTAATTTTATGTTGAATCATAATTTGCGAATTTTAAGTAGGTACATTATATTATATACTTACTGTTTTAATAGGTATTTATTATATCATTCAAAGATGATTAAGATTATTTAGGAAAAGTCATGCATGACAGGGCTACAATAAATAAATTAAACATATAAAATATACCTACGTACATCTAATCAGAGCCAGACGCAAATGCGTCACGCGTCTTTTCATGCGGCAGTGTCTTATCTTATCAACGATGAAAGGTGATAAAATTCAGATTAAAACTTTCCATGGAGATTTCAGGTAAAGTTGCGACAATTTTTATACTCGTATAAAACGTCCAGTGCAGTTGCAGTTACACAATTAAAAATGTTTCGTAATTAAAATATCCTATAAACATTTTATTCAGTCTCTATTATATTTGTGAACAGGAATTATTTTTAGATAATCTCGTGGAGCGCGTTAAGCGAAATTTAGGTTGTCTGTGGAAAAACGAGCTAAGTCTGGCTGGGGATTCCGATGTTACAACAAGTTTTAAATAAAACAGGTCCGAAGTGTTCTTAACTGTGCATTAACGTTTGTCACTATAGTTTGCCATTAGTGAATTAATTTTATTTTCCATATTGTACACAAATGAAAAGATGGATTTAGATAGATGAAAAAGTAATGAAATCATAGACCTATGATTGAAATTGAAATAATTTTTATACTAAGTTTTGTTATATGTTTTACTTTAGATAAAGTTCTCTAAAAATATTTATTGGCTTAGTCATCTACTTTAGTTACATGGAAACTATAAGAAAGAAAATGTTTTTATAAAATGTAGAGTGGTTAATAGTTAAGTATGACTTAACCTTCAAAAAGAGAACCTCAAAGGCCAAAAACGTACTTGTGACTCTTGAGTTGCAGGTGGCCATGGGCGACGGTAGTCACTTACCATCAGGTGACCCGTCTGCTTGTTTGCCTCCCTATATCACTACATAGTATAAAACAAAGTCGCTTTCTCTGTCCCTATATCCCTATGTATACTTAAATCTTTAAAACTACGCAACGGATTTTGATGCGGTTTTTTTAATAGATAGAGTGATTCAAGAGGTAGGTTTTAATTTTTAATATTAGCATTGCACCTGTGCGAAGCCGGGGGGTCGCTAGTTATAAATAAAAACTCACATAGCCTTTGCTTGACAGTTACATAGATTACCAAACTTCAAGATAAAAGAGGTTGGAAGAAAATCTCATTTCTCATTCATTCTCTTTCCTATAGAGTGCTAATGTAGGAAAGCTCGACCTAGTGAGTCCTCGCCAACACTCGGTTGACAAACCGTGTTTCGACGTCACCGCTGGTTTGACAATACAATGCCATATTGGAAGTCAGATCGAAACAAGCTCTCGGTTTTAACAAAAGTATGCCTGCTTGCGTCGTTGTATGGTGCGGAAACTCTACAGTAAATTCGCAGAAACCCTATACTGGCTTTTAGACCAGGTGAAAACTTACCTTATTATGTCCCAAATACGCTGTAATTTATTTGATTAAAAATATTTATTTTTTCACCTTATTTTGAATTAATATCGAAAAAACACCCTAATTTTCAATCGAAAATTCACCCGTCAAAATATCAGCTTTTTTCAAAAAGTTGATATGTTTTCTGTTCGTTGAAATCTCTACTTTCCGATGGTGAAAAAAATATATATATGTTACTATAGTAAATCTTCTCAGAAAATGCAAAAAATCTTGTACTAAAATATCATTTAATTTCAATCTTTAGGTTATGTTACGTTAAGCATACTATTTTTTAAAGAAAATATTACGATTTTTATGTTTGAGTTGATTGATACAGATAGAAACAAATAAAAATCTTAATATTTTCTTTAAAAAATATTATGCTTAACGTAACACAACCTAAAGATTGAAATTAAATGATATTTTAGTACAAGATTTTTTGCATTTTCTGAGAAGATTTACTATAGTAACATATATTTTTTTTCACCATCGGAAAGTAGAGATTTCAACGAACAGAAAACATATCAACTTTTTGAAAAAAGCTGATATTTTGTCGGGTGAATTTTCGATTGAAAATCAGGGTGGTTTTTCGATATTAATTCAAAATAAGGTGAAAAAATAAATATTTTTAATCAAATAAATTACAGCGTATTTGGGACATAATAAGGTAAGTTTTCACCAAATTTCGTTGAAAATAAAAAAAAATGTACTTACAAGATAAAAATAAAAAACCAAAAACTTGGTTTTTTGAATTATTCACATAAATTTTTAGGTTATATGAAAAAAGTGTAAATACAAAAGTTTTAGATCTTTTTATTACCTACAACTTTTCCATTTGACTTTCTTCGATAGGAATTTTAGTTTTGCCGGAAACCGAGAAAAACCGTTTTTTACCCTAAAAAACTCACCCCCCCCCCATCCCCTTCCCGACCTCAGATCGCCCGTAATTTATTTTTCCTTTCATTTTTATAATATTGCTCACCTTTTCTAATGGGTTTCATCCTACTACTATTATTTTTCACTTTTTATTATTTTTAAGGGCTTCTACCCTGGTCTATTTACCTATCACCATTTAGTATTTTCCTATTCAAACTACACCACAAAAAATATATTTAAATATTAAAATTTTTATCCATTAATATTTCCTTAGTGCTTGACAAAAAATATAAAATATCGATAGATCAATAATTTTATGTCGATAAAATTTGCTATATTTTATCAAATAATAAATAATAATAATAATAAATAATAATCTCACGCCTTTCATCCCCGAGGGGGTAGGCAGAGGTATTCCATTACTGGATATACCCACTATACAATAAGAAATGAAATTATAAATGATTTTCAGATTTACAGAGATCCCAACTTCAAAAAAATTTTGGTTCCATCTACAGGCAAGGCTGAAAATTTTATTCCATTAACACAAATATGCTCTAAACGTTTTCAGCCTGACTACATACTTCAATCTTCTTCTACTTGCAAAAATTTACCAAACTGACAAAGTCTTCTTCTATTCCTAAGGTTGCAGCATTTATCGATATCGATTGTGTTGTATATGGTTACTTCACTGGTCTATCACCAATGGAGCAAATTCAAAAGTAGAATAATAGGTGAGCTTTCTGATTGGCCGAGCGCAAAATGTTCTTTAAATACTATTGGTAAATTTATTGACATTTAGTACTTCTTTTTCGCCTTTCTCATACTTCGCCCCCGCAGCCCGATTTTTGGTTGAAGTAGTTTCCATAGTGTCTTTAGAACATTAGCAGTCTATAGGAGAGAAACTTTTTCTTTAAACGTCTTTGTTCAAGATATATGCAGACGTAATCTAGGGCAATCAATACTGACTAACTCTAGCCCCTGAATGTATTAAAAAATCTAAACATTATAAATTACTAGTACTATGAAGTTAATTTGAACATTATTAGGACGATAAAGGGTGAAGTAGTGCCCGAGCTATACCTAACCGACCAAGCTATGCATAATTGACGACGCATCAAGTGAGACCAAACTTTTAGTGAAACAGACAAATTTAATAGCGAAAACAACTTTGTATCTAACTATTTGTCGGCGGTGTTGGCATGCCTACGGAAACCTACTTCATACATGCCACAATCACAAATTGTCCTTTAGTGCGCATTATACCTACGGTTTACCACTTCGAGCAACTATCAAATTAGACGAGATGCCAATATATACTGTTGGTAATAAACGAATGAAATAATTTTAGTTTTTCAGTATAAATTAATGTAGGTAAGTATCTGTATGCGTCATTCAAGAACACTAATACGATAATTGACAGTAAAATTTTACGTTTTATTCATTTTATTAATTTCAGTAAAACTCGTTAATTATTCACACAAGAGTTCGACAAACATTAAATTCAATACTAGATCTTTAGGAATAGCAGATTATACATAAACTAAGAAACAAATCTTTGTTGTACACTAATACTAAACACGTTTTTAGATATTACTAGGTGTTCCGCGCGTAAGTCCCGAAAATTATAGCCCATGTTACTTCCCAGGAGTCCCAGGAAAGTAAGCTTTAGCTCCCAGGAAATTTCAAATCGGTCTTGTACTTACGGAGCCTCTTCAATAAAAACAAAATATCAAATCTTTACTCTTTATAATATTAGTGGAGATTATACAACTGCATGAAGTGAAAATTCTTAATCTCTACTTTTATTTACTATTAATAGATAACAAATTATGCATATTCATTCAGTAATACTTATTATGAAAACACTTTATTCAAATTAATTTGTGGGTTCGGTTGGCGACTTGCATTGCATAATTTTAAAGTGGAAGTGTGACTATACTAAAAAATAAATAAAACAAAAACGTATAAAGGTGCCGATAAAAAAAACATACCTACGCAAAGAATTGAGAACCTCCTTCTTTTTTTGATGTCGGTTAAAAATAATTGTTAACCCTTTAAGTCACATGTGCTCAATAACAACCAAAATTGTATCTAGTAGATATTAAGTTTTTTACTTGATGTCAGTACCTACGTGAAGAGTAAAATACATATTCTTTAATTATTTATTATTGTTCTCAATTATTTTACATGCTTTATATGTATTATCTTCACCTGTCTCGGTGTCTGTAATTAAATTTTCCAAGTGGATGTTAGACAGCGTTGCCAGGCGTCCCGATTTATAAATCAAAATATAATGTCCCGCGCGGGACAGGCTCAGTCCCGCTTTTCGGGTATCACTCAGAACTTTATTTTCAGACTTTTAATCAGAAGACGAATAAAACTCAACTATTTAACGATAGGATAAATCTGATTTAAAATATCATTATCTTATTAATATACATTTTCTATGGCTATTTTTGCTATCTATTGTCACGTAAAACAATTACGGTAATAGATGTATTATGTTTGGAATTTCACAGTTCGAGGGATAAAAATAACATAAACTTATACAGGCCGGTCACACTGAAGTTTTACCTGCACTACAGGTAAACAGCGAGCAGCTAGTGCCAACGGCCGTCCTCGGCGCAGTCTCGCCTTGCATAATGAAGGTCGGGCCGAGCCCCCTGCACATTCAAAACTGACATGAGTGATCTCAAACAAAACGGCAACTGTGAAAAAACATAGCGGTTTACGTTGACTCTACCGACCGACCTACTTCATTTCCATATTGCATAAAATCGAACCTGTCTTCATCTATTGGTCACCTGGCTGTAGAACTGATTGAACTGTTTAAACTTCAATTTTTGACCATCTCACATTAGTGATGGGCACTTTTAAAAACAGTTGTTTGTCTTACCAACTTAGTGTTCATACTATTTTTTAACAGACTTCAAAAAAAGAAGAAAGTTATCAATTGGTCGCATATATGTTTTATTTTTGTTTTAGAAATTCCTGACGTATTATATGATCATAAGTAAAACGAGTTCTGCGAATAAATAAACACAAAGTAGACTATAATTAGCATCGACAGTTAATACTGAACTAAGTATCAGACGTCCCAGTATAGCCAGCAAAGCTAGAGACCAGTACCTATCTTGCAATGTTAGTACTATTTTTAGCACGCGACCCGCCAAAGAAAAACTTTATGCCTCGTCTAGACTTGTTCTCGGATACCTGAACTCGTATAATGTGGCGCCAACCACAGAGACAACTATTTGCAATTATAGCAACCCTATTATATATTTCATAAACTCATTTTCAGAATAACCTTTCAGAATTTTCTATTAAATATGGTACAGCCCTCGGGGTAGAGTATTAAATTCCTAGAATTGCCCACGTTTCACTAGTGTATTTTTCGGAGGAAGCCCGCGGTTTTCCTCATATAATTCACTTCACCGTCGAGTTAGTGATAAATAATGTACATATTATATTGTTACAATCCAGTTTTTTAAAAACTCATAAACTCATTGGTTAACCCCTTAACAGGAGTCTATTTTGTAAGTTATTTAATTGTACTAAGCGATTTAATAAAAAATACGCGTAGGTATATGTATAATTTATCCAATTGACCGCGGTGTAATGGATGCATGAAAATTCAAACACACATAATTATACAACATAAAGTATTCGAATAGGTCATTTTGTTAAGTTTGCTTAAATGTCTGCAAGTCTTATACTCTATACTCATAGACAGAAAACAATGCAGTTTATTTAAATTTAATCGCACAGCATAATAAAATAATGTATTACATGCACGCTGATTGGTTTTCTCTTACCGAAAACTTTCCAATCACAAACATAATCTTATTTTTATTACTTCTCTGTCTATCGCATCCTTATTAACTCTCACCATTCAACCGACCAAACACTCGAAAAGAGAACAGTACTTACTGGTACGAGTATAACAGCTGCCTACGTAAATTGCTATACTATATCATAAACTAATAAATACCGATCGGCGAGCCTCGTTTTTCACTAGAATCGAAAGCAAGGTTATTTTCTTTAATTTTTAGTTCGTTATACATAATATGGTATTTACCTACTCGTATTAGCTTCCATTACAACTTAAGTACTAAATGTTATTACATATTAAATTTATATACGATTTTACGTAAAACTACTTCGAGAGAGTTAACTACAGTACGGCCGTTTTAACTCGGCAGCTCTGTAGTTGCGCAAATGGCTGCGCAATAACATTTTTTAGCGACCACTTGGCGGCATGAGGCGGTTTGCGCAGGCGGAGCCTATCTTCAGAGCAGCCAAGTTAAAACGACCGTACTGTACTTTTAGTTTATTATCTGTAGTCATCAATGTTCGGCGTAGAAACGTAGGTTCAAGTTTATGAGAGTGCCTTCGTACCAGGGCTTATTCTTTGCAGCCAGATGGCTCTGGATCTATGGGGCGCCTAACTGCTAGCAACGGCTTCATTACTGTCAAGCCTTGGGCGTGGTGGCCTAAAAGTAGCCTCCTATGTAGAGACAGACAAATGTAAACCTCGCGAGTCATCCTGCATCGGCATAAAAACGTTAAAAAGTATGATTGAAAACAAGTACAACGCCAAAAACCCGACTACTTGTAAAAAACAATGAAAAGATTTAAAACATCACAAAAATAACCTTCTTGTGCAATTCAAACATGTAGCCTATGACACTTCGGAGATGAAGACAAATGTGACGATACTTCGCATATTTTAAAATCCATCAACCGTCTGGGTTATGGAGCAACGAAATAGCCTCATCTACTTTCATACGTACATACGTTTTCGGGTGAAAAACAACACTGATAATTCTGAAAACAAAATTCATATTTTACTCACTTTATACATATTTAATTTATATGTTGAATCAGTCGGGTATTGATGTAAAAGTAACCTACCTACTCAGTAATCCGCGCTGTAATGAGCTGCATCGATCACGCGATATGGTCTGATCGTGGCGCCACAGAACAGAATGCTTATTAAAGAATTCCTGCGTTTACATGCGTATTACAAGAAATACTTGTCTGATCTGATAACTAAAATTTAATTTAAGTACCGTACCTACTAATTACTACTAATTATGTATTTCAGATATTCCTTACAGCTCTGCAGCTAGAAATATTATCAGGCTGGTTGAACACAAATAATTTCATGAGATTTTAATAGGAACCTACTTACGAAAGGAAACGATTCATATTTTATGTCACAAACTAGGAAAATTGTGGTGTTTCTAAGGATTGCACGTTACAAACGGCACTAAATATATGTACTTAGCACTATTTATTATTATTTTTAAAGGTATGTATGTATCTATGTATGGATGCTAATATTCTCGCTAATGTACATTGGGAAAAGATGTGGTAATTCATTGAATACTCTGTTTCAACCATGCATTCGTGAGTCATGGTCCTTAACATGAGTGAGAAAGAGCCAAATACATATGCGTCGATTCCGAATGATATTTACGCCACGTCAAGGTTTTGACGGAAAAGTACTGGAAGAAAAGTTCACAAACCAACGGTTCACCGGCAAAGACAGTAACCGTAAACATTTTCTCACAAGTCGCCTTACACATTGCTAGACATCCAGTAGAAAATAGATGATAGAACATTCATGAATTTGTATTTCAGTTTGACTTTGTAAAGCTGGATTTGACTAAGTAGAATAAGAAAAACTCTATAGTATCTTCGAATTAATCGGGCAATAGTCACAAGTTATACTAGTCTCTACATTTTTGAAATCTCGTCTCCTAAATCATTTTCTCACGGTTAAGCTTATTTACAAAAAAGATTCAGCATCTCTGACGAACCTGAATTAGTTGACATACACTAGCAAAGTACTCACACTCCCTCAACTTCATATGAACACGCCGACTCACCAACGAAGTGTACGGACATCAAATTGTACTTGTGTGGATGTGTAAATCAGGCACCTTCGGCACTTAATTTACTCGTGCAAGCTTGAGTAAACTATGTCTAGTATGTAAGTACACAGATAGAAAAGATTACTTAGACCAAGAGTCAAAAATCTCTTGGAATAATTGCTCCAAGCAAGTAATATATATCTTGGTATAAAATACTTTACTTGAGTTAAATGGGTCCCAAATATTGCCTCAAAAATTATATTTATTTAGTTTGATTCCGAGAAATTTTTGTTTGAAGAAACACCGTTTTGATGTAAGAGTTACTTATTCCAACCAAAAGTTTCCCATTCTTAGCGTTAAAGTGAAAACTCTTGGCAATTCTTATTTAACCTAAGATTGTTACCATTTGCGTTAAATATCGCCATTTTCCATTCAAGAACTATCAAAAGTCTTCCTTTAAAAACGCTCGCCACTTTGAACGAAAACAGAGCTTTTAGAATAAGATTCACTCTATCTTCATTCAAGAGTTTTCAAATCTTGAAACCAGTACTGGGGCCAAGAACGTTTCATTCTTGTCTCAAATATTTTTGTTAGGTATTTCATTCAAAATTCATTCTTCGACCAAAATCTAGAACCAAAATTCTTACTCGCACCAAGAGCGTAAGCTTTCTTAGCACAAGAACTAGACATTCTTAACTCAAAACTTTTTTAGTATTTATTGTTTCTATTAAAATTTCTTTTCTTTTCTTTCTTCGACCAAGAAAGTTTCACTCTTGGACGGAAAATTTTGTAGGTTACTAATTTTAGTGCCTTTTTGGTGTTGCTACTATATAAATTTCCCCTGGATCTATTGTAAATTGGACGACCGTCGAAATTGGACCCATTTGATTCGTCTCGATGAGAAATTTCGACCTGGGTGATTCCAAGGGTCTGACGACGGAGCCCGGAGGTGGACATGGGAACTATAAGATGAAACCACCCAACTACGTTGAATTTGGGCTCATTTGATTTGTATCGATGAGAAATTCCGACTTCGAACATAGTGATTTCAAGGGTCTGATGATGGAGCCAGAAGGTGGCCATGGGCACTCTAAGATGGAACCACCCAATTACGTCGAACTTGCTCTGGTACGATTCATCTCGGTGAGAAATTTAGACCTGGGTGATTGAAAGGTCTGATGATGGAGCCAGAAGGTGGCCACGGGAACTCCAAGATGGAACCACCCAATTACGTTGACTGGTGCTCATTTGATTAGTATCGGTAAGAAATTCCGACCTGAAACTTGGTGATTTAGAGGGTCTGATGATGGAGCCTGAAGGTGGCTATGGGAGTTCCATCTCCGAGTTCCCATGACCACCTTCCGGCTCCATCATCAGACCCTTGAAATCACCCAGGTCGGAATTTCTCAAGGAGACCAATCAAATTTCAATTACTTGACTGGTTGTCGGTCAGTTAGGTACGATACCTAGTTAGTACTCAGTTAGGTACGATAACTAGTGAAGCTAAAAAACCATAGCCACAACAAAAAGAAAATAGCGGCCCATACTTCGGCATTTTCGGTCTCGCGTATATCGGACTGCCGGCCGTACATTCGGTCAAACGTACGTCGGTCTTTTGACATTCGATATTTCGTACTTCGGTCAACCTTAAGCCGTATACAGAAAGAAAGCTGAAAGCTTGTCGGCGCTTATCGGCGCTGGTTCATTCTACAGAAAGCAAGCAGATTGAAGCAGAGCGAGCAAAATGTCGTACGATGATTGGCGGGCGGCACCAGCGCTGACCGGCGCGAGTCGGTGCCGATCGGCGCTTATCAGCGCTGATAGGTTTTCGGCTTTCTTTCTGTATACGGCTTTAGCTGAGTCGATGAGCCCAAATTCGACGTAGTTGGGTGGTTCCATCTTAGGGTTCCCATGGCCAAGTTCCGGCTCCATCATTAGATGACCCTTGGAATCTACCAGGTCAGAATTTCTGATTGAGGCGAATCGAATGGGCCCAAATTCGATGTAGTAGGTTCAATAGTAAACATAGGTAGGTATACTAGGGAAAAGTTAATATGTGACTTGACAGCTCTGCAAAATACATATCATAGACCAAAAGATGTAAATTGTATGTAATTGACAGAGCTGTCAAGTCACATATTAACTTTTTATTAGTATAATATTATTTGTTATGAAGATGTATAAGTATCTTAGTGTAGATACTCTATGGTCTTATTATTGTCTATGGTGTTGCTATGATAGATTTTGTCAAAAACAATATATCGATTCTATCCATTTCCTACAAATGTTTATTTTATTTTTCAACACAAATCCTAAACTTAATATTTGTTTATGCGAGTTCATATTATGCGTATTCATGTTTATGCGCATTTATTTAACCGAATTTAAAAAATGGGAAAATATAAATTAGTTTGGCGGAATCTGAACAATCATATCTGGCCACCCCATTTGTCACTGGCAAGTTGGCAACTGGCAATTCAAATTTTACGAGTGCACGTCTATTTCTTGTGTCGTAACGGAAAAAACCAGCAAACAGCAAATTTTTGTGAAAATTAACTCCTGAAGTCCTGGACATACTGTTACTGCTTTGAGCCTGAAGTGAAAGCAATGGAATCTGCAGAGGAGGCCACGCTATCCTTACTTTCCTCTTTAGTCTAGGCAATAAAGGTTAATTCCTAAAATTAATTTCTCAGCCGATGAAACTTTGCAGGATTGTAGTATAGTATGAGACAATACTTGCATAAAAAAATCCAAAGAACTTAACCGAAGTTGAATTCAGCGGACACTGAAGAAATACAAGGTAAGTTCTCTTCTCCGTGATAGTTAAGCAGTTGAATATGTGTAAAGTAATTAAATTATCATTGCCTATCATCACTACAAAATATAAATTGAAGCCGCATGTCTAATGTTGTTATCTGTTATCTGCTAACTTCTGCTAAACCACCGAGACTTCAATGTGGTTTTCACTGTTAGCTAGGAAATGTTATTAGGACCAGCATAAACCCACCGTGTTTGGGTTCATTTAATTCATCTTGACCAGCACTTTATACTGTGGGTGTCATGATGGAGCTAGGAGTTGCCATGCCATAAGTAGTTGATAATGTTTATTTTTAAGTTTTTATGAGTACCTATTAGTCTCTAAGGTTATTATTGAGAAGTAATTAAACGGGCAGCAATTATAAAATTTGGTTAGCCACAAAAAATAAGCATTTAAATCATTTGGTCAGCATACAAAGATTTTGTTCGCAAATAAAAAAATCAGGCAGCAATCCTTGTTCGGCAAATAATTTTGATAATGGTCAAAAATTTAATCCGAAAGAGGCAGCTTACAATAACATGGGTTTGCATAATAAACATTCAGTCCGCAAAATAGTTACCTACTTGGTCCGCAAAATAACTACTTGGTCAGCAAAATTTCATGATTGAACAGCAGAGAAAACATGTCGTAAAAAATTATACTATAACTACTACCACTATTACATTAATTATTACCACTACCACCACCACTACCACTGCCACCACCACCACCACAACCACCACCGCCACCACTACCACCACTACCACTACTACCACCACTACCACTACTACTACCACTACCACTGCCACTACCACTACTACTTGTAATCGTAATAATAATCATAGATCATAATCATAAAAGTTGCATAATCCAAACTCATTCCTAATCTTTGTAAGGAATGCGCCCATTTTGCGCATGACAAGTTTGCTGAGATAATTTTTGCTACTTTTATATGCAGCTAAAAAAAATTTTTTTGGCTTCCCCTCTGAGTGCTTACCAAAATTTTATTAAACAGTAGCAGCTCATTGTAGCTCAAAAATAATTACAGCCATCTAGAATGACATAAATTGCTGATTGGTTTTGTAATGTTTGCTGGCCATGAGTTGCTGACTAATTAGCTATTTTTGCTTACAGATTAAATTTTTCTGCTCACAAAAATACGAATACTCAGCTAACCATTTAAATAACACCCATTATTATTATGGTTAGGTTAGGTTATATTCCATTCTTCAGTTATCATCACCTAGTCTAACACTAGACTATTTGCAGCCATAATATTTTTGTGTGTTTAAATTAATGCAAGTACTCTTTTATTTTAGGAACATCTGATGATGCACTATGGCTTATGCAAAATGATGAGCCGTGGGACGAGCTCTTAGAGAAGTGGGAAAACACACGTGGAGCGACAGAATTCTAAAACCTTGACGGTGTATGAGTACATAGAAAAGTTTCCAATACTCAAAAGCTCCAAAGCTCAAACGCTGGTAAGTAACCACGATGTAGCATCCTTGAGAAATCTTTGACCAAGTGTCCTGTTTTTTATACTTGGTATTTTTCTGATAAATCATGACAGAGTAACGTAACACATGTTTTGTTTTTTCAGATATCCTGGGACTTTGAACAAAAGTACAAGAATATAGATAGTGACTTATTAATATACTTTTGATTATTCCTAACAAAATTCAGAGTCAACTTGGTCCGAGCCTTGCCACGTGTATGCTTGGATGCGGAGATTTTTTTAAATTTTTTAACCTATAGGTACCCTTCGCCTGCGTCCGGGCGTCGCATGGGGCAAGTCTCGGACTACGTTGACTCAGAATTTTGTAACGAAATTTTTACCGAAATATTATATGTGCAAAAAAAATTGAGGTATGTCGCTTACTCGACGGACTCTTCATATTTTCGATATTTTACGGACGATCGAAATACTACATACATCCGTATTTCAGTAGGTATAATCAGTGAAATCGACAGTAGTTTGTTTACTTTAAATGCACAGTAGTTTGTTTACTTTACAAATGAATAAAATTGAATATAAAATAACTTACAGCTTTTTCAATTAATAATTAAGTACCTTCCTTTAATATAATAGTTTTAGGACTTAATTAATGAAAGATTCTGATTGTATAGATATTGATTATGCTTTGCTTTTCCATAATATTTTATTGTTACCTATTGGGACGTTTTTTTTCTTTACTATTTCCTATATTTTGTGACGGTTGTTCAGTTTTGCGATATGACTCAATTCAATACCTATGGTTTTCGTTTGTAATTGTACCCGATGTTGATTTGGTTGTTCTTAGTATATAACCAAGAACGACCAAAACAAAATCGTGTACTTTTTCTCCTAAATTAATAATTGCACTCTTTTCGACCAAACTTTTATAAAGTTTAATATAATTAACAGAATCTTTCATATCAAGTAATAGGCTCTTTTCACCCAAACTAACATAAAGTTTAATTGAAGTATCAGAAACTTTCATATTGAACAATAGGTTCTTTTCGCCCAAATTAATATAATGTTTAATTGAAATATGCGAATCTTTTATATAAAGCATTCGTCTCTTTCATACTAAAGATTCACAATTTTAGGATAAATATTTACCGTATTTCCTGGAAGTAATGCGCAATCTCACGACAAAGCAGAAATATATTTAATTTAAAAGCGCAGTTGTTAGTGTCAAGCATATTAAATAGTCACGTCAATTTTTTAAAATCTTAAACTAAGCTTTAAACCTTAAGGCAAGACACACCAATTATTAAATAAAGAGTCGATAACTCTTCATTCAAGCATTTCTCGTTCTTGCTTTGTTGTTTGAAATGAAGAACGACACAAATTAAATCTAAAATTTTTATTTATTCGGTCCAAGAGCGTAAAAATTTTAGACAAAAGTTTCATGCGCTTTTGTAGCGATTATTTTATTGTTTGATTTAAATAATAAACTCTGAAATCTTTTCACTCTTGATCCAAGAGATTTACGACTTTCCTCATATACGAATATGAAATACTCTTGGATCAAGTAATATTACTTGACTTAAGTAATCTTTTCTATCTGTGTATAGTATGTTCTGCGCAAGTGCACAATTTAAAAGTAGGTATACTTTAAAATCAATTGCGGTCTTTCTCCCTCTACTTTTCTAAAAGTTTATCCCCGAGGGGGTAGGCAGAGGTAAATACGCACACGCCTTTTCAGGAAATACGCATATTTCACCAGTATAATCTTTGGAGCCCTAAGGTGACAGGTGGTGACTGGGTGTGCCCATCGCCTGACCTGGAGTGCGATTTTTGAATCTCACTGGTGATATCAAAATCACCGGTGACTAAAATTATCACCGATGACTTTCATGTCACCATTTTCCAAAAGCCGTATTTTTGAAAGTCACACGCTGTTTTCAATAAATCGTCGCAATCACAAAATATCACAATCGAGCCCCGCTGCTAATTCTTCCGAAAAACATACTTTGGCACTTTTGGCAGATGTCACATACGTAAACTGTCAAAAACTATCGCATGGTGATTTCAATTACGAGTGGGTGGGGGCACTCGTAAATCGATATCATAGGTATGACAAATGTAAGTCACCGATGAGTTTCAAAAATACGAACTTTTGGAAATCACTCACATCGGTGAGAATTAGTCACTTGGTGAGATTCAAAAATCGACCCCCTGGTCTGTTACACATGCCTCAAAATTAATTCTGGGGTCTGGTTTCCTCACAATGTTTTCCTTCACTGTAACTATTATTTTTATTGTTTATTTAATTTTTATTATTATTTGTTGTAATGAATTATCATATTAAGAGCACTGAAGGAGGAAAGAAAATTGCGTTGGTTGATGCGGCGCCTCGAAGGCAGCACAGTCACCGCTCCGGTCGGTCTGGCGTCGCTGCGACGCGGCCCGTAAAATGCTGTAATTTTCAACCAACTATAAAACTAGTGGGTGTCCCACAACTTGATGCATCATGCAAGCCACATTTTTGACATTTCAATTTCAAGGTCGAGCAACACCTATTCGCATTTTCTTAGGACCTCAGGTTCATTTTGCTACGTCACGCGTTAATATAAATAAACAAATGTCTACCAGATTGTCTACAGATAATGTTGCTGTGAGCTACGCTGTGAGACACTGAGTGATTGAAAAATAAAATCATATTTACAATCCTTGTTTTAAAATTTATTTATTGCGTGACTGGGTGCGTATCCTAAGAGCGCACAAATTTAAATTTAGTTAGATCTACCGAAATCTAAACGTCTCGTGCCTATATGTACAGAGGTGGGTAAAATACATGATTTGCTTTAATTAAAATACAAATTACAAAATGCTATCTCGCATGTATTTAATACACGAAATTTTAAAAAAAAATCCTGTATTTGAAATAAAATAAAAAATACCGTCAGATGCTAGGTTAAGTAAAGAGAATAGAAATAATCCAGCCATTTTGGTTACAAAAGCTATCAAGCGCTATTTTCTGCAGAACGCACCCATTAATCAAATCAATGTCCAAATGTATTTTGAGGCCATAAGTAAGAAATACTACAAAATACATCAGCGTCAGGTATTTAAAATAGCAATTACAAATGTCATTTTTAAGAAATAAGTATATTTGAAATACAAATACCAAATCCTTTACTTGCCTATGTGTGGAAATGCGAAACCAATTACCCATTATAATAATATAATCTCACGCCTTTATTATCCCCGAGGGGGTAGGCAGAGGTACTCCATTACTGGATATACCCACATTTCACGAGATATATTGGACCCCTAAACGTGATAGGTGGTGAGCCCATCGCCGGACCGGGTCTCTTTACACGATTTCCTCACGATGTTTTCCTTCACCGTCGAGCTAGTGATAAATATGTACGTAAGTTTTCACCCATATACAGATTTTTCACATATTCAACAGAAACCGAAAGGACTCGTATTCTCTACATCGTCGGTTAAAATCTTTTCACACGTGTTTTGATATTATATCGAATAGCTTGTGCTTCTATTCATCTCATTTAACTCACTACTCGGCTCAAACATATTATTATTATTTTATTTCAGTACATACTTTTGAACCTTATAGTTGAATGTGTTAAGGTTTTTAGTTTTTGCAGTCATTATTAGAAAGACTCTTTCCTCCTAAAAAAATATATCTCATACAGCATACTTAAAAAATCTATGTACACATTTGTGTACCTTTACAGTAGATTTTATACTACGATACTAGCCCTGCGGCGCTGCCCGCGCTGATCCAGTTTATTCCCGTTCCCGTGGGAATTTCCAAAAATCCCTTCAAAGTGGTTGCCTACGACATATAAGACACCTACATACCATATATCAAATAGCGGGTGCCCAGCGGCGTAGCCCGCTCGGATCTAGTTTATTATAAAGGGATTTTTGGAAATTCCCACTTATTACTCAGTTTTTTTAATTTATGGCAAAGTTAAAATGAGACATTAGTTCGCTGTAAAAACTCTAGATGTTGACCCAGTTACTCAGTTATCTCCACACCAAATTTCATCTAAATCCGTCTAGTAGTTTTGTTTGCGTTATGCGTGCACAACCAGACACACAGAAAAAAAATGTGTTTTGATATCTGCATCGATAACTATCTACACTACCGCAAAAATTTTAAAAAATATATTTTGTGCACAGACACGGCCTCGTTACAGTTTTATTATATGCATAGACTAGCTGATGCCCGCGACTTCGTCCGCGTAGAATTTGTTATTCCTTTGCGTTTCAAAGATATATCAAGAAGGATAATGAACACTATCTATCTATCAACACTAATATTATAAAGATGAAAGATTTGTAGTTTTGTACCTATGTTTATAACGAATAAACTCAAAAACTACTGGACCGATTAAAAAAACTCTTTCACCATTAGAATGCTACATTATTCCTGAGTAACATAGGCTATATCTATGACGAAAAAGAATTAGGGATCCTTACTAAAACTTGACTGTACATGCCAGGATTGGAACCCGAGCCCCACGAATGAGAAGCGGGCTCTTTAGCCAGTGGGCTATCATTGCTATTTATTTATATTTTTGTTATTCAAAACACCCTATATACAACGCGTCCCAGAATAAGCGCAATTCCTCATACACCCCAATTAGTATACTAATGTAAAAATATGGTAATGCATTCGTACTTTAGTTTTGTCTAACAAAATTTATAATATAAAGAGCGATAACAGTACGGTTTCCACAGGTAGCCCTAACTAAATTCAGTTCTATGCTAATTCGTTTTTCTGAAAAAAATTTACACATACTAAAAATAATACTGATTACGTATTGTATAGCCTAGGACACTCTCTGGTTTATGATTTTTGAATGAGTTCTTGATACCAAAGGCTATGCATGTGCTCATCAGGAACCCATAGTGAATTCTCAAAAAAAGAAGTGGACTTTGTATGGAGACTTTTGAAGAGTATTTGTGCCAAGTTTTAAGTTGATAGTAGAAAAAAACTACACTTTTTCATACCAACTTCAACCCCTACGTTCACTCCTTTAGGGAATAGTTTTCAAAAAATCCAAAAACACGTGTCTCATCATTTATTTGTAAAAGTATTTGTGCCAAGTTTCAAGTTAAGAGACGTAAAAAACAACACATCTCCATACAAACTCCAAAGCCCTGTTTCACCCCCTCAGGGGGGGGGGGGGTTAGAAAATCCAGAAATACGTATCTTGTTATTTGTTTTGAGGAGTATTTTTACAAAGTTTCGAATAGATACACCAAAAAATTATTCCATACATACATGAACGTGGGAGAGCCATGCTTCGACCGGAGTGATACCACGGCCTCACAGAAAACCAGCGTAAAGCGATGCATTGCGTTTTGTTGAGTGAGTGAGGTAACCGGAGGCCCCAATCCCCCCTCCCCTTCCCCTCCTCTCCCCTCCCCTCCCCCTACTCCCACCTCAAAGGTCGGCAAAGCAGTTGTGACTCTTGAGTTGCAGGTGTCCATGGGCGACGGACGTCCCTTACCATCAGATGAATCGTCTGCTCGTTTGCCCCCTTTTATATCATAAAAAAAAATACCAACTTTAACCTCCTACTTTCACCCCTTTTGGGTACGATTTTCGAAAAATCCAAATCACGTGTCTACTCATTTATTTTCAAAAGTATTTGTACCAAGTTTCAAGTTGATAGACGTAAAAAACAACACGTCTCCATACAAACTCCAACCCCCTGTTTCACGACTTTAGGGGGTGTTTTTGGCAAATCCCGAAGTACGTGTCTTGTGGTTTGTTTTGAGGAGTATTTGTACAAAGTTTCGAATTGATACACCCAAAAGAGAAGGTTTTCCATACATTACAAACTCAACCCCTACTTTCACCCCGTTAAGGGACGATTTTCGGAAAATCCAAAAACACATCTACTAATTTATTTCTAAAAGTATTTGTGCCAAGTTTCAAGTAGATACACGTCAAAAACAACACATCTCCATACAAAATCCCGCCCCCTGTTTCGCCCCCTTAGGGGGTGTTTTTTACAAAACTCAGAAATACGTGTCTTGCTGTTTGTTTTGAGGAATATTTCTAGAAAGATTCGAATTGATACACCCAAAAATGAGGGTTTCCCATACATACCAAGTTCAACCCCTACTTTCAGGCCGTTAGGGGTCGATTTTCGGAAAATCCAAAAACACGTTTGTCATCATTTATTTCTAAAAGTATTTGTGCCAAGTTTCAAGTCGATACACGTCAAAAACAACACATCTCCAAACAAAATCCCACCCCCTGTTTCGCCCCCTTTGGGGGTGTTTTTTACAAAACCCAGAAATACGTATCTTGTTGTTTGTTTTGAGGAGTATTTCTAGAAAGATTCGAATTGATACACCCAAGTATGAAGGTTTTCCAGACATTCTAAACTCAACCCCTACTTTCACCCCGTTAGGGGACGACTTTCGGAAAATCCAAAAACACGTATCTACTCATTTATTTCTAAAAGTATTTGTGCCAAGTTTCAAGTTGATAGACGTAAAAAACAACACGTGTCCATACAAAATCCCACCCCCTGTTTCGCCCCCCTAGGGGGTGTTTTTTCAAAACCCAGAAATACGTGTCTTGTTGTTTGTTTTGAGGAGTATTTCTAGAAAGATTCGAATTGATACACCTAAAAATGAAGGTTTTCCATACATTCCAAACTCAACCCCTACTTTTACCCCGTTAGAGGACGATTTTCGGAAAATCCAAAAACACGTATCTACTCATTTATTTCTTAAAGTATTTGTGCCAAGTTTCAAGTTGATAGACGTAAAAAACAACACGTCTCCATACAAACTCCATCCCCCTCTTTCACCCCCTTATGGGGTGTATTTTGACAAATTAAGAAATACGTTTCATGACGTTTGTTTTATACAGTATTTTTACAAAGTTTTGAATTGATACACTCAAAAATGAAGGTTTTCCATACAAAGGTTCAACCCCTTTTCCACCCCCTTAAGGGTTGAATTTCGAAAAATCCTTTCTTAGTGCTAGCTTACGTCTTAAAAACAATAGCTGTAAAAAAAACAGCTTTCTAGGTCTAAGGGTTTAGGCTGGGCGTTTATGAGTCAGTGAGTCAGGACTTCTCTCTTTAAATATATAGATAGACAGGTAAGTAGATAAAGCAAATTAAATACGCACATAGTTAAATGCAGTGCATACAACAGTAACGCCATTGTTAGATCTATTTGTTTATAGGGATGTGCAAAATTTATTTTAAAGTCTTAAATGCGTCTAAAAAGTTTATAAATAATGTCTACAAAGAATTAAAGTAAAATAACATTATCTTGCAACAACTAGGTACTATTTGCTTTGAATGGTATTTGTAGCCAGACTAAGTCTTAATCAAGGTCACATTGCAAATAAATTACTGCTACCTATCTAATATTTACTTCTGGGTGGTATTATAAATTCATTACATATTATAAGAATTGCAAATTAACATTCTTTCTACGCGGAATTGGCCCACCGTAAAAGGAACACGGAAAATAGATCCAAAATGTTTTTGCAGTATCCGAAGTAGGCAAGTACATCTCGACATATAACGACCTCTAAAACAATTGTGACATCATAACAACTGAAGATATTTGGCAATAAGTATTGTACACACCTACGTAGGCTGACCTTTTGACACCAAGTAGTGGGTACATACAACAACGTAAAGGTACCTAGGTACATGCTTTGGCATCAGTTGCTGTTAGGGCTTTTATACTTTCAGAACAGATTGGCGCTTAAAAACAAGGTAGAGAATAATAATATAATAAAAATTCTCAATTTTGTAAGCAAGTCATGTATTGAACACATAAATCTATTTTAAAAGTATTTTAGCCGTAAACTGCACACTATAATAACATTTCACACTACAGTATATTGTATTAAGACATTTTTAATTGCTGTGTAATTAGATACCTACGAGTATACCTCTATATCATCTTAGGACTACGTTTAAAAGTATGTTATTGTATGTGCAATATTTTAGCATATGTTTTTTTTTGCTTACTGATGTGGAGGTCAACTTCGCAAATTGAAAAGGTGTCGGGTATCGCGAATGACGTGCGCGGGCGCATTGAATGTAGTAATTGATCTTGATTGGGAGGCGGTGGCACTGGCACATATTCTTGTTTATTGATCTTAGCATTGAACGTTATTCTCTGACGCACCACGCCCCTTTCATTATATTATTCCGGCGGCACGGTTGTATTTTTTTTTATTATATTGTATGTGCCATACCAAGTTTTTTAAACCGCCACGTATATGAGAAACAAAGTTCATTCTTGGAAAAAAATATTACAAGCGAATATTAGATACACTGCGTTCATGTGTACTCGTATATAACGAAACATACGTTTCATCATCATCACTAAATTAGGAAATAAAAACAGTTTTTTTAGTTTGTTTTCTGTTTTAAACTTTTAACAGTCAACGCATCAAGTCAAAGCGTAAACGAAAATTTATGAATTTAGATTCATTTACAATATATTTATATACAATAATATTTAAAAGCTTTGGATCAGGAACAATACGAGTACTGTGTAATTGCATATACGAGTATGTTTATGCGTTATGTGATACTAAACCTTTGTCACCTGTGAAATGGGATTAAAATTTTAATATTAAGCAATGAAATAGTCAATCACAATCTTTGAACAATTGATATAAGTGCTTATATTGGGAATTTGTAGATGGTGCATGCCTCAAACGGAACGTGCGAAAGAGAAATAGCAACATGCTACGATTACCGCTGGCATGCACGTACACACAACATTTGGTAGGTCAGCTCGAGGACACGCACGGCAGCCATCCGGAAGTGTCGCATTGTATTTACAGAACTCAGTAAAGCTACTTAAAATAACAGAACTGTGAATAAAAAAACCGACTTTAACTTATATGGTTTTCTCAAGGATGCCATTGTCAGAACTGGACGAAATTAAAATGGGACCAATCTGGAAGCACCAGCTTTAAAGCAAAAATAAGAATCATTCAAATCGGTTCACCCAGCCGAAAGTTCTGAGGTAACAAACATAAAAAAAATTAAAAAACATACAGACGAATTGATAACCTCCTCCTTTTGAAGTCTGTTAAAAAGAGTTCAATGTTCTGCTCAACATTTGTATGTTGTTGAGTTTTTAGAAACAATTTTACATGAGATTTGTGAGTTACACGTTTGTATTCCAATATAACAGGTTTGGAAGGGCATATACACAATTTAATTAACCTGTTATCTAGTCTGAAAAATTGAAAAACATTCAATAACATGCAATATCGAAGAAATTCGCAATATATCAGAAAACGAAAATATCTATCCATTTACTGAACTTTAGAGATCGATGTCACCCTACAACGTCCTTATGGTGGCATTCCTTTGTTCTAAAAATGACACTTATTAACTTAAGCTGGTAATTATTTCCCCTTACAATTAGCAATTACCCGTATTCGGCAGACGTCCCTGCTCTAGGCCAAGGCCTGCGTGTAGTTTAATACTAGCAATTATCTGTTTAAATAAGGCACACCACCTTCAACGTGACCGCCACACAATAGTTTCAACACCTGAGATAGTTATGATTTGCTAATATTTAGTCGTCTTCCGTTTACACATTTTCACAAGATTCTCGGATAAAATTGGATAACACAATGAACAGGAATACCTGCTATGACCAAACTCTATTAACTGACATAATATGAAAGTGGAAAATTTTCTCATGAAATATTCCAGCGGAGAGTGTAGTGTACGTGACTTTTGATGATACTGCTTGATCAATATTGCCCGAGAATATTTTAATAAGACAATGCGTTACTTGACTCACTCGTCAAGACCAGATGCAGAAAAATAGCGCAGATTATTTAAAATTATGATAGTCTCGTGCAAAATGGAGTCATTAGAGAACGTTAACCTGCCTGTAAATATAGAATACTGAGCTTCAAAAGACTATCAAAGATAACGATTCTGTAACAGAGAATCGAGGTTGTAACTACCAAAAAAGTTATATAGGTAACGATCTTCGCCGCAAACTAAACCAGTAAGAATTAAAATATACTGAGAAAAAAAACTTTGCTAATATACTATTGATTGAACAATAGCAGTTATGTTAGTATCTTATTAAAAATCTGTATAATAAATACTGTACTTACATATTAAAAAAGTTGTAATTAGTTTCCTGTCATTTTTTTTCTGGGTCTACAGACACAAATTATTCTCGTTGTACGTTTCTAGTATGTAGTGTTGGGCTTTAAAGAAAGACTAGCTTTGTAAAGTACCTACTTAGGTACGTGTGTACAAAATCATTAATATTGTTATTATTTCATTACTAGGTATATCCATATAATATACACTCTACTTTCCAAAGCTCTGTTTATCCCTTTGCGTGACAGCAGACGCGGGGAATAGTTGTAGTACTATAATTCATAAATGCTTGTTGTTCACAGACGCATGCCTCCGTTGCCAAGGGGAGAGCAAAAAGGACTCCTACGGGAAGCAGGACTGCGTGGTGGTGTGGGGCGAGTGCAACCACAGCTTCCATTTCTGCTGCATGTCTCTTTGGGTAAAGCAGAACAACCGCTGTCCGCTCTGCCAGCAGGAGTGGTCCATACAACGGATGGGAAAATAGGAAATACAGTGTAGATATTGAAAAAATAAACAATTAAATCTAATATGGTTTTGGAATCCCCTCGTAAAACGATTTCAATTTCATTTTGATTTCTGCTGAATAACTTTTTTGCAGTGCAGCTACGTCTTATAGACATACATCGTTTAAATGTTGACATGATTAGATGCGGTCGCTACTTAACACGCTACTAAAAATAGCAAGGTGTTGGGTTACTCGTGGCATACATACAAAATGAGTGCATGGCACCTCTGTGTTACCAGCATTCTTTCACTCTACAATAAATTATCCACTTACCGTTATGTATTTGTCTAGACTTTTATTTTTTTACAATTATAAAATATATTACTTATATATATATATATATATATATATATATATATATATATATATATATATATATATATATATATATATATAATTTAATTGTTATAATAATTTATAATTACTATTATAATTTACTGATATTTTTAGTAAGCGTCTTTTATATTAACTATCAGTAGCAATTCGAGAAGTAGTGTTCAATTACAGATACTTATTACTTAAACAGTTTAACAATTAAATTGATATTAGTGTTACATTATGTAATTATTTTTATTATTTCAAATTTATTACAAACTTTTAGCTTGGTACATAATAAAATTGTTTACTACGACCTATTCTTACTGACCGCCACTCGCCTAAAAGTTAACAAAATCTATGTTCATTGGATTTTGTTGGTCTGTTTATTTGTTGTATTTATTACACTTACATATGTATACAATATAATAATATACTTAATTGAATTTATGTTTATAATAAAATACGATTTAATACTTATTCAAGTTATATTCGTTTACCTTAATGAATGTAGAATGTTTAATTCGTACCAACAATGATTGTTTAAATTTAAATGTTAACTATTGGTAACTTTCCAGTGTTCATTCTATAGAAAGTGTATGTTGGCCAAATATAAATACTGCATGAATAATCGAAGGTTTATAAATTTATAATTAAGTAGTAAATCGCGTGTTTGATGTAATTCGTTATTATAGCTATTTTTGAAGAGCAACATAAAATCAAATTCATTCATCGTTTTCTACTTTATAACCTCTTTAAATAATTGTTGAAGTTGTAGCAGAAGACCATTGCACTACTTCAGTGCCACGAGTCACGACCCAATCCTCATTGTACAGTCAAGAGCAATTCAAGCTTTACACTACCAGCATAAGCTGAGCTCTGATTTGTACTGCGCGCCATAGATTACAGGGCCGGGTCAAAGTCAAAATTGTCAAGCTTAGCGTGCTCTTGACTGTACCTACTTTCAAGCTCCTACTCTTATTAGTAGAGCTAGAGGCTAAATTCGTCAAACAAAAAGTTACTGTGGCTCCTGCTGACTTCTGCGCGAATGTAGGTATGTCAGGTCAGTTATCCGGATCCTTCATTTTATTTTTTGGATGATATTTCTTATCGCTAAAGAAGGAAAGATGTCTCTTCACGCAACCTCGATACCTAACAGGTTTTCCTTAAAACATACCGGACTTTTAATTGGTGTTTTATTATTTAATATATCGTAACTTGTTTCAGGAAAATACCAAATAGTTTATTGTTAATATTATAATATATTTAATGATGTAAGTCATACGTAGGTACTTAAATTATTGTGTTGGTACGTGACTTATTTAGGACTAATAATTTGCCAATATTACGTTTATTACAGTGTAGGATAACCTAAAACAAGCTCATGGTAGAAAAGAACTATTGATTGTCAATTTATCAAAGTGATCGACAGAGTCAATGCCAAATCAATAAAATCACTTTAAACTGTTGAATATTGAAGAGACGCACGATCTATCAATAGTGACCTGTACTGGCTTTACGTTGCAAAAACCCACATTATATTGAGTCTAGAGGTAACTTTTTCAATTCGTATTAAGGTATGTGAGATGTATTGTTGTGAGCTCCAATACCCTAACCTGTTTGACCAATTTTGAATTGCGAGGTTTCATTAAATTCGTTTGCTTCTCCGGAGTTTCATAGGCAAAATTTTTACCTAAATGCAATAGAAAGATGGTAATGTTTTAAAATTTCAGTGTCTTTTTTACAGTTTGCTTTTTTGGTGTTTTATGATTTTATGGTACCTACTTGTAGGTACTATATTACTATAACCAGAGGGTGCCCAGCGCATGGGAACCTGTTTATTCTCGTTCCCATGGAAATGAAAAAAACCTTTCGAAGCAGATGCTTACGCTCCCTAGATAACCATCCATTCCTAATTTCAAGTTCCTAGACCCAGAAGTTTGAAGTGTGCGTGTATATAGATCAGTGAGTCAGTCACGGTTTCCTTTTATATTTTACTAGCGACCCGCCCCGACTTCGCACGGGTGCAATGCTTATACTAAAACCTTCCTCATGAATCACTCTATCTATTAAAAGAAACCGCATCAAAATCCGTTGCGTAGTTTTAAAGATTTAAGCACACATAGGGACAGAGATAGCGACTTTGTTTTGTACATGTAGTGATATACAAATGCTTCACATTTATTCAAGTACTAGCAGCGCCCTGCGGTTTCACCCGCGTCAGTCCCGTTCCCTCGGGAAAATTATAGCCCATGTTACTCCCAGAAAAGTAAGCTTTCCGTTGGTGAAAGAATTTTTAAGACTCGCATGTGGAATTTTACTACAAATAGCGGAGGAATTTCCAAAAATCCTTTCATAATGGTTTCCTACGATATATGTATAAGTACAATATAAAATCAACGATCTAACATTACACTTAGAACTGATCAGTCTTTGGTGGGAAAAACGTAGAATGACTCCCTACGCTAATACAGGGAATAATTCTAGAAAGAATCGCACCAAAAATCTGACAAGTCCATAGATTCAGGTTCACTGAGTGGCGACGCTAGCGACTCGTATCCTAGGTCCGAACTGAGACTCGTGTGGGCTGGAGATACTCCTAAAAAGTTCTCTTCAATAGACATCGGAAATAAGCTCATCGGTGACAGCAACTTCATGTCACATTCCATTGTTATTCCCGATTGTCCGTTAGAGTATCAAAATCAGTGTCAATCTTGATAGGAGTAACGCCCTCCACCCCTTGGTCCCTGCAAGGAACTTCTATAGTGACAGTCGTTTGCGTCATCGTAACTCGCAAAGAACATGTCTTCTTTGTCATTTCCGTTCTCTTCCTTAATTTGTACTGGTTCTGGCTCAGTGACAACGATGTCTGGCGTGTAGGGATGCGCATAAGAGTGCTGTGACAGTATCCTGTGCACGTCGTGTTTGAGGTCGACTACACTTTCACTGGATTCCAGTTGCTCTGCTGCGGTCCCCACCACTTGAGCTCCTTCAGGGCACTCTTTAGTATCCCTGACTGAGACCTTTAACAAGAATAATTGATTGAAAATAGTGTCAACTTGTCTACAATGGCTAAATCATGTTGTTTGATGATATTTTGATTTTAGGTATTTTGAACTTAGGTTATTTAACGTTAGGTTTTTCAATTTTAGACATTTACATACGTAACCTGGTGAAATGATATAATCTTTGACATTCGGTGAAACCAAATACAATTAACATTAATTTAAAATTTAAAACTACAGTTCTGATTGTAATGTTTAGAAAATGTATGACGAAAAATGGCGGCAAATTTACCCATCCGCCGGCGCGGGCGGCGCGGATAACCCCATCTAGAACGCTTTCCGTAATGCTAAAAAAAACATAAATTTGTATGACTCATCGAATGACAAATAACTAAGTAGTCATTAGCATTAAAGCCCAAAAACTTATTGTTTGAAATATTATATTGTGCAAAATGTAAAAGTTTGAAATATAAATCAGAGGTCTTGTATGAAATAAATAAATAATGCATGTAATTAAGGTACCATACCATGTATAAATTATCTTATTCCTATTCATACACTGATGATTATTTGTACACACTGATGGCGTAAAGTGGATATCTATATATATATAAAGAGAGAAGTCCTGACTCACTGACTCATAAACGCCCAGCCTAAACCCTTAGACCTAGAAAGCTGTTTTTTTTTACAGCTATTGTTTTTAAGACGTAAGCTAGCACTAAGAAAGGATTTTTCGAAATTCAACCCTTAAGGGGGTGGAAAAGGGGTTGAACCTTTGTATGGAAAACCTTCATTTTTGAGTGTATCAATTCAAAACTTTGTAAAAATACTGTATAAAACAAACGTCATGAAACGTATTTCTTAATTTGTCAAAATACACCCCATAAGGGGGTGAAAGAGGGGGATGGAGTTTGTATGGAGACGTGTTGTTTTTTACGTCTATCAACTTGAAACTTGGCACAAATACTTTAAGAAATAAATGAGTAGATACGTGTTTTTGGATTTTCCGAAAATCGTCCCCTAACGGGGTAAAAGTAGGGGTTGAGTCATTAGAATGTCTGGAAAACCTTCATACTTGGGTGTATCAATTCGAATCTTTCTAGAAATACTCCTCAAAACAAACAACAAGATACGTATTTCTGGGTTTTGTAAAAAACACCCCCAAAGGGGGCGAAACAGGGGGTGGGATTTTGTTTGGAGATGTGTTGTTTTTGACGTGTATCGACTTGAAACTTGGCACAAATACTTTTAGAAATAAATGATGACAAACGTGTTTTTGGATTTTCCGAAAATCGACCCCTACCGGCCTGAAAGTAGGGGTTGAACTTGGTATGTATGGGAAACCCTCATTTTTGGGTGTATCAATTTGAATCTTTCTAGAAATATTCCTCAAAACAAACAGCAAGACACGTATTTCTGAGTTTTGTAAAAAACACCCCCTAAGGGGGCGAAACAGGGGGCGGGATTTTGTATGGAGATGTGTTGTTTTTGACGTGTATGTATATAAAGTAGTATATAAATTAGTAGATATGTGTTTTAGGATTTTCCGAAAATCGTCCCTTAACGGGGTGAAAGTAGGGGTTGAGTTTGTAATGTATGGAAAACCTTCTCTTTTGGGTGTATCAATTCGAAACTTTGTACAAATACTCCTCAAAACAAACAGACACGTACTTCGGGATTTGCCAAAAACACCCCCTAAAGTCGTGAAACAGGGGGTTGGAGTTTGTATGGAGACGTGTTGTTTTTTACGTCTATCAACTTGAAACTTGGTACAAATACTTTTGAAAATAAATGAGTAGACACGTGATTTGGATTTTTCGAAAATCGTACCCAAAAGGGGTGAAAGTAGGAGGTTAAAGTTGGTATTTTTTTTTATGATATAAAAGGGGGCAAACGAGCAGACGATTCATCTGATGGTAAGGGACGTCCGTCGCCCATGGATACCTGCAACTCAAGAGTCACAACTGCTTTGCCGACCTTTGAGGTGGGAGTAGGGGGAGGGGAGGGGAGGGGGAGGGGGGATTGGGGCCTCCGGTTACCTCACTCACTCAACCAAACGCAATGCATCGCTTTACGCTGGTTTTCTGTGAGGCCGTGGTATCACTCCGGTCGAAGCATGGCTCTCCCACGTTCATGTATGTATGGAATAATTTTTTGGTGTATCTATTCGAAACTTTGTAAAAATACTCCTCAAAACAAATAACAAGATACGTATTTCTGGATTTTCTAACCCCCCCCCCCCCCCCTGAGGGGGTGAAACAGGGCTTTGGAGTTTGTATGGAGATGTGTTGTTTTTTACGTCTCTTAACTTGAAACTTGGCACAAATACTTTTACAAATAAATGATGAGACACGTGTTTTTGGATTTTTTGAAAACTATTCCCTAAAGGAGTGAACGTAGGGGTTGAAGTTGGTATGAAAAAGTTTAGTTTTTTTCTACTATCAACTTAAAACTTGGCACAAATACTCTTCAAAAGTCTCCATACAAAGTCCACTTCTTTTTTTGAGAATTCACTATGGGTTCCTTGAGGGAATTTGTTTGTTATAATGAGCACATGCATATCCTTTGGTATCAAGAACTAATTCAAAAATCATAAACCAGAGAGTGTCCTAGGCTATACAATACGTAATCAGTATTATTTTTAGTATGTGTAAATTTTTTTCAGAAAAACGAATTAGCATAGAACTGAATTTAGTTAGGGCTACCTGTGGAAACCGTACTGTTATCGCTCTTTATATAAGAAATTTTGTTAGACAAAACTAAAGTACGAATGCATTACCATATTTTTACATTAGTATACTAATTGGGGTGTATGAGGAATTGCGCTTATTCTGGGACGCGTTGTATATAGGGTGTTTTGAATAACAAAAATATAAATAAATAGCAATGATAGCCCACTGGATAAAGAGCCCGCTTCTCATTCGTGGGGCTCGGGTTCCAATCCTGGCATGTACAGTCAAGTTTTAGTAAGGATCCCTAATTCTTTTTCGTCATAGATATAGCCTATGTTACTCAGGAATAATGTAGCATTCTAATGGTGAAAGAGTTTTTTTAATCGGTCCAGTAGTTTTTGAGTTTATTCGTTATAAACATAGGTACAAAACTACAAATCTTTCCTCTTTATAATATTAGTGTTGATAGATAGATAGTGTTCATTATCCTTCTTGATATATTTTTGAAACGCAAAGGAATAACAAACTCTACGCGGACGAAGTCGCGGGCATCAGCTAGTAGTATTTATATTACTAAAGATTAAAAATTTAATTAAAGAATAAATAATAAATAAATAATTATTTACGTACTACAAATCAATAATTTCAGTGCATTTCAGATTCAATCATATTACATTAAAATTTTATCATTATTGCAATAAGTACGTATGTATGTATAATGTATTAGGTTATACCTAATATTAGGTATATAATTAAAATGGACAAAACAGTTAACGGATTTTGATGAAAGTTATGGAGATAACTGAGAATCCGGGTCAACATCTAGGGTACCGACTTTTTATTCCAGTAAAATATCTCATTCCTACGAGAAAATATTACAACTGGTTAAAAAGAGAAATAAACCGAAACGATTACCTACACCTAAGACACGCTGGATACCCGCTAGCTATTAATTTCATATTTTAAATCAATTTAGTTATTATGTTTGTTACTAGTGTAAGTACAACAATTATTTCTTGTGTTATAACTGTTACCTATTAAAAAACTAGACATTGAAGCAACAATTATAATAGATGCAAGCATTATTTCCATGGTGTAGGTAGGTAACTATACTCGACAATCCATGATACCAGGAGGAAAGAGCCTTATCACTTTATCGGTAACAATGGCAGCTACAGCTGATAAGAGTGACACGTAGGTATTCGTGTTAGCCTACTTACATAATATTTTAGTTGAGTGTCGAAATTATAAGTAGTCAAGCCGGGCAAACCGCGTACCTAATCGGGAAACAATAGGATTATCTAGTGTAAGTCTGCCCGTGGTAGTCTGCTATTTGATATAGCTATATTAAGAGCAAAATATTATATTATACTCCTACTCCCTTTTATGTTTTCGAGCGCGTAATGTTTAGAGCAAAACCGTAGGAAAACTACGACAAAAAATCTAAAATACCTACCTAAAAGAGTCTTGGTCATATCTGAATACGGGCTACCAGTACAAAGCGGTGCCATTGCCAGTTTTATTTGTTTTTTTTGAAGGCTGTCTATTCTCTACCATACCGCGGCTCTCGACTTAGGAATTAGACGTTCGTAGCTAAAAAACTCGCGTTTTTTATTTTCAACGAGGTATAGTTAATTATCCTAATTTAGTTTATCAGTGTTTTGTGTCATGGTTGGATAAAATCACCGAACGCAAAGAGTTTACTTCATTACAGTTCCATAAAGGTCTTAAGCTATTTATTTATAACTAGCAGCGCCCCGCGGTTTCACCCGCGTTGTTCCCGTCCCCGTAGCAATACGGGGATAAGATACTTCCCATTCCCGTAGGAATACGGTGATAAAATATAGCCTTTGTGTTATTCTGATGTATAAGCTATATAAATGTAAAGTTTCATCAAAATCCGTTCAGTAGTTTTTGCGTGAAAGAGGAACAAACATCCACATCTATACAAACTTTCGCGTTTATAATATTAGTAGGATAGGATAGGATAAGTGCAATTCCTGAAATTAGTTTGTTCAGTTTCGACTACTTAATCGGTTTTAGCTATCTACATCTAAACTAATCTAAATCTTCCAATATTAAAAAGAGGAAAGGTTTATTCTTATATTTTTGTATGTTTGTAACGAATAAACTCAAACACCGACCGACCGATTTAAAACATTATTTCACTAATGGAAAGCTGCAATATCCCTGAGTAACATAGGGTATATAGTCCATGTATTCCGTCGAGAACCGCGCAGAACCGCTAGTTTTTAATGTGTGATTTTTTTCCGAAAAATGAATTAGCGTAACTGAATTTAGGGATACCTATGGAAACCGTAGTATTGTTGCTCTTTATTTAAGATAGCGAGTGCCCAGCGGCGTCGCAGACGTGGATCTAGTGTATTCCCGTTCCCGTGGGAATTCCAAAAACCCCTTCATAGCGATTGCCTACGACATATGACACCTATATACCATTTTTCAAGTTGATGTGTTCGTTTCGGAGTACCTAGAGGTATTTCTCTTTTTAACCAGTTTTTAATTGGAGTAACAGAATGTGTAAAGGATGACTGACCTTGGTACGTGCATTCCTTCTGTTTGCATGACATTTGTATTGTTCTGTATTGGTATTTATTAGGTTTTCTTTGTAATTTCAGTTTCAACATGATCTTCTGGTAATATTTTTTCTCAGCTTCTTCATTTTGTAACAAATAAATACAAAACTCAATTCACATTTGCATTGAACAAATATCAAAAACGTCACTAAGACAGTGTCAAAGAAAAATAAAATAGCAGTAAAGCAGAAAAGAGTATGGATATAACAATTAGCAGACCCAATTTATTAGGTTCCCAATGATCCCGTTATTCCCGTTCCCGGGGGAATTTCCAAAAATCATTTTATAGTAGTTGCCTGTATACGTCTATAAGACACCTACTTACCATATTTCAAGTTTGTAAGTGATATCGTTTCGGAATAGTACGTATTTCTCTTTTTAACCAGTTTTTATATTTTCCCGTGGGAATGAGATATTTTCCTGGAATAAAAAGTACCCTAGATGTTGACCCGGGTAATCAGTTATCTCCATACCAAATTTTATCAAAATCCGTTCAGTAGTTTTTGAGTGATGCGTGCACAACCAGACAGACAGACAGACAGACAGACAAAAATTCCAAAAATTGGTGTTTCGGTATCTATATCGATAACTATATACACTACCGTTAAAATTTTCAAAAAATATTTCATGTACAGACACGGCCCCGTTAGAGTTTTATTATATGTATAGATATACCTATTGTCATAATAGGTATTTAATTGAATCTTGTGTCAATTTGGGTCCCTACTTTCGGAGTTCATTAATTATACCTAAGTAGGTACGTATACCCATGAATTCCATCACATTATTGGTTGGCTTCGTTTGTCTCGAGGCAATATGGTCTCTATACGGTCTCTTAGATAGCTCAATGATCCGAGTTAATTCTCTGTTCTCACAGAACTACAAAAACAAAATTAAATGACTAGAAAAATTAAATACCTACCCACTAAGTACAACAATTTTAAATGCAATTTGCCTTGTACCGAATCGAGCAAACTTCCTGCATAATATTAAATTTTAAGTACATAATTCGATACCTCTGGGCTCAATTGTCGTAAAGGACAAAACGTAAGTTTTCAGGAGGAGGAAAAAACAAAAAAATATATTTAAATTTGAATGTAGTTTTTTTGTTTCTGGAGCTATTTTAATGAAACCTAGAAAGAAAATACTTAAAATTGTATCTTCTTTTTAAATATAAATAAATAAGCTATGTAAATGCTGTACTTTCTGAAATAGTTTTCCTTTACGACCAAAAAATTACAAAAAAAGTGCCTTTAAGCCATGATTTTTTTGCTTTATGTAAGTATCTTAGGGAATTAAGGACATGATAAATATTTTTTAGGTAGTAAAGGACATCTCACTAAGGCAATTAATCGGGGATTAGGAGTAAATTTGTATCAAAGTCATTAATGATTATATTTTACTAGCGAATCGCCCCGGCTTCGCACGGGTGCAATGCTAACACTAAAACCTTCCTCTTGAATCACTCTATCCATTAAAAAAAACCGCATCAAAATCCGTTGCGTAGTTTTAAAGATTTAAGCATACAAAGGGACATAGGGATATAGGGACAGAGAAAGCGACTTTGTTTTATACTATGTAGTGATTTAATGTAATTTTTTATATGAAGTCATTAAGAACTACAAAAGACTTACTTAAACAAATAAAACATGAAAATTAAATTAAAATCTTTATGAGATAAAGAAATTTAAAAAATAATCTCATGCCTTTTTTCCCAGAGGGGGTAGGCATTCCATTTCTGGAAATACCCACTTTTCACGAGAATATTCGACCCCTGCACGTGACGTGATAGGTGGTGAACCCATCGCCGGACTGGATTTGTTACACATGCCTCAGAATTAATTCTGGGACTGGGTTTCCTCAAGATATTTTCCTCCACCGTCGAGCTAGTGATGAAAATGTACGTAAATTTTGAAAAACTCATTGGTACATGCCAGGATTTGAACCCAAGCTTCACTGATTATCATCATGAGAAACAGGCTCTTTAACCGTAAGGCTATCACAGCTGCTGCTGCTGCTATTAGATAAACAGATTTGTGTATTTAGCTATTGGTAGTCTACCTCATTTACAGTATTTACATTTACTTCTTGCACTATCTCACTGCTAGGCTTACTTTTCTTTCCTTTGAACTGTCCCTTTCCTTTTCCTGTATCCTTTCTTTTCCTTGATGTTTTTTCAAACAGTACTACCTATATCATCATATGTCTTTGCGTCTTCTTCCATAGAATATTGAATAAACACATGGTCGATATTTATTGTTGTGTGTCTGTTGCCTCATAATATGTCAGATACAGTTGTAGCATCTACCTGATTGTCCAAATTTTCAGATTTATTTACTTTAGCACTAGAACATGTATAGATTTTATATAGCCCTTGTATAGATTTAGCATTTGAACTTTTTTGATGAAGCCTCCGTAGACGTTGAGGCTGCGGGTTGCTTGAGGGATGTAATAGATGATGTGACATCCAAACCGGGATGATGAGTTTCAAATCGGGTAAGAACGAGTGTGCTAGGAGTTTTGGTTACTTTACAAAATAGGCTTGAACGCTGCTGCTGCGGAGATTCACGAAAATTAGCTATATAGAACTAGCTAGGTTTCCTTAGGGGTTTGTAGATAAATAAACTTTTTAGTGGGTAAGAAACTGTTTTACAACATATATTATCAGCTGTTAGAACAAAAATATATTTTACTTTTATTTTAAGGGGTTCATTTCAGAGTTTTCAATGCATAACAATTACTAGTTTAAGACTAAATAACCGTGTGAGAATTGTGTCCCACAATTTATTATTATTGTTATAATAAAACTAACTTCACATTTAACACGGTTGTCAAAGACTAGAATAGCATAATAATATATAGAATAATAGAATAGCATTGTAAATTCATTATTTTAAAGGTAGTTTAGGACAATTGATAAAAATATAACTTTTACATCCATGGTAGTAAAAGGACAATCATATATTATTTCGATCGTATTTAGGTCGTAAAGGACAACTGTAAAAAAATATGATTTTACAGCCACAGCCTATTGTCAATGATTTGCTTTACTACCATGTTGATTATATTTTGAAGGCATTTTGTTATTTACGTCGTTATTTTTCTAAAAATGTTGCTTAGCGCTCCAAAAAATGTGGGTAGTAAACAACATTTTTTGGCGAATATCGCAAAACGAAATATACAGATCGATAGAGAATTAAAAACTGAGTAAGAATATGTCAAAAGTGCCTTTACGACCAAATGTCCTTTACGACCTTTGAGCCCAGAGGTATCGATATTATAAAAATATTAAGTAACAATTTCAACATAACATTAGCTAAGTAGATAGGTAATTGTTGCGGCCTCGTTTAATAAATCAAAAACTATTTGCACAGTCTACTGTTCAAATACTTTTGCCGACCGATGTCATGCGCTCGCATTTTATTTTTGCTAAAATTACATCACCCGCAAGGCCTGTTGCTAAGCATACACAGGTTTAGGTATATGATATTTAAAATTTAGTTCCTGGTTGCTTGTTTTTTGTGTGATCAGCATTCCTTGAAAAACAAGTGGCCTTTGAGCGGAGTGTAATCTACAACACGTTTCGCCACACCCGGCCGGGCCTCCACCGCCAGCCAATCACAAGCGTCCACCGCAAACGGTAATCATTACTTTCGATGCATTCAGCCTTGATGGAAATAACCATTGCGTCAGGTAATAATCATTAGGTATATCTGACTTATTATTTCTACTAATCAGATTAAATGCCGACATAAAAACTGTCTTATCTGAATCAACTGCGAAAATGTAAATGAAACTAAGTAATAACATTGGTATTTATTTTTAACAACAAAATGATTATCCTGCTTCGCTATCATGATTTTGAGATATGCGCTCATGTAAGTAGGTATCTGACTAAATACTTCAACTAATTCACTTATCCATAGATATTAGCCACTCGAGTTCGTAGTAAATATCGGTGGTATTGTATTATGATGAAATTGCCAGGAAATATTGTTATAGTCAATACATTATGTTTAGTGGCATTGAATTAAAGGCATATTCACTTTCTTTCCACTGTCCACCGATTTTTAATAATTTCTCAGCTGTATCATGTAGAGTTTTGGTGCGATAGTATCTTTTCTGAAATTCTACAATAAAATTATCACACAGATAAACGGACAGAAGGATTCTCCTAGTTTTACTACGGAACCCTAAAAATATTAAAATAATTAACTACTTATCAGATCGCTAAAATTATTAACCCTAGAAAGTGACTGCCTTCTATCAGTGTTATCATATTAATACCTATTGAACAAAGGTAATTTACTTATTAACAAAGCCATCAATGTCAGTAATAGATCAGATACAATGACAGTTTGGTGTCCCCTACATCAATCTTGTGATTTTCCACTGAGAAAGTATTGAAGCGATGTTTATGAAACAAAATACCAGAAGTATCCACACGGTTGCGGGTGGCAACCGGATATCCTCCAGAAAATTCGACGGCTACAATCGCAGGAAAACAATGCGATGCACTTTGTTTACCTACTTTTTACGCAGATACTGGACGACAATTCTAGATGAATCTTCTTTCGTCTTCGAATAGTAAAAACAGACTTCGAGTTATTAAAAAAACCTTAAATACCTAACATATTCTTTATTAAGTTGCTATAAGACTGTAAGTATGTTTAAAAATGAAAAAATGAAAAAATATTTATTAACTTTAAAGGATGCTTAACATTAACATTGTAATTGTAAAGGCACCCTATTAAGTATTTAAATACTTGTGCCAGGATGCCCCACTCTTCCATTGCCATACAGTACAAAGATAAAAGCCAATCTCTTCGTTATCTATTTTAAATACAGTGTGCCGTTATTATAAATTTAACCTAACACGTACATTCCTGCCCTACGACTATATAAAAGACTTGGGATCGGTTATGGAGAAGCCACAGGAATGTATGTGTGTTGGAGGGGGGGGGGGGGGGTGGGGGTGTGTGTGTGTGTGTGTGTGTGAGGATGTGAGTATTAGAGAAAGATTGGTGTGAGAGGGCGTGTGTGTAGGGGTACGCGCACGAGTGTATGGATGTTTGTCTGTTTGTGTGAGAGTGTGTTGTAGCTATATACAATTATTTTACTAGTTATCATATTTCAATATTTTTTCTGTTTCCTCATAATTTAAACTCCTTAGCCACGCTATAAGGTTGTTCTTGCATTCTACATATGCTAGTTTGTATATATCTAATTTCTTATTCACTACGTTATATAGATGAGTAGATTGATGAGTGAACTGGTTTTTTGCAAACCATGTTTTTGTATTAGATGATTTAATTACAATATACTTCCGCCTCTTTGTAAGTAAACTGGAATCAAATTTAAGAGATTTATGTTTTTCTAAAATACTGTGTAATATATATAGTTGTCGTATAGTCATAAGACCAGTTGTAGTATAAAGGCTCTCTGTTGAGAATCTTTGTTTTTTCAGGTACATAACTTTTAGTAGTGCTCTTTGAGCACGCTCAGCTTCTAAAATTTTTATTTTTGATGCACCTCCCCATACAGGTAAGCAATATATTAAAAGTGACTGGGCTAGAGCAATGTATATTTTGTTTAGCAGATCCTTATCGGCAATATGCCTCAATATTTTAAAAATCCAGATCAGCTTTCTCAACCTACCTGAAATTAACTCAATATGAGCATACCAAGAGAGCCTCTGATCTACCATAACACCCAAATACTTAGTAGATTCTACTTTATTTATAGTGGGACAGCTGCAATTGGAGATTTGGGATTTGTCACATTTATGAATTTTTATGGAGCACAGATTATCTGGTTGGTTGCGCTTGTATATGCTAAAACACATGTAATTTGTTTTAATAGTGTTAAGTGTGAGTAAATTGGCTGAGAACCACTGGGATATTTTAGTAAGACCCAATTCAGTTTCTGTTTTTACCGCATCCCAGCTGTTACCAGAAAAAACTATTGCAGTATCATCTGCGTATGCAAAGACTTTGGCATTGTATAATGATAAATTGCATAAATCATTGATATATATCAAGAATAGTGTCGGTCCCATCACGCTACCCTGAGGTACACCGAAAGTTACATTGGCATCCTCACTCACAATATGTCCTATTTTTACCCTCTGTTTCCTATCACATAAGTAGTCCCTGAGCAGAGCCAACGGGGTCCCTCTAATGCCAATATGTTCCAGCTTGTTTATAAGAATGGGAACTGAGACGGTGTCGAACGCTTTCTTGAGATCTAAAAAGACTGTTAAACATTTCTTTTTCTCGTCCAAGATGTTAATGATAGTCGAAGTTAAGGAAAGAACTGCTTCTTGGGTACTTTTCCCTGCCTGAAAGCCATACTGAGAATCCGCAAGGATCTTGTATTTTTTAAGATAGAATGTAAGTCTTTTGTTTATTAGTTTTTCTATAATTTTTGATATGCAGGGTAAGACCGAGATAGGTCTATAATTGTCGGCAACGTCTCCGTTTCCACCCTTAAATACCGGGGTGATAATTGATTGCTTTAGTAGTAGAGGGAAAACCCCTTGTTCAAAACAGAGGTTCGTCAAGTGAGTGATTACAGGGACCACAGTATCTGCAGCAATCTTAAGGAAGGCAGTTGGTATCTCATCCCAACCAGGGGCACTACTAGACTTTAGATTCATAAGGATGTTACGGACCTCTTCGGGATCAGTGTTTAGTAAAACAAATGAATTAGATTGCGATTTCTCAAGATAAGCTGTACTCGAAATATTTGATGAACTACCAGACTGCAAGATATCTCCAGCCAAGTTTTTCCCTATGCTAGCAAAGTAAGTATTTACATAATTTGCAGAATCATGCTCTGTGGTTTTGATATTCAGTAGTTTTAGGTTATCTGAATTTATCTGTTTTAGATGGGTGATGGTTTTAATACTGTTCCAAAGAGCCTTAGTTGTAGTAGAATTGCGTAGTTTCAGTCTATCGTAATTTCGTTTTGTTTTCTTTAATAGCTTATTGCAAAAGTTACGATAACGCTTATAAGTTATTTTCAAGATTTCGTCATAAGGATTTTTCCTACACTTTTTTTGCATGCTATTTCGGTTTCTGATACAACGTAGTAAACCTTCTGTCATCCAGGGCTTAATTATTCTTTTGCTTTTTGGAATTAACTTAAACGTGGTATTTTCCTTAAGCGAATCCATAATTTTATTTATTAGTAGTAACGACAATAAATTCGGATTATTGCAGAATAATAATTCCTCTAGATGTTTATTTTGTAAACTGAGAAGGGCTTTATCGAAATCCGTGGTTGATTTGGTTTTATTGGATTTGTGTTTTGTATTATTGTCAGAAAAATGTATTAGGATCATAAGATGGTCAGTAACGGAGGTATTTAGGATAACAACGTGCGTAGCGATTTTTTCTTTGTCTAATTTTAACATAACATGGTCTAAACAATTGTTGTCCCGAGTGGGCATATTGTGCCCCATCATAAAGCCATTAGTAGATAGCATAGTAAGGTAATTAAGTCTATTTTTACGTTCATGCGACAATTCAGTGTCCCTTTGAATAGTTTTAATATTAATGTCACCCACAATAGTTATATCTTTATCTGCTTTTATTGATGCCAGGTGTTGCTTAAGTGAGTCAATAAAACTGTCAGCAATGGCGTTTGCAGGAGAGCGATAAATGCCTAATATGATTTTATTTCCTATTTGGACTTGAATACAAGAAGCATGAATTAAAATTATTTCTTCAAAGGTCACTTTAAAACTATCCCTGGCGTAAACAACGACACCGTCGCTTTGATTAAGGTGATTTGATGTATTATAGGAGATATAATTGGTAAGAGCTGGGATGGGTTTATCCTTACGAATCCAGCATTCGGTAAGTATTATTATGTCGGGCGGTGTATTTAATTGGCATATAGTGACATAGAAATTGTCAAAGTTGCAGTATACGCTCCTTATGTTTTGGCAGATGATTATGAGGTCACTATCTCTAAAATTTATTGTAAAAATATCATCTTGTAATTTATAATAATATTTGAAGAGCACTGGAGACAACCCAAGGGAATTTCCAAGCATTTGCATTGCTTTTAGGTATAATTTATTAAGAATCAATCTTATTTTCAACTAGCGTGTGCCCAGCGGCGTTGCCCACGCGCATCCAGTTTATTCCCGTTCCCGTGGGAATTTCCGACAATCCCTTCGTAGTGGTGGTCTACGACATATTTATAAGACACCTACCTACCTACATACCATATTTCAAATAGCGGGTACCCATTGCCCGCGTGGATCCAGTTTATTCCCGTTCCCGTAGGAATTTGCAAAAATCCGTTAGCGGTTGCCAACAACATATTATTGGACGCCTACATACCAAATTTTAAGTTTCTAGGTGTTTATCGTTTCGTACGCTAGTACTATATTTATTATACTGTGGTTTCGGAGTACCTAGTACGTATTTCTCTTATTACTCAGTTTTTTTTTATTATCTCGCTAGAATGAGATATTTTCCTGTAGCAAAAAGTACTCTAGAAATTGACCCGGCTACTCAGTTCCACACCAAATTTCATCAAAATCCGTCCAGTATGCGTGCACAACCAGACAGACAGACAAAAATTTCAAAAAATTGAGTTTTTTATGTAAATCGATAACTAACTAGATACACTACCGGTGAAATTTTCAAAAAATATTTCATGTAGGTACAGAGTACAGACACGGTCTCTATGTATAGATTCTGTAGTTCATTGATTTCATACAATGACGGTACTGTTGATTTGTTCAGTAAAACCTCTCAAACAGCAACCGTTTTAATAAGTAATAAACCTCAATTAGAACGAGAATGTCACAACGGCAGCTAGCTCTAACTACCATAATCTCAGGCTAATTGTTTCTTAGTATACAACCATTAACTAATGCTAATTAAACTCTAAAAACAGATGGATATATATTTCATAATGTTCTGGGTAGTCATCATTTCGTAAACGGTGTTGTTAGATTCATCCTCATCTGATGATTTTACCCGATGGCACCAGAAAGAGGGTAATTAAGTGTTAGGTTTTGGTGTTTTGTTTAATACCAAATTAATGTCTTAGGTACTTTCATAAAATTATGGATGAACTTCGCTAAGGAGAGGCAATTGCGCAGGAAAGTACCTAACTCACAATTGAGGGAAACAGCTGGTTATCAATCCAGATGAAAATTCAAATTTATTCGATAAATGCACTGATGGTGAAAAAACACGATATTGACGGTGATTCCCATTTTGTAATGTCACATTCTCATTTTATATCCTGTCCACACATATCAAATAAGTGCCTCGACTATTCGTATTCATTGAAGCATAGATATAATTCTGTGTACGTATAGGCGAGTATTGATTTTTTTATAGTATTTTTCTGGTTTCGTCATAGTGGAAGTAATAAAATGTATAAGGGTAAACTGCTATATGAATTCAAGTTCAAAGACAAGTCTCCTTTTATTGATAACCATGGTCAGGTAAGTACTAAGTAGCTCTATTTGCCGTCCTTAAACGTAAACAAAATTTAATTTAAATATTAAAAAATTCAATCAAAACATGAAACCTTTAAAGTACTTGTACCACTATGTAGATATACGAACAGATTCGAACATTTGGTACCTACTTACATAGCACAGGTGTTATTACAGAAAATATTAGCATGACATGTTTCTCCATGTTCACACAGTCACACTAGCGAATAGTATGTAATCTAGTCTTATTAATTAAAAAACGAAGATTAAGACAAGTAAATTCTTTAAAAGTTTATGACAAAAGCAGCGCCCTTCGATTTTGCGGTTCTGTCCTTCGTTGTGTGGGCTGGCTACTAGTAGTTTTGTTGTTTTATATTCTTGAAATAAAATTGGTACATTGTTGGCTCCAATTGGTGTCTCTAGGAAAATTCCACTCTTGATCGGCAGCAATTACACCAATCTAGTCAGTTGGCGGCATGGCGCCTGGTTCCAGATCCGTCAACGTTTACGGTTCTATTCTAATTGGTTATACTAACCATTCTACCTATCTATCTACTTCTAAATGCTTCTAGACTACTGTATTATCAAATATTCTACATATTAGGTTAACCTCATAAGCATGATTTAGCGCGTTTACATATCGGGAGTATTTTAGGAGGCACGTTTTCATTTTGAAATTTAGGTAAATATATAAAAAAATACCTACGGATAGTCAAAGAAAACTTACTTAATATAGAACTAGCCAATCATTTATATTTAACATCATTGGAACTAGCTGTTCCGAGCGATTTCACCCGCGTTAGTCCCGTTGCCGTTTGAAAATTATAGGAGAGTAGGTATAAATAATCAAAGAGCCCATATTGTTACTCCCAGAAAAGTAAGCCTTCCATGGGCGAAAGAGTTTTTAAACTACTTTTTTAGTTTATTCGTTACAAGCTTACCTACAAAATTACAAATCTTTGCTCTTTATAATATTGTTATACAGGTATGTTTTTGTGGGAAGATGTTAATAATAAACAAAATTATTATACCTTTTTAAATTCAGTAAAAACATACATAAATACACTCGAAACGAAACAGACTTTCTTCTGAGACAGTTGGGCAAACTATCTGATATGTGGAAGAGTATCCGATGAGGAATGCAATGTTTGATCAATTAAATATGTAGATACCTAAGTATAGGTACCTACCTATCCGGTTCTATAAAAAGAAATAACTTTGATATTTACGTACCTAATCACCATGTCAAGAGTTTGCTAACTAGGTAAACGTGGAATGTGAGGACTACCTAAAAAACCACAAAAAATGTTTGTCATGTTGAATTAGCAAAAACGGTTTAACAGTCTTATCTAAATCGAGTTTTTGCAAAAATCCTACTTAACTCCCAAAGAAATAAACGGATATTTACAAAGATTAATGCACAGTCATTGTAACCTACCTTACTTAGAAGATGAGTTGTTGAAATGAATTAGGTCGTCGTAAAAAAAGTACCTACTGTGTAGGTAGGTACCTACCTATTTCCGTATCAATCAAAAAAGAAAGGAACCATAATTAATGGTGTCACTCCTATATGAGCTTCAATATCTGTATTTTTGTATGTCACAGCCATTGTTATTATTTGCTACTAATTATGTATATTGAGGTTATGTATTTATTATTCAATCTATAATATTTTACTAAACCGTGAAATTTCAACAATTTATCCTTATTGAAAAATAAAACGAAAACTCAAAACAGACTGGAGGTCAGTGACGTCAGAGATTAGAAAGTCGTGGTGCGTGGCTGCCGATGCCGGTTCGTGTGCGACAGTGGAGGTGTGGCTCCTTAAGTCTCACGCGCATCGCTTTACCGCACAGTAGGTGCGCGTGCGCAATTTGCTGAAATGGCCAACCGCAGACAAACATTGCATCAGCATCTGTTTTTGGCACATCTAACTGCTCTAGTTATGACATACGTAGTGTTGTTATTATTGAAATATCAATAGCCATCGTCGTCACATAATTTTGAGTATAAAACTGAGTATCTAGGTAAATTTTATGTTGTGGGGGTGGTTGATATTATATGATATTACAAGAAACGATATATGAAATAATATGTAAACCAAAGACCAGTGGAACTCGTTACGTTGTTTTCCTTCACCTTTGAAAAATGTTTGCATAATTCATTTATGAACTCAAGGACAATGGCTTCGAAAAAGCACTTGCTATGTTGCTATCTAGCAAGTTGCTAGGTAGATGTTATTCGTCTCAAGTAATTTCGTGTTGTATATTGAAAATCCAAATGAGTATCGACGATTTCGTCAGGAAACAATTTTAATGCTATTCATATATACCTACACGTATTATCTGATAACCTTCTGATAACATTGTACAGAAAGTATAGAACGTTGATTCAGTCGTTTTCCAATGTGAGTTCATTCTTAATATAATTCTCTTGACGCATATTCAGCGGTTGGCAGCTTGCGATTGGCTGCTGCTATACCAAGCCCCCCAGCGTCGCGTCGTCGTCAGGACCGTGTCACGGTGCCGCAATAACCCGTGACTGTGAACACATGACTTGCTACAATAGTTAGTTTTGTTCTTAAATTACGGAATATTTTGTATTCTTGCAAAGCTAATTAGAACGACTTTAAAAACTGTTCAGTACAAAACACAGAGGACAGAACAGATACAAAGTAATGCTTGCTTGAAGACAGACAATACGTGCTATTGCGCATTATGGAGTTTGAATTGGATGTTTAATGTAATGAGTAATGGCGTGGTTACTAACGAGGACAATGATGTGTTCTACCTAAAATATTTATTATATTAGATATATTTTAGCCTAAATGGGGTATATTTAAAAAACTTTGCTAAATACTATACTAATAATGCTACGTACCTACCTACAAATACAAGATTGCGGTAGTGCCTAAAACTCTAGTTCAGCAATTTTTTATCACATCGTCTCAGCCATTAGTCATAATTAATGCGTCATCAATCATGTTCTGGCGCACGTTTTGCCGAACATCATCATCATCATCACCACCGGTCACAGTCCACAATCCTAGCGATGCAAAACGTATGTGGGGTGTGGCTGTTTAATGGAGGTAAGTAACACATGGTTTAGGTTATGATGGATTCCAGCCTATGTTCATATTGTCAAGCCGTAACAATATACTTATGCAAGTATTTAGATTATGATTTTGTAAATGCTACTTTAAGCAAATATCTACTTACTTAACTTAACTAAGTATTAAATGACAAGATCATAGATCTTCATGTGCTCTTGACTGTACCTATATTGTAGAGAAAATAACGTTTTCTCCTACTGAGTCTACTGTCGAATAAACATAGAAATTAATATTTAAATACCTTTTAATAAAAAAAACTACTTCAAACAGGAAACTAAAATAAATTATAAAATCACAAGTCGCCACTACGATTTTCGAAGGTTCCCCTCGATTTCTCTGGGATGCCATCATCAGATCCTGGTACCACCGTTTTCTTATCATGGTACCACCGTTGGGATATCGCCTTTCCAACAAAAAAACAGTCATCAAAATTGGTTCATTAACGACGTATTTATCCGCGAACATTATAATATACGGTCGATTTGAGAAACCTCCTTTTTTTAAGTCGGTTTAAAATTAAATTATCATCGTACGAGTAGTTTTGCCTGTGGTATTGGACCTTCACAATTTAAGGATGCAAATAAAGTTAAGTAGTTTCAAGTACACTTAAATAAAAAGAACAAATATATGTACAAGCTCTAACAAAACTAGGTAGCACAGGATATTCGAGGTGAGAGTCGGTTGCCCATGAAACTGAAGAACAATTTTGTTATGGCAATATCGCTTTGGAGTAGGTACCTAGCTAGGTAGGAACTTATTGCAAGGGTGATTCGGAACGCTTTTTTTAAGGGAAGTTATTCAGTTTCATTCACCCCTTAAAGTAAATAGTTTCAGCAAATCTTATTTTATTACACACTTCATTTTAGTGCCGGTTAAGTTCAACTAACGATAACTAAAAAGGTAAGGAAAGGAATGCCCTAACATGCCCTGTCATAATAAATTTACCATTGTATAGGTAACTAGCGACCCGCCCCGGCTTCGCACGGGTGCAATGCTAATACTAAAACCTTCCTCTTGAATCACTCTATCTATTAAAAAAAACGTATCAAAGTCCGTTGCGTAGTTTTAAAGATTTAAGCAAACATAGGGATATAGGGACAGAGAAAGCGACTTTGTTTTATACTATGTAGTGATAGTGATAAGTACCTACTAATAACTCAAGAGGTAATATATAATTATGTAAGTAGTTGAGAACGTGCTGTAGAGATTTAATTAAAAACTTGCATTAACATCAAAAAAAATTACTTACTGTTGGCATTTATGTATGTATCACGTTTCACTACTTCAGCATGGCTGATTTTATTTTAGTGTATAGTGTAGGCACAGTACCTCTATTACATAGTAAGGTAAGTATTTTCAGTGTTCAATTAAAAACTAGTACACAATCATTACGCTTCGAAAATAGTCTATTTACATACCTCCATAATTTATCTCGTATCGTAGGAAATGCATGCATAGGTACCTACTTACAAATATCTTTGCCGAAGGTCACGCAATTTTTTCTAATTGACTCGATTTTGCGGAAGTCAATGAGCATTTATGAAATAAAATATAAGTAATTTTCAGTTATTACTAGTATATGTGTCTTGATAATTAATTAACGGACTAAGACGGATGTGACTACACTCACGTGCACCACTCTAAATAGAGGTCAATTGGTTTGAAACATACACAAAAAACTAAATTGACAATCATGAAGATACATTAAGCAGACGTTAGATTTGCGTCAACAGTCTACTTATTAGCTTTGTTAACAATGACGACAACGTTGTCCAATGTCTGCCCCACTTCCAAGGTAAAAAAAAAACAATTCAATAGAAGAAATATAGTCACGCCACCATGCTAGACAAGAAAAGGGACATAAAAACAATAAACTGCAAGGCATTAAATCTACTAGGTAACTACTTAGGTAATGTACTATGTAATAAGAATAAAAACATCATAATCATCATTAGTGGGGATAAAATAGACCAATACTGCAAAAATGACTTCATCTGTGAACAAATTGGTTAAATTTAATCACTTGTTATATTCAGAACCACAAATTGATTTATGGTTGGTGCAAAATAATTACCATTATGCGGACGTAAATATGAATTTTGTTTCGGTAACCAGGGGCAAGTAATTAAACAGGGTACCGCAAGAAACGTGGTCAGAAAAAATAGGGAATCATTATTATTATAAAAAAACAATGTAAGAAATACAATCCTCAATACAAATTAATAGGTACCTAATTTTTAGGAAATTATTATATTAAATAATAACCTAACCTAACCTACCAACCTACACAAAAATAACTTCGTGTTAATATAGGCTGTATCTTCTTTGTTGGATGTTCTTGCAAATAAAACGAACCTTACCCACTTTCAATGATGTTCTATAATATAAGTATCATTGCCTATTCCGAATAAAATTGCTTTACATGAAAGTTACTGAGGTACAAGAAATCAAATTATATACCTACCTAATATATTTCGTGTGTTACTTGTACTTATTATAAATAATACGTATTTCTTAATTAGCACATAATAATATCATTTTCTACCACAGTCCGATGTTCCATTAGATCGGAAACCCTAAAATGTAGGTAGTTCCAGTTCCAATCACTTCATGACCTCCAAGTTCAACACTAACAAACCTTCAGTCACACACAAGCAGCTACAGAAGGCGTGTTCGTGTACATGTACGGGACTGGCAATAGATATGCAGGAAAGCACACAAGGATATTTGCTTGTGAATCTGCGTCACGTCGTCAATACGAAGAATGCGATTCGTTTGAAAAGGCGCCAGTGTAAAGACTTGTAAAGCACTAAACCAGTCACCTGACCGTCTCGATCACCAGCCTCAAACGAAATGTCGAATATCGTATAGTAGAACTTGACATATTGAAGCTTAAGAAGAAGCAGTACGGCTCAAGATAGAGCTACTGCGTTCAATATCTCTGTCAAACTAGTAACGGAGTCTTGGCAAGAATGAGAACTTTCCAGTTTAAATTTAAACCGCTGGTGTGATTATTGTCTACATGGGAAATCTATAATTTTAAATGTGAAAAGAACGATATAAAAGTATATTGGTAAGACATTTAGATTGCCTAAGTATGAATAATTAATTAAAGAGCTTAGCCATCATCTACCACCACCTAGCACAGAGTGAAAGTCACGATCACGATAGCAATATAAAAATAAGTCTAGGTCAATCCAAAAAACTGATGTGTAAAAAACAATTTAAAAATAGCTAGTTGGTACAAAATTCTACGTCATTGAAATAAGTAAAGTCACAGTTTTTTTTTATTTAATAATAATACGTGTTGTAGATGTCCAAGTTCATATGAATTACTTACTCTTAGAAATAAAAAAGTTTTAGCGCGCAAACGTCAAACATTTAGGCAAATATTTTTTTTAAATAATACCTACCGAATGCATGAATATTGGGCGACAGTGACAGATTCAATCGTCTTATCTTATCACGACTTACGAATTAGAATTAGTCACCTACGAGTCCTGTGGGTGATGCGCCGGCATTCCTGGTATCGAGAGATTCGTTCTGAGGGCGTCCGTCCCTCACTCAACCCTTTTCGAAATAAGGGAGTTTTCTCAACGCACTCTTGAAAAGGGCCTATGATGTGCGACAGAATTACAGCAGCTAAGTCCAAGCTGTGGTCCAAAGAAGCAATAGGGATTCTCAATAAATTTGAACATTGATAGGATATTGTAGATGGATATTGTACAAAAATTGTGTAAAAAACCTTGTATGTATGTACCTACCTACGTCCATTATCATTTATCAGTTTCCCTGGAACAAAAGTTATACTCCATTTTAAGTTTTAGTTTGGCTTAAGGGGGAGGAGGGGAGGGGTCGAGGCAGCTAGGCTGCCCGGGGCGCCAGGTACAGGGTACAGGGCGTCGCGAGCGCTAGCTCAACTTAGGAACTTCATTGAATATCACAGACCTAAAATCGCTTCGATCAACGATTATCGATGATCGAAGATAATCAGTGATCAGGATCACATCATCAAAGGTTCACGAAAATGAAAAAATGATAATTGAAAAAAAAAGATTATTTGACCCCGACGTGATTTGAACACGCAACCTTCTGATCTGGAGTCAGACGCGCTACCGTTGCGCCACGGAGTCGATGTGAAATAGGGTGAAATTTTAATTCAAGATATAGCGAATAATATTAGTAGTACTATGTACATAAAAGGATTGAATTTGTAAAATCGTTTCCATTTCTCACAAATTGATAAAGAATTTAATTCTTTAATACAACTCTCCTACGATACGATAAGTAGTACATAGGTAGGTATTGAAAATTACAGCGCCATCTATGTAAGACTACTATTACGACAGCAGCTTTTGTAAACATGTTTATAAGTTTGAAATTTGATGCATCAAAATAACACTAGATGTCATTTTATAATTTCTTCTTTTTATCTAATTTATGCGATTTAACCATAATATGAAAAAAAATAACACATTTTTATTACAATAATTCTATAATAAAACGATAAAATATCACGACTCAGTTACGATCAAATGTTAGTGTCGTGTCCCTTCTGGCTTCCTAGGCCTTTTCAGGTCAATTTTTATCTAATTTGAAGGGGAAGTTGCAATCCAGGGAGGACATTGTCTACTTTTTTCCTTAAATGCGGAAGAAGTCTTTTGTAAAAATAATCACACATATTTTAATGCGTGCACATACAGAATTATAAATTCACGCTGAAGCGATGTGAGCCCCTGTGGCCTAATGGATAAGGCATCGGCCTCCTAAGCCGGGGATTGTGGGTTCGAGTCCCACCAGGGGTACAAAATGTATTTTTGTTGTTTATTTGAATTTCTTAGTTGTAGCTTCAAAACTTTTTTTACTGAGAAAAAATAAAGTATACGTACATTTATGAACATTATTGTTTATAGATACTTTGCGAAGTAGACCTCTGGCGCCTGAGCGTTCTAAACTATACAGTGAAACGAATTTATTAATAATATTCTTTATTTTAGAGAACTCACTCTGTAAAACAGTTTATTAACAATGATCTTGATCACTCAAAGGAACTTTTTTCAATATGTGAGTTACCCATATTTTATATTATTTGACTTCGATCATATATTTGCCAAGCTAATATGAACTATATTATAGTAGTAAAAAGGAACTACAAATTAATTTTTTACCTACATGTGTACATTAAATATTTTTTGTATGACGTAAGCCAAGAGCAACAAATAAACCCAATTTGATGACGTTGACATGACTGACACAGTTGAACTCCTAAGCGACAGGCATCGTAAGCCGGTGTGATGTATGTAGTAACCTACTTGATGCGGCAAACGACAATCATTATCTGTAAGAATAATTTATGTAAGTAAAATACTTATTATAATTTTATAACACAATAAAAAAAATATCAAAAATACACACAGACTTCAACAAATAGCACTAAAAAGACTATTATCATTGCATATTCAACTACATACTATTGTGACTAAACCATTACGCTGATAGCGAGTGATTTGCTAATGTCCGTTGAGGAGTTCCGTTCTCCGCCTAAAGAGTTTCATCAGATTTTCACAAATCGTGGGACCACTCAGTTCAAACAAACAAAAAATTTCGAAATCCGTTTATATGTTATGGAAATATTGATTAACATACAAAAAAAACATACATGACAAATTGAACAACCTCCTCCTTTTTGAAGTCGGTTAAAAAATGCCAAGTGTCTAAACACAAGTTCACTTTGTATAAGATTCTCATTTTCAAGAATTGTGACATCGGCGCCGTGGCTTAGTTGGTTAAAGCGCCTGTCTAGTAAACAGGAGATCGGGGGTTCGAATCCCCCCGGGGCCTGGCCATCTAAAAGCAGTTGGCTAATGGTTTTCTTTTTATTTGGTTAAAACCTAATGGTTTTCTTTTTATTTGGTTAAAACCTAATGGTTTTCTTTTTATTTGGTTAAAACCTAATGGTTTTCTTTTTATTTGGTTAAAACCTAATGGTTTTCTTTTTATTTGGTTAAAACCTACATGATTTTTGACAGGCCTGTTGGCTCAATTGGTAGTGACCCTACCTTCTGAGTCGAAGGTCGCGGGTTCGATCCCCTCTCGGGTCAACATTTGTGTGCATGAACAGTATGTTTATAAGTTGTTTTGTACCCATAGTACAGGCCCTGCCTAGTTTGGGACTAAATAACCCTGTGTGAATTGTGTCCCACGGAGTTAACCTAATCCCAAGAAATAAATAAATAGCCAATATAACTACTATTACCACAGAGTACAGTACAGTACTATTATTTTGATATTTAATATTGAAGTAAACCTTCCATTTTGTTCGACAAACCCGGTGCAGCTTGTATTTCTTACTGTTTACGTTTCTTACTCATTACCCGACTGCCTGAGAAGGAGGGTATTTTCGTTTAAACTATTTACTTACTTGCACATAAGTTAGATGTATCAAAAGCAGTCACAGTAAAATGTGCCGGCAGACAGAATTCTGGCGATGGGCAGGGATTAGTTAAGTTAAAAACCTGGACGCCTCGCTCTGATACAGTTTGACAGTTATGCGATGCTTCAGCCCCACGCCACATGCACACCAAAAGACGACCTTGGCCACTGTTGCGAAACTAAAAAGCAATAAAAAAACATTGGTAGATACTTTCTCGAAGTCATTTTTGTGTTAATTTCTAGGAAATACGTTCTAAACAAACATAATTAAATGCTTTATTTTATAGTACACTACTAATTTGACCGACGGGATTTTGAAAAAATTACTAACTTCTATAGAAACTTTCATATCATATTTATACTGGGAATTCTAAGGAAGTAGGTACCTACTGAGTCCACCACCGCTAACTGAGCGTCACAACAATAATCAGGAATCCAAAAACATAAAACTGCTCATCTTCTCATAAGTGTAAATTTGGGGTGATGAGCAGTAATACAAAATTAATCATTCGATTATTATAAATTATCATTTATTATGATAAGTATTCGTGTAGTTTCGGGCACCGGTATTATGGTCGGTTAGTGTTAGCACGGTGAACACGGACGAATAATTTGTGCAAAATTTCATCCTTCTGGCTAGACGATGGGTCTACATAGATGGTCAGCGTAGTTACTAGCATAGGTGTTGGTTTTTGTCTGTCAATCAGTCAATGTTCGAATTTTATGTAGATTACCTACCTCAACTGATTTAACAGTATAAAAGTTAATAACAACAAATAAAAACCTGTACGTTAATCAGCGGTTGTTGTCTTAAATAATATGGATGAATACGGTAAGACCTCGCTCTGCCAGGCAACACGAAGTCTTCGTATTCTGTTTGGTTGTATACTGTCCCGTTAACGGGGCACTGGGCTCCCATGATCCTCGTTGGAACCTCGCTTTTTACTAAATAAGTGTCAACAGCATTCATAACGTCTTGTAAACTTGTTGATGGTGTCTAAAGCAAAGAAATATGATTATAACCAAGTTTATTTCATAATTCATTCATCAATTAAGTGGTAATTCCTTTTCGAAATCACCATATTTTATTCAACAGCTATAAGTACATAAAACAGATCGTACCGACAAAAACATCTCCGAATAATCTAAGTATTCATTGTTCACATTCTGGAACTCAGTCAAGTCCTGCGATGCGTAGGCGAAGTAGACATCATAATGACTAGTTCTGAGCGTACTCATGAGCTCCCGAGCGCGTTCAATGTCGTTTGACGAAGGGTGGTCGCCGGGGCTGACCACCAGGACCACGGTGCTAGGCCCCGCACTCGCCTGGCTCGCCACCTCTTGAAGGGTCTTATTAAGCGAGTGCTGAACGGTAGTCGATATTATACTTGGTAGGTTGAGACGATTGGGCCCTAGAAAATGTAGGTAGGTACTTAAGTAAGAGGTATCTAAGGTCCCCGCCACGAGAAGGTATAAATTATGCAAACAAACATTCAAACACTGGATTAAATTATAAAATATACTAGTTTCGTAATATTTTTATACTAGCAGCGCCCCGCGGTTTCACCCGCGTAGTTCCCGTTCCCGTGGGACTACGGGGATAAAATATAGCCTATGTGTTATTCTGATGTGTAAGCTATATGACTATAAAGTTTCATCAAAATCCGTTCAGTAGTTTTTGCGTAAAAGAGGAACAAACACCCATACATCCATCCAAACAAACTTGCGCCTTTATAATATTAGTAGGATGAACATGACAAGTCTACTTTAAAATTACACACCGAATACCCTATACTACAAAAGATTGGATGGCTCTATTTACCTATATGGCTAAAATATAATACGACTCAAAGATATCTATTTCTATACTAATGTATTTGTTAAGTATGTTTGTGTGTTTGTTAGAATAAACTCAAAAACTATTGGACCGATTATAAAAAATCTTTTACCAATGGAAAGATAAAAGATCCCTGAGTAACATAGGCTATATTTTATTCCCGTATTCCCACGGGAACGGGAACTACGCGAAGAAACCGCGCAGAACCGCTAGTATCTTATAATATCCACGTGCTCTTGACTGTACCTCCTCGGGGATAAGGCGCGAATGAATAATATTTTATTTTACTCATCACACTGTCGTAAAAAATGGTAGAGCAACGCGGTCCCACAAGTACACCACCACATAATACCTATTCCTTGAGTTCTTGTTTTTAACTTACATTCGTCTGTGTAATTGCCGATATGCGAAAACATCGCAGTGAGATTATCGGATGGAGGCGCAATCCAGAGGCCAGTGTTGCCGTGAATCAGTCCAAGTGTGCTACGCTGCAAGTTTAACTCAAGCGCTCCTCCTAGCCATCTGAACAGGAAACAATAAATAAATGTTCCACTAATAATTATACCTGAATAAAACTAAACCTGGAACTTCAGAACTTTCCTCGCGCGGCCTTCTTACGGCTTGTTGCCTAAGCCCATATCAGAGGAAATAACCCTGGCTAGAGATGGTTCACATTATGAGTAGCAGGTGAAATCATAGGAATTTAACTGTCATACGTCGCACCTGCTCTGCTACTCTTCTTTAGTTAGCCAAATAGGTTCTTATAAAATCTTTAAAATCGCAAATCATATTGTGAATTTCATTGCACGGTTCCTATTTCATTTTCTGTAGCAAATGTGATTTTTCATATTTATTATTAAAAATCATTGGCTTTTAAATTTCACAAGAGAAATCATGTAAGAAAATAAGTAATTACCAACCTAATTGCATTACATTAAAATGATTTAAAAGTAGCAATCATAGGTACTCGTCCCTATAGTTGTGGCTAATACTTATTTATTTGTGCCTTATGTGCCTTTGTGCTTATTGTTTTGTGTAAAAGTGCAACTTACGAAATAAACTGTTCGACGTCGTATCCCTTCCAGGACCCATCGGTGGCCACAATCATGTCCACCACAGGCACACTGTGACTGATTTGACATGATCGGTGGTTCTGTCTTAGCACTGACGCTGAAATAACGTGCGTTATATTCAATAAGACTAAGCAAATGAAAGAAAAGTTAAAATCTTTTGGCCACTTCCCACCGGTTCGTAAATTGTTTTCTAGGGAGAACTTACGCAAGTAATTCACGAAAGCAGTCACGGCAGCATTAGTGAACCTCTCCATTTCCTCGACAGGAATGTAAACAGTGATCTGCAGGAGTGATAGAATGTGAGCGAATCTTGTGGTTTCGGTCATCAAATCAGATCCGTTGAAGATATTGTTAAATAAGGCCTGCCTGTTGCACGCTTTTACTGACGTGTCAAACGATACGCCCTCGTTTGAGTAATACATGTCTATAATCTGCGCTAATTTTAAAGTCCTTCTTTGATCAACCCACGTGGGAACGTGTTGGGCTAATATTATACCTGTAGGTAATAGAAATTAATATAAGATTTTATACTAACTTTAAAAACCTAAATAACATTGAGATCGAAACACATTACCTTCTAAAACCGGTAGACATTGGTATCGGGAGAAAACCAGTAACTTGCCTACCATACTATACCTACATAGTTACTGGTTCAGATTTAAATCCTCAAAAAATCAAATGTTTTTATTTAATGTAGGGGCTTAAAAGTCCTCTTTTTGAAACTCATTGCGACTCCACCTCTTCAGTATGTACTTACCTATAGTTGAGGAGAAGAAGCAGGGCAAGAAACTCCTCAACACATTATTCTTTTAAACAATCAATATAATACCAAGTACCTACCTACAAGTTACATGGTTTTAGTGCTTTGCTGAGATGGAGAAAATTTACATTAAACATCATTGTCATTCTCTCATCTCATCTTACTAACATAACTATGCTATTTTTACATAAAACCATTTTAATGTGAGTTTTGAACATTTTTTCTGGCAACACTTTAGTTATTTATAGTGATAAGTAAGTTATGTACTACGTATTGTTTACCATCGATTCCAGCTAAAATTTCTGCGTCTGTGAAATGCCAGTCAACGGTGGATGCATTTTGAGAGAGCAAGTAGTAGTCTCGGGGTAGAAGGGTATCGTTCCAACGGTTGCTGCTGCCTACCACCATTTTCTGCGGAGCTGCCCCTACTCTGGGGCCCTGGTTTATTACAACCTCGGACAGGTCGCCTGAAATCAACGATGAGTTTTTGTAGATAGTAAATAACTAATTACCTACCTACTTCGTCTTCGCTGAGTCATGGCCCTTTTGCTCGCACGATACGCTACACGCCAATTACTTGTGTAAAGGTTTTTATTTCTTTCTTTTTGTATGTATTGTACGTGTATGTGTGTTGTCCAAGCAAATAAATGTTTTTCTTTCTTTCTTTCTTTCTTCAATCATCACTTTACCAAGGTTACCAAATCATCATAATAAGTAATTCAATCTGTACAGAGGAGTTCCTTTTTAGTAGCAGGTATGTAGCATGAGTACCACATAATTACATTAATTACATACACACGTATTCTGGTAGTTTGTTATTCGTGACATCGAAATATAAATATACCTACCTACTTAGTGGTTACATATGCCACATTATTGCGCGCACGTCGAAGGCTATATTTGATTAAATATAAGTAAGTTTTGTACTAGATACCATCACGTGCCTATACTTACCAGCAAGTGTAGCCACCCAAATATTGCTGATATCTGCAGTCGCAGTTTGCCGTTCATTCTCGACAGTATTCAAGGTCTCTATATTTTCAAACCACTCTTGTTTAGCAGAAGCCATTAGAGGCTCTGCAACTTCAGATCTAAAGACATCGGCGCTCAGTATATCTGTGATAGAGACGCTCTGGGATTCTAGTGAAGAAGCTATCGCTGCAATAAGTGTGCCAGGGGCAATAGTTCCCCAGCTCGTTTGTATTACGCCATCTTCTATAGGACATCTGCTATGAATTCTGGAAATGGATGCCTCAATTAGGTAGAAGGTAATTTTTTGATTACGCAGTTGGTATTTTCCTGTCACGCATGTCCATATCACAGGTTTTTAGAACAAATGCATTCTAGGTAGGTACTTAGGTAGGTAGGTACTGTAGGTTCTGAGATAAGTGGCTAGGTAAAATAAAATACTCTACTCGAAATTAGTCTAAGTGATATAAGTATATCCAAGCCGACAAAAATGGCATTTCAGTGCTGTAGTGAGTGTTTATGCAAAACGTGTTTACAACATAGTAACTAATATTTGTTTACTGTAAGAAAAGCTCAATAAAAAAAATAACTTTTATTTCTCTTTATATGTTAATTCTACTTCTCTTACATATTTGTACCTACACTTAAAATATTTGCACTTGATTTAAAATTAGGTAGTACTTAATTCTCACCTGTTAGAACTTTCAGTCACCATACTTTGCCGTTGCTCTACTGATACTGGACACACGACATTTTCATCACCCCTTTCCCACGGCTGCACTGTAGAGCTCAACATTTCATGTAAAAGGCATTTTTCCTCGACCAAAAGTGTTTCGTCAACTTCTAGAAGATTTTGGCTTGGCAGGAATAAGTCCATCAAAAGTTTATACTTATAGAATTGAAATGATGATGCTCTGTAGGGCAGCACGAAATCTGTTTCAGCAACGTTAGCAGCTCTTTCTATACCATCCAGACGTAGACTGCAACATGTAAATTATGTTCTTGTTACGTTTGCCTAGTTACTCAGAGATAAAGTACGAGTAGGTATTACTGTCCACTTTGTATCATAGTTGTAAGTGGTTTTTGAACGTTAGATGTCACGTGACCGAAGATGGCAGCGAACCTGTCAATTGGATTAAAACTCGTCATGTCCTTTCTTAGTGGTTTCATTTTTATTAACACGAATCTCGACACGATACATGGCGCAGCCTGAATATTTCGAACCGGAACCGCTAAGTACAAATATAAAAACATGGCAGCATTCAATCTTCCAGAAAAACTAAATGTGTCTTCTGGTAACCTCGCAGAGAATTGGAGGTTCTTCGAACAAGCCTTGACGATATATCTAACAGCGTCAGGCTTAAACAAAGCCGACGAAGAGAGGCAAGTGGCAATTTTGTTAAATGTTATCGGTGAGGATGGAATTAAAATTTATAATAACTTCAATCTTGCATCCGATGAGATCAACAAATTCCAAACCGTCAAGGACAAATTCCGAGAATATTGTCAGCCCAAAACTAATGTTTTGCACTCGAGATTCCTTTTCTACAGCCGGAAGCAGGAAGCCGAAGAACCATTTGATAGTTTCTTAACGGATGTCAAGAGGCTGGTTAAGGATTGCAAGTTCAAATCGGATGAAGAGGCAGTACGTGACAGATTAGTGCTGGGTACCAACGATCTGGACACGCAGAAGCAATTAATCTTAGCTGGTGACGCTGAACTTGAAGTGGTTGTTACAAAGTTTCGTCTGGCAGAAATTGGAAGGCAACAAGCAGCTGAAGTCCAAGGCAGAGTTATGGAGGTCAACAAAATTGAGAATATGGTGTTGAAATGCAAGTGGTGTGGTCAACGACATGAACGGAAGTTAAGCACATGCCCAGCAAGAGGAAAGCAGTGTACTAAGTGTAACAAATACAATCACTTTGCAACTGTATGTCGAAACAGATTTGTAAAGGTTATAGAGAATAGCCAGGAAGTAGACAGTGATGGAGAATATTATTGTGGCAGTATCAATAAACAAGTAAGTGCTACGGATTGGACACAATCATTATTATTAGAGGACACTAAGAGCTATCAGTTTAAAATTGACACAGGCTCTGATGTTAATTTGATTCCATTGAGTGCTTTTCAAACATTAAGACAACGAAAAAAACTGTGTTTAGAACCCTGTAAATATAGACTTCATGCTTACAACAATACAAGTATTAAAGTGTTTGGTACTGTACTGTTGGAGGCTAAAATAAGAAGCAAATGCTATTATCTGCAATTTATTGTGACTGATTCTCAATTTCAACCAACTCTTGGCAAGGATGCCTGTTTAATGCTAGATTTAATTGAAAGAAAATCATCCATCAATAAAATTAATATGGTAAAACATCATATTGTTACAGATGTGAGGAAACAAAATTTAATAACAAAATACCAGGACGTTTTCGCGGGCACTGGAAGATTTCCAAAAGAATACCAAATATTATTAAAAAATGGGTCAGAACCAGTATCGAAACCCCCACATCGTATTCCAATTAATATAAAGGATAAACTAAAAACTGAACTGGATCGTCTATGTGAGAAAGGGGTTATTTCAAAAACAGAGGAAGCTACTGAATGGATTAATAGAATTGTAATAGTAGAGAAAGATCAAAATGCCATTCGTGTCTGTTTGGATCCTAGAGACTTAAACAAGTGTATACTTAAAAAATACTTTGAAATTCCCACTGTTAATGATTTAAAATACAAAATTTGTGGTGCAAAATATTTCTCAGTTCTAGATTTAAAGGAGTCATTTTGGCAAATTGGTCTTTCAGAGAGTAGCAAAAAGATTTGTACATTTTCCTCTGTATTTGGAAATTACAATTTTAATGTTTTACCATTCGGATTAGATATATCAGCAGAAGTTTTTCAAGAAAATTGTGAAAATTGTTTTAGAGGCATCGATAACATATTCATATACATAGATGACTTTTTGATATATGGCAAAACAAAAGAGGAACACGATTTAGCTCTAGAAAAAGTGTTGACTAGGGCACGAGAATTAAATGTTAAATTTAATGTAAATAAATTCCAGTATCTTCCTGACATAGTGAAGTATTTTGGTCATGAGATAGTTAATGGTTGCTTGATGCCTGACAAACAGAAAATTGAAGCAATAATGGAATATGACTCACCCCATGATAAACAAAGTCTGCAACGGTTTTTGGGTATGATTAATTATATGAGAGATTTTATTCCAAACCTGTCTGAAATCACGAGTCCACTGAGAGAACTTTTAAAGAAAAATGTTGTATTTCAATGGGGTACTGTTTTTGAAAATTGTATTAAAGAAATTAAAAACATATTAGTTAGTCCACCAGTATTAAGAAACTTTGATCCTAAGCAACCAATAACTATTCAAACAGACAGCTCTAAAAATGCAATTGGCTGTGTATTAATGCAGAACAAACAACCCGTGGCATTTGCATCTAAAAGTTTAAGTAAAACAGAATGTGAATATGGACAGATTGATAAGGAATTTTTGGCTATTTTATTTGCATGTAAAAAATTTCATTACTACATATATGGTAGGCATACAGTAGTACAGACTGATCATCAACCTCTTGTTGCGTTAATGAAGAAAGAAATGTATAGTATAGCCTCTCAGAGACTACGTAAAATTAGAATTAAATTGAACATTTATGACATTGATGTGCAATATGTTAAAGGTTCACAAATGTTAATAGCAGATGCCATTAGCAGAGCATCATCCAAAGCTGATGTTGATTCTTTAGAACAATCTCTGGACCGTGTTGTTCACACTGTTAATGTATGTGACAGTTTTCTTTTAGAAATTACTAATGCCACAACTAAAGATTTGACATTAACAAAACTTACTGATTATTACAAAAATGGATGGCCAAAAACTATTGACAAAGTTGTAGATACTGCTAAAATCTATTGGAAATTAAGAAATGATATAATTGTTGAGAATGACATTGTGTATTTTAATCATAGAATCGTTGTTCCACTCTCACTTCAGAAAACTGTTATACATAAGGTACATTCTTCACATTTTGGAATTACTAAGACTTTGAATAGAGCCAAATCACTGTTCTTTTGGCCTAATATGAGGGATGACATATTAACATATATAAGCAAATGTCGATTATGTGAAAAATATAGTGTAAACAAAGCAAAAGAACATTTGATCCTGGATGAGCCAATGTCAACACTCCCCTATGAGAAAGTGGGATGTGATTTCCTCAACTTTGCTAATGAGAACTATCTAATTATTGCAGATTATTATTCAAAATGGTTTGATTTAATTAAAGTTAGCTCTATGACTGCTGGAACTGTTATCAAGATATTAAAACCTTTATTCGCTACTCATGGTATACCAAAAACTCTAAGAGCAGACAATATGCCATTTAATTCAATTGAATTTAAAAATTTTGCTAAATTGTACTCATTTTCTGTTGTGACATCCAGCCCATTGTACCCAAAGTCTAATGGCTTTATTGAAAAATATGTTGGCATTGCCAAAAATATGTTAAAAAAATGTAAGGATGATAATTTAGACATAAATTTAATGTTACTAGAGTATAGAAATAGTTCAGTGTTGGGTACACCATATAGTCCTTCTCAATTATTACTTAGCCGCTTAACCAAGTCTACTTTGCCCATTCACACTGAATTACTTCTTCCAAAAGTGGTGAAAGATTTCAACACATATCAAAACAAAAGGAATATTTTAAATAAAACGAATTATGATAAGAGTGCGAAACAGTATAATTATACGTTTAAAAAAGGGCAAGATGTGGTGTATCGTAAAGATAATGTGTGGCTACCAGCCAAAATTGTTAATCCTCACAGTTCTCCAAGATCATTCATAATTAAAGATGAGCATGGTACTATCTTACGAAGAAACTCATCACACTTAAAGCCTTCATTTACTCCAATGACAGATTATTCTGGATAGGTAGTTCCACTGGAAACTGAAGTCTCCCCACATGTAAATGTTAGTTTGGAACAGCAGGACCAATCTGAACAATCTTTGAGTAACTGTAATGAAATGGCTGGTAGACCAAAAAGAAATGTGAGACCTCCAAGTTATCTCAGAGACTATGAGACTGACTTAACATAAGGGGGAAGATGTATCATAGTTGTAAGTGGTTTTTGAACGTTAGATGTCACGTGACCGAAGATGGCAGCGAACCTGTCAATTGGATTAAAACTCGTCATGTCCTTTCTTAGTGGTTTCATTTTTATTAACACGAATCTCGACACGATACACACTTCACGGACGGCTCAAAAACTGCCTCCGGCACCGGGTGCGGTGTCTTCCCAGAAGACCTATAATGTAAGGACCCTGAGAGCTCACAATACAGTCTTTCAGGCTGAGTGCATGGGCATCTACCCATGTAGTCTTCCACGCTGAGTGCACGGGCATCTACATGGCGGAGGTGGCCATAGCGGCGAGACTAAAAGGTGCATGCATAAGAATCCTCTCTGACAGCATGGCGATTGTAAGGCCCTCCGAAGCAATTCAATTAAGTCGAGCCTCATTATATATGGAGCCGATGAAGCTCCCATCAACAATCTCTTCGCACAATAGTCACAGTGAGTCGCGCGGAAACGATGCGGCTGAAGATCTGCAGGTCTAAAAAGGCCGTTTCGGGTGAATCATAATAGGATTCTATTTCGATTCATATTCGAAATTTTCACCAAATACGAATCTGCTAATGAATTGAATTGTCAGTGAATCACTAAAATAAGGGACCATTTTACGAAATTTAGAGGAATTCCTTAGGATTTGCTGGGAATTCAGAAAAGGAGAATTGCTCAAAGTGGCCATTTTAGACCCACTGGCCTGAAAGGGAGCAGGGAACAGGAAGCGCCTCTGAGTGAGTGTGACAGGTGACATCGGCGCTACCGAACCTGGACCGGTGTCTCTCCCGCACCCTGATAAACCTGAGCCGAAAACAGCCGGCGCTGAAGTCGCTGCTGGGCTTCCTGGAGGAGCTGGAGTGGCAAGAGTCGAGTCATTCTCACCAGCACGCAAAATAGGCGCAGGAGTTGTCGAGTAGCGGAAACAAGCCCTCGTTAACAACATACTTATATATACAAACTGTCCACTCTCAACAGTGAAAAACACTAAAAATTTGCACTGCTGTCTACACATGACTGTAAAACTTGCACCGCCAATAACTATTATTGTACTTTTAAGATTACGTTAGTATAATTAAGGTGCATTGAAGTACTCATAGAAAATCACACCTGTAGGACTTAGGTTATGAATGATGTAGGTACTTAAGTAAGTACCTAATGTAAGATTTGTTTCATCAAGGTTTGATCACTAAAAATACTTTCCTCTGTTCCAGTAGCAGAACCTACCTTCTTAATAAAGCTGTGCTAAACATTCGCAAATCCATTTGCGAGTTGAATTCCAACTTCCTAAGTAACGAGAGAAACACATCTAAACGCCTTGGTGCCGCCAATTGAGGTCCACCACCTCGGTAGCATTCTAGCAAATGATTCGAAATACTGGGTAAAACCAGCCCTTCAGTAACTGGGAAAACAAATGGCAAAATATAGAAAATCACAATCAGTAGATTTACTCTATGCAAAAAAACATGAATCATCCAATACCTATAAATAACTACATTTTCTGGGCAGTTTATCCCGCGTAGTTCCTGTTCCCGTGGGAATACGGAAATAAAATATAGCCTTTGGGACTCCCTGATAATGAAGCTATCCATTGGTGATAGAATTTTTAAAACCGGTCTAGTAGTTTTTGAATTTATTCGTTACTAACATGCAAAAATACAATATTTCCTCTTTATAAGTGTAGTTGTAGATTTACTTATTGATTTTAAGGTACTCACAAAAAGTTATTGCTACTAAAAGCAAATATTTCTTCATTATATTTATAGTTTCACATCTGGGTATTTAAAACTAAACAAAATAATGGTGTAATGCAGAACTAAGTACGGTCGCGCGTTAGGGAGTAGGGTATCACCACTAATGAGATAGATAAGATAAAATATACGCACACAATATGAATCCATGTGGATGGGAAGGTGTGAAACTTACTTATCTAATATAAAGCTAGATAACCTTACAGTCATAATAAACGATTACAATAAAACAAATAATAGAAAAATATTGTTTTTATTACATAACTGTAAGTCTATTATTCTGTAATTAAAATAAATCCTGCTTCAATGTCATGATGACTAACATTACACAATAGAGAAATGAAATGATTTTTCAATTTTTTTTCTTATACTGAAAGAAATTATGTGCAGAATCATATAGGTACCTACATACATTAGAGAATATCATTATTATACAGCATAAATAAAAAAATAATTGACTAAACCCAGTCACACAGTTGATGGTAAATGCTAACTTTATATTATAGTTCTTACTATCAGCCTGTCAAGTAACGGAATGCAGACACAATAAGATTATCAAATTTCCATGACAATTCTTGGGCCAGTAACTGCATTGTAAGACACTAGATAATACATACTTGTGATTATTACACAACCAACAAAACTTATATTAAAAATCAATGTCCAAATTAGTGAATTTCACTAGCCCATTAAAAATTTTAAACTAACATTGTATTATTTTAATCGACAACGATCGCATGTAGCCGACACTACGAGTAAAATTGTTTCATTGGCTATTTTATATGTATGTTAGATACAAGGTATATATAATATGGGCCTCAGTTTATAATGTAAATATTGCCTGAAATAAAGATTTATTATTATTATAAATTTTATGTTGGTATTAAATTAAAATTTTGCTGAGTCAGTTAAGTCGCACCACAGTATAGATATTTAATTATACTGCTTGCTATAAGTATTTACAGTTGGCTAAATTTACAATAACTCTTTTGTTCATTGACCCTACCTAACTACACCTAACATAAATAAAATAAATGCAACATTCGTCAATGGAGTCATATCACAAAACTGCACTATCGTAGCACTAATTTTGCAGGTTTTCCCTCTACATCACGAGATGATCCGTGTTTCAGAGTGAATTCTCTCTTTATATATGCAAAAAGTAAATCAGTTATTAGAAAAATTTGAGCTGTAGCAAAAGATAGAGTCACACCAAAGAAGAAATTGGCATTAGCTGATCCAGAATATATCCATAGGTGCCAAACAGTTGGACCCAGAGCTGATGTGATGATGAAAGCGCAACCCACTATGAATTTCTGTTGCATAACTGGAAAAGAAAGTTGAATGGGTATACAACAGGTTAAATAGCAGGCAACAGTAGAGTGGTTAACTAATTATTTTTCATGTCTTTATATATTTGATGCTTGGCTGATCCATGGAAGGTGTACTAATAAGTAGTTTCAAACTCTAAATCATGTTGTAAATTAATTTGCATATTTGCAAATACACAATATGTCACATTAAGGGGTCCAAAAATAAACTTATGAAGTAAATATTTCCAGTAATGGGGATAAAGGAGTGAGAATTTTAAATTATTTTTACACATTTTTTCTTTTAGTGTAATATAAATATGTTCTAAGTACATATTTATACTGAATAAATGACATTTATTTCTTTAGTGTACCATAAAATGTACTTACAACTGAATAAATGTTTCCACATTGGTAAGAGAGCCAAGTAGAATCCTACATCACCCACACAGGGGTATGATCTGAATATAGTCGAGAGGGCTACGAGAACAGTGGCAAGGAGAACTGGTTCCTTCTTGAACCTGAGCGTTAGTGGCACCACATACAGTGCCAGTGCATTTATTTGAAATGCGCAGACAAACAACAATCGAAAGTGCTCAAACATTTCTGTAAAAAAATACCAGAAAAGGCCAATGTTTGGCTTTAAATCTGGCACAGTTAATCTGAAATCAGAGAAAAAATATTTTTCATTAGAATATATCGAATTTTAAAAATGTACTTATAATGATTGCATTTTATAAACAACTTACATAAATCCATAAGTGTTGTAAACATATTTATAAGATCCATCCATAATGTGTGCAGAAATATATATCAAGAAGCCCCAGCACAGCACAAAAACCAGAAGTGTTCTGATATAGGAACATTTGTTGCAGCCTTCGTTGACATTAGCCAACAAAATGGCAATGGGCACAATCAGTAATACAGGATACAAGGTCTGATGAGTAGCGAGTGCAATAAACATGCATGCAATCACTCTGTGGCCATTAGAAGCACCCCACAGGGATGCAGCCACCAACAAATTTTGTATTACAGAAGTTGTCATCCCTACACAGTTCAGCACTGAATATGGGTTAAATAAATATACAGACAAAACATACTCCGAAGCCTCCTTCAATTGGATATCATTCAACAGCATTGTCTCTGATTCTTTGGCGACATCTAGATTTTTTTCTTGGCCTTCCTTAAAAATTCTCGTAAACGCTTTCGAAGTTTTATAAAGCAAATATGCTGTCAATAAATCGAGTATCGTGAAAAGAGCTGGTAATATGAAGGGTACTTTCTTCATCAGGTAATAGAACACCAGCAACATTATGGGCGATTCATGAAAAGAATCGCCTTCATATGGATTTATATTGTGGTCATAAAGGTAGACGCCTTCGACTAACCTCTTCCATGAGTTTAGAGGTGTCGCTATTTCAACACGGTTTGCTATAGTTTGCCAGTAGTCTATGTGAATAAGCCAATATCTCACTAGCCCAGCAACTAAATACTTTAAAATAACAGCCATTATGCGTTTATAAGAAGTTTTATCAATACGTTTTGTTTACATCTTTTTGCAGTTACTATTGATATCATTTGATTGATCGGCTGGCTTGAAGTGTTACCAACCCACAAAAATTTTTGACCCTAAATCCTAAGTCATAACCCCCTAAAATAAAATGATATTATTGAAAAATATATAAATAATAAAAAGCGCCAAGATTTTTGGCATAATTTCGAAATGAAAAGTTTAAATGTTTGCTATTAGGGCAAAAAGAATGGTCTTCTTAAACAAAATATGTAGTATTTTTTTTTCATAATCTGTCTCTTGTGTTGTGATTTTTCTATGCAAACAATATCTTTACCGTAGTATTTTGATTCATAATGAATAATTCAAATATTTGGTAAATTAAATAAAAATCTTAATTTTGAAATTCGGGCTTTCTAATTTATACTATGAAAAAATTATAATGTAGTGACATTGTTATTCATTCAACTCTGCATTCAAAGTACCTAATGAGAAACCGTACTAGATAGAGAACAAATTATATTTCTGCCTTCGTGTCCGAACCGAGTCCTAAATTTACTTATAGATATATGTGTCTCTAGTGATCGTCATTCACACGGATTTCAAAGCTTAGTATTATTTTAAAAAATAAAAGCATTTTTCAGTCTGGCAACACATATGTCACCCGTTTCCGTCAAAGTCCGCCATATGTCATTACGTGTTTCCGTGTTCGTTGTTCACTACGGTAAATTTTATAAAATTGTTTTTTCAGGTTTTAAAAGACTTCAAGATGCTGAAATGGAAAAATGAAGACTTGCAGGAACTCCGTGAGGATATTGAAACGTTACTCAAGACTTTAAATTAGAGGACAGATGCTGATCAGCAGGATTTCGTGCGATAGAAATAATTGATGGGCTTGCACCATCCTCGTCGTCTAAGCTGTCGAGAGTCAGTCATAAGTTGTGTAGAAGATAACAAGAGATAGAAATTAGAGAATATCCAGACGAGGATAATTTTCTGAAAATAACACGAACTGCTTCACATAAATTCACATGTTACACAACTGTCTACAAGAGGTTGTCGAATTGCATTCTCACTTCTGCTAATTGGGTGCTACGCATTGCCTGCAGGGCTCCAGCTCTCACCCTTGACACCTCGATCACGCGTTACGCACTGCCTTAGGGGTTGTTGCTATCGCTGATCAGAGCACCATAGCTCTTCCTGCTGCGGAGTTAACCTCGTTAACACCACAGTTCAGGAGGTAGGGTTAGCCTACGGGGCCTCGTCCCTACGGCGACACTCTGACCGACATTTTGAATCATGGATCTGTATCACTATTACTGGAGCCACAGTTCAACAGGTAGTGTTAGCCCAAAGGGCATCGTCCCTAGGGCGACACTGACCGAAATCCTGCATCAGGGAGCTGTATCACCATCTCTGGGGTCACAGCTGAAAAGATAAAGTTAGCCTAAGGGGCATCGTCCCTAAGGCGACAATTTGACGCAACTTCTGCGTCATGGAGCCGAATCATAATTACAGGAGCTGCATGAAGACGAAACTAAACTAAAAAGTTGCCTACAAGTTGAAACTGACTATGTATGTACCTACTTGGTTAATAAGTTTGAGTATGTGGCGGTTATAACTAAGCTATTTTACTCATTATGTATACTGTACTTCCATTAGGAGTATGGTGAGAGATTCTGTAAAGAAAGGATGTTATTTTGCTGATGCTGGAAACAACAATTATTATTTCGGAAAAATACAATCTCACGCCTTCTATCCGCGATGGAGTAGGTAAAGGTATTTTATTTCTGGATATACTTTCCCACTTTTCACGAGATATTCGTTGGACCCTTATTTATTTCGAAAATAAATAAAATATTAATAATAAATATATATATCTATATAAATATAGGTATGTAGATGTCTAGAAGTCGAAACAAAATACTTATGTAATATTGCAAAATCCTTAAGTGCATTATTTCAAGGATTAACAGCTGCTGTGAAACATTACAGGCCCGGTGCTGGCTAATGTTTTAAAGACAGCGAAAGAAACTATCCTTGAGGCAGAGGACAAAGACAAGAAAGTTCTTGTTCGGTGATACCTAATTTATTTGAAAGTATAAAACCACAAATAAAATAAGCAAAAACAGCTAAGAATTGCGACATCAGACACCACAACAGATGATCTTCAAAGTAAGATTCATCAACAACAAACCCAAATCAGATACTTTAAACTGAAGGGCCTCCACAGCCACAGCAGATGAGATTACAAGTTGAGTGGCAGCTGGTGGGCAAAGACCTCAGCAGCAGCAGACAAATGCACAAAAATCATCGCTAAAGGTCAATTTATCACTGTGGAGGACTTTAACTATTCATTATAACTGGAGGAAAACACTCAGGATAAAGTGAATCTGTCTTACATTTCGGGATACAGCATTCCTTTAGGAAAGCCTCCGAAACAATGACTAAATATAGGTATATAATCAATCAGGTAATTCATACAATAACCAGATGCATACCATACCTACAGAGATCTTGAGACTCTAAAAATGTGAAGGAATCTCACGTTGTGGCCCACATTCTAATCAATTTATTTCTAAGGTATTTCTAGTACATAGCAAAACCAAATAACTTTTTCAAAGTCATAATTAACCTCAAAAAATTGAAAAAATAAATAAATACATACAAAACCATTTCAAGTTGGAAGATGTAAGATCTATCATTAGTTTAATGAATCCAGTGATGTCCAGCATTTATTTAAAGGTTACATATTTCTTAATAGGTAACTACTTATTCATGAAGATGACATACAATAAAATCTTAGATCTGCTTTTTGGGATGGTTTGTATTATATAAATTAATGTTCACCCATTGGGTCTGAACACAGTACCATATCTGGTAATCAAGTTAATAACACAAGCAAGATTTGCAAATTTTTAGGATTCTTAAAATTCTGATGGATTTTCTATAAGAATGTTTGACTCAAGAAAATTATTAGGTATATTAAAATATAAATTAATTTTGTTCAAACAACTATTACGACATTGTAAGACAAGAGTGATTATTCAAATTTTTGCTACCCTTACAACAGCATACCCAGCCATTTAGTACGACTGGCTGTTGGGACATCAGAAATATTGGGCGATCGAAATATCTTGCATTATTTAAATAATGGTGATAATGAAAACGGTAAGGTGAGAATATAATCGAATAAGATCAATACAGTCTCGTAATTAACAAAATGTTAAAGGAGAGTAGAATATAGAAGAAACTAACATAATTACCTGGAAGTAATGGCGATAGCGTTTTTTGAGTTCTTTTTCAGAAGAGCAAAGACTATCATCATTCTGAAATACTTTTTCGAATAAATAAGACAACTGCTGAATTAGACAAATAATATGGGTATTACTCAATTTGCTCACTTACGCTTACGTACGACCATGGATGCAGTAGGTATATTTGTATACATTCCTGCTTATGACGTACTTACGGTACTTATAGTAGGAATATCTCTAGAGAAGAAATCTTGTTCCACATTTCTCAGGTGCGAATAAAATTAAAAGATATGAATATATACATATATCTACAAATAAAAACTACTATTTACATGCAATAGTTAGAATTTAAAAATGAGTATATTTTCAAATATGCTTGCATCATATATTACCTCTAAAGAAAATTACAAGGAATCTAGAAAGCTTTATGTTAATGCAAAAAAAAAAAAAAGGATTTTAGCTGAGTATAAATACTTTGGAACAATCAACAATTTATTTATTTGCAAGAACCTAGATTAAACCTGTTACATGTATTTTTATTGGTTTATTAATGGATTTGCAGTAGTATTCGCACAGTTGTAAGACTCATTCTAAGAATAGGAAAAATAATGGGTATTGATAGTGTTAGATAAAATTGTTTTGATCTAAGTTGATAGTCCAAGAAGAATTTTGATGTACCAAAATTTCCTCGCTTTCCAATGTTTAGGCCCCACTAAACTATTGGTTTACCCTTTTAGGAACCTACACTACCTATACAAGCAGCTTACTCTGGTGGCAGGGAGACGCCAGGCAGGCATGTATGTACATCCAGGTACCTATTTTAAAAGTGTTCTGTGTTTCAGAGTATTGACATTTATGAAAGCAATTTGATCCTGTAATGTAACTATATACTCTTAATATTTTTTTTTCAAAAATATATTATAAAACATTATTATTTGTACCTACAGTATTGTAATATCTGTGCCTAGGTATACCTAAAACGTTAGTGGTTATATTCTCTTTGGGTATACCTGTATGTTGAAACTTCTGTCTAGGATATCAGTATGAAATTTTTCGCCATTTCTAAATTCAGTTAACAATTTGTGCCACACCAAACTCAGGCAGATCGGCCCTTCGTTTTATAAATTAACAAGTTAAGTCACTATTACGATGAATGTGAAAATTTTACAATTGATGACAATTATGACCTAATCTGTCTAAATGCCATACTATAGGGATAATTTTTTTTTGTGTTTGGACCATCTGAAGAGAATGTTTCATAAAGAATAAGTAAGTATATTATTATAACCATAATAAATATACAGTTCTTTACCTACAGTGTTAGCTACTGGACATTGGGTTCACTCCTACTCTGTCTTCTATATATGACTAGCGACCCGCCCCGGCTTCGCACGGGTGTAATGCTGAATTTTCTTTGCTATAAACCTTGCGGAGCCCGAGACCTTTCCAACGAATGCAAAACCATGGAAATCGGTTCGTCAGTTCTGGAGTTAAATCGTCAGGAAGGAAAACCCGACTTATTTTTATATAGTAGATAACATAAATAATATTGATATTAACTCACAAAATATATTTAGCATTATAGTGTGCACGATAGAAAAGAGCACAATTTTCATCAAATCTCTGATTTGAAGTTTGAATTAGTTTTTAAAGTAATGTTTGCACAACTTTAATAAAATCCAGAAAGAATAAAAACTGCTCCATAAAAAAGTTTTCAGAATAATTAGGATTCTGCCTTTCTATTTCAAGTTCAATCCTGAAATATCTCCACTGTCCAGCCTGCACCTTGCTCGATTAGTTATTTAAAATTGACTAAAAATTTACGTTCCAGTAATACTTCTTTGTTCCAAAGCTTCATAAAACTTTATTCAGATAATTTTCAACACAAACTTAGAGTAGTTAGATAGCTCAAAACAATACTCGCTGATTGAGGGATTTATACGTATTTATGTAGGCTGCAACACTTGCTACCCAAAATGTAGGCTTATAAGAAAAAGGCTCTATAATAGACCCAATAGCTAAAAGAAAGATGATTTGCTTAATTCGTAAGGTTTCATTTGGTTGTAGATATATCTCTAGGTTGTTTACACCTTTTCATAGTTATCTTACACCTATTTACCCGACTGCGCAGGGTACTTTTAATGTGTTTATTTTATTATTATTGTAGTACATACAGTGTAAGAGTTACTGATTATTTATTATTCTTTAAGATACCTGTTATCTATCGAAAACCTAGCAAGTACCTTCCTACTATATGGAAATAAAAAATATATTTACTTAGACAGGGAAGTATAATTTAGTAATATTATACTTTTTATTGTTTTATAAATAAAACAGCTTTGAACATCTATCTATAAGTAAATTTAGGACTCGGTTCGGACACGAAGGCAGAAATATAATTGATGGTCAAACGAACTTACCTTAAGTGAAGTTCGACCCATAATTATATGAGGCCTTCGTGTCCGAACCGAGTCCAGCCCTCCCAACCCTGGATCCAAAGTTTGGATCTACCCATAAAATATTAAACGTTGAACTTAAATGACATATGGCGGACTTTGACGGAAACGGGTGACATATGTGTTGCCAGACTGAAAAATGCTTTTATTTTTTAAAATAATACTAAGCTTTGAAATCCGTGTGAATGACGATCACTAGAGACACATATATCTATAAGTAAATTTAGGACTCGGTTCGGACACGAAGGCCTCATATAATTATGGGTCGAACTTCACTTAAGGTAAGTTCGTTTGACCATCAATATATGATTGGCTAGATTACGTTACTCCAGGCCCTATACCTTTATCCCTTTGTTTATCCTCTTAAAACAATGGAGAAAAAATACGAAGTCAAAATAACCCACAAAAAACGCTGTTTGTCTGATTATTATTTATTTATTCGTTTTAGTGGAATAAAAATATGTTTGCAAACATCAGACGAGTAAAAAATTTTGCTTAGGCTTGAGCGACAGAGATATCCAGATAAATAATATCTCTGTCACTCAAGCCTAAGCAAAATTTTTTACTCGTCTGATGTTTGCAAACATATTTTTATTCCACTAAAACGAATAAATAAATAATAATCAGACAAACAGCGTTTTTTGTGGTTCAAAAGACGTTCGCTAAATATTGACGGGCCTGTTGGCTCAGTAGGTAGTGACCCTGCCTTCTGAGTCAGAGGTCGTGGGTTCGATTCCCGCTTGGGGCCCACATTTGTGTGCATGAACATGTATATTGGCTTCGTGTCTGATTGTTTAATATTTATATTTATTCAAGAATTTATTTATCATTTGTTTAGTACCCATAGTACAGGCCCTGCCTAGTTTGGGACTAAATAACCGTGTGTGAATTGTGTCCCACAATTTATTTATTTATTTGTTTTATTTATTTGTCGTTAAAACGAAAATTATGCTCGCTAAACAGTCTTGAAATCCCCAGCTGTAACACTGTCCTTGGCTTGGCTGTCTAGTGTCTGGTAGTGTAGGTACAACTCTCAAGTCAAGTCAAAGTCAAAGTAAAAAAATCAAATTAAATCCCCATACAAATTAATGGCCCCTAAAAAAATTCCAACGCACTTGTTTACCCCCTCATTTGGGGGGAAAACCCCTAAGCTGGGAACACTGGTGTCTGTCAAGTCCGTCATTCTTAGTTTTTTTTCTTTATTTCGCTCAACTTGTGTTGGAAAGGCTACAGTCATAGACCATACTGCCTCGTCTTTAGTTAAGTTTATCTTGAAATGGCTCTGCTTGAGAGTCCATGCATCAAAAAATACAGTGTCCTCAACATTATTAAAAGTGAAAATAATTTAAGACCTACCTTTTTTTTTTCAACAAATTCAAAGCGCTGTAGCGCGAAAACGCAGCGACGTAGAACCTTAATTAACTGGACTAAATCAATTCGTTTTGACCTAAACTTCAATTTAGGTAGTTAGGTTGGAGTATATCAATGTGAAACATGAGCAAATCATTTACCGAAATGCTCGCGACATAGATAGATAAGTAGTGAAATGTTTTCAGTGGTATGTTAGTAGATTGTGTCAAGGGAGCAAAACGATATTTTTACGGCGAGGGCGTTTTTTTAAATCACGAACATAGTGAATGATTCTAGGATAGGATTCTAATGTAGAATCATGAACGAAGTGAGGGGTTTAAAGTACATAGCCCAAGGTAAAAATAATTTTGCGACCGAATGATACACTCTGCTTTTCATACCTCTCTATGAGAAAAAATATTGATGGCATTGTTTGCTTCTTCTTTTTGGTGTTTAACTATCACTGCAGTCACTGCTAGATACTTGAATTCATTTTAAAATATAAAATACACAAACAATTCGATGTTGGAATTCGAAAATTTGGCGTATTTTACGCCTGTGAAAAATAACTACGAAAGCGCGCGCAGTGCCACAGCAATTTTTTCTGACAGTGTGGCACGACCATCGCAGGCCATTCAGCCTTGTCAACCTAATTCGGCTAAAAATGGAACTAATGTTTTGTTATACAAATGTTTGATGTAAACTACAGTGGCGCTACCCTTAGATGCAAAACTTATTTTGCTAATCTCTTTGGCTAAGAATTTTGAAGAATATTTTTAATTCCAAATTCAAAACACTTTTATTCGCACTTATTAAAATCCTATCGGAAAAGACTGACTTTGCTCCCTTCTTTTTGAGGACCAAAACGTCACTTTTCGAATAGATGGTATGAAAAGGTACCTATTTTGTTATGACCAGAATTTCGTGGTTCTGACGAATGTCCTAATAAATAACAATAAAAATTATGTAGGTAATAAAAGTCGTTAAGTATTTAAGGATAGTGTTAAAATTTATACTTACGAGCTATAATTTAATCTGTGAGCCTACCGGCTCGGGGAGGGTCCATATACGCCAACACCTGACGTGCAACAGGTGCTACACCGACTAAAGGTTATGCATGTATTAGAATACCTACCTATAAACCTGCCTCTTGAATCACTCTATCTATAGAAAAAACCTCATGATGCATCACCAGATCCGTTGCGTGTTTTTAAAGATTTAAGGTTAAGTACATAGGGACATACAGACAGCGGTAAGCGACTTTGTTTTGTATGTACCTAGTTATGATAAGTCCTACATGAGTGATAGTGATGCTCATAGGTAATTACAAGAGTTAAACTTGATGCATGGAATTAATATGTGCTAGGTACAAATAGGTACATTCCATGACTTGGTGCGATGATTACCTGTATAATGTAAACTAGTATAAAGTAGGTACCTAGGTAACATAATCCGGGGCCGACCCGGAGTCCCAGCTGGATTTGTTTGTGCTAAAATATACGATAATATGTACCTAAATATTGCTATTTACTGACGATCTGGTACCTAGGTACCAAATTATAGTAAGCATAGAATGTACTTATGTAAGATTACGATGTGGGTAGTAAGACCTGCAATTGCATAGAAAAACGTATTCACATCGTGGTTTAGATAAAAAACAGATACCTAATAAAAGTTCAGTAAAACATTAATGTAAGTACCTACTAATCTAATCTCCCCTGCTTACAAATTCGCCAGTTAGCGGTCCGCAGCATTCAACTTTTTGGCATTAAAAAATGTCAGAAAAAACTCTTTGTTACGTTAGGTAGGTACGTAAATATGCCGCTCTGTCAGTCATAGCGGCGTATTTCAACTACGTACCTACCTACTTACTTATTAATGTTATCGACATGAAATTTAGAATAGTTTGATACAATGCTTATCAAACTTTATTGCAAAAAGAATCTTGAAATAAGTATCTGTAGTACCTATCTTTATTTTAGGCTGAAATAGGTGTCGATTTTTTTAAGTAAGACAAGTATTATAGGTGGGTAGCCCATAGACATCACAACATTTAAGTATTTTTATTTGCAGCATAGTTTTCTATTTATGATGACAAAAAATATTATAAAAACACTATTTTTTTAACTATAGATTTCATAGCAAACGTACAAATACATAAACGGTGCATAAGTCATATTCGCACTTGGCTGTTTCGAGAGTAGAAAGCCGAAGCTTGAATTTATAATGTTCCTAAAAATTCAGTAGGTAACTAGGTACCTATCTTAAAAAAAAAATCTTATTTTGTAAAATCTAAATTATGATAAATTAAATCTTATTAGGTAGGTACCTACTTAGAGCAGTGATAGCACTGTTGAAAGTTGCACAACGGGTCTGGCAAGGGATCACACACGACACGTTTAGGGATAAAAAATAAATAGCGGTGAAATATTATATAGAGTAAGTCAGCCGACCCCCTAGGCGTAAGTGTATTTATTTATAATTAGATCCAATATCTTTTGCATGGTACATAAGATATTTGAATAACTAACGATCTATAAATCCAATGAATCGAAATATCTAGGTACTTACCTATTATAAAATACTATAAAATGCTACTATAAAGTTCTTGGAAACATTAGCAGATAAACATAGGCCCCGGGTCGAAATCCAACCCGCGGCTTCTAACTCAGAGGGTCCCTAAAAACAGTGTGGTCCATAGGTATGGTCCGTCCTTATGAACGCCCATTTTCTACCTCACTATGTACGGCGAAGCCATATTATTATGGAAGGGTTATGTTTTAATATAACTTTTTTCTTGTCTTCTTTAATGAGTAAAAACAAAGTGTAAGGAGTTACATAATAAAATATTATTAATAATAAGGTTTAGTATTTGTATTTGAAAATAATACTAATCTACTTATGGTTAGATCACAATTTATCACATTACCATTTACCCTCTTACGTCACCGTATAACCACGTAACTATAATTATAATGCTGTACCTCTACTCAACACACTTGACGGATACGCGATTTCCTAGACCTCTTATACCTATAATTTTAACTTTGTGACATGTATGATATACTTAATAATTAATATCTTCCATGTACATTGTAACATCACAATTTTGCAGGAAACAGTTGATCATAAGGTACTTTCAAGAATATTTTATTAGCGATTCGAATCCCAATCTTGTTCCAGTTTTCCTGAGCGTATGGCAGAAGCTCACGGTATAATGGTTTCCAATTTGCATTCGCGAAGTCGTTGCCCAAATTAGCTGAAACAATCAAGGTATTTTAATGGCGGCTTTTTTTGTTGACTATAGTTTTTGTTATTAGCGAAGGATCGTGCACACGTATTTTTTTTAATCATAGAGAGCAATGGCGTCGATAAAGATTTACTTTTATTTTATTTTATGTAAGTACCTACTTATTGTTACTAGCGGGTGCCCAGCGGCGTTACCCGCGAGGATCTAGTTTATTCTCGTTCCCGTGTGAATTTCCAAAAATACCTTCATAGCGGCTACCTACACCTACATACCTACCATATTAATTCAAGTTTTTAGGTGTTATCGTTTCGGAGTGGGATGTAAGTAAATATTTCTTTTTTTGTCCAGTTTTAAATTTTCCTGTAGAAATGAGACATTATGAAACAAAAAGTACCCTACATGTTGACCCGGCTACTCAGCTATTACCACACACAAAAAAAGTACAAACAGACAGACAGACAGACAAAAAAATCATTTTTGATAAGTATCCAAATCGATAACTACCTACCAACTAATATCTACACAACCACAAATTAAAAAAATAATTACACGGCCTCGTTACAGTATAGCTATAACAGGTACTCATATGAACTTACTTAATTCTTGTGTATCAGGATTGTTATTAGAGAGGTAAGCTTTCAGGTCTCCCACATCTGGGCGCATGTAGAAGGAATCTATTCTTATGTATGTTTCTCCGTTTATCTTCTCCGGTTTGCCACCCATTTTCCAGGTGTAGATCAGATTAGCTGCAAGTTAATAATTATAGTTTTTATAAGGTAGTTGCCTACGTAAATATAATTTTATTCATGAAGATCGCATTTTTAGATACCTACCTACCAATTAGTCTATAACCTTGACTATTTTTTTGCACTGAACAAAACCTTTAATTTTAAACATGCTACATGTTACATTGTGTTTTACATAATTTAATAGTGTACAGTCAAGAGCACGTGGAGTTTGACACATTGGACTTTGTAACGTTCTTATTACAATCGCCTTAGAGGTCAGACTCGCATTACAAGTCTAAAGCTTCATGTGCTCTTGACTGTACCTGTTGTATTTTTTAATGATATGATGAATAACAACAAAAACGAAATTAAGTAGGTACCTTTATTTCCGTCTTCTTCGGCTTCTAAAACGATATGTATTACAAAATGGCATAGCACATTCGAGGTAGCAACTAGCAAGATATATTTTTTAAATGTGGTAGGTATCTATACTTAACCGACTAAACGTTAATAGGTACTTACTCATAGTAGTGTTGAAGTTTCCGTCAGCTTTAATACTAAGAGAGTTATAGTTCCCTTCCGCAGAATATGTGCCGTTTACGTATATACGTGGCGATACCATGTCTACTTCAATGTAGAAACTATCTTCATCAGCACGTAGCCTGAAATTAGTGCTTAGCCTTAGTAATTTTACAACGAGATCACCACCTCTTCTCACGCATCATGGTGACGATGGTAATCTTCTTTTAGACCTACATTATATCCAATAGTCCAACAGTTATAGGCTCATGAAAGAGAAAAGAAGTTACAAAAAAAAAATCTTTAATGACGGCGTAGGTAGGGTAGGTACCTACCATATGTATATCTAGCTTAAATTTATTTTAAATATATATCTTACATTACTATTCTGTGATCTTAATTAGCTGTTTTCACCTGCGTAAATTCCATTCCCGTGGAAAAATTATAGCCACTGTTATTCCCAGAAAAATAATCTGTCCGTCCAAGAAAAATAAATCAACAATCCTAGCCAGGAATCGAACCCGTTGATTTTGGAAAAAAAACTCACCCTGTTACACCTTACATTATTACACCATTCGATAGTGTCGCTAATAAGTATCGAATTCTGGGAAGAAATGACATACAAAAAACTTAAGTAAAACGTTGAATTTTAATAAACTGATTCATATTTTAAAGTAGGTAATGCTTTAATTCATACCTGCATTACCTGTACATAGACCCGTATTTCTCAACATAGACCCGTAGCGCGGTCATCTAGTTTTAATTTTTTATTAAACCAAAAAAAACATAAATTACGTCACACGTTAAGAGGCGAAGGTCGACGAATTGTGACATTGTGTGACAAGGGGGTGGGAAAGCATTACTTGAAAATATGAATCAGTTTATTAAAATCCAACGCTTTCCTGTCATTTCTTCCCAGAATTCGATCCTTGTTAGCGACACTATCGAATGGTGTAATAATGTAAGGTGTAACAGGGTGAGATTTTTTTCCTAAATCAACGGGTTCGATTCCTGGCTAGGATTATTGATTTTAAAAAAATCCAAAGATGCAATTTTAGTTTTCATCGAAATCGGGCCCGAGACTCCTTTGAGTACTTTTCGATATTCCTCATAGTTTCTGATTTAGCAATTTCATTTTCATTTTCGCAATTCCACCAGTACGTTCATTTCACATTCACGTAGGTACTGCGAATGAATTTACTGCTTGTGTGGCAGCTTTGGTCATAATGAAATGAAATACTTCTACCACAACTAAATTATTCCACTACAACGCGGAGCAGAAGCTTGATAACAGTTTATTTCGTAACTACATATTAATATGTAAAATAATTTTGACGTTGGCCTACAAGCGCGTTTTTTCTCCAACTTCTCTAAGGTTGTTTCTAAACTGATACAGTGTAAAATTATTGGTAAAAGTAAAATATTGTCTACCTTACATCCTTCGCCTTGGCCATTTTTAATCCGTGCACGTAGACGTTTCTCATAACCATTTTTATTAATATCTGTAGAAAAAATTCAATTGATTAGACATGTCTATTAATATAATGTTGTTCCATAACCTTTTATTTATTTGTTTAGTAATATTTTGCGAACCGAACTTTTTGCGCAATATGTTACCTACTCAACTCACAACTAATTTTGCACATAAATGTCGTGCTCCTCGTGTTTTAATTGATTTGATCACAAGCGATAGAGCTCTTGATCAAATCAAACTAAGACACTAAGCACTAAGTTCTAGATAATACCTACTTATAGGTTCTTTTACTGTTCCTATATAGGTCGTGCGATATAGGCCGTGCGCGATACGGAACTTAATCTAAGTAGTACCTACAGATCGCCAAAACCTGTGTAATTGTGCAACATGTTGAAACTAATAAATCATTATGATTATGATCATTATCATTATTTTTAGATATATAGGAGCGGGAGTTCCCCAAAATCATAAAAGGAATATACCTACTGTCCAAGTATTTCAAGTCTCTAACGTCAGTAGTTTCGTTCGACTGTGCATTGATGATAAAGAGTCAGATAGTTAGTCAGGCTTTCTCTCTTTAAATACTTAATAGTATAGATAAGTAGATATATTTCGTGATGACATCATTAATTAACGTGTGTTTTTCCTCTGCAGCTTTAAAGGTTTTTTTGTGCTTAAAGTATTAAGGATTTTAGGCGTTTACAATGTGCGAAGATCATAACAAATATAGGAAAAAACCTATTTAAAATGCCTAAGTTAAGTTCTCGAAATGGACATGACGTAAGTAAACTATAATTATAGAGAACTAGTCGGTTTCCAGCGGCTGCGTTGCCTTCTCTCTTTGTTTTGACGATGTCGTGGGAACATCGGGTAAACCCTTTCTCAGGGTCATGGCCCCGGGCGGCATACGAAAATGGGGTGGCGGAAGTGCCTCGATATTAAAAATAGAAATTAAAAACAAATGATTGAGTGATTCAAAAAATAATTAGGTACAAACTTACTACAAGTGTAACACGCTACGCTCGATAGGGTGTCAAGAAAAACTAGCACGCAAAGACGACAGGAGATTTTATTTAATTAAGGTCGTCAATTAACAGTCGAAGGGCCGGGCGAGACTCCGTCCACTATGACTATTAACTCCCCTAATCCATGTAAAGCAAAGATTTCCAGAAGAGCCGGAGAACCGCCTACTAGGTTTAAATCTTACGATCAATCTGAATACAGTGTCAAATGCATCTTAACTCCTTGTAACTAAAAGGGTGAGTCAAACGAAAGCGCGTTCTAATTCGAGCTTGGCGTCGTCTAGCGAGATGGTTTTTTTAAAATTTGATCTGATTTAGGAGTAAAAGAAACAAAACGAAGCGCTAGTTGGATCTTGTCTGCCCCTTAATAATTATTATAACTTGTTATTTTCTTTTAACCCCCGACTAAAAACAGGGGAGTGTCAGCTGAATAGGCTTGAGCCTAGGGCGGCAGAGTTTAGAGGGCAAATTTCGGGAAAGATTTTACTTTTTGCTGTCTTATGACGGTTTTCTGATGTCTCATAGAGACTGAGAGCAACACATCTTGACGATGACTTTTCCCTCTTCCTTTTGTACAGTGAAAAAAAGGAAGAGGGAAAAGTCTTCAACGGTGCAGAAAACTTCTATATTCTATAGTCAAACAACCAGTTCGCCGCTCCCCAAACCGTATAATCGACCTTTGCTCAAACTTTGTATGAGCACAAAGAGAGCTAAAATTGCGGAAAATATATTTTACACTTCTTACTACTGATGTTTTTACCCATACCCATTCATACAATTCCGAATACTGGTTGAGGAGTGGTGCAGTTTTTATACCTATCCTAGAATCATTGTTCGTATCCTCGGGTCGGCTCGAGTCCGGTCGTACTTGTCCAGTTTTTATTATATTATGATGGATTTTATTATTACATTTTATTGAAAAATATTGATATCCTCTTGACCAAAGCATTGACGAAAGATATTACTTACTTAAAAAAACTTTCATATGACCTAGTAATTCGAAAAGACATTGCAATTTCATCAGTATTTTTAAACTCCGCGGAAAAAATTGTGTCGTAGAATGTTGTCTCTTGCTTGTCTCTTACCTGATTATTTTTGTACTCAACGCGCAACTCCTTCTGGTAGTAGGGGTCCACGGGGGGAACTCCGAGCTCTGGAATTCCATCCACCATGCCAACAAGACCCTCTTGCACCGCCTCCAATAAACAGTCATTAACATCCGGAGAGTTTCTATCACATATTTTAAAGTACTTTCCTGGAAATGCAAAAAGTCGATAAAGGTACATATAGGTACCTACTACCTAAATGGGAAAACATTATTATTACTGAATAAATCAATGTAATTTATTGAATTAAAATTAGTTAACAATTACTAAACATACTAACAAAAACATATTAACAAAAGACACATTAAGAAATTTAAAAAAAATGTCAATCAAAAATACCTCCCCGGGTCATACCAGCCGCAAAGGTGCCCATGACACTCGCAGCGTTGCCGCGTTGAATGGCGATGGACAACCTTTGCGCCAGGTAGGATCCGGAGCGGGCGAGAAAACCTCTCTCTCTGAGTCTGCGACCAATTTCGGAAACAAAGGTCAAAGCCTCTGACCCCCAGCAACCCGTTGTCTCAAAAGCTAACGGAACAAAGTAATAACTAGCCCCAAGAGCAGAGTATTTTGCTCTTTTTTTTTCGGCTGCCGATTCAGCGGCTGCACCGGCTAGGCGCATAGTACGGCTGAGATGACTGGCAGCGAAAGTGCTAACGCACGTGGCGTCCCACAGACAGAAGGCACTTTCCTCTCTGCCAAGGCACCAAGGTTAGTACCTACATACAATATATTTATATTCATAAAACTTAGTAAAAATCTTCAATAATGATAAAGTATGTTGCCTTAGACGTTTCCTGCTATAATTGTATATTTTTGTTTAAAACTCTCTTTTTTAACTCTGTAGGTACCTACATACGTACTAAGAACATGGTCACAAGAGGTGATTTTTAAAACCAAGTTAACATACGTTAAAGACTAAAGACAATGGCATGTTATCATATTTTTCTCATTATACCGACATGATAGATAGGTACCTAACTCACAAGGTGTAACACCAGGAAGTGAAGACTGCAGTATTTAAGAACCTGTACATAATAATTATGTAAGTTACTTCTTATCTTGATCCAGTAGGTATTTTAAAGTTTAGTCATAAGAAATATTCAATATTCCTGTAATAATTTTTTTCGAAAAATGAATTACTTAGCATACCTAACTGAATTAAGGGCTACCTATGGAAACCGTACTAATGATTTAATCGATTTTAGCTATTTTTAACGTGTTAATTTTTTTCGAACAATGAATTACTTAGCATAACTGAATTTAGGGCTACCTATATGGAAACCGTAATATGATTGCTATTTATTTAAGAAATTGGGTTAGACAAAACTTAAGTACCTACGAATGCATCACTTTTTAAAATATTAATCTGTATACTAATTGGGGTACCTACATGAGGAATTGCGCTTATTCTGTGATGCGTTGTATAGCTAACTCAGCATTTTTCAGACCCGTAATACCTATACATTCAAACACATTGATTTTATGTAGGTATAGCCTTAGTACCTAATAGGGTTTAGTTTTTTCCCTTTGGGTCCGGAACCCTAAAAAATTAATTTAGAACTTAGTGTTGTGAAGATGACCCCGCTGCGGGTCTGTGTTAAGAAAATTATTGAACATTATTTCGGGCAAGGTCCAGGTAATGCAGGTATGAAATTAAGGCATTACTTTAAAATATGAATCAGTTTATTAAAATCAAACATTTTCCTTAAGTTTTTCGTATGTCATTTCTTTCCAGAATTCGATCCTTAATTTAGCGACACTATCAAATGGTGTAATATAATAATACAGGGTGTTTTTTTTTTCCAAAATCAACGTGTTCGATTCCTGGCTAGGAATAATGATTTTTAAAAAATCCAAAGATGTAGTTTTAGTTTTCATCAAAATGGAGCCTCCTTTGAGTACTTTTCGCTATTCTTCATAGTTTCTGATTTAGCCTACCACGTCCAGTTGAAAAATTCACTCTATATACAGGGTGAATTTTTCAAGTGGGCGTGGTAGGCTAAATCAGAAACTATGATTAATATCGAAAAGTACTTAAAGGAGTCTCGGGCCCGATTTCGATGAAAACTAAAACTGCATCTTTGGATTTTTGAAAAATCAATAATACTATCCAGGAATCGAACTCGTTTATTTTGGAAAAAAAAACTCAACCTATATTATTACACCATTCGATAGTGTCTCTAATAAGAATCGAATTCTGGGAAGAAATGACGTACGAAAAACTTAAGGAAAACGTTGGATTTTAATAAAGTGATTCATATTTTAAAGTAATGCCTTAATTTCATACCTTCATTACCTGTACCTTGTCCAAAATGATGAACTAGACGTTGAATTAAAACAGCAGTTCCGTAATTAGTTTTATTTCCATTTAAATTCTTTTTAATAAATTTGGAAAAAAAAAAGATTTATAAATGCGACGTCACAAAAATCCCGCCTCCTTGTCCACAATGTCACAATTCGTCGACCCCCTCCCCCCTTCTTAACGTGTAACGTAATTTATGGAATATTTTTTTTATTATCTTCTCGCGATAATAAAAAAAATATTATTAGAACATAAGGTTGTGAAGATGACAGCGCTACGGGTCTATGTTGAGAAAATTATTGAGCATAATTTTGGACAAGGTACAGGTAATGCAGGTATGCTATTAAGGCATTACTTTAAAATATGAATCACTTTATTAAAATCCAACGTTTTCCTTAAGTTTTTCGTATATCATTTCTTCCCAGAATTCGATCCTTTTTAGCGACACTATCGAATGGTGTAATAATACAGGGTGAGTTTTTTTTTCCAAAATCAACGGGTTCGATTCCTGGATAGTATTATTGATTTTTCAAAAATCCAAAGATGCAGTTTTAGTTTTCATCGAAATCGGGTCCGAGACTCCTTTAAGTACTTTTCGATATTCCTCATAGTTTCTGATTTAGCCTACCACGCCCACTTGAAAAATTCACCCTGTATAATATCTTTTACACCTACATACCATATTTGAAATTTCTAGGTGTTACTGTTTCAAAGTGGTGCGTATTTTTCTTTTATTAAAAAGTTTTTATTAGAGATGCACCGAATGTGGGTTCTGCCGAATGTCGAATTCGGCCGAATGTTCGGTTTAAAAATCTGCCGAAGACGAACTTCGGCCGAAGTTCGTCAAGGCTACGAGCTCTTATGATGGACAGGTCACGACTCGTTACGAAGTGTTTTAATTACCCCTTTAATTATCCCTTTTCTCTAGTAAACTATTGAACCAATTTTGATGAAATTGGGCAAGTAGGACTACTACTGCTAAATCCTGAAAAATAAACATAATTCCTAGGGGTTAGGAGTCATCGAGTAAATCGTAAAATCCACGCGGACGGAGTCGAGGGCTTCAGCTAGTATCAATTTATTTTACTTGTAAAACTTGAGACGGATCTTAGTGCAGAAATTGTGTGTCAATTAGTAGAATTTAGGTTTTATTTTAAACTACCGAAAATTCGGTATCTATCACCGAAGTTCGGTATTTTTTACCGAAATTCGGCAAAAAAAAGTTGTAAAAAAAAGGGTAAAAGCTGCCGAACTTCGGTTTTACCGAATGTGAAACGAATTTCGGTGCATCACTAGTTTTTATATTTTCCCGTGGGAATGAGATATTTTCCTGTAGTAAAAAGTACCTACCCTAAATGTTGATCCGGTTCTCAGTTACCTCCACACCAAATTTTATCAAAGTCCGACAAATAGTATTTGCGTGATGGGTATGGTGCACTAACAGACAAAATTGATGTTTTCAATATCTACAATAATCTACCTACCTCGTTAACTATCTACACTACCGCAAAATGATTCAAACAATATTTTGTGTAAAGATACGGCCAAATTACAGTTTTATTATAACTAAGTACTTATATATTTCATATTTAACTCCCATTATTAGGTACATAGTTACTAAGCAAAATACCTAGTTAATTCACTTACCTATATCTACCGCTCCGTAACAATTAGCAACCAAAAACAACATAAACAATATTTTAATATGAAACATTTTAGCGGCAGTCAATAGGTATGTATTTTAATTAATTCTATATTATTAATTTTAATATTGTATAAACACAAGTTACTCGAGCCAGTGCTTGGCATCGTTTGTAGTCATAGTTGTATCTCGCTGGGTCAGCGTAGGCAACCCAAGACGTAACACGCTGACGACCGACGACGGACGCTCGCACTGTGAAGGGCGTAACTAGGTATATCTACAGTGGATACAAAAAAGTGTATAAATTATATTTCATGTCAGTTTCATGTGTTTATTGTGCGGCTAAAAAACTTACACTTTAAATTAAGACAATATAAATCACAGGCTCGTACTACTGCAATATACTTATACTACGATTTCAAGACGAATATAAAATTTGTTGAGAGATAAGACACGCAACTATTTAAAAACAACAAAGAAATATCCGTAATAAGTATTTCTTTTTTGCTTTGCAGGTTCAAGCTAAAAGTTTACATTTATTTCATGGATGACTAAGTAGGTATATAGACAGTATGCGTAAATGCTCAGTTTACGTAAGCATTTTTACTTTCATTTGAGTATTACCTACGTATTCATTTGGTTGGTGTATAATATAAGGTACTTATTGTCGGTAAACCATTACCAAACTAAGTGACGGTTAACATACCTGGTGCCGGGCCTGTCCCATGACCGGGCTTATTAACTCCGTTAACTCGTGCCTACCAAGTCGACCAAACGATTGCATAAAACACGTCTCAATGTCAAATACTGGTTTTTCTGACCAGTTGCTGAATGGAATCGGCAAGTAGGATCATAGATATTTTATGCAAGGTTCACTTTATACATCCACTTATGAAAGCAGGTTTACACTATCTTAAGACATTATGAGAGTACTTAGTATAGTAATATATATATATATATATATATATATATATATATATATATATATATATACTTATCTTACGGAGCAAATGCAAGTATTTTTGTCATTTACTTTTCAGGATTCTATAGCCAAATGGAAAAACAAACAGTCCAAGTGTGAAGGGTTTCGTAACACCGTACAATAATAAAAGCAAGTTTCTTGTCTACTGAGGACCCCTTTTTAACCCCCCGTTTATAAATTATAAACTTTTCAATTTGTATTATTATATTAATACACACACTGTGCAAATTTAAAGTGTACAGACGAACGGACAGACGGACGGACGGGCAGACAGCGAAGGCTTGTAATAAAATCCTTTCGAACCAAAGACGTAATAGTCCTATTATATTTTAATCTCTTTGAGAGCTGAACCCTAAAGATAACAACGGTTATATATTATGTATTATAATGCATACCTATTTGTATGTCCTTTATCAATTTGTGACATCTGTAGGTATGTGTGTACAGTCAAGAGCACGCTAAGCTTGACACTTTGGACTTTGACCCGGCCCTGTATTCTATGGCGCGCAGTATAAATCAGAGCTCAGCATAAACTGGTAGTGTAAAGCTTGACTTGCTCTTGACTGTACAAAACAATCAACGAAATGACATGTCCCTCCTTGGTATTGGTAGGGTGGTTCTTTATTCGTGAAAAATTCTGAACAACATACCTACAGTTTTTTTAAAATTAAAAGTTACATATTTTTGATCATTTTGGGCACAAAAATATATATTTTTTGGACCTCCGTTTTCATGAAAATAAATATGTATTTAAACAAAACATACAGTTGCAGGCATGGCAACACTATGACTTTATTGCACAGTTCTAAGTATTATTTGTAAATAACCACCATCTTTTTGGCGTACCCAAGCAGGTATGGCATAGTTCCCTATACTAAATACTATGTGGTACCTATGTGTTTTGGTAATAAAATTCGGTTGTCTGTAAAGTCGGTTTACGGACGATAATTTTACGTGATGACGTCATAAGAAAACATTGATGGAAAATTGCATACTGGAGTGGAAGAGAGACAGATGCGTCACAACACAACTCACAACCCAAACGCTTAGGTTGATCGTGTCTCTAAAATCCTTAATAAATAACTCGGACTATAAATCAAGAAACAACAGATAAAAAAGATATCCTAAAAATATATCCGTTTTGCGTGGAACAGAACTTTTACTCATAGAGTTTGACACTGCTTTTTGGCGGAAATCTGAAAAGAGATGCAATGTTTTTTTGTAAACACATGCGAGTCTTCCAATGGAAATCTTAGTTTTCTGGCAGTAACATAAGGTATAATTTTCCCACAGGAACGGGACTGACCCTGCTATTTGAAATATGGTAGGTAGGTAGGTGTCTTATAGCACGTCGTAGGCAACCGCTATGAAGGGACTTTTGAAAAAAAAAAACCTTTATACCGGTAGCCTGCGACATACAAGACATTGACAAGACACCTACTAAGTAATATATTTCAAGTTTCTAGGAGTTATCGTTTCGGAGTAGTAGGTATGTAGTTATTTCTCTTTATAACCAGTTTTTATATTTTTCTGAAATAATAAAATCTTTATATTCATTGCTCATTATTATTATTCTAGCTGTTGGTATCCTTAAAATTAAATAAATACATTAATAAAAGTGCCCTTCGCAAATGAAAATCTTCCTTTTTGGGAGTAACGTGGGCTATAATTTTCTCACGGGAACAGGACTGACGCGGGTGAAGCCTAGGGGCGCTGCCAGTCAATTTTAAAAATCCCTTCATAATGGTTGTCAACGATACATAAAACACCTACTGAGTACCATATTTCAAATAGTGGGTGCCCAGCGGTGTTTCCCGCGCGGATCCAGTTTATTTCCGTTTTCGTGGGATTTTATTTTATTTTAATTTTATTTTATTTTATTAGGAATAGCAACAGCCAAAACCATTACAAATACAACTAATCTATACATATAAATAAAACTCTAACGGGGCCGTGTCTGTACATTAAATATTTTTTGAAAATTTTAACGGTAGTGTATATAGTTATCGATATACCTAGATACCGAAACACCAATTTTTGGAATTTTTGTCTGTCTGTCTGTCTGGTTGTGCACGCATCACTCAAAAACTACTGGACGGATTTTGATGAAACTTGGTATGGAGATAACTGAGTACCCGGGTCAACATCTAGGGTACTTTTTATTCCAGGAAAATATCTCATTCCCACGTGAAAATAAAAAAAACTGGTTAAAAAGAGAAATACGTACTACTCCGAAACGATAACACCTAGAAACTTGAAAAATGGTATGAAGGTGTCTGATATGTCATAGGAAATTGGGATGAAGGGATTTTTGGAAATTCCCACGGGAACGGGAATAAACTAAATCCAAGCGGGAAAACGCCGCTGGGCACCCGCTATTTGAAATATGGTATGTAGGTGTCTTAAATATGTCGTTTTTAACCACTATGAAGGGATTTTCGGAAATTCCCACGTGAACGGGAATAAACGAAATCCGCGCGGGCAACGCCGCTGGGCATCCGCTAGTTCTAAATACAATTCTAAAGGCCAATTATAGCTATCCACGTATTATCTATTAACATACTACCTATATGAGAACAAACTAAAAAATTCAGCATACACATTTGCACACTTTTGTTGCTTTTCGGCAAATGGAAAGTTATATAGGGAGCGGGGGGCTTGTTGTAACAGGGGTAAGTATTAACAGACCTTTTTTTAATAGGAATTTAAACTTTATTCACGATTTTTTTTTTACCTAATCTTACAATTATAACGCGCCGCGCCGATTCCTCATAGCCAGTATCCCGCCAGTGAGTGAGTGGGTTATGTGCAAGCGTTTCATTGTCGCCAGGTAACGTATAATTTTACTTTCGTAAATTTTTGGTTATCTTAACTATTTTCGACTAATTGGAGTTTTCTGTATTTTATTAGATGCTAAAATATAACTATTTAAGATGTTGTGTAACAGTTTTCGAGATAACTTTTGATAAATATTAAGAACGATACCGTGGGGCTAGTTGTAACAAAATCTTGGGGTTTGTTGTAACATCTTACAACTTGCCCCCAGATTGCTGTAAGTTACTGTTATTATTTGTAATGTAAGTATTATTTACCTTATTTGTTTTCATTTAGAATGAGAAACTATAAGAGAAAGACAGAGCGGGCAACACAAAGCCAGGAGGTATACAAGTTAGCTGCAGCTGAAGTTTTAGAAAACAACTATAGTATTATACACAAATATAGTACTATAGCATTAAGAAGAAGAAGAATAATGAAAGTCCAAAAGTAGGCTATGTCAAGCCTAGACAAGTATTCACAGAAGAAGAGGAAATAACTTAAATCTTTAATTTTTTGATTATATAAAAAGTATGTTTCAGTTTATTATTTGATAACAAATACATATTATAGAAATACCTAGTTAGTTTTTGTTGTAAACAAACCAAATAATTCAAGATGTGAATAAATTAAATGATTGAATTTTGTTTTTTATTGTTGTTACTACTTGCCCCAATAAATGTTACAACAGACCCCAGTCACGAGGTAAGTTGTAACAATTCCCTTTTTTTAAATAAAAAAATAATTGTGAAAGAGTTATCTGTAGATTTGATATTTTTTCGATTTAACTTAATAGAAGACTAGTTAGACTATCAATCAAAGTTTCGTTAGTGGTAATTTAATCAATACACCTGAAGATATATCTTTTTTTTTTAATTGTTACAACAAGCCCCTCGCTCCCCTAAACATAATCGAACAACAAAAACATTTTTTTTTGATTAAGGCAACGAGAACCTGCTTACTAAATATTTATGTTTATTAATTATTTCTTTATCAGGTAAATATATATAAACAGTCTGTTGGTACAACCCTGAGGGAGAAAGAAAGAAAATGGCAATATACCCTACTAAAATAAATTTACGCACATACATACTATTATGTCTATTTATATTATTTATTTATTATATTATTTATATTATAATATATATGCAATACTATATACGAGTAAAATATACTATATACGATAATAATTGTATCCTATGGGTTAATAAACTATCTGTGTGCCAAACTTCATCAAAATCCGTTCAGCCATTTTAGGTGATTGAGGAACATACGTCTTAACATCCAAACATTCATACAAACTTCGTTAACCAAACGAACACAAGGTCAACTTACCAGTTTTAATTTTACTCTATGCTTGAAATTTTGTTTAGAACCTATAAACAAGTCAATATCACTGAAATTAGTGTTATTATTTTCAAAAAATCCCTTCAAAGCGGTTGCCTACGACATAATTATATAAGACACCTACATTCCATATTTCAAGTTTCTAGTGTTATCATTTCGGAGTGGAACGTACCTATTTCTCTTTATAACCAGTTTTTTTATTTTCCCGTGGGAATGAGATATTCCTCCGCTGTAAAAAGTACTCTACATGTTGAACCGGTTACTCAGTTATCTCGCCACACCAAATTTCATCAAAATCTGCCCAGTAGTTTTTACGTGACGCGTGTTCAACCAGACAGACAGACAGACAAAAATTTCAAAAAGAGAAGAATAATGGTGGTATTTTTTTCCTCGTATTTTATTACCAGAACATATATATACCTATCTATATCATATTAAAGCTAATTTAAAAGGAAGTAGAGGGAATTTATTATTATTAATAATAATAATTTACTGGGCTATTTGATAACATAATGAAATATTTTGTAATGGCTCCCTATGGTTTAAAAACTGAGTAAGTATAATATATGAGAGTTTAGTTCACTGAGAAACGAACGTCACCCTTTTGGTCTACGGACCCATAATGATTTAAAATAATTATTTAGTTACGTGTTCAATAAGGCTAATCGAATTTGTATGATTACTTAGTATTCCCTGAATTATTAAATTATTTTTTTGTTAGTCAAAATATACATATATGGTATGTATATTTTGACTAACAAAATATTCAATTTTGAAGACACTCCAAGGAGTAAATTAATGCACGTAAAAACTAAAATGTCAAATTGACATTGGAAGAGTGGCAGACCGACAACCAAATAAAAAAATAATAGTGTTTATATCGCTTCCGCATAAACGCTAATAACAGATTTGAGTGAGAAATAAAATTAAAAGAAAAAAAACTTTTTTAAAAACAAGCTTTTATTATATTCTTGTCAGTAAAAAGAACTAAAAGTTTAAAAATAGTAATGTAAACCTGATAAGAAAAATATCATTATACAGTGTGAGTCTTCATAAAGTGCACATATGAAAATGGGTGAAACTAGACACATTTTTATCGACGGAAAAAATGTTAAAAAAAAATCAGAGATTTTATTTTTTTCTTCTGATTACTTACTGTTGACTTTATGTAAAGAAAACGTTATACTTTTTAACTGAGAAGTATATTGTGATAACATAAAAACAGTTATGATGTAAAATAACAGAAGATACAAATAAAATAAAAAATACCCAGTGCTTTTGTCATCTTGGTCAGTTTTCAACTTTGCATTTGTTTAAGTTCTACCCACCTCTGACTCAAATATTGTCATAATTATTTTTTGCATTCTTTATGTGTAGTTAAATACGAGTATGTTATCGAATAAAGTAGTCCGTTCGAAGACGCTTACTAGGCTAAATTAAGTTCTGCACATAAAGTATTATCTTGTATTTCTCTTGCTAAGTGAATTGTATTCTTAAAGAGAAATAAATATCTTAAGCCTTAAAGTCAACAGTACGTAGGTAATCAAAAGAAAAAATATTTATAAAAAATAAATAAAAAAATTCAGATTTTTTTTATCATTTTTTACATCGATAAAAATGTGTCTAGTTTCACCCATTTTCATATGTGCACTTTATGGAGACTAACACTGTATAAAATATTTTTTTTATAAATAAAAGCGTGTTACATTGTGATTGCAAAAGAAAAATATTGAAGGGTGTAATCATGCTCAATGGTCTTTAATGTTCCATCACAATGTAACACGCTTTTATTTATAAAAAAATGATTGATTATATCATGATTTTTTCTTATCAGGTTTACATTATTATTTTTAAACTTTTAGTTCTTTTTACTGACAAGAATATAATAAAAGCTTGTTTTTAAAAAAGTTTTTTAATCTTTTAATTTTATTTTTAACTTTTTAGTATTTTTTTAAAATTTTAAAAACTTTACATATCAACTAGTTATGGTTCCTATGGCCACCTTCCAGCTCCATCATCAGACATTAGTTACCATCTAGCACCAAAGTACTCATCAAGACGAATCAAACTAGCCCCAAGTCGATGCAGTTACGTCTTTTTATTGCAGAGATGCTATGGCCACTTTTCAGCTCTATCATCAGACCTTTAATACCATCTAAGGTTAAAGTTCTCATCAAGACGAATCAAACGAGCCCATACTGGATGGGATTATGTTATTATAACTGCTGAGTTCCTATGGTCATCTTCCAGCTCTATCATCAGACCCTGGTTACCATCTAGCACCAAAGTACTCATCAAGACGAATCAAATGAACCGAGACTCGATAGGATTGCTTCGTTTCATTACAGAGTTCCTATGACCACCTTCCAGCTCCAGCATCAGACCCTGGTTACCATTGAAAGACAAACTACTCGTCAAGACGATTCAAACGAGTTCAAACTCGATGAGCATGTGTCGGTTCATTGCGAAGGTCCTATAGCCACCTTCCAGCTCCATCATCAGATCAGCACCATGTCATCATAATATTGCATTGTCACGCGATTTACACATGTGTACAAAATTTCAGCTCAATCGGTAACCGGGAAGTGGGTAAATTTAATTTGCAAAATTTTATTACAGACAACGGGACAGGTGAAACAACTAAATAAAAGCTTGAAAAAATGAAAGCGCTATCTCTGTCGCGTAGCACATCAATCGCTACTTTCGTGCAAAATAATATTTATTTATTTTAAATATTTCTTTTTACGACTCTGGATTGAAGTTTCTTTGATTAAAAAAAAATATTTTTTTTTTAATAATAAAAACGTTTATTGGCATATTTATATGGTTTTACAAACAATATTTGCGCCCAACTGTAAATAACAGTTTTGTTGTCGCATTGCGCTCCTTACTTTACAAAAAGAATAACTACCTAGTTATGCATTCCGATGTTAGACATGAGATGATATCCATACAGGCGTAGGCAGAGAAACTGCTGAATACCGTCTGGCTTCCCGGTAGACCGTCGGAAGGCATAACCGATAAGAAGCATCTCGTGGGATCCGAGAGCATAGTTTTAAGTCAGTTCTAATTCAACTCTTAAATGTATCGTACATTTTTAATTAAACTAATTATAATTAATCTTTTTTTGTCTTTTTAAAAAAGCAATCCCGCGCCCTCTAGATTTGACTGGCGCAGCCGGTAGGATTGCCGGGTAAACGTTTTCGTGAAAAAGTCGCGAGTGTTAACTGATTGGTGTGCATCATCTTAAAATCAGTGATAGCGTGCCTTAACGGCAATCCACGAACCAAATAAATTTTGTCATTTTCGGCGTGAGGACTTTTGTGAAGAAGAAAAGGATGAGAGCGGGCGTATTGTGAGTAAACCTTTTCGCAATCCGTTTCAGTTCCCATCTATTTCCGTTTGTTAGGAATAGTATAAGAATAATCGTTATTTGAATTTCCTTATAACGTTCTTACTTCGACGTTATAATTTTATTAATTTTATTATACATTTGTTTGCTGTGTGTTAAATTAATTTTAAGTTACAAAAATGGAACAAGTTAGATTAATACCAAAAGAACTTTTATGTATTATACCGAAGTTTGAAGGGGATGAAAGTTTATTAAATTTGTTTATTAAAAAAGCTCAATATATTTATAGGGCATTTTCGGAACCTAACAATCCAGTACAATCACTGTATGTATTTCACTCGATAACTAGCCGACTCACTGGTAGAGCTGCGTCTCTGTTAAGTGAACGTGAAGATATAATCACATGGGAAACTCTTAAGGGTATCCTGATTCAACATTTTGGCGACCCTCGTTCTGAGGAATGTATTTCAATAGAATTAGAGCAGATGAAAATTAAATCTGGTGAGTCTTACATCGATTTTTGCCACAGAATTCAGCATATGCGTAGTACATTATTTGCGAAGGTAAATCTGATTGTCGATGAGGGTGTTAAAGCCGCTAAAATGATTGTGTATAATAATATGGCACTAAATGTGTTCTTATATAACTTGAGTGAAGATTTAATTAGAATTGTGCGTTTAAAACAGTGCAACGATTTGGAAAGTGCTCTTAGCATCGTAACTGAGGAAATTAATTTCTTAAATCAATATAACGCTAAAAATAAATCACGACAAACCAGCGCAGCTGTAAACCCAAAACCACAACCACTATCTCAGACCTTTGCGACGCCTAACTTTAGGCCCAATTTTAAATTCGGTGACTCTCAGTTTAGCCCGCAAAATAAACCACAATTTGTGCCGAATCAAAATTTTAGATTTGGTATTCCCCAACAACAGCAACAAGGTTTTAGGTTTGTACCCCAAAACCAACAAAATGTTAGTGGGTTCAACTCTAATCAGAACCCAGGACCCCAGAACTTTAGGTTTGGTATTCCAAGACAACAAACTAACTTTAAATTTGGTATCCCTCAACAAGGTCAAGCTTTCAGACCACAAATGAACAATAACTACACTAGACCGCCACCAGGCTTTGGAAAATTTCAAAATAATTTTAAATTCGGAATACCGAATCAAAATTTCCACGGATCCAAACCGAACATAAATACTGACGTCTCTATGCGCACAGCTCGTCCAGTACGGCAAAACGCGTTAGATACTTTCACGGAAAATAGAAACGTATTTTATAACAATGAACTTAGCGATGTAACCTTAAACGAAAATGGTGAACTTCAGATCGCTAACTATGACGAAAATCATACTTACTGTTTAGAGACACCAGAATCTGAAACGTATGTAGACGGTGAAACTTGTGATTACCAAGAACCAAATGAAATTGAAAATTTTCATGTACTAGCCTCCAGTTTACACCCGAAATAATAGAAATAAATTGCGATTCAATATTTAAACTGCCACATATAAAGATTCCGGAAATCGGGGCCCGTTTTATGATTGATACAGGAAGCACACGGTCTTTTATAAGCCCTGCTAAAGCAAATGAATATTTTTCACAGTTCAAATTTTACGAACCTTTCGAGGTTATCAGCACGCATGCTCGTAGCCAACACAATGAAGCTATTTATATACCGTTGCTGAAAACTTTCAAAAGTATGGGAAAACATAAGTTCTATATCTACGATGTAGATAGTAGGTATGATGGTTTAATAGGATCCGACCTTTTGACACAATTAGAAGCTCAAATTGACATGAAAAACCAGATATTGCGCACGAGTAACGCCGCTATACCAATCATATATAACCCACCGTATGAAATAACTTTAGAACCTAGATCGGATACACGAGTCAAGGTGCCAACGAATTTACAAAATGGAGAAGCCATTATCGATTACTTTGACTTTGGAAAAGGAGTTAGAATGCCGGGTAGTATTGTTAAATGCGTTGCCTCATTCGCACAAACGGTAATACAAAACGCGTCCGAGGACAGGGTGACCATGAAATTTTCTAAACCATTAAAGGTAACTAAGTATGACAAAGTAGATTGTCCCTTAAATACGATGATGAATGAGTGTGAGAGGGATGAACTGTTAAAACATAACTTAGAAAAACTGCGTTTGGAACATGCTAATAAAGATAAGCGCGAATGTATTGAAAAGCTCTGTTTTGAATATTGAGATATCTTTCATTGCGATGATGTCCCGCTCACATTTACGAATCAAGTTAAGCATGAAATAAGGACAAAAAATGAAGACCCAATTTTTATCAGGCCGTACAGGCATCCACCTGTCCATAATGAGGAAATAGAAAGACAAGTCGATAAACTTTTAAAAAATGACGTTATTAGGGATTCGTATTCGCCGTGGAGCGCACCGGTTCACCTTGTTCCTAAAAAGGCCGATGCCTCAGGCGAAAACAAATTTAGGATGGTTATTGATTACAGACGCCTGAATGAAATCACCACCGACGATAAATACCCGCTACCAAATATTTCAGACCTTTTTGATAAACTGGGTAAATCACTCTATTTTAGCACGATCGACCTGGCAAGTGGGTACCATCAGATAGAGGTCGAGGAAAAGGATAGGCAAAAAACGGCGTTCTCCACACAGTCTGGTCATTACGAATTTAAACGTATGCCCTTCGGGCTTAAGACCGCCCCAGCAACGTTCCAACGAGCTATGGACAATATTCTAAGAGGCCTTCAGGGTCTACACTGCCTCGTATATCTCGATGATATAATTATCTTCTCCACTAGTTTGCAGGAACATATAGAAAAATTACGCATGGTTTTTGACCGGCTCCGGGAGACTAATTTAAAAGTGACGTTAGACAAGTGTGAATTTTTCCGTAAAGAAGTATTGTATCTGGGCCACATGATCACTAAAGAAGGCTTAAAACCGAACAATGATAAAATTCAAGCCGTCCTGGATTTTCCTGTCCCACAAACTACGACCCAAATTAAAAGCTTTCTGGGTTTAGTGGGGTACTATCGAAAATTTATTAAAGATTTCGCTAAAATAACTCGACCCTTTACTGTCTGAAAAAGCGAAACAAAGTTGAAGTGACTGACGAATTTATAGCAGCTTTTGAGAGATGTAAAGAACTCTTAGTAAACGCCCCAATTTTGCAATTCCCAGATTATGAGAAACCGTTTGTACTTACCACTGATGCGTCAAACTATGCACTTGGCGCAGTACTCTCTCAAGGACCAATTGGTTCCGATAAACCGGTAGCTTATGCTAGCAGAACCCTAAATGAGGCGGAGTCGAGATATAGTACCGTAGAAAAGGAGCTGCTGGCCATTGTCTGGGCTGCCAAATACTTTCGGCCTTACCTTTACGGCCGACGGTTTACCATCTACACAGACCATCGACCCCTTGCATGGCTAAATTCCATAAAAGAGCCCAATAGTAAGCTTACCAGGTGGAAATTACGTCTTGCAGAATTTGATTATGACATAATATATAAAAATGGTAAGCAAAATGTTGTAGCAGATGCCCTGTCGCGTATAAAGGTTAACGCAATAGAAAACGAGGATCAAAACTCGATGCAGGCTAACGTAGATAGAGATGAAAAATTACACAAACACCTGGAGGAATTAGAAAGGAAAATTGAAAGGTTAAGAAATGAAAGATCCGGCACAGATGATGAAGCTGAAAGTACTATGGTAATATCATCAGATTCAGAAAGAACTATGTCGATTCCATCTCAACTTCCTAGATCACCATTTTCAATACCATCTCCATCCAGTAGCACTATCTCAGCACCTGAAGCCTCTCATACCTTTACAGAACATTCTGTATTAGAAACAGATACAACAGGGATTCCTATTTTGGACGAGGCCATAGACACAAAGCCTATCCAAATACTTGTCTATACCTGGTATAAAGATGAATTATCTGTAAAAAACTTGTCAAGACCTAAACAAAGAATATTAGAGGTTCACGTCCCATTGAATAGACCGAATTTAGTGAAACAGTTTCTGAAGGAGTATATAAACCCAAAAGTAAAAAACTTTATTTATTTTGAGCATGAAGAGCATAGAAAACTATTTTCGGAAGCGACTATCGCATTATTTAAAAAAGATACTGTAAAGATTTTCGAATGTAAACGAAGAGTCATAGCTGTCGAAAACGAGGCTGAGCAAATGGACATAGTAAAGAAATATCACACAGGTAAAACCTGTCACAGGGGTATTAAAGAGACCTTGATGCACTTGAAACGAACATATTATTGGGACAACATGGATCTTACCGTAGCAACCATAATAAATTCTTGCACGGGATGCAAAGTAATGAAATACGACCGAAGACCGTTAAAACCGGAATAACAACTTACACAAACCCAGACAAGACCATTCTATGAAATATTTATTGACATTTTTAGCAAAGAAAGCAGATCTTATTTGACAATTATAGATGCCTTCAGCAAACTTGGTCAGGCGATTGAAATTAACAACAAGGGTACACCGGAGATAATAAGAGCCCTTATTAAATACTTTTCTATGTATGGAGTACCACGTAAAGTCAGCGCGGATTCGGGGAGCGAATTCAATAACGTATTAATGAAGGAAACTTTAAGTTTTTATAAAATAGACCTACATATTGGGACACCACATAACCCCAACTCTATGGGGCTTATAGAACGTTTCCATTCTACCCTAACAGAGATTTACCGCTTAGCTAAGTATGAAAATAAATTTACCGACGCAGCGTCGGTAATGACTTACGCATTGATGGCATATAACCAAACCATACACTCAACCACCGGACTTACCCCTTTTGAAGTCGTGTTCGGTCACACCGACTCTACTAGTACATTTGACGTTGAATTTAACAAGGATTATACACAAAAGTTATTACAAGACCATAAAAAGCGGACTAAATATTTGTATGAATATCTTACGGATAAAGCAGTAGCTAAGAAAGAAAGAATAAAGGAAAAACGTGGAGGTGACAAAGACTTTAATATAAAGGAAGGAGATACTATATTCATAAAAGGAGTGAATGAAAGAAGAAGTAAGGACAAGCCACGGTATAAAAGGGCGGAAGTGACAGGAGATATAGATAGAAATATAGTACCAGTTAGGTTTAAAGGCCATGATACTAGAACACCTATTAAGGATGTGAAACGTCCTCCACAGGTTCGTGCTGGTCCTGATGCAAGTCGCGGCCCAGGCCCTTCTACTTCAACGGATTGAGCACAACCCTGGAATACTCCCGATAAAAAAAGGACAAGCTCTCATTAGTAACGATAAATGGACTATATTTAAGATTTTAGATTTAAGTTTACTTAGAGAAGATTTAGAATTTAATGAAAATAGATACACGAATTTTAATAAGCATATAACGAATTATTTTGGAAATAAACCACTCAGCTCAGATATTAATGATTTAAAGATTCAAACCGATTACTTTAGAAACATTACCATCGAAAAGTTAACTCAGTTGCTCCCTTCTAAAAGAAGTAAGCGCGGTATTTTAAACCCTCTCGGCTCTATTATTAAGTTAATATCTGGCAACTTAGATAATGACGATGCGATAAAATACGATAAAATCATAAAAGATGTGAAGACAAGGCAGAATGCAGTTAATGGTAGAATCACAGTGGTCGCTGAAATGATGAAATCACTAATTAATATTACCAATAATACTAAGTATAATTTCGTACAATTGGATAAGGCAATTTGGGATATCAGAAAACAATTAAATGATACTAAGAATATTCAGAATACTCTAAGAATATCTAACCTTTATAGTTTGTTTTTGCATAACTTTCAAACACTATATGCCAAGCTGAACGAAGTTGAAACGGCAGTAGCATTTAGTAAATTAGGAATGTTGCATCAGTCGATTGTATATACGAATGAGTTACTGTTAATGCTTAAGAATATTGAAGAACACTATAATCTGATATTCCCTGTAACATTAGAAAATATTTTAAAATTGGAGCAATGTATAAATTTAAAAGTTTTTGCAAAGGAAAATCAAATAGCGTTTATTATGAATATACCATTAGTAAAAACTGATGTATACACATATTACAGAATCCTTCCACTACCCATGACTAATACCTTAAACCAAACTTACCTTATGTTGCCTAAATTCCCTTACCTTTTGGCGAAAAGGTTGAAAACCGTGTCGCTCGTTAGTCCCTGCAAAGAGATTGACGAGTCCCTGTTTCTGTGTGAAGAGGATTACACACCCTTGCTGGTTAAAGATGTCTGTGTTGCTAACTTGATCAATTTTGTTACTGATATAAGACAGTGTCAACCGATACTGGTAGAGCTAGACGATGTGAAAATACAGAAAATACTAGTTAACAGATGGATGATTTATACTAAATCAACTCTCATACTTACCCACAATTGTAATAATGAAGCTACTTACCACCATCTAAAAGGAACATACATTCTAACCATTGACGATGACTGCGAGGCAGAGATCAAGGGGGTTATGTTGAAAGGACATCAAAGCAACACTGAGAAAATTTCCTTACCAGCATTGCCAATTGTCAGCTTGCCAGAGATGCCAGCACCTTCGAGCACATTTTCCCTGGACTCTACACCTGTGAACTTAAAAGAAGTAGACCTGACAAATCTGCAACACCTGTCTAACGTGTTAATGAAAAGTGAAAGTGCTAGTGTTCAGGGCAGTGATAAAAGTGTTATTAATATTAAGGACATAAGTATCGGAACATTAATCCTATATATAGTTTTAGTTGTACTTGCCATTTTCTATGTTAAAAAACATGTTGTCTGAAATCGTCAATCTGAAGAGAAGTCGATCGACAATTTCGGAGTTGTGGGGGGAGAAGTTATGCATTCCGATGTTAGACATGAGATGATATCCATACAGGCGTAGGCAGAGAAACTGCTGAATACCGTCTGGCTTCCCGGTAGACCGTCGGAAGGCATAACCGATAAGAAGCATCTCGTGGGATCCGAGAGCATAGTTTTAAGTCAGTTCTAATTCAACTCTTAAATGTATCGTACATTTGTAATTAAACTAATTATAATTAATCTTTTTTTGTCTTTTTAAAAAAGCAATCCCGCGCCCTCTAGATTTGACTACCTACACTACAATTTTACGTTAAAGTTATGTGAGTTGGTCTAACAGATATTTTTCATATCTCATACTCGGAAAGTAGTGTATGTTTGATCTGAGTACCGGGTCGGAAGCGATGATTCCCAACACAGAGAGATTCAGGGCTGTGATTCCCGCCCTCGGTCGGGAAAGATTCATAATAATTGCTTCCGGCCTTAGGGCGGGAATGAATTAAAAAAAAATAGTAAGTACTACATTTGGCAAAGACGTTTAAAGAAAAAGTTTCTCTAGGAAAGAGAATGACTTTCTTCCAACCTCTTTGGGTACTTAGTAGGGATACGAAACTTTTTACATCAATTAGAATAAGAAAAAAAGGTGCGGCCTTGTGAGTGTAGGTATAAACAAAAGAAAATAGCCCGCGCGCGGGGCGGTACTCGTTCCATATTTAAAATTAAAAAAAGAGTAATAATTTGGTAAGCTGTTCCGAAATTCAAAATCTTGTTTTTCATCGACACTAATAAGCACAGAACACTATTACTCGGCTAAAAGTACATATTATTTTAAAGAGGAAGGATTTGTATATTATTTTTGTAATGTTTTTTAGGTTAGTACTCTATGATGTAGTATTCAAAGATGTTTAAAAGAAAAAGTTTCTCTTTCTTGCAACCTCTTTGGTTGTATTGTTGACAAATTTGTTTTTTTTTGTAGGAATTTTTGTAAAATTGTAATTTTTTTTGTTTACTTTCCTTGAATTCGAAATGAAAAGTAGAGTGTTTAACGCGGGTGGAAGTTGTCAATTCCTACTCGGACTATATCCGCCCTCACTGCGCTCGGGCGTCTAAATACCTCGTATGGGAATTGATTCCTTCCGACCCTTGTATAACAATCTACTATTTTAAGTTTGCCTTTTAGGACATTTCTGCTCATTTCTTTATCACTCAAGAATAGTATATCGTTACAAATTTTAGGCATCATACAGCGTACGTAGTGTTCTTTCACCATAATAGTAACAGTATTTTGGTACATCGTATAGTGCTCTATTTTCAGTTCTTAAGGACTTATGAATATAACGAGGATTTTTAAAATTATCGTTATCATATTGCTCCACGGCTAATAAATATTTAACTTTGAGATGCACTGGCAGCACCTTGCACACCCTGTAAAGTTGTTCATACTCTTCTTTACATCTGTCCTTCGTTTTTTTGCTTACTAACATTTTTAAAAACCTAGTATGTATTGCTTTTACCTTATTTACATAGGTGGGGAAGGTGCGCCCGTACACACCCAAACCGTAAGTTATGAGTGATTCCACAAGTTTTATCCAATACATAATATTGCAGGTTGCATAATTTTACAAGTATTATTCTTAATTTGTTACAAAGGAAATTAATATGTGACTTCCAGGCTCCAGCTAAAGTAAGTTGGAAGGGTTACCAGTATTTTAATAATGTTGCAAGCAGATTTTTGTACTTTGAAGAATTTTACAAAACAGGGGGCATTGTGGGGTCTTTTTTAGGCCATATTTGTTTAAATTAAAACATTCTTACCGCTCCACTAAATCAGATCTCTTTAATATATTTCATTTATTTTCATGCCACCCTCTATAGATTTTCTGAACATCACCTTTGGTGTTTTTGTGTAAGTACATCGATAACTGTATAGACACTGCTAAAATTTTCTAAAAACATTTCATGTAGGTACAGACACGGCCTCCTTAGTTTTATTATATTATGTATAGATAAACGATTTTCTGAAATCTGTCTGTTCGTGTTTGTCTGTGCAGTGTGCAGGCATCACGCAAAAACTACTGGACGGGTTGTGATGAAATTTTGTGTGGTGATAGCTGAGTAGCCAGGTCAACATCTAGGGTACCTATACTTTTTACCACTGTAAAACATCTCGTTTCCACAGGAAAATATAAAATATGGTTAAAAAGAGAAATACGTAACTAACTACTACTTACTCCGAAACGATAGCACCTAGAAGCTTCAAATATGGTATGTAGGTTGGAGTCTTATATGTCATAGGCAACCGCTATGAAGGGGTTTTGGTTTTGGGTTGGAAATTCTCACGGGAACGGGAATAATCTAGATCAGCGCGGGCAACGCCGCTGAGCACCCGCTATGTCATTATATTAATGCCTCGTAAAAATAAATAGCAACGTTGAAATTCGGAGAATGATTTCAAAAGTCAAAGGCGTTTCGAATTTATATTATAATTACTATTTCGGAAACCTACCTACTCTAAATAAAGTCCTCGGGGCACAAACAGGAATTGAACCCTTGACCTATGGAGAACACGTTCGACATCCTTCCATTGGGTTTTAGAGGTTTCACTAGCTTACCCGACAGACGCTGTCCTGTACAGCTGACAGTTACGTAAAACGCCCTAAAGATATATAAAAAAAAACTCACGCATTAGATGCCCGATTGGGTAGGCAGAGGTATTCCAGTTCTGGAAAAACCCACTTTTCACAAGTAAGTATAGGTATATTCGATAAAGTTATGTACATTAGAAAAGGTTAATATGGTCGTCATCATTATCAACCCTCCCTTTTGGTGTTTCCTCACACACGTCGGTAGTCAAGTCATTCTTTATTTTTTAATTAAATTAAATAAGTTAATTTCTTATTTTTTTCTTCATAAGAACCTTCCCCTGACAATAACAAACACCACAAAAGAGAATTAGATTAATTGGTCCAGCCGTTCACGCGTTATAATATGACTAAGGGAAGGGAAATAGAAAAAAAATCCCTTCATAACGGTTGCCTACGACATATTATTATAAGACACCTACCTACATACCTTTGAAGTTTCAGGAGCTTATCTATTCGACTGTATTGTTTTTTATGTTTGTTACCTCAGAACTTTCGACGGGGTGAACCGATTTGGATGATTCCTTTTTTATTTGAAAGCTGGTGCTTCCAGATTGGTCCCATTTTAATTTCGTCCAGTTCTGACAATGGCATCGATGAGAAAACCCTATACGTCTTAAATTTGCATGAAGTATGTGCGGGACAAATGGACGAATAACTCAATATCACGCCAAACTATTTCGCTGATTCTTTTTTTCAGACTTCAAAAAAGGAAGAGTAAGTAAGTTAGTAAGTAACAACTCTTTATTGTACACCAATAAAAATATGCAACAAGTGACATAGTGATACAGAAAAGTACAAGGGGCGGTCTTATCGCTTTAAGCGATTTCTTCCAGACAACCTTAGGATGGATGTAACTGAGATAAACAGATGAAGGTAGGTGGTGCACTAAAGTTAACAATGGATTAAGGTACTTAAATACATAAACCGTTTCCTATAAATATACATATAAAAAAATAAAATTAAAACACAATACATACATAAAGTAAATAAATAAATATATATATATATATAGATACCATAGCATATTATAATAACATGAATATAGTACATACATAATACATTATTACATAATACATACATTAAATACATACATTATTTGATTTATTATAAGGAGGATTCCAAGCCAAGGTAATGGATTTTTAGTCTGTTTTTGAAAATTGGCAGTGATTCAGCACTCCTTATGGACAGGGGGAGACCATTCCATAGCCTTACAGCCTGCACAGTAAATGAGAAGCTGTAAAAGTCTGTAGTGTGGCGTGGAAATTTCAGTAACAGATCTCTGCTTTGACGCCAGGACCGACAGAAGTCGCACTGCTGCTGAAAACGCTCTTTCAGGTACGAAGGGGTTGATGGAATGAATAGCACTGAGTAAAGAAGGGCGAGAAGATGGAGATCCCGGCGGCGGCGAATAGGAATCCACTTGAGCTGCTTGCGAAATTCAGAGACGTGGTCATATTTGCGAAGACCAAATATGAACCTTATGCAGAAGTTTTGGAGACGTTCAAGCTTATCAAGTTGGGCTTCAGTTAAATCAGGATAAGAGGCGTCGGCGTAATCAAGTATGGGCAACAGAAGGGATTGTGCAAGCGAAATTTTAGTGGCAGTGGGTAGAAAATTGCGAAGAGGTTCCTTCTCAATAACGTTGAAGTCGGTTTTTTACTCTTTGGAGTTTTATGTCATTTAACCAGTTTTTTTTATATTTTCCCGTGGCAATGAGATATTTTCTTTTAGTAAAAAGTAGGTACCCTAAATGTTGACCCAGTTACTCAGTTATCTTCACACAAAATTTCATCAATATTCGTCTAGTAGTTTTTGCGTGGTGCGTGCACGACCAGACAGACAAAAATAAAAAAAAATAGTGTTTTGATATCTCAAAGGCAGTGATAGCCCGGACGGTTAAAGAGCCGGCCGAAAATCAGTGAGGCTCGGGTTCAAATCCTGGCATGTACCAATGAGTTTTTCAAAAACTTACGTACATATTTATCACTACCTCGACGGTGAAGGAAAACATCGTGAGGAAACCCGCAGGTCTCAGATTTAATTCTGAGACATGTGTAAACAGACCCGGTCCGGCGATAGGCTCACCACCTATCACGTTTAGGGGTCCAATATGTCCAATATATCCAGTAATGGAATACCTCTGCCTACCCCCTCGGGGATAAAAAGGCGTGAGATTATATATATATTAATAATATATATATATATATATATATATATATATTATATATTGATATCTCAATCGATAATTACTATCCACACTACTTATAGCAAAAAATTTCAAGAAATATTTCATGTAAGTAAAGGCACGTTACAGTTTTATATATGTAGGTACCTACCCATAGATTATGGTAGTATTTCCGAGATATACTTAGTAGGTAGCACAGAACACTTTTACTGTAGGTACCTGACAAATAAAAATTACGTACTTACGTTACATATTTAGTTCAGTGAAGGGAAACATCTTAAGGAAACCAAACCAGCAGGTCCCAGAATTGATTCTGAGGCATGTGTAACAGCACCCCATCCAGGGGCTCACCACCTGACGTTTAGAGGTATAAATATAAATACAGCTGAAAAGTAGGTATTTTAAGGAAAAAAATTATTTTTAGGACCAAATATTATAAACCTCTAAAATCTGCCGACTTAAATTAATACAATGGCGTTGTCAAACACCTATCTACTTATATCCTGACGCATTAGCAAGTCGAGGATCAGATCCGATGACAGCTGCTACAGAGATACAGGTTTGTGACAAATCCCTTTGGGAACCTTAAAAACTTTCCTTAAAAAACCCCACAAAACGAGCACGAAGTTTAAAAGCCTTTTCAGAGAGCACTATATGACTATACATATTTATTTCATTTGCCATTAATGGAAAACCTTTACACCAGAGTGGAGCAGAGGCGACATGTCAGAAATGTATGCGCGTGAAAATAATACGAAATATCTAGGTATGCGTAGTACCACAGTTGTCAACTGGACTGATAACTCGTGCGACAATCCGAAAAATCGCTATTCCCTTGGCTGAAGACAGGAGACAAAAACGGCCGTTTTACTTATGATCTGTGTGTCTAACCTTAAAATATTATTTACCTACCTAATAGGTACCTATACAATTATACCTAGTTTCATAATATAGTTAGACCTACTTATATTTTACAATTGCGTCAGGCTACAGAATGTCAATCAAAGATTCAGGCGTTACTTAGCTACCTACAAAATAGAATAAAACTTAGAAATTATAGGCATTCATACACTTACCAACCATAAAAAATAAGTATACGATGTAAGTAAATATATATAGCATGTTAAATTAGTTACAACGATGTTGTTAATTTCATAAATTCTTTAGATGGATAGTTTGACAGTTAGGTGCTATAAATTATTCGGACAAGGTTGACGATCTCTGTCCGATAAAAAATATCTATTTCACGTTCAATGATGTACCTATGTTCATGTTGGAGTACTTAGCATGGACTTTCATTATTTATATCCGTATTAGTTTTGTATTTTTGTTTGGTTCCAGTATCCTACTTGTTTCCATGCATTTTCAATACAGATAAAATTATAATAACATGATTTCCATTACTATTTAAACCAAGCAAAATTATATTTTTAATCTGCCATTATTTCTAAATCATGGAGATCTCCTCCATTGTGTCTATATTGAATAATTCTTATAAGTACGTAGGCACTAAGCGTACCTACTATAGTTTAAGTAAAAAAAATGAATTTCCATTTCTGGAAATACCCACTTTATGCGAATGCCTCGTTATCCCCCCCAGGGGAACATTACAGGGGGACCACGAGTCCGTATAGCGCTTGATCCACTTGTAATAAATTTTGGCTTCAAATTTTCCTCGCTTTGTCCCCTCTATGCCCTAATATATTTTACTCTCTTTGGTTACACATATCTACCTCGGAATTAATTCTTGGGACCTGCGTGTTCCCTCACGATGTTTTCCTTCACAGTCGAGCTAGTGATGAATATGTACGTACGTTTTTGAAAAACTCATTGATACATGCCAGGATTTGAACCCGATCCTCACTGATTATCATCAAGAGAAGCGGGCTCTTTAACAGTAAGACTATCACTGCTCGTTTAAGTGTTCTGACATTTTTATAAAGCCTCTACCTTGGTCGAGTACCTACCTACTATACTGCCTCAACATTCAGTCAGTCTTTTCACAGACATAACGGGATGTTCAAAGATTAATGACGCTAATAATAACGTACCTACACGTTTAAATCTGATCTTGCTTGTTCAACTCACGTCGCCATTACCTATCGACATTCTATTCTTGATTTTTTGCGTGATCTAGATTTTGGGAAAATATAAATATAGGTAGGTACTTTATATCTTTTACCCAAATATAATAACATAAAATAAACCTAATACGTTCTGAATGTAAGGCAGTATGTTCTAGTAAGTAAGTGTAAACAGTTTTAAAGATTATCCAAAAGGTCACCGACCATTCAAATCAAACGCAAAAGGATCCATTCCTTACACAGCGTACAGTTTGGAACTTTGGACGTAACGGTATTCATCCCAGAATTCCGAGTCTCTGTTTCGCCAAAAACGTGCCTTCATTTTATTGATACCTACCTACAGCAGGTATATACCTACTACAAAATGCAATATACAACGCGTAACAGAATAAGCGCAATTCCTCATACACCCCAATTAGTAAATTAATATAATAAAAGAGGCCTTAGTATTTTAGTTGTGTCAAACCAAATTTCTTAAATAAAGAGCAATAATAATTAATAATAATAAGAGATTTTCATACGTAGCACTAACACTAGCATACGTAACTAGTACTAATAATTTTTTTGGAAAAATTTACACTCATTTAAAATTGCTGAAATAGGTTAAGTAGTCGATACTGAATTAACTAATTTCAGGAATTGCGCTTATTCTGTTACATATTGTATTTAAGTGTTCCTAAAAAAGATAGGTAGGTACCGTCCTTACTGAATACTATTAACTTATTTATTTTATCTACACTTCTTACACCGGAAACTCTGTATGACCTGCCTCCCTAGCCAAATGGCATTGCACAATCTAATCGAATGTTCTTTTAGATTGACATGTATGGGATTGACAGTAGCGGTAGCGCTCGTTGGCAAGTGCTTATGTCAATCCCATACATGTCAATCTAAAAGACCATTCGATTAGATTGTACAATGCCACAGGGCTAGGGGGGCTGTAGTGTTTTCGTTCAAATTCAAACAGAGGTAAGTACACAAAGAAGAAAACATCACACCACTTTGTATTTAGAAAAAACTGTAGGTATACTTAGGTACTTATATCAATAACACAACTACACAAGTACACTATTTAATACATTATTAAATATTAAAACCGAAATCCAAACTACGTGTAAAAACACAGAATTTTTTTAAGTGCCGTTTTTCCTATAGTAAACTACTTACTTAGTCCGATAAGGTGTGTTTAAGTTCGGGACTATATACCTACCCGTGTGTGAATTTATTGTGTCCCACCCATCAATTTATTGTGTCACACGGGAAAATGTCTCATTTCTACGGGAAAATTAGAAAAACTGGTTAAAGAGAGAAAAACGTAGGTACATACTACCTACTCCGAAACGATAACACCTAGAAACTTAAAATATGGTATAATGTGGGTGTCTTAAGTTATATGTCGTAAGCAACCGCAATTGTAGGTACCTACAATTTCCTTTTCTCTGTAATCAACACATAGGTAAGTTATACCTATGAGATTATTATTTTACATTATAATTTATAAGTAGGTAAGTATTTATTTTTAATACAGATCGAATGGGAGAAGTGATATTTTTAAATATTTCCTTATATTTCTTAAGTAAAAAAATATTTTTAAAGCCTAATTTGAATAAGTGCCGTGTGGAAACATAAATTTGTTTTAAGATTAGTTCCAAGCAATCATGTGGACGCCACACAAGGCTGCTAGTATTATTTTAAATATCCGACATCAATTTATCGCACTCAGAACCTCTCCATGCTCATCATAATATTACTGTCATCATTAATTAAGAAATTCCAGCAGAGTACGTTGATCCCAAAGACTAATCATTCTTTGTTTGGTGCCGTGCGACCGTTGCAAAAATAAACATCATCCATCGAAGATCAAATCATATTTTTGAGCGTAGCTAACCAAATGGCTCTCATATTTTATAAAGCTTATTTGTATGGATTGCAAAAGTCAGCGCCGTACAAAAGGAGAAAAAGCTCTCTTATCTTTTCAAGCTAATGTAGTGTCAGTGTAAAAATATTAAAAGGCGCGGATTGAACAGGCCAAAGCATTTTGCGAAGCGACTCCTTGGGGGCCGCACATCCTCGCATCGCGCACAGACGAACTTACAAGTATTATCTTTATTTACTCAGTTTTATTAAGTGAATGCTGTAATAGTTCTCAAAGTATGTCATTCAGGACCTTATTAACACTAGTCTGGTTAGGAATATTGGCCGCAATTTGCGGAAGTGTTGCCGAAGATGAGATATTTTCCACAAAGGATGGCGCTTTTTTCACTGAAGATGCTGTTATTTTAAATGGTAAGCAGAAATCCTAAATATTACTGTAGATTAAAGAAAGCAAACATAGAATTGCCAAGAAAAACTAAAATAAAGTCCTAGGCAAAGATATTAAAGTAAGGATGAGTTATATTCATACTGCTTGCGTTTGAAAATTGATCCCCTACGAGTGTGCTACAACATGTACAGTACATATTTATTTCTTAGCGTATTTATAGGATATAACAATGACGGGGAAAGATGATACGGAACGAATAATAAAGAAAAAGAGAGCTATCTGTTAAGATTCGCGCTAAAATTCGACTTGAAATACAATGCAACTAAATAAAATGTGGTTAATTAGCTACATTTGTCGGCCTCATTTTCCGTGCTCTAGTAACATATCTACGTCTTTATATATATATAATATCTTTGGTCCTAGGTATCTTCTAGTACCTACCTATAGTATCGAATGAAAACAATGAGGCACAAAGCAGGCTGTGCGAAACAAAAACAATACTAAGTAGGTATAGTATAGGTATATTTGAATCGTGTTAAAGAAATGGTAAGGCATCAAATGTGTGCCTAACACTCGGACACAAAACAATGCACGACACAGGCGGTATGAGGTTTCGAGGCTAGAGAAAGTAAAAATTTGCAACAGAGATGTCCGGTCACGGTGAAAAGTATTATAAATAACTTATCGGCACATATATTTTAAAATAAATATTTGCTCATGTTGAAAAAATGCTGCACTAAATAGACCTACATAACAAATGGTCCTTCCTATCCTAAAACGTCGCGGCGCCAATAGATATATACTCGCACTTAGATCTCATTGTTTACAAGTGTGGAAATCTATGCACCCCGTTCTGCGGAACCTTATTAGCTACTAAGTGAATTCGCGCACTTACATCGGCCTGATTGGAGACGTATTAAAGAAAACGCAGAAAAGAGTAGGGCCTAGGGTTAAAACCGACGAGCATACCTACATGAGTCGTTCATAACGATTGACGGAAGTAGATCACGAGAGATCTGCCAGGTTCGTAATAAGGGGCGGTCTTTTGTCTCTGCCTATCACAATGGGAAAGAAGCGTGAGGTTATGTTTGTACCTATGTTATTTCTAGTAAGTAGAGTAGTAATGACTATGATATTTTTTAAATTAATTGGACCACGGAACTCTCAAAAGGTGCTGTGGTCCAACTATTTTTAAAGTTGGACAACTGCCCCTAGTAAAGACCCATGGTCCAACTAGGTGGACAGAGCAGTTGGACCACTGCCCCGGACTGGAGGAGTAATAAATGACACAGATGATTGATTCTGCTTCAGTCATGAAATATAAAGTTATCTTTTAAATAAACAAACTTTGTAAGTAGATTAGAATTTGGAACAAATTTTGACAAAAGTCTGGTAAAGATTTATTTTAAAATACTTAGATAACTAGAAACGCTGCCATCAGAAATGTTACTTAGGTAGTATTTTTTTCCTTTTAAGCAAATACTTAAGTAGGTATAAATTAATGTCAAGAGAACGTCATGAAGCTTTATACTTACCTACTTGTAGTGTGAGTCTGACCTCTAAGGCGATTATAATAAGAACGTTATAGAGTCCCAATGTGTCAAGCTCCACGTGCTCTTGACTGTACAAGTACATGGTAGTTAGTACCAAAAACAAGGTAGGTACATGCGCGATACTGGTCGTCAACCTGTAGTCGGCCAGCGGCTCCTCAACACACGTGGGTCTTTATTCGGAGAATACCTATGGGATCGATTCAATGCAAATGTTCAAACGCCCACACGCCCGCACTCGATCACATCAATCAAATCGTTGTCCGGGCCGCACTTCGTCTGGTCTTAATATGTTACAGTTTTTGCTCGCCCGAGGACTTTAATTAGATCGGAGCTTAGAGATTGAAGCTGGGTGACGCCGATGACATTTCCTTAAGATATAATGCTGAACCCGGAATCCTTAGCGAACTTTAGAGTACCTATCAGTACAACAAAACAAACTAGCAGCTAATATCTACCTAGATACCTATTACTATTAAGTTACAACGAACAACTATTGAATTCAAAAACATTTTATGTTATTTATTTAAAATTTGATTTGAAGAGCTCGGTGGGATCGGCTTAGCATCAACTACCCGGTTCGGTATTTAAAGCGCATTTAAAAGGTCTGCGCTTGCTTCGTTTCTTTTGAATTTTGTTTTACTCTGCTGTGATATCAAGATAAAAATTAGGGATCCCATGAATTTAAAAATAAACCCAAAAACGCTTGAGTCACAGGCAAGAAACGAGAAAGTTGTACCTAACACCAACGCATAATATGACTTAATGTGTATGGTAAGGAACCTCATGAAAGTCGTGAAAGAAGAAGAAGGTCACAATCTAACAAATACGTAATTAGGCGTTTTCGATGACAGCTGTCACTTAGTATTCAAAGGTGTCAATAGATGGTGCTTTGAAGAACTTTCATTAAAAAACGAAAAGTTGACATGTTGATAGTAAATAAATATTAACACTGAAAATTTTTGTTGCTAAAAAAGGGTAGGTAAACACACTATTTGCAGCGACTACGATATCAAATAAGTTGTTATTTTTAACATGCGTAACTACATGTGCCATCGACGGAGGCGTTCATGCATATCCAACTGATGAGACCATAAGAGAACAGTGGATTAGAGCTACCGATAGATGTTCAACGCAAAATCGGGTGGAATCTGAGTAGGTAAATATAGGTACCTGTGTTTGTTCGAACCACTTTAAAGCAGGAGAAAACGCACCAACTACATTAGAAATTAGATATCACTAATAAACAACACGTCTGTCACCATCAAAAGCTGTATATTTTCATGACCCTTCCATTTATTAGAACAACAAAATAGACATCATTCGATGACGTCGCCATCTATCTTTAGTGAATGAACTAGTTTTTCTTTAAAAAAAGCATCATAGTAGGTATTTAATCTATATAGAACATAACTAAGTAATAAAGTAATAATTATTGATTTTTAAAAAGGCTTCCAGTTTCTATTTCTGGAGACTTAAACGGTCAGTCCTTCATGTATATTAGGATCGGGTTGGATTCCAGGTCAACAAGCTGTGTGAATGAAATTAAGAAAAACGTCAGCGGATAAAATGACCAGGCAGGAATAATAAGATTACTTACAAGAATTCCTAGCGGACCACTGAACCCTAAAGTCTTGCATTTTCTTTAAATTGTCACTGGAATCAGGTTTATGATGATTCGGTTGCAAGTTGTGTGCATAGCGATTTAACTCCTTCAACTCTCAACATCTTCAAGGCCGGTTATTTACTCAACATTTTTTCTGGACTAGCTTATTTTTATCGATGTAAATAATTTACTATAAACTCATGCTGCCAGTTTTTTTTATTATACGGGGAACAAGCGAATTTTATTGGCTATCTACAGTTTTAATGATTTACGATATTATATCAATATTTTACAACTTGAGCTTCGTACCTACATTATTCAAGATAACTATCTTTAACTACATTGCTTTAGCGCCATTTATTTCATGTTTATTACAGAAATCAGATATCAAATTTTACAACACGTGCTGTGACACATCGTGAAGTAGGTAGGTACTTAAATTATATTGTACGAGTAGGTAGGTATGATTAACGCTCATAGACAGAAAGATTTATAAATTCCACAAAAAGGGGATCAAAATCATTTCACGGATGAGCAGCGGCGTTGCCCGCGTGGATCCACTTTATTCCTGTTCCCGTGGGATTTTTCAAAAATCCCTTCATAGCGGTTGCCATATGCCTACGACATATTATTATAAGACACCTTCACATCATATTTCAAGTTTCTGGGTGTTATCGTTTCGTAGTACGTAAGTATTTCTCTTTGTAACCAGTTTTTATATTTTCCCGTGGGAATTAGATATTTTTCTGCAGTAAAAAGTATCCAAGATGTTGACCCAGTTACTCTGTAATCTCCAACCAAATTCCATCAAAATTCGTCCAGTAATTTTGATGCGTGCATGCACAGACAGACAAAAAAATTGTGTTTTGATATCTAAATCGATAACTAGGAGTAGGTATCTACACTACCTACCACAAAAAAATTCAAAAAAATATTTCATGTACTACAGACACGGTCTCGTTAGAGTTTTATTATATGTAGGTACTGATAAATATTTATGGGCTCACCACCTATCACGTTTAGAGGTCCAATATATCTCGTGAAATGTGGGTATATCCAGTAATGGAATACCTCTGCCTATCCCCTCGGGGATAAAAAAAAAGGCGTGAGATTATATTATTATATTATTATTATAAATATTTACATACTTACATCTACACTAAAGAGGAAAGATTTGTATTTTTGCATGTTTGTTACTTCACTAGGTATATACATAGTATAAAACAAAGTCGCTTTCCGCTGTCTGTCTATCCCTATGTAGGTATGCTTATGCCTATTTTTACCAACAATCCCCTAAAGAAATTCTACGTGTTTATTAGATAAAGGGTTCCCCTAGAACGAATAGGTACTTACTTAAACTATTACAGGACTTAGGTGACACTTAAACGGAGGTGAAAATGAATTCCCAATTAGGTATTCCTGAAATATTGCTAGCGATCCCTCAATTTTAGGGCTCAATGGTGAAAACGGGCATTAAGTAAATCCATAAAACTCGCAACAGATTTTGATGCGTTTTAAATAGATAAAGTGATTCAAGGGGAAGGTAATAAAAATTAAAATTTTAAATACTATGGATCAATAGGTAATGTAGAGTAGGTACCTAAGTATGTACATCATTCGTATGTTTAACAGAAAAATCTATAATTGACTTATCTAATATGGTAGGTATCATAAATACTGCATGTCTATCTACATTTACTCACATCACAACATTCACAACGCCTAAACCATTAAAATTTTACCTATAATGGTCTAATATAATGTGTTGGGTTTATATGGGACAATATATTTTTATTTATTATTTTATTTATTTTGGTCGGCTTTTCTTGAAACTAAAGCCTTACGAGTACATAGATATACAATTATGTAAGAGGATAACCGCAATTCCTGAAATTAGTTTGTTCAGTATAGACAACTTAATCGATTTCAGCTATTTTTAATATTATATTATATGTTAAATTTACAGATACAATTAGAGTACGAAGGCATCATATTTTTTTTATATTAGGTGTTATATTGGGGGGTAGGTATGAGGAATCGCTTATTCTGTTACGCGTTGTATTATGTATATGTGCCACATGAGTAAAGAAAACTCATGTGTACGCGCTTAGCCTTTACTTTGGATAGTCTTGTCTTATTAAAAAGTCGTAGTCCATACGCGGACTAAGTTACGATCCTAAGGTAGGTACTACTACCTTAGGTTATGAATTATGATACATATTATGTACACCTACCTACGCTGTAATGATTCGTTCCGTGGTTAGGTAGACCGAAATCCGCTAAACAATAGTGAGGATGAATGTGCCAAGAAACAATGGTCACAAAGAAGACATTTCAATGGAAGCGCAGAATAATAAGATCAGTAACGCAACAATAAAATGTGAACCGTTATGCAGCGATCCAAAATAAATACCTACCTAACTTGCAAATTTGCGGTACTTACAAGCAGTGACAAATGGTTATTTACTTTTGAATTGAATAACAATTTTGTACGGATTATCACGACTTCTTTCTTGTAAGTTTATTTGACACACACAACACAACTACAGTCTAGGTAGGTACCTACCTACCACGCATTGGCTAAGCGAACAATTTCGCTTAGGTATAAATTCTACGAATAATATACGGATCAATATCTACGAATACTAGGTACCTACTTCGAACCTTAGTACTTCCTTATGTGTGAGGAAAGACCCTTAAATCAGTGGTAGGCTGATGAAAGGCTGATGATGATGAACCTCAATAATATATTATGAGTACCTACATAGAAGGTTTTTTTTAAATTTCCGCGGGAATGAGAATAAAACGGGCTCGCCGCGAGCAACACCGCTGGGCGCTCTTTAGTTATTTATTATAAGTAGGTATTATAACTATAACTATTCAATCTGAAGGCAGACAAGTAAAACAGTATCATAAAAATTTACCTTATTTTGAAATCTTCAAACGACTTCGGTAGGCAAGCCGCAGGGCCCCATATAGGTACCTACTTCATGCTCAAAACTTTTACCTACATTATTAATGTCTCGTTACGGTACTTAAAACAGGTTAATAAAACTATAGTAAGATGGTCTGTGGAAAGAACGTTTTTTACAATGCACCTTAGATAATCTCGATAGTTAGGTATTAACAAGACCCCATAATTTATCTTTTCAAAGTCAGTTATAGCGCTTCACTCATTAATCTTAGAGGTACTAGAAAATTTTAATTCGGCGTCTTAGTACTTAGAATCCTTAGAGAAATTTTTCTCAGAAATTTTAGAGAACTAGTCACCACCAATCTATAGCCAACAACAAAATAGCGAAGCCTTATAAATCATTTATTTATTTTATCTTTTTGCAGCACCTTTAAAGCGGACAAGGCGCGAAGTTACCAACACTACTCGAGATGGGAAACAATTCTGGTTATATCAAGCCAGGCAGGTAGGATCAAGTTAACTACCAAACACGTATTTAGCAGAAGTTCCAGTCACGCCACTAATGTTTTTGATCTATTTTATTAAGTACTAGGTACCTACTAGCGACCCGCCCTCGCTTCGCTTCGGTTTATACTTATAATATTAGCAGCGCCCCGCGGTTTCACCCGCGTAGCTCCCGTTTCCGTGGTAATACGGGGATAAAATATAGCCTAAATGTATATAACTGTAAAGTTTCATCAAAATCCGTTCAGAAGTTTTTGCGTGAAAAAGGAACAATCATCCATACATACAAACTTTCGCGTTTAAAGTATAGCAGGATACAAGAACATTCCTCGTTAATCACTCTTTATATTAGTGAAAACTCAATTAAAATCCGTTGCGGGGTTTAAAACATCAAAGAGTACGTACAGGTGCGGAAAGCGACTGTATTTTATACTATGTAACGATTTTTGAATTTACATTCATTTCATTTCAAATACTGGTATATGGCTTCAAAATACATTTGAACATACCGTTAGCGATCTTATTTATGGGTGCGTTCTGCAAAAAATAGCGCTCGATAGCTTGCGTAAGCAAAACAGCTAAACTAGTTATATTCTAAGTCTGTAAATAGTACATGCGAGATAGTATTTAATTTCTATTATAATCAGAAGGTAGAGTATAGTCATATTAGTGTGAAACGAAACTTTCGAAGTCGCCTGACCAAACCCTAGTTAACGTATCCGGTACAATAATAACACCAAAATAAATCAAAGACATCCTGTATTGCAGAAAGTGGACGAGGGAGCTTTCGGACTAGAATGTGAAACAACCTTAGGAAAGAAGGGTGTTTGCAAGAGCTTCCGCGATTGTTATCCTCTGGTTAAAGTAGCAGACTTGTCCGGTTGGGATGGATGGGTCATGGGTCATTACGACACTTGCAGCTACGTCAGCGGCGACAACATGGAGGTGAGATACAGAGTTCAAGCATGTTCAATTGACAACAAGCAAATCTCGCCAGATAATAATATCGAAAGGATATATTTATAGGTATTCGGAGTCTGTTGTACGGAGCCCGTGGGTACGCCACTACAACAGGAGCCCGATGTTCAACGCTTAGGTGTATTGCCTCAACCTGTGCCTATGCAGTTGCCACCTTTGATTGGCGGGTAAGACCTCTATTTTAAAATCGATAGGTGTGATGCAATATTGTTTATATATCTAGCAACAATATTTCATAAAACTTGCTGCCAGTTTTCCAGGTCGTATCCTCACCGCACTCTCACCTCAGTGGGCTATTAATCAAGCGGTGCATCTGAGGCAGATTCCAGCGAATTGGCCACCCACAATCCCACCGCTGCCAACGCACCCACCGGACCACACTGCTCCTACACATCCGCCTTCCCTCAGTACGTTTTGAAATACAAATCAAATTATCTTCTTTAGAAAAAATATTTGCATCTGGTAAAACTAGCCTTTGCAATAATTATATAATTATGTGCTATTTATTATTTTAGTAGCAGGTGTCACTACCAAACCTCCTCATGACGAGCCTGTCTCGTCGCAGGGAACTACCTGGGCTACAAGACCGCCGATTGCAGCCACCTCTAGGCCTACAACAAAACAGGTAGATATCGACTCTACTTTTTGATTTTTTTGTTACAACTTACTTATAATAAAACTAATTTATATTTTGTTAGACCTGGCCTCCGATGTATCCGACTCAACCGAGTAAGCCGACGAAACCAGCTGTTGATGGCTCATGCGGAGTTAAGAATGGACCTCAGGTATTTTAATTGGAAACCAGCACTCTCATTTAATCCAATGAAATTAATAGATGAACATCAGTTGTTTCGACGAGTTTAAGTATCGAAGTAGGTACTTATATTGCTTTTACAGACCTACGAGAGCACATATCAAGACGAAGAGCGTATCGTAGGCGGTCACAGCGCCGAGTTGAATGAATGGCCCTGGATAGTGGCCCTATTCAACGGCGGTCGCCAGTTTTGTGGAGGATCCCTTATAGATGACAGACATGTTCTATCTGCTGCCCATTGCGTCGCTCAGTAAGTAGAATAGGAAAAAAGTTTAGCAGTATATATGTTTAGAAAAACGTCTTTTACATTCTCCTAAAATTACAGCATGACATCTTGGGATGTAGCACGTCTTACGGCGAGACTTGGTGACCATAACATTCGGGTCAACACGGAGACTATGCACCAAGAGAGGAAAATCAAGCGAGTAGTTAGACACCGTGGCTTTGATATGCGAACCTTGGTAACGAGAAAATCTTATTAAAATCCTTTGAATACGACATAAGATTTTATATTTAAATTAATGATAAAACTTTTGTTTTCAGTACAATGATATCTCAATACTGACATTAGACCAACCTGTAACTTTTACGAAGACTATACGACCGATTTGTTTACCAAGTGGAGGACGCGCATATGCTGGTCTCGTCGCCACTGTCATTGGGTGGGGTAGCTTACGCGAGAGTAAGTATTGCAAAATACTAAATGTATAGTTGACGTTTGGTTTATTTTACATTAATTTTAATGTACGTCAGTACATTTAGATTTCATTCGACGATTCATTATATTTTAGGTGGACCGCAACCGTCAATTTTGCAAGAGGTCTCAATTCCAATTTGGACAAATTCGGAATGTCGCCTCAAGTACGGCGCCGCAGCCCCTGGAGGCATTGTGGAACACATGCTGTGCGCTGGAAGAGCGAGCATGGACTCTTGCAGTGTGAGTGTTAGAATACTCATCATTTTTTACTTTATGCGCCTAGCTATAAACACGGAGACGCTCGTGATATATTTTTACATTTAGCCAATCTTCATGGAGGAGTTTAGAGAGCCTAGTTATTAGACTGTTGACCTTTCTGAGTGTACTTTTTGTACCTACAGAAATGATAAATTATTTTTGACTATAATAAGTTCATGCCACTAGGGTCACCATTTTGTTTTACTCTACTATTTATAGAAAAAAATAAATATGAATGAAATCATTTTAATTCAGTTCACGGGACTAATTAGTTGTAATACCTATGGTCATTATCCCATCGTTACTCTAGTAACCCAATGACAGAAAATTCCACAAACACGGTTGTTACAACATAATATCTAGACTGTCTCAAGATTAGGTAGTTAGGGAGCGTAGAAGATATTTGTTTTTTTTTTGTGTGTATTTCATCTCTAGTTTTGCCCAATAGGGCTGACATAAAGGTTTTTCTTTAAAAGCCCGTTTAAATAAATGATTTAAAAAAAAAAAAGATCACTGACCTTATCATTGCCTACCTCATCATCTGTGTGCACCAAAAATAATGACTGATGTATAATGACAGGGTGACAGCGGCGGCCCACTGATGGTGAACGAAGGTGGTCGCTGGACTCAAGTCGGAGTGGTTTCTTGGGGAATCGGTTGCGGTAAAGGCCAGTATCCTGGTGTCTACACCAGAATCACAGCCTTCCTCCCTTGGATACAGAAGAACTCCCAGTAGGCTTATCTTTACTTCCGAAACTGATTATAGCTTTAGGTAAAGGACATGACAGTACAAAACAAAAGACTTATCTACATTAAATAACTTTGTCAACTTCAGATATTTCGTGGCCAGAAATTTGTGAATTGGATTTGGTCGTCTGTAACTTACATGTGATGTTTATTCTGCTTTATTTTGAATCTTCTCTGTCTTATCCTTGGTTACAATAACATAAGTTATTTGAATAGTGATTATTGTATTGAATTTGCAATTATTCTCTGAATAATTTGTACACATACAATATATCATCAATTATTTTGAGAAAGACAACCAAACTAACTTGCCTTTCTTAATGAATTGGTGTCAAAATTTTATATTCGAAAATAAAAGTGACCCAATGGCGAAAACAGTACTGCTCGTTTAATTAAAAATCCTAACTAACCTATAAATACATAACAATATCCCATACATTTTATACAAATAGCCATTTGCCTAATCAATAAGTATATACAATAAAACATATTACTTAGAAGCTTTATGCTGTATCGAAACTTTCATAATAATATCAGTCTTCATTATATAGTTTGTGGACAAATGTAAAATACTTACAGACATAATTAAAATAGAATTATGTGTTTACATGGCTTGGGGACCATTACACTATCAGAGCCTAATAATATCACAATCAATTGAATACACATTACATTTCTTACACATCAATCATTCCATTAAATATCAAAGTTTGACACTTGCAGTTGTTGTAGAATATTCCGAGCTGAAAATAAATAAACTGAGTAAATTTACACATGGTTACGTCTTAGTACCAAACTAGGCAGAACCTAACCTAACTTATGGGTACTAAACAATTATTAGGATAAACCTTTTATAAAATTTGACAAGATGAGGCAGTAAGTACAAAAGATTACTTTTCATCCTGAAAAACAACTTTCCTAGGGAATGCGGAGTGAGTCGCGCGAAACTGCTAGTCTATACTAATATTATAAAGAGGAAATAATTGTATTTTTGTGTTTGTTACGAATAAACTCATAAACTACTGGACCGATTTTAAAAATTCTTTCACCAATGGAAAGCTAGAAGATCCCTGAGTAACATATATTTTATTCCCGTATTCCCACGGGACCGGGAACTAAGCGGGTGAAACCGCGGAGAACTGTTAGAGGAGGGTGGAAAATACTTTTCTCATACCTACCATATATTAAAAAAAACATTAACATCGGTCGAGTTGTTCGGAGGAGTGCAGCCACAAACACCGTGACACGACATTTTCATATATTAGAAGAAAATAAGTTGTGTACACTTAAAACTAACTAGGTTAGGCTTATAAAAATACCTACAAATTTAAAAGCAAATCCTTACCTTGAAAATATCCAGTGTCATGCAAATCATCCGGTGAAGGGACAAAAGGCGGTTCGGCGTTTAGCTGGTTCTCCCAGTTTACGCTTTTGAAAAGAGGCATCTTTTGCACACACATAGCGGCTGGCCGCTCCTTCGGGTCCATGGTAAGTAGAGCCTCAATAGCGCCTACTGCCTCCGAAGACAGGGCTTCGTCCGCCTCTGGCCATTCTATATCTGTAAAATTTAATTTCATGAGATGATGATGAGAATCAGATTTTTATGTGGATTACAAAAGTTCTTAAGGATTTTTGATGATTTCTGTTAAATTATTTCATAAGACATTTTTCACTATAAGTCGAAACAAAAATATAGCAAACTCTTTCACTTGTCCTAGTAATATTTCATTTTGGATTATAAACTAAATTTAATCCAAGCACAGGCATAATCAACCGAAGCCCTATCATCGGCAAAAACTCACTCTTTACAAAATCAACTAGGTAATTACATAATGTACTATAGGTACTCACTTCTAGACAGGATGTTTGTAAAGACAGCCTGTGGTGTTTCATCGTTGAATGGCGGTAACCCCGTCATAAATTCATACAGACATACGCCCAGCGCCCACCAATCTACGGGAGGACCATGGCCTTCTCTGAAAATGTATTACCAAAATAATAGGTAATATTTTTTATGCAAGGCTGCAAAGTAGATTTTTGGCTTCAGTAGGTACTTGTATTGAATCCTGAGCGTAGCGAGAGTTTCAAACGCACGAGACGCAGAATAACTTTGCTGCCGAGCGAAACACACAACTATTCACCTCACTACAGCAAGGAAAATAGGGCCAAGAAAACGATTTGTCACATTTCTTAAATCTCTCTGCTTAAATAATATGGTTGTACTGGCCAGTACGATTATTCTAAAAATGAAGTTGGCACACTGACATGATAATAATTAATTTTTCAGAGGGCTGGCAGAAAGGTTCGACTTTTAGAACTCTTTCCACGCTAGGGGACAAAATGCACTTTGGAACTCAAGATTTCTAATGACAAACAGAATTTTTCTAAAAAAAGTTATTGTTTATTAGTCAAACCATCGCTTACTACACTAAACTTGACCTACTATTACTTTCTACACTAAACTTTATTTAATATTAAATAGAGGTGGAATTGTGAGTTGGTTTCAACTTTCATGTTAGGCGGTAATCTCCGGAACAAATAAATCGATTTTAATAATTCCTTTACTAATAGAAAGCTACATTATCGCTGAGTAATTTTGGTAGGATATATTTTAATAAGAATAAGTTTTCAATTTAAAATCTCAATGGACTCGATTCTGCAGACCAGCTAAAATTCCTAATTTTAAGTTAGCCTATCCTTCTCCATAGAATACGGAAGAAAAAGGACAGAAACTAACCATAGATTGAAGAGTAATGTCAAACATGTAAAAACCAACTAATTTGAACCTTATGAACGTCACTTTTATTCATCACCTTTTTACATCGTCGCTAAAATTGCTAAACACGCCGCCTTAGTTGACAGGACTAAGTATCTCTCGTCTCTTTTCTAGGAGAGAGAAAATGACAGTACTAAACTAAAATAAGTTTAGTCGCTGTAATGCAGAATCGAGCCCTATATTAGGAAATTTAGTCGAGGGAAAAACTGTCGGCACACTTAAAAACCGAGGGTCAAACGGGTCAGTAGTTAAAAATAGGGAATATTGAAATTATTTCAGCTTAGCCTGATGGTTGACTGGTAGATAATACCTTTAGGCATTAAGTTCGCCATGAGTACATTTTCTTTTTACATTAAGTCAAATAAATAAATAAATGTTTCAAGTTTTCAACATTTATCAAATTCCGCAAACTTACTTCAATAACAACTCCGGGGCCAAATAGTCTGGGGTCCCCAAAATTCTTTGATCTGACACTTGGTTCCCTCGCCTCACACTCTTTGGTGTACGATAAGGAGTTTGAGCAGCTGGTAGAGGCGTTTTACATGAATCAGAAGGTGATCTGCTTCCTTCCCCCTAAAATAAATATCGTAATAAATACAATTTTATATTCAACCGATATTTCACATTAAATAGTTTTCCTACCTTACTTAATCTTCTGGTAGGAAATATTTCCAAGCTTGTGGAAATGTGTTTGCTAAAAATTATACTCTTTTCTTTAACCCTAGATTGCGGTAGGTCATCTATTGGAAGGTTGAAACGAGTTTCTTTCAGTCTTTTCTTGTTTTCTTGCTTATTATTTGAGACTGGCGTTGAAAATATCACTCCTGCGTTGAAATGATGACTATCATCTTGAGAAGCCCATCTAAACAAAATAAAGTATACAATTATTAATATGTACTTACAGATAATTACACTCATAACTACACACGAAAAACTCCCTCAATATGCTATGTTGAATTATATTTTACCTCTTTTTCAATACTCCCTTAATAGGATTCTTCCGCCTGTCAGGCGTAGGGTGTAAGTTTAATCGTTTTGGAGTATTTTGACTAAGTTCTAATGCCAAAATTTCTTGTGTAAGGCCACTGCGGTTTTCTTTAGACTCTGCAAGGCTGGTGATGCCAGTAGGAGTGTCTCCATCACAATCTAGTATTCTTTTCCTTTTTTTAGCTCTGAAACTGTTGCAAGAGGGGTTAACATATTATGGCAGTGCATTAATTGGTCAGAAAAGGGATGATTAAACAAAAAAAAATACACAGAAACATATTATGTATATCTTCTATAAAAAATATTTTGTGTCATTAATCTTTTTAATTTGTAAGTGTTAGAAATATACTGTATAGGTACAAGCATACAAATTGTGAATAGTTTCATAAATGTATGATAAATATTAATATTCAAAACGTTTCATAATTCAAAATTGTATTAGTAATTGTATATTTAATTTTTATATCCATATAATTACTCACCTAGGTATTCTCTTCAAAGACTGGCCCCTGCATAGAGGAGATGTTGACTGATCATGTTGAGAGTCAGTTAGAACAGCAGATTCCTCCAGTGAGGACCCATTGTTGCTACTCACGTCTGTTGACTTGTTACTCTTAGAGTTAGTGCTATTTTTGGAGCTCTCACAGGTATGGTAAGAGCTCAGTGATTCTGAACCAGAGTCCTGAGACTGAAATATAGACGACAATTTGAGAATACTTAAAATTGTGTACTACCCAAGTACCCACCTTAATCTAAGAAGTAAAGAAAGGGGTCCTTGTTTACACACCCACACCACATGTTGCATAGTTAAACAACTTAGTCATTCTAACCCATCAAACTATTAGAATGAGACACAATAGGATTATTTATTGTCTTTGTTTTGCCCATGTATCACTCATGCTTGACTGGCTACAAGTTTAGTTTAATAACTGTAATTTTTTATAAAGAAAAATATGCATTATAAGATAACTCATTTGTGTAGGCAGGGAGAAATCACAATAAGATTTTCAATTTATGGGTAATTCTTATTGCAAGATAGTCAACTACTGGAAATAGACCTGTTGTAAAGACTGATACTTTGTGGTTGTGAAAGCCTAGGATGTCTATTGTGATCTCCAAAGGACAAACTGTTGCAGGGAAGGGAAACTAGTCTGTTAAAAGTAACCATTAGATCAACTGGAAATAGAAAGATTTTACTACTCACAACATTATCTAAGATTATACTGTCTGCACTCATGAAAGGATGGATGCCTGACATTTGAGAATGGTCTAATGTAGGTGAGAACACTTTACCTAGAACAAAAAATATTTCAATTCAGATTAATTCAATAAACTTCAACATATTGTAAGTAAATATTCATTAAGTAAAATATGAATTGATAAATAACCAGATCAAAAGCCATAAAATGGCCTGTAAAAGCAGATAAAATAAGTTCATACTAGTTTCTATAAGCTCATCAAGGAGGTTCTCACAGTGTTCCGTAGCCAACAAAGAGTTTTGGTTACTGTCTCCACCTGAGCCAAAAGATAGATGCGAGGTTAGGGACAAGAGTTGACCTGGAGTCCTCATGTTTAGACTTGGTGTGCAGTTTACGAAATCCGATATCTCTAAATCTGTAATGAAAATAAAAAAACATTAAACAACTCATTGAGCACCATATTTTGTCAACTATTTAAATTACAGATTGTATAAGTACACACCTCTACGTATTTCAATTTTTGACAAACCAAAGTCAGTTAGTTTGACATGACCTGATCTAGATATCAACATATTGTCTGGCTTCAAGTCTCTGTGAATTATATTATGTTTGTGCAAATAGTCTAATGCCAATGTCACCTCTGCTGCATAGAAAACTGCCATTGGCTCTTCAAGGAATCCATAAACACCAATTAGGGATTTCAAATCACCTCCAACCATGTATTCCATCACCTAAAATAATAAACTAATAATAAAAATGAAACATTTCTAAAAAAAATAAAAAAATGAAATCTCACCAAATACACAGATGACACAGATTGGAGTGAGTAAAATAAATGAACACAAAATGGGCTTCTTGATAATGCCAAAGCATTCCTTTCGGTTACAACTTGAGCTACCATATTCTTGTTGATCATATCAGACTTCTTCATAACTTTAATTGCGTACATTTGTTCTTTGTTACTCTTTTTATGGGCGAGAAACACTTTTCCGAAAGCCCCTCGACTGATAGGTTTTATTATAGTAAAGTCATTTATGTCTGGCGCCTTAAAAAGGAATTTCAAATAGGTGGTTAAATAAAATACATTTGGACGTTTCTCACGATTTCATTAACGATCTATTTCATAACAAACCTTGGTCACCACGTCCTCGTTGATAGCATTTATTTTCTCTAAAATTGTATGACTAGTGGTCTCCCCCGTTTTGGAATTATTCGAGTCCATGACTTGCACTATGCTGTACCTACGTGATGGAATATGGGTATAAATAAACGTAGAAAATACAGTACCTACTGAGATAATTGAATAAATTCAAAAATACCCGTCCAGCCCACAGAACACTATCTCCAGTCGCACGTCACGTCAGCCGTCAGTCGTCCTTAGGGATGTAAAACAAATCATCTATTTGTTAAATAAAAAAAGATAATTTATTAATCGATTAAATTTTCAGAGATTTTAATAGATTTTTGTAAACAGCACCATCTGTGCGACGAATGAAAAAATTTGAAATAAGTTCACAAACAAAGTTTATGTTATAGAATGTGAAGCAATGATCATTTTTTATTCGTATACTTAATCGATTTTTAATAATCGATAATTTTAATAAAATTTATCGATTTTTTTCAATCAATGTCACATGCCTAGTCGTCCGTCCCGTGCTTTTTTAAAGTACTAAACATGACACAAAATTAATAAAGATTTGTTTATGCTTGCTGCTTCCGAATCTATGCACAAAAATAGTATAAATTTTTTCAAAACTTTTTGAGATATATTGCATTTTTACTGAAGGTTGAAGTGACTTGTAAAGGTTACCCGAAAACGTCCACCCTACGCATTTTATCGAACTTCTCATTCACTGCACAGTGCACACTATTGGCTATCGCGGACATTTGCCATATAACATCATTATTATGAGCAAAACCCGAAAACACACACAGCAAAATATTTATTTTTTAAAAAACATGAAGTCCCTCTTCGGATTCCCGCAAAAAGTAGTCGTCGTCGCTCAACCTTCAAAAATGTTTGCCCCTAAAGCACAGAACACTTTTACTCCTAGCGGAGAAGAATGCCAACCTCATACAAAAATATGGCGACAAAACTCGACCTACAGCGCGATCTCTGTGATGACCCTAAAAACCACTGACGTATCACCGTATGGCGGGATATTTGAATTTTATAGTGGAATGTTTAAATGTATATTCAGAGCCTATTCATATACTTCTCCCGGGGTACTATTCATATTATATTCTATTGAAGTTTTACCTAAATAACTTCTCAGAATTTGATATGAATAATACCCCGGAGAAGTATATGGACAGGCTCTGAATACACATTTAAACACAAGATTAAAAAACTTAATTTAGCTAAAAAAAAACTTTCTTAGGTATTGTTTTACTAAAATATAACATTTATTTACCAAGAAAATATACATTCATTTACAAAGAAAATATACATTCATTTACCAAGAAAATATACATTCATTTACAAAGAAAAATACATTCATTTACAAAAAAAATATACATTCATTTATAAAGAAAATATACGTATTCATTTACAGTAATTACAGATAAAAAATGTCTTTTAAAGACAAAGGCGTTTATTGTCAGTAGGTGGTATTGAATTTACACTTAGAAAAGTCAATAGTTTATAATAACAAGGCACTCTAAACTCTTCCATGAAGACTGGCTAAATGTAAACAGCAGCCCATCTCCACCGACGAGTTGCTGGTTCCAAATGCAGTCCCAGGTCCCCGAGAAGAGCCAGCAAGCAACTCAAGGGCAGCTCTTTTTAATCTCATGTCTTACTAATAAATATGGTTTACAATAATAATTATAATTAATAGCCTTACATAGCGTCGAGTCGGTTAATCCCATGCATGTTGGTCAAGGATTTGGTAACTTTAGATAATCGAAATCTAAAGAGGAACCATATAGGACAGTGCCCAGAAGACTGACTGCATTCCCTCTCTGGATATCTAGGTTGATCCTTTGACAGAGATAGCTGCCAGCCCTCTGGTCATCTGAAGGCCCCCACGGTCCCATGGGGTTATGTCATTTAATTACCGAGTTCTCATGGTCATTTTCCAGCTCCATCATCAGACCCTGGTTACAATCTAGCACCAAAGTATTTGTCAAGACGAATCATACGAGCCCAAACTCGAGTAGTTTACGAGTAGTCATTGAGGAGTTGCGATATCCACCTTCTTAAACCATCATCAGATCAGCTTGATGGTACCATAATATTGCATTGTGACCAAACTTACATAAGAATACCAAATTTCAGCTCAATTGGTTGAAAATATCTGCTTCAAAATTGAGTTGCAAGATTCCACTTGAACATCTAATTTTGTAGTCCTATACAATTATTATGGGATTACAAAGTTATTTATGCAGTTAGTGTATCTAGAAACCTAGACCGAAATTGCAAATTATTTGAGTTTTTCCTTGATTTATACACTAAACCCTAATTGTATTCTAAATTTGAAGCTTCTACGACTGCTAGAAGTGCCTTAGAGTTTTGATGATCGGTCAGTGAGTCAGTCAGTCAGTCAGTGAGTGACAAAATTAGGAAACTTTGAATATTTATAATTTTAAAACTACTGGTTCAAATTGGATGAATTTTGAAATATACTGTGTTTACTTATACAATGCATGCTTGGTTACTGAAAATTCAGGCTTCTAGGTTTATCCACAACGAAGTTATAGGGGATCGAAAAGTGCGTGAATTGCTTCGAGAAAAGGATGGTACGGCCGTGCCGCTTTTTGCTCGACTTGGCGGGGGCACTGCCGTGCCCCCATGCCCCCAGATCCGGGAAAAAAACTTGGTCCAAGATTCATAGCTGAAAACAAATTAAAATCATTCTTACAAACATTTTACGACAAAATTGACATAAGAATAATGTATGTATCATCCTAGCAGCGCCACACTACTCTGGGTACGAAATAGTCTTGAATTTCGTACCCTCGCCGTTTAGCAGATGTAGAGTTTGGTGGCGATGCCAAAATGATATATAGCATATTTCTGCATTTAGGCTACACGACGGTTTCGTACTATTTTGTACTTTTAGGATGGGAGTAGAACTCACACTAAATTCTTCGTGGACTTAAATATATTATACATCCTTTAAAGTAGGTACATCATATTTCTAAAATATGTTTGCAACATATTAAGATGCCCGGGTACGAAATAGTTTCAAGTTGTTGTTGGTCCCGGTTTTCGTTGTTTACGAACAATGGAAGTCGTTAAGCCATGTTGGATACCTTTGGGTGGCTTGAAAAATTCCGCCAGTTAGGTGGCCACTAGCCTAACAAAATCTCCCAATCCGCGGTGGGCTCGCGTGGGAGATTATAGCCCATATACTTCCTCAGTGTGAGGAAAGACCCTTAGCTCAGCAGTGGGCTGTTACGGGTTGTCGATGATGTCGATGACATACTAAAAACTTATTTTTAAATTACTTCATCAACTTACAGCAAATGTCAGTACAATAAAATTCAATACAGGATTGGTGATCCAGGTCTTTTTCTTAATATTAGCCCATATCACTTCTCCAACGGAGTTTAAAAAAGCTGCTTTGTCAATAGTTTTAAATTCTTCCACAGTATTCTTGTTCATTATTGTTCCAGTCACAGTTATATAGAATTGCTCAATATCAGGGGTCCTAGAAAAATAATTATGATTAAAATAATAATTACAGATCTATATGCAGTGGTTTTGAGAAAAATTAGGGCTACATTCAGGCAAATGGTCATTTTCATCCAAAAGTATAGGCTGAGACTGTACTATGGTTACTAGACATGTCATCTGATTTAGTAAAGTAAAATGAAATGAAAATGTTTTTATTTCTGTAGGTAATTAAAATTACACTTAGAAATGCCAATAGCCTAATAACAAGGCATAATAAACTCGTCCATGAAGATTGAAACATTACGTACTAACGGCCTCACGAGTACTAAATGTTGATGAATTTATATACTATGAAAAATAATGACCTTTATTTACGGATACAGGTTTTGGTGCTGCTGTAAAGACGTCATTTTGGCAAAACCACCAACCCCCCCCCCCATATCTGCTAAACCGCGAGGGTACGAAATTCAAGACTACTTCGTACCCAGAGTAGTGTGGCGCTGCTAGGATGATACATACAAAAATAATGTGTAAATATTGTTACTTACCTCAATATATTTGTTGCTCCGGGGTTAGGAAATCTGTAAGCTTTGATGTCCGAATCTTCCTTCGGCTTTAGCCCACAGTTCAAACATTTTCTTCTGATGTTATCAGCCATAACGACAAACAAAACACAAACACCTTTTCTATCTCCTCGAGTCTCTATCTCACAAATACTTCGCTAGCACTTTAGCAAGCACGTCAACACTAATGCGGAGGAACAAAGACTCAACCACGGCTCAACTCAATGCAATAATGAAGAAAAGAAAACTGTAAATTGTAATTTTAAAAACCACAGACATGACAGACGAGACATCATGATGACAGTATGCCATGGGGCTGCCAATGTTTAATGATGTTCTCTTACATAAATACTTTTTTATGTATTTTTGAATTAATTTTTTTAACATATTTTAGAAAACAATACATATAATTAAATTATATATTATTATATATAAAACATTTTTTTAAATACTCCCTTTATAGAATATTGAGTTAACTTGTCACACAGAAGATTCCCCATTAGGTATGACACCCAAGTCCCATACCCACTTGACGCCGCCTGCCTAAAGTCAAAATGTTTGTCACGTCTGGCAAGGTCATTTATTGGCCATTTACACGAGGGCAATCCACTAAGACTGCATACAAAAAAAACTTGAGGACAATCCATTCCACTGTCCTCAAGTTTTTTTTGTATGCAGTCTTAGTGGATTGTCTTACTGGATTGCCCTTCTGTAAATGGCCTGTAAATGGAGAGTCCACTGCAATGGATTTTCCTCAAGTTTTTTTTGTATGGGCTTAGTGGATTGTCTTATTGGATTGCCCTCGTGTAAATGGCCCCTTAGCGAGACGCAAGGTAAGACGTATTTGCAACAATTGTCGTAAATTATTGTATCATATCGTTTGCAAAAATGGCGTACATTGGTAGAGAGGCGTCAATGCACTTTTATCCAGATCTATTTCGCTCGAACTATAGGTAAGAACCAAGTAGTTACCTACCTTAGGATTCTTCTTTTTTTATCTTGTAGGTATAGCGAAAATTATTGCAGGTAGGTAGTATATTAAATATACAGGGTGACTTTTTTTACCGTGTGGAAAAAAAGGTTCGTGACCCGTGCACCCACCCAATTTTTCATTTTAACATTATCGACAAAATGAATCGATATTTTATTTATTAATTCCAACCTTGACGCAGTGGCACAGAACACTTTTACTCCTAGCGGAGAAGAATGCCAACCTCATACAAAAATATGGCGACAAAACTCGACCTACAGCGCGATCTCTGTGATGACCCTAAAAACCACTGACGTATCACCGTATGGCGGGATATTTGAATTTTATAGTGGAATGTTTAAATGTATATTCAGAGCCTATTCATATACTTCTCCCGGGGTACTATTCATATTATATTCTATTGAAGTTTTACTAAATAACTTCTCAGAATATGATATGAATAATACCCCGGAGAAGTATATGAACAGGCTCTGAATATACATTTAAACACAAGATTAAAAAACTTAATTTAGTTAAAAAAAAAAACTTTCTTAGGTATTGTTTTACTAAAATATAACATTTATTTACCAAGAAAATATACATTCATTTACAAAGAAAATATACATTCATTTACCAAGAAAATATACATTCATTTACAAAGAAAAATACATTCATTTACAAAAAAAATATACATTCATTTACAAAGAAAATATACGTATTCAATTACAGTAATTACAGATAAAAAAATGTCCTCTAAAGTCAGAGGCGTTTATTGTCAGTAGGTGGTATTGAATTTACACTTAGAAAAGTCAATAGTTTATAATAACAAGGCACTCTAAACTCTTCCATGAAGACTGGCTAAATGTAAACAGCAGCTCATCTCCACCGACGAGTTGCTGGTTCCAAATGCACTACCCCGAGAAGAGCCAGCAAGCAACTCAAGGGCAGCTCTTTTTAATCTCATGTCTTACTAATAAATATGGTTTACAATAATAATTATAATTAATAGCCTTACATAGCGTCGAGTCGGTTAATCCCATGCATGTTGGTCAAGGATTTGGTAACTTTAGATAATCGAAATCTAAAGAGGAACCATGTAGGACAGTGCCCAGAAGACTGGCTGCGTTCCCTCTCTGGATATCTAGGTTGATCCTTTGACAGAGATAGCTGCCAGCCCTCTGGTCATCTGAAGGCCCCCACGGTCCCATGGGGCTATGTCATTTAATTACCAAGTTCTCATGGCCATTTTCCAGCTCCATCATCAGACCCTGGTTACAATCTAGCACCAAAGTATTTGTCAAGACGAATCATACGAGCCCAAACTCGACTGGTTTACGAGTAGTCATTGAGGAGTTGCGATATCCACCTCCTTAAACCATCATCAGATCAGCTTGATGGTACCATAATATTGCATTGTGACCAAACTTACATAAGTATACCAAATTTCAGCTCAATCGGTTGAAAATATCTGCTTCAAAATTGAGTTGCAAGATTCCACTTGAACATCTAATTTTGTAATCCTATACAATTATTATGGGATTACAAAGTTATTTATGCAGTTAGTGTATCTAGAAACCTAGACCGAAATTGCAAATTATTTGAGTTTTTCCTTGATTTATACACTAAACCCTAATTGTATTCTAAATTTGAAGCTTCTACGACTGCTAGAAGTGCCTTAGAGTTTTGATGATCTGTCAGTGAGTCAGTCAGTCAGTCAGTCAGTCAGTGAGTGACAAAATTAGGAAACTTTGAATATTTATAATTTAAAAACTGCTGGTTCAAATTGGATGAATTTTGAAATATACTGTGTTTATACAATGCATGCTTGGTTACTGAAAATTCAGGCTTCTAGGTTTATCCACAACGAAGTTATAGGGGATCGAAAAGTGCGTGAATTGCTTCGAGAAAAGGATGGTACGGCCGTGCCGCTTTTTGCTCGACTTGGCGGGGGCACTGCCGTGCCCCCAGATCCGGGAAAAAAACTTGGCCCAAGATTCATAGCTGAAAACAAATTAAAATCATTCTTACAAACATTTTACGACAAAATTGACATAAGAATAATGTATGTATCATCCTAGCAGCGCCACACTACTCTGGGTACGAAATAGTCTTGAATTTCGTACCCTCGCCGTTTAGCAGATGTAGAGTTTGGTGGCGATGCCAAAATGATATATAGCATATTTCTGCATTTAGGCACCACGATTTCTTACTATTTTGTACTTTTAGGAAGGGAGTAGAACTCACACTAAATTCTTCGTGGACTTAAATATATACATCTTAGTAGGTACATCATATTTCTAAAATATGTTTGCAACATATTAAGATGCCCGGGTACGAAATAGTTTCAAAGAAAATTATCCACTAGATATCGCTTCTAGCATATTATAATACAATCATAATTTATCTATCGATAAAATGTCATTGGCTTCAATAAATCAAAGAAGGTACATACTAAAGTAGTTAAGCAATGTTGGGCACGGTCAGTCAGTGAATGGGTGACCGCCTAGTGGCATTTATATCACGAGCGCTTCCGTGTTTCGGAAGGCACGTTAAAGTGTTGGTCCCGGTTTTCGTTGTTTACGAACAATGGAAGTCGGTAAGCCATGTTGGATACCTTGGGGTGGCTTGAAAAATTCCGGCAGTTAGGTGGCCACTAGCCTAACAAAATCTCCCAATCCGCGGTGGGCTCGCGTGGGAGATTATAGCCCATATACTTCCTCAGTGTGAGGAAAGACCCTTAGCTCAGCAGTGGGTTACGGGTTGTCGATGATGTCGATGACATACTAAAAACTTATTTTTAAATTACTTCATCAACTTACAGCAAATGCCAGTACAATAAAATTCATTACAGGATTGGTGATCCAGGTCTTTTTCTTAATATTAGCCCATATCACTTCTCCAACGGAGTTTAAAAAAGCTTTGTCACTAGTTTTAAATTCTTCCACAGTGTTCTTGTTCATTATTGTTCCAGTCACAGTTATATAGAATTGCTCAATATCAGGGGTCCTAGAAAAATAATTATGATTAAAATAATAATTACAGATCTACACACACCGGCACAATTAGCGGAACAGAAAAAAAAAGGAGAAAAAAGAGGGAATTTAGAACAATGAATGTAATTTTTAAACAATATATTATTTAAAATGAAACAACAATTAAATTAACATGTTTTGACATTCATTTGTAACACCATACTTAAAATTTTATAAAAATAAAAATTAAATTAAACAAAATGCATTTTTCTTCGATTTTTAATTATAGAGAAACAGCAGAAAATTCAAGATTTTCCAAAGTTTAACAACAATTTCAATGACTGTTCAATATCGAGTGTTTCCTCCTCGTGCTCTGATGAGGGTTTCCATCCGTCTGGGCATGCTGCGGATGATGTTATCAATGGTTTCTTGGGGCAACCTCTGCCATTCTTCAAGTAATGCGTTTCGCAACTCGTTGAGATTATTGGGAGGGGGCATTCTTGACTTTACACTCCTCTTTAGCAAGTCCCAGACGTGTTCTATAGGGTTCATATCGGGGGACCGTGCTGGCCACTCCATCACCGTTATACCAACATGGTTTAGGTATGTCTGTACTGTGCGAGCACTGTGAGCCCGAGCATTATCCTGCATTAGAATGAAGTTGTTACCAATAAAGGGGGCAAATGGCACAACATGTTCTTCTAAAATCTCCCTGATATACCGATCAGCATTCAGATTCCCGCCATCGACCACTACTAACTCCGTACGAGCTCCTAAACATATTCCTCCCCAGACCATAATTGAACCGCCGCCATATGCAACTGTATTTTCAAAATTAGACTGGATATACCGTTCTCCTTTGCGTCTCCATACTCGCTGCCTTCCATCAATTTGATTTAACATAACTCTGCATTCATCAGTAAAAAGAACCTGTCCCCAGTCGTCGAAGTCCCAATCACGATGTTCACGACCAAAGTGTAGACGGTTTGTGCGATGATGTCTCTCAAGTTTTGGGGCTTTGGCGGGCACATACGAGCCTATACCCACTTCTTCGAATCTTCTACGAACTGTCCGCTCACTCATCCTTACTGCTCGTACCTCTTCCAGTAAATTTCGAGCCTGCACCGCCGTTAGTCTCGTGTTCCGTTGGACTTGAAGTTGGAGAAAACGGTCATCCCTCCTTGAAGTACACCTTTTCCGGCCTTGTCCTCTCCTTCTCACTAGAGCATTCGTCAATCTGTATCGTTGGATGCTACGATAAATCGTTGATAACGATCGACGAAGGCTTCTGGCAATCGATCTGTAGGTTTGACCATTTCTCCTCATTTGATCTGCCCTAATGATTTCTGATGGCGTTAAATCAGGCATAATTAGATGCTCGTAAATTATCAATATGCGAAAAAACTCAAAAGCCTCAAAAACTGCAATTCAAAGCTTTTCAAATGGAATTCACGAACCTTCTAAAAACGGACAAGCGGTGGAAAAAATGAATCAATGAAAATTAAAACAAAAGAATGAAAAAAAGAGCAGTCGCTTAGTATTCCATTTTTAAATTAAAACCCAAATTTAAAAAAAGCTTGTTTAGCCGGCCAGTAACACGCAAAAATGCGTAAATACTCCCTTTTTTTTCTGTTCCGCTAATTGTGCCGGTGTGTGTATATGCAGTGGTTTTGAGAAAAATGAGGGCTACATTCAGGCAAATGGTTATTTTCATCCAAAAGTATAGGCTGAGACTGTACTATGGTTACTAGACATGTCATCTGATTTAGTAAAGTAAAATGAAATGAAAATGTTTTTATTTCTGTAGGTAATTAAAATTACACTTAGAAATGCCAATAGCCTAACAACAAGGCATAATAAACTCGTCCATGAAGATTAAAACATTACGTACTAACGTCCTCACGAGTACTAAATGTTGGTGAAGTTATATACTATGAAAAAAAAATGACCTTTATTTACGGATACAGGTTTTGGTGCTGCTGTAAAGACGTCATTTTGGCAAAACCACCAACCCCCCCCCCCCCATATCTGCTAAACCGCGAGGGTACGAAATTCAAGACTACTTCGTACCCAGAGTAGTGTGGCGCTGCTAGGATGATACATACAAAAATAATGTGTAAATATTGTTACTTACCTCAATATATTTGTTGCTCCCCGGGGTTAGGAAATCTGTAAGCTTTGATGTCCGAATCTTCCTTCGGCTTTAGCCCACATTTCAAACATTTTCTTCTGATGTTATCAGCCATAACGACAAACAAAACACAAACACCTTTTCTATCTCCTCGAGTCTCTATCTCACAAATACTTCGCTAGCACTATAGCAAGCACGTCAACACTAATGCGGAGGAACAAAGACTCAACCACGGCTCAACTCAATGCAATAATCACAGAGTACATTATTATATATGAGGCAATAGTGAAGAAAAAAAAACTGTAAATTGTAATTTTAAAAACCACAGACATGACAGACGAGACATCATGATGACAGTATGCCATGGGGCTGCCAATGTTTAATGATGTTCTCTTACATAAATACTTTTTTATGTATTTTTGAATTAATTTTTTAACATATTTTAGAAAACAATACATATAATTAAATTATACATTATTATATATAAAACAATTTTTTAAATACTCCCTTTATAGAATATTGAGTTAACTTGTCACACAGATTCCCCATTAGGTATGACACCCAAATCCCATACCCACTTGACGCCGCCTGCGCAGTGGGTACACGGGTAAACAGGAATTACCCCTACACCCACCGGTGGGTGAACCCAGAGGGTGCACGGGTCACGAACCGAAAAAAGGTTATGTGGTGTGATAGGTAAGTGTAAGTAATAGATTCATTTGGCAATGTTACTTAAAAAAATTTTTTCTTGCTTAAACTAATATACATTACTCAATTGTAGTCAATAATACACACTGAGATATTTGAATCTACCTACAACCGCCAGCTGCGCGTAGTACTGTGCGTAGTTTTCTAGATTTTGTAACTTGCACTAAACATTATAACAATTAAACTCGTGTATAACTTCGGCTCTAGATACCTTATACGTCATATTTTTTTCCAGACGGTAAAAAAATAATCTAGTAAGTATATAATGAGGGGTTTAATAATCAAGGCTAGAAAAATAAATTACAATAACAAAAATTTTAATCCTCTAATTCACACGATGCAACACAGTTGCTGAAGGCTTGTACAATTGATGAACACACAAGGGGTTGACGCGGATTAGCTTCATAACATTGTAAAATCTGCAACATGAAAATTTCGACTTTTAAATTTACTTTGACATGCATGGTTAGTGTCCACATAACGATATTTTAATAAAATTTATTTTAATTACCTTACTGCGGTAGTCGAAGCATGGTTTTAATTTTTGGATTCTATCTTCTGTGATTTTAGGCCTTTCCAGTAATTTATTGGTGTTTTCAATAGTTTTCTCATACTCAGTTTCAATTATTTTATTTATTAATCGATGCTCCTTCCTTAGACACTCTACTCTGTTGGCCCAATAGTCAATTTCTCTGTCTTCTTGCACTTCCAGAGGTTTGTCGCTGTTCGGAAAAAGTAGCTCATCACTCTTGTCCTGTAAAAAAAGCATTTTTTCAAATACCTAAGCAAGCATTTCTCGGAAAAAATAAACTACCTAAATAGTACAGTTGAGTTCATTCTCAGCGAGAAATTTGAGATTATTCACACATATTATACGTATGTACTAATAATAGGGTACGGACGGAGAGAGTTCTGTCTGTAAATGGCTATTTACGGACAGCACTCTCTATTTTAAAAACTAGTTCATGCTCTAAAAGATAGATGGCGATGTCATCGAATGATGACTTTTTTTTGTTCTAATGAATGCAAGCGTCATGAAAATATATATCTATTGATGCCGACAGACGTGTTGTTTATTAGTGATATCTAATTTGTGTTGTGGTTAGTGTGTTTTCTCCTGCTTTACACTAGGTTTAAAGTGGTTCAAAAAAACACAGGAATATTTATTCAAATTTCACTCAGTCATTGCGTTAAACATCTATAATCCACTGTTGTAAAGTCTCATCAGATGGATATGTATGAACGCCTCCATTTATTTTCTATAGTTAAAGATGGCACATGTACGCATGTTGTAAATAACAACTTCATATAATATGTCGTAGTCGCTGCAAATAGTAACTTTTCGTAGCAATAAAAAAATCTAATGAGGCGTTTTCGGTGGCAGCTGTCACTTGAGTAGGTATTCAAAGGTGTCAATAGATAGTGCTGAACTGAACTTTATATTAGCTGTCATAAACTAGTACAGTAACAGCCATGCCACACATTAAAAAACGAGAAGTTGACATGTTGATAGTAAATAAATATGCACATCGAGATTTTTTTATTGCTACAAAGGTTAAACACAATATATCTATATACTCGATTAGCGATTAGCCTATCCTTCTCCATAGAATACGGAAGAAAAAGGACAGAAATAAACCATAGATTATACAGTAATGTCAAACATGTAAAAACCAAGTAATTTGAACAATATGAGGGTGCTTATTTGTCGCTTTTATCCATGACCTTGTCACATTGCTAAACAAGTGCATTTGAATAAGATGTCAATGCGTTCATAAGGTTCAATTTTGTTATTTTGACATTTGTGACATTGCAAATAGATATATCACTTATTTCTGTTCCTTTAGTTTCCAAAGCGGTGGAAAAGAATAGAGCTAACTCAAAATTAGGAATTTTAGCTGGTTTGCAGAATCGAGTCCTATATTATATTATGTTGTTATCATCAACATGCGAACATGTTCCATCGTTATCTGTAGAAATGCGTTTATACATTTCCAACTCATGAGACCCTAATACAACAGTGGATTAGAGCTACCAGTATAGATGTTCAAAGCAAAGTCGGATGGAATCTGAGTAAATATTTATGTGTTTGTTCGAACCACTTTAAACCTAGTGTAAATCAGGAGAAAACACACCAACCACAAAACAAATTAGATATCACTAATATTAACAACACGTCTCTCAGCATTATTAGCTGTATATTTTCATGACCCTTGCATTCATGAGAACAAAAAAAAAGCCATCATTCGATGCTAGATTCGATGACAGGTTATTGGTATGTGGACATCGCCATCTATCTTTAGTGAATGAACTAGTTTTTCTTTTTTAAAAAACGCCTCATTTTATTTACTACCAACATGTCAACTATTTTTTTTTAATGTGTGGCCTGGGTGAATGAAGTTATGTGGGTATACATATAATACGTCCCTGCATAGGTGTTACTAGCTTATGACAGCTCCATGAAAGTTCTTCACCACCATCTATTGACACCTTTGAATACTCAAGTGACAGCTGTCACCGAAAAGGCAAACAAAAATCCAAAAATATAAATCTTTTCTCTTTATAATATTAGTATAAATATCTATACTTACTAATATTGAGTAAATAATACTGAGTAACATAGTTAATATTTTATTCCCGTATTTTAAGAAACAAAAATTTACGCGGGTGAAACTGCCCAGAACCGCTAGTGTACAGATATTGTAATAGGGAATTTTCAATGACATTCTTAAAATTGAACTAGATGGCGCTGATCAACATTGGGAATTAGAAATTGGCAACACTGATGTGTCGCTTTACGTGACACATCCGTCCGTCATGTCATGTGCCGTTGTTGTGTTGTATGTGAGTGAGTGTAACGCGTCAGCAGGCAACGCAATAAAACAGATCTTGTTTTTAACCCAGTGAATAGAGAGCTGATACCTTACAAACGGTCCGGTAGTTCTAAATTTTTTACATGTTGTCTAGGATGGTTGTTAAGTATTTAAAATGCAAAATACACAATTCCCCCGCCCCTCCGCGCCCGCCGCCATCTTGAAAAAACCGAAAAAAATCGGCACTTTTTTTAGATTTTCACTTATATCTTTGTTTCGGTGCATTTTAGCTACAAAACAGTTTTATTTAATGTTGTAGAGAATGAAATTCCCTATAATATACGTGTTAAATTTTGTTTGTAGGGCAGATAGTTCACGAGATATGATATTTTAAAAAAGATAAAAAAATACGCATTTTCCGGAAATTTTTCAAACTTCTAACTTTAGAACGCTGTAATTCAATTTTGGCCTATTTGAGAAAAACAAGTATAAGAATAAAAATTCTAGGGAATTTAATTACCTACAAAATGGATGTATACTTTTTTTAACCAACCTTACGGAGGGGGCAGTAAGCATTTAAATGAAAACAACGGCATATTGTTTATTTGATAAGTTTAAAAATTTCCGGAAAATGCGTATTTTTTTATATTCCAAGTGCACTTATGGTTGTTTTTCCAAGCGAGCTGAATGTAATATCATAAAGACGTAAAAAGAGCAAGGGATTTTCATCAGCCAACTAACTCATTTAACTGGGCCCCACCCATTGAACAGCCGTATTCTAGAAGTAACAAGGGAGCACATGAGTGGCTTACTGGATCTTTCAATAGGCCGTATAGGCCGCGGCCTAGGGGTTGCCAAAGCAGACTAGTAGTTTGTGATTAAAACGTAGGTACATATAGAAATTGTCATAGAGGGAAAAGAAGCGAAGTGGCACAGAAGTGGCTTATTTTATGAAAATTATAAAATTCAGAACTGCTAAGGGCGCTCAAGACGTGTGGTGTCAGTCGCGCCAGAACCCCTTATGCATATTTTAGCTTCGACTTTCGTGCACGTAGCTTTTGGGAGTACACTCGGAGAGGTCAGAGGCCCCGCCTGAACCTCGTCAGTTTTAACTCAGGCGGCCCGAGTCGGGCCGACTAGTGGAACCAAGCTATGAGTGAGGAAAAGAGCCTACCCCCAGGTACAGGTAGGTACTCGGTTACGTGAGGTCACCGCTCACCAACAGCTCGTCACAATAAGCTGCCTTGAGCCGACTGACAGCGCTGCCAATAAGCGATGGAGTAGTCACTTCTCGACGCCGCTTATTGTTTTAGTTAGTCTAGTTTCAATTTGATTACACTCACTGCTGATACAGTATTGATATCCAAAACATTGTCATCTTCTATAGATTTTTGAACTGCTAATGCAGGATTGATTGCAAATGTATTATCAAAACTTATACGTCGTGTATCTTTGCTAGCTATAGTCCCCATTCCTTAGATAATAAACTATTATTATTAATTAAATAATCATGCTATTCAACTCATTAATTAACAATTTAGAATTTGACAAGATATTTTTGACTTACAAAATCTCTAACGAAAACAATCTCAATATTTTTTTCTTTATTATACCTACTCAATGACCTTTTCCTGGAAGTTTTTATTGAGATTCAGGCACTTAATGACATGTTTATTTAGAACTAATTATTGTGGCCATAAACTTGAGCGTTTTGCCAACTGAGCGATAGTACGAAAACGTCAATCTAACAGCCGAATACTTAATATTGTCGAGTAGGCTTGCCAGATGACCGAGAAATCCTAAATGTCCCGGAATTTTGGGTCTTGTCTGTGTCTTCTGTTTTATAAACATGTTAGATTAATTATGATATACCTAGTACGTAAGTCGTGATTATGTTGACTGTCTACCAAAGTTTAAATTTAATAATAAGTAAAAGCTACGTGTTCAGTTTTATTTATGTATATCGTGTTAATTTCTTACCAAAGTTTATCTAATCAACAAACCATAAGGAGGTGCTCAATTTTTGTTTTCAATCTTAGCTTCAACCTACCTACATAGTAGCAGATAGTAGATTAACTTTTACTTATGTACCTACTTACTTAATAAAACTATGTATTTGCAGTGATAGAGCAATGATAGCCTTACGGTTATGGAGCCTGCTCCACATGATGAAAATCAGTGAGGCTCGGGTTCGAATCCTGGCATGTACCAATGAGCTTTTAAAAACTTACGTACCTACATATTTATCACTAGCTCGACAGTGAAGGAAAACATCGTGAGGAAACCCGCAAGTTCCAGAATTAATTCTGAGACATGTGTAAATAGACCCGGTCTGGCGATGGGCTCACCACCTATCACGTTTAGAGGTCCAATATATCTCGTGAAAAGTGGGTATATCCAGTAATAGAATACTCTACCTCCCCCCCTACCTCCTATCTACCCCCCCGCCTACCCCCTCGGGGATAAAAGGCGTGAGTTAATTTTTTAAGCTATTGCATAGCTTCTATCGAGGGCCTTGAGCGCGGGGACCGAATCCAGAAATTCCGTAACGAAAAAACCTCACGCTCCCCACTCCGACGGGCACGGAGGTCCGAGTCCGAGTCCGAGTCCGAGTCCGAGTCCGAGTCCGAGTCCGAGTCCGGGTCCGAGTCCGGGTCCGAGTCCGAGTCCGAGTCCGAGTCCGAGTCCGAGTCCGAGTCAGTCAGTCCCACTCCCACTCTGACTCCCACTCCCACTCCCACCCCACCCCCAACCCCACTTCCACCCCCACTCCCACTCCCACGCCCACTCCAACTCCCACTCCCACACCCTCACACTCCCACACCCACCCTCACTACAACCACCACCACTCCCACTACCACTACCACCACTACGAATACTCTGCTAACCATTTAAATAACACCCGTGTGGCTTGAAGGCCGTGTATTGTCTAACGTCGTTTCTTTTCGGCAGTCTTGTTGATACAAAATGCTTTGCAATAGCTTTACCGCAGCAGTCCCCGAGTGCCACACGTCTTCTTTTATTTTATATATTTGAAAATAAATGGCATTTTCCTTTAAAAATACTTATCACATATCTATGTAGTTATATACCAATCTTTTTATTTTCATACATATTTTTACTATGACCGCGGCCCGACACCGTTACGTTATCCTAAAATTGTTCCGGACATAATAAGTTTCTATCTGGCAGCCCTAATTAGGTACAAGTATATTTTTATTAACGATAACCAAGTGAAAATTGGGAACTTGCACTAAAATTATATTGATAAATTATCTTAATAATTCAATAATGATAGTCCTAAATGTGTATTGCTAAATATATGTTTTTTTCGCGTTTTAGCTTAGCTTTTATCGTATTTGTGTCTATGGTGCCTTTAACCAACACCCTTTTATGCTGCCTCTTATCCTTGTTTAGGATTTGGTTAAGATAATTTTCGCTAAATTTGGAGGCCCCCCAGGACCAGAGGCCCGGGGCGGACAGCCCCTTCCGCCCCTACCTTAGTCCCCTAGTGCACTCCTCCTCCATCGCAAAGCGAAAAAAGTGTTTGAAACGAATAAACTCAAAAACTACTGAATCGATTTCACAAATTCTTTCACAAATAGAATGCTACATTATTCCTGAGTAACATAGGTTATATCTATGGCGAAAAAAATTAGGGATCTTTACTATAACTTCAATTATGTAACCAAAGGTGTAAAAAATGTAACCATAAAATGTTTTTCATCGCATACGCTGCGAAAACTATTGACGATAGAACAAAAAAAATGATCTACAATATTATAGAACACTAGCGACTCGCCCCGGCTTCGCACGGGTGCAATGCTGAATTTTCTTTGCTATAAACCTTGCGGAGCCCGAGACCTTTCCAACGAATGCAAAACCATGGAAATCGGTTCGTCAGTTCTGGAGTTAAATCGTCAGGAAGGAAAACCCGACTTATTTTTATATAGTAGATATCAATATATTCAAAAAACTTCTCGATACACTCACTTTAACTACCTACTTTTTAAAATTTTAAAAGTTATTAGAAATGCTGACTAAAATCCGACTACCTATATTATCCATATCTATAATTAATCCCTATCCAAAACTGATTTTGATGAAATTTGTTGTGGAGATAACTGAGTAACTGGGTCAAAATTTACTACAGGAATATATCTAATTCCCACGGAAATATAAAAACTGGTTATAAAGATAAAAATTCCGAAACGATAACACCTAGAAACTACAAATATGGTAGGTATGTACTTTAAGTGTTTTATATGTCGTAGGCAACCGCTATAAAGGGATTTTTAGAAGTTCCCACGGGAATAAACTGCAGCGGCGCTGGCAAAGCCACTTGGCCTTAACTTGGCACACCCGCTATTTGAGAAATAAAAACTACTTCTGTCCTGCATAGAGATACCTATAATATTTACTCTACTTTTATCCCAAAATGTATAAAAAATAAATGTCAACCCGTGCGAAGCCGGGTCGTGCCACTAGTATTATATAAAACTGAAAATAATTGTATTATTTCTGTAATAAATAATATATTCACGCGCCATGAAAAGTTTACTTCATGAGATGAGGAGTGACGTCATGACATTTTTGATTTGCAATAAATAGTTTATTTGTTCATATTTTAACTTTTTAGTTTTTGGTATCTTTAAGTTATCCTGAGTTCTTTAAGATAAAGTAATAAAATAATATTATTCATGTTCCCCATTGTACGTAGGCTGATCGCTAAATGGCCTTTAGAGATGAAAAATAACATTTTTTTAATTTGACATCTGTCTGACTGAGGATTCTGAGGTTATTTCGTATTACTCTTTGGGTTATTTATGTTGATCGATCTTGTGATGCTGATTTCGAATGTTTGCAAATATATTTTTTACTTTTCCCTATATTTTTGCAAAAGCTTTTTGTGGGAATTTTGCAGTTAAGATATTGTGATAGTCATCTCATTCTGTCGTAATGTCTTTGTATGACGATCTCGATACAATCAAGGCTCGTACAACTGAAAAGGTGGCTGGATGGTCTTCAGGGATAAAGTTGTTACAGTCACAGTTGCAACTGAAAAAGGCTGCCGTTACTCAGCCAAAGAGAGAAGCTTTGAGACGTTCTAATCAGGTAATTGATGCCATACATAAAAACTTTTCTACATTCATAATATGCTCTCGCCTAAACATTTCTACTGAGGATTAATTTTTGCTCGATATAGAATCATATAAATTTAAATATATAGTGTTTATTAGTGGTCCTTAGCCACATAGCAGCTATATTTTATATGATATTTCCTTTCCTTGAAACAGGTGCTAACACCGGTAATAGATCTAAAGAGCAAACAAAAAGATGATGATGAATCAAATTCAAATAGTCCACAATCACAACCAAAAACGTTGACTGCGTCATTGAATGTTCGTGACTTTGATTGGAATGTGGCTAATGAGTATGATCCTATGTGGCCTAATGACTATGAAAAAGTTGCAAAAGGTATGTATGTATCTTACAGTCAGGGCACGGTCTAGGAGGGGGAGGGGGCAAGTCAGGCAAAATGCCCAGAGCAGCCAATGAGGGGTGACAAAATTGAGGGTGTGTGCGGTTGCCTGAAGTCCTCAACTTTATCTGCGGGAGTGAAAAATCTTATAAAAATTACCATGCCTAGCAGACCGACAAAATAGATTTCTTTTAAAAAATCGATTTTAGTGGCAGTAAATTCTTAGAAGGACCAACATATTTTTAAGTGCTGTCTTGTTTTATGACAAATTATTATGTGACAGATTATTAGTTGTAAACATTGTTTGAGACACTAACATAATTATGCGAATATTGAACAATTTAAAAAATATCTATATGCATATCATCCCATGTTTGGAATGTTAAGCTTAAGACTTATATATATGGTGTTAGTGTAAAGGGTGCCAAATATTATTTTTGCCCTGAGCGGCTAAACAGCTAGATCGTGCCCCGTTTACAATGGCTCAATGTAGGGTGTTAGGAAAATCCTTCGAAGCGAGGGAGCAAGTAGAAACAGTTTTGCCTAGTGTAGGACTAAATAACGAATGTACCTACATATGTTATATTTATCACTAGTTTGATGGTGAAGGAAAACATTCTGAGACAACCGACAGGTCCCAAACTTAATTAGGCATGTGTAAAAAACCTGTTCCGGCAATGGGCTCACCATCTATCACATTAAGGGATCCAAAGAATATATTATACTAATTAAACATGAGTATAGATAGATTATTTATTTAATTTTCTATTTTATAACGCTGTGAATTGTTTCCTACAATATTATTAGTATAAAACTAGTGATTCCGCGCGGTTTCACCCGTAGTTCCCGTTTCAGTGGGAATATGGGAATAAAATATAGCCTATGTTACCCAGGGATGTTCTAGCTTTCCATTGGTGAAAGAATTTCTAAAATCTGTTCAATCGTTTTTAGTTTATTCGTAACAAAGATACTATTATATACTCACAAAATACGATTGATTCCACAAGCTCATGCGTAAGCTCACTTGACAGGTATCCAACTAGTTTTTCACTTCTACCGGCAGTTATAGGTTATGTAGTTGCAACTACCTTCAAGTTCCATATATGACATGCCTTTCCCTCAAGATAAGTCTATAACACTTTATCTTTGTATTGACACTATTGTCTTTCTTACACTATCACATTATTTTTAAAATCCACTAACACTAATATTTGTCTCTTACACTACTACATGCATAAGTTTATAACAGTTTAATAACTCTCTATTTCCACCATCTAGAGGTTCTAAGTTATCCTCTAGTACTTGTGTTTGGCTGCTAGGGTCTATCATTCTCTTCTTATATTGTGGTGCAAGCGATGAAGGTGATGTTGGCGGTGAAGCTTGTCTAACGCGTTTATTTTTATTGACATGCTGGCCTCCTGGGCTTGAGTGTATCACAATATCCTGTGGTTCCGATACTCCAATAATGTCCGCCCAATGTCTAGGCGAAGGTATGATCACATCATTCTCTTCACCTCCATTTTCATAGCTTTCTAAATCCTCATTTCTTATTCTTTCTGAGTTCTCGACAGTCTCCTGTTTTCCTACCCCACAGCTCAATATTTGATTAATATGTCTTCTTAAGAGTTAACCATTCCAATTTACAAGATATCTGCACACTCCAACTCTTTTTTCTACTACTCCTCTGATCCATCTTGGTCCTCCACCATATTTCATAATAATTTCTTACATATACTGTTTCTCCAACTTCAAAAGATCTGACCTTTTGACTCTCATTCTCATTTACTGCCTCTGTTTGTTCACAATCTTTGTAAGACAAAGGATTCAAATAATCAAATTTTGTTCTAAAACATCTATTATTCAAGAGTTCAGCTGGTGTCTTATCGTTGACGCTATTTGGTGTAGTACGTAAGTCGGATATGCCATGGCTCTGAAGATATTTTCTTTAATTTGTTTTTAATTGTTTGAACTGTCCGTTCTGCCTGTCCATTAGTCGCAGGATGATAAGGTGCTGTTAATTTTTGTCTGATTCCATTTATTTTTAAATAATTTCTGAATTCTTGTGAAATAAAACTTCTTCTGTTGTCACCGACAATAGTATCAGGAAGTCCTTGTTCTGCAAATATCTCTCTCATTACTTTGATCAAGGTGGTACTGCTCAGATCAGGAACTATTTTTACTTCAGGCCATTTTGAGTATGCATCTATCAATATTAGGAACATCTTGCCCTGAAATGGTCCCGCGTAATCAACATGTAGTCTAGACCACGCTTTATCTGGTCTTATCCAGTGGTGTGAAAACATACAAATCTTTCCTTTTTATAATATTAGTATAGATTAGTGTAGAAGTGTAGATTGAACTGTAATGAAGATACAGTATACATGATTTATGTAAACAAAGTAGGTATCTATTGTAGCATAAAAATAATAGTATCATTTTATAGTAAGTTTTATGTGCATTATAAATATTCTTCTATTTTTTATAATAAAATTCAGTATATAATTTTTTTTGTTACTTTATTAATTACTCTAGTGACTTTAGACTTTTGAAATTCTAGTTAAAAAAATATTATCTATGAACATAGTTGTGTAAATTATAATTAGTTATATCAGAATTCATTTAAATATTTTATAGAACTACAAGCAAAGAGACTGCAACTTGATGGAGACAGAGGTGACAGGACAGAGAGGAAACGTAAGAGCAGATTTGGGGAGGATGAAGATTCTATTTCAGAAAAAACTATGGTGCCTATGGTAAATTGTTTTAGTATTTATATGTATGTAAGGCTATATAATAATAGTTATGTAATACTTATAAAAGTACTGAATCTAATAAAGAAAGGCTCTGCCTAGTTAGGGACTAGGTATATGACTAGTCGTGTCACACAAAATAAAAAAACTTATAATGAACTACCACTGATTGCCTACACTATCTATACAATTATTGTTGATGAAGCTGATGAACTTACTGTTACACTCATTCTATGCTGCCTTAGTTTCATGTACATGAACTCATTGATAGTCTCGATTGTAATAAGGATAACCGTAAAAAGTACACACACAGATATGAGACTCAGGTCTGTGGGTACACAGGTAATTAAACATAATAAGTTTTATTAAACTATTAATTCAAGAGAAAAAAAGGGAGACAACGTCGAAGATGGGAGGACGACGTAATAGGAGTAGCGGGTATTACTTGGAGGAGAAAAGCACAACCACACACTATGGCAAACTCTAGGGGAGGCCTATGCTGGAAAGCAAGACAATCTTTAAGTAAAAAAAAAAAAGAAAAATACTATTGTAGTAACTTAGAATGTATACTTAAAAGTAAGATTGTTAAATAAAGGCTATTATTATTATTAATAAATCTAATGTTTGTTTAGCAACCTGAAGAAGAAGAAGCAGAAGAAATATCTAAACGTGCGGCTGGTGTCGCTATAGCGCCACCTCCGTCTCTCACCGTCGAGACACCATCGCCGCCACCGCCACCTATTGTCCCCTCGCCTGCCCCACCCAGTGCTGGATTTTCAATAGGAGGCTATGGTGCAAGCTCAATTGCAGCTAAAATTATGGCCAAATATGGTTTCAAGGTAAGATAACCCTACATGCACACGTTTGAGCATAGTAACTGCAATCCTAGTAATATTATAAACACGAGAGTTTGTGAGGATGGATGGATGTTTGTTATTCTTTCATGTTAAAACTACTTAAGAGATTTCGATGGAACTGTACAGTAATATGTCTAAAACATAAGAATAACATATTAAGCTATAATTTATAAAGTTATTATGTAAAATCATCGGAATCAGACATTGTGCTCTTCTACAAGAAAGGAAATCCATTGGATATTAGAGACTATCGACCTATCAGTCTGCTATGCAATATATACTTACAAACTTGTTACTTACTGCTAAGCCGCTTAACTAACGCATTGAACAAGCAGGATTCCAGATTGTCTATAAGATTTTCTATTATGAATCTTTTTTTAAAATTAATGATGGGCTTACTCTTGAACCCAGACTATATTCATTCATTGGAACAATTACATAGTAGAGAAATAAAATGAATATAATAGACCATTCTGCGTATCCTTTGTTGGCTATTCCAAAGCATTCAATAGCATAACACATATCTCAATATCGAATATTGTTCTAGCATGCGGGATACATTAAAAATAAATAAACAGATTTAAAAATGTCTATTTGAAAACTGTGTATCTGTGTGTCTATCTGTTCGCGCGTAGCTCCGAACCGCTGAACTGATTTTGATTTTTTTTTGTTTGAAAGGTGACTTGATCGATTGTTCTTACCTATATGGTAGTACTATTCTATTATTCTGTGCTATGGTTCAAGCAAATATGTCCAGTTATTTGAGTATATTATATGTATTTCTTTAGGCGGGGGTTTTTAATTTTTTTTTTTTTCAGTTTATTATTTGATAAATAAATTGTAATTGTAAGTGTACTTTATGTACAAAACAAAAAATAAAATAATATAGGCAGAGGTATTCCATTTCAGGAAATTCCCACATTTCTCAATTATAACCTTGGGACCTGTCAACGCGATAGATGGTGAGCCCGTCGCCGGACCGAATCTGTAACACATGCCTCCGAATTAATTCTGGGAACTTCGGGTTTCCTCACGATGTTTTCCTTTACTGCCGAGCTAGTGATAAATCTCACGCATGCGAGGATGGCTCTTTAACCATGGTGGGTGGGTGGGATGTCACTGTTCTACTATATTTTTTAAACCAACTTCAAGGAATAGCACTAAAAAGACTACAATAATAAATTAATAAATTAATTTGAAAATTGTAGGAAAAGACTATATGTACAGGTTAAAATTTAAATTTTAGGAAGGTCAAGGTCTGGGGAAGAAAGAACAAGGCATGTCAGTAGCACTCCAAGTAGAGAAGACTTCTAAACGTGGAGGACGAATCATCCATGAAAAGGACGGCAATGTTATGCCTCCTCCAGGATTTGCAATGCCTACCCTCCCTGGACCAGGTATTTTTTTTATTACTTTGCTATGCAAGAGTAGCTAACTAGTAGTCCAGTAACATTATACATCAGAGCTTGCCGCAAGCTGGCTGCAAAATCAGCTTGAGTCAAATCCGGTAGTGCAGATGTTTTTCAGACTTGTTAATAATCTTGGCCCAATGAATAATCCAACTTTGTGACCTCGAGCGCCGAATGCAACTTTGTCAAAAATCGAAAAAAAACGCAAAAATGTCGCCTTTTTTTATTTTGGCGATTATAACCCTAAAGGACTAGTTTTTATAGTAGTAGTAGACAGTTATAAAATAGACTAAACTTGCTACAATATGAGACTAGAATTATCTCTGTAGACCTAATTAGTTTCCGTGTTAAAGCTTTCAAAAATTAATATTTATTTCGAGTTCGCAATTTCGTCACTCGAACAACTCTAGCGGGATTTAGTAACAATTATCTCCGATGGGCGTAGTTGAGAGTTACACTGAACCCTGTCTCCTGGGGGTCGATTACAACGCCACAAGACCTCAACCATAAAATGATAGGCAGAGACACAGCCCCCAAAACACCTCTTGCGGATGGTTCCTTGCGGCTGCAAGAAGGGTTGTGGGAACGCGTGCAGCTGCAGGAAGGCAGGGTTGAAATGCTGATCAGTCTACAGGCACGTTTTTCACAAAGTTGCGTTTAGCGCTCGAAGTCCCAAATTTGGATTATTCATTGGGCCAACATCATAAACCAGTCTGCAAAAAATCAGTATACCGGATTTGACGCAGAGTATCCCGTACTTTCAGGCAACAAGGTGACTGGACTGGACTGGACTATAGTGCTACTACTTTTCTAAACCATACATGCGGCGACATGATGTCGCAGATACTTGAAAACCTTTAAAAAGTTTTTAGTAAATCCTGTCAAACTGTCTCAACAACCTATTTGTGTGGACGGGCACTTATCTGCTCCGTGCAATAGACTTGATAGCTTGATGAAGTAGACAGGAAAAATCTTTTAAAATATTTAATTGTAATAAAATGTGTGCACTCAATGTAGAGCGAACGTGAACTGAACTTATTGTCTAGTTGCAAAAACAATATAATTAAAGTAAAACGTAGATTCAGCAAATGTGCGATGTGATTGTACATGGTCCTTACGCCCAACTTACGCCAGTATATTATCCTTAAATTGGTAGATAAGTCACTACTGTACTTAAGATATTATTAATTAGTATTTTAAATTTAATACATGACTCGAGTCATGTTGATGTATCTACTTTCTTACACTTATAATTATTAGTTTACTTACAATGCGAGGTAAATTTGTTGGACGAGGATACCTCTGAAGCACACTACTGATCTGATTCTGAAAACTCTTGGTAAAAAAGCTACTGCGGAATGACATAGGCTGTTTTATTGATGAGGGATAAACCGCGGGGTGCGGGTTTCATAACAAAGGAGCTAACATAATATACATATTTGTACTTATCTCATTTTCTTTTCAGATTCTCCGAATGCGTCATCTGATTCACCACAGATGTCAAAATCAGAACCTTCTATCACAGAGATAATGAAATCACCTAGCAAAGTTGTATTACTGAGAGTGAGTTTATTGTTTAGTTGTCATTTGCTTTACCTTAGGGGAAGGAATCTCACAAAGATGAGAGATTTTGAAACCGAGAGATATTGTGAGATTTTTTATTTTAGATATTTGGTTGTATAAGGCATTACCCAAGTATGAAAATAATGTTTGTCGTATTTTTCAGAATATGGTGGGACCTGGCGATGTAGATGAAGAATTAGAACCTGAAGTGAAAGATGAGTGTAACACAAAATATGGAGATGTAGTGAAAGTGATTATTTTCGAAATTCCTAATACAACTGCCGAAGAAGCCGTCAGAATTTTTGTCGAGTTCAAAAGAATTGAAAGTGCAATTAAAGCTGTGGTAGACCTAAATGGAAGATTCTTCGGAGGTAGACAAGTCAAAGCCGGCTTCTATGACGTAGAAAAATTTAATGTTTTACAACTATCTGAGTGATACAATTTCATACAATGTTCCCGGAAGATAACAATATACTTAACTGGAAACATATGATATGACCCTGTTACGCACTATTAATATGAGCCTCCTTCATTTTGGCGTTCAAAAGGTTATCTCAAAAGTCTCATAGGATCGCGTACCTAGGGCGTAAGTTATTCAAGTATAAGAAAAAAAAATAGTTTTCTGCGATTATCTCGGATTGTAGAATTGTAGAGCAGAAAATTTTGTTACAAATTTTATTTGAAACATTGGTCCATGCGCTCAACCGTGGTTCAGATAGACGGCGGTGATACGTACTGAATTGCTAAGTCAACCGTGAATATCTGTGAATACATACCTACATACATAATAATATGCTCACGCCTTTATGAGTTGGGCGCATGAAAAAATGTTTCAAATAAAATTTGTCGCAAATTTTATGGTCTACAATTTTACAACAGATGTTAACATCTTTGGAGCAATAGAAACCGAGATAATGCCGAAAATTGATATTTTTTTTCTTTATACTTGAATAATTTACGCCCCAGACACGTGATTCTATGAGACTTTTGAGACAACTTCTAGAATTCCAAAATGAAGGTATATACGAAAATTCATGTGACTCTTTCTTATTCCCCAGATGACCCCCTTTTTATGCTAAAATGACTGGATCATATTTTAATTTGTGCTGAATATTTCTTTATTATGTCACTCAATCAATGCAATTACACAGAGACCGTCAAGTTAGAAGCCTCACCATGGAATTGAGCTATTCTGATAATGTCAAACAACTCTTCCTAAATAGTGCCAAATAGTGCCCGAAGCATATAAATAGTGCTATCATACTTTCGGAGATATTCAGGTCGTTCAGTGAGGCTGCTATCTTGACGTCAAGATAGCAGCCTCATCTCAGTACACAAAAACCGCAGCACTGTTCTTGAAGAAATAGTTCATAGTATATAGATACCAAAAAACTATTCTTAAATAGTGCCTTGGATTTGCAATGTTTCAGAATTAGTGCTTCAAAGGAACCGAAGATATTAGGGTACATTGGTGAGGCTTCCAACTTGACGTCAAGCTGGAAGTCACATCATCAACGAGGAAGAATTTCGAATCGAGGCTAATGCCAAAAATCTCTTCCTAAATAGTGCCTCCGGAATCAAAAGAAAGCGGAACGATTTATCTTGTATTTTAGTTAATAAATGATGATAAACTTCCACGTACATTTTGGATTCGGTACAGATAGGAATAAACCAACTAGATCAAAATGGAGGCTCAGCTTCATAAAGAGCAACATCTCAGAATGTTTTTTTTTTGTAGATAGGGGTACAAATTGTGATGATTTATCAAGTATCAGGATGCGGACTGGTTTAGTTTTTGAGATATAATTTTTTTGAAGAATTATAACTTAATCATTTATAACCTCAAATATCAAAGAAAACGCAATGTCCAATATCAAACTTCAAAAAAGCGTTTTAATAAAATTGAGTTCATTAATAAAAATCTATTGGTCATTTATATATATTTTTTTATGATAAAAAAAAGGGCGCAAACGAGCAGACGGGCCACAAGATGGCAAGTGACGTCCGTCGCCCATGGACACCTTCAACTCAAGAGTTATATTAAAACCTATTTTTATTTAATAGTTAATGTTTTGTTACGGAATACATTTATTAAAATATTTAAATTTTCTTTCATCGCCGTGTCCTAAACATGTTTAAACAATATTGTTTTATCTTAGGATGAATGTTAACAGGTCCATTAAATCTTCATTTCCGTGGGTTTTTTATCTTTAGTTTTTCAAACAAAATCGAGTTTTTTTATAATGTATCTTGCAGATGAGGGTGTATTTCAACAGGCCCATAAAAATCTTCATTTCCGTGTTTTTTATCCTTAAGTTTTTTTTAAAAACATCGCTTTTATTTAAATTTTCTTTATAATATTGTTTGTATTCTTGCTGAATATGTAGCAGATAACTTAAAAAAGGTACGAGATATACAAGATTAAAAATTTTGTGCCACGGCGATGAAACATACGTGCACGGCAATGAAACAAGCGTTCACGGCAATGAAAGAACTGTGCCACAGGTTTGAAAGAATCAAACAACGGAAATGAAAATCCATATAAAACATAATATTTTATATACTTACCTGAGTACTATACTTACATAAAATATATACATGCCTGTCTCCGAGAGGGAAAGGCATACCCAGACTGTCTCTCCATCGGATACTTTAAATTCCTACCAGTCCACAAACAATGGCTTGGTTCTACTCAAAGTTTGTGTTTGGGAGAAAGATTTGGATATAATCTTTGAATATTTTTATCTTGTGTCTGCTACTTCACGCCGCAGATCTTATAGTCGTAGTTTTTTTTTATAATTTAATTATTTAGTGGCATGCACGAGCAGTGTTATACCTTTTTATATTTATTTGTATAAAACCGTAATGGCCAATCGTATAAGTAGGTCCACTTGTACGCATTATGCGCCACTGAGATAAAATAGCATAAGAATTAAGTAATAATTAATAATTCTTATGCTATTTTAGCTCAGTAGGACATTGTAATTATAATTCCATATTTTAATTGGTAACCCTTTCACTAAGACCGGTTAAAGAAGCCATCTTGTCTTTTCAATTGCCTTAGACACGCTCGGTTCCACGCTTGTGCATTGTATGTATTTTGTACTTTAGATTTCTAATAATTAATTGCTCAAACCCCAAAAATAGAGCTTTTTTATTTCCCTTGTTCCTGTATCGAACTTGTACATCTCATTAGTTTTTTAAGTTATCTGCTACATATTCAGCAAGAATACATACAATATAAAGAAAACTTAAATAAAAGCGATGTTTTAAAAAAAACTTAAGTTTTTTTTTTATCAATGAACAATTTTTTTTAAAACGCCTTTTTGAAGTTTGATATTGGACATTGCGTTTTCTTTGATATTTGAGGTTATAATTCAACAACAAGTTATAATTCTTCAAAAAATTATATCTCAAAAACTTAACCAGTCCGCATCCTGATACTTGATAAATCATCACAATTTGTAACCCTATCTACAAAAAAAAAACCAAAAAAAAAAACATTCTGAGATGTTGCTCTTTATAAAGCTGAGCCTCCATTTTGATCTACTTGGTTTATTCCTATCTGTACCGAATCCAAAATGTACGTGGAAGTTTATCATCATTTATTGACTAAAATACAAGTTAAATCGTTCCGCTTTGTTTTGATTCCGGAGGCACTATTTAGGAAGAGATTTTTGGCATTAGCCTCGATTCGAAATTCTTCCTCGTTGATGATGTGACTTCCAGCTTGACGTCAAGTTGGAAGCCTCACCAATGTACCCTAATATCTTCGGTTCCTTTGAAGCACTAATTCTGAAACTTTGCAAATCTAAGGCACTATTTAAGAAGAGTTTTTTGTTCTATATGTATATAGTTCTTCAAGAACAGTGCTGTGGTTTTTGTGTACTGAGATGAGGCTGCACGGCTGCTATCTTGACGTCAACTATTTGGCACTATTTAGGAAGAGTTGTTTGACATTATCAGAACAGCTCATTTCATGGTGAGGCTTCTAACTTGACGGTCTCATTACACATCTGTTTGAACTTTTTGTAGCCAAGCCCAGTGACAACAATGGGATTCTATAGTTCCTTGTCCATCTGACAAGGAACTATAGAATCCCATTGTTTCTGCCAAAGTGGTTGGAAGAAAATCATTAAACTTTTTCTTTAAACGTCTTTGGTTTCTGCACTGCACCGTAACGTATTACAGAAAGCAATAAAAATAATGATTGTAGAAAGGTATTTCTTGAATCGGCTCAGCTTTTTGTTACAAAGTTTAAGATTTACTGTTTCATAATTTTTTATATGAACCAACACCTACATTCTTAGGGATACATTAGGGTCTAACGGGTGCCCAGTTGCCCGCGACGTTCCAGTTAAATCCCGTTCCCGTATGAATTTCCAAAAATTCCATTTTAGCGGTTGCCTACGACATCTATGACACCTAGTTATACCATATTTCAAGTTTTAAGGTGTAATGTTTTGGAGTACCTAGGCAGTAGGTATTTCTCTTTTTAACCAGTTTCATTATTTTCCTGTGGGAATGAGATATTGTCATGTAGTTTAGAGTATCAAAGATGTTGACACTACGAATAACGTACCTATAGTTTATCAATTATAAATACACACACCGGCACAATTAGCGGAACAGAAAAAAAAGGGAGTATTTACGCATTTTTGCGTGTTACTGGCCGGCTAAATAAGCTTTTTTTAAATTTGGGTTTTAATTTAAAAATGGAATACTAAGCGACTGCCCTTTTTTTCATTCTTTTGTTTTAATTTTCATTGATTAATTTTTTTCCACCGCTTGTCCGTTTTTAGAAGGTTCGTGAATTCCACTTGAAAATTTTTGAATTGCAGTTTTTGAGGCTTTTGAGTTTTTTCGCATATTGATAATTTACGAGCATCTAAGTATGCCTGATTTAACGCCATCAGAAATCATTAGGGCAGATCAAATGAGGAGAAATGGTCAAACCTACAGATCGATTGCCAGAAGCCTTCGTCGATCGTTATCAACGATTCATCGTAGCATCCAACGATACAGATTGACGAATACTCTAGTGAGAAGGAGAGGACAAGGCCGGAAAAGGTGTACTTCAAGGAGGGATGACCGTTTTCTCCAACTTCAAGTCCGACGGAACACGAGACTAACGGCGGTGCAGGCTCGAAATTTACTGGAAGAGGTACGAGCAGTAAGGATGAGTGAGCGGACAGTTCGTAGAAGATTCGAAGAAGTGGGTATAGGCTCGTATGTGCCCGCCAAAGCCCCAAAACTTGAGAGACATCATCGCACAAACCGTCTACACTTTGGTCGTGAACATCGTGATTGGGACTTCGACGACTGGGGACAGGTTCTTTTTACTGATGAATGCAGAGTTATGTTAAATCAAATTGATGGAAGGCAGCGAGTATGGAGACGCAAAGGAGAACGGTATATCCAGTCTAATTTTGAAAATACAGTGGCATATGGCGGCGGTTCAATTATGGTCTGGGGAGGAATATGTTTAGCAGCTCGTACGGAGTTAGTAGTAGTCGATGGCGGGAATCTGAATGCTGATCGGTATATCAGGGAGATTTTAGAAGAACATGTTGTGCCATTTGCCCCCTTTATTGGTAACAACTTCATTCTAATGCAGGATAATGCTCGGGCTCACAGTGCTCGCACAGTACAGACATACCTAAACCATGTTGGTATAACGGTGATGGAGTGGCCAGCACGGTCCCCCGATATGAACCCTATAGAACACGTCTGGGACTTGCTAAAGAGGAGTGTAAAGTCAAGAATGCCACCTCCCAATAATCTCAACGAGTTGCGAAACGCATTAGTTGAAGAATGGCAGAGGTTGCCCCAAGAAACCATTGATAACATCATCCGCAGCATGCCCAGACGGATGGAAACCCTCATCAGAGCACGAGGAGGAAACACTCGATATTGAACAGTCATTGAAATTGATGTTAACCTTTGGAAAATTTTGAATTTTCTGCTGTTTCTCTATAATTAAAAAATCGAAGAAAAATGTATTTTGTTTAATTTAATTTTTATTTTTATTAAACTTTAAGTATGGTGTTACAAATGAATGTCAAAACATGTTAATTTAATTGTTGTTTCATTTTAAATAATATCTTGTTTAAAAATTACATTCATTGTTCTAAATTCCCTCTTTTTTCTCCTTTTTTTTTCTGTTCCGCTAATTGTGCCGGTGTGTGTAATATGTAAGATAAATATTTTTTGTTTTATTAACCTCTAGCAACCCGGGCCGTTGTTTTCACTAGTGTTAAATTTTCAATACGCTTAAAACTTCCTAGAGAAATAACATATAGAAAAACTCGCAAAAGTATTCATGAGAACCACTAATCACGAGAACGGGTTCGAATTCCGACGGGTTCCCTTATTAGTCCAGTAAATTTATACATTACCGCATGCGTCAAATCCGGTAGTTCTGATTTTTTGCAGACTTGTTTATGATGTTGGCCTAATGTATAATCCAAGTTTGTGACCTCGAGCGCCGAACGCAACTTTGTCAAAAATCGAAAAAACAGCGAAAAAATAGTTTTTTTTAAATTTTGGCGATTATAACCCTAAAGGACTAGTTTCTGAAAAAACTTTCTTAGCACGTTTTTAAAGTAGACTAAATTAACTACAATATGATACTAGAACTGTCTCTGTAGACCCAATAGTTTCCGAGATTTAGCCTTTCAAAGTTTATATTTTTTTTCGAACTTCGCAATTTTTTGCATTTATGTCGTTTTAAAATGTTGCCTGCTACTTCGTTCGCGTTATTTAGGGATAAAAAGTAGCCTATATGTTAATCCGGGTCCTAATCTATCTACCTACCAAATTTCATCTAATCCGTGCAGCCGCTAAGTTTATTTTTGTCTTTTATCACGTAGATATCTACACTAATCTATACTAATATTGTATGTAAATAGGAAAGATTAGAATTTTTGAACGTTTGTTACGAATAAACTCAAAAACTACTGCATCGATTAAAAAATTCTTTTACCAATGGAAAGTTAGAATATCCCTGAGTAACATAGGCTATATTTTATTCCCGTATTCCCACGGGAATGAAAACTACGCGGGTGAAACCACGCGGAACCGCTAATTATATTATAACACTAACGGTATTTGAATCGAATAAACTCAAAAACTACTGAGCTGATTTTACCAATTCTTTCACCAATGGAAAGCTGCATTATTATTGAGTAACATAGGCTTTATTTTATTCCCCTATTCCTACGGGAACGGGAACTACGCGGGTGAAAACGCGCGGAACCACTATTATATATGAAACTAGCGATTCTGCACGGTTTCACCCGCGTCGTTTCCGTTCCCGTGGGAATACGGGAATAAAATATAGCCTATGTTACTCAGGGATATTTTAGCTTCCCATTGGTGAAAGAATTTATAAAATCAGCCAAGTAGTTTTTGAGTTTATTAGTTACCAACACCGTTAGTGCTATAATATAATAGCGGTTCCGCGCGGTTTCACCCACGTAGTTTTCGTTCCCGTGGGAATACGGGAATAAAATATAGCCTTTGTTACTCAGGGATATTCTAATTTTCTTTTGGTGAAAGAATTTTTTAAATCGATGCAGTAGTTTTTGAGTTTATTCGTAACAAACGTTCAAAAATTCTAATCTTTCCTATTTACATATAATATTAGTATAGATTAGTGTAGATATCTACGTGATAAAAGACAAAAATAAACTTAGCGGCTGCACGGATTTAGATGAAATTTGGTAGGTAGATAGATTAGGACCCGGATTAACATATAGGCTACTTTTTATCCCTAAATAACGCGAACGAAGTAGCAGGCAACATTTTAAAACGACAGAAATGCAAAAAATTGCGAAGTTCCAAAAAAAAATATAAACTTTGAAAGGCTAAATCTCAGAAACTATTGGGTCTACAGAGACAGTTCTAGTATCATATTGTAGTTAATTTAGTCTACTTGAAAAACGTGTTAAGAAAGTTTTTTCAGAAACTAGTCCTTTAGGGTTATAATCGCCAAAATAAAAAAAAAAAAACTATTTTTTCGCTGTTTTTTCGATTTTTGACAAAGTTGCGTTCGGCGCTCGAGGTCACAAACTTGGATTATACATTAGGCCAACATCATAAACAAGTCTGCAAAAAATCAGAACTACCGGATTTGACGCATACGAGCCCATACATTCAACCGACAAATTTACTGGACTATATGTCATATCGAAAGTAGCTACATCGAATATCTGGGGGTCTAAAAAGGCCGTTTCGGGTGAATCATAATAGGATCATAATATTTCGATTCATATTCGAAATTTTCACCAAATACGAATCTGCTAATGAATTGAATTGTGAGTGAATCACTAAAATGAGGGACCATTTTACGAAATTTAGAGGAATTACTTAGGATTTGCTGGAAGTTCATAAAAGGAGGAATTGCTCAAAGTGGCCATTTTAGACCCACTGGTTATCCACAACGGTAGGTACATCGATTGGTTGCTGCATCTACGGGTACTCCACTTCGAAAGTCGCGGAATCGGTTGGTTGTTGTTATATCATGTGTATTGACGTAGTATATGTATACTTACCTTTGATAATAGCTTCATGATCATGTGTCACTATATAAAGTTTTTTGTCATCGAAAGTCGTAGTACTTACCTATCGATTAGGAGACCGTCAAGTTAGAAGCCTCACCATGGAATTGAGCTGTTCTCATAATGTCAAACAACTCTTCCTAAATAGTGCCAAATAGTGCCCGAAGCATATAAATAGTGCTATCATACTTTCGGAGATATTCAGGTCGTTCAGTGAGGCTGCTATCTTGACGTCAAGATAGCAGCCTCATCTCAGTACACAAAAACCACAGCACTGTTCTTGAAGAACTATATACCAAAAAACTCTTCTTAAATAGTGCCTTGGATTTGCAAAGTTTCAGAATTAGTGCTTCAAAGGAACCGAAGATATTAGGGTACATTGATGAGGCTTCCAACTTGACGTCAAGCTGGAAGTCACATCATCAACGAAGAAGAATTTCGAATCGAGACTAATGCCAAAAATCTCTTCCTAAATAGTGCCTCCGGAATCAAAACAAAGCGGAACGATTTAACTTGTATTTTAGTCAATAAATGATGATAAACTTCCACGTACATTTTGGATTCGGTACAGATAGGAATAAACCAACTAGATCAAAATGGAGGCTCAGCTTTATAGAGAGCAACATCTCAGAATGTATTTTTTTTGGTTTTTTTTTTAGATAGGGGTACAAATTGTGATGATTTATCAAGTATCAGGATGCGGACTGGTTTAGTTTTTGAGATATAATTTTTTGAAGAATTATAACTTAATCATTTATAACCTCAAATATCAAAGAAAACACAATGTCCAATGTCAAACTTCAAAAGAGCGTTTTAAAAAAATTTTGTTCATTGAAATGAAATCTTTATTGTATGTGGAATTCAGGTGATTTTTTTGCAGGTATCGTTGCACAATGTTTTCCTACTGAACCCTACCTTTCCAGGTGTACATACATCAATAGTAATAAAATAATTCATAAAAAAAAAAAAGTCACAATCAAATCTACAAAATGTCATTAATTAATATCTATCATACAAGTATATATGTCAAAACAATTATAAGATAAATACAATGTGGAATTAATGTCAATACTAACAGAATAAGATATACTAAGATTTACACCTGCTCCAGAAATTCCTTAACACTATAGAAAGTACGCTTCACCAGCCATTCCTTAATATATTGTTTGAATGTCTTTACATCATTGTCATTGTAATTTCAATACACATTAACTCAGAATTCCTGGATACTAATGCTAATTTTGTCGGGGGCTTATATAATTTATGTACATATTGTGTTCGAAGTCTCCGAGGGAATATATCCTGTTTATATTGAAATAGAGATATGTGCTTATGGACAAATATACACACCTCCAATATGTATAGACATGGTACTGGTAATATACCAGATTTTTTGAAGTACGGTCGACATGAATCAGTTTGCCTCAGTCCAAATATGGCTCTAATACACCTTTTTTGTATCAAAAACAAGTCATTTATGTCAGTGGAATTCCCCCAAATAACAATACCATAACGGAGTGTAGAATCCACATAACCATTATATGCTGTTAAAGCTGCTTCTGTTGAAACTACCTGCCTAACTTTCCGCAAAGCATACACAAATCTATTTACTTTAGTGCAAACATTTTTAATATGTACTTTCCAGTTACAGTGACAGTCAATAGTTATCCCTAAGAAAGGTGTATGTGTCACTTCTATGAGCTCACCATTGTAGTTAATATTCAAGATAACGTTTCTATTGCCCTGAGATGTGCCAAATTGAATGTATTTAGTTTTATTTATGTTTACCTTAAGATTATTTAATGTCATCCAGTTTATAGTCCGTCTCAGAGTGTCATTTATGTCATCATTATAAGTTTTTATGTCTTTTTGCTCTATAACTATCGTTGAAGAGCAGTGATAGCCCGGACGGTTAAAGAGCCGGCCGAAAATCAGTGAGGCTCGGGTTCGAATCCTGGCATGTACCAATGAGTTTTTCAAAAACTTACGTACATATTTATCACTAGCTCGACGGTGAAGGAAAACATCGTGAGGAAACCCGCAGGTCTCAGAATTAATTCTGAGACATGTGTAAACAGACCCGGTCCGGCGATGGGCTCACCACCTATCACGTTTAGGGGTCCAATATATCTCGTGAAATGTGGGTATATCCAGTAATGGAATACCTCTGCCTACCCCCTCGGGGATAAAAAAAGGCGTGAGATTATAAATATTATAAAATAAACTATCGTTGTATCATCCGCAAATAAAATACATTGATTTGATATACTATTGGGCAGATCATTGATATACATCAAGAATAGTAGAGGTCCTAAGACACTGCCTTGTGGCACGCCGTATTCATTATTTATAAATGATGACTGGCTAGTTACAATAGTTTTGGTTTCTTTACAATACTTTTTAATTTGAACACATTGTACCCTATTGTGCAAATATGACTCGATCCATTTTATGGCAGGCCCTCTAATACCATATCTGAGCAATTTCATTTTATAAAAATCTATTAGTTATTTATATTAAAACCTATTTCTATTTATAAATAGAAAATGTTTTGTTACGGAATACATTTATTAAAATATTTAAATTTTCTTTCATTGCCGTGTCCTAAACATGTTTAAACAATATTGTTTTATCTGAGGATGAATGTCAACAGGGGGCCTACCACCATCTTTTATAAAACTATCATAGTTTGGGAACGTTTTGTTTCAAGCTTAAAATAACATTACTCGGATTCGTACCATGAGCTCTTAATTAAAAGCAATCTTGTTTTACTCCTGCTTAGTGATGTGAAAGAACGAATAATTGTCTCATGATTGTCTATTCCTTGCTGTAAGAGTAAGCGAGATAACGCTACTTTTTCATATAGCGTCATCACTTCTGCACCGTCGTTCCGATACACGCATAATTTTTAAGCGACATAGGTTTTAGTCAGCATAATAATATATTTTTAAACTATTGTAAGTGTTTATTTTATTAAATTATTATTATAGATTTATTATACAACATGATGATTACATTTTTTACCTTAGAAACAAGTAGATATATAAAAATAAATAAATACGAAATTTCACTGTTACCATTTTATGAAATAAGTGTGAAATGGAACTTTTTTGTGATACTGTGTAACCATAGCAACGCATCTGTAACCTAAATAAATATTTAAAGTGTTGATGACGAAATGTTTTATTGATGGATTTGTTGGTGTCGCTATGTGAATGAATTCCTGCTGTCCTCTCAAAATCCGGAGGCTTTCCAACAGTCCTTGGCCGATAACAAACAACATTGGAATCTTCGAGGAACCATTTGTAAGTATTAGACCCTTCGTCCCACTTCGTAGCTAGATTTGGTAGCCAGCTTCGAGAAGAAGTAGCTTATGAGCTATTCTGATGTATAAGCTATGTAACTGTAAGTTTCGTGACCCATGATGTATCCATTTAGTACGTAATAATTGCGTGAATAAACAACAAACATCTTTACATATATCTGTCCTTACAAACCTTCGCATTTATAATATTAGTAGGATATGCAAGTTCATGTCCATGTTTCACTTAAATTTATATTGAATATTATATTGTGGCCCGGGCAGACGTTGTCCTGCCAGACAACAGCACCACCTGTTGGGTTCAATTGTGAATCTAAACCATTTAGGGATTTACTCAATATACACACACACAATCTCGTCCAAATCGGTAGTTACAGCCGTGTAGGAAAAGTCAGGTGACAAACACATATACAGAGGAATTTTTATATTTAAAGATAATTTATTGTGGTTGGTACAATGAAACAAAATTAACAATTTATTTAAAACTTATACTACTTTGTTGACAGCCTTGAAGTATCTACTGCTGTTGTTAAAGTGCAGCATTCTACAGCATCCAGTCCATTTTCATAGGACAAACCCGTCCTAGTGCATCTGTTGATACAACATGTCGCATAGAGTCATGGGTCACGGGTAGCTCTACAATGTCTTGCATCTACAATCTGAATTTGGATGTTTTGCAGCAAGAATCTGAAAGAAGAAAATGAAATAAATAAATGTATTTACATTATTTATGACAAATAAAATAATACTACTATTACACACTTTTATGCATTTTTATTATAACTTAGAGACAACATTGTTTGATTTTATAGAAATGTTTTAGTGGTCAGACTCAGGGTTATGGATGCAAAGTGGCTCTCTCCCAAAATATTACAGGGCACTTAAAAACAAAAAAATAATATACATAATCTCACGCCTTTTAACCCCGAGGGGGTGGACAGAGGTATTCCATTTCAGGAAATACACACATTTCACTAGTATAGCCTTTGGACCCCTTATCATGATAGTTGGTGAGCCCATCACTACACCGAGTCTGTTACACATGCCTCAGAATTAATTCTGGGACTTGTGGGTTTCCTCATAATGTTTTCCTTCACCTTCGAGCTGGTGATAAATATGTACCTACATAAGCTTTTTCGAACTCTCATTGAAACATGCCAGGATTAGTTCTCGAGCCTCACGAATAAGAAGCGAGCTATATAATACCACTGGGCTATCACTGCTCATTACAGGGTACGATGGTATTAAACAATAATTGACTTACTGTGCTTATTTTCGGTTCCAGGGTCGGACATTCAATAACATATTTTTGCCTCATTTGCACCATAATAAGATCACGGGTCACGCCATGGAATATTCCTCGCATAATTCTTCAATACTTCATCTTTGACGAAATACCTCCAGCGTTATTTGCTTTACAAATATACATTTTTGTTGTATTACAATTATTGGATTATAGTTCTTCTAAATTTTATATCACAGCTATAACACAAAGATTGGTGAAAACTAAAACGTTTGTACTAGTTCATAATATACAATTACGAGTAATTTAATAGAAAACATGATAACAATCTTGTTACAATCGCTAGCGAGTAACTTTTTTATGATTGCTAAGTTTGACACAAATTTGACATAAAACAATATTGCTGGTTGTCAAAAATGCACCTCATGGTACGAATTGAGTGAACGATTTTCGCGTGACGTCACAAGATTGCCAAACAAAACAACATTGAAATAAGCTTACTTTAAGGAGCTCATGGTACGAATTTTGAAAGTAATATTAAAACAGTCTTGTTTTAAGAGGTCGTGGTAGGCCCCCAGGTCCATTAAAATCTTTATTTCCGTGGATTTTTATTTTTAGTTTTTAAAACTAAATCGAGTTTTTCAAACTAAATCGAGTTTTTTTACAATGTATTCTAGCTTAACGGGCCTGTTGGCTCAGTTGGTAGTGACCCTGCCTTCTGAGTCGGAGGTCGCGGGTTCGATCCCCGCTCGGGGCCAACATTTGTGTGCATGAACATGTCTGTTGGCTTCGTGTCTGGGTGTTTAGTATTTATTTAAGTATGTTTATCAGTTGTTTAGTACCCATAGTACAGGCTCTGCCTAGTTTGGGACTGAATAACCGTGTGTAAATTGTGTCCCACAATTTATTTATTTATTTATTTATTTATTTATTTAATATCTAGCAGATAAGGGTGTATTTCAACAGGCCCATAAAAATCTTCATTTCCGTGGTTTTTTTATCCTTAAGTTTTTTTAAAAACATCGCTTTTATTTAAATTTTCTTTATATTGTTTGTATTCTTGATGAATATGTAGCAGATAACTTTAAAAAGTAACGAGATATACAAGATTAAAAATTTTGTGCCACGGCGATGAAACATACGTGCACGGCAATGAAACAAGCGTTCACGGCAATTAAAGAACTGTGCCACAGGATTGAAAGAATCAAACAACGGAAGTGAAAATCCATATAAAACATAATATTTTATATACTTACCTGAGTATTATACTTACATAAAATATGTACATGCCTGTCTCCGAGATGGAAAGCCATACTCAGACTGTCTCTCCATCGGATCCTTTAAATTCCTACCAGTCCACAAACAATGGCTTGGTTCTACCCAAAGTTTGTGTTTGGGAGAAAGATTTGGATATAATCTTTGAATTTTTTTATCTTGTGTCTGCTACTTCACGCCGCCGCAGACCTTATAGTCGTAGTTTTTTTTATAATTTAATTATTTAGTGGCACGCACGAGCATCAATGTGTTATACCTTTTTATATTTATTATAAAATAGCATAAGAATTAAATTATTTAATTCTTATCCTATTTTAGCTCAGTGGCGCATAATGCGTAAAGGTGGAGCTATACGATTGGCAATTACGGTTTTATACAAATAAATATAAAAATAAATATATACACATTGATGCTCGTGCGTGCCACTAAATAATAACTAAACACACACTGAGCTAAAATAGCATAAGAATACGTACGTAATTTAATTCTTATGCTATTTTAGCTCAGTAGCACATTGTAATAGTTCCATATTTTAATTGGTAACCCTTTCACTAAGACTGGTTAAAGAAGCCATCTTGTCTTTTCAATTGCCTTAGACACGCTCGGTTCCGGGCTCGTACATTGTATGTATTTTATACTTTAGATTTCTAATAATTAATTGCTCAAACCCCAAAAATAGAGCTTTTTTTATTTCTCTTGTTCCTGTATCGAACATCTTGTTCATCTCATTAGTTTTTTAAGTTATCTGCTACATATTCAGCAAGAATACATACAATATAAAGAAAACTTAAATAAAAGCAATGTTTTAAAAAAAACTTAAGATTTTTTTTATCAATGAACAAAATTTTTTTAAACGTTTTTTTAAAGTTTGACATTGGACATTGCGTTTTCTTTGATATTTGAGGTTATAAATGATTAAGTTATAATTCTTCAAAAAATTATATCTCAAAAACTAAACCAGTCCGCATCCTGATACTTGATAAATCATCACAATTTGTACCCCTATCTACAAAAAAAAAACAAAAAAGAATACATTCTGAGATGTTGCTCTTTATAAAGCTGAGCCTCTATTTTGATCTAGTTGGTTTATTCCTATCTGTACCGAATCCAAAATGTACGTGGAAGTTTATCATCATTTATTGACTAAAATACAAGTTAAATCGTTCCGCTTTGTTTTGATTCCGGAGGCACTATTTAGGAAGAGATTTTTGGCATTAGTCTTGATTCGAAATTCTTCCTCGTTGATGATGTGACTTCCAGCTTGACGTCAAGTTGGAAGCCTCATCAATGTACCCTAATATCTTCGGTTCCTTTGAAGCACTAATTCTGAAACTTTGCAAATCCAAGGCACTATTTAAGAAGAGTTTTTTGGTATATAGTTCTTCAAGAACAGTGCTGTGGTTTTTGTGTACTGAGATGAGGCTGCTATCTTGACGTCAAGATAGCAGCCTCACTGAACGACCTGAATATCTCCGAAAGTATGATAGCACTATTTATATGCTTCGGGCACTATTTGGCACTATTTAGGAAGAGTTGTTTGACATTATCAGAACAGCTCAATTCCATGGTGAGGCTTCTAACTTGACGGTCTCGATTAGGTAGTTGTAATAATTTTAAATAGATAGGCTTTTTTTATGCTTGTGTGCCTACTTTGTTTTAAGCTGGAAACAAATTATCGGACGCGGCTGATGGACGCGGCTTACAGCCGCGACTGATAAAGCTCGAAACAAATTATCAAACGCGACTTACAGCCGCGACTGATAAGTGTGCACAGTCTTTTGAGACGTGGCTTGCGGACGCGTTCTAGCGCCTATTCCCACAGAATACTATATGGGTTCGATAACAATTCACATTTTTCTATTTTAATGATACTACTGCTGACTGACTCTACGTGTACTGTCGATTACCAAGTAACATTTTGATAAGAAAGTGTTGAAGATACTGTATTTTTGTGCATAGACTCTGAAGCAGGGCTAAAAATCTTGAATTTCGTGTCGTGTTTAGTGGTGATGGCTAAATTGCCAATGCCTTAAAATATGAAGAAAAAAATCGGCTAACAAAAACATCTAGCACGCCAGATTTCTTTGGGACGTCCGACCGCTCAAGGTTACGTCCACGACTTAGTCCGATAGTTTGCACAGCTCTGTGTACATTCATTATAGATCGCGGCTATCAGCCGCGTCCATCAGCCGCGTCCGATAATTTGTTTCCAGCTTTAAGTATAAGCTGTAAACAAATTAACGGACGCGGCTGATAGCCGAGATCTAGTTAATGAATATAGGTACACTATAATTTGTTTCCAGCTTTACACTGGCACGCTCCATGTCATTCGTATTGTCTCTGTGTGTATACACATGAGGATACCAGCTTATAGGCTGATTCGTCATCAGCCACATTCCCAAAAAATAAGGTATTGTTCAGAAGTTAAAGATTAAAAAATAATGGACTCGATTCTGCAGACCAGCTAAAATTCCTAATTTTAACCTTCTGCACATAGCCTAACTTTAATACCTAAACTTAATAGTCCATAACCCTTATGTGAGTGACTAGGTACCCGGGTACCTTTTGCATTTTCAAATTTAAAGAAAAGTATGTTTTACGCCCTGTAGGTAGCTGTGATTTCCTGAGAGCTCTTAACTATTTATAAATTATATATTTTTTAATGTTTTGACCCAGTCAACTATTTACAATGTTTTGTGGAATCCAAAACATATTTTAAAGTCGCAATAGAGTGACAAGCCTACCCGGGTACCTCTTTTTATTTTGTATGACTTTTGAAAAAAAAGTATTTATAATTTCGTACAAAAATTAAATCGAGACAAATTGTAGGTGATGTTCCATGTAAATGATGTATGCTGCCAAAGCTGCAATGTCAATAATATTGTAAAAAAGTGTTGTAGGCCACTGATTCGTTCTGCGTTTTGGGGTATATTCTGCTAACAGCTTATCCACCTTGTCCACTCCACTTTTGGTTTTATTATACCTAATATAAAATTATTTTTGGCTTGGCTGTTTCCTTATTACTTTCAATATTACTACTTTATTCTTTTTAGATACGTAGGAGCACACAGTTGCTTCTTTGCTAAAGGCGAAGTTAGAAGAATAAATCAAATAAATAAAAAAAATGCTTGTGTGTTTGCATATTTGCAGGAAGAAACCGTAAATGTTTTCTTACTGTTCCAACTAGTGTCATATTCCATGAATTCAAGAAATGAGCCAGTTGAAGAGATGTAAAAAAATATCCGTAGCTACATTCAGTCTGAAATTTTTATATTTAGCCAAGAAATCTAATACAGTGCATTCTCCAACATTTGTTTGACGTTAGTCATCACTTGACTTTCTTGTACCTACATAGGGTCATTACGCCGGATCGCGGCCCTGCGTTAGTTTGCGGCCTTTTAGAGGACCAACCGCGTAAATATTGCAATAATAAGAATTCTATCCCACCTTTCCCAACGTTTGTATCACTTTAAGAAGTAGAATAGTTGCAGAATGTAATGCCTATTCAAATTGGTCGATTACCCTAATCCATGTGCCGGAAATAAATTGTCCTTTTTGGCCACCGCGCCGTCACCAGACATACGTTTGCAAACCTGTTCAAAAAATAGCGAACAGGTCCGACTTCAAAAGTAAGTATTTCATGTTTATGATTACATAGTACTATTGTGATTGTTTTTGAGTGATCATAGGTGTTTGATATACTTAATTTTACATTTATTTTTGGAGTAAATTACTTTAATATTAGTTTTATTTGGTGACCGCGAACCAGCCTAATAAATTTTTGGTAAAGTTGGTTTACGGCCGGGTGGCCGCGAACTAACTCACTGAACGAAATAGGTTTGCTTTCGATCCTATTATTAATGTAAATAAAGTTTCGATTTGTGCAACATTTTTTTATTGTTGGGGTTGGGTTGAATGCTATAGTTAGTTCACGGCCGCTAAAATATAATTTTATACGGATTTATGGCTACTTAAATATAAGGGGGCCGCAAACTAACACATGGTAAAAAAACGAAACTGGTTCGCGGCCGTTGAAAATTGTATGAAAAATAGACGGCCGTTATCTGACTATTGAAAATAGAGGTGTCAGTTTACGGCCACTTCTTTCACACCGACTAATTAATTTTTTAATCAAGTAGGTATTTTAAAAATGTTTTTAACAATCTGGCTTTGAGGTCAATAAAAATTGGTACAGAAAAATGATATCACTAATACTACGGTACTAGTCTAGTCAAAATTACCCCGAGCCGTACCAGTAGCAAAGGAGCCCATGACAGACATCGCGTTGCCGAGCTGAATGGCAATAGACAACCTTTGCAGCAGGTAGGTACACCCCAGAGCGAGCGTCACAGCTCCTCTCACGAAGCCGACGGCCAATCTCTCTTTAATAAAGCCAAAGCTTTTGCTCCCCAGCATCCCGTAGTTTCGCACGCAAATGGCACGAAGCAATAATTTGCTTCTAAGGCCAAGTATGAACTAGGATGAACTTGGACAAAACCAAAGTTATTTTCCACGATCACGTCACTCCGGGGCTGATAGCTATCAATGGTGGTGCTCTCGAGTATGTTCGAGAATACTTTTACCTCGGGCAAACTCTGCAAATCGGTAAGAACAACCTTGAGAGTGAGGCTAACAGGAGAATTCAGCTGGGCTGGGCAGCGTTCGGGAAGCTTCGTCGAGTATTCTCTGTGCGTATTCCACGGACCGAAAAAAGAAGACGACTTAAAGACGAAAGGTTTTAACCAATGCGTCCTGCCTGTTATGACTTACGGAGCCGAAACGTGGACACTCACGGTACGCCTGGTCCATACATTCAAAGTGACTCAGCGAGCTATGGAACGGGCTATGCTTGGAGTCTCTGAGGGATCGAATCCGAAACGAGGTAATCCGATAGAGAACCAAAGTTGTCAACAGAGCTCGTAGAATAAGCAAGCTGAAGTGGAAAAAGGGCTGGCCATATTAGCCGTAGAACTGATGACCTTTCCGTTGGAGTAGACATGTTCTAGACTGGAGACCGCGAATCGGTAAGCGTAAGGTAGGACGGCCTCAGGCTAGATGGAGCGACGACCTTCGAATGGTGGCTGGTAGCAGATGTATGAGAGTTGCCGAGAATAGAGCTGAATGGTGTGCAATTGGAGAGGCCTATGTCCAGCAGTGGACCGGTATAGGCTGATGATGATGATGAAGGCTGAGTATTTCTCGTGCTTTTTGACGGCCGCGAACTCAGTGTGACCGAAGTAAGAAGCCACGAAGGTGTTGACGCACGTAGCGTCCCACAATAAACACCTCTCTGCCACGGCACCAGGGTCAAACCATCTAGCCTTTTGCAATGGACTAAGACAAGGATGGAATATTGATGTCATTGAGCGCATAGTGACGAAGGAATCTTTACAAACAAAGACAGCAGCTCAATGCATGATGACCAGTTGCCCCAACCATGGAGCCGCAAATGTATTGATGTGGTTGACATACATCGCAGTCCAGGCGGAGAACAACCGCGACACGCAAGGAGTTGCCGTCGTGAAGAGTTCCCATATGTGGAGAGGGTAATGCCTGCAACCAGAGTCTAGCCTGCTGCCGCGCCTTAAGTCGATCCAGGGTGTTCTTTGTCCCTTCCTCATCCCACACACGCTGCACAGTAGGAACTTTGGGCACGACAGCGTTCGGGAAGAGAGTACTCCACTTCGCCAGCGCCTCAGCTGCAAAGGGCAGGGGCCCGCCCCCTTGGAAAGATAATATATACCAGAGACAAGATCCGCAACCCCGTGCGTCGAGGCGAGGAAAGCTGGAACACTCACATCCCTCACGCGTCGCACCCCCAGTCCGCCGCATCGTATGGGAACGATGCTTGACTCCACTGGTCATTGCTGAGTGAAACATTTAGTAGCGCTTTAACTGGAGCCGTCCTCAAAAGATACATTATTTTAGGGGCTGCAAAGCACATTCTTAACAAGACCAAGACGACATACGCGGAGACACTTTTCAGACGATCCCGAGCGAGGAGAAGGAGACGTCTTCTAGCTTCAATAGCATCAGGTATAGCCTCTGGGAATGTAGGCGAACCCAAGAGGCTAAAAGTTGTAGGGGATAGTTGCTTTAGCCCGGGAGGATCGAACTGAAGGCAGAATAGAAAGGGCAAAGAGATGTTAGAACAGTGTAAGCTTAGGTTAGGTTAGAGCACAAAAAAGGGACGAATATTGAGGAAAACGTGTTTTTTAAGAGTGAAGGCATTTGAGTGACAATCGCGATCATATGCCTAATGATGTGGAAATTTACGATAGGATATGTATGGAGAAGTGTACGAAAACATCAAAAAAGTTTGAAATCTCGCAAGTCGATATTGTATGTAAAACTGGCGGCCGCGAACTGACTCTAGGGTGGCCGCCAACCAAAAAAAGTGGCCGCCAACCGGCGTTTTGCCTAAGTTTCAAGTAATTATTTATTTAAAAATATAAATGATCTCATATTCCTATAATACTTATTTCGAAAAATAACTTGATTATGTCTGCTATGCCCACATAAATAATCAGAACTTGAATTATGGACATATCATACAAAGTTTGGAAGGCGACTAAAAGGCCGCCAACCGGCGCAATGACCCTATTTGCCTATTTAGGGGGTAGGAATTATTTGCATCACAAGCCCAGAATATTTTTATGAGATACTTTACGAGTTTCGATGGCATGTATTGAGTAAAGCAGTGAGCACTATAGTAACATATAATATCATTGGAGTAAAGCGAGTCCGCCCACGATATCCATATAGCTTTTCGTATTTCGATGGCATGTATTGAGTAAAGCAGTGAGCACTATAGTAACATATAATATCATTGGAGTAAAGCGAGTCCGCCCACGATATCCATATAGCTTTTCGTAAATTGATATACATTCACCAGACTTGTAGATTTTATTCATATTTGAAATGAACATATTCCAAATATCTCGTATAGCGGCTGCTTTATCAGCAAACAAACGTTCAGGGCCCGTTACATCATTAGCAAACCTTATAAAGCGTAACAGCATTTTAAATCTATAATAGGACATCACGGCAGATCGACAACTGTTTAGTTTAACTAAAATAATTATATTCAAAGTATGTGGAACGTAAAAGCAGATCTTGATTGTTTACATTAGGTACGTATAAACTGTATGTAGGTACCCGGGTACCTCGTCACTCTGATGAAGGTGTTTTATTTGTCACTCACATAAGGGTCCTTATGGAAAATACAAAATGTAGGTAGGTACATAAATTTAGTTACGTACTCCATAGAATACCTACAGGGGTAAATTTTCAAACGTACTTTTTTATGCCCTTGATAAAGAAACTATCGTTCAAAACAGAATAAATACATGTTTTTTTGAAAATGTACCTCGTCGCTTAACCATTTATTAAACCAATTAGAATTAATATTAAAAACTAAAGAAATTCCACGTTGAATAATTCGATGGCGGCCTACCTACCCTTGGGAGGCTTGTCCAGTTGTCCCCGTATACAGTCTGTCTACGCTTGTCCCACTTCAAATTGCGCTCAGAAATCTACTCACTATAACACGACATTTTAACGTATCTTTTATCAAAATATCTCATTTTAAAGATATTTACTCTATTGCATATTCAAAGTCACAAAAACTTTTAAATAAAAAATCTAACTATTAAATAAAAAAACTGAAAGCTAATGTTTTTGTCCCGCGTAAAACTGCTCTTTTGATGCTAGCATTTCAGTAGGTAGGTACTTGTTTAATATTAGTCAAGCGATTTCACGCCTATTTTTTTATATCGTACCACCCAAGCGTTTATCGGACCCCAACTTGTGTGTGGAGAGGATGTCGTATACGCAGGTTTTTACATGTTCCCGAAGTAATTTTTTCCTGAAATCTGTTTTGGTCACCCTGAGCGGCCAGTTTGGTGGCATGTTTTAGATAATGAACAGAGTGATGTATTGTATCGTCAAGTGAGTATGTTGTGGATAATTACCTTGATATTACGACTTGCCAATATCTTCCAAATTAATTAGGTAGTTGGGTAATTATCATGAAAAAAAACATTCGGTCGTCATTTTGGTGGCGTCATTGCAGTGGCGCAGTGGGCCAACGTAATGATGAATGCCCGTATAATCAATACTATTACTAATAATATATTAAGACATAGTACTTGTTTTTCATATATTATTACTGTGTTGTAAGTATTTGAAAGTGATAATAGCATAACATCAAAATTTAATTTCTATCTAAGTAGTTATAAGGCTACATACATTAAAGAAATAAATAATATTAGTAATGTTTTAAGCATAGATAAGAATATGTACTAACGTAGTTTTAAGAACCAAAAAAGTTGATTAATACAAAATAAAACATGTGTGTACATAATATCGCTTTTTTTATTGAAATATTTAAGAAAACGTCATGACGGTGGCGCAAGAATTGAAAAAAAAATCTCCAAAAGTACTGTTTCCAATGGCGCCTCCCAAATTATTAGATTCACAGCATCTTAATTTTAGTTTGAGTGAAATATGAGAAAAAAAATTGCCACCGCAATGACGGAAAAAAGCCCGCTTTGAGAAAATTTACCTACGGAAGAAAAAGGACAAACAAACCATAGATTATAGAGTAATGTCAAACATGGAAAAACCAACTAATTTGAACCTTATGAACATGCTTATCTGTCACTTTTATCCAGCGTTGCCAGACGTCCCGATTTTGGCGGAACGTCCCGATTTTTTAATCAAAATGTAATGTCCCGCGCGGGACAGGCTCAGTCCCGCTATTCGGGTATCACTCGACCGACGATATAATTTATTTATAATATAATTTATTCTCTTAATGTAAACACTCCTACTACTACTAGGACTACTATTTGAAACGCTATATTTTTCTAATGAATAAGCATAACTTTTATTGATTTCTGATTTATTAATTTATATATTCAGAAGACGAATAAGACTCAACTATTTAACGTTTAATTTGTGAAAAACTTTGAAAATATACTATAATTTAATAAAAACCTTTTTTAGAGTAAAAAATCATTAGTCGGCCAGAAAAATAAATATTGAACCAAGAGCGAGATTGTTGATCTAGTTCGCATAGTTCATCTAAAAGAGCGCTCTTCCGAACTAGATCGTTCGCGAACTCTCCAAGCAAGACTACCTATTTCACAAACAAACATTTGTTTCCACAAAGTACATTATATATAGTGTTTGTTTCTGTCTGATTGCTGATTGCGATGGTGTGATATAAAAGAATGTTCTTATTTCATTTGATGTAGGTTTGTGCTATTGTTGAGAAATAAAATGAATTGAACGCTTGAAATTAATTTTTCATCATATAAGAACTTATTAGATAGGTATTGCATTTCGTGGTGTAATTATTGTTGTGTTTAAAAACATAAAAAATGCCTTTTTATTCATGCAATCGTTATAGATTACTTGTTATGTTACTGTTAATATTGATAATGTGGCAGGTTTTTCGTTTGCTGCCGCAAAATCCCGCTAATAAGGATGGGGTAAGCAAACATTGTATACTAATTTATTAAATTGCACTTGCACTTCCAGTTTCCATTGAATACCTTTTAATAATAAAAGTACTTAATTCACCTACCTGTACCTAATGATACATTTTATGTTGTAATTTTAACCTAATCTAAGAGTACATTAAATACAAAACGCAGATGAAAAAGGAAAAGAAAAAAGAATCCTCAGCATCAATGGGTTTTCAGTATCCTTCTTCAAGTCGCTTCGTTGGGAAAAACTTCGAAACGGTTATGCACTCATGCAGCAAAAAGACATAAAAAGAAGAATAAAAAAAATAACAAATAACACCAGTAATTACATTTAGGCTCCAATAACAGTTTATATAGATTGTGTATATATTGGCTTGCTCTGACCAGTCATGGTAGTGGGTACCTATAGATCGTACACATACACACTGGACATTACAAATTTGCTACCCAATTATACTCAGACTTTTGTTTTGATAGAAGCCAGTGCTGACAATCCATCTTAAATTAATTTATTTTATATTATTATTTTTTACTTAGGTAGGTACCTACTCTGAAATAAGCTCATAATTGATTACTGCACTTGTTTGTCGAACATTTTTTTTTTCAAAACATGAATTATATTTGTATGGTATTTAGATAAAGCCTTATATTCGTTTGCCGTTTTTATTTTTCAGGTATCCAACTAGGTTAGGTATATTTAGAAATTCTACAACTACGTTATATTTACTTTTATACATTCCAATTAACATGTGTTTCTTGGACATTGATTAATTGTGTAGAAAATAATGTTTGTTTCTTTGTTTACAGCTAGGCATAGAAGAATTGGAAGATGATAAGTACAACAAACACAAAGTGGATAAAGTAAAAATCAGAGTGTACTATGAAGCATTGTGTCCAGATTCTAAGCATTTCTTCATAAGACATTTGCTTCCAGTGACAGATGTATTGACTGATTTTATAGATGTAACATTAGTTCCTTATGGAAAGGCCACTGTAAGTATTTTTATCCATCAAGTTTCAATTAGCTAACACAATTGAATTATCTATTGTCTTTGTCCGTCTATGGGCACCTGATACATGACTGGTCAATGCTATTCATTTATTACTAGATGTTCCACACGGTTTCCCCGTAGATCCTGTTCCCGTCCGAATATTTGAATAAAATATAGCCTATGTTACTTCCAATAAAGTAAGCTTTCTAGTGGTGAAAGAATTTTTTAAATCAGTACAGTAGTTTTGGAGGCTATTCAATACAATCAAATCTTTCCTCTTTATAATATTAGTATAGAATATGGTTTTAGTGGTGAGATTTGATAGTGTGTTCTTAACACGTTCACTGTCCAATAGACACTTTGTAAAAAAAACCCCAAGTCCAACTTTTTTTTCCCTTTTAAAATATCAACTTTGCTAAGTACTTGGATGGAATAAACATGTTTTTTTGGTACTGAAATAATGAGTATTTTCCCCATACGTCCAAAACAAATTGAAATCTTAACTCACAAGTCCAACTAAGTTATTAGCTATGGAAGACACAAGAAGAACACGACTCCAACAGTAGGCGTGGACTGGTCATAAAAGTCAACTTGCGACTCAAAATGGGGTCGTGGACAGTGAACGTGTTAAATAGCAATTTACTAATTTATTTTACAGACCAAAGAGGAAAATGGAAAATATTATTTTGTATGTCAACATGGAGAGGATGAATGTTATGCAAATAAAATCCATGCTTGTTCAATAGAGGCTCTGAGTAACATGACCAAGTCTGTAAGATTCACAGAATGTATGATTACTGACAATGTGTATCCTGATGCAGCTTTAACAAGGGTGATTATTGTGTTTTTTATAGCCTAAAATTATTCTACATTAATGACACAACATGCTTGCATTATAATTCTATACAATTTTAATAATAATTTGTTCTATGTTTAAAACCCATGATAGTCCTATATGAGTAAAGCTATCATAGCATCCAAATTTAGTAAGATGATTTCACACTAATTTTATTATGAATTGTTCCAGTGTGCAAAACAGATGCAGGTGGATCCAAATCCTATCAGTGATTGTGCTACAAGTGACCATGGTTCTGCTTTACTGAAAAAATATGGTGATGACACCCATATTCTAAAACCAACATTTATACCAACTATAACAATGAATGGAGCTAAAGATAACCAAGCAGCCATTTTGAAGAATTTTCTGCTTGAAGTATGTAAACTAATTGATATGCCTCTGCCACCCCCTTGTTTGTGACATAGTATTAATGAAAGAGCAAACATGCATAATTTATTGCAATTAAATTCCTGAAACAACAAAGTTGACTGTGAAATTTCCCAAAATTTATTGTTCATTTTAATATTATTATAATTTATTGAGGCTCAATTTTAACAATAATTTGTTTATTATTTTTTTATCTTGTTTTATTTTTTATCTTATTGTGACTTTAAGGAAATTAGATTTTAATACCATATTTTGATTTACTTAATATAAATACATGTTTAACTGTATTTTACAAACATTAATATAATCAATTATGGCTGTAATTTTGTATCAACTAAAAGTAATACCTAACAGTCAATTATACTTACTCATGCAGGCACAAATAAAGAAGTAGGTAGCAGGTTTATATAATAGTTCATAAACAAATGTTACTCGTAGATTTTAGAAACAAAGTAAATATGTATCAGATAATTTACCAAATTATGTACCTACTTCAAACATTTTTAAGAGCTCAAATTAACAGTAGGTACTTAGATGAAAAAGCTGATGTAAATAAAAGTACATATTAAGAATTCTGTGCTAAAACTATGAAAAGTCGAGATCAAAATAACTTTTCTGTACATACATTTTGTTTATTTTTATTAATATCTACTCATAAGAATTCTGGTCCATGTTCTCTTATCACGATAAGGCATTACAACATTGAAAGTCAATCATATCATGCATCCTATCAAGCGTCGTCGGCCTACCACGGGCGATCGATAACAATAGATAATCCTTATGCGAAATGATAATAATTATGCGGCTTGACGACTGACGATGATGCGGAGAATATAATATAGGGCTAAAAAAAATTCGTATTGGTTGAATTTAATATTGTTTGTTTAATAGTTTTTTTTATCTATAAAATTGCCGATAAATTGTGACTAATGTTTTTGTTTCCAATTTCTGTGATTTTGATTGTAAAATTGGTTTTGTACGGTGCGTTGCCTGATCCGTTGTGCGGTTTAGTTTTATTCTTCACAGCTAGTTTTCAATTTTAAAAAGCTCATGTAACTGATTAACCACTCGCCAAATATCAAAAACGACACACAATAGCATTATCTATTGTCCTTGTGCGCCCGTAGGTTTCTGGTGCTTCAATGGTTTTCTTTAACTACTACTACACACAATTATAAGCTACATTATGGTTGTTCCTGCATAGAAAAAAAAATTAGGAATTTTGTTTTCTTGTAAATCTCTAAGGTACTCGAGGCAATTAACGCCCACTTAACTTAAAATCATTTTATTCTCTATAGAGACTTCATAATTGGAACAAATAATGAGGTAGAAAGGTAAAACATAGTTTTCTGAACCGAAAGATGTTAGTTGTGTGCTTAAATGATTTATTGTTTCCATGCTAATGACACCTTTTTAAAAACCTTGTCTTGGGCGTTATTAACAATACTATGTTTATTACCGCCCGTTTACTAAATAATATCCTGGATGCGAAAAATCCATTATTAGAGGTTATAAAACTAATAAAACATAACCGTTATTATATCAGTTTCTTTATCAGAAATAATGTAATGTAACAAATCAACATTTAACATAAAAACTAGCATACTTCTTATTAAGTGCAGGGTAACTTCAATCTCCTGGTTATAATAATTTTTAACGATTTTTTTTAGTTCATTAATAAACATTGACATGAAAAAACAGTATAACAGCCGGTTTTTTTAAAAAAAGAAAGATTAGTTTTAACCTATATTGGGCGTTAATGAACGATGAAGGGCAATGGCGCCCGCAAGTGTCCTAAAAAAAACAGATTCAAGTAGGTAGGTATATATCAAATAGAATAAGTTGAAGTAATTAAATATTCAGGAAATACATTTTATTTTAAGATAATTATTAGTTAGTCACGAATTATTTTATTTACAACGTAATGTTTTGCCATGGTATTATTACGCCCATATGTAGGTCAATAACGCCCAAAGGTCAGTTGACCGGGCGTTATTACCCCAGTGGGCGTTATTGTCAATTTGTATATTTTTTCTAGAAAATACTCCGATTTAATTCAAAATATTAACGAACAATGAATGATAGTTACGTACACTACAACACAAATAAAAATTATACAAAAAAATATAACAAAATAAGCAAAAACATTAAATTTTGTTGGAGTAGTTTTTATAACAGCGACGTCCGTGACCGAAGTTGTTGAAGCACAGCGTGTCACTGGCAAGATGGTGGCTCAAGAAACTTGCGTTTACGCTAGGCGTGTCCCTATTGGTGTATTCTATGTGTGCGCAAGCCATGACGCTGCTCATTTAATTAAAAGTGGTTTTTCTGTAGTTTGGGCGTTATTTAACACAGGGCGTTAATTGCCATACCTACCTTATAATATCTAATAACAATTGTATACTTGATGGTGATGCAGACATTATTTGAGGTAGAAAACTTACTTCCCTTAATGTGCCATGCTCGATTAGTTGTCCAATAGATTTACAATTTGTAATTAGCCGGTTAGTTGCCCATGTTATGATTGTTTTTTATGGTTGACGCATTTTAGGAGCTGGTAATTATTTGGTTGTGTATAACGCATTTAATTTAAATTGGTTGTGTAGAAACTTTTACCAATTATTGTACCATTTACAATACAATGCAACAATTTGCTAAGATCAGTTTTAAAATGGTCGTATTTTAGTAAGTATATTAAGGATAGGTACCTACTTTTATACCTAGTATTATTTTATTGTTTTTTTATGAGTATTGTGAAGTCCTTGACTCCTAATAGCTAGGTAACGTTATAAAGTTGTTTGTAATTTGCAAGTACGAGATAGGTTTGCAGTATGGCTAGGTTTTGGCTAGTCATTTATAAATAAATTATTTTTTGGGAATACAAACCTTTTTTATTGCGTTGACGCCCACAAAAAACTTGTAACCAACATAGGAACATAGCCCGTTGTAACATGAATCAGCCTTAAGGCTTTAAGTTTACCTTACTACATACTCGTAAATTATAACGCTATGGTATTTATGGTATGGTATATGGTAAATTATCAGTCCGGTGATGCGATATATAGACTCACCAAGTTACCTGCTGCTGCTGTACAATATTTAAAGTAATTAAACTAGGTACGTACACGTACAGTGTACCCTCCCTCCAGTGACAACTCTTTCCAACCGCTCTGGATAGGCGGTCCAGTGAAGGGTAAGGAAGTATTTGTTCTTAACTGCACGGAGAAAAAAAAAAATTAGATACTAGCGGATGCCCAGCAGCGTTGCCCGCGCGGATTCCGTTTATTCCCGTTCCCGTGGGAATTTCCGAAAATGCCTTCATAGTGGTTGCCTACGACATATTTAAGACACCTACATACCATATTTCAAATAGCGGGTGCCCAGCGGCGTTTTCCCGCTTGGATTTAGTTTATTCCCGTTCCCGTGGGAATTTCCAAAAATCCCTTCATACCAATTTCCTGTCACATATCAGACACCTTCATACCATTTTCCAAGTTTCTAGGTGTTATCGTTTCGGAGTAGTACGTATTTCTCTTTTTGACCAGTTTTTTTATTTTCTCATGGGAATGAGATATTTTCCTGGAATAAAAAGTACCCTAGATGTTGACCCGGGTACTCAGTTATCTAAATACCAAATTTCATTAAAATCCGTCCAGTAGTTTTTGAGTGATGCGTGCACAACCAGACAGACCGACAGACAGACAGACAAAAATTCCAAAAATTGGTGTTTCGGTATCTATATCGATAAATATATACACTACCGTTAAAATTTTCAAAAAATATTTAATGTACAGACACGGCCCCGTTAGGAGTTTTATTATATTTATAGATAAAAGAAATATAGTATTAACAAATAAAATTTTACTTATTCCCTGGACAAGTAAATTATACTGACGATTAGAAACGAGTTTTACTTATTGTTTTGTTTACTAACAACAAAAAATTGAGTTCGGTAGGAATAAACATGTTGTTTACTAAAAACTAGTAAATTACCATTTGAATGCAAATAATAGCACACTGGAAATAAATAAACTAATCTTATAACTAGTGTATTTCATTCTAGATTTTAAGAAATTCGTTTATTATTATTAGTAAGGCTATGTGTGATAGTTAAATAAACAAAAAAATGGAGGCAGTAGCATCGGATCGGACCATAGGATCGGACCCTTAATATTCTACCACTTAGGGTCAATTCACACCGAGACGCGACGCGACGCGACGATACTCAAAGAGGCCAATGATTTCGCGCTGCGCCGCGCGTCGTCGCGAGACGCATCGCAACGTCGCGAGGCGCATCTTAATATCGTAGCAGGACGAGACGCAGCACCGCTCTTGCACGCCGCGCGTACCGGCGATGCACCGCTGGGTCACGATACGTCGCGCTACGCCGCGAGGCACCTCGAGGCGCAGTGCTGCGTGGTGCAACGTAATCTGAATTCTCACAATGTATGTATGTATGTATAATCTCACGCCTTTCATCCCCGAGGGGGTAGACAGAGGTATTCCATTACTGGATATACCCACATTTCACGAGATACATTGGACCCCTAAAACGTGATAGGTGGTGAGCCTATCGCCGGACCAGGTCTATTTACACATGTCTCAGAATTAATTCTGAGACCTGCGGGTTTCCTCACGATGTTTTCCTTCACCGTCGAGCTAGTGATAAATATGTACGTAAGTTTTGAAAAACTCATTGGTACATGCCAAGATTCGAACCCGAGCCTCATTGATTTTCGGCCGGCTCTTTAACCATCAGGGCTATCACTGCTCTATCTTATCTATCTTTTCGTGTAGTGAATAAAGTATATTCTGAGTCGCTCTATGAAAAATGTGCGCGCAGCGTCGCGCCGCGTCGCGTCTCGGTGTGAACTGACCCTTAGTGTCCAAGGAAATGGAATCAGTGATCGAAACCCTCTCAAGACTAACACTCTTGAGAAATTTCCAATAGCTAGGAAGCAACCTCATACAGAATTGAATCTGGCATAACAAAAGTTTGAGCGTTACATATACAACACCGCGGAGACAAACGATAGCGCGTTTTAAATTGACTGTAACGCCATCTAGCGTTCATAAACATAACAGTTCGCTTTTAGTAATTTCAAGTATAGATGTTACAGTATTTTATTTCTTGGTTTAACGATTCCCCAGACTATACATATATACTTAGATTAAAGCAGGGCTAATAATTCCAAGTTCATTGTATTTATAGGTGGTTTTTAATTCATAGTAATGAAATTATAGAAATTAGGAGTGCCTTATAAATAGTATAATTAACTAACTGTAATTCCGCGTAATTATAAAGTTTGTTTGTAATCTTTAGTAACCTTTATGTCTCGATGTTAGTTACATTGGCGTAGCAAGGGATTTTTCCTAGGGGGGGCCATGGCCCCAGCCATAAATCGGCCGGCCACGGCGCGGCAAGGTGGTATGTGGAATCAAGTATGGATTTCAGTTATCCCTATCCTATTATACTAATTCTTTTTCTTTTATCTGTGTCCTGGCCAAAACTGTGTTATTTGTCGCTAATATAGCTATGTATATGTCGCAGTAAGATAGATAAAAGCCGTAATATAGTTATATCCCTAGGGATATAATTATATACCGTAACATAGTTATACGATAGCGATTCTTTACTATCTCACTAGGAATATAGTTATAAAACCGTTGAAGTTTAGTGATATACTTATATTACATATTAGAAACAAAGATATCTTAAAACTGTTAATTATAGATAATTGTATTGTTAATGTTTAGATTCAAAAAGTATGATCTTTTTGAATTATAATTACTTTAATATGTGTTAATGTCACAAAGTATTGTAACTAACTGCAGGATACATAAAGTTAACTTTTGAAATTTTTTCAATTTTTCAAAAATTTTTGAGAATAAATAAGCTTTAATATACTACAATATGATGACAATATGATACATATGACTTTTTTGAGACAAACCCTAATATATTTATAACACTGAACATAATCTAGTAATATAAGTATATCACTAAACTTGGACCGTTTTATAATTATATTCCTAGTGAGATAGTAATGAATCGCTTTCGTATAACTATGTTCCGGTATATAATTATATCCCTAGGGATATAACTATGTTACGGCTTCATCTATCTTACTGCGACATATACACTGACAAAAGTCCGCTCTTAAATTACTAACAACAAGGTAAATCAAATCGATATTGAAGTAAGGAAAAAAGAAACCAAAAATATATAAATAGGTCATGTGCATCTGGATTAAGGGCCCATTTTTCAAATTGTTGAGAAACGAAATGACACTTAGAGGGCATTTAGTAAAAAATTGGTAAAACTTAAAGCAAAGATTATTAAATTTCTTAAACGTGAAACAGAAGAGTTATGGTCAAATAACTTGGGCCCTCAATCCTGACGCCTGCATAAAGCAGCATAGCCTAATCTCAGAAAGTACGTACTATCCCAGGGATAATAATTTTTATTTGAGAATTCAGTTAAGATTTTCTAAAATACATTAAGAAATTCCCGAATCTTAAGAATGCGATAATACAGATTTATGGCGGTTTAGCTTGGGCCCTCAATTCGTGAATATCTGTACTGAGGAATCAGCAAAACATAGGAGTTTATCTAAGGAAAGAGATTAATACGACTTTAATATATTTGAGTTCAATATCGCTCAATATCGTTGGTAAATTAGTTAAAAAGAAATAACAACACAAAATTTAATTGTTAAAAAGTAAATAAAAATCGATTTTTCTTAAAATGTCTGAACTGAGGGTCCAACATTTTCGGCAGTATTGACTAGCTAGGCTAAGCCTTCTACACTACCGCACTTTAGGTTAAGTGTTTTAACCATTTTTTAATTAAAATTCAACAAAGCGTCCATTCTTCTAAATGCCATACTTTAGGAGAAAATTGATTTACAATTTTATATAGGAGAAATTCTGTAAGGTGACTATAACAATATAATAAAGCACTCTTGAATTAAAACACAGTAACCAATCATAAATTCCTGATGATGAATTAGCAACAACATAAACATGGGAAAAATTGGTAATACATGGACATGTTATTCTTAACTAAAATAGACAAAATCAAACTGGTCTAGGTATTTACTATGAAATGACAAAACAGAAACACTAATAATAAGAATATTAGCTGTACTATTTATTTATTAACTAGTGGCCAGGGCAGACGTCGTTCTGCCACCGTGTAAACCATCCCTGGACCCACTCTAACCCACACAAAAAGTTTCATAAAAATCTGTCCAGCCGTTCTGGAGTTTTAATCAGACTAACGAACATCAATTCATTTTTATTTATATATATAGATTATTGGATCACACATAACGTAAGCGCTTCCGACAACAACTATTCGTTTCTACATTTTCGTACATGCTGATAAGTATAAAAAATGTATCAAAATCATAACTACCCTACAGAATTTTCTCATATAAAACATTGTAAATCAATTTTCTCTTAAAGTATGACATTTAGAAGAATGGACGCTTTGTTGAATTTTAATTAAAAAATAGTTAAAATACTTAACCTAAAGGGTGGTAGGTAGTGTAGAAGGCTTAGCCTAGTCAATACTGCCGAAAATATTGGGCCCTCAGGTCAGACGTTTTAAGAAAATTCGAATTTTATTTACTTTTTTACAATCTACTTTTATGTCGTTATTTGTTTTATAACACATTTGCTAGTAAAAGGTGTCTTATTTCACCAATTTTAATATCGTTACGTATCTCATTACGCCCAAGTGCGGTAAGTGTAAAGTAAAACGCACGGTTTATCAAGATGCTCCGTCTTAAAACGAACGGTACTTTTTAAAATCTCAGCAAAGAGTTTTTATGTCAAAAAAGTTGTCAACATTTTATGATTAAAAATAATTTTGGGAGATAAAATATAATAAAGAAATATTTATGTACACAATTATTTAATTTAATTAATTTTGACAGTAAATTAGAACCAATTAATCTGTAACAAAAACACAAAAATATTAATTTACTTTATTAGTAATACTGGCTGGTTTTTGTGCCTTTGCAAAAAAAAATGCTGATGCGCGCCGCGCGCCTTTTCTTAACGCTGTATTGTTTTTATTCGTTTACCATAGTCGGAGTTTTTTTTGATTTCCTCGCAAATGTGTTATAAAACGTCGTATGACATACGTGCGCTTTGATAATTACAGCCTCTGCTTACTTGTAGCCCTCGCCTACGGCTCGGGCTAGCAATATCGCCTCGGCTGTAATTTTCAACCTACCGCACTTATATCATAATGTACTATTAACTAACGACCAACGATATTGAGCGATATTTAACTCAAATATACTAAAGTCGTATTAATCTCGTTCCTTAGATAAACTCCTATGTTTTGCTGATTCCTCAGTACAGATATTCACGAATTGAGTGCCCAAGCTAAACCGCCATAAATCTGTATTATCGCATTCTTAAGATTTGGGAATTTTTTAATGTATTTAAGAAAATCTTAACTGAATTCTCAATTAAAAATTATTATCCCAGGGATAGTACCTACTTTCTGAGATTAGGCTATGCTGCTTTATGCAGGCGTCAGGATTGAGGGCCCAAGTTATTTGACCATAACTGTTTTGTTTCACGTTTAAGAAATTTAAGAATCTTTGCTTTAAGTTTTACCAATTTTTTACTAAATGCCCTGTAAGTGTCATTTCGCGTCGCAATATTTTGAAAAATGGGCCCATAATCCAAATGCACACAAACAGGTCCACTCCACGACCTTGAAATTAGAAAAATATGTTATCAAACTATTTTAAATTTTCTGTGTTTAGCTTTTTGAAGATGGTTTTCGATTTCGGTAGTTGAGGATGAAGTTATTTTATGTATGAGGAAGGGTATTTTTCTAGGGTGGGCCCACCCTGCCCCCCCCCCCCCCTAGCTATGCCCATGGTTAGTTAACATACCTATTAAAAAAAAATTGATAGTTTATAATATTTGTAAAATTCTGCAATACCAAGCAAAGTAGGTACAATATTTTCGGAAATTACTCAAGTCCATTTGTAGTTATTATATCGTAGAATTAATAAAATGCTCTTAGAATTACAGTTTCTTGCAGTTTTCAGAAAAAAATTATTGAATGCAGTAAAATATAATAACTACGGATTTTATAAATGAGGTTACTAATTCAGACAATGTTTTTTTTCTCCGCCGTGCTGAGCACCAATCTATAAAACTTATCTAACCTAGGTCCCAATTATAAACCATATACCTAATAATAGGTTTTCGGAGACAGGATTTAAATAGGTATACCTAGCTACTTAATTATTCGGCCTATGCAGCATAGCACGTGATACGCAATACATTAGCGGTATCAAGCTACCCTACGTTAGCAGCGCACCGGTCATTAATCATTGCACCAATCTTTCACTTTCCGTCGCGTACGAGACCAATAAATTAGCTTTACCTGCCGTGAGTCACCGTCCAAAGCAAACAACCGACTTCAGTCAATTCAATTTAAAACGTCTGACAACACCAATTTGCTCGCGTCTAAATGGCTACCTTTTGCTCCGAATACCATTTCAAACAACAATAAATCTTCACTGAAATCACGGTCTAATTTCGTAAAAGCCCCGTCTCGCTTTGCTAATTAATATGAATGGCATTTGCATCCGGCTTTTTCTCGCGTAGAACATTTCCAACTATTGTTTTGCAAAGATCCTCACAATTTATTCCAGTTTTTAATTGACTGCACCGCGCTACGGAGGGTTCGTTTCATAAAATAGTACCTAGGTACTTACATAGAATATCAAAATATAAATACTCGTAGGTAGGTACTCACGTATATAAATGTACGAGTCAAATGGACAGACATTATAAAGATGATATTTTTTATGTGCCCTCAACTATAGGTACAAACATAAAAGCTTGTAAAATGTAGGTACCGACATATAGTTTCAATTAAATAAAATCGACCAATTGCGAGTTGAGATTTCATGCTTTGGAAGTACCTAAATGCATGAATCATTCGTAGTTCCGCCATAAAGTAAATTTTAATTTTAATTTTTTAGAGATCTCACAACAAATTTTGTTAGTAAAGGATCTTAGCTACTTAGTTGAAGACATTTTCCTGCAATGAATATGCACATATTAAGCTTCTATAAACTCCAATTCCTTAAAAAATCATTTTATACACTTTGTAACTTCGGAGATAATATGGTTTGATTTGGCATTTTTCATCACTACATAGTTTAAAACAAAGTCGCTTTCTCTGTGCCTATATCATGCGGGAGTGATTCAAGAGGACGTATTTAGTGTTAGCATTGCACCCGTGCGAAGCCGGGGCGGGTCGCTAGTTATAAATAAATCAAAGACTATAATAATATGCGGTATGAAAGGAAATGAAAATATATTTTACAATGGGCAAATTAAGCCCTTGCTTTACTCCCACTCTAAATTTTGAAATTTCGATCTCCATTGTAGATTGTATTGCACTGAACTTTAATAATCAAAATTTGAAACAAAAATACTAACCGACTTCACTAATAAGTAGCACTAAAATAGTACATTTTGATGCAATTCCGGAAAATATGTAAAATTTATGAGTTATATGAGTCAGTCCCGAGATATCTTGCCATGATCCGCATAGCGAGTTCCCACTCGCCTTGCGGCTTCCACTCATCACAGTCTTCCCAGACTGTGATGAGTTGATGATTGTGGAGACACAACAATGTGATGATGGCCGGGCTGCGGGTCTGTATTGAGAAAAATATTGAACATCACTTCAGACAAGGTGCAGGTATGAATTAACGCATTACTTTAAAATATGAATTAGTTTATTGAAATCCAACATTTTCCTTAAGTTTGCCGTAAGTATGTAATTTCCTACTAGAATTTGATCGTTATTAACGACACTATCGAATGGTGTACCTAATAATACAGTGTGTGTGTTCTTTTTTCCAAAATCAACGTGTTCGATTCCTGGCTAGGAACATTAATGTTTTAAAAATCCAAAGATGCAGTTTTAGTTTTCATCAAGATCGGGCCCGAGACTCCTTTTCGTTATTCCTCATAGTTTCTGACTTAAAATTCACGCTGTATAGGTAAGTACCTACCCGACCAAATGAAAAAAACAAAACGAATCACTTCACGGAAATATGGAACACAAAAACATAACAAAATACATACTTACCTACTTTCGTCCGTTAAAAAACCAAGAAGGTACAGGTATCCAAAGACGTTGAAAGAAAATGTTTCTAAAAAAGAAATATTTTTCTTGATGATTTACGGACATACGGGCGGGTGAAGTCGCACTACAAGGTTTCTTTTATTACCTTTCTACTACTGAATTATAAAAATGATCAATAATAGCAAATTAGCAGTAACAATGTTTTGGATATTTATTAAACAACAATATAGGAAAGCAATAAAGATTATGCACGGTCAACTGATGCAGCCATCAGGCCGCTCGTAGCTGCTTGTTGGCCTGCCAATGCACAAATCTAATGGATTTTTTATGTTTCACGAAAACGAACAAAAATGTTTAAAGGGAAAACGGCATTGCCAATAGGATTTCGTTTTTATTTCGTGTGTTCTATGGATAACTAAATATATATTGAATATACCTAAGTATAGGTACCAACTTGAATTGTAATCTAAGAAAATGATTTATACATACCTTTTAATATACACGAATTAAACTAGTAGGTCTATGCTTATCTGTATCTGTTAAAAGGGAGGAGAGGTCTCTCATTAAAACTTTCCTCAGTCTGGGTTTGCACGTGTTTTTAATTTTTATCGAGAGCACTCGTCGTTAGCGGGCAGACGGGCGCGCGTGCTGCGGCTATGGTGCTTTGATTGCGGTAATGACGTCTCTGGCTCTCATTCCACTCTACTACACTCGCCTCCTCGCACTATCTTCACGTTACTCCTTTGCAAATTAATGATAGCCGCCTGATGTGCGCGGGTGGTTTTTATGATAGGTAACAAGTAATATGTAATTCATTTAAAGTAAAATTATACAAATACGCTCATACGAGGCATGCCTTTTAAGTTTTGTCGTTTGAAGAAAAAAACACAACTAGAACCTTATAATATTTTTTATTGTTTTTCAAAGTATTCACCACGTAGCTTAATACACTTGTCCATTCGCTCAAACCAGTTATTATAACATTTATTCCACTCCAAAGTGGGGGTGTTCAAAATGGCTGACTTGAAAGCGTCGACTGCTTCTTCACCGGACTGGAACCTGTGACCACGAAGACTTTTCTTAATTTTAGGAAATGTAAAGAAATCGTTAGGGCTAAGGTCAGGACTGTATGGAGGATGGTCAAGAATTTCTACTTTTTCCTGCTTCAAATACTCAATCGTTTGACGAGCGCTGTGTGAGCTTGCGTTGTCGTGGTGCAGGATGATGCGTCGCTTTGAGTTAGATTTTCGAAGTTCGGCGATGACTTGTGGTAAACAAACTGTGGTATACCACTCTGCGTTAACCGTTCTACGATCTTCAAGTGCAATAGTAGCAATATGGCCGGTTTTTCCAACGAACGTGGCCACCATCTTCTTTGAAGTGCTTCGAGAACGAACAACTTTAGTCGGCTTTGGCTCGTCTTGAAAGACCCAGATTGTAGATTGTTGTTTGGAATCAGGATCGTAGGCATAGATCCAAGATTCGTCACCACTGATGATGTCGTAGACGTGATTTGAATCTCCTCGGTTGAACCTTTGCAGAGTTTTCTTACACCATCTGACGCGGGCCGCCTTGTGATCGTCGGAAAGCAGATGCGGTATCCAACGGCAAACTAGCTTTCTCACACCAAGCGCTTCATGCAAGATCTTTTGGATAGTTGTCCCTGAGATGCCTAATAGAGCCTCTATCTCTCGATACGTCACATGACGATCTTCGAGAATTAGTTGTCTCACAGCAATGATGTTATCTTCAGTGAAGGCGGATTTTGGGCGTCCTTCGCGAGATTTGTCACCAACACTAGTATGTCCACGCTGGAATTCTAAATACCAGCGTTCGACAGTCCGCAGACATGGGGCTTCATCACTGAACACAGATGTTAGCTCTTCAAAACACTGAAGCCGTGTCAGGCCTTTTCTAAAGTTATAGAAAATTATTGCACGAACATTTTCCTTAGAAAGATTCATTTTCGTAGGTAACCTGACAGATTCCAATCGACGCTGTGACTAAACAATAGCATTAATCCTAATACTTTCAACTGTTTTGAGATTCAAAATTTAAACACATTCGAATATAGAACAGTTCCAAATTCAAAATTGCCGGGAAATATGGAAACGACAGAACTTAAAAGGCATGCCTAGTACGTCTACGTCTTATCGCTGTGGGGGTCGGCTTTGCTTACTTTGTCAAGCTTGCCCAGAAGATGCCTGTTCACTCGAGCCTTAAAGGTTGACGGGTTATATGAACTCGGAAATACAGACGCCCTCAGGTAGTTTAGCTATAGCTTGCTATTGTATCCTCAAAATGTTTTCCTCCACTGTCGAGCTAGTGATAAATATGTACCCACGTAAGTTTTGGAAAAACTGACTAGTTTGGTACATACCCTTGCTAGGACTCGAACCAGTTCTGACTGGGATCATTGCTCTTAATTTTTTCTATTCTAAATCTATATACATAGTATATATAAAAATAAATCCCTATTTCCCTTGGTTATGGCATCACACGTAAACGGCTAGGCGGCTGGACCAATTTAGCTAAATTCTTTTTTGTTGTGCTTGTTATTGTCAGGACAAGGTTATTATGAATGAAAAAAAATAAGAAAGTTGCGCGGACCATAAGAAAATTTAAGAAAACTTAACAACCATATTAACTTTTCTAATGTAACCTTTTGGCGTTTGACATAACTGTCAGTTGTACAGGAGACAACGTCTGTAGTATCAAATTACAAGCTTTATTCATTGGTAGATATTTTTAGGGTTCCGTACCTCAAAAGGAAAAAACGGAACCCTTATAGGATCACTTTGTTGTCCGTCTGTCCGTCCGTCTGTCAAGACCCTTTTTCTCAGGAACGCGTGGAGGTATGAAGCTGAAATTTATATCAATTACTCAGGTCTACTGTCCCTTGAAGCTGTGAAAAAATCAAACTTCTAAGCCAACGCAATCAAAAGATACAGCCGTTTATGCCGCAAATTTTCGACACTTGCAAGGGAATCAAAACCTACAGGGTGCTTCCCGTGAACTCAGAATCTTGAAATTTGGTACGAAGCAACGTCTTATAGCATAGATAAAGGAAAAATTACGAAAACCATAAATTTGCAAGGTTGTACGGAACCCTCGGTGCGCGAGTCCGACTCGCACTTGGCCGGTTTTGATGGGTAGGTATGTACGATACTTAGTTGCAGTAAATTCGGCAGAACGAGTATACGAAGTATTGGATTGACAGCCAGCGGATGGTGTGCCGGCAGGGATGCATGCAACAAATCCGCTTATCCACGGTACTGGCGCCGACTGCGCCGCGCTGACCCATCCACACGCAAGCAGTTAATGGATTTTTCATGTCAAATTAAACAGGTCACATACAACGACTGTTACCAAAAATATTATTTATGTATTCAAATGTCTATCTAGTTTATTATTTACTAGCGGATGCCCATCGGCGTTGCATGCGCGGATTCAGTTTATTCCCGTTCCCGTGGGAATTTCCAAAAATCCCTTCATAGTGGTTGCCTACGACATATAAGACACCTTCATACCATTTTTCAAAGTTTCTAGGTGTTATCGTTTCAGAGTAGTATCGACGTATTACTCTTTTTAACCAGTTTTTATATTTTCCCGTGGGAATGAGATATTTTCCTGGAATAAAAAGTACCCTAGATGTTGACCCGGGTACTCAGTTATCTAAATACCAAATTTCATCAAAATCCGTCCAGTAGTTTTTGAGTGATGCGTGCACAACTGGTTGGTCAGACAAAAATTCCAAAAATTGGTGTTTCGGTCTCTATCTCTATCGATAACTATATACACTACCGTTAAAATTTTAAAAAAATATTTCATGTGAGTGAGTTTTATTATATGTATAGAAGGTCCATTACAAAAACCATCACGTCCTGAGAACATTCGCGGAAATAAGTAAAATTTTTTTAGGGTTCCGTATCAAAACGACCCTATTACTAAGACTCCGCTGTCCGTCTGTCACCAGGGTATATATATCCTGAACCGTTAGACAGTTGAAATTTTCACAGTTGATGTATTTCTGTTTCCGATATAACAACAAATACTAAAAACCGGCCAAGTGCGAGTCGGACTCGCGCACCGAGGGTTCCGTACAACCTTGCAAATTTATGGTTTTCGTAATTTTTCCTTTATCTATGCTATAAGACGTTGCTTCGTACCAAATTTCAAGATTCTGAGTTCACGGGAAGCACCCTGTAGGTTTTGATTCCCTTGCAAGTGTCGAAAATTTGCGGCATAAACGGCTGTATCTTTTGATTGCGTTGGCTTAGAAGTTTGATTTTTTCACAGCTTCAAGGGACAGTAGACCTGAGTAATTGATATAAATTTCAGCTTCATACCTCCACGCGTTCCTGAGAAAAAGGGTCTTGACAGACGGACGGACGGACGGACAGACGGACAACAAAGTGATCCTATAAGGGTTCCGTTTTTTCCTTTTGAGGTACGGAACCCTAAAAATAGAATAAAATTAATATTTAAGGGGGCTCCCATAGAGCAAAAGTGTTTTTTGCCGTATTATCCGGAACCCTTCGTGCGCGAGTCCGACTCGCACTTGGTTGGTTTTTTAAATAATAAAAATATACCTGCACTCATAAAGCGTGAGCATATTATTTCTTTCCCGTGTTCCGTTTCAGTACACAGTTACACATACCTATTGCATTTATATATGTAGAGTAAAATAGATTATTTTACCTAATTATTTAAAAAAAATGTACTGGTACTTTCTAAGAGGTGGAGCCAGGAGTGCCATAGCACAGGTTATCCTAGTTTGGGCTCCTGTAGAGTCTTAACCATATTTCTGTGACTTTATTTTTTGGGCGAAAATTAAACCATTTTTACATTTTCATTTTAAAAAAATAACTAGGTAGTTTTTACCAAATTTTCACCAATCGCGGTAGTTACCAGTTTTTTAAAAATAGTTCTTAAATGTATTTTGTGAAATTGTACCTACTTTATTGTTAGCTCTTGTTCGTTTGACTCCTTTCCCATGCGATGAATACTTTAAAAGAGAAAATTTGTAATTGTTCCCCTTGTAGCAGCTTGGTTCAATGTAAGCCAGCGTGATTTACAGGATGTCTTCGAAACCATTAATAATCATTAGGACTGATATCGCCAAGCCTTGTTTCCCCGCGCCAACGCCGCTAAGAACGCCGCAAATTATGACATTAATTTTATAATTATTATTGTGTAGAGCACAATAGAGGCCCGGCACAAAAACACGTAAGCTCCCTTTCATTGTTGGTAGGTTAGCGACAACAATGATTGTGCGAAGCTTGGAAAATGATTACCCAAAAACTGCTTCTTCGGGGCTCTGCGACAACCAAACGTCTTGTTTTAATGATAATTATATTTTACCTATCTATATCTATACTAATATTATAAAGAGGAAAGATTTTTTTTTTTATGTTTGTTACGACTCAAAAACTGCTGGACCGATTTTAAACATTCTTTCACTAATGTTTGGCTAAAATATCTCTGAGTAACATTGACAATATTTTATTCCCGTATTCCCACGGGAACGGGAACTACGTGGGTGAAACCGCGCAGAACCACTAGTCCTAATTAAAATTAATTATTTTTTACTTGTATGAACACATAATATATGACTACTTATTTACTTTAATCCGGTGTGCCTAATTATCCTTTATACAATTCTATTTTTGTTTAAGTACCTACTGGTATATTTGTGATACCACGATGTTTTCCAAGGTGTAGCAACTTGGTGCATAATTTGTTCGCCATTAATTAACCCGCAGCGCGCAACTGTGTAATCACTATGCAACGCGACTAAACGTTGCTGATTGAGGAGTTAACAGGTACAGACAATACAAATTACGTACTTAAGTACGTAATTTGTATTGTCTGTACCTGTGAATGGAATGTTCCGGTTTCATTATCTAGAATCTAGATAAAACTGAACTACTTATGAAAAGCCTTCATTATTTACCAAGCTAATTCCATTGAAAAAATAACCGCTAAAAATTCATTCTTTTAAAACTGCGTTTTACTATGAATATTTTTGTTTACCGGGACATGTTGAGGTTTTTAGTATTTTTTTAAGTTTGAGGGGGAGGCCTATCTCCAACAGTGGACGTCTGACGTCTAATATGATTATGATTTAACTAAGGTAGGCACTTAGGGGGTAGGTAAGGGTATTCCATTTCTGGAAATACCCACGTTTCGCCATTTGAAGTGTTAATACAAATCACTAAAAAACTACATCTACAAAAACTACTACAACTACAAAAAATCACTAAAAATACAAGTCACAAAGTAGCGGATTAAGCTTTAAGGATAGCATCAACTAATACTTTTTAACTACTAACTTCAACTGACGCTTAGCTGCATATTCATTCATGCTCCGAAAAGTTCCAGCCCCGTGATTACAGCTTGTAGCGCAACAAGACTGCACACCGCTAATGTGCTAATTGCCAGCTTTAGTAGATAACTACTGCTTCATCTTACTATGTCATTTGCTTGTATTTCCAACCAATATAAGGCCGAATATTTTACTCTGTGGTCAATGGCGCAGTGGCAGCGGAGCGCCATGTTTGCGACGACGACGCTGCCAGTGTTTTTACTCCTGTTCAGCGTCTGCTACGGGGGAAAACAAAAACCGGTAAAAACATAGCATACCTAGTTCTTTGAATATATCTTTTCAGAAAGCGATAACAGTGCTTTTAATTCTTGACAGGCCAAATAGATAAAAAAACTGAAATTCCGCTTAGAAAAAGAGCAACAGATTAGCAGGGTTGTTGGCTCAGTTGTGGGGTCTCTGGTTTCTGAGTCGGTCTCGAGCTCGATTCCCGCCCATAGCCTACGTGTGCATGAAAATATCTTTTGATTTAATGTTTTCGTGTCTATATGTATTTAACTTTGTGTATCAGTTGTTTAATAGTACGCATAGTATAGGTTTGCCTTTGGAAGGGGTAGTTTATGAAGTGTTTCGGTGGAGTATGTGTGAACTGTGAAGTAAGTGATAGATGAGAGTGCGTTATGGGAACACACCGGGAGACACAATTGCTCAATGTCGTCTGCGAATACGTGATGGGGGGTGCCAAGGCCGGGCCTTTTGTGCCCCTGACTCCAATGACACACGGCATACGAAATTATACAATAATATTATAAAAAGTTACAAATTTATTTCCGATAATCACAATACTTAATCCATTATAACCTACAAGTATATAGGTGTTACGAGTTTTATTCCTAAAAGTATATATAGCTATGACCCGCGACTGCGCGTCGCACATTGTATTAGGTATTTATAATAAAAATAGGCAGAGAGTGTACCTATTATCATTATCACACCCAGTCACGAAGCCAACAGACATTTTGATGAACAAAAATGTTGGCCCAGGACGGGAATAAGACCCTCGACCTCCGACTCCCGTCAATTCGGCCCTTCAATATAGATTATGTTTCGATTTATAACTTTTCGACGTCTTCAGTTACTTTAGACTTATAAACATTCAAAACTCCTATAAAGTCCTTTCAGTTGTTTGTGTAATGTGCACAAAAACCAAAATGTCAAAGTTGGTACCTATCTTAATATTTTTTTCTTTAATGAAATTTGTTCGATGAATTATAAATTGTGGGACACAATTTACACACGGTTATGCAGTCCCAAACTAGGCAGAGTCTGTACTATGGGTACTAAACAACTGATAGACATACCTACTTAAATAAATATTAAATACCCAGACAGTAAGCCGACAGACATGTTCATACACACAACTCTTGACCCCGAGCGGGGATCGAACCTGAACCTCCCGACTCAGAAGGCAGGGTCACTACCAACTGAGCCAACAGGCCCGTCAGGTTAATAAAAGGTTAGCTAAATAATATTTCAATTTTTATCATACTTAACTCAGGTAGGTATAAATTGTTTTGCTGCACTTCAGTTCAGAGCCGTGCAATGGAGATAGACTCATACCACTTAAATTAATATTTAACATTATGATACAAGTTGATGCGCATTGGGTCGCTCCCCGCGGAATCACGACTTAATAATTTTCTTTGAGAATGTTATCTCATTTTTAATATTAAAGCATCTTATTTCCCCCACCGTGTTCACAAAGGCAAAGTATGTCGAGCTGAAGTAGTATGCCTAGTGACTGAATAAATACACATAAAATATGTTTCGCATTTTTATAGAATATTACCTCAATAATGTGTTTGATATTCTGATATAAAATATTAAATACCCATCTATATTCATACGCGGTTCACATGAGTAGTGGTTTGCGTAAATACTTATAACTTGTTGTGCCTTAGGATTAAATATAAGGTTTTAGATATTGGTCCTATAAATCGTAACTAATGTCATGAATGCGAAAGAGAGTTTCAGGAGAGCAGTTATGACCCAGTAGTTAAAGAGCCCGCTTCTCATTGGTGAGGCTCGGGTTCAAATCGAATGTATAGGCAGGGGCGTGCACTGGTTGATAGTACCGGTCATGCTATTAGAATTTGATCTGCTAGAATACCTATGCAACACCAGAACGCCGCCAGCGGCGTTACCCGCGCAGATGTTTATTTATAGGTAGTTTTAATAAATCGTAACTAAAATTATTTAAGAGACCTTACCATACAGCTAACAGGTAGGTATTACATTGAGGCTTCCTTGCGGGTTACTGTAGTTTAGGTAGGTACCTACTGTACCTTTCCTACTGTAATTATTTCCAAGTACCTATGCTCACACTGAATGCAGAAAGCGAAATTATTTGGGCAGCCACATCAAACATCTCAGTAAATGATTGATATTCACAAACAAGTCAGATAATGGATATTCGAAGTGACCTCCGTTTTTGCATTCTTAGTGCAATTTCAATCGAATTGGTACCTAATCCTGGTTGCACTAACGAAAACTGGTTAGTTACTAAATCATTGCACACAAACTATCACTACACGTATCACAACGTAAACTTTCCATTATTTAACTTTCGTTCATAAAGAATTCACAATATATGAAAAAGTATTTCATCTTCGTAACTTGTATCAAAACAAAAACAATATGGCCAAAAACTTTAAGTGCAATGCCCCGAAGACAGCACAGACCAATAACCAGGAAGACAGGAAATGACAAAACGCTTTTTATTGAAAAAACAAACAAGCAATACTGTAAAAATGCACTTAGTGTAAATGAATAAATATTGCATTAGAAAAATGTAATTTTGGAATAGAGATAGTTGTTTATTTATTATTAATCTGCTTATAAACAATTAAATAGATAATGAATTGATAACCCATTCTAGTCTTACGGTCTATTCGAAATGACAGAACTTCGTCAACTAACGAACGCCGCCGAAGTCACCCGACTGTGGGCTGATGTCTCTTTCGTTACATAGAGATGCGTATTATGCCGTACTCCTCTAATCGGGTTGGCTGAGAAAAAGCGGAGCTTATTTCCCATACAAAATTTCACGCACACTCCGAAACATTTCCACACTGACATCTAATATTTGCGTGTAGGAATAGAGAGAAAATGGCGATGAAGTAGGCTGGTGTAGTACCCGCTTACGCCGCAAACCGTATATGGCTATCTAGTGGCGGCGCTACGGGGCTAGTAGGAAGCAAAAATAGTTTGATTTAGAAACAAAAGGTGGCGTTATTAGTAGATTTGCGAATTGTTAAGAATAGTAAAGTACTGAATGTATTGCATGTATTTTGTAAAAAATACCCAGGGCATGCGGCGCTTATCAGCATCTATGGACCGCACGCCCATGTGTATAGGCATGTACGAATGAGTTTTTCAAAAGCTTACGTATATATTTATTTATCACTAGCTCGACGACGGACGGTGAAGAAAAACATCGTGAGAAAACCCGCAGGCCAATAAAATAATTCTGAGACATGTGTTACAGCACCCGGAGATGGGTTCAGAGATGGGCTCACCCACGTTTTGGGGTCTAATGAATATACTGGTGCAACGTTAGCTATTTCCAAAAATGGAATACCTCTGCCTACCCCCTCGGGGATAAAAGGGATGAGTTTTTTTAAGAGAGTTTCTGTGTATATTTTTTAGTTTATTACGTTTTCACGCCTAAACCAGAGAACCGATCTCGATTAATTTTGCTATAGAGATAGATTGGCACGCGGAGAAGGAGATGCTACACATCCCCGAAATATACAACACAACTGCTGGTTCCCAATAATTTAGAAAATAGATAGAAATTAACAAATATTATTATAAAATGTTATTTTCAGGAATTCAGTGATGAGATCAGCGAAATAATACAATATGTTCACAAGGAGTGTGTCGGGAAAACTGGGGTTGCAGAGGGTGAGTACGCAAAGGAAAAAAATATTTCCGCTAACCTTTGTTCTACGCTCGCATGCGAATGACATGAAACACTTAGCACCACAGCACTATGATTAATTTAGAATAGGCTAACATAATAAAATATTGGAGAGAATAATAATACAATAATAAAGGTACATATAATATGTTTCAATCACTACTTAATTATTATTATAGTGCAAAGTCAACCCTATAGTTCCTAATCTCTCAGTTTATCCATGCCAAGGTAGTCTGAAAGAGATCGCTGAAACCAAGAAGACCGGCTGTTGTACTTTATTAATTTTTTGTACCTCTCGGTATTGTTTTTGGTGAACAATAAGAGAGTTATTTTATAGCACTAACAGAAAGGTAAAAAAAATATTTTCATTTCTATGATGTCATAAAGGATGTAATTGTGTCGAATGTACAAAAGTACTTATAAATCCTACTAATATTATAAATGTGCAAGTTTAAATGTTTGCATGTTTGTTACTCAATCACGCAAAAAGGACTAAGCGAAATTGAATGTTTGACACACAGATATACTTCGTTTATAACCTGGATTAACAGGATAGGAAACTTTTTAAATCCTGGAACGTGTGTGTATTTGTTTTAGATTCAATAAAATAAATACCTACTTAAGTAATTTTATACTCTAGACTTTATTCATTACTTAAAAAAATGTGTAGGCCTAACATAGTTTATTAAAATACTTATTAATAAATTACTAAGTTATTTATTTGCTTGAATCTAAAACACATACACAAATAAACACAGCCCAATTTGTAATCACTACACTATGGGCCGTAAAAAACTTGAAATGATGGTTTACCCTCGTGTACACATTACTATGGACTTTCTTCACGAAATGATTTATAAGTATACATTTTTTTAACATTGACTGGAATAGTACCTATATCACCTCTGCATTATTTCGCAAGCATTGTTTTGACGAAAACGTCCCTTGTTTGCGTACATTAAAGCGTCTTTATTCCTACTTGCCCCCAGAGGATATACAGAATTGCGAAAACGGCATATTTAAGGAGGATACCAAATTGAAGTGCTATATGTTTTGCCTGCTGGAGGAGTCAAACCTTGTGAGTTACCTGTCTTTTGTTTGTTCCTACCTTCACCTTTGTCGATTCAACGCTGCTTAATTTATTTTTAATTTAAATTGTTTATTTTGTATTAACATGCAGTTGTCAGAGAAGTTCTAAAGGAGGTAAAGTTCTATACGCGTCTGATGAGGGTTGTGTTGTTTTGTTATTACTGAATATGAATAATTGGGATCAGTATATTTAAATTTTTAGTTTATGTTGCATTAAAATATTTTACAACTGTAAAATTTTATTTAAACAGGCGGACGAGGATGGCAACGTCGACTACGACATGATGGTCAGTTTGATTCCAGAACAATATTACGACAGGGTTACCAAAATGATCTTCGGATGTAAACACCTCGGTGAGTAGTATTCCATAGGTATATATATTTGGCCCGTTTCTTTAGTTCTAATATTCTCTTTATTATGCCTTCACATTTATTTTGCAGATACGATTGACAAAGACAAATGCCAAAGAGCTTTTGATGTTCACAAATGTTCTTATGACAAAGATCCCGACGTAAGCACCTATTTTTTTTTTAATATGTAATCAATGCTCATGATCTATAATCTATATAATATAGTATGATTTAGGAATTTAATATAGCATAATAAGTATTCATTCACTTCACTACATAGTATAAAACAAAGTCGCTTTCTCTGTCCCTATATCCCTATGTCCTTATGTCCCTATATCCCTATGTCCCTTTGTACGAGTATGCTTAAATCTTTAAAACTACGCAACGGACATTGATGCGTTTTTTTTAACTGATAGAATGATTCAAGAGGAAGGTTTTAGTGTTAGCATTGCACCCGTGCGAAGCCGGGGCGGGTCGCTAGTAATTTATATATAACATTTTATTTGTTTTTGTTTCAGTTTTACTTCTTATTTTAAACAGAATACCCGATGAGAAATGATAACGAAGCTTTATAAATAAATAATGATAATGAAATATCGATTTTAATTATTCCTACTGACTTACCATGTTATCCATACGAGAGCAGTATAAAAGAAATATAAGAATAGGTATAATTGATTGATTGATTTTTAATTATTCTGTCGCGCAATGGAACCGCATGGTGCTTTACTGATGGTTACCTAATTCAAAACTCAAAATAGTTACAAAAATATATACTTGGTATTCTTACACTAGTTTAAGATCTTAGTTATTAAGGTTAAATAAAAAAGGTTTATTATTTTTTACTTTTGAGTTTTTGGGTGGTAGAATTTTTTGTTAAACCGTTTTATTTCATAGTTTTTTGTGATAGGTACACAACTCAGCATTAAAATCTGTGAGTGACCAATAAATCACCCCTATTTTTCCACCGGATAGGTTTGTTGTATTTTTATTTTTTTAAATTTAAACAAATATATAAATTTATATATGTTTTGCTTTTCAGTTTCTTCGGCGGTTTAACATTTTGTTAAAAAAAAATAAAAAGTTTTTTTTTTATTTTTTGTCTTAAGACACCTACATAAATCACATTTCAAGTTTGTAGGTGTTATCGTTTCCGAGTAAGTACGAGTGTTACATATTATATCTCTTTTTAACCAGTTTTTATATTTTCCCGTTTGATTGAGATATTTTACTACCGTAAAAATACCCTTACTGTTGACCCAGTTACTCATTTATTTGCACCCCAAATTTAATAAAAATCTGTCCAGTAGTTTTTGCGTGATGCGTGCACAGACGGAGACAAAAGTTTCAAAAAATCGTGTTTGATATCTATATCGATAACTATCTACACTACCAAAAAAAATTGACAGACACGGTCTCGTAACAGTTTTATTATACCTAAGTATAGATTAATTGCACAATTCCCAAATAATTTTCAGCAACCATGACAAAGAATTTATGAACTCGTAAAACACAAGCTTCCAATAAAATCAATATGCTTAGTTTACCGTACCCCAGGTGACCTAAAACTCTTATCTTATACAATTTCATTATCGAACCGACAAAAAAGTCATGCGAAAACTTATTTGCGCCTCAATCTAAAAACAAATACTTGTAAAGGTATCAAATACTTGTAAGGGTTGAAATTAATATCAAATAGGTACCTACATAGGTCCACACTTCTTGGGAGCTGTAAAAAAATCAAGCTTCTAATCTAAGTTAACGCAAAAAAAAATCAAACTCTTAGCTTTTGATTTCTTGCTGCCCAAGACTTGAACGAAGAACTTTGGCAAGAAGCAAGGTCTCACAGCAAAAGTAAACGAAAAATTTTGAAAATCGTTAATTTGTAGTTATATCAATATATTTTTTTAAACTATCTTCATAGGTTTTTACGGATCCCTTGAAAAGTGACAAGATAGGTAATAATTGTACTAAATTAAAAGTTGCATTAAGTCAGTACCTATTAATATAAACCAAAAAAAGCATTTTCATTTTGATAAATTTAAGTTAAAATTATATTCACAAGTATTTCATTTTGAATCTCCGGTGAAATGAAAATACTTACTCGCTCTTACTTGTAAATAACGACGTAATTTGGCGTTAGCCGCGGGCCCTCGACTCGTCTATTTTTTTTATGAAATCTCGCTCAAGTTTATTCAGATTTTGAAAGAAGTATAATGTTAAGGAATTAATTTGCTTCACGAGAAATAATTTGTTCCAGGATAAATAAATGAGTTTGAATCTCGTAAAACGTGTAATTGTGATCTTTACAAAAATTTTATTCAAAGGAAGTCCATTCTTGAGTAGCAATTTTTAAAGTAGCGTTATTACAATGGCTTCTAATTGTGAATATATATTTTTTTGTCTTTGACGTATTAAAGGAAAGGGTAATAACTGTTTTGCATTGCTATCCGTCAAGTCCTCAATAATAAAATTAAAATAAGAATTTTGTCGTTTTTTAAACAGCGCTTCCACACTGCAAAGCAGGTACCTCATGTATAATCATTTTCAGTAGATTACGAGTATTACTATTTACATGGTTAAGAGGACGATTTTGTGCTTTTTCGGATATTTCCTCTAATGAATATATAATATGAACTTAAAAACCTCAATTACTATAAAAGAGCACGTTATTTAACAGCAAAACGACATTCAAAAGACGGAAAATCCGGAGAGTCGGAACATCTGCACATAAAGAGGCAATTTGGAGATTGCCGGGGGCGCAACCACCACGGAGAATTGTACTCAAATGTAATTTTTTTTAAACGAACAAAATATGGCAAGGAAATTCATTGCGGGAAAATAAACAGAAGTAGCTTGTTACAGAGAGTCGCGGTGGATATCGTGTGCGGTGAGAGTTTGCGGGCGTTGTGGTTCTGCCGCCGCGTCGTGAAGCGACGAAAAATCTTGAGGAACCTCTTAAGTTTTCGGTATCTTGAACTTAAGGTGTTGTCGTAAGATTTTAGATGTTTTCTTTGGTGATGTTTATTAATTCTAGTGCAACGATTTATCTAAATATCCACGTACTAATTGGATTGTTGGACATTTTAGTTTCTAGCCTTATCCCTTTATTTGGGGTCAGATCATATCGTTTTTAGGCGCTAAGATAATCATATCTTGGGTTGTCGGTGTGTTAAACTGTGCCCGTTCCAGATCCTTCGTAACGGTTGTCCATCACGTGGCTAACGGGTGTCCTCTGCCATTCTTTTTCTCCATAATTGCTAAGGCTTTCCTCAATGGGATCTTCGTCCCGCCTCATTATATTCCCTCACCATCGTATACGACTCTCCATCATTTTGTCTAGAATGGGCGTGACTTTGCAGGTACTGAACACTAAGCAATTAAATATATAGTTTGTTCTATTCATGCTTAGAAAAATCCAATGGCCAGTCTAGATTCGGAACAATGACGGGTTACACTCGGTTAATTTCGAAATGCAATGAAGCGCGTATCCTGTGCCTGCTCCGGGTGTCAATGTGCAATGGTGGATGTGAATTTGTGAAATAATTCATAAATCAAAGCAGTGATGCCTTACGGTTAGAAAGCCCGCTTCTCACGATGATAATCAGTGAGGGACGGGTTCAAATCCTGGCATGTTCCAATGAGTTTTTCAAAACTTAAGTTACATATTGATCACTAGCGAGCGACCCGCCCCGGCTTAGCACGGGTACAGATTTCTTTCATACAAACCTTGTCCTGACAATACCGAACACAACTAAAAAATAATTATCCAATTTGATGCAGGTGTTCTTAGGTTATGCGCGTACATACATTTCGTCTATTCATGTTTATTTATATAAGTAGATAGAAGATAGATAGCGGGTGCCCAGCGGCGTTGCCCGCGCGGATTCAGTTTATTCCCGTTCCCGTTGAAATTTCTTAAAATCCCTTCATAGCGATTGCCTGTGACATATAAGACACCTACATACAATATTTCTAGTTAATAAGTGTTATCGTTGCGGAGTAGTACAGTCAACAAAGTTGTTAGGGTTACATGGCCAAAAACTAAGATTCAGTTTTCTCTTAAAGCCTTAAATGTATTTATAGTATTTTTTTGGTAAATTATAGGGATCAAAGATACCTTTTGAAATAAACATTAATCAATTAGATTTATTTATGACTTCCCCAGAAAAATTAGTTCTTAGTTACTGGCCATGTAACCCTAACAACTTTGTTGACTGTACCTACATATTTCTCTTTTTAAACAGTTATTACATTTTTCCAATGAGATATTTTCCTGAAGTAAGCAGCAGCGCACACTGCTGGAAGCGCGGCGTGGCGGAGCGCATTTCCTTGAGTCCTTCATACAAAATGTCATCAAAACACATCCAGTAGTTTTTGAAATGCGTGCACAGACAGACAGACAGTATTTTTTTTGTTTTTGTATCTAAATGAATAACTATCTACATTACCGCAAAAAAAATCAGAATCGGAATCATTTATTTGCTCAGAATAGGTTCATACATACATTTCAATAAATTTCAGGCCAAAGAGGTTGGAAGAAAATCTTTCTCTTCTTTTTCTTTAAACGTCTTCAGGCTATTCTATCATTTTACAGATGATATGCAAATATTTGTTAATCCCTTGTCAGTGGACCAAAGCGACTTGCGACGCGAAATGCGACGAAAGAGGACTTAGCGTCAAGTGGGTATGGGACTTGGGTGTCATACCTAATGGGGAATCTTCTGTGTGACAAGTTAACTCAATATTCTATAAAGGGAGTATTTAAAAAATTGTTTTATATATAATAATATATAATTTAATTATATGTATTGTTTTCTAAAATATGTTAAAAAAATTAATTCAAAAATACATAAAAAAGTATTTATGTAAGAGAACATCATTAAACATTGGCAGCCCCATGGCATACTGGCATCATGATGTCTCGTCTGTCATGTCTGTGGTTTTTAAAATTACAATCTACAGTTTTCTTTTCTTCATTATTGCATTGAGTTGAGCCGTGGTTGAGTCTTTGTTCCTCCGCATTAGTGTTGACGTGCTTGCTATAGTGCTAGCGAAGTATTTGTGAGATAGAGACTCGAGGAGATAGAAAAGGTGTTTGTGTTTTGTTTGTCGTTATGGCTGATAACATCAGAAGAAAATGTTTGAAATGTGGGCTAAAGCCGAAGGAAGATTCGGACATCAAAGCTTACAGATTTCCTAACCCCAGAGCAACAAATATATTGAGGTAAGTAACAATATTTACACATTATTTTTGTATGTATCATCCTAGCAGCGCCACACTACTCTGGGTACGAAGTAGTCTTGAATTTCGTACCCTCGCGGTTTAGCAGATATGGGGGGGGGGGGGGTTGGGGGTTTTGCTTGAATGACGTCTTTACAGCAGCACCAAAACCTGTATCCGTAAATAAAGGTCATTTTTTTTTCATAGTATATAACTTCACCAACATTTAGTACTCGTGAGGACGTTAGTACGTAATGTTTCAATCTTCATGGACGAGTTTGTTATGCCTTGTTATTAGGCTATTAACATTTCTAAGTGTAATTTGAATTACCTACAGAAATAAAAACATTTTCATTTCATTTTACTTTACTAAATCAGATGACATGTCTAGTAACCATAGTACAGTCTCAGCCTATACTTTTGGATGAAAATAACCATTTGCCTGAATGTAGCCCTCATTTTTCTCAAAACCACTGCATATAGATCTGTAATTATTATTTTAATCATAATTATTTTTCTAGGACCCCTGATATTGAGCAATTCTATATAACTGTGACTGGAACAATAATGAACAAGAATACTGTGGAAGAATTTAAAACTATTGACAAAGCAGCTTTTTTAAACTGAATTTTATTGTACTGGCATTTGCTGTAAGTTGATGAAGTAATTTAAAAATAAGTTTTTAGTATGTCATCGACATCATCGACAAGTGACAACCCGTAACAGCCCACTGCTGAGCTAAGGGTCTTTCCTCACAATGAGGAAGTATATGGGCTATAATCTCCCACGCGAGCCCACCGCGGATTGGGAGATTTTGTTAGGCTAGTGGCCACCTAACTGCCGGAATTTTTCAAGCCACCCAAAGGTATCCAACATGGCTTAACGACTTCCATTGTTCGTAAACAACTAAAACCGGGACCAACACTTTAACATGCCTTCCGAAACACGGAAGCGCTCGTGATATAAATGCCACTAGGCGGTCACCCATTCACTGACTGACCGTGCCCAACATTGCTTAACTACTTTAGTATGTACCTTCTTTGATTTATTGAAGCCAATGACATTTTATCGATAGATAAATTATGATTGTATTATAATATGCTAGAAGCGATATCTAGTGGATAATTTTCTTTGAAACTATTTCGTACCCGGGCATCTTAATATGTTGCAAACATATTTTAGAAATATGATGTACCTACTTTAAAAGATGTATATATTTAAGTCCACGAAGAATTTAGTGTGAGTTCTACTCCCTTCCTAAAAGTACAAAATAGTACGAAATCGTAGTGTAGCCTAAATGCAGAAATCTACTATATAAAAATAAGTCGGGTTTTCCTTCCTGACGATATAACTCCAGAACGCACGAACCGATTTCCACGGTTTTGCATTCGTTGGAAAGGTCTAGGGCTCCGCAAGGTTTATAGCAAAGAAAATTCAGCATTGCACCCGTGCGAAGCCGGGGCGGGTCGCTAGTATGCTATATATCATTTTGGCATCGCCACCAAACTCTACATCTGCTAAACGGAGAGGGTACGAAATTCAAGACTATTTCGTACCCAGAGTAGTGTGGCGCTGCTAGGATGATACATACATTATTCTTATGTCAATTTTGTCGTAAAATGTTTGTAAGAATGATTTTAATTTGTTTTCAGCTATGAATCTTGGGCCAAGTTTTTTTCCCGGATCTGGGGGCACGGCAGTGCCCCCGCCAAGTCGAGCAAAAAGCGGCACGGCCGTACCATCCTTTTCTCGAAGCAATTTACGCACTTTTCGATCCCCTATAACTTCGTTGTGGATAAACCTAGAAGCCTGAATTTTCAGTAACCAAGCATGCATTGTATAAACACAGTATATTTCAAAATTCATCCAATTTGAACCAGTAGTTTTAAAATTATAAATATTCAAAGTTTCCTAATTTTGTCACACACTGACTGACTGACTGACTCACTGACCGATCATCAAAACTCTAAGGCACTTCTAGCAGTCGTAGAAGCTTCAAATTTAAAATACAATTAGGGTTTAGTGTATAAATCAAGGAAAAACTCAAATAATTTGCAATTTCGGTCTAGGCTTCTAGATACACTAACTGCATAAATAACTTTGTAATCCCATAATAATTGTATAGGATTACAAAATTAGATGTTCAAGTGGAATCTTGCAACTCAATTTTGAAGCAGATATTTTCAACCGATTGAGCTGAAATTTGGTATACTTATGTAAGTTTGGTCACAATGCAATATTATGGTACCATCAAGCTGATCTGATGATGGTTTAAGGAGGTGGATATCGCAACTCCTCAATGACTACTCGTAAACCACTCGAGTTTGGGCTCGTATGATTCGTCTTGACAAATACTTTGGTGCTAGATTGTAACCAAGGTCTGATGATGGAGCTGGAAAATGGCCATGAGAACTCGGTAATTAAATGACATAACCCCATGGGACCGTGGGGGCCTTCAGATGACCAGAGGGCTGGCAGCTATCTCTGTCAAAGGATCAACCTAGATATCCAGAGAGGGAATGCAGCCAGTCTTCTGGGCATTGTCCTACATGGTTCCTCTTTAGATTTCGATTATCTAAAGTTACCAAATCCTTGACCAACATGCATGGGATTAACCGACTCGATGCTATGTAAGGCTATTAATTATAATTATTATTGTAAACCATATTAAATTTATTAGTAAGACATGAGATTAAAAAGAGCTGCCCTTGAGTTGCTTGCTGGCTCTTCTCGGGGTACTGCATTTGGAACCAGCAACTCGTCGGTAGAGATAGGCTGCTGTTTACATTTAGCCAGTCTTCATGGAAGAGTTTAGAGTGCCTTGTTATTATAAACTATTGACTTTTCTAAGTGTAAATTCAATACCACCTACTGACAATAAACGCCTTTGACTTTAGAGGACATTTTTTTATCTGTAATTACTGTAATTGAATACGTATATTTTCTTTGTAAATGAATGTATATTTTTTTTGTAAATGAATGTATTTTTCTTTGTAAATGAATGTATATTATCTTGGTAAATGAATGTATATTTTCTTTGTAAATGAATGTATATTTTCTTGGTAAATAAATGTTATATTTTAGTAAAACAATACCTAAGAAAGTTTTTTTTTAGATAAATTAAGTTTTTTAATCTTGTGTCTAAATATATATTCAGAGCCTGTCCATATACTTCTCCGGGGTATTATTCATATCATATTCTGAGAAGTTATTTAGTAAAACTTCAATAGAATATAATATGAATAGTACCCCGGGAGAAGTATATGAATAGGCTCTGAATATACATTTAAACATTCCACTATAAAATTCAAATATCCCGCCATACGGTGATACGTCAGTGGTTTTTAGGGTCATCACAGAGATCGCGCTGTAGGTCGAGTTTTGTCGCCATATTTTTGTATGAGGTTGGCATTCTTCTCCGCTAGAAGTAAAAGTGTTCTGTGCAGTGGACCCACCGTTTCCGGGAGGGTCCATATACGCCAACACCGAAGAAGCAACAGGTCCTCCACTGACTAAGGGATAAAATACTTATTGTACCCTTAAGTATAAATAATCTTTGACAGAAAATACCTATGTAATTTACAGACACGGTCTAGTCACCATTTTGTTATATCTACGTATCTATATATAGAATGCCCCGCGCTTTTACCCGTGTAGTTCCCGTTTCCGTTCCCGTGGGAATACAAAATGAAGACGATGCGACTACAATTATAAAAAGACAATAAGGCACCCGGTCCGGCGATGGGCTCACCACCTATCACGTTTAGGGGTCGTCTACTCGCGAAAAGTGGATATTTCCAGAAATGGAATACTTCTGCCTACCACCTCGGTGATAAAAGGCGTGAGTTTATTTATTACTTAACTATTTATTTAATTCATAAATCTTGTATTTTTTTTCAATATATACCTACTATATTATATCTATGTTTATAAAACGATAAACTGAGAGACTGATACATCAAAGCACAGCCTATAAACCGCTGGGTCTAGAGACACATGCTAGAGTGGTGAGCCCATCGCCGGACCGGGTCTGTTTACACATGTTTCAGAATTAATTCTGAGACCTGCGGGTTTCCTCACGATGTTTTCCTTCACCGTCGAGCTAGTGATGAATAAATAGTAATGTGTAAAAACGTAAAATAGCCATAAATATTATTAACTGATTGTTTATTTACGGATACCTAGGTATAACTAACTGAACTATTTGATGACTATTTTAACCTTTGTATAAAACCAATGCAGTTCCCTTTACGTCTTTTCAATGTGAGATACAATTTATATGTTAATAAAGTGGATGCTAAAGTATACAAGCTGTTACATAAAACAAATATACTTACTTAGGTATATTTTGTACATGCTGGCTGAATTATGCCGAAGCACTACCGCTGGACTTCCCCAAATTATTCGCTACTGTGAGTCCCTAATTCAGAATATTAATAGCTTTGACTAGGATTGCATAGTAATTTGATAGTCAAAACAGTAGACACAACAACGTGTATTTACATTATACTTATATTAAATTAAATAAACGTTATGGGGTCCAATGATTATTCTGGTGAAATGTAGGTATCTCCTGAAATGGAATACCTCTGCCTACCCCCTCGGGGATAAAGGCTTGTGATTATTAATTTTTAAGTACCTACGTACTATAAGTATAATATAATTTAGGAAAATTATACTTATGTACTTTCAGTCAATGTCTATTTTCGGAAGTTTTTTGTGCAGCGGTAGGTAGATATATCAAATGTAGTCAGTCGAAGGCGGTCACTATAGATGTGAGGCGCGCTGGTAAAACAAGGCAATTATCCAAATAAATTGAGTTAGCCCCCTTCCACCGCGTTCCCCGTCAAAGTTCCCTTCAAAGGAAGCGCGTTATGCCTTCGGAAAGGTGTTTGTTTCGGAGGCGCGCCGCAAAATGAATATTGATGACTTCATGGGGGCCGGAGATGATTTGCTGAAAAATTAGTTTCTTTTCATCGTTTTATGGCCCCGCACAGTTTGAGAACCGTTGGTGATGAAGACTAATACAATCGTTAATTTTGCTTAGTAACCATGAACAGATTTATTGCAAGCAATATAATTTTAACGTGCGATTTATGACATGGATGATTTCTCAAGTCATGATTATATTGTATCGATATATGATTACAGAATTTTTTTGGTAAGTAGGTATCTTTCGACCATCTCTTCGGTAACATCAATCCCTCGTGTTGATTGCTAGTAGTTACCTACGTAGTAAGAAGTTGTTTATTAAAGTACGAAAATAAGGCGAATATACATTATGCAGCAGGGCTTTCGGCTGCCGACACACCACGGACGTGTGTCATCTTGGCTGTCTGACCGGAAGACACAATCTATATGCAAATCGCACAAGATACAAGCCACTGATGTTGCTACGCTGCCACTTTGGTGAAGCACCCGACCTTATTTCTGAAATCATATTGCGACTACGCAGTGCTGTGTTAAACCAAGGGGCACAAGCATTACTTTACAAAAGTTTAAGATTAGGATGGCGCAATGCCGAAGCTAACTGTTTAGCCCAGATACACAAATACGGAACGGTATGAAATGAAGATCCATTTAGTTAGTCGAAACGACTTAAACTATTAATTAAAAAATGTGGTATATTAAGTTACAAAAAGTAATCCTTTTGTAGATATGAGAATAAAATCTATAAAATAAAAAATACTGGTATGCTGCCATGCTTTTTGTTCGATTAGGCTGTTCAGAAACACATTAAATGCCACAATCTCTTGAGCCTATTTCCACTTCGTGAAATACCGTCTGTTTATTCAAATGAAATGATTTTTCCTTCCTCGTTTACCGGAGAAAAAGGTAGAATGGTAGTTACTGTAGCGCTTCTGGCATTCGAATTAAGGAGATATACAAATTCTCGTTATTAATTTCGGAATGGATTTATAAGTTATTCAAAGTAAATTGAGGTGTATAATTGTTTGTCGACCATATTACAGTAACCTGATTATCGCATAAAATTAACTAATTTTACTCTAGCGTATTAAGAACTATACCTACTCCAAGTAAGAGCCTAATGGTACCAGTCAACATACACAATAGTTTACGTCAAATCCTTGACCTTTCCAGTTCCACACAACCATTTAGATGCTTGGGTCATTTATTAAAACAAAAATGGCATTAGTCCTCTTCGCCGAAAGCAGTTTTTATTATTTAATTTGTGTTAGATTTTTGCTGTAAATTGTAAGGTCAAGAAGAGACAGTTACCAAGTCGTACGCCTCGTTACAGTGATTGCATCTTCATTCAGGAGTCACTCTGGCCAAATGGAGCTCGCCCAGAGAGATTAAGAATAGGGATACTCTTGCCGAATTGGATATGCCATTTCAGTAAATAAACATAGAATTTATGTGCATTGGAAAGACCTACCTTTAGAATGTCTTGTGTGTTTAGTGTTTGAACTTCGTTTTGTGTTTTTTTTTTGTTAGATGACGTATTGGCACATGAGTAAAGAAACGGAACAGAGACAAAGCTTCATACAACCGCGCTGTCGTAGGTACTCTACTACAAGCATGCAATGCTTGTGTGCGTTTCTACTAGCGCTGCGTCACATACGCGCCGCAACTGGATAAAACCGGCTCGGTCAGTAGAAATGCCGAGGGCCGCGCAATGGTTGCCGTATTTGTTTCGCGCTCCTGCTTAGTGAGAAATGGTTATTTTAAATTGTTTATGGTAGAATAAAGTATTAAACTAAAAAGTCAAGAAAGTGTAAATAATTAGATTCGGAGGTGTAAAATGGTTACCTACTGTACAGTTTGCATGAATGTCTTGAAAATCACATATGTGACGAAATAAAATTGTTTGTTAATAGACCTGAACAACCTATAAATATGGGCAAAGATTCTTTAATTACTCATTACAAAGAACTCGACGTAAACATTGTAAATATTGGTACCTAATGATATTCTGAATCGAGTGTAAGATTGTAAAAATATTATGCCATGTGGAAGCGTCGTTAATGATTATTTGAAAAAACTTTATATCCATTAGATTTAGAATTCATCATTAGATTAAAAGATTTAATAATTTATTAAAAATAAAAAGTTATAAAAAATATTTAGAGTAGGTAATTTGTAAATAATCTAATGTACAAATAAAAGTCTAATAAACGTTTTGTTTATTTTATTCTCCTTTGCCAACCCTAATAAAATAGGTAAGAATTTTGCACGCTCCTTAGAAGCTTTGTCTCTGTTCCGTTTCTTTACTCATGTGGTATTGGTATTCATTTATTACCTTAGTAGATATTTAGTAAGTAAATTTAGTTTTGTATTATGTACAACGTAGTTACGCGCATTAACTTATGTGTGTGATTATATATTTACATGTATCTACCTACCTATAATTTTTTTTTCTGTCTTGAATATACTTTAATATTTTATGTATCAATATTTATATTATACCTATGTATAATTTATATCTAGAACAATGACCCTAAAACTAAAAACCTTAAAAAATATAATATAATAACTAAAATGTACCTACCTATATTGATGTAATGTTGTTAAATTTTAATAATATTATAACCTATTTAAAAAACGGAGGTGGTTCTCAATTCTCTATCTATTCTCTAGTTTTATTATATTATTAAACATTTTTTTGTAATTTTAATCAGTCCATTCTATGTTTATTAAATCCTATAAGATTGCTCAGTATAAGATTTTGGTTATATTTATTATTATTTTATACTCAGGATTATTTCATTTTTCAGATTATTAAACAGAATAGGTGTTACATCACCTTGTAAATGGTTATCAATTAAAATATTTAGGTAGCAGGAGAAACATAATGTCTGCCACATTATACTTTACAATTTAACTTTACAAAAAACAATGCAATGCTATGCTCACGCCTTTTATCCCCGAGGGGGTGGGCAGAGGTATTCCCTTCCTGGAAATACCCAAGTTTCACCAGCACATTGTTTGGGCCCCTAAACGGTGGCAAGTGTAGCGCACCTTACAAAAAAATTTCAATTCCGTATCCAACACTAACCTCTTAGCTCCCAGGCAGCGGCGGTGGCGACCGCTGGCTAAGCCAATTAGTGTCCACTTGGGTAAACACCGGCTCGTTAGCGGACTTGTGTGCTCTGTTCAATTCAATTTGCCAGCTCCACCGCCACTTATTGATAGTACACACTTTTCTTGTCTTCTCCTAATTCACCGGGCTCCGAGCGGAATCACAACATTCCTTAAATGTCGCTGGATGTTGATTCAGCTAAGGTTGGTATTTTTAATGAAGGGATATTCTTGTTTGAATTCTATGTTTTGTTTTGACTTTGTCATTGTTATTGCATTGTACGAGGTATTTTCTCAGGAGATATATTTTTTAATAATTACCTATGTCCGTGTTACGTCACATCATTGTGTTTCAATTCCATTCATACGATACTGTTGTACTTATAAAGTTTAGGCATCCACTAAGAAAGGATTTTGCAAAATTCAACCCCTAAGGAGGTGAAATAAACGTGGGCAAGCGAAACCGAAGTTAAAATCTAGTAGTAATATATATCTTTGATAAAAAGTACCGATTTGCACTGAATTGCTAGAAAATATTGAAATTTAATCCATGTCAGCGTTTTCAATTATCAGGGTTGCTTAAGCCCTATTTTGGGCTTCAAGGTAATTTGGGTTCGCCGCAAGGAACGCTGCGGTCAGGGTTCCGTGGTGTTAACCTCGCTTTCAATGGTTAGCAGATTTCACCGTTCAAAGGTTAATGCGAGTCATTGGATGTGATGTTAATTGAAACAAATGGAGTTTTGTTTTGTTCACAAAATGTATTTTTATGTATAAGCAATACTTTAGAGATTATTATTTTTACCAGACTCCAAAAAGTGTTTTTCGGGAGTATGTGTGAGCATATATTTGGTATTACCACCTGTAGCCTAAACGTTTTGACAGATTTTGAAGTGCGATGTGTCGTTAGATTCGTCTTAACTGCCCCAGAAGAAGGGTGATGTTTTAAATCGTTTCAGTGCACAGTGAGGGTTTTTGGTGTTATAATATTTAATGTATCGACTTATTCGGATTCGAACGGATTTTGTTGCACCATATCAAAAACAGTCTTATTTATCTACATACCTTACTCTTCATAGTAAACAAACTAACAATTATGCCGTCGGGATAACTAATCACGCCTGCTCGTTCGACCGATCAGCGCATTGGAAAGATGTCGCGAGTGTCCCGCGGTAATCTAGTCCGTGACTTGCAAGTGGAATGCGTGGTTTTATTACCGCCCCCGCCGAATGGGGGGCGATACCGCGTCGTGTCGTGTCGTGGTGGGTCGGTTATTGCTGCACTGACTCAGAGAGATGCGTATATGAACGGCAGAATTAGATATTAGTATGATTACTTGCTACTTTTAAATAATTTTCATTCGATAAAATAACTTTTTTTTCACCTGTGAAATTTCAGAGGCAACGATGAAATTCGCACGATTTCAGATATCATAGATTTGAAAAGTAGCAGGCTAGGTGAAATAGAGTAGAGGTGCGACGTACGAAAATTCATTTCATAGGAGGAACTGTATAACAAGTCTTGTAATGACAAGCTGCTGACATTGTGTTCTTCTAGTATTAAAAACGACGAAAAAACAAGAGGAATATTTGTAGCCCTTGTCCGCCTGTGCAGGTCAAACTAATTTCTTGAAGTTTTTATGGGTCCGTATCAAATGTTTAAAAGAAATGCATATGGTGTGACTTCGGTTCTAAAAAAAAAATAGTTATAAAGTAAAAAAATACTTAACCTTATACGTATTCCTTTCATTAAGGTACGACGCTACCCTCAAAACGTTAGATTGACTCATACTTCGGCTGGTTTTTTCTAAGCTTAACTTTACATGGTCTTGAAATCAAAATAAAGGGGTAGGTATAGTAAAGTAAAAGTAGGTCATAAAACCAATTTTGGAACACATACTACAATACATTTAATGTGGAAAATTACTCTGTCTAGCTGTCTAATTTTTACCTTTTCACGGCTAATCCGCTGAACTGTAAAAAGATGGCCTACATCTTGAGGAAGTATTATTAAAGGGCATTTTTGTCGGGGACGCGAAGGAAGCGTATCGATTTTATCTATACCAATATAATAAAATTTAAGTGATAGTTATAACTGCTATTTATACGATGCCTAAATATACGTACCAATATAAATAGATTTTTTGTCAGTCTGTCAGATGATTTCAATGAAAATGTTAGGAATGAAAACTTTAATTTTATCCTGTAATGTATATCTATTACATTTTAATATCCTTTAGGGTTCAGAAGATATATTTTATTTAGATAAACAAAGCGAAACTAGTGACCCACCAGTATCTAATAATTGTATTATGTATAAAAATTTAATTAGGTATGTACTTCGGACCTTATAAATAAATTAATTTGTATTTATAATAATAATAATAATAATTTATTTATTTCTCCACAATTATGTAAGGCTTTCGGATACATTCCTTATTAAGGTAGTGGGAGACTGGAGCCTGAGCTAGGTTCAAGACCTGTGTTACAGGTCTCCAGGACCCACCCCAAGACGACAATTAAGTACTAAATTATAACAACATAGTTAGATTGCGTATGAAATATATATATATATATAGCTTGTGTGTGAGTGTGGTGGTGTAGTATGTGAGAGAGGGTGTGCGTGTGTGTGGTGTGTGTGTGTTTGTTTGTTCGTTAGCCCTACGGTGAAGCCTTGGGATCGGAAGCTGGTATGAAAGCAGCTTCCACTAACACCTGTATGTGAGAGAGAGTGATGAAAGGAGTATAGTACAGTACTGGCTTGGTGAGCAAAATTTACTTGAGGAGTTAGACAGAAAGTTGTCAAAAACATTGACAACTTGGCGTTTAGGACTTGATAGCAAGAAAGTTTTCAGTATCAACATAGTTTTTCAATCCTAACCATGAGGAAATTTTGTTTCTACAATCAAATTTGGTTTTTGAATATATATGTAATTCGTTATTTGTTTTATTATATTATAATACTGAAAAAGACAAGAGATGAAAGACATGACTACTTATTTCACAGAGATCAAGCAAAAATGCACAAATTTAATGCATTGTCACGACTAAAGTTACGGTTTCACATAAAAGTAAAAGGCACAATTAATATTAAACTTTCAGAACATTTTTTTTAAATAACTAAGTATATTTCTTTTAAGCCGGTTATTTCAATTTTATGCAACAACGTTGTAGTAGGGGATTAATTTGGCTCGAGGGCTATGCGCTATCCGAAGCCGTTTTAAAAACATGGCGCGTCCATAATGATTGCTTGATGAGTAGCGTCAGTTTGCTGCATCCGCCCTTCGCTAAAGATATTACCCTGCATACTCGTTTAAAGTTTTTTATTTTAAAATGGAAAGCGGTAACAGTTTTGTAAAAATATGACTTGATGATATTACGAACAAAAACCAACAATCGATGCTGTAAACAAATGAATACCTACAATTAGGTACTGATACAACTGCACTCGTGTAACTGCAGAACTCAATGTTATTAAGGAGTTCTATATGTGAAAGTTTGCTTGCAAACTCTATACTGAACGTTCCAAGTTAAGAAGTCCAAGTGTAGATGTTAACATGTTCGTGAGTGAAAATTAGAGGGTAAGCCGTTCAGTCGTAGGCAGTAACACAAGAGCGAAGAGTCGTAGACTGTAGAGAGCCGAGTCATAGTGGAGTTAGAATGTCGCGCCAGTCGGAATTCGAGCAAAGTATGAAACTTAAACTGTTTGACCAATATACACATTTATGAATTTGCTTTATTGAATATTAAAAACGAACTTCAGATTACAAAGAAATCATGAAGTCTAGCAATTGCAAATGAAAGTACCAGCAATATGTTTCGTTGTGGATACTCATATCCTCCGTACTTTAATCGTACGTCACGTGTCACATAATGAGATATTATGTAGTCTATGAACTGTTTACATTTTCCTAGACTATTATAATATTATTATAATTATTAAGTTAAACTTGAAACTACATACATTGTTTAACATGTTTATAATCGCAGTTTTACTAGGGTAATACTTAACTATGGAAAACTCAGAAAAGGTTGGGTTGACACAATACCTACTTATTATTTATTTCTAGTTTCAGAAATTTTTATACATACAACAGAACAAGTTGAACGGGAGTTTTACAAACTTTTCTTCTTTACTTATTTGAGGACGGTCGGAGCGAGCGTCGAACTCCCTAACTCGTGTTATTGAATTTAATGTACCTACACCTACCCTCAGCTCTATCTATTGAACATCGATAAAATATGTACTTAAAAAATAGCCTATTATTCGGTTTTCTGTTAAATACGTACTCTCTTTTCTTTTCTCTTTTTATTTATATTGCCAGACGGTAATCCTGTGGACTTGTTTATTTATTCACAATACTCCCGTTTGATGTTTCCGGGCACCTGCCTATTGGAAAGTACGTAAATGACATACAAACGTGTAAATTTTTCTTTCGGGTTGCCGCAAGCCGCAATAGCCTCCCTTAGCCCAACATTTACGTTTGGCATCGGCCTCGTCTTCTTTGCCGTGTTGTTTGCGAACGCACTTTAATCACAGTGAACAGGTGGCGAGGGACGAACCAACGAGCAATTTTCATATTGGAATTTCTTATCAAATCACGTTTTTCTTGCAAATAAACGAAATGCCAAGAAAATGTTTGTTTGATTAAATTTATTTGCCAGTTCGCGGTTTTCGTGGTATAATAAACAGATGGTTAAAACTTTGTACAATAAATAACCCAATAAACACAAGTTTTTGAATAGTAAGTAATAAGTACCTACCAAATGTACCTACATCTTTTTATACTGTGAGGAAAAGCTTATTCAAAGGCTCTAAAATTACTTTGAATGTTTTCACGTACTCAATTTTCCCCACCATATTTCACTGTACAGGCAGTAGTGCCTTGTACGGACAGCGCACCGCCCACAAGTTTTTCGAAAGAATGACGGGACACAATATTTATTTACGGAAATTGAATTACTAAGAACATAGCGTCACGTGTTCTCAGTCAAAGAAAATTTGCCAAAATCATTAAAAATATCCGTCAGAAACTGTTTGTTTCGTATCAATATCCGGATTAGGTTGAATCAAATTTGGTTTGTAGGATCAGGATTTATGCAGCGTTCTCAATTTCCTGCGACGACAGCAGAACATCCGGCATGCAGTATCCCCACTCGGGGTCGAGCCCCCGCCTCGGGCCCCCGCTTGGGCCCTATGCCACCGCAGCCGTCGTCGTTGGCCCAAGCGGAAAATGGAGCGCGGGCATTTGCATAGCGACACTCGAACCGAGCGGACCGGCAAATTGTTGTCACATCGATGACTCGATCAATACGCCATATCTGTCTTCGACTAGTCACAATCACATTACTTCTGTGTGATTAGTCGACTATCTCGCAACAAAACAAAGATTGTCAATCAGAGGACGATCCTTATACTTATACCTACTTAGATGTAATACCTCTGCAAATAGGTATACTTAATAATTAATTAAAATTCATAAAAAAAAACAAAATAAATAAACCTTGTAGCGAATATATTATTTTGTGAAAGAGCCTTTCCAAACAGAATCTTGTCAAAAAAATTAAAAAGAAATTGAATACAAAACCCAGAATTATTGTCAAGTCAAACGTAGGTTTAGACTTCTGGAAGCACGTAGGTACTGGTTCGTTACAGCGCAGACTAGATACAAATAGGCGCACAGTTTGTACGAATTGAGGGTGCAGGTCGATTTCGGTTCGTTTAAGTTGACATCCATAACGCGCCTGTTTGTGCACTCAGTCTCTGTGTATACACCTAAGAACGATGACAGAATTTGCAATGAAAATTGCTTGAATCAACCAGCGTTGCAACTTTACTGTGAACTGACATCTGGCAAAACAGGTAACAATGGCAAAGGAAACATCTATGGTTTTGCTTAAATTTAATAAATTATTATTTCGCATATAACTAAGTGCTTCTTTCTGATCATAAAAATGGAATGTTTGTTGTCAAATGGAAGAGAGGTCTGTTACTTCCTAAATATTTTAAAGTGGAAAATCCGTTATTCCTGGCGGAGTGACGGTATGTTTGAGCTGCGGTCCTAAACAAATAGCGGGATTTAATGAGCCCAGAGAGCGGTTGTTATCGAGCTTGCAGTGCGGCAGCAAAATACTATTAATAAAAATAGCAATAAAACTTCATATCACTGTTTATATCACGCTTGTAATTTTATATTCAAGAGTAACTTATTTTATAACACATTTGCTCGTAAAAGGTGTCTTATTTCAACAATTTCAATATCGTATTGTATCTCATTACGCCCAAGTGCGGTAAGTGTAATGTAAAACGCACGGTTTACCAAGATGCTCCTTCTTAAAACGAACGGTACTTTTTAAAATTTCAGCAAAGAGTTTTTATGTCAAAAAAGTCGTCAACATTTTATGATTAAAAATAACTTTGGGAGATAAAATGTAATAAAGAAATATTTATGTACATAATTATTTAATTTAATTAATTTTGACAGTAAATTACAACCAATTAATCTGTAACAAAAACACAAAAATATTAATTTACTTTATTAGTAATACTGGCTGTTTTTTGTGCCTTTGCCTAAAAAAAATGCTGATGCGCGCCGCGCGCTTTTTCTTAACGCTGTATTCTTTGTGGTCAAATGAGCCCACAGACCACTCAGCCCGCGGGCTACGTTGACCTCTTAGTTTTTTTTATTCGTTTACCATAGTCGGAGTTTTATTTTATTTCCTCGCAAATGTGTTATAAAACGTCGTATGACATACGTGCGCTGTGACAATTACAGCCTCTGCTTACTTGTAGCCCTCGCCTACGGCTCGGGCTAGTAATATCGCCTCGGCAGTAATTTTCAACCTACCGCACTTATATCATAATGTACTATTATGAAACATTGCCAATGTAAAGAGAGTAACGCGTAGCTGAAGGGCCTGCCTCAAGTAGGTAAATTAATTAGTAATTAGTTAGTATATAGGTACATCTATTGCTATTATAGTAACTTTGTCTGTTTTCTCTGTATTCGAGACTAAACCGTTTGACTGATTTTCATGAAATTCTTAGTAACATCTGCGGGAGGACATAGACTGCTTTTTATTCGGAACACAATAAACACGCACTAATCGCGGACGGAGTCGCGGACAACAGCTAGTATAAATACAGTAACAAAATATATAGGAGGGAGTGTTTGTCCATTACTGAAAATACTCACTATTCACCAGTATATTTTTTTCATTCTTAAGGTGTCTACCCACCACCATATCATCTATGACCGTTCTATGAACATATCAGGATCGGAAAGCATCAAGACACGCTTATGCCCACTAGAGCGGACAAAATATTCTCGCTGACAATTATCTATTGACGCTCCGTGCATGGCACGCTACGGTACTGGTCGAATCAGTGTCGGGACGGTCTAGTGGGTGTAGTGTAGTCTTATAATTTTCAACACAAAGTAATAAGTTTTTGCTTGACACGTCAGGAACGTTAAAGTTATAGCAAGATCATAGTATGATACGGTGTAGTGGGTTGACACCTTTATAAACGTGACAAGTGGTGAGCCTCACCAACGATCTAGTGATAAATATGTACTTACATAACCCTCACGCATTTACTCACCAACCACAGGCTATTACTGTTGTTATTTAGATTTTTCCCTAACAAAACAAATAATTATGACTTTTTAAGGTGTAATGTTTATTTTCCAGAAATATAATTAATGCAAAACTTTGTAATGTAGTAGGTACGGACTAGTTCAAAATTTTAATGAGCTGCAACAGTTGGAAGTTGTTCATTTTTGCACAGGATTCACCCGTAAAAAGCTGTGCGATCCAATTAAAACCTCGGGAATGTTAGAACGTATTGAAAGGTCACGACGTGTGTAGGTACATCACCCGCAGACGGGGCCTGGAGATGAGGGTTGGCGACAGGGTTGCCATCGTTTTTTTTTTGAGAACATTAGTATAAGTATATAGTATTTTTTTGTAAAAAGATACAAAAATATACCTAGTAGGTACTTTCGGGAAATGCAGGCGAAAAAAAGTACCTACACACTTATTTTTAAATTTGATCATTATATATTTTTCCGCGCATATTTTTTATTGCTATATGCTTTGACCATCAATGATTTGTTACTCTTTGAATCCTTGTAGGAATCTGAGCAATTTAGAATCACTTCTACATCTACACTATCTAATATTATAATAACACTAATATTAGAAAGAGGAAAGATTTGTATTTTTGTATGTTTGTAACCTCAAAAACTTCTGGACTCATTTTATAAATTCTTTCACCAGTATGGAAGCACACTGGAAGTAACATGGGCTATAAACTTCCACGAGAACGGAACTTAGTTAGGGTGAAATCACATTTCATTATAATTTTTAATCACATTAATAGATATTATGCTCTATTTCTTTCCTTTGAAATTCCCCATGCTGCTGTGCGGATGCGTTCCAGACCAGTCACAGTTAATACCTACAGTCAAAGATATTAAACTAAGGATGAGTTATATTCATACTGCGCGCCTTTGAAAATTGATCCGCTACGAGTGGCTACAACATTTACATACTTACTTCTTAGCGTATTTATAGCATACAACAATGACGGGGAAAGATGATACGGAACGAATAATCAAGAAATAGACAGCTATCTGTCAAGAGTTGCGCTTGAAATAAGACTTGAAATACAATGCGACTAAATAAAATGTGGTTAATTAACTACATTTGTCGGCCTCATTTTCCGCGCTCTAGTAACATATCTACGTCTTTCTATAGTTAATATCTTTGCCTACAGTTAATATGAAGCGCGACAGTTGAATAACGGATAAAAATATACTTAGTACTTTTCGTACTATAATATTTTTCTATAATATATCGTAACATTGACTGAAATAATATAGTAACGTACGATACTATAGATTATAAGTACGGGTGGCAACCCTAGTTGGCGATCTGATACTTTATTTCTAAACGGTTTTTAGTGCATTTTATTCAATAACCAATAGAAAAGTTGGGAATACTCTCAGGATTTTCCGAAGTTCATAGGTTAGAAATTAATTGGTATATAAACTTACATGCGCTTACATAACAATTACAAAACTGCTTCATATTAAACTATTGTTGTTTCGCGCGGTTTCACCCGCGTAGTTCCCGTTCCCACGAAAATACATCTCTCATAATGTAGCTTTCCACTGGTGATTGAATTTCTAAAATCATCCAGTCATTTTTGATGTATTCGTTATAAACATACACAAAAATAAAAAAATAAAATCTTTCCTCTTTCTAATACTTATTATTGTAGATTTATTATTTACAATATACACAGATAAAAATATCCTTCTAAGAAAAACCAGGAACAGAAGTTTGGCACAAGTTTAAACTATATCTTCTAAAAGGTTCTCATGGATGAGACGCTGGTTTTTAAATTTATTGCCGTGCCTATAATTTAATTGCTTATTTCAAATTCTTCGTTTGATAGTCTTTGTAAGCTAGACATTACATAAATTTTTAATTCGATACAGTCAAAGTTTGGCACAACGCGTATGTCGACGAACGTGCCGGGCATACTACGCGTTAGTTCATTAATGCTATAAAAATTGGCGTCTGGCTTTTCTAAATTGCATTATGTTTTGTTCCGGTGATCGTAGAATCTGTATTTTTGATCGACTTCATGTTTTTGAAATTGGTTCTACATTTAAATTATGTAGGTATCTAAGCATATTTGTTAGGTAATTTTGGTAGACAGTCACTGTTAGCAGTAATGTTTTTCACAAGACTTTTTTGCATTTAGTGTAGGGGCTTAGAAGTCCACTTATTAAAAGTTATTGCAACTACACCGCTTCGGTGTGTATAGTTAAGGAGAAGAAGCGGGGCAAGAAACTCCTGTACCTCAAGTATTTCATAACACGACTTTGGACTAACAAACGTATCTATAGGTAGGTTCAAGACACACAAACTATTTAATTAATAAATTAATTAATAAATTACTATGGTTTCGATTTTGTTTAATGAATATAAAATTTTAAGCCTTCAATGAAATATCAAGAAAAGTCGCACCGTCCTTTAGTCCGAAACTGAAATACCATAACATAAATGTAGTAAAAGAATTTATTAAAATCTTTAAAAAAATATATCTCGACGGAATTAAGCCAGCGAATGGAATTAAGCGTTAAGTCAACAGAGTCGAGGGATTCATAAATTTGACGATTCTCTCGAAAATGTCTTGGAGAAGTCGAAAACGCCTGTAAATTTTTCCTTGGGAGTATTTCCCCGGAGTGTAGGTTTCCAATCGGCGGTGGCGGGTCAGCTGGGAGTCAATGAAAAGCGGTAAAGTGGTCCCGGCGCTGATTAAAGCCTGGAGCAATCGCCCCGGAAAGTATTTATAGGTACACCTGTTCGTTAGCGCCGCGAGCCCGGGCCAACTCCTTGATTAGGCGCCGTCGGGCGTTGCTTCTCTACTACAACAAATAAAAAGGATTTCTCCCCTTTACAGAAAACTGAAGAATTCCTTGCCAATTGCAACAATGCACGAATATGCAATAGTTTCGTAGAGGAACAAAAAACATAGCCACAGGAAAAGTCACTGATGTCTTGAATTAAATAAATCACACGACAGTACAACGTGTCCGTTTGCATTTCGCCAGCACCAATGTAACTAGGAATTTAATACCCACATCTTATTTTTTTCCTCTGTATATATGTAGGTACCTTCTAATTAATATGGTAAATAAGACGTAATTTTTTGGATGACTGATTAATCATCTGCTCAAACCACTGAAGTCAGAACTTTAAAATTAATGAACGTAGTCATGACGACCTAAGTATGACGTATCACATCTTAGAAATCAGTAAAAACGGGCTTAGGTCCAGAACCCGAGAATTCAGTTCTATCTAAATAGGCTACCTAGCCTACAGAAAAATTGCCAAGAAATCTCAGCTGATTTAGGAGTACATTATTCAAGTCTGAAAGAAATTCCGTTCGCAGATGCGTAGTGGACGAATGGATTTATCGGGTGCTTTCGGAATGTCACCCAGAGTTAGGCAAGCAGTTGATTTTGCATGTGAATGGCTCGGTATTCGGTGCACGCGTGGTGCGTGCGCGCCGAGCCTCGCACGCCGCCATCGCCAACCCGGTCACGGAACCCCTTAATAACATCACGTTTGATGCGCCTCTATTATTATATTTTCATCTTCAGCCGGTCCCACGACTGGGAGTTGCTGCGCTACGTTACATTCTTTGTTAGACTGGTGTTTGATTTTTATCAAGTCCGATATTAATATTAAATTCACAATTTTCGATTAGTGCCATAAAGGTACAGGTTGTAGTTTTTTTCGGTTTTCGGTTCCCGAGTGTGGGAAAATAAATCTTCGAATGCATTTTTCCTCCTTCTATATAAAGCAATGTTACCCTTAAATAAAATCTGATATCTTTAGTATTTAGGGTACTTTCCCTCCAGGTTCGGTTTAAAAATTTTGAGCCTGTATTTTCTTCAGAGGAAAACTACATATGAAGTACAGTGCCAAAAAGATCTCTCGAAAGAAGAAAAGTGCCCGCTCTTGATAGCTAGGCTGTATTTTTTTTATTATTTCAACCTATTTAAGTTAAAATATAAGTCTAATTTTAATGTAAATTTTGTATCTCAAAATAACTTTTTTTCCCGTCATGAATAGTATTTACATGCAAATAAGTTTACTCAGGGAATCCTATTTTGTATATCGGCTGTTAGTGCTTATAAAGGAGCGGACTGCCTGGGCTGGAGCTTAGATAATTAATTTATTAAAGAAATGCGAAATATGGAGATAACCGTATAATGCAAAACTGAAAAAGACCATTAAAACAAACAACATAAAAAAATTCTGACTATTTAAAAAAGTAACAATTCATAAAATAACTGTTTTGCGGGCTGTGGCCAATCATCAACAGTGAATATGTTACTATATAAGCACTCTTTAAACATAATTTACAACAGTAAGCTGCTTCTAGTATTTTTGTTTGTTGACAGTTATTGCTAGTACCTAGGTACTTTATTATGCCAAATAGTAAATAGTATAGAACTCTACTTAATACGGCTGGATTCGTAAAACAAATGGTGTCAGTTATGTTTAGATAGGCAGCCGTCTTCGTGAACAGACTCGCGAGTGTGACTGTTAGACAAGGTACTTATGGTAGGCCGATCACGTCTCACAAAAGAAGACGCTTACCTACCTGAAACTTTCTTACCCCTTAGCACATTAACCAACCAAGGCGGGCTTCAACCGGCTCTGCGTAGCACTTGCCCAATATTAAGTCACTGATTTTATTTAATCATACGGCATACTTATCACAACTCCATAAATGGAAAACTTGATGTGGACTTAAATTTAAGTTCACATTTATTTTAACATTTTTAATAGTGTTTATTGATATAAGTTAGGTAGGTACTTTTTAGTTAACCTTCTTGTTTTTATGTTGACATGTGATTTGTAAATCATTTAAGAAGATACACTTATCTTCTTAAATGTTAACCTAACCTACCTCGGTGTAGAAAAATGAGGACATATTAACTTAAAAAAATACGTGTACCTAAGACATAACGCTGCTACCTACACAAACTAAATTACATACTTACATACTTTGGTAAATGTCATTCCCTTCCTTATATTATTGAACATTTTAAAAAATAGTTCGCTTTCCATACCACCAATAAACCGTCTATGTTAACTGCGTCTCAACTAGGGCGATATACCTACACGCACAAAATGCTAACAGACAAATAACTTATCTCAACATTTTCCAGTGGCAGAGCTCAACATTATGTCTATTGTACTCGAGTAGAGGAATCTCGTATTTGCATCCGAGCGAACGGAGCGAGAGGGCTCCAAGGAACGCACGGTGATACAAAAAAAGTAATTTTTCATGGCATTGAGGTTGGTTTTAATAACATGCCGACTGAGTGACTGAGTGCCAATGCCAACACAGGTACATATAAACAATTGGGGTTAGAATACGTTTTTTTTTTTAATTTCAGAGCACTTATATACGTAATATGAACGCACAGAAGACAAATTTTTGAGAATGAGTTGATTATATTGTCTCGTTCCGGATACGGAATGCAAACAGTTCGCGCTACACAGTTGACCTTTTATCGCTATTACAGAATTTAAAGGGGATACAGGATCTCCGGATTAAAATCTTTATTGCTGAATATTTTTAATGTAATTGCTTACGTATACCCATATCAGATATTCAAAAATACGTGTTGGTGCCGAGTGCGCCCCTCGGCCTCGGCGCGCGGCGGAGCAGACGGCGAGTTCGTTACGTCCGCTCCGCTGGCTGCGCGAGTGACACCGACGAGCCCTCTACGGCGAACCTCGTCCGCACACATAAAAATACCTTTTCAACTTTCTCAACAAGTTCAAGAGCACATAAAATTCGAAATCTTGTTAGTTTTCTTTTGACAACAAAATTATATCTCAATATTTATGAGATATAGTTACTTTACTTTACATATTTCAGATGCTGTCAATTTCATTTTGATTCAATTGAACGGTGTAGACATCATCTACAAAATCTGAGTATAAAAGCATAAAATCAGTTAGCGGGATGATCGGACTAGAGCGGTGACGACGTCAGCAGTGTCGTCCGGTGTCGATCGGCAATCGTTGTTGTTACCTGCCAGCTCTTGTAGTCTCGTCGGGAGTCTATAAAGAAAACTCATAAAAGATTTCTAAAATTGACACTTCACAGATGACGAATATAGCGACACCTCGTACACAAAAATTCCTCGAACTGGAAACCGGCTACAGATGATCACAAAGAAATCGGTCCGCTGTTTCTTGTGTTGTTGTTGTTATAATGTTAGCAACCCAGTGTCACTCCCAGAACCAATACAAATTTATCAACTCGTTTAAGCTACATGCTGCATCGAAATAGTACTTTCATACATACGGTCTACACCTTAAAATTATTACCCTACGTCTGGTGCAGCCGGGTAAAAATAGTACCTAATAATATTTTATCCTTACAGCGTAGTGCCGTCCTGTTGCCATATATGTGGACCTTATATCTTTGAATAGTTTTCAATAACAGCTTAAACCTAAAATATTTTTATGTAGACGTTAGTAGCCGTCAGGGCGAGGCACACTTATCATCAAACAACCTGTCGGGTGCCGGCGCGCGGCGCGCGGCCCGATGATACGATCGACATAGATATTTAGCCTTCCGTCACGTCACGTCAGCTAATTCTCATTTCCAACAAAAACGCCCGGAAATTGGATATAAGGATCTGCGCGCTCGGATCCGGCTACGTGACGTTTGTCGAACACGTCACTACACTATGTGGTAATTTCCGTTCGGTGCTCGCGGAAAATTACTTTAGCCGCATGAAATTTCCTATGCCAAGAATTGAGACTGATAAAAATATTAGATAAATCACGCTTACGATACAGGTATTCTCCGGCAGTTTTTATACAAAATATTTGAAATAAAAAAATCATAATAGCTGTAGCTGCTATCTGTTCGTTGATCTAGACACGCGGCAGCGTGTCAAGCCAAGTACAAGAAAAAAGAACTGGCTCGAGCAGCGCCGTCACTTCTATGTATTAAATTTCAACATGGCTTGGTTAGTTTTCACATACTAGTCACATCTTATATTTGGTTAATTAACTTATCATCTATTAGATATACGCAAGTTATAGTTTTTACATTGTAAGGTTCTGTTCTTCTAAATATTTGATTTGATGGTAAAAACTAGCCAAAGTCAAAGTTGAAGTTTAATAGGTCATACATAAGTTATTTACGTTGTGTAAATAATTCTATTACTTAAATTTAAAAAGGCATATTTTTAGATAACTAACTAGGTATTATTTAATGAAAAAAATGTAAAAAATTGTTTAAATTTACAGAATGTCACAATAATAGTAACAATAGCCATTTTTTAACAATCTTACTTTTGGTTAAATTTAAATTGTAAGTTACTACAATTGTTTTTTTTTTCTTTTAAAGATTGTCTTGCTTTCCAGCATAAGCCTACCTCCCCTAGAGTTTGCCATAGAGTGCGGTTCTGTCCTTTTCTCGTCCAAGTAATACCGGCTACTCCTATTACGTCGTGCTCCCATCTTCGACTTTGTCTCCCTTTCTTTCTTTTGAATTGCCTTTTGGGCACCACTCAGTTACGTCCCTAGACCATTTGCCTTTTATACTCCTGCTTATATGACCTGCCCACCTCCATTTCACTTTTTTAATACAGTAAGTTATATCAGTATTCTAGTTTTGTTTCTTAAAGTGACTAGTTTTATTTTATCTTTTAGTTTAATATTCAGTATGCTACGTTCTATACTGTGTTGGCAAGTTTCCAGTTTGCATATATTCTTTTTGTTAAGCTCCATCTTTGGCAACCATATGTTATGACAGGTAAAATACATGAATCAAATATTTTTCTCTTTGGGGCACATCAGGGTTTTTCATAATCTAATTGAGAGACCAATATCTTCTCCACACCAAGCTTGTTCTGTTGTCTATTTATTTGTTTGTAAGGTATTTTGAAGATAATATGATCTGACCGAGGTATGTGTATTATTTCACATATTCTATGGTGGTGCCGTTGACGATTATCGGTATTTTTTGTATTGCTTTGATAGCTCCGCTTTATAACCACATAGGATCGCCTTGCCTTACTCCTCTTTTTATACGAAAATGTTCCCCTTCTCTTTCTGTTCGTATTTTTGCTTTCATGTTTTTGTATAATATGTTGGTAATCGGGCGTACGTATTTTTTATCTACTCTTCGTGTTTCTAAATCTTCCCAAATTTTTGCGTGTTTTAACCAGTCAAATGCCATAATCCACGAATACTAGGTACCTAATTCCGAATTCATTACATTTCTGAGTAAGGTACTTGTTTTAAATAGTGTGGATGTGGTCTATATGTAGTTGAGAAGTCGCTACGGAATCTTGCTTGTTCTTTAGTTTGGTTTTATCTAAAATATTTGTTAATCGGTCTAGCAGTGCCTACCAATCTTTGAAAAAAATATATAAACTTTGGATATCAGGCTGATAGGTCTATAATTGGCTATATCATCTTTTTTTCCTTTCTTATGCAGTAGTATTATAGTTGACGTTCGTTAAATAGATCTGTGATAATATTTAGTGTTACTGCAGATACAGAATGTCATACGTACAGGATTGTTTACAGAACTTGGCTCCCATTTAGCTCAATTGTTTTGTCCGTGAAGTAGACATCATAATATTGAACTTGACTAAATTTTTCACATTTATGTTTTTGGTGGGATAAGTGTCTTTCCGGTACCCATTTGCCCTTTGTAAACGGATAACATAGGAGCGGCATTATTTTTTTATTAAACATGCGATTAGACATTGTAGGTATCACTTCCATTGTAGGTGACACTATTTAAACTCTTCTTTATTTTATTATTAAATTAAATAAAAACAAATGATCATAAAGTAGTAAAATATTGTTGACCTCTGCGTAATTTTGGCAGGGCGGGTGAAGTGACATGGGGCGAGGCGTGTCGACGCGGTGTCAGAGCGCGCGAGACGTGACGCACCTATACTACGTGTATTTCGAGGCTTTGATGAACACGTCACACGAGTGACATGACAACAGGAAATAGTATTGGTTTTTATTTAATTCAGCTTGCGAGTATGGTATAGTTTTTTTTTATAATAACCTACATAAAGCCTGCATAGTAGGTAATAATAATAATAATAATAATCTTTATTTCGCTTGAAATGTGGTACAAGAAGATGGTAAGTAAAATGATAGGTGTTTCACACAATTTCACCAGAATCTGGCATGCAAAATTCATGTTTTTACAATTACAATTAATTCTAGAAATATAATTGCCATCATTTAGAAAATATAAAAAAATACATAATTATTCAATCTATTCGAAATTCATTACTCTCTAAAAATATAATAAAAATAATCATTGTAATCCATTAAAACAAATTCATCAAAATAAAATTCACCATATAAAATAATAAAAAATCTAGTCGGTCACGAAAAAACTTATTTCATCATATTATTATATAAATTACAACAATTAAGTATGTACAAATATAATTCTTATTAAAATTTAGCGTCAAAAAATTCTGTCAGATTATAAAAACAGCCACAAAATAACAACTTACGTACTTCTCTTTTAAAGGAAGGTAGTGAGAGATATAACAAGCATAACAAGCAAGTGGTTTAGCAAATGATTTAAAATAGGTTTAAGTAATCATCGTATTGTAAGTGCCTATTTGAAACTGGCTGATTACTATTATGTTGAATTGGTTTTAATAATGTTTTGTTCTATAATTACCATAGTCTAGGCAACAAAGGTAGTGGACCCCAACATTAATTCCTCAGTCGATGAAACTTTGCAGGATTTTAGTATAGTATGAGACAATACTTGCATAAAAAAATCCAAAAAAAAAACCTAACCGAAGAAAGAATTTTTTATATACTAAAAAAAATTTTTTTTTTGGTTGATAATTTGATAATTCCTGAAAATAATGTAGCGAGACGGTTTTTATTTTGGATTTTCCTATTGTAAGTCCACAGCGACTAATAAATGACATTCCACTTAAAAAATGGACTGAGAAATTTTCCCGTGCAAGGTACATAATATACGTCTGAGTTTTGTTGTTTCTACCAAGAATTTTTTTTGGATATTTCGCATAAAGCTTTCTTAACACACATGAATTTGCTGGCAAACAAAATTTTGACTGAGCATTTTTCCCAACGAAGATATCAAATAAATAAGTATTTCAGTAAAAATACCTAACTTCGGTTACGTTTTTTTTTGGATTTTTTTATGCAAGTATTGTCTCATACTACTTATACTACAATCCTGCAAAGTTTCATTGACTGAGGAATTAATGTTGGGGTCTTCATACAAAAATCCGCTTCATTGGCTGGACTAACCAGGCTAGAAGGTAATGTTTTTCATAAATGCATATTTCTTTGGCGCAGCCTGTAGCAGTTTGACGGAAGTTAAAGTGCGAATTGTCGTTAAGATTCGTCGTTATATCCGGGGTGTTATAAGCTAAATTTTACACTTTTAATGATGATAACCCTAATCATGATTTTTATTATTTTACACTCAATAAGTAAACAAATAAACATGCACAACATTTGGACCCCTAAATATGACAGTTAGGGAACCCTTCGCCAAACTGAGGTGCTGTTAATAAGGCTTTAGAACATATTCTAGGGCCTGAGGGTTTCCTCACGATGTTTTGTTGAGCCAGTTATAAATATGCAAAGATAGCAGTGATAGCCCAGTGGTTGTTTTCAAAAATTTTATTCTCACTAGGGATCGAATCAGGCAGAGGCAGGCACACCTGTAATTTGGCTATCACTGCATAATAAACGTACCTACCTACTAGATTTATACTAAATCTTAATGAACAGTTAATAATAAATAAAAAATAAAGAAAAATCTATTCGGGGGGCAATTTCTATAAAACACATTTATTACTGTAACATTTTTATTACCATAAATATTAAACAATAGGGTCTACTGAAGTATTAAGATACTTGTCGGTAGGTACTGTATGAACAGAAAAAAAAACAGTCAATAAGTAAATTAGTAAACAATCGTTTCAACGCATTTATTTCGGTAAGTATAGAATTCAGCAAAAATATTTGTAAAACTTAAATTATTGTTATAAAGCAGGGTACCATCATCAACCCGTAACAGCCCTCTTGTCAGCTAAGGGTCTTTCCTTACATAATATGAGGAAAAATAAAGGAGCACACATAACACATTAGCAGTATCGCATATACTTGCCATATACCTACCACTTCTTCATAATCGTACCATAGGTCATACGCAGCACTACTCAACCGCGAGGAATCCGAAATGAGTAAAGCTGCTGTACGGCGGACGGACGCACCGATGTTTGTGTATTAATATTACTGAAACAGAGCAGGTTTCCCAGATTACCATAATTTGCTTCGATGCATTTGAATAATGAGAACGTGTTTCCCTCCGTTTCTCTCAGCCTTTGGATATCCATGAAAGTTACTCAGTTGTGAAACGTGCTATAGACCGAAACGTTATCACGTAGATATTTGATGAAGGGTTTAATTAATTGAGCTATAATAAGAAGGCTTACAATAAAGACAATATTTATTTTCCAGTAAATTAATTCCGTGGAAAATTTATAAAATTTAAATGTAAATAAAATAAAATAAATAATCTCACGCCTTATATCCCCGAGGGGGTAGGCAAAGGTATTCCATTTCTGGATATACCCATTTTTCACCAGATATTCTTTGGACCCCTAAACGTGATAGGTGGTGAGCCCATCGACGGACCGGGTCTGTTACACATGCCTCAGAATTATTCTGGGACCTGCGGGTTTTTTTTCCTTCACTATCGAGCTGTTGATAAATATGTAAGTAAATTTTGAAAAACTCATTGGTTGGTAGGTAGGTACATGCCAGGATTCGATCGAACCCGAGCCTCACTGACTTAAATATATAGTTTACATTTAAAAGTAGGTAGAAATACAAGGATTTTCTCATACCAAGTGAAGAGGAAAGGCCAAGTTATTGTAGACGTACGGATAGATGAAGAGATTGGTATATACTCACCTACGGCTGGCACTACAGACTCCGGTAGCAAAACTGTTTTAACTTCATTTATAAAAGGTCTTATGTTTTTTATTGTTTGTATTGCCAACCTACTTAAAATATTTTAAAACAAGATACCACTAAATAATATATTAGTATACTGTTTGTTGTTTTTTGACATTTTAATCTCTGGATGATTTAAATTCATCGTCATAGCGTGGTGTAGAGATGCCATCGCATCGGGCCAGGGGTTATTGTGATATTGTGGCCGGTAATATTGCAGACGAGATTTATGTGCGGGCGACGGCGCGCAGCGAGGTCCTGCCGTCCCTCGTCGCCTTGCTCTAAAGTGATCATTTTACGCCATCGACCGATTGTTCGAACGTCAACTATATTCCATCTTACAATGCTATTGGTAGTTATAGGATTCTTCACATTATTTATCACTACATAGTATAAAACAAAGTCGCTTTCTCTGTCCCTATATCCCTATGTCCCTATATCCCTATGTCCCTATATCCCTATGTCCCTATATCCCTGTGTCCCTATATCCCTATGTATGCTTATATCTTTAAAACTACGCAACGGATTTTGATGCGTTTTTTTTAGATGTGATTCAAGAGGAAGGTTTTAGTATTAGCATTGCACCCGTGCGAAGCCGGGGCGGGTCGCTAGTTTATAAATAAAATAAATATCTTTATATAGTTTTTGTACACAAGTCATCCTTTACCTATGATATTACTTGGTATTTACTAGTAACCCTTAGTAGTGTCGCTAGTGCCATGTGTCACTAGTACCATCAATGGTACAGTACTACTGACACCAGGGGAATCCTATTTACAGGAACCTAAAAAGTTGCACAATTTTGTAAAACTTTAATGTGAAATTACTGTCGGTATTCGTTTAGATTTGAAAATGGTTGGCTGAACAAAGTTGAGCGAGTACAATAAAATTGATGTCTAAAATTTTTAAAGTATGCGTATTAAACCATAGGGTAGGTAACCTCGCTGGGTTGGCAATGCCCCGACTGTATAATTTAAACTAAAAACGCTATTTGAATTGTATGTAAACAACTTTGTGAATTTGTAAAACATATTTTCATAGAATTGCAATAAGCGAACTTTGTCCTATAGAATCAGAATTAACAAGCAGTTTGTTGAAAAACGCAAACTTTTTATTGTACTCGTTATTTGTTCAACTGTTGCTGCATACAACAAAAACACATTCATATAAAGAGTTAGAAAAATATTTTGACTCTGAGCTGAGCATAGAATTATCCTACCGATCTACATGTGCATCTAATTATATAATTGGTATTTATTCGGACCTTGACCCAGCCTAGTGTTTCCTTGTTTACTATATAAGTTCATAAATTAAAAGGAGTCCCTTTTCCCGAAGATACTGGCAGCGTTCCCCCTTTGAATAGCTAGACTAATTCTTTGTCCTAGGTAGCTGCCAGTTCTTCGGTCTCCTGTGATGTCGACTAACCTTTTTGTTATTTCCTTAAAAAGGCTTAAAGCGCTAGGACCCCACGGACCAAGGGTCTCGACACCGAATGGGACAAAATTGTATTCGGAGCCTAGACCCCTGTATTTGGATACTTTAGATTTTTCAGCCGCTTCACAATTATATAATTATATCTGACATATTTAAATGGAGCAAAAAGAAATGTACTTACCTAATTTTGGTTGATAACTCAGAAGCTCACTTGTAGTACAGCTGCGAACTCGACTCTGATCATGAAAAAAGATCTTTTTTTATCTAAGTCTACTACTATAAGCAAAATATAGCCAGAATACGGGCTATATTGATCCCGAATAAAAGTTTAATTGCAAAAGTTATTTATAGAGCGCAGACGGCGCGGCGCAGCTTCCCGGTACCGAAAGCCGGCTCTGTACACCGTGGCCGATGCATCGCGACGTGATAGTACACTTCGAGTTGCCTTGTTAAAACATCCTGTTTACTTGGGAATTCGATTCCACTTCACGTACGATCTTCTTTCATAGTTACCTTTTTGTTAGTGTATTGGATGTTTTACTCATATGGTTTGTTATATGGTAATCTATACTTAGGTATTTTGGACCAAGACTGAATAAATAAAAATTTTGCAGCATTTTATAAGACATTCGACTATTTAATGTTGTATAGGTACTCACATAGCATTAGATATCCGCATGTATGATGTATCTCGTATCCTTAGAAATCTCAGATGCTGATTCATACATTTGCTTTCCAACATAAAGACTATTATTATAGCTTATTAACATGATACGTAGTATAAGAATTCTCGTTAAGCTCCGTGGGGATTAGAGCGGGCTCGTGGATCAAGTAGCGGGCAATGAAATCTGCACAGATTTATGTGTCGTCCCGTGCGTTACCTGCTGCAGTCTCGGCTTTATCTTGTTTACGGCGCCCGGCGCCGGCTGCAATAACCTGTCTTGCGGAGATATTGTCGAGAGAAGAAATTAAAAGACATTTTAATTTCTACTTGGAGCAACAAATAAATAAATAAAATTTAAAGTATGTTGTAGGGATGATTGTAAAGATTTTGAGATCTGTCCTCAGAATATGCCTGGCTACGTCTACGTCGCGTCGGTCGGTTATATTTATTTTTATTTTATATTTGTATAATAGGAAAATAATATAATAGTTTTTGCTGCGATAGATACTTACATTAATTTTGTACCTGTATGTATGTATAATCTCACGCCTTTCATCCCCGAGGGGGTAGGCAGAGGTATTGTATTTTGTACCTTAATCGTATAAACGCAATATATATATATATATATATATATATATATATATACATACTAACTTTTTTTGCTACCATGTGCAATTGAGTTTTTATTTTATACAGATATTTATTTCAGTGGGTATTTAGTCCACGTAGCCAAAATTTCTTTATAGTAACGTGCTATCAAAGACGACAAGAGCTCAGTTGGCGCAGAAAACTTCGTAACGTATCGTGACAGGGGTCGCTACATCACCACGATTGATATTCAAACCTCAACTTGAAACTAACTTTTCATTTTTATTTTCGGTAGGTAAAAGCTAACAGAAATGTTCCTTGGGCAACTTACATAAGTCAACAATAGGCAACTGCAAATAAGGTAAACCACTAAAATCAGTTTGACCTGCAAACCGCTTGTTCTGCCATTATTGCGTTAGCGGTCGCATTAAGCTAATGTTTATGTCAAACATGGAGCTTATCTAGTATTTTCAAACGGCACTAAAATTGTTGGTCGCAAGGTAGTTAACCCTTGCGGGGCTGCGGCTGGCGGAGCGCGCGTCGGGCGCGGGTCGCGGCCGCCTAAGCCCCGCAATAGATAAAACACTGATAGAACATGCACAGCGCCACCGCCATGAATAATTCATTAGTTTCAGTTGCCACTTTTGTTGGTATCGGTAGATTTTCAGCGCTTCACACCGCCAAAAATGTGCGTTGAGGGGCTGGTTATTGTTAGCCTCTTGTCTTTCACCTTCTCATTCATTTTAAATGTATGGAAGAGAGAGATTGTTTCAAAAATATTATACAAAATGTGGTTTGAAAATTCAGTCTTTTGTTATCTTGTGAAACCCACTAAGAACGTTGATATATCTATTTCTTTAAGCCGATGCTGCGCGTACTTCTTAAAAATATTTTTTCAACACACTTGCTCATAAAGTGGCTCTAATTTCACTGCAATTAGGCACATAATGACACCTATAATCAAACTGAGACTTTTTGTTTGCTATTATTCACTAGTGAGTTATAGATTTTTTTTTTCAATTTTGTTGCTAGAGTTGCTTTGTTCTTAAAAAAGTTTCGATACAAAAAAGATCGTATTCAATCGTACTAATAAATTAATACACAAATATGGCTTGCTCATTTCATGCAACTTCGTATTTAAATAGATCATTTCAACTTGTACGTGTTTAATAAACAAAACTTTCACTCAAATATAACTTTGGTTTTCTCTGTAAAAACTTTAAATACCCCATTTTGTACGTGGCTAAAACGCTATCCACGACAAACCAAAGAAAAAGAAACCTAATTTTTTTAGTCCATGGCCGATCGCCATTGTAAGATGCGAGCGCATAGGAAAACGAGGCTGTATGGGCCTAGATCCTTTTGCCTTTTCCAAATTATATAAATAAAAAATTGGAAAACCAATTAATTTTCCCCGCCATTGCGAATGATTATTTTAAAATGATTTTTTAGTATTATTTATTCACAAGTGTGTTGAAAAACGTCGTATGATACACGTGTGTATTGATGATTACCGTCCTCGGCTCTCTTATGACCCTCGCCTACGGCTCGGGTCTCAATGGCGCCTCAGCGGTAATCACCAACTTTACTCACTTGTACCATAATGTACTATTATCGTTATAGTTAGGTACCTACTCCTTAGAAGTCAGCGCTATCGACACGAAAGCCGTTAACCACAGCGTGGCACGACCGCCTCCTGTAGTCACCCCTGCGAATTCCGTTATAAATTACGATCATCCCAAAAAATCCCGGGATTATTTTTATTTGATAACAATAAAGGTACCACCGAGGGTTACCTTTATTATCACTCAGTGCAGGACGACTCTTTTATCACTTTACACATGTTTATGATCGTCGAAAAATTTAACATTTTATTTACTTATAGATAGATATCATAAATTTTGTCCACTAGTGTCTAATTATATCCTCAGAGTCCATATTTTACATTGTTATAATTAATGTGTATTATCTATAATATTTTGGATATGTGTATTATATTATGTAGGTACTTGTGTTTTTATAGATTTTCTAATGTATGTATATCATAACAGATTAAGCAAATGCAAGTATTTAATTTTTTACTGTAAAGCTCTGTAAAGGTATATTGATAAATTATGGAAACATACCGTATGCTCATGTTGTGCTTAATTTTTTGTTTTAATTCATACGAAGTTACCGATCTGTGGATATTTTTTGTAGTAGAACACTAGATAATGTTATCAAAGCTGTATTTTTCCCGAATAAAAAAGACAGTGTTAGAGCAAAATAGTAACTCAATCAGTTTGTAGCAGACAGAGATCTTATAATTGTTCAAACAGCATTATATGTAAAGTTTAAGCATATTTGCTAAAAATATTTAATTATGTATTTTAATTAAGTCAATAGTGTTAAAATTCTAATCCGAGTGATTGTATTTTAGGATACACTACCTACACGCAGTTAGGTCAAATCCGTATTCCATACTCGGTGGAGGTAATATTAGAAATGAATTTATGAGGTGATTGTGATAATAATTAATATGTACCTATTCCCGTATAGAAATTATCAGAAAAAATAATATAAATAATAATCTCGAGCCTTTTGTCCCTGAGGGGGTAGGCAGAGGTATTCAATTTCTGGATATACCCTCTTTTCACGAGATATTCGTTGGACCCCTAAACGTGATAGGTGGTGAGCCCATCGCTGGACCGGCAGGCGTATTCACAGAGACTCGATACCGTTTCCGTTCGATTCAGATCGAGTGAAAAATTTTCCGAAGTCGAATCTATCAACTTTGGAAACTTTATTCTAGGCGTTTCTGACAGCCACGGAAAATTTTCCGAATCCTTATGTCACATATGACATTAGTTTTCGATACCAACATCAGCCCATCTCGAAAGTTTTCGACACCAACATCAGCCCATCTCGAAAGTGTTCGACAGATTTCCCGATATCGAATATCGAAGCTCCCTGAATACGCCTGCGGGTCTTTTTACACATGTCTCAGAATTAATTCTGGGACCTGCGGGTTTCCTCACGATGTTTTCCTTCACCGTCGAGCAAGTGATAAATACGAGTATGTACCTACCTAAGTTTTGATAAACTCATTGGTACATGCCAGGATTTGAACCCGAGCCTCACTGATTACCATCATGTGAAGCAGGCTCTTTAACCGTAAGGCTATGACTGTTATGAAAAAAATGTGTAATTATTAATACATTAAATAGTTTTATGAGATGTAGGTATTTCAAAAATAAGATGGTTCGCATATATTGACTACTAATTAAACGTGCTATTGCCACTATTATCTTGTCCTCATCGTCACTAACAACCCATAACTATCAACTGCTAAAGTTTGAGATTTTATCTCATAGGACAAAGTATAGTGCATAGGTAATCTCCCACGCAATCCCACAGCGAATTGGGAGATGGTGGCCAGTAAGCTACTTTCTGTGAGAATTGTTTCAAGCCACCCAGCTTAACGACTTCCTTTGTGCGTGCACAGTTGAATACGCCAAAAAGTTTCGTTATAAATCCCTTAAATTTTGCTATTCTATATAATGTCATTAATATTAAAATTGCGTTACGATATCAAAATCGATACAGTGGCCGGCACTCTGGGCACGTGCAGGTTGATCGAGGCGGTGCGGATTAGACGGCCGAAAGTGATCCGTTATAATTTCGAGGGTGGACACTGACGGCTGGTACGCACAGATTAGCCCCTTCGATAAACAATAGCATTAGTATGCGAGACCGCTCTGACCGTCGCCGATCAGACCAGCCGTGCCCGGATTAATTTGCCTCCTGGAAATTATGGCGCCCTATGTCGGAACGGAAGCCACTGACCCGCAAAATATCGCCTTGTTTTCTTTGCAATTCTATTGGATTTGTTACCCTGTGGTACAGTAACTCTAATATTGCTGGTAGTTGACATAAAGAATATTTACGTGTCCTCGTCAAAGACAAACAGAAATATAGAACTCCGAATTACATTAGTACGCACATCTACAAAGTAGCTACTCTACTGCTAGTCCCTCGATAAATAAACTTGTTTCGCGTTATTACTATTTTTCTGGTTTTATATAAAAGTAGTGTCCTTATTACTTTTTAATAATTTCATAAATAGTATGATAAAGCTACATACCTGGCAGATCATAAATTCGTTTTAATAGGTCTATCTACCCGGGCTACCGAGCTCATGAGATTAAAAAGAGCTGCCCTTGAGTTTCTTGCTGGTTCTTCTCGGGGTATATTTGGAACCAGCAACTCGTCGGTGGAGATGGGCTGCTGTTAACATTTAGCCAATCTTCATGGACAGGTTCAAAGTGCCATAATATTAGACGATTGGCTTTTCTAAGTGTAATTAGCAATTACCTACAGAAATAAATACATTTTCATTTTCTCCACTTGTGAAAACTCTTAGACAATGAATTTTCCCAGAGATGATTACCTAGCTTTGTCGAATTTAAGCCCTCAAAAACACTCAATCTAAAAAATTTTTCAAAATAGCTCGTTTAATGTTATACTCGTATATAAAAAAAATATTGCTGTTATCTCGCAAAAATCTAAAATGGCTGGACCGAGGTTGATTAAATTTTTTGAGTTGGTTCGAGTGGGTCAACGGATGGTTTATACGGTGGCAGAATAACGTCTCAATCTACACTAATATTATAAAGAGGAAAGATTTGTGTTTTTGTATGTTTTAACGAATACACTCAAAAACTACTAGTCCGAGTTTTAAAATTCTTTCACCATTAGAATGCTACACTATCCCTGAGTAACATAGGTTATATTTTATCCCCGTATTCCAACGGGAACGGGAACTACGTGGGTGAAACTGCGCGGAACAGCTAGTATAGAATAATTTCACGCACCACGCATCGGTCCTATTTGCTTTTATTACAATTCAATATTACATTACAGTATTCACAGTGATAATAACTCTATTTGAGGACATTGGAGCGCTAGTTACCTATTCGTATTGATATTTGCTGATTTCAATAGGTCGGTAAAACCCTGTGTATTGCATTAGTTTTGGTTAAAGGTTTGTGTTTGTGCTTAATTGGATAAATATTTACTTTAAATAGCAAAGGAATTTCGTGATTAATTATTTTTCAATTAACCCAATACACACGTGCATACTTTATGGCAACTATAACAGTACTAAATAGTGTATCGGGTAGACCCACTAAATTTTATCGATACACAATTAAATTAATTGGGTATCTTAGGAAATATAATACGTCTACGGTGACATAACCATGTAACACAAGCATTGGAGGCTTCTTGATCGTATATAGCATAGGAGAGTTCTTTATCTTTATAGTGGCTGAAACTTATGGAGTCCGGTTTACAAATATCCTAAGACCATACTCAATTATATTTACCCATTTTCGATTTAAGGGGTTGCTGTGGACGGCAATAAGTGCTAATTTTATTAGTGTGGCTCGCGATATCCGGTTCCGGCGGAAGTGCACGCCTACCGCTAAGTAATGAAGCTATTGTTACAAGTAGCACTGACGATAAAAGGCAATAAATCCCCTGCGCTAACCAATCTATTTTAAACTTTAAATCGAGGCTACAGCTTTGGATATTGATTGTTCACAAAGAAACTTTAGTGTGCAAGTTCGGAGCAATTCGTATACGATCGACGATCGCCGAGCGTATTATTATGACAGCTCATTCCAACAAAAAGTTGACTTTATTGCTGCCCCTTATGAATAAGTTAACGGTAAATTAATTAGCCCATGTTTAATGGTTGTTGACTTTACTTCATATAATTAGGTTAATGCTTAACTTCTGCCGGCGTATTCGCGGAGCTTCGATATTCGACTCGGAATCAGAAAATCTGTCGAACACTTTCGAGATGGGCTGATGTTGGTGTCGAAAACTAATGTCATATATGTGAATATGGATTCGGAAAAATTTTCACTCGATCTGAATCGAACGGAAACGGTATCATCTGTCGAACACTTTCGAGATGGGCTGATGTTGGTCTCAAAAACTAATGTCATATGTGACATAAGGATTCGGAAGTTTTTCACTCGATCTGAATCGAACGGAAACGGTATCGAGCCTCCGTGAATACGCCTGCTGATCTACTCATACTCTGTGTAAACGACCTAGTATCTTCTTTAGTTAACAAAATACATAATCTCACCCATTAAGCTTAAAGAGGGGCCTGCCTTCATTGTTAAAGGTCCGCTTAAGCTCACAGTTTGCACACGCACCAAACTGTAAAGCCATATAAATCAAAAGCTAATTTAGCTCAAGATTTGGGAGTCGGGGGCAACGCGTGCCGTAATGTGTTCTTTACATCAAAAACACATTTAAAAGAAGTTAGATTGGCTTACCGGAGTTGGCGTGAGGCCATACATAGTTGGAGCCTTCTCGGCGCCCCAAAGCCAGCCCCTAATCTTCAAAGATTCGACACAGATTGTTTGCTGGCATTTCGTCCGATCAAAATAATATGATGGATACAAACTTTCGCCACATAAATTATATCGACAAGTTTCACAAAAGCGATGTGTATTTTTGGTCTCAGATTTTTGTGATTTCGGGGAGTTTTGTACAGGATAATATTTATTTATGTAGATTATTATTCATTCTCAGATCTAAATTTGTAACATTTTTTATAATTTTAAAATAAAATAAAAAACTTACGCTTGTCCCCGCGTACCCCTCTACCAATTCCATTTCTGGTAATACCCACGTTTCACCAGTATATTATTTGAACCCTTAAACGTGGTAGATGGTGACCCCATCGCCGGACCGGGTCTTTTACACTTGCCCCAGAATTAATTCTGGGATCTGCGGGTTTCCTCACGATGTTTACCTTCACCGTCAAGCTTGTGATAAATATGGGTACGTAAGTTTTTGAAAACTTATACATACAAAATCAAGTTAAATAAATTCATAATTTGATTATAACATATCATTTTTAAAAAAAAATGTATTACAAATCAGTAAAATAAAATAAATCATAAGGCTAGTTATAAGTAGGTAGCTTTTTGTCTATAATGGTTTGAAGAGCAGGTAGGGAGATAAGTGACAGGACACTAAAATATTGTTATTTAAAACAAGCTTTATTTATTATAATAATAACCTACTCCCGGTATCATTACGTAGACAAGTGTTACAATGGTTCGTACCTTGGACAAAGAACGCACAACAATCAATACTCTGTTTTAATAAAAAGACACTCCATTGCTTTGGCTTATCTGGTATATTTACAACATGTCTATCTATGTAGCATTTATCTTATATTTAGCAATTTGGCAACATGTTAACTTCAACTTACTTATACAATAGTAAGTCATACTTTAATTGACAGAAGAAATTTCGATACAGTATTAAGATCAACGAAAGACGGATGAAATAAGAACAGTCATGTTAAATTAAAACTTGGAATATATAATATATACAATTGTATCAAGTGTCTACTCTACCCCAGTTTCATTGCATATTGTAGATATTCAAAATAAAACGATTGATGAACAGAAAATTCTTTCTTAAGATATTCATCTGGCTTATATTTCAAACAACTAAATACAGTTACAACATGGATCTAACAACTACACGTGTTTAAATTCCTTTTTTAAATGTCGTTCAATCATGATATATCACAGCAAACATGAGGATTACATAAGCACACAAATTAAAATATTTTTCTAAAGATATTTTATTCATTCAGTCTTACTCTACTTATTTTTAAATTATAATTTTGATAATTAGTGCACTTTATGTTATATAATAATACTTGTGCAATAAGTTTCTATATAATTTCGTGGCTCAGCAGACTTGTCATGAAAGTGTTCAAAATATCGATGTTTCATAATATTACCATACCCCAACTATCTACTACACCATGAATCAGTTTACGCCGAGGAACTGTTGTACATCATTACAATATAATATTCATACTGTGTATATTTAACATCAACGTTTATACATATAAAATATAGTTTGATTTACGAACATAAACAGTATTTAAATTAATGTGTAACACTAATGACGTTACAGCTCTACTATAATCATTTATATTTTTATGGTTTCTACTATAAGATACCTGTTTTCGAGGACAATAATAATTCTTGACTTAACAGTATCTCTTAAGTTTATTTTAAATTTTAATACAGTGCATAGGATATTTAGCATCAATTTAACAAAGTGCGCTAAAAATATTTTTTTATAAAATCTCAACAGGGATAAACAAAAATGTGAAATTATAAAATTAATGTACTTAGATATATATATATTATGTAGTCTAGCTAGTATTGATTTCAAGCTGTTCACATCAATTTTAGTTCATATACTGCAAAAATACTTATAAGGAATGGAAACATACCTGCCTATATTGTGCTAGACTGCGGCCCGTGCTAAACCTTTCTTAAAAATGTAAATGGTACATAGAAAATGGACTGTGCACAAATTAATATACTTAACAATTTACTTCTAAAAGTAAAATGGTAAAACTAGTAATACTAAAAGTCCTAGAGAGCTTCTCCTCCAATCAGCACCACCTGTAAAGAGAACGAAAAGTTATTGCTGATGTTGATGTTATTTTAGATTTTTTATAACCTCTTGATCATACTAAATTTTTAGTTTGTCAAGACTATGTTTACCTGTAACTTGTGACGCGCCTCCTACCCAGTTCATGTGTGTTTTTCCACCACCTTCATCGGTCTTCTGTTTACCCTTATCAATCTCGTTCAAACTTGACTGGTATTTCGTACCTGGGGACAAAAATGCGTATAGAGAAGTACATTTTAAAAATACTCTATACAACGCGTCACATTATTAGGGGAGGCTCATTAGGGGAGGCCTATGTCCAGCAGTGGACTAAATAGGCTAATGACGATGATGATGACGATGAACTCGTCACAGAATAAGCGCAACTTCTCACACACCCAAATTAGTATATTAATATAAAAAAATATGATGCATTCGTACTTTAGCTTTGTCTATCCAAATTTCCTAAATAAAGAGCAATAATAGTACGGTTTCCATAGGTAGCCCTAAATTTAGTTATGCTAATTCATTTTTCAGAACAATTTAACACATATTAAAAATAGCTGAAATCGATTATGTAGTCGATACTGAACAAACTAATTTCAGGAATTGCGCTTATTCCGTTATATATTGTATACCTAATACGTAATCCAAAAGTCAAGAGGCAGACTGAATTACAACAAAGAGGAGACAATAAAATGAAAACATTAGACTCATTGTAATAACAGAGTACTGTGTAAAAATAGACGAAGAGAGAAACGAGAAAATAAGGATTCCTTACAGGCATAATGGAACTCATTGGGCGAAGGATCCAATATGGCAAGGGAAGGCCCGGGCGGGCAGTGGGCGGTTGGCAAGCGGTTATTGAAAAGTTGCGCAATATTGTCGAGTGGCCGGGCAAGCCGTAAATTCGTAATGGGCGCAAAAAATAAAACAGTGGAAGCGAATGTCGACTATGCCTCTCCCGCCGCAGCTCGCAAAAACAACCATCGGCAAAAGTTGCCCGAGTCGCGTCGCCTAAATGGATTTTTCAAGTTCACAAAAGCTTGTTTAAATAATATCTCCTATTGGAAACTTCTATATGATGGAAAGTGAAGTAACATTATTCATAGCTCTGACCTATGAACTGGGTATAAGATCTTAATTTCGAAAACATAACGATGAAAATGCTTGGCGAACGCAACACTTGGCTGTAATTGGTTGTAGCGCAAGATGTTGTTGGTGTCGCGGCATGGCGTGTCCGGGAAAATGTCCAACTTCCCAATATTGTGGAGTAATGACGCGCACCAAACAAGTTATGAGTGCACGGTGGTGCTATACGAACTAATTAAATACAAATGCGTTAACATTATCTAACCGGTTGTTGAACAACAAACATTAAAGACGTAAAAGTTTTATTTTGGAATGTAAATAAACGTAAAAGTCGTGTGTTTAAAAATGTGCCAATTTTATAACCAATACGTGTTCCACATTAGGATTGGAACACTTCATAAAACGTTTGTTTATAAACGATTTGTTTACGTTTTATTATAGCCGTAACATTCGAAGCCAGTTAACAAACTATACCGCCGGCGACAAGCAGATCGTCGTTACCGCGTTTACGATCTATAAACAAATATAACGACCACTAATAATAACTGAAACAGCAACAAACAATGAAAACAAGCTGAGCGGTCTCGTGGGGTATACAACCCATAAAGGTACCATTATGTCTCAATAAACGAAATAGCCAAAGTAAAAACGTTGTTTCGATTCATTTTATAGGCAAAGTTATCTTGAGCTGGTCTAATATACGCCCTTGTTTGAGGTGTTTTATTTGAGAAATGTGCATTACACGAGTATGCATTATGATTTAATTTTAAACTCACCCTTATCTGTGAGAGGGGTGTCACGACGCGGCGGTCGTGATGGCGGTGGAACGGTCATCGCTCGAGGGTCAGGTGTTGTAGTTGGTGGCGATGAAGCTGAACAATATATTTTTGAATTAACCTTCGTTCAAATAGTGCGACGGTTGAAAGGCTAATTGGTCTAAGCGACATTTTTTGCGATATTGAGTTATATACATATTCGGAATCAGCAAATTTTTCTCCGTCGTTTGAATCAGGTTTCAATTTTTTTTGACAACTTTTTTGGCGCTTAGCACCCACAGCAAAACAGGCCTCATTTCTGAGCTCATTGATCTATACGACACAAAATTAGACAAATTTGAGGACTCGATGACTTAGGGCATTTGGCTTTTTCGCCATGGTTGTGGTTTCGTCGTTTGGCCTATTTTGCATTAAACCAAAATAATAACCTATGTCGTTTGGCCCATTTTGCATTCAACTACAATAAAAAAGCGTGTCGCTTGAACCATTTTGCATTAAGTTCTATGAATTAAATAAGTCTCTTGACCCATTTATCCTCTATTAAGGATAATGAGTGATGTCACTTCGGCTTTTTTTACCTAAATATCTCATTAGTGTTATGGCATTTGAAACATTTTGATTCAATTCAGTATACGTAAAATTGGCATTTCCATTATTTTATCAAATCGGTTTTAACACATAGGCCGTCCAATAAATTATGAGATTAGCTACTCCTTAGTCGCTTGGGAGTATAAAAAAGTAAAAATTATAAGTTCAATTTATTGCGCGCGCTGTGTAAGTATCCGCTACGAATATCTCACCTACCCGCGCGGACGCGTCAGTCAGCTGTTAACATTAAAGGAACTGCGAAAGGCTTAGGGTGATATACCACCTTCTTCTATCTTAAGGGTTTGGTTTCCGCACTTAGTCCCTAAATTGGACCATTGTACGTGAGTGAGCCATGGCAGCCGATTATTCCAACCAGCCCACCTCCCTACAGAAGCAGATAAAACTTCCGAGTCTACTCAGGACATCCGCAAAGGATTCTAGTGTTCCAAGAATTTCCTTGCGGATCTGGGCAACAAAGAGATGGTAGTGCATGTGCTCTTCGAGTGCGTTGGGCACTCTAGGAGCACATGCGCTACCATTTCTTCCACCTCGATGCACGCTCAGCATAGAGGACTGTCAGTAATACCTAAGGTGTGTCGGTGTTTATTCAGTGAGCAGTGTCCGGTGATGGTCCCCGAAACAATTCATAGGCTGTCTCTGTCCAGGCGCTGAAGGCGTTTACTCAGCTCGTGTCCAGGGATGGCATAGCCTCCTTGGATTGCCTACATCCTGGCGTTGAGGTCTACCATTTCTCCGCTTGCATTTGTGTGTATTCCCTAAACCAGTTCGTAAGCTGGTTAAACGGAATGGGTACAATGGGTTCGGGTTCGATGGCCTTCGTGTCAGAACCTCTCCTGGCGAGTTCATCCGCTGCATCGTTTCCACGCCAGCCAGTGACAGTTGAAGTGTCACTGTATTGTGGTTTAGTACCGTAACGTGTTCTAGTGCATGATGGCACTCCAATATCAGTCTCGAAGTGATCTAGTTTTTCTTTAAGGATTGAAGGACTGAGGCACTGTGGAAGAGTATACGGATATGGGTATCCGTGACTTCTCTGGCCTCTCTGACCACACATTCTGCTTGATAGACAGTGTTGAGCATTCCTAGTGGTCTGGATATTCTACTATTTAGATCATCTGAGTAGACTTCAACTCCAGTTCCAATGTTGGTTTTTGATCCATCAGTGTAGATCCTTAGCACTTTTGGACCTGCTGTAAGTTCTACGTTGTAGTGTTTTACGAAACAGTGTATTTTCTGGGTCCTATCGCTCGGTGATGCCATCACCGGGTGTCGCGAGATTGCATCCTCTTTTAAGTTTTTTTTGTGTTTGATTCTGGAATCTCTTTACACCTGCCTGAACGTCACTAGGGATGCTTCTTCCCTTACGACAAGGTGCAGGGGCGGCTACCCCACCATCGCCTGTAGGGCAGCAGTAGGTGATATTAGCATAGGCAAATCTTTGCCTGCGTAACAACTAACAATGACCGGAAAAATTGAAATTTCCGAAGGGGCCCGTCCCAAATATCTCGGTCACAAGATTCTCTCCAGGGTCTTCTGTAGGAATGATGTCAGACTTATTGGCCTGTTCGCCTTGGGTTGTGTGTAATCGGTTTTGCCTGGCTTAGGGATGAAAAGCCATGGTGTGAGGAAATCCACTCCCCATTGCAGTAGGGCAGGGAAGATGCCGTCTAGGCCTGCGGATTTGTAAGGCTTGAAGGCTGTAATTGCCCGTTTTATTAGTTCCTCTGTTACTACGGTACGGGCTCTGGACCTTTCTTGGTTATTAGGTATGTGTGATTACTTACTTGCCCATGTATTGTCCTTGGAGAGGCTGCAGTCTAGGAAGTGTGTTTCTAGAAGCAGTTTACTTATTACACGGTCTGATTTAGTGTACTATGTATTGTCTGGGTTTTTCAGCGAGCGAAGGGTGCGGTCTTGATCCGTAAATAGGCTCTTTCTTTTTTTATATAGGTCCATGTCTTCTGGAAGCCTAGAATCTTTGCATCTTTGGAATTGTTTGCGCACCGTTTGCCTGAGCTTACTAAGTTCTGTGTTCCACCAAAAGTTTCCCTTGCTTTTGGTGTTTGAACCTATTTGTTTACAGCAGTCGTGGTACCTATGCTTCTGTTATATACTCTCGGTGTTTTCGAATCATTTGGGCTATCCAGGCACCCAACACCCTTAAACCTAACGGACGGTTTGAGTGCCAGAAGGCGTTTGTATAACCAGGTATGTCGGTTCGGCGTGGGTAGCGTCTAGCTTTGGTCTTTTTTGTGTTAGCTGATAGTGAGAATCGAATCCCCCTATGTTCGGAACAGCAAGGTTCATTAGATACATGCCAGTTAGAGATATGATTCGTTAAGTTTTCTGAATTATTTGTCTGCGAGCTGTGACCCTAGTTTGTTTCGACCCGCGATTTAAGATGTTAAGGTTAGTAGAAAAAAGGTTTATACTATACCACTTTATCTAATACTTTGCTCCAAGACACATTGAATCAACAACTTGAATGATTCCTCTACACAAAAATGTTTTTTTTTTTTACAAAATATACAAAACACTGTCTAAAATAGTATAAAGTGCCATACCAACCTCAAAAATATCTTATGGACGTTGCTGAATTACGATGGCCTAAGCATCAATATCTACTATAATCTAGTAAGGGTTCATTTTGTTTCATCCTGCAGTCCCTCTAATGGGCATCTGTATCAAACTACTTCACTCTGGTGCAACACCATCATGTTGCTTCGGCTCATTGGGCATATTCTTCTGTCAGATGACTTGGCACTAGATTCATTTTCTCTCGTATTATATTATTCTAGGTCGATGCTTGAGCCAGTTTACTTTCAGCTATTTTATTTACGGTAGGCATTTGAACCATTTTGCCTTTCTCAAAAAAATACTAAATTTGATGCATTTTGGGCTAACCAACATAAATTTTCTAAAATAATACACAATTTTCAACAGTAGTAACTTAAAAAACTTCCTAACTTAATTAGGGATATACTGTATTAAATAAATAAAAGTCTATCAAATAGTTGCTTTTTTATGATTTTTTTTTCAAAAAAAAATACTTTGAACCGTCCTCCTGCAAGTTTTACAAAATGTCGCTTAGATCAAATAGCCTTTCAACCGTCGAGTGCTCAACTTCTACTATAAAAATTTTAAAGGTATACTTACTATACAAACGAATGGTGCCATCCGACTCTCCCCTCGGATTTTTCGCTACGCATTTGTATGTACCATAGTCTTCCGTTACAATATGCCTAATCAATAGTCGCATGTGCGTCTTGTAAGCTGGGATGCCGACCGTATTGTCCATATGATACTTGGGACTCTCGTGGATCATGTGACCGTCGTCTCTTGTCCAATAATTCAGTGAGGTGGGATGTGCCTCAGTAAAGCATTCTAAGGTGACGTTGTAGTAGAGAGGAGCACCGACCAACTGATGTGGAATCCATAGCATAGGAGGGACTGCGAAAACATTGTATTTCAGTACACAATAAATATTAAAAGGAAATGATTATAGGACCAGTATGTAGCATTGAAATACTTACAATCTACGCTAACTTTGACCCTCTTAGAGACAGTGGGTGGCACTCCGTTACTAGCTATGCATAAGTAAGCTCCCATGTCCAGACGGGAAATTCGTGCCATCTCCAAAACTTCGCCTTCCCATTCAGACACTGAAATAATAATACGCGTTACTGGTACACTGTAAAATGGCAAAGAAAGATTTTGAAATAAAGTAAATTTACTTTTTTTTCCTATTCACTACATTTTAGCATCTTACCGACATGGCCTTTACTGATTGAGATTTTTGAATTGTCGTCCCGCTTCCATTTGATGGTAGGCTTAGGAGAGCCATTAGCGCGACACGTCAGCGTGACGTTGGCACCCTCTCGGACGATAACGTCACTCGAGCTCAATGAGTCGTCGATGGTTGGCGGCACTGAAAACAAATGTAAGTAATTAGATGATTTCAATCTTGTTGAAGGTACCTACTAACATGTAGGTACTGTATTTGCCACAGAGAAATTTAACCAAATACATAAAGATAAATAGGTATATTCCTTCACTGGAGAACGACAAAATGTATTTTTGGGCAAGCTCATAAAGGCTAGCACTTTCGTTGTAAATATGGCAACGGTCTGGCAGTACAGAAAAATCTGTTCATCCTGCAGCCGCTGATGGCTAGTTGACAAAACAGATTCAAATGAATAACATTGAGTTTACATTAATAGGTTAAGCCCGCACGGGTCTGCTGATAGTAGGTTTACTGTTTACTCATGGCGCGGGTAAAATAATTTAGAACGAAAAGACATAATAGATAGATAATATATAATATAATCTCTTTTTTATCCCCGAAGGGGTAGGCAGAGGTATTCCATTACTCGATATACCCGCTTCACGAGATATATTGGACCCCTAAACGTATAGGTGGTGAACTGGTGAGCCCATCGCCGGACCGGGTCTGTTTACACATGTCTCAGAATTAATTCTGAGACATGTGTAAACAGAACAGGTTTCCTCACGATGTTTTCCTTCACCGTCGAGCTAGTGATAAATACATATGTACGGAAGTTTTTGAAAAACTGCACTAGAAGCAATTGAAATTTAACGCGCGGCTAGTCGCTGTGAAGATAACACACGTATAAACATCTATTGTTTCTAGAGCAGGCGTTGATTCTCCCCATGGTATAACCGTGCCTTCAATTGGAAAGTGTACACTCGCTGTAATAGGCACTGAAGTAACACATCACATACCAATAACCAGAAGGGGATATAGTAAGGAATGGACAGATGAAGCAAGTGACTTAAAAAGAACTAGTCCTATAACGTCAAACCCCATTAATCTAGCTGGATTGGCTAAATTAATGGTCTTGTAACACATTTTAACATTTCATTCTGATACCGAGTCCTTACCAACAATCACAACAAACTGCGTTTTGACGGTACCTAACATTGTTGAAAACATTCTGACCGCCAATTAAGCCGAGGCTACACATACCGGTTTGATCAAATCCGATCACAAAATAATGAAAATGGAAGGTCAAAATTCAATTCAAAAGGTATATTGCCAACGCTCATCAAACAATCATCTTATGTTCGTCACTGTCAAATGACCCTGCAGTCTTAAAGTGTCCTTACCGACAACGTGTAGGTAACCAAACTGCGTCTTTGCAGTGACAGTGTTGATCTGGCACATGTAGCGGCCTCGGTCCTCTTCGCGCACGTCTGATATGTGCAGGAACCACGTGCGGTGCTTATCATGTGTCACGCTTACACGCGGGTTGCGCGTGATCACGTGGTTGTGAACCGTCAAGATGGCCGACTGCTCGAAGTGCATCCACGCCACCTGGCAGAAATATTAAGTTCAATATTGGATAACTTACAGAGTAACGTCGAGCTGTGCTCTTGTCTTTAATCTCAAATGTGTTGAAAAATGCGTAATTTATATCGCGGCTACGAATACGAAATTCTAAATAGAGTTAATGTGTAGGTAGTGTAGGTAGTACATATTTTTTAAACCTACCGTGATCTTGCTTAATCAATAAGAAAAACCACCATTTTTAATTCAGCTTTGTAGAGCAGCTTACATAACGCGATAGATGTAAACATGGTAAGGAAGTTTCTCATTTTTACCATAATGCTTTTAGTGGATGATTCGATTAGTGGTCTTAAGGAGCTCCTACTGTTTATTTATTCTAAAGAGCAAAAAAAATATCCTAAGATGTCAAGCAAAATACCCGAAGCAGACATGAAACTGGTAAACGCAAGGGTGTGGAGTGTGCACGCCTCAGTAATTCTCAATCGTTCTTCCAATTTGACGAGTGACGTAACGGAAATTAAAGAAATCGGCGCCAGTCTCCGACACTTTTTTCACTAATATAACTAAGTATTTTTGGCAATGATTTATTTTACCTTAGTGACATTTTTAAAATTATGTCTATTGAGTCCCTAATCTAAGGCAGCAAAAGTACTTCATTAATTTTTTTTGTTCTTGTTTATTTTTTTTGTGACGTCATGATTTATTAGGCTTGTATACCTGTTTATACTGTAATTTGTTATTTTAGGAGGAGTGAATAAAACATAAAATTTTATTAAACTGATGTAAAAGAAATTATACTGCCGCTACGAGAAAAACAGCATGAAGTTTACAGGAGGCAGTTAGAGCAACGGAACAGCGGAGTGTCGCGACATCTGTGTAATTGCAGGAGCGTCGTTTCGCTTCACACCAATTTCCACAGCATTAACCGCTTTAAATGCATTTTACGGGGATCATTACACTCGCAGCAATCCCGCCACTTTTAATCTCAGCAACAAATAATTAAATCTCGCCAGAAGTGTGGTGCGTGAATTAATCTTTATCGTGTCAATGTCAATATTTTTTTCTTACTTCAAATTATACCCTGAATGACTAAGTACATATACCTAGCTGTAATTGTAACATGATGGGACGAAAGGTCTATTAAGCATTTTTCAAGATCACAAATAATATAGTTATAAACACTGTAGAAACGTGATTTTTGTAAAAATAATAACACTGAATTGTACGTTTAATATTAATAAATTTGCCTTTTCATTTCATCGACGTTCTGGGATGAAATGTAGCGCAATATTGTGTTCTTTCCATGCCAAATTTAATCAAGATCAAATCAGTGGTTTAACCATGAAAAAAAATATATCGATAACAATATTTATAGGTATAATATAAGTAGCTAATCCCTACTATACCTTCCCAAATTAGGATAACTTTAATGTAAGTTTTCTCAAATATTTTGTTTAGTTTTGTAATGTAATTTAATGTAAAGCTTGATGCTGTACATTATTTTTATTTGCTTTGGGTTAGATAAGATAGTTAAACCGATTTTAATTATAAAGTTCATTAATAACTTATAAAAATTGAGCTCAGTTAACGTAGACATAGATTAAACTTCGACGTGCTCACTTAACTCTTAATCCGGCTTTAAGTTTGAATCATGGGTAGTTCTTTTTATCAAGATTGTGGGTGGAGGCAATATAGGGAAGTTTGGAAGCTAAGACTCGTGCCGGGTCACATCTTACCTATCTTAAGTGATACGGCTCTCAGCCGCTGTCTAATTTATAATGGACTTGAGGAAACTTCGCCCATTTTATTATGCAATGGGACGGTAACCCCTCTAATGACGACGACCTGACTTGTCGGCGTAACCTGGGGCTTTGGAGATATTAGCCGTCGTTAATATTTCAAATTATTTTGTAAATTCATGTCATGCAAATCCTAACAAGAAATCTTGGAAATTTTGAACTTTAGTTATGTTTGAGAATGTAATTTAATATGTTGTTTAATGTAATTAAGTTAAATTTAAAATAAAAATTTATGGAGAGTTATCTGTTTTTTTTATATACATAGGATACATACTATAGGATACATTCAAAAGTAAATTTACTTAAATTAAATTAACATGCTGCTTCATTAAATAACAATTACAAATCGGGCAGATCACTAGTAGTTTTAATAACGTTGCCAATACCGCATTGTTATGCGAAGTTATTTGAGGGAGACTGCGCAGGGCGCACGGGAGGCGGCGGCGGCGACGCGGCGGGCTGCGGATGTAAATCTGATCTGCGTAATTGTGGTCGACGTCTAATCTAATCACGCCGGTGTGTCCGTCTGCACCGCACTGATCGAATTACGGACGAGCCCGCCAAGTCGTCGCTGGCCCCCACCTTGATGGACAACCTCACGACTACTTATCATAATAAACCATAGCCGCAAGCCCCAGACGACGTTGTGATCTTTGTACCCGTAATCTTTAGATAATTTAAGGGATTATCTTAAACCCGTTACACAAAAGAATATTCCTCAAAGTTTCCTTTAATTGTTCGAACGCTCAAGATAAAATTAAAGACGAATCCAAATTTTATTAGTGGTTAAGAGATAAGCGTTGAGTGTTGAACTTTAAGTTCGAATCGCATAGGGTCGGCTCGAAATATTTCGTAACATCCGAGCATTTCGGAATTTAAATTGTTTTAGAAGCTAAATCGAGGAGCAAAGAAATGTAGAAGGGGTTATAATATACGTTGCAGAACGAGAAAGCAACTTTTGAAACTGAAATTTAAATCCTTGCAACTTAAGAAAAGAGCAAACCGCTGCGGGTAATAGCTAATAAGCCTGGAAGATGCAAAATGATATTCGAAATAGCTGCAGTGGCTAACTAATTTCATTCGTCTGCGGATCCTAAACGAGTTAGAGAACGTCACTTTGCGAGCGGGTGCTTGCCGCTTTGTATAATATGCAATATTAGCCACTTAGTTTCTATATACTTATATCAAGGTAACTTCCAGCCCTGCAATAACTTGAAACCAGCACTCAGTCTAACAGCTACGATCACGCAGTTCAACATTTCAGTGGTAAAGTTAAATGGTCCTATTAACTCGTTATCTTATAACCACCTTTAATTTAGGCCCTTCTTTCTTTTTATCTTAATTGTTGAGGCATTAAGGAGGCAAAGTTGAACTTTGGAGGCTCGTCGGGAGACGTTCGTCCCTCAGGACATGCCTGGGAGGCGTCGTTTGATTTATAATGGACTCGTTGCAAACTTTAGCCATTCTGCCGCGCACCGCACCGAACCTCTATAACGACGGACCCCGACGCCCGCAGGAGATGATTCGTAGACGTGTTTAATAATATTACGACAGATTTAATTATGGAACGTTTAAAGTGCTTCTCGTAGGGTTATCTCTACTTGTTTATTAAATTGTTTTGTTCAGTTACTTTGTTATTTATTCTCTTTACCCCTTAAACTTTTCACAGGCATATTGTTTCAGTTTCTGAGATCAATTCCTGTTGCAGATTCAAATCCTGTCAGAAACATTTTTGTGCATGAGCATGCACTGTTACTAGCGGCATATTATTCCTAGTGGGTGCCCAGCCAGCGGCGTTGCCGGCGCGGATCCCATTTACCCCCTTTCCCGTGGGAATATAATATACTGGGAATATATATAGTGACTACCGTCGCCCATGGACACCTGCAACTCAAGAGTCACAAGTGCGTTGCCGGTCTTTGAGGTGGGAGTACGCTCTTCTTGAAGGTTTGAAAGTCGTATCGGTCCGGAATAGGGCATGGAATACCGGAATGATTTTCATACCGGTATTGATACCGGTATTGAAATTTCAATTACCGGTATACCGAAATTTCGGTATTTTTTCGGTATTTTTTAAAATACTGCTGGTTACTGATTAAATAATCACAAGAACTATGCTATATATGTCAGAAACACAAATTATTTATCAACTCCCTAGAAACCACAAAATGAGTTATTAAAGTAGAGGTAATACCTAAAGAATACAAAAAAAAATACGTTATTTGATCCAAAAAATATTTACGTATATTGTTTCATTGACACAAATATCACAATCAAATAGGTATTTAAATCACAGTATTTTAACTCAGGGTGGATGAAATGGCGACTGAATCCCCCTCAAACCAAAGTGAAAAGTATTAAAGGCCATGATAAGATCTGTCGTCATGTATGGATCGGAATGTTGGGCCCTTAACAAGGAGGATGAAAGGAGACTGCATGCAGCGGAGATCAGAAAGGTGAGATGGATGTGTGGATTAACCAGAATGGATAACATTAGGAATGAATACGTAAGAGGAAGTCTGAAAGTAGCACCCGTGATGGAAAAGTTGAGAGGTAATCGTCTGTCTTGGTATGAACATATAATGAGGAGGGATGAGAGTAATACTGTAAGGCGAGTGCTTGTCATGAATGTGGAAGGCTATAGAAAGAGGGGTAGACCAAAGAAAAAATGGGTGGATTGTGTAAACAATGTTATGTGCAAGATGGAATTGAATGTAGATATGACGTATGATATATATAAATGGAAGGAAAAAACATACTGCACCGACCCCAAATAATGGGAAAAGAGCAAGTAAATGGTGAAATAGTTATTAAAATCAGTTTTACTCTCTAATGATAAGAAAACTTGTAGTAAACATTTTGAAAATCTCTCTTAATCATAGCCGATATTATGATTACGAACGTATTATTAAAACCAAATAAAATTGAAAATGAAGGTATCGTCGAAACTAATTATTTTAAAATAAACCAAAATGTAGGCGCAGGCGCAGATTAACTCAACGCCATCAATCAGGCAGATCGCGTTTGTTGGAACATCGAACGAAGGAAACACAACGCGCTCAAACTTGCGTCGTTGAGCGATGATCTTATTTTGTTACATATTATGTAACTTGCAACTGAAAAGGCCATTTCCGATTCAACGCTTGAGGTGTGGGTAAAACATTAACAACTAAAAGCAATATCATAAAATACCAGCTAGAGCAGAAGTGTATAGCTAGTATAATATTATGTGCATGCAGTGTTTTGCGCAGTTGGTTTTGTAGTGATTTTTTTCTATAATCGTGGTTATTCGTGTCATGAAAACTCATCTGCAGTATGAACAACACTATGAACCATAGAAATCGAGCGCTCTGCATGGTCTTTAAAAACCCTTGCAAAAAAAGAGCACTTTTTTCGAAATACCGATATAACGGTATTTCATCCTCAAATACCGGTATTAAAATACCGAAAAAATTGACCGGTATACCGGTATTTCGATATACCGGTATACCGGTATCCATGCCCTAGTCCGGAAATACCGCCGGCGATAATTTGTTCCACAGATCGGATAAAATATAGCCCATGCTACTCAGGGATATTGTAGCGATGTAATGGTAAAAAAATTTTAATCGGTCGTGTAGTTACAAACATACAAAAATACAAAACTTCCTCTTTGTAATATTACTAGCCAAACAAAAATGGATACTCAATAAAGCGCGTCACACACGGTGAAGATGCTATAATATTTTATCTTAAGATGCCCTAATATAAAATATTATAGTATCAGACAGATCTTAAGATAAAATATTATAGCATCTTCACCGTGTGATGAGTGTTGGTTGCTGTATTATTATAATTAGTGTAAATGTAGATTTAAGTACCTATGCTTGTCAGCTGTTTACATAATCTGCTTCATTTAGGACGTCGCGTATGTAAACTATTATGATTCTGAGGTAGGTACATAAGAAGTTCTATCCTATAAAGTATAAATGGTAATTTTAAATTAAGTGCAAATATTTAAAGGGTAGATCCAATAATGAACAAGAAACTATTTTTGCATAGATTTTTATTTTACTTGATAACATCGATTATTGCAAAAATTAATAAAACAAACTAACATGATGTACATACAATACACGCACACTATATCTAATCAAAAATTCCGGATAAAGATGGCGACAAAAGTGGCGTTTTAGTGCGTTTTATTTTGTAAACATGCTTTTTGTGTTAATTCTATTTCTTTTATTATTTTTTTATTTATTCTTTAAATGTTGTTAACAAAACATATACCTACTTATATTAGTGTACATAGTGCAAAAAGGAAAAAAAAACTAGCTGAAACAACATATTGGGTAAACCACAAGTAGATTTTCATAATTATAAATTTAATATTTTTTCATGCAAAGGTTGGAGTAGAATTTGCAGCTTTAGAACATCGTGAAGATAAAAAGTGATTTTATAAAAACAAAAATGTGTTTTCAGCAATTGTCTTGCCTTTTGTTGACGGTATTATCGTTTGTTTTTAATTTCCTTCCAAAGATATCAACCGTACCCTATTGTCGATATTGTTCACATTTAACTCAAAACGTAACGATTTCTTGTGCATTTATAGATAAGTACTATAATACGAAATCGATTTTAACCGATCATCGTCATACATACGACTATATTACACAGTATCTTTTATCTATCTCTATCTATCTATCTATCTACCTATATCTCGAGTATTTATATATAAGAAGAGTCGCTGTAGGTACGTACGTTTTTCTACTGTCGGTAAATGAGACTTTAACCGGATTTAAGTATTTCGAAGCAGTTCACGAAATATTTCCTACTTTTTTTGTTGGACTCAATTCATACTTTGTTTACTCCCAAACTATGAGAGCCTTTACTATGGGACCTTAATAATTGCTGAAAATATTTTGTAAATAAATATTTACAAAATATATCATAATACAAAAACGTTGATATTGTATAAAAAGCCAAGCACCGTCTGTTTTAAAATGAACAAACGCAAAGCAAATACCTACTCACGTTTATGTTAATATTTTCTTTCATCCACCGAACAAATATTCAGTAAATGGCATTTTAAATATGGATATATATATACTTATCTACCCTGTAAAAGGTTTAAGATACATAAAAGTTACAAAACCACTTAGGTATGTCGCTGTTTGTAGCCTCCTCAGTGAAAGAAAAAACTGACGCTATAATTTATTTACATTTATGAGTAAGGCTACTTTAAAGACGTGTTTATTGTAATTAATGTAATGCATCAGCATATTTATTAATAGCATTTTTTTTTTGTTATAGTACAATGACATAACCAATCGAGGCATAGATAGTTATGGATAACTAGACATTCGATGTAGCGACTTTCGATATGACTTAGCGAACCCCATAATATTGATCATGTATGTGTGTCTTGATATACGAGGCATAAAAATAGAAAGCAAAACTTTTATGAAAACGACGTTTACAACAAGATATAATATATTGGAATACAATAAATGTAAGTACACAACAATAAACCAAACATTTATTGGCATAGAATGCCGCGAGCGGCGTACAATAGTGACGCACTAATGCGATGGCGTAGACAGAAATGAGCGAGCGCCGTGCACGAGACGGCTTAGCTTACTTCTACTAAAAGCCCACTTAGAGATCTCTTCGGCTACGGATTTGTGCAAAGGGCTCTCCAACTTTCCGCGGATTCTTCGGCCAATATGTTACTTTGCGGATAAAGCGAGTAGGACCATCAAGACATATTTTACTCAGAAATTCTTAAATGGGATTAAATTCTTTAGTTTCGGCTTATATATGACTAGCTGTTGATCGCGGTTTCACCCGCGTAGTTCCCGTGGGAATACGGGGATAAAACATAAACTATGTTACTCAGGGATATTGTAGCTTTCTAATGGTGAAATAATTTTTGAAATCGGTCCAGTTGTTTTTGAGTTTGTTCGTTAGAAACATACAAATATCTTTCCTCTTTATAATATTTGTGTAGAAGTGTAGATTAAAGTACAGCGTTGTTGCTTTCTTAATCTAGAACAATCTCCGACTGCATAGAGTTGATGAGATTGCTATCAAAAGTTAAAGTACTACTACAAAACTATTTTTGGTTTCAGTTAACATTTCATAGGCCAAAAGCAGTTTTATAGCAGACATGGAAGAACTTATTTAGAAGACAGTATCTATAACTCCAGATGTGGCTGTGTAGGGATAGGCCCACCATGGCTGCAGGAACAAATGCTCTGTGCTCCCCTCATCTTAGGTTCAGTTCACCATAGCCATGGTCCGCAATACCGGCTCGAGAAATATGCCTGAATTTGAACAGCCGGCGCTCGCATGCGGCGCGAGTGTAACATTGCTACGACTCGTTGTGGCATGTTATTGCAAACCCACATACGTGCTACTGCCGACTATCTGACATTTCATGCCGATGAACCAGCTACGTGCGCATACTTCCTGCGCTGCATTCAACGAAAATATGAAGCGAATCTTTATCGTGATTCCTACATAACTTAATATTCAGGAGTTCCATTTTGTCGAATAAAACCCCTAACTAAATAAGAATATTCTTACGGTAATAAATGAAATAAAAGCAACAAAGTATCAAAATGAAGGTAAACAATGTTTTGATTTGATATTGAGGTATGTAAATTGATTTGATCAACCGAGTATACATAACCGTTAACACAGGTAAATATAATGGAACGGGTTGGGAGTTTTGTCGTTCCATCATCGCAATGTTCCGCAACAGTCAATAATTCTAAAGAAAGAAAAAAGACGGTCGAAGAGGCAAATCTTTTTAACCGATGCGGGAAACTAATGGCACAGGCGAGGCTTTTGGCGAAATCCGCTTCTTGTTGTCAATACAGGGCAACTGTGATGGGCCCCTCCGCTAAGCCTTTATTTCACAAGTAAGAGAACACTATCTCGGCTTTTATTGCGCACCCAATGTAGACAGCTTCAGACGTACGTAAATGCAATAAAATAAAGAGAAAAAGTCGGCAAGACCAAACGGGGAATCGATAAAAACTCCGTGGTTTGGTCTTTGATATTATGAATGATAAGTTCAGACTATTCGACGTATATACGACTAATGATTATTTCAATTAAACTGATGTTAGCAATAGATTTACGACCAAGACTGGGCGTTTGGCGATAAGCTAAATTAATGTAGGTTCCTAGTGCACTAGGTAGAGAGAGAGAGTGCAACGGGTACCAAATGGACCGGCCCTGGGAGCTGCGGTCTCGGCAGTTAGCCCCGCGTGACGTCACCTTGCGGCTTATCGGCCGTCCGGTTTGCCGGCTGTCGTCGCTCGGCGCTTCACCGAACCGAGTTACAACTATCCAGATCTACTATACGATAATACTACTATATATCTACTTAATTGCTTCTACGTCTGTTAGAGATATGCTGTTTCTCTCAAAACATTGATTAGTCGATTTATAATTTCAGTAAGAATTCGAGATGTTCTTATAATGTTATTATTAGTTATCTTATTATGGTACCTTAAGGTGTTTACCTAATTAAAAATATAAAAAACATTTATAAAGAGGTGGATTTTCTAAAATTCCATTCACTGTTATCTCCGAAAACACGCATAAATAATCTGCGAAACGAGAAAACGAAAAAAGATTTTGCGAAATTGTCATAAGGTAGTTTTTATAATGTATGATATTATTTTAGTTTTTAAACCATCTAAGCCACGAGAGAGGTGCAAACTCAGCGTAGGGGTTGTAAATCATATCCTCCTCCATTTATATGGACACTTTATTACGACGGCGCGTTCTAAATCAAATGATAAAATGCTTCTTATTTTATGTTTCCTTTCGCCGCTCCACGCATATTGTCGTCCTCCCTACTGCGGCAGAAGTCTGCTATGAAAGTGCTGTGCATTCCGACTCGTGATTTCCTACTTTCTTATTGAAGATAAAGTGCTCTCGTGAAGACTCTTTTTTTTTAAACCATCTAGGTCTTGTGATATATTACCTATCATGCATTTGCAAGAAATCTGGACATAACGAAACCTCGTGTAAGAATTTAGTTTTGACATCTAATTTAATCCTGAATCATAGCAATTACCTTATAGGAGCCAAGATTTTTGACGGAGCATGCGAGACGAACGGTCCTCCCCGCTGGCACTGTGACATTTTGGATTACATCCGTGAACTCTGGCTCCTCCACCACTGTAACAAATAAATAATCAAATTATTAAAAATATATCTTTTTATATACATTTACATCCGTTCACAACGAACGGGGTATCTTCGAGATATAAATTTAGATAAATTGGAGCGATCTCTCCCCTTATCACGAAGCTGGCAAGATTTTGCAGTTATGAGGACATTTTTGTGTCGGCGGATACGATTTGTAATTCTCAAATTATCAAAGCAGAACGCTTTTAAACAAATTGAGTGGGCGATAAGGAGTAATGTCGTCGTTTATCAAGCTTCAAGATAGATGGCTCCTGCTCTGCTCTGCCCATTTTAAATGCGTTTGTCTTCGACGTGCCAAATTGGCGTTCTTTGTTTTCTTCTTGGGTTCTTAGTTTTATATGGAAATCTGAGAATGATGTTCAGAGATGTAATATGTTCAGAGACTTGCTGTATCAGTTGTTAGTGCCTTCTGATTAACAGATCGAAGTCAGTATTCGTGTGTAATAAACATAATCGTTGGTTTTGTGTCTGTAGAAGTTCACAGAAAGACGAAAGAGGGCATAAGAGCGAACAAGTATAAGATACGGAAAATATAGCAAGGTATTGCGACGCGAAAACGTATAAAAAGGTGTTATAAAGGAAGTGTTGTCCAGGGGTTAGCTGAGTAAACATTTGCGAGGGAGTCGCAGCGAGAGCAGGTTGCGTGGAATGCATACGCCGCTGTTTGGAGAATAAACTTGCTTGGTGGCGATAGTTTGCCCGCCCCCGGCTGTTTACGTACCTCGGTCTCTTACACTGACATCAATGTGCTTATTTTATATCTTCAATTTTAACGATAATGCAAAGAAAAATCTATGCTTAAAATGTTTGACCGGCAATTAGGTAGTTTGCAATATCCAGTAAAGACCTAAAACGGAAATCATATTAATCTATTTCTGTAACTGAAATTAGTTCGTTCAGTATCGAGTATTTAATCGATTTCAATTATTTTTAATATGTGGTAACTTTTTCCTAAAAATGAATTAGCATAACTGAATTCAGTGCTACCTAAGAAAACCGTAGACCGGTACTGTGTTTGATCTTTATTTTAGAAATTTGGATAGACAAAACTAAAGCATATATGCATCACATTTGTTATATTAATATAGTTACTAATTGGGGTGTATCAAGAATTGCGCTTATTCTGAAAATTAGTATACATTTATATTACAAAGGTACTTATGTATATACGTGACTTTCTACAAAGAATTATAAGACTAAATAATAATGAAAAATCCCATTAGGTACATTTTATTCCCATTGTCCAAGTAAAATAAACATAACACCAGAAGTAACTATTTGTTCACTGAAATGTACCTAGTCTTTTTACAGTTGGTATAATTTAATTACGGATTTTAGAAATGGAATATAAAGTTTCATGGATCACTAACATTAGAGTCTTATTAGTAACTAGCAGCGCCCCGCGGTTTATTTTCGCGTGGGAATACGGGGATAAAATATAGCCTATGTATTATTCTGATGTATAAGCTATATAACTGTGCAGTTTCATCAAAATCCGTTCAGTAGTTTTTGCAAGAAAGAGGAACAATATAATATATAATAGTTTGTAGATATGGATGTATACATCTATACATCCATACCTACAAACTTTCACGTTTATAATATTAGTAGGATTTGTGCACTTTTAGTTAGTTCATTCTTTAAAATATTATAGCTAAATGAATAAATAGAACAAGTAAATGATAATACACAACCACTTTCATGAATTTTATCTATCTGTGTGATCAGATAATTACCAAAAGTGAACAATAAATATAATTATGTAATATACCTACTTGAATTTATTTAATTAGAACGTGTAAGTATAAGGCACCGAGATACCCAACTGAAGATGAAAGCGCGGGTTATGTGTTTGCCCACCTGATCGTATTAGCTCTAAGCACGGTGCTCCATTTTCTACCCCGCTGCTCCTGACTCGACTGATGTAAATCGCGCATTACCATCCGTAGAGCACCCTATTAGCTGTGTCTGCGTTTCTCTGCTCATTATATTATGGATTGATCAAAATCGGTTGTGTTTTGAAAGTATCTTTGAGATTTCTGATTGGTGAGCCACAACTTTTGTGTCACCTCAGTGAATTGAAATACTAATTCATCAGTATAAGATTTCTTATGAACCTTATTAAGTACTCTTTATTGGTTCGATAAATAAAATAACTAAACACAATACTTATTTGGTTTTAGATCATTCAGTTAATAATAAAAAAAAACTTAAAACACAAAAGCTAATAAACGTAACATTTACAAAAAAATATAGAACCTTAAAAAGGTTTAACTCTGTCAAAATAAATAATTAGGCATCAATAGTTAGTTAAACAAGATAGTCCGATGTAACGTTCTATTTGTTTCAATAATACCGCACATTAAAATTAACAAGGGTAACGTTGGCAATAATCTTACATGCCGCACAAAGCAATGCGGTGCTTGCAACGGTATTTAGGGGTTAATTAAGAAACCGCAGACAGCCGGCGCTGCGGAGGGGTAATCCCTTTGTCACCGATGGCAAGACGCTGGCTGGCTTGCTTACACATGTGTACTATTGTTATGAATTCAATACACCGTGTCTATATTATTACGCCGGGACGTGCTCCTACTTATATCTATTTACCCAAAGTTTCCCTGTAATCCGTCTTGTACTACGAAACTGCTACGTGTGTCGAAGCTGTTAGGTACACCATGTCTATTTGGAATTGTAGGTGTGTTTTTCAAGCATATTTCCCGTTGGGGTAGGCATCTGTCGTTCTTTATCTACATTCATCAAACGACTCATGAATGCTCGTCGGTTTCGGGTACTCTTTATCTGGCTTTTCTTCCATATGTCGTCGATCTGGTCGATGTAAGTACTCGCCCATTCTCAACACCTTTGTATTTTTGTGATATAAGTGTCTTTTATTCATCAGATTAATGTTACCAACCCACATCAGAATTATGGAAGAATTATGTTTGAAAGAAACAAACTTTCAATTCTACTTAAATTGTCAACTATTCTATGAAATATTTGTCAACAATCATTTCAAATTTAAGTGGCAATTCTAATGATTACGCCCCAGGATTGGGTCCACTAAATATTCCAAAACTAATAATGAATGGGGTCTCGTCGGACGGTCCTAACTCGAGAATAATCTCATATTAAAGCTAGGCCCTTATGCAAATCAGAGGCGGTCACTCGGAAGTCATCAGGCGCGGACCGCGGACGGGACGGGACGGACGCGGCAAGCGGCCAGCATTCGCCGCAAATTGACAGTCGCCCCTGCCGCCAAATTGATTATGGCTCCAGAGACACCTCGTTATAATATGTATTATGAAGATTTTATAACAAATGAGGTATTGTTTGAACTTGAGTATAGATTAAAATCTATGAATTCATATTATAAAACAACGAAGCAATAATGTACACATTTTTATACTTAACATAAGTGTGATGAAAATCACAATAAATTATTTTCAGACATATTTTGCTAAGTACCTATCTTACTATCTAACTTGGTGTCAGTCGGCAGTGCAAAACAGGTTGCTAGAAAACTAATCAATTAGGGCAGTAGGTATCGCAGCAAACTTTTTCGATTCCTGCACTTTGCTTCCCAACGGAGTTATGTGTTTTTCAGTTCTGACAAAAAAGTTACTGGATAGAGTCCAAATGCAATGGAGGCTTAAAGGTATGGGTTCTATAATTTTTGCTGTTCTAAAAGTTTTTGTTTTCATAATTTTGTGTAGAGTTTCTTGTACTACTTTAAACACTACTTTTGCTTTAAAATGTATAGTATAGTAGCTACAGGAGAGTATAAGCTACTCTCTGAAGTTGGACACACAGGATAGTCGACTAGGGAACTCCACTTCTCGCTGAGTAGGTATAATCGATTTACAGAAATGTAGCTTCTACGTACCTACTTACTTAGTTTCAGAACGCGTGCCCCGCTGACCCACAGATTCTCTTTATGGAAAGTATGGTCGTGTTGCCAACTATTTAAGTTTATACGTCCCTTGTCACAGATGTTGGTCGTAATATTCTCGTACGAGTATACGATCAAATTCTTTTAAGAGATCCACAGATAAAGAACATGGCGTCGGGTGTTTGGGCGGTTTCGGACTTTCACTTATTTGTATGCTTTACCCTTCGCCGAGACAGGGACGTGACTATTCGAGATACATAAACCCTGAGTGAATACAGAAAATAGAAATAAAGTAACATGTTATCTTTTAGTGGACGGATTGTGGAAAAACTACTACGTATTTTGTTTTATTGCCATGTTCGTCAAGCTTTCTTTTCAATGATTTATATTCTTTTTGTGCTTGAAAATAAAAAAGAGTTTTTATTTTACTATAGTTGCTGTTGTAACATTATTTTCTTACAGTTCTGCATGTGGGTTCTGATTTTGGGGAAAACCAACCTTATAAAGCACTATACTGGAAAATGCGCCGCCGGTCACATTGAAGCAGATAAGTACACACACGGAAACAGATGTTGACAGGCGCCGCCCGTAGCTCTTATCGCCTATCGAAAGAACCCATATTAAAGTTACGAAACGCAATTTTTTTCTTCAAAATTCTTTAAAGGAACCTCAGCATTATTCTTTCAGTGCTTTAGTTGTACTTAATTCGCTTTCAAATTGCGTCTTGAGAACTCTTAAAGACAAAAGGACAAGTCGAGTGTCTGCGCTGAAGCGAATCAGCGTTTGCATAATAAAGTATCTTGGGCTGATCACTAATTGAACAAGTGTTTTGAGGCTCACGGGCGCGTAAGTCGAGAGATCTAATTAAAGCACCTACCGCGGCGCGGTACGCCGCGAACCCCAGTCGGGGCCTATTATCACGCCTCCACCTCCCATTAGCATTGTCTCTTCGAGGGCGATACTTATCTTTATTTAAATTCACTTCTTGGTAATTGGGTTGACGAGTCGACAACGTGATTTGCATTGATGAAAATTGTAGTAAGTTGGCCGGTTCATCCGACCAACTTACTTGTCGCCTAATTTGTTTTTATTGTATTTGTCAAACTGGATCGAGTTCAAGATAGAAATAGATCTCAAATGCATAGAGCTCGCTCGCATGCTCGTCACTTGATTAATTGTTCAGAAGAAATTGGAATCAGACGTCGCACGTAGCATTTTTTGATACAAGCTGCATATGAGTGCAGTCAAAGAGGATGCGCTTGGTTATTTCTCATTACGGCACAAGCGATAAAATCACACAGAGTCGTTGCCTCATTAAAATCTTCTGGTGCGCGCATCTGTAAGCCTTTTGTGCCGGCGGAGCGCGCCTCTCGACGCCTTTCACGTGTCATTTCGGGCACAATGCCGCGCGGCAGGGACGCCTGGCAATTTTTGCTCTGACACGCCACCGTGTGCTTTTTATCAGTTTATCGAGAGAATATTTTATGTGAATATTATTTTATTATATTCGTCTGTGTCTATTCTATTTACGCGTGCCTCATCTAACACAAAATTGAGTTGTAGACGTAGATGTGAACATAGTGAAAATTTCTAGTCTGTTTTTTAATTTCGTGGAATTCTGATAGCTGCTATTTCAGATGTAACAAACATTTTTGATGTCTTTTTCTTTCGTTTTAAAACTTTTGTAACGTCAGAATTCCACTGAACTTAAAATCTGAATGTAGATCTATGGTATTAGTACCTTGTATATTCTACTTCTGTTAAACCTGTAAATCCTGTAATATACAACTTTATCTTGTACAGCTCAAACAACTAATACAAGTAACTTATCTATTTTTTTTTGTTCAAGAAACTATAATTAACTCTATTCGCTCTCTAGAACGTTGCACTTTTGTGGTTGATTTTTATCCCATTTGTCGCAAAATATTCTCCATTACAACTGACAAACAGGATTATTAATTAAATTTCTTGTTTGTCTCCTTTTACAAACAATTACGATTGCTTAGGATACTGCCTTTCGAAAAACTTCTAATAATAAACTATAGAACTTACAAAAAATCTAAATTTATACTAAAACATTGGACTCGATTCTGGCTGACCATCTAAAATTCCTAATTTTAAGTTAGAATATCCTTCTCCGTAGAATACGGAAGAAAAATGACAGAAACAAACCATAGATTGAAAAGTTAATGTCAAACATGTAAAAACCAACTAATTTTAACCTTATGAACGTACCTAGGTACTTATCTGTCACTTTTATCCATGACCTTGTTACATCGTCGCTAAAATTGCTAAACACGCCTTAGTTGACAGGACTAATTTTAATTTGACACGATAAAATATCTCTCGTCTCTTTTCTTTTCTAGGAGAAAGAAAATGACAGGACTACAATTAAGTCGCTGTAAAGCAGATTCGAACCCGTTGTGTAAATAAGTTTCCTAAGTAAAGAGCTGATGAGTGGAAATGGCTAAAATTTTGCGCCCATTTAGGCACAATACGGCGGTTCAATATTTAACGTGGCTCACTTTGCATATTTACAAGGCAGCGCGGCCGGGAGGGTTACCGCTCACCTACCGACTTGGAATGGTAATGCTCCCATTAGGCGCGCACTGTGAGGTGTGCCCGCGACGGTACGCGACTCGCCGGCCTTTTGCCAATTACTTATTACTTCATTTTTGGGATCATGCTGTTATTGATTTACAGAGTCAGTAAATATAATCATGAGCTCCGTGTTTCGGAAGGCATGTTAAACCGTTGGTACCGGTTTTCGTTGATTACGCACAATGGAAGTCAATAAGCCATGTCAGATATCCTTTTTAAGCTTGATTAATTCTGACAGTTAGGAGGCTACTCACTACATCTTCATATCTGCAGTGGGCTCGCGTTGGAGATAATGGTACCCATACTTCCTTATGCATGAGGAAATAGCTTTAGTTAATATTATAATGAGGAAAAGTTGTTTCGTTTCGTGTTTAGTTGTTTGGATTACTGATTACTGATCCGATTATGGAATTTCATTTATCGATAGGAAGCTACCACACCATTATCGATATATGTTTTATTGACGCCAACACGGGACAGAGCTGGTATGCAATGACAGTGTTAGGGGATAACTCTATAATAGTAATAACGAAAATTTTACAAGAGGAAATAAACATAAAATTAAAAAAAAATAGTGGCCGGCAAGTGTCCAGTGACTTGAACTGCCCGTTCGAATTTCGATATTGTTTATTTAATTATTATTTTTGTCGATGTTTTAATAGTTATCCTGCTATTCGGACCGTAGACAAATCCAACAAATCAAAGATCATAAAAATCGACCTAGTCATTGAATCCAATTTAAACGCGCTTTCTTAACTTTGATTCCAGTGCGACAGACACGAAAACGTTTATTTTACAATTATCCTCATCTCTAATATGTGTAAACGATTTGTACTAAATAATGACTAAATATTATATTTTTGTTACGGGCTGTACAGTTTTTTGTCCACGTTATTTAAGAGCTACTTTGGGAAAACAATCTAAGTGGATAACCCACATATGTGCAAATTGGCAATAGCAATCGCTTGCAGGGATGCGGGCCTCTATCGAGTCCGACGTTTACAGTTTGTTTAAATCGCTACGAACGCTTTTGCACCAACATTACAAAGCTTTCACTAGAAACATTAATACACAGTAAATATGTTTATTTTATTGTATTCACCGCACCGCATCTTATTTTATTGTATTGTCTTTAATCAACCAACTTATTCAAAATCTTTTTTTTTACTGAATGGAGGGGCTTATAAGTCCACTTATTGAAAGTCATTGCCACTCCACCACTTCGGTATGTATAGTTAAGAAGAAGCGGGACAAGAAACTCCTCAACACATTATTCTTATAAACAAACAATACAAATACAAGTTACTTTATATTAGTGCTTTGCGCACTTGATCATTGTCATTCAAATACTGATCTAAATTATAATATGCCATTTTACGTAATAGTATATTAACCACCTAGGGAAGCAAAATAAGAAATGTCTCAGATCACACGTAATTGTCGACCGAGGCTAAACCGAGGTCTACAAACATGTGATCTGAAATTTCTTATTTACTTCCCGAGGTGAGTATACTTTTTTTCTTATCGACGGAGGCGGAAAGCGGAAACTTCGTTTAGCGCAGCGGGCCGAAATTTGCCGCTTTCCGCCCAGAGAAATTAAAAACGAGGCCGTATCTGTACATATGTACAGACACGGCCTCGTTACAGTTTTAATAATGCAATTTTAGAATTCAAAAGCGCTTTTTTATCTTTTTACACAAAAAATAAATATATTTAAATTTATCTTCGCTTAAAGGAAAATCCCTGTCTAGGTGCAGAACAAAAAAAAATAATGAAACGCGCTCGAATCGCCGCAAACCTGTGTAAATATTCCCTGGAGTTCTTTGCGCAAAGTTCATTGAAGATAGTTCTAGAAAACTTCAATAATTGAATTACCTACGTAAGGCGAATTACACACTATAACAAGTAATCAAAACGACTTTTGACCATAGATTTGACACTGTCAAAAGATGCATTGCTCTGCGTCTACGAAGCACTACGAAGTCATCGATTCGTTTAAGGGTTTTATGTCAGATTTTTTAAAATCTTAATTATTGCATGAGCTTCCTATGCAAGTACTCTGTCTAAATGAATATTATCTTGGATTATTTTAAAGGTCAAGGCACACAGAGGCGAGAAACACGCAAAAACGGTCGCAATCCGGGACAGGGGTTATTTGTATATTTGAGTTCGTATGCAACTTGTTCCAGAGATCGGGCCTGCCACCGCTTTCCCATCTCTCTGGGCGTTGTCTTTAAATACTGCCTAAGGATTCCTCAAACTCTCTCTCAAAAACCAGCATAGTATAATTAAAGTAAACATATTATTATAAGAGCAGTGATAGCCCGGACGGTTAAAGAGCCGGCCGAAAATCAGTGAGGCTGGGGTTCGAATCCCGGCATGTACCAATGAGTTTTTCAAAACTTACGTACATATTTATCACTAGCTCGAAGGTGAAGGAAAACATCGTGAGGAAACCCGCAGGTCTCAGAATTAATTCTGAGACATGTGTAAATAGACCCGGTCCGGCGATGGGCTCACCACCTATCACGTTTAGGGGTCCAATGTATCTCGTGAAATGTGGGTATATCCAGTTATGGAATACCTCTGCCTACCCCCTCGGGGATAAAAGGCGTGAGATTATATTATTATATATATTATATATATTATTATGTATGTAATCTAAAAATCTTTCAAACATAATGATATTAGTTATCGTAAAGTACCTACCTCATTCTTTTTATAAGAAACTAAAAAACCCCTTTATAGTTGTTGCCTACGATATAGGTACTCGTTTAGGACACCATATTTCAAATAGCGGGTGCCCAAGCGGCGTTGCCCGCACGGATCTAGTTTATTCCCGTTTCCAAAAATCCCTTAATAGCGGTTGTCTACGACATAATAACACACCTACTCGTACATATACCATATTTCAAATAGCTAGCGCCCAGGTCCAGTTTCATTCCCACGGAAAAATATAAAACTTGTTCAAAAGAGAAATATGTACTAAGTATTCTAAGTATGTAGGCATCTTATAATATGTCGTAGGAAATAGCTATGAAGGGATTTTTGAAAATTACACATTACATTGAAAAATGGGAACGGGAATAAACTGGACCTGCGCGGCCAACGCCGCTTTTAATACAATTCCACATTCGCGTCTTAAAAATTCTTTTAACAATAGAAAACCTACTTGCAATAAACGATTTTGAGTTTGAGTTTGAGTTTGAGTTTACTTTTCTGGGAGTAACATGGGTTATAATTTTCCCACGGGAACGGGTGAAACCGCGGGGCACTGCTAGTAATCAAATATAATTGCATGTAAGGTGACATTCGAAAGAAAAAAAAAGGAACTTTATTTTAGTTAAAAATACACTTTTATGAGAAGCATGCAGGTAAATGAATTACCATGCCGCGCACGGATGCATGACGCGGCGTCTCGTAGGAATCAATGTGCTCCTCCGAACCTTGGCAAGCGGAGCTTGTGTACACTTCGTAAGTATACCATACCACCAATTCAGCGAATATAAACACATAGCAGAAATTGCATAATTTGGCGCTACAATAATAGCCAATTAGTGAATAACTAGCATAATTATAATTAAGTAGATCAGATTCGATTGTGTTCCAAATTCGGCTCATATTATATCAATAGTTTACGTGCGTGCATACATTATTTAAGTTGGATAATATCGACAGAGATATGAATTGTAGCTTAAACAGATTCTGATGAATCTGAAATTTAGAGGCACTATTGAGCTTTCCCTTTCCTTGCAGGAAATCAGTAGTGTAGATACCTACCTTTGATATCCAAAGAACCGTTAGTATGTAGATCTATGCTCAGAGAGTGCAGTTACGTATTCTGTCGTCGGCAGTGGATCGTTATCTCTTTCCACTAAAGGAAACTGGCTTTTCCACGGAAGAACCACCACCCCGACGGTCCCCCGTCTCACCCCTAACTTTTCGTTTTTGCGTTATTTCATTTTTCTTTGCTAACGTGCACCTGTTAGTTAGCCGCGAGCTCTCATTGCTATTAACTGCACGCGTTCTCGCATCATAAAATACATCTAGATAGATGCTTCAATTATGTTTCTCAGTATAAAATCTATTTCAGTCTATGGAAAAGTGTAACGAGCTTTTCACTAATAAGTTGAACCAATTGAGTGGTACTGTAATGGAAACCATCATTCATTAGGCAAATATAATTTATATTATTAAGTGGTTTCTTGATTTGAATTTTGATGTGAAGTTTCAACTAAATTACTATAAAAATGTGCTATCCTAAACATCAATAGTGTAATATGAAACGTGGGGCCTGCTATGAAGTTTAATGTTAGACGTCAGTACAAAGGATGGCGCTGTGCAGCGCTAGATACAGTTTCCTGATACATTTGTATTCCTTACAGACAAGTAATCAATATCCGTTTGAACACAGAGCGCTGACAGCGTTGTCTCCAATGTTCAGCTATTTTTATTGCAGCATAGGTACCTAAGTGCCTGGGAGGATTTCCAGATACATATTAAGTTTTGTATTAATTCAACATCATACAGAGCCAGAAATTTTGTACTCTACAATTTCTCATATCCTATTTTTTCAGCTGCTTTAGTCGCTATCTTCTGTAGCACGATTTCTAACTACATCACACAGAGATGCAGTACCTATAAACTTTGCTACTACAATGGGGACAATATAATATTCCTGTATCGCGAAAAAATAAAGCTGGTGCGGTATCACGAGTATGAAATAAAATAACAACGGCAACATGGTGCGGATGGGGCTTGATACATATTTGAATACATTACTGAACACGCAGATAATGCCGGCAACATGCCATAGGTATTCATAACGCCTACTCAAGCAGACTCTGAATACAGATTCTCCCTAGGAACGATTGTGTACTTACACCTAGTTTTCCAACAACAAGATTTTAATAAGCTGATAATAAATGATTATAATAAGCACAAAGAATATTAGATTATTATAAAATACTAGCGACCCGCCCCGGCTTCGCACGGGTGCAATGCTGAATTTTCTTTGCTATAAACCATCCCTGGACCCACTCGAACCCACACAAAAAGTTTGATCAAAATCGGTCCGGCCGTTCTCGAGTTAAATCGTCAGGAAGGAAAACCCGACTTATTTTTATATAGTAGATAACCATTATATTTTAATCTCTTTGAATAAGCACGACTTACAAAAGACACCATTACATAGTCTCTATCACTGAGGTAAATAAAACGAAATTATTTATGTTTCCAAAATGAGGTTGTATACTTAATTTTTGATAAATAACATTTATTTACAAAGAAAACATTGCTTCAAAGAGGAACTACCCGGGAACTACGTGGAATAGAGCCCAGAAGACTGGCTGCAATTTTTAATTTCGGTATTTTCGTAAGGTTCTAATATTAAATTTATCATGTTTACTTCACTTGTGCGGTAACCCTCACCCGGTAACAGCCGCAAGGTTATATAAAAATAAATATTGTTTGGTATCTAGCACAGACCTAGAATCGCTCCTCACGGTTGGTACCCATGTCATAATTAATGTAGAGCTATCCTAAAAATATATTCATAAGAAAGTAATAACCAGCCATCAGTCACGATGTAGATTTTTTCGTAAATAATTGCAGTGATTGTTTAGTGTACGATTGGTGGAATTATTAGATTTCTCAGAACTAGATTCATCGAGAACCACTTTGAGATCGCAATCATTTTACGTTGCTTTGGAAAGTCCCGAGCAAAGTAGAGAACGTCTTCAATTACACTGCGGTGAATTAATGGCTACTTGATAGTTGCTATTGCTTTTATAAAATCCTTTTAGTGGTATTTTATAAATCAACAACTTTAACCTACTGGTTTATTTATTTATATCTTAAAAGTTATTTCGGCGATGGGCTCACCACCTATCACGTTTAGGGGTCCAATATATCTCGTGAAATGTGGGTATATCCAGTAATGGAATACCTCTGCCTACCCCCTCGGGGATAAAAAAGGCGTGAGATTATATATATAGTTATTTCTACTACCATTTTTTTTTAATCTGTATCATATTGTATGTCTTATGCTAAAATAAGACTAAAAAAGTTGCTAAATATGACCATATGAATCCGACAAAGTGGTTATAATAATTACTACTATTCACTCGAACAACCAAATTAAGCCAACAGGATAATTCCATATTGGATATTGCAGTTGGCCCTGAAGTTGTGTAATAGCGAATTTATTGTATGAAGGCGGAGTGTTTGCGTATGTTTGTCGGCGTGACCCGGCGTCGCTCGCTGGTTTCCTGTAAACACGTCCATTGTGTCCCAGACGTGTCGGCAACTCGCGCCCTTTCATACGAGGAAATGTTACGAGTAATTTGTTTGTTATTATTTTTGTTATGCGTGCTTAGCTGTTCAGACGAGTGAACAAATGAGTTATGTGCTATAAGCAAATATATTTTCCAATGGGTCTCCTTATTTTAGCATATACCTACTATTATAGTGCTGTAATGAGAATGTAATTAATAATAAAATATTATTGTTAATTGGTTCAATTTCGCAATTCCATTTTAACGGCAACCGGGTTATATCCATAACAAATTGGATATAGGAAACGAGTGATTAATATTATTAGATTGCTTATAGGACTATGTTATTCGTTTCACATTCGTGGATAGCCATTTTCAACACAATCAGCAAAATAACGTTATGAATAAAAAACATCAGGCCAATAATATTGTGCATCGTCATTGCATACGACTTTCATAATCAGTCCGGGGCAGTGGTCCAACTGCTCTGTCCAACTAGTTGGACCATTATTTTGTGTGCACGCGGCCATATATAATTGTCACTCAAATGACATATTCTCTACTGTATCAAAGTATTTTAGTAATAAGTTTTAGGATCACCATTTTTCTCTTTTACTCTTTGGAGACACGATGTTTTGCCTAATAACCGCATCACGGTTAGACTGAACATGAAAAAAATCTTTATTTTCAATTGTTTTTTGCAATTAAACTATACTTGTTCCTATTTTATTTGTTATACACAGAATGTATCACAAAATAAGAAAGGTTTTATTTTTGCAACTTACCATTAGTTAAAAAGTTTCAAAATGTACTTTATAAAACTTTTATTATTTTCTACTAATAAACATGTAATCCCAGGGCAATTTATAAATGTGTATGTATAATATTAAACGTATAATTCAAAAGCGCCAAAGGGTCAACCATTATGCAGCATTAATTTATTGTCAATCTGTCACTGGAAGTGGCCGAGTGGAGTATTGGTGGAAAGGCGCTAAGTTGCGGAGATTACCCTTGGGCCGTCACCTTCCGAGAACCCTTCGTAGTAGAGCGCCTCTTGAGACAAGCCTTCTGCGACGTTTATTTTGTAACACAACGAAGTTGAATGCTGTGGTTGATCGTTTATTAGTTACCACTTTTCTAGAAGTCAAAGCTATAAAGTTTTATTAATACAATTTTTAAATTAAATCGTTAATAATTTGAGCAGTATCGTCAAATATTATATGACGAAAACTTGATAACTTGCAAAATTCTATAACAACTAAATCATAATTGTGACGTAGGTATATTACATGTCAAAAGCTCAATTCCGTATATTATACGTATTTATAATCTGAAAAAATATATTTGAAATTGAATTAAGTACATGTCAACTAGATTGTACATATTTAACAATGCTCCTTCCCTTCTACAAAAGGATATTCATAAAAAAATATTTATCCGGAAACTCAGCTCAATACACTATATTAGGCCTAAGCGTAGAACAGATTAGTATTATATGGTAATAGCATGAGAACTACAGTTACCGCACGGTTACACGGAAAGATATAAAACGTATAAAACCAACTCAGCGACGTGTTAATAGTTAGCTTTCTGGCGGTTCAAAGCAAGGCGAATAATTAGAAATGTTCGGGCGCAGCGTCCGCGAGTGATTGATGTAGTGGAAGTCGGTGCTCCTGCGCCCCGCGCCGGTGGTACCACCTCCCGCTACCGGGCCCCTGCTGCGACAACTTGGAGACATTAAGAATATTTAAATTGTAAATTGCTCCCCTGTACTGAATACCTATTTGCTGAAAGTTTGCCCTTTTCTTCAGTAGCCGCGCCCTGGAGCTCCGCAAACTTTGGACGTTTTAATATTTTTGAAGAAACCGCTGTTGATATTTTCTGTGTTAATCTTAGATTTACTTTAAATTTGTTGCTGACCCGGCAATTTATGAAATTATATTTAAATTATATAAACCTATGTAAACAAATGTAAGAATGTATGGAACAAAATTAAGGTCATGCTGATCACAATAAAGAGTAGTTCGGTGACTGCGACATGAATATAACAAACTAAAGAACTTGCCTGATTGAATCATCCGGCTGTTCTTTGTCATAAATCCGACAACGGCCAGCCCGCCAACAATGCGTCCTGAAATCGTTCCATTTCTCATTTTGTTACTCTCCCCTTTAATCTCGCATCCGTACAAAAGTGGATCAGCTCTTCCAAAAGCATTGCATTGCCGACGTCTCCCCTGATTAATGTATTGTGTATTAGCCGTCGTCATGCAATAAGGTACCTACTCATTCAGTCATTTAGATACGTTAAATCCTGATGAAGAATTTCATGTTAAATCTTACCTATAACAAAATTTTCGATCAGCCCAAATTCAGCAAAAAAGCAGATTGTTTCTGAAATGGAAATGCTTAAAATATTTGGGTAGTTCTCATTATGAAGGAATAAAACTGGACCTTTTTGGTTCCACACTTTTTTTTACTAGATTTAGTATACAAACTAGCCAGACATCAAGGATATGACTCAAATAAGCTAAAGTATTGCGGGTCAGACAAAATATTTGCAAATTTTCAAATTACGGCCGTTTTAAGATTTTTACATGACAGGCAAGTGAGACGTGGCGCAGGAAAATGAAATCAGTGGTTTAAAATGTTTAAAAATGCATAATAAGTTAATAGCATAGTACTTAACATATATGTTTTATCCTTGGATTGAAAACCAATATAAAATACTACTATGATAACATTAATTTACTACCAGAAAAATGAGGAGAACCAGGAAAGTGAAATTATCACTCACAAATTTTCATATTTATTGTTTATTTAGAAACAAATAATCACAAAGAGTAAACAGTGGAGCACGAGCAATCATCAGCGCTTTCAACAATTCTTTGTATAATAAAAATTCACTCGAGAGCAAAGAATCCGGGTCACTTAAAGACACTTGAAAATCTTGGAAACTAATAGTACCAGCTAAATGAAATATTTTTTGTTTAATAGACATTTAAATACTCCTTAAATGAAGGTATTAAAACATCTAAGTAATTGTGAAGTTATGTCATAGAAAATCAAATTTGAAAAAGGGATATTTTCGAAGATTTGGTACTGGCATTTGTTTTTGCTTTTGTTTCTAATCTGTGATTTAAGTGGGTATATAAACCATGTTTATAGTGTTCAATATATATTATTCAAGCTGTAATCATGTCGCTTACACCTAAATAATGCACCAGAACTGTCACAATGCTGGAAACCGGCCGGAGGCAGCGCAACACAGCCAGGACTGTCGGTGTTCCACTATCAACAGTACAAAGAGTTCTCTGACATTTTCAGGAAACTGGCTCTAACCTACGCAGACCAGGAACAGGTAGAAACAGGTGTCCCACAGCACGAGAAGATCGATACTTTGTGAACTCCATGCTTCGTAATCGAAAAACTGAACTTACAAATAATGTCGACGCCTTGGAGGAAGTAACCTAAGGACAGTAAGATGACCACTTGCTGAAACCACTTACCCTAAACTGGAGCATGAGTATCGTATTTCAAGACTAAGATATGCTTATAACCACTTAAATTGGAGTGTAACATAACTTTTGACCAATCTTCAGGTCAAAAGTTATGTTCTCCGACGAATCAAAATTTATGTGCTACAAGCACGATGGAGGACACAGAGTGTGTAGAAGACAAGGGGAACGATTCAAGCAAGCATGCATCCAGGAAAATGGGTCTGTACTTGATTGCTTCTGAGAGTCGCACAAAACTGGTGTTTAAAGAAAATGGCTCTTTAACTAGCGAAAGATATGTGGAATAAATCCTCAATGAACATGTTGATCCATTTATGTTCAATTGGTGAGGATGCTATTTTTTATGCAATACATGAAATAAAATGAAGTGAAATTGATTCATTGCTCTCGAGTGTCTAAAGCTTATGTAGTAGTTCTTGACTACTATTACTAGTTATTTCTTCCCGGCTCTTCTTTTTCTTAGGTGGCAATTTGGTTTCTGTGAAAAAGTCCTCAATAAGTTAATAATATTTAACCACACAAACTAGAAGACAATTGGAATCTAATATATTTGTTTCGTCCCGATAACTAAGTAATATACAAATAAAACAATAACAACTACACGTATACGTACTTTAAATCCTTTAAAGTACCTAATTTTCATCTCTCAGGTACGTTTTTACATACAGGATCAACAAATCTGTGAATTTTTATCATTTTCCTGCAGTGTTATCATTCTCCTGTCTAAGTGGATTCAGACAAGTGATATACAGGAAAGTGATAATTTTAAGGTTTTTCGTGAATTCTACAAAAATGCTGTCTTTAATTGCAATTTCAAAGCTTTTTATTTTATTTACACTAGGTATAGTAGTTAAAACTATTTAAAAAATTTAAAAATATTAAATATTGATTACGTAAGTACTTACCATACGAGTGAGAACTTGTCTGACCCGAACACGTTTGCGCTAGAAGAAATCTCCGTCCCGACTGGCTGATTATCTAATTGGCTGCGGATTGAGCGGCAATGGACACATTGAGGTAGGCACTTTGCATCGAAAGTCTGGCAACTTCGCTTATCGTTTAATTTGTTGGTGTTTTATCATGTTTTTTAGCTCACAGGAATGTGATACGAAATTCTTGTCGCCTCTATTCTCTTAAGGAAAAATGATTAAAAAGAGGGAGTTACGTATATTTTTTTTATGTATTAGCAAAGTTATATTAATTCTTACTGTAATTTGTTGCTAATCTGTTTGATTATGTACAATATTTTGCTTATTATTCTGGTAGAAAGCTTGAGTTTTGGAAAATCGCCCCACAGGAAAATGAAAAATTTGAGCACATTTGGGCTTTCTTTTGCAAGAAATAAGTTTCTTACCGCTCTGAATTTCAGTGCCCAAATAGTAGACCATTAGTTAACTGTCACAGATAAAAAATAAATGAGAGCCCACCAAAATTCCTTCACTGTAAGAACTACCCATTTACAGTAAATGTAACGAAATATAAATAAACTTGTCCTCGCCACCGCTGAAGAACTCTATACTTGGTATTAGTACCTATAAAACACTCCCCTGATTGATTGACTGACTCTGGTCTCATGCCTGACAGAAAACCCACAGTCTAGAGTAGTGTAGTAGAACTCGAGATTTAAAATTAATATTATAAAGTAAAGAATTTTTTTTTGTGTAGAAATAATACGTAATATGACAATAACACTTTCTAAAATATATGATCTCTCAGTATGTAAAATATAATGAAATGACGATGAGGTATATAAAAAGAAGATCGAAGAAATCTGCAAAACTCGAAATTTAAATTATGGCAGGTAGGTTCCTTATACAAAGTAGGCATCAGCTAAGAAACAATTCTCCAAAATTCCTATGGGAACGAGACAAACGGGATCGTCGCAAGATCTCAGAAATCGCTTTTCTAATACCAATTCTACGTCGTGGACAAAAAGATGGCGACTATAATATGTTCACCATAGTTTTTCTACCGGCCTTGGGCTTTGAGAAAGGGCCGGAAGCGTTAATGTAAACTCGTCACAAAGTAATACTACTGTATATAATATACCCTAAGCTATGAAAAATGTACAAAAGTGATTCGTTTAAAAGTACGTTTTCATTTCTCATACTCGGAAAGTAGTGTTTGTTTGATCTGAGTACCGGGTCCAAAACAATGACTCCCACCACAGAGAGATTCAGGTCTGTGATTCCCGCCCTTGGACGGGAAAGACTCATAGTAATTGCTTCCCTCCCTAGGGCGGGAATGAATTAAAAAATAGTACTACATTTGGTTAGGTAGTCGATTACGAAAGTGTTTACATCGATTAATAGTACATTATGGTACAAGTGTGTAAATTTGGTGATCACCGCTGATTCGCTATTGAGACCCGAGCCGTTAGGCGAGGGTCTTAAGAGAGCCGAGGACGGTAATCATCAATACACACGTGTATCATATGACGTTTTTAAACACATTTGTGAAGAAAAAAATACAAAAAAAACATTTTAAAATAATCATTTTTCGAAATGGCGGGAGAAATTAATTAGTTTTCCTATGCGCGCTCATAAAAGAATAAGGTTTCTTTTTTTTTTGGTTTCTCGCGGATAACGTTTTAGCCACGTACAAAATGGGGAATTTTAAGTTTTTACAGAGAAAACAAAAGTTATATTTGAGTGAAAGTTTTGTTTATTAAACACGTACTTACATACGAATTTGCATGAAATGAGCAAGCAATAGGTATATTAATTTATTTGAACTATTGAACACAATTTTTTTTGTATCGAAACTGTTTTAAGAACAAAGCAACTCAACCAATAAAATTGAAAAAAAAATCTATAACTCACTTGTGAATAATAGCAATGAAAAAGTCACAGTTTGATTAAGGTGTCACTATGTGTCCAGTTGCAGTGAAATTAGAGCCACTTTGTGAAAAGTGTGTTGAAAAATAATTTTTATCAAAAAAAATCCGACTTCAAACAGGAAACTAAAAAAAGTAAAAAGCACTAGTCGCCACTACGATTTTCGATTTTTTCCCCTCGATTTGGTTCCCCTCGATTTCTTTGGGACGCCATCATCAGATCCTGGTTTACTTATTACCACCATTGGGATATCACCTTTCTAACAAACAAAAAAAACATCAAAATTGGTTCATAAACGACCAAGCTGCGTTATGTGTGTCCGTATACATAATGTATGTATATTTTTTTTATTTTTATTAAAAAAAAAACGGATGAATTGAGAAACCTCCTCCTTTTTTGAAGTCGGTTTAATAAGAAGAAAAGGTGCGGCCTTGTGAGTGTGAGTTGTGTAAACAACAAAAAATACCCCGCGGCGGCTACACGGTGTGTTCCATATTTAAAATTAAAAGAACCCGCTAAGTGCGGCGCACAAAGGGTTCTGTACCATTATCTATAAAAACGGCAAAAAACTCACGTTTGTTGCATGGGAGCCCCGTTACATATTTATTTTATTCGTTGTATTGTTTTTAGTAGGTACCTATTTGTTGTTATAGCGGCCACAGAAATACATCACCTGTGAAAATTTCAACTGTCTAACTATCACGGTTCATAAGATACAGCCTGGTGATAGACGGATAGACGGACCAACGGACAGCGGAGTCTTATTGATAGGGTCCCATTTGGGTACGGAACCCTAAAAAGAGTTTAATCATTTGGAGGGACACTCTGTAAGCTGTTTCGAAATTATAAAGAGGAAGGATTAATATTTTTATATATGTGTATTATTTGATATTTTTGTTTGTTGAAATTGTTGTATTGTTTGTTTTTTTGTGTATTTGTATGTTTGTATCTGTATCTCCTTGTATTTTTTGTTATTTTTGTATATTTGTATTATTGTAGTGTTTACTTTAATAATTATATTCGAAATGAAAAGTAGAGTATTTAAAGCGTGTAAAAGTTTTCAATTCCTGCTGAGACTACTCGTATATCCGCCCTCGCTAAGCTCTGCCGTCTAAATACCTAGTATGGGAATTGATTCCTTACAACCCTTGTATAACAATCTACTATTACATAAGAGATCCGTAATTTTTAAATTTAGAAGCGTAGGCATAAGAATGTAGACACAAACAGTTTTTTTACGGAAAACGGAAAAAAAACCATATTCAAAGCGGGCGATGCCGCAAGGCGAAAACTAGTTTCCAATAAAAATAAAAAAGAACATACTGTTTGAACAAGTTTCTCTGTCCGCATACGAAATAAGCGGAGGTACCTCCGCTCCCACCCCATCTCGATACATACGTGATCGACTTTGAGTTCCGTCACCAGTAACTTTTTTCTTTTAAGAAAATTCATCATAGAATATATCACTTACTGAATTAAACATGTTCTTATGTTAACTGTTATGATTAGACTAGCCTGTGCCAAAGAGATTTGTTAAAAATTACGCACGAATAAAAGGAATGAATAGGTATTCAAAAGTGCTTTATTAGGACTTATCTACGTCCTAGTCACATAAAAAAATCCTTTGTAGAATTATATGCTTATATAGGCCCATTAGTTTACGCTGGACGTTGTTATTATAGAGTCTTATGAAGTAGAAAGATTGATACCTACTCGAATATTATAATTAATAAAGTCAATGATTTTTCAACACACTTGCTCATAAAGTGGCTCTAATTTCACTGCAATTAGGCACATAATGACACCTATAATCAAACTGAGACTTTTTGTTTGCTATTATTCACTAGTGAGTTATAGATTTTTTTTTTCAATTTTGTTGCTAGAGTTGCTTTGTTCTTAAAAAAGTTTCGATACAAAAAAGATCGTATTCAATCGTACTAATAAATTAATACACAAATATGGCTTGCTCATTTCATGCAACTTCGTATTTAAATAGATCATTTCAACTTGTACGTGTTTAATAAACAAAACTTTCACTCAAATATAACTTTGGTTTTCTCTGTAAAAACTTTAAATACCCCATTTTGTACGTGGCTAAAACGCTATCCACGACAAACCAAAGAAAAAGAAACCTAATTTTTTTAGTCCATGGCCGATCGCCATTGTAAGATGCGAGCGCATAGGAAAACGAGGCTGTATGGGCCTAGATCCTTTTGCCTTTTCCAAATTATATAAATAAAAAATTGGAAAACCAATTAATTTTCCCCGCCATTGCGAATGATTATTTTAAAATGATTTTTTAGTATTATTTATTCACAAGTGTGTTGAAAAACGTCGTATGATACACGTGTGTATTGATGATTACCGTCCTCGGCTCTCTTATGACCCTCGCCTACGGCTCGGGTCTCAATGGCGCCTCAGCGGTAATCACCAACTTTACTCACTTGTACCATAATGTACTATTATACTTTACTCTGTAGTTAACATGTTATCAAATTAATGTAATGAAAACAAACGCATCGCTTTTCTACCAGTCGCAAATCCTCGTTTCACTAAATAATAGGCATTGATGAGAGCAGATGGGCGGCTTTTGACAACAGTTTTCCGAGTGTGGCCACTTCAGTCGCACCCCTGTCAGTTTGCCGGGAAAAAACAGGGGTTTTATTTTCCTGGGCTAATTTGAGGTTATTCGTCTGACGTTGCCGGTTTCGTGGTCAATGTTTCTTTTGTTCAATGGAACCTAAGTTAGAGTTAGTACTATGATCTATTGATTTCATATTAGTATTTAAGGATTTTATAATAAAAATTGTCTGTGGAGTCTTTCAATTGTATAAAAAATATTATTAATAATCATCAACCCAGAGTTTTTTACTGATAAAGTACCTAATGTTTCAAATACTAAAATTAGAATATGTGCACAACGCTATGCTTGAGAATAATATTTATTTACGTATTTTGAATGGAAAAACATTTAAAACTTTTATGTAGTTTATAATTCCGTTATGCTATTAGTTATTAAGCCTATAAAAGATAACGTAAAATAAAATAAATAATCTCACCCCTTTTATTCCCGATGGGGTAGGCAGAGGTATTCCATTTCTGGAAATACCCAATTTGCACGAGAATATTCGACCCCTAAACGTGATAGGTGGTGAGCCCATAGCCGGACCGGGTCTGTTACACATGCCTCAGAATTAATTCTAAGACTTGCGGGTTCTCCTTCACCGTCCAGCTAGTGATGAATATGTGCGTAAGTTTTGAAAAACTCATTGGTACATGCCAGGATTTGAACCCGAGCCTCACTGATTATCATCATGTGAAGCAGGCTCTTTAACCGTACGGCTATCACTGCTATGATAACGTAAAGAGCTTTCAAACCATTAACGAGAAAAAACAAAACCGTAACCGTAATAAAAACGTTAGGGTAAATATAGGTACGTATGCAAGAAGAATCGCAAAGTATTCTCATAAATAAAGCTGAGCAGAAGAAACATGCGAAAAACCACATAATTGTATAATTCCGACTTCCAAAGAGCGGGAAATCCGAGTCATCCGAGATTAAAACCGTTAACCAACTGATCCCGGAACGGAAGAAAACAGAATGTCTCGCGAGTTGGATAATGTTAAATTTATTGCAGCGCTAAAATGTTTACGGATATCGCGCGGGAACGAACGCGCCCCGAGGACGGCGAGCACTGCTCACCCTTGTAAACACGTTTTATTGGCTTTATAATATGTTTTACGCGTGACGTTTTACAAACGATCCCAGAGGAGCGTCGAATTATTTTTACGGCACGTACTCGCACGCCGCGAACGAAAACATTGAAAAATTGGGCACGCGGAGGATTTTGTAATTACACATCTTCCATCAGTGCTTCTAGTTCTTTATAGAATTTTTTCTAATCTATAGTTAAAATAGTCTACACCTCTACTAGAGTTCGAAATTTTTATAAAGGCACTAGCTGACCCGGCAAATGTTATTCTGTCTTATAAAGGGGGGGGGGGGGGAGGTAGGAGGGTAAAAATCCTTAATGACCTATTTTATACCTACTTAATATAGAGAAAAAAACTTAATTAAAATCGGTCGACCCGTTTCGGAAGAGTGCAACCACAAACACCGTGACACGAGATTTTTTTATATACTTATTATAGAACTAAGCTTTTCTGAGATCCGAAACTTTGTTGAGCGAATAATAAAAATACCATTTGTAAAAGTTAACTTGCCCCCGTATTTGGTTATCCAATCATTTTGTATAATTTCAAATTTTAGACAAGCCCTTCTCAATGATCTGAGACATGGGTGCTAATTTGTGAAATCACAGAGTAAAATATGTGTTGTGTAGAGCGTGGAATGCGCAGCGGAACAATTGCAAGCCCTAATAGCAGTCAACCGCTTGATGAAGGTCCAACCCGCGCCGGATCCGCGCCATTTGTCGACAGACACACCATATAAAACAGTGTCTATGTTCTCTTTACATGTTTCATAATGATTGTTTATTTATTTCAATAATTTCACAATAAACAAGTCGCTTTCACAAGCGATTTAAAATCCCTTTAGGGTAACGTTTTTCGTATGTATGTAAATCTATTTCTATGGCTCAATCTATAGCCTAAACTTAGACACTGAGCGTCTTTAGCTAACAAGAAATATAATAGTATTGGTAAAAAACTAATCTCCCCGTGTGGATCGCCACACTATTTTGTATAAGACGACGATATTTTTATATTTTTCAGATATTCGAAATTTAGTTTCAATTGGACACCTGTATAAATAAAATCGATAGTGGATTAATCCGCAGTTTATTAATTTGTGAAAAATTATAATAATATCATAATTTCTAATACAAATGAATGTCAATATTTATTTTATTGTTTTCCAATTTGAATCTCAGGTATTTAAACTTCTAATCAACAAATTAGAATTATATCATAAAAAGAAAAAGTTTGACTAGTAATAGTTAAGTACCTACTGACCTACAAGAATGAGTCCAAAACATGTTACCGAATAAATAAAACAAAATAATAATACTATTGCTTTCCTGTCAAATACCTCTCGCATCAAAAAACGTCCCTTACTTCTGAAGGCGCGTATATTAAAGGTAAGAGCTGTTTATATAAATGCAAAACAGATCGGCAGCTTGTCAGTTCGGCTCAGCACAGATCCTACTGATCAAATATGGATTTGAGTCCCCATTTCATCCGCCACAACGCACCCTCCTGCCCTACTGACGCAGTCGGACAGCCGAAAAATAATCTCTACTGACTGCAGTAATTCGTTATTATAGAAACTTCGATATAATAGGGTTGTGTCCTACCTAGTCAAATCAGTTACTTTTTACGATCTGTCAAAACGAAATTTTACTATGGAAAATGTACTGAAATAGCAAACCGTGACGTCATAGTTTGTAGTACTCAATTGCAGCACTTTTTTTGATTGATTTATTATTTTTAAATTTGCTATAATTGTAAATTGAAAATCGAAATACATATTTTGAGGTGTTTTGGGATAATCTTTTTAATGTATGACTACTCGCTATTTAATTTCGATGCTGTCAACTACCCAATTGAGACTTATGTGATAAGGGCAATTTTAAATAGTGTAAATTTTATATACAAATGCAATAACTCTTTATTATACGCCAAGAACCATATACCAATGAGATACAAAAATAAAAATAAAATGAAGTACAACGGGCAGTTGGGCAGTCTCTATCGCTTTTATCATCTTTTCCAGACTATAGTTGGGGTGGTAGTTTAGGGTATATATTTTGTCTCTATTTTTGACAGTTAAATAAATAAATCGAATTAATTACTTCATCGCATTGTCCATTATTATGCCGTAGAAAATCTCATTTATACTTTCTTCACGGTATTTATTCATTTACATGGCTTCAGTTCTTTGTAGAACCACAAAAAAGCTATCAATAAAGTAATACGATTTACTATAGAACTAAATGGGCGTAATTTTATCGGATTCCAGTTACAGACAGGAGATGAATGAGATAAACGGCGACAACCGTCGTAAATCCAGTGAGTCTTAGCTGATTTCCTTATCGTCCGAAACTCGCATTCGTGTTCAGTGGTAAAACATTTCCCTTCAAACCCTCGCCTGGGCCCTGGATTTGCCGCTTTCTGTATAAATTGAGTACTCTTTATGAGATGATAACATCGGTGGAGGGCTATAATTTATTAAGTGAGTAGACTAGAGTGTAATAGTTTACAGGTTTTGATTAAATGTATACTTAGACCGTAGTTTAGCTTTTAGTAGTAATATATACCTACTATGTACTTACAAAAACGTTCATATTTTTCGCAATTCCCATCCAAACGGAACTTATTCCACCCCTAAAATCTTACGCTAATCCGATTCGGGTAGCAACGCTATCGTACCTTCGTCCTTCTGCGGCTGAATCCAATCGGAGAGATATTAAAACTTTCCGACCGCAGTGCTCCGGCCCTTTGTAGTACTCGAGAGCGCCCCGCGTCTGATCTGCCTGCGTCTTTTTAAAGATGCACGGAACTAATTTGAATTTACAAATCAGCAAAAAAGTACGTTACAAACGGAAAATCGATTCTTTGTAAACTAGAAATGTGGATTCTTTTACTCTAATATTTTATAGCTGTGTTTTTTAATTTCATCGTGGATAAACAAGTATTTTGTTATTTCAGTTTATCCTTATTTCTTTTGATTTGGCGCAGTGAGGGTGGGAGTGTGTTTCTTATTCAGCCTGCAGCGCATACATAATTAAGAAGCATTCGAAGTACCTCTCCTCGACGTTGCCCAAGTGAGCACTAATTACACTTTAACCGTATTCTCCTTTATTTTAAATTCATATTACGCAACTTTGTGGTAGGTATATTAGCAAAACAAAACAGCCTTAATTGTTTAATTATTCGCATTAGTATGACATGCCAGTATGACCACGAAGAAACGGGGGAATTGTTGTATAAGACAACTGATACATACTTCTATTATGTCCGAAATTCCATTGGTAGAAAGATTATAGGTACAATCGCCTTACATCGATTCTCATCAATCGATTCACATTGTCTTCAGCGACGTATGTGTTGTGACATATGTGTGTGACTCTATGTGTTTTACCTTATACTCGTAATTAGGCAGTAATTAGAGCAAATAAGTATTTTTTTTGCATAGTTTGAGCATATTTAATAAATTTATTGCTATTGGATTTAGCAATTAGAGGTTTTAATGTGGACCAAGTTATTCTTACCATAAAAATAATATTACTTTTCATAACGTAGATTTATATATCGTAATGTGGCTCGATATTCTTAAAGTAGGTAGACATTTTTATAACTAGCTGTAAGTCAGTGGCTATGCTTTTAGAAGTATCTGAAATCCAGACGTTTGCACACATTAACCAGTTTTCCGAGAACGGAGTCAGCTTAATTTGTATTCGACCCTCGACTCGCCAGAGGCGCTATCGTGTGCTTCTTTTGTAGCTTCAGAAACCAATTTGTATACTAGTAAGAAAATTAAAAACTTTTGCCAGTTTTCGTACGTACTTATAGTTAACTCAAGTAAAAGCTTTTTATTTAATACCTACTAGACAAACTAACAAAAGGTAAGACCACATTTTATAATAACGAAAAATCGACTATCTTAAATACTTATTCTGTCAGATTCTTTGTGCTTCATCCCCCTACAACATGACGATAAATAAATAAAAATAAATAATCTCGAGACTTTTATCTCTGAGTGGGTATGACGAGTATAACTAAAACAAATTGAAATTTAGTACAGCGCATAGTCATAACAGTGTGTAATTGAGATAAATGTCTAGAAACCAGCAATTTCATCATAAGAGCCAAAGAATTTCTGAATTAAATGGAAAGTGACATTAAGACAGATGTTAAGAGCCGGAACAATAATTAAGAGGCTGTCGGTTTGAAACCGCTTCGTCGTCGGGATTTAATTAGTGAGAGAACAATTCCGGAGCGCAGCCTGCCGGCTGGCCGCCTCGTGTGCATTTACACGGAATGGTATGGCACATCAAAAAAGACTAAACATTTATTACGATCTTGCAGGAAATTTATATTTCACAAATTTCAATTTCTCAGCTTAGAGCTAACGTTAAAAAGAAAGGATATTTTGTAAATTGGTATAAAATATTGAACCTAAACAAACAGAGCGTAGATATTTCATGGTGACTTGAATGATACGTAGGACTTTTTTTAGGTAATTTCCATCATAATTCAAAAACTATACATAAATAACCAAAAATCTGACGCCTTGTATCCCAGAGGGGAGAGGGGTAAGCCGAGGTACTCAATTTCTGGAAATACCCACAATTCACCAGTATCATCTTTGGACCCCGTTGATAGGTGGTAAGCCCATCGCCAGGCCGGGTCTGTTACACATGCCTTAGAATTAGTTCTGGGACCTGCGGGATTCCTCACGATGTATTCCTTCACCCTAGTGATAAAAATGTACGTAAGTTTTAAAAACTCATTGGTACGTGCCAGAATTCGAACCTGAGCCTGAAGCATGTGAAGCGGGCTCTTTAATCACTGCTCTTCAAAAACTATGCGGCATCTAAACAAATAAAAATATATTATGCAAGTACTAATTGTAGTGCATAATTGTTGTGCAGGTATTAATGTCCATATAAAGCCCTTTCATATGCACCAATTGACCTAAATTTTTTTTCTTTCTAACAACCTTACTTTACTTACTTGTTTATTTAGGTACATTATACTCGTAATAAGTAAATCGACAGCTAGATAACTGCGAAGGGCTCACCACTCCTCACGTTTAGGTCTCCGAAAATTACAATACTTAAAAATGGGTATTTCCAGTTATTATACAATAAATATATAAATAAATATTTCAGGCAGGGCCCATCGTAGGTTAGTGAGTAATTATAAACTTAAGCTATTAGAATTAAATTACATTAATACAATATTTAATATTGGTATGGGATTGCACCCATCTGCTATGAAGTGGTGAGTCCCATCGGTCCCCGAACATGAATTAATATTATTATTTTATTATTTACAAAGAAAATATACATTGATTTACAATAATTACAGATAAAAATTTATTATTAATATAAATGAATATGAAAATAAAACCTAATTAATGTTTCTTTAGCATTTTCCGGGGTGACAACAGGGTTGATACTAAACACTCATTATATTAAAATGTGGTATACCTATCACGAAAAGAGTCCGATAATACGACACGTCTGGGACTACTGGCAAATCCGATTTCCCTATCTCCCCATATTTGTATTCGAAGCCCGATCCATCTAATATTTCCTTCCAACTCCGCCGACGCTATCTGCGTTCCTTCCTGACACTGAATCTAATCGGAATAGATATTAAAACTTCTTAGTACGACTCGTTCCTCAACTGATATTGCTGAAATTATAATAACTTACCTATATCTTCATACTACTCGTAGCACTCGTAATGCATGCTCAGAAATAGACGATTAAACATAACGTAAAGATATTACAACCAAAACCGAAATATTTTTTAAACATTGAAAAGAGATTGAAGTCCAACTTCGGTCAGAAAAACACTGAAAGGATGAAGACCTGATTAAATGAAGCGTCCAAGTTTAAAACCCCGGGGCAGACAATATTGTGTTCCCTTTTCTAGCTGCTTGTGGTTTACAGGGACGGACCAAGGGGAGCTGGCTAAAATATTCAATGTCTCATGTTCCGGCTTGTACAATGTACATCTTATAAGGTATGAATACCTGAAATAAAAAAAATCGTTATTTGTATTCTATTCAACGGATTAAGGAAACTGCTAGCTACATATTACTCATGTAATCTACCCTAACCTAATATGTCTCTGTGTTCAGCATTGTGGAGTTTACGATGTTGAAAATTATATAAAAGATAAATTTTACTCTGATTTTCTGAGTTACTCGTATGTTAAACATAATACTTATATTAAGAGTATCAGCGCGGTAGAATATACAAATTATTTTAATATGAACATAATTGTATTATTATGGTTTTAACATGAAAAAATTATCAATATGTGAAACAAAAATACAAACCGACTTCAACGAATAGCACTATAAAAATCCATCAATACCTACTGTTACTAAACCTGTTACGCTGATAAGGAGTTATTAGCAGATTTGCTGATGTCCGTTGAGAAGTTCCGTTCTCCGCCCGAAGTTTTTCATTAGATTTTCATAAAACTTATATGGGACCAACCTACAGGTATAACTAATCAAATGGCAAAATTACGAAATCGCTTCAGATTTTACCAAGTTATGGATTAAAATACCAGAAAAAAGAGAAAAAAAAAACACACACTACGAATTGAGAACATCATCCTTCTTTTTTCTTTAAAAATTAATGAAAACTGTCATTCTAGAAAAAATATCACGAACACATAATGCGGTAAAAGTCAATACTGCGAAGTTTTTACACAGTTAGTTACACGTGAAACGCGAAAAATGATAATTTATTCTGTTATGAAAAAATACTATACTTACTGTGAAAAAACGAGCTTGTGATCCGAAATGCTTAATAACGAAAAAGGAAAACTATACCCGTAATATAAGGAACCAATAATGAATATTGAGGTAGAGCACACATTCGTGACAGTTCACGCATCTCGTGGTCGTGTGCGATGGCTGAATCAGCGTAATAGGTCAGCTCAATACACACATAAAAGTGTTGACAACACAGAAAGTTAGTAAGTGCCCCCGTCAGCGGGTACACCGTCTTATCTAATTTATTTAACTGTTAGCTAGCCCCAGCATCGAAAACAAGCTCGCCCTTCACCTAGCCTTGTGTACGATCGTGCGACTTCTTGTTACGTGGTTTCATGGGGATATTGTGTTCAAAATGTGTGCAGCAAGCGACAATTTAGACTTTAAAATTTAGAATTATAAAAAGTTGTTGTTTTTTATATAATATATATTTTGTCACGCATTCTGTCGAGCAGAGAACCGTTTCGTCGCACGCTCAGTAACTTTGATTTTGAGGACCACTCTAACGAAGTGTAGGGCGCCCAGTGGTACGATGGACCGACGATCTAAAGAAGGTGACTGGCAGTGGAAGGATGCGGCCTGCCCAATACCGGAACGGGGCGCTCCTTGGGGGAGGCTTTCGTGCAGTAGTGGACGGCGACTGAATACGCGTGTCAATCAAACAGAAAATAGTTTGATTGTGATTTTCGCGTCTGATATAAAGCACAATACAAAACTAAGAACGATAGGTGTGCTGTTTGTGTTTGAGGTATTCCATTTCTATAACGGATGTACTTTATCAGACCTCCATACAAATTTATTTGGGAATATGATTATACACATACCTACCCTTTAAATAATAAATGAACCATCGAAACCAGTTCAGATTTGCCAGAAATATCCCAAAAAACATAGACTAGAAAACTCGTTTTTTGAAGATGATTCGTTAGAATATAAACGACCTATTGCCAAAACCAGTAAAAATATTACCTACATCATATTTTGTGAAAAGTAATAAAAGAGCTGTATTAGGTACCCTAGTTACACTATACATGCATATCTGTCTGTATAATATTAAATACTTAATCACTATAAAAAGAAATATATTTATTTACTTAATCAACAGTGATATATTTCAAGTAATGCAGGTATGAAGTAAAGCATTACTTTAAAATATGAATCAGTTTATTAAATTCCACCATTTTCCTTAATTTTGCCGTATGTCATTTCTTCCCAGAATTCTATCCTTATTAGCAACACTATCGAATGGTGTAATAATACAAGGTGTGTTTTGTTTTTTCAAAATCAACGTGTTCGATTCCTGGCTAGAAATATTTTTTAAAAATTCAAAGATTCAGTTTTAGTTTTCATCAAAATCGCTATTCCTCGTAGTTTCTGATTTAGTCATCAACGCCCACTTAAAAAAATCATCATGTATGTAGAAAATAAACTTAAAAAACCTCTGAGAATTCTATAACAGATTTTAAAAGGGTTTATCGTGATCTACCTACCTATGAGTATATAGTTAAATATAAATACTGTAATTATTGCCCCCAATGCAGTTATAGCCCCCAAGCGTATAGAAAATCCGTCCAGACGCGCGTTTTTCACTCGAGCTCTTTAAGAAGGGTGGTCTTACAGTTCTGACCCTTTCATTTTGTAATCCCTCTACTCTTCTATACAAGCCGCGAAATTACAAAAATGTCGAAAATCCGATTACGACGGATTGTTGAATAGAATACTTAGATAAATGGATATAGTTGAAAACAAAAAATATTTGGAGTCGAAATAAGTCCACAACTTTTACTTTGCTTATTGTTTACTTTGATATTAGCTATATATGTATGTATTATATAGTATGCTATGTATATATTAAATTAACCTTACTAAAGAGTAGAGAGAGGTAAAACAAAAGAGTTCTATATCCTCAAAGCAAAAATCTAATTATATTGTTGCCTTGTACTATCTACGGCACTTGCTTGATTTATCAGAAAAAACTATTTGCCGTTTGCCTTAACCCCACTTAAATCAATAATAGTGTCAGTTATTAGTGCAACTGAGCTGTACGAGTCGAGTTGCTATAACTAACCTTCACAATATTACTCGCAATCCCACTGCACAGTTAGCTATTCTATTAGCAAAACTTTGAGTCGATACTCGGAAATAACAAGACGGTGTTCGATTGTTGTCGTTAAACTAATTAAAAAGTTGTGGAGTTGATCGCTGGTGACGAGCTGCGACGAGACACTCTACGTGGAGCTACGAAACTTATGGACAGAGTACGCAGTTGTATAGGTACCAGTGAGCTATAATAATAATATATTATACATTTTGGGACAATTCACACACGGTTATCTAGGTCAATATTTACTAGATATTATAGTACTTTACTATGCACTATTTGTGATGTAAGATGTATTGTTATGTTTTTGTAGTAGAAACAAGAATCCTCTTTAGTTTTGGGTCCGTCTATTTGTCAGTCCATCACAGCCATTTTTATATATTTTTCGTTAGACAACTGAGTCTCGCTCCTAATATATTAAGCTACTAGCTGTTCTAGCGGTTTCACCCGCTTAGTTCCCGTTCCCGTGGGAATACGGGGATAAAATATAGCATATGTCACTCATGGATATTATAGCTTTCCATTGGTAAAAGAATTAATAAATGGGTGGGTCCAGTAGTTTTTGAGTCGTTACAAACATACAAATCTTTCCTCTTTATAAAATTAGTGTAGATGTAGATAAGACATCGTACTATTTAATATGATCATTAGTGTTTTGATACTAACAGTGTATTTTTGGTACTTACTTGTTTACCAACTTTTTAAAAAAAGCAAAAGTTGCATAAAAAGCGATTTCAAAGATTTATTTACTGCACTGGCAGTTTCTTAATACCGAGGTAACTCGGAGGGCAGATGAGCATTGAGGCATTGAGCGAGCACTCAGCGGGAAACTGGGAACATTGCAACAACGGACAATAACTTCCTCTTCCAATCCCAGACACTCCACAAACTAGAGCAAAATAAAAAAAGTGAGTACATACATATTATAAAATTTTGTTTTTAAAGTAACCATAATGTTGTCATGTAATAAATATTAAATCACAATATTTATTAGCATAAGAATTTATTATGTAACGAATTTTATTTCTCTGCAATACACTTTTAAGACAGTATATAAATATATTTTTAAATTGTTACCCGATTGCACTATACAAACACGCATGGCGTGGCGAACGAATCACTCAGGCAAACGGTAGCGTACAAAGCGAAAGCAATGGCCGTTCACCCGGTCTGTTGCATCGGTGTTTTCGCCTCTCGGCCTTTACAATTCAAACAAAATCATACCTGTCCACCTACATATGTATTGGACCCCATACTGACTGCAGAGGCTTTAATTTTGTAACGGCGGCGGCGTGAAATGATTCCTGTTCAACACATAGGTACATATCTTGAAACCAACTAATACTGACAAAACAAATTATGTTCTTTTGTTGTTGTTTTGTCAAACTATTGGAGATGTCAACTATCGGTTGACAATTAATGGTGGCACTATACCTCAGATTTGTAAGATGATTTTAATGATAAAAATCATACAGTAATTTTGATTTGTGAAGGCCGTTAACTATGGTTCCCGTATAGCTGCTTTAACTCTTGGACTGGCTGACTGACCGAAATGTCAACAGATTTTTAACTTGCGGTGTAGTTTTTCAATAAATCTAGTCCATTACATTCAGTCGTTTATTACTTTAAAGATTCTCATAGTTAAATGATACCATTTTTTTTGTTTTGCCTATGTACCAGCTATTCAAAGTAAAGCTAGGCAATCAATCATGTAAATAAAACAGGTAGGTGCAACCTTTGAGTGTTCAACCAAGGACTTTATTACATGTGATGTGAAATATTCAGAGGTGCTAAGCAGTGGGGAAAGAAGTGTAGTCGCGCCGACGACGCGGTCTCCCGCGGGACCTCGGCGCAGTCTCAGGGACTCTTTTGATAAATATTTTATGCTACTCGCGACTCCGCAACACACTGAGATATTTCTTTTACTTTAGATTAAAATAGTTTCATCTACTTTTCTGTGTGCTTCTCATTGCCATTCATCTTGGTTTCCGACTACGTGTTTAGTTCCATAAAGTAACGTCTATGAATAACTTGTGTTACAAAAATGATCAGAATCTAATTTTTAATAAGAAATCAATCTCTGCCAGTCATATACGAGCTTACATCGAGCAATAACAGGTACTCTGTTCCCAAAAGAGGCAGTTTACGTATTAACACGGCTTTGGGGTAATTGTTTTAAAGATGAGCACACAAAAGCAATTCCATGAATTTATGTGTGGAGCTAAGGGTGACCCGGCGGCCAGTGGCGTGTCCGCGAATGAATGCCCATCGGAAAGTCATCAGTTATGTAGGGCGTATCGTCGCGCGCCATGTGGCCGGCGTGGCGGGCGCCTCTCGCGTAATTTTTCCGCGGGCAATTTTCCGCAATTTTCCAAACAACCATCAGCACCGCTTGGTATTTTCTCTTTTATTTAAAAATGTACAAACATAAACGCTCCAATCAAAAACGTCACACGTAACTCGGCACAAAGAAAATGTCTTGTTTATGATTAATATAAGCATGCATGTATGGATATCGTATAGAATCGGTATTCTGGCAATCGTTGCAAAATTAACATTAAAATATCGATGCCTAATGTCAGCTATCTGGCTTGTATGGACATTTTAATAGTTAATGAAGCAAACCGCAAGAGCTAATAGCTATAAAAAATATGCAACGGAAGCTCTCTGTATTGGACTAAAATCCATGCAAATTAAATGAATTATAATTGATAGCACTTTGGAATATTTTTCACTGAAAACAAAAATGTCGGCTATAAGAATCGACTATTTCAGCATTGCTTCTGAATATAAAACAACCAAATTGTACCATTTCTATCGTTTATCAATATATTGAAAAATTCATAAGCATGGTTAATTTTTTAACCCTGTTTAAACCATTTTATAATTATAACCATACAAAATTTAGGTATCATTTAAATCTTAATAAATTTTATACTTTATTACCATTTTATATAGGACTTTATTTGTTAACCCAATAAAATATTCAAGACTTACACATTTCAGTCTTGCGTAGTACAAATACGTCATACATTTATAATGAGCTCACCGAGGGGCTAAACCAGGTAAACTTATATTAGAAGCACTAAAACAAAAACCGCCATAAAAAGTTATGCTCCATTCAATTCAGCCAAGGCGGCTATAGTTTAGGAAACCGGTGCAACATATTGCCAAACAAAATTAATAAAATAGGGAAATGAAAAGACGTTCTTACATGTAAACTTCGGAATGGAACAAGTATTATAATTTCTTGTATATTTAGTAACTAAATTAAACCAGAGTATACGATGTTATTGCATTCGCTATGTTTGTATAATGGATTATATGATAAAGGGTTAATTTTATTTAGTAATTACTGCCGGTTTCAAAGTGAAACAGCGGACATCAAGAACGATTCTAATAGCTATTGTCATATAATTAATGTTAATAAATTAATCTCCGGTTACAGGAGACAAATTAAACGCACGCTGCTCGACTAATGACGGACTATTTGGATTAAATGGGGGGTTGATGTTTATGATTTACGGAGGCAGTGTAATTGTGGCGCCTGGCAGTCGAGCTCGCCCACAAACTCGTCTGCGCAGACACTTTTGCAAATTAACACTACAACGTTACGATTAATTTTCGCTTAGCTCTTATTATACTACGCAACATGGATTGAACTACTTATATGAGTTGGACCGGTAATAGCAGTTGCTATAAACTTATATTTGACGGTGATTATGTAGAATTGGGTTGCAATATTTAATTGTGAAAGATATCAGGGTTAGATGCAAAGTTTCACGTCAAAATGAACCGTACTCTTTATATTTGTTTGCTTTCATTTGAACACGCAGACACCACTAGCTTTAAAGCAACGACGATCAAGTTCATAGGAACAATGCGTCGCCGCCGCATGTTGACTATTCATTATAACATCGCGCCCTAACACAAACAATCCTCTGTTATGTTATTAGATTTCCTGCATAGTCAAAGCGATACACGTACAGCAGTTTGTACTGATAGAATAAATATTATAAACCAAAGGTTCATCTAATTAATGTAATAAATTAACAGTTCGGAATGTTGCGCAATAAATCTTCTAAAATAAGGCAGACCAAGTAATTCTATTTAGAGGACGACAAGTACCAACGTATGTATTGGACAAACTAAGAAGACACAGCTTGTTTGTCCTCGCAGACTAATTAAAAAGTTTGTTTCCGGAACTTCCGAGTAGAGTGGTGTCGAAGTGGAGACCGTACATTCGATAGAGGAATAAATTTAGATTTCCGTTTCCGAGAAAATTTAGGTATGTATGAAAATACGAAGTAGGTAATAAGGTTTGATATGACGATTCGTTGTGGATGTTTTATCATTACTGGAGGAGAACCATATTTATTTGTCAGGGATTGAGTTTATTTTTTCCATTAATGAAATAAATAAATAATCACGGCATCATCGTTCACCTCAGCTGTGATACCGAATGGTCAAAGGTTTACTTACCTACACGTAATTTTTACCGTTTTACCTCGTCACCAATTTCAAAATCGCTTATTCAAGTATCACAAAAATATTTGATAATTGCGTACAGAAAACCGTTAACAAAAATACCTAACGAACAGAAAAAAATATGATGAATGAGCGAATGAGCGAATAACGACATTGATTTAATCATACAGGCGCGAGTGTCGTCGCGTCGTCGTCGCATATGAATATGTATGGGCGGCGGACGCGATCCTCAGATAATGGAATCTGCACACGGAAGCGGATCCGATTAGTCCTGCCACAATTAGCGAACGTGCTGCAAAAAAATGTAAAAATCGCACGACGCCGATGTATTAACCGTTCAAATAGGACGTTATATCGAGCACAAACCGTATTTGCGTATCGTGAACAAGATAAACAATAACGATACGGCTTCTACTTTACTGTGTAGCAAATTGGTAGCAGATATTGTAGTGCAATCTAGAGAAAGTATGGAAATGTGCGCTTTCGGTAAAATATTAAAAAATTTCACCGATTCTCATTTAAAATAAAAAGAGTTTATTTTGAATACATGATTGTATAAATTCTAAAATAAAACGAAAATAAGTGTAATGTATTTTATAATATACGATTTGATTAATAAAGCAAGTTTAAATGAACTTAAGTTTCAAAAGCTTCGATTTAAAAGGCAGTCACGTCTTTTTAGCAAATATTATTTGGTGAACTTAAAGACTTTAATAAATATTTTTGTGCTCAAATCTGAACCTTTATGCTAATCTAGGTTAAACTGTAAAAGAAGTGTAGTAAAATCTTCCCCAAAGAAGAAAATGGGGTTTAAATGCAGAGATTTGTCGGTGGGGTGTGGGTGTGCGATAATAGAACCCCGCAATGAGCACGCGCTACGACCGTTACCTGCAAGTGCATCGTTTAGGCAAAGCCTTTGGAAATACATTACTCTGTAAAATTCAGAAACAGACTCTGAACGTCATAAAAAACTATATACGAATAGGTTTCACGCCTCTAGGATACTATTCCTAAAACGAACTCGTGAAACTTTACAAAAATACATTACTAAAATTGATAAGTTGGTTGGAAGTCAGCTCTATGGTTCAGCTTCACATTAATTTAATAAACAAATGAAACTCGACAAAGCTATATGACTAATGGAATGTGTTGCCTTGGAGGTTGGTGAAATTTTAGAGAAGCGCCCAAATGCGGGCTGGGCGCGAGCAGGTTGCCGCAGGCTGTTGACGCGACGTAAGTACCTCTTCGACTGCTAAACAAATGACGGACCCGCCACTCCATTAATTTAACTAGTCTGTCTCTGAAAGGTATTCATAATTGGTAACTTTATAGTGTTTAGAATAGTCCTTGTGAAAATCACATCATGCAGCTCTATGGTCGATTCAGAGGTAGCGACAATTTAATTCAAATAAAAAGACTTCCTAGTGAGGAAACTACGGAAAGAGTACCCAAGATACGTACATGCTGGCAGTATTTTCTGTCTGCATAAAATATTTGCTTTTAAATGTAATTAAATTATTCATGTGCATGCAAATTGTAAATATCACTTTCATAATAAATTTATACTAAATATTATAAGGACGTGTATTTTTTGTTAGTTTATATGTTCGATACGTACTGGTCCGAATCTTAAAATTATTTTACCGATTGAAAGCTACGTTACTCTATTCATGAGTAAGGCTATGTTTTTAATAACGAGACTGAAACAGAGGTATGCCTCTCTAATATAAAATAAAGTGTCTCTAAGAGCTAGACGGTCTCTGAATCGAGGTAGACCCTGCAATCGGCGCCCGCGACGCCTCTGGCCCCGTGGACCGGCCGCGCCGGCGCTAAGCCACGCACGCCCTAATAAATTGCGATTTAACTTGTCTCCCGGATAACGCCAACTTTTCCGCGTTTGTTCCGTGCCCGACACTTTTTTCCGCCTCTTCATTTCCTATCTCTTACTTTTGTATTTTCCGTTCTTTCCTCGCAGAGATAAACAGGCGAGAAACGTTGAAAGGGGCTTTACAAATTCAAATTGAACTTATCACACAACTTTTTACATTTGTTTCTGGTCTCGAGTTCGAGGGAAAGGAGCGAAGAGGCATTTAATAGTACAATCTCGGGTAAGATTGATGATTTTGTATCACACCTCGCTTCGGGCGGCTCGTAACGAGTCGGATGGCTCTCGACGTGGGTCGTGCTGCGTCTTATCTGGAATGGGATGCCGCTTTATCTCAAATTACATATTTTACTTGAGACGTTTCTAGAATCACACTTTTTGGAGTTGTAGTACAAGTGAGGTTTAAAAGATCAATAAACTTTTAACAAACATAATTTCATTTGTGTTGTGGTAAATAGAGTGCTTATAATTAGGGTAATTTTAGACTTATCATAATTGTCAGTTGTTAAGAGCAAATAATGTTTATAACACCAAATAAGTAAGTATAAACCTGCTCTTATTTGTCCAACATCATCTCAACATATTTTAAAGACCTAATTCGGCGCTTACAAAACGAGTCTTTGTTGTTAATTTCATATGCAGACGACACCACGGCGGCGGTGAGCGGGTGTCGCGTAACTGCGAACAGCTTGTAGCTCTACATTGCGGCGCACGTATAGTGGCGTAGGTAAACACAATCTAGTTAATCAAGCGGGCAAGGAAGTTTCGCCGCATGCAGTAAATAGCGCTCACTTAATTTGAGGGCCATGTGCGGGGACATAACCGCAGCATATTTATCCCATTATGCACGGCACGGCGGGCAGCCGCGCTGATGCGAGTCACGTCGCCTGAAACGAATCGCATGTGACATTATTTGTGAAGATCGTGCTCTATCTTCGTCGGCGACATCGCCGGGACGTGGAGGGATTACTCACAAAGAAGTACGATTTCAACGGTACGATAAAGAAGCGAGAAAGTTACACATTGCGTATATTCTCTTCGGGATTAACACTGCTACGATCGTTTTGGTCGTTTATATTGATTGCATTTTGGTGGGGATTTTCAGTGGATAGATTATATGATATCTTAAGAAAACTTCTAGCGTGCTTTATTTTCGCGCTTTTGTACATAAGTATTTTACAATGGATATGTGGTTAAATCTCGCACTTTCCACTGTTACTTTAATAAACATTGTGGCAGTTAGTCCCCAGGCTACATCTCACGCTGATTCACATTATGCGGCTACGTCGTCGGTCACATGAGATGTAATAACACGCAACTCTGCTGTCCCATATTACTACAATGTTAGTGCACGCTCCCAATGCATTGAATCATAATCACGTGATTTGAATACGCAAACATATTACATTCCATCAACGAATCACATTATATCTGAATGCAATCAAAATAAGATGAACAATATTATGATATTTCATCATAATTTAATTATTTACGCTTAAATACGTTTTTACCCTTTTCGATATATTTTGTTATAATGTAAGGTACTAAACTAAATCGTAAATTCGAATAGGTATATCGTAAAATAATATCATTATATTAATATTTATCTTTTTATTTACGAAATAGTATAAGTATTTGATTTATAAAAAACAAATTTTATCCTAAAAGACGGTAATAATAAGGTATTCTAGTTACGTGCGCTTTCAATTACCTACATAATCTGAATGCAATTTGTTCATGAATTTACACAGCTTTGATTGACTGTAAAACTATACATAGTTGTATACGTATAGTATACTAGCGGTTCTGTGCGGTTTCACCAAACGTAGTTCCCGTTCCCGTGTGAATACGGGAATGAAATATAGCCTATGTTACTCAGGGATATTCTAGCTTTCCATTGGTGAAAGAAATTTTAAAATCGGTCCAGTAGTGGAGTTGAGATTATTCGTAACAAAGATACAAACATACAAAAATACTAATCTTTATAATATTAGTATAGAAGTATAGATAACAACATTATCGTACAAGTATGCAGACGCATATATAGCCTCACGTGTAAACGGAGTGCAGTGTTCTAGCCACATCAATTCTAAGACGAGCGCACTGAATCACCGACACAGCAATAACCCGTGTTATTACAGCTTGTCTCAATCAATACCGCACTTGAAGCATGATGTTAGTTACACTTGAAGCATCGGTGGGAGTAATCTCGTTTGCGTTGAAGATAATACCAACCACAATTTTGATTAGTTAGGATTTATTAAATATATTATTATTTTTGACTTATAACGTTTTACTCAGAATGGCGAAAAATTCTTAGAAACCAACTTAACAGACCTGTACCTAATATGTAAGACTCAAAAACATTCCCGAAAAAACCGAGGGTTGCGGTCCTCGTAACACGTTTCATTACACCGAATATACAAGTCAATCTCCAGCTTAATGACTAAGTTTTCAATCCTATAGAAAATGGTAACGAAAGAGATGAAGAACGCGTATAGCGATTTACCATTGCCATTAATAGCTTTGTTCTTCATCACGTAGTTACTACGCAAACACTACTCGTAGTCTTTCATGACAGCATAGTGCAATTTTCACTTAACCGTGTGTTGATTCTGTGATCTCTAGTCACATAACAGCTAATGTTAGTCCAAGAGGTGCGAGCCCGGCCGCTGGCGAGCCGCGCAGCGAATACCAAACAGGCTGGGCTCGGCTAATATAACGCTGACTCATATACTGCTAACGTGCTTCTTTACTTCCTTTTATGTCACCGCCCAACTTTTTCATTACCTCTGTTATTAGATTATGTTATATTCGCTAGAATACTTAGCTTCAGATCTGATACGATGGGTGAATCGTTAACCACAGAGATTGTACTTTTCAAACATAATATAGAATATATAAAAGATGGAACCGTAGGGTTAGTGTATTCTTCTGAGGCTACAGATGAAGAGAGCAGGCAAATATCTCTGTTATAGGTATAAAAAAAGGTAATGCTGCCAGTCTTCTGGGCACTGTTCACTAGTGTATAGGATATTAAAACGTTTATTATTTCGAAGAAGAAGACTAAGTAAAAGCTATAAAAAAAAGGTTCAGCTAACGTGTTAAGAGATTAATAAACATATGAATATTTTCTATACTGTAGCATATCACAATCCAAAAGCATTAAAAATGTCAATATCACCGCGGCATATACTGTCTCTCGGGGTCGCAATAATTGCAAAATAACCGTTCATTTTTGCGCGCACTCAGCCGTGCGTGGTTTTGCTTTTGTGCGTTTGTTCAGTCTGTGCGCTTTACTGCGGTTCCATTTGAATATTTTGTTTTTTTAATTGTTCACTTATGTACAGCAAAATTAATTTATTGCTTGAATAAATAATTTTGAGTAGGAAAAGTACTGGTCATTATCTTTTATGTATGTACCTACATAAAAATAAAAAATAAAGTTGGTCGTTGGTAAGCGATCATTTGAAAACGTCTGAACCGATTTGGCATTTTTTGTAAAAAAACTTTTGATAAATTTTTTTATAAATGAAAAATTTAAAATGACTAAAATAGACAGTAATTTAAAATTTGGACAAGACAACGTCTGTCAGCTAATTTATAAAAGACCCACAGACCCAAGGAATTTGGTTCTATCAATTATATTATGACTACTTTTCCCTCCAGAATGTTTCTCTTCTCGTAATTCAGGAATCCAGTAACTTTCCAACATCTTTGTAATTAGCAATGAAAAACCTACTTGATGACTCGACAGTTTTTTTGCAGTCCCGTTATTTCCGTGCATGTATACAGGTGGAGCGGAACCCGAGTGCGATGAAAAGATTGTACGATTCAATAGATTCAATAGAACAGATCCCTAAGTCCCAAATTAAATCATGAAACATCTCTGCACCTGGCGGCGGCGGCGCCTCGCGAGACGCGGCTGTCTTGCGCTGACGGGCGAAATTTCTCTCTTTGATTTTTACACACTATTTGCTGTTGGCAATTAAGCGATTGGGGCGTTGTATTTTTTTCCTTTAAATATTTATATGTTATATATAATTTAAGTTAGTAAGGACACTGTTTTTTGGTGTTGACTATTGTGATACAAAAACTACAATTTCTCTCTTTAGGGTTGAGCTTACATTACCGGTCCCGGTAAAAACCTGACCGCACCGAAAAGTGTCAACTCAGCGTAAGTCTTATCTTTGTTGAATATGAGTAACAGAAAGATACGTTTTGGATGATTTTTTTAATAATGTTCCTTTACCTACATCTTAAAATGTATGGCTCGCATACTTGCCGAAGTAAAGCAAAACGGAAAGCCGCAAGTCACTCTTTGAGTGTAAGGGATTTATTTGGGACATTCGTTCGTAGGAACCACTATCTTTATCAGGTCTATCGAATGCGAGAAAATGGACGCGGCTTTACTGGGACAAATTCCTTTCGATTCAGTCACGTAGGGATAAGATGGGCCTCTTAGCAGATTTTGTGGGCGTATGTTTAGATTTGGCCAAAGTGCTTATTGAAAGGGATTGGAGAATTTTGACGCTTACGTTTAGTGGAAAATGTAGAATATAAAATTTGTTTCATACTGTTTTGACAACACAGTCTGTAAACTAAAGCGTGCAGGCAAACAAGATTGCCAGTTGTACGTCATTTAGCATGTAATTGCGACGCACAGCTGACGCGTCGGCACGTGCTACGCTGCTACGAGCTACGCTGTGCCCAACACTATAGTTGATAGTATGGCGTAGCACGTAGACGAGTAGCTATTCCCCAGCTAGTGACCCGTAGGCATTGCACAATATTGCGATATTGTTCCAGCATATTGAACAAAAACATTTTTGGATGAGTTCATGACTGTATCATGTTACGGAACTCGCCAGACGGCACGAACTTTGGACAAAACGCTTAAGTTTAATATTTTCATGTTTCATCTACGCACCTGTTATAAACATAACTGGCAATACAAGTACCGCTGTACAATACATTATAATATAATATCTGGGTTTTAGTTCTACGCAAATTTTGTAATACACAAAAGTAGGTAAGTATGTTTATAACACATTTGCTCGTAAAAGGTGTCTTATTTCACCAATTTTAATATCGTTACCTATCTCATTACGCCCAAGTGCGGTAAGTGTAAAGTAAAACGCACGGCTTATGCTTTATGCTCCGTCTTAAAATGAACGGTACTTTTTAAAATCTCAGCAAAGAGTTTTTATGTCAAAAAAGTTGTCAACATTTTATGATTAAAATTAACCTTGGGAGATAAAATATATTAAAGAAATATTTATGTACATAATTATTTAATTTAATTAATTTTGACAGTAAATTACAACCAATCTCTAACAAAAACACAAAAATATTATTTTATAACACATTTGCTCGTAAAAGGTGTCTTATTTCACCAATTTCAATATCGTATTGTATGTCATTACACCCAAGTGCGGTAAGTGTAAAGTAAAACGCCCGGTTTATCAAGATGCTCCGTCTAAAAACGAACGGTACTTTTTAAAATCTCAGCAAAGAGTTTTTATGTCAAAAAAGTGGTCAACATTTTATGTATTTAATTTAAATAATTTGGACAGTAAATTACAACCAATTAATCTGTAACAAAAACACAAAAATATTAATTTACTTTATTAGTAATACTGGCTGTTTTTTGTGCCTTTGCCTAAAAAAAAATGATGATTTTTCTTAACGCTGTATTGTTTTTATTCGTTTACCATAGTCGGAGTTTTATTTTATTTCCTCGCAAATGTGTTATAAAACGTCGTATGACATACGTGCGCTTTGATAATTACAGCCTCTGCTGACTTGTAGCCCTCGCCTACGGCTCGGGCTAGCAATATCGCCTCGGCTGTAATTTTCAACCTACCGCACTTATATCATAATGTACTATTACTAAGTTCCAGCTTTAACGTGTACCACAATCACACAAGTTGATTTGTAACGAAAAAGGACTGCGAAAGTAAAACATGATGATGGACCTATTTCAGACCTATTTCAAAGCGAATAATCATTCACTGAAAGCTATTGTAACTTTTACCTTGAGTAACTTTAGTGAAGTAGAAAAAATGAAAACTGGAGAATGAGGAGTAATAAATAAATTCAACGGAACATGTGGAACTTTCTGCCGGCGTACAAACACGGATAATTAAGAAGCATGTAACCATTTTGAATATTTTATGAATGAATATTTTATATGTATGAGGACATGGCTACTAGAGGGAAATTTATGAATTTGCATTCTTAATGAATACATTATGTGATGGTATGATTATGAAGATGATAGCCCTTCCAAAGACATGAATATGAGTATTCATGTCATGGCTTTGTGTGAATAAACAATACTTGAATGAGTATAGGTATCGGAAAAGTAAAAATTGGCATAGTTAAAGTATAAGATTTTATATTTCGTTTATGTAATTAAAACATTTTAGATAGAGAGATAATTACTTTGTGATAAAGTAGAAAATGTATTTCGACAAAATTTTTTTAAACCGGCCGATTCGGACTCACACACTTAGGGTCCATAGTTAGAAGGCATAATACTCGTACCTATTAGGTCTTTTAGGCAAATGCATGATTAGTCGGCACTTGTTTCTTTTCATTTATGTATGGATGTAGGTACATGATTTTTGTTGATTACTATACACACTACAACGAATACCGCTCAAGACTTCTATTTGCATATTCAACATCCATTACCTATTGTTACTAAACCTATTACACTGATAGCGAGTAATTTGCTGATGTTCGTTGAGGAGTTCCATTCTCCACCTGAAGTTCTTTATCAAATTTTTACAATACTTATATGGGACCAGTCTTGAGGTCCAAAAATTTTTTTTGTGACTAAATCGGTTAAAATTTGACGAAAATATGGATTAACATACCAAAAAAACATACGTGACGAATTGAGAACCTCTAGTTGGTTAAAAAGAGATATTGTCTGGTTTTACCTGTACACATACATAATTTTTACCAAGGTGTGCATTTTTTATCATTAAAAAAAATATTAACCAGAAAGTCAGTTCTTTTTTAAATTAGGCGTCATGTTTGTAATCATATTTATTTCCTTAGTTCATAGCGTATTTTTGGGGAGTGTGCACAGCGGCTAAGCCTTCGCGGTGAGTAGCGGCAGCAACAAAACCGTGACGCGCCGCCGCAGCCTGCCACATTGCGCGTGTAATTGCCGCGCGACCGACTGCCATTAATCTCCGGAACACTCGATGAAATGCAAGTCACGGTACTAACACTTGCCTTTACACGAGGTGCGAGCACGAATAACATCACCCTGCTGTCTAACACATTTTTGCATTATACTTGTAATTATACCCAATCACTTGTACACTCTAAACCAAATTATTGAAAAATATACTGAACTTCACATTCCTCTCTACCTAGCATTCGAAAATTATTTTAAAGCATTTGACAGCATCACGCATGCAGCAATTTTTACTTCAATCAAGCTGCAAAGCACTAGTCCAACGTTTAGAGTGGACAGGGGGATCAAACAATGCGACCCGTTATCTCCGGAATTGTTCACCTGGGCGCTGGAAGAGGTAGAAACTCTCGGTCCAATGGCATAAGAAGAAAATCGATGTCGACGGAAAAATATTAGAAAACCTCTGATTCGCAGACGACATCGTATTGTTTTCCACTTCAGCCAATAAACGAGGCCATGCTTCAAGTGCTAAGTACAGTTAGTCTTGAGGTTGGACTGAAAATTAATGGAGCCAGGACACAATTGATGAACAACAGCAGGAAAAGTAAGATAAAGATGGTCAAGAAATACACTATGTCGACTAGTATATTATCTACTTGGGCAAGATAGGCAGGACAAGGAAGTTGAACGCCGAGTTCAAAACGCCTGGAAGAGCTACTGGTCGAGAAAGGTACCGACCACTGTCGATGAAGCGCAAGCTCGTCGACATGTGTATTCTACCCGTCCTAATTTACGGTGCTCAGACTTAGTCACTGACTTCTCTACAGAAGGCCAAATCCAAGGTGCGATGCAGCGCAGCGTGATAGGTGTATAAAGGATTGACCGAGTCCGGAATACAACGCTGCGCTTCAAAACCCAAATCATCGATGTCGGCGATAAATCTGCCAAGCTGAAGTAGAAATGGGCAGGCCACGTCTCGTCTGTCGCTTGTAGTCGGAAAGATTTGCAAAAATCTGTACCTGGGTCCCAAGGACTGGCCGTCCACGGGATATGACGTGGGGAGGCAGTGGATAGGGATAAGTGGAGGGAGGGAGGAGAGTAAAAAATATTAACTGAAAATATTATCTACTAATAAACAAGAGCAACTTTGTAAATCGATAATCTATCTATACCAATAATTGAATTGAAGTGATTACAAAGTGAATACCGAAAATTTAGTTGCCTTATCATAAATGACTGGATTTTAAGGTTTTTTCATTGGCTTGGTGTGAGATTTTTATTATTTTATGAATCAAACTAGCGACCCGCCCCGGCTTCGCACGGGTGCAATGCTGATGTATTATATACATAAAAACTTTCCTTTTGAATCACTCTATCTATTAAAAAATCCGTATCAAAATCTAAGCATACATAGGGAATTATGGACAGACAGACAGATTTTGTACTATGTATGTAGTGATAGTGACTATGCCATGTAGCGTGTGAGCTTCGCCACTTAGTAAACTCGATTATTCTATTTGAAACAGAAGTATTACGAATTTATAAGATCAGATTATCTTACTTGGACGCTGCTCTCACGATTTTTATAAAACTAAGACGTAGAGACGTGAGCAGACTCGAGCAAGAGCAAAGCACTATACGATGTATTTATTTTTTTCAAATGGGTGCCAAAGAAAATTGTACAGATAGGCTTTTATTGTAAAAATATGCCATATTAAAGTTTTTTTATTTATATTAAATATAAAGAAAGTTAACTATATATTAGCCGACTTCAAAAAAAGGAGGAGGTTCTCAATTTGTCGTATGTTTTTTTAACATATTTTTTTGTATGTTAATCCATAACTCCGTCAAATCTAAAGCGATTTTAAAAAAATCGTTTTATCGGGTATACTTACTTAAATGTTGGTCCCGTATAAGTTTAGGGAAAAGCTAATTAAAAGCTTCAGGTAGAGAACGGAACTCCTCAAACGGACATTAGCAAACCACTCGATATCGGCGACTAGGCTTAGTAACAGTAAGTACGAGTATATGGATGTTGAATATCCAAATAATAGTTTTTTTACTGCTATTTGTTGAAGTCAGTTTGTATTTTTGTTTGCTAAATATATGCAAAACAAAATAACAATACTATTATTACACTAGCCACCCCCCAGCGGCGTTGTCGCGCGGATTCAATTTATTCCCATATTTCCCATTCCCGTGGGAATTTCCAAAAATATCTTCATAGCGGACACCTACATACTATATTTCAAGTTTCTAGGTATTACAGTTTCGTAGTAGTACGTATTTCTATTTGTAAACCTTTTTATATTTTCCCGTGGGAATGAGATATTTTGTGGTAAAAGTATCCTAGACGTTGACCTAGTTAATCAGTTATCTACACACCAAATTTCATCAAAATCCGTACAGTAGTTTTTGCGCGATATGCACAACCAGACAAAAATTCAAAAAAAATTGTTTTGATTTCTACATCGATAACTATCTACGCTACCGCAAAAATTTTCCAAATGATTCCTACAGACACAGCAGCTTTTCAATCTTTTGTATTCATTCATTGTATTCATTCAATCTTTAGTGGAGACATAAATAAAGAAGAAAGAAATCCATTTAGTGTTTCACATCACTAATTAAAAATGTTCTTCGGTGATAAAATTACAAAATCAGTCAAAACGTCAATATTACTAAATAATTAAAATTAAATTAATAATCTCACGCCTTTCATCCCCGAGGGGGTAGGCAGAGGTATTCCGTTACTGGATATACCCACATTTCACGAGATATATTGGACCCCTAAACGTGATAGGTGGTGAGCCCATCGCCGGACCGGGTCTATATACACATCTCTCAGAATTAATTCTGAGACCTGCGGGTTTCCTCACGATGTTTTCCTTCACCGTCGAGCTAGTGATAAATATGTACGTAAGTTTTTGAAAAACTCATTGGTACATGCCAGGATTCGAACCCGAGCCTCACTGATTTTCGACCGGCTCTTTAACCGTCCGGGCTATCACTGCTCCACTACTAAATAATAAATACGAGAAAGTGATTGTAATCCATCCAACCACTGATTAGCTGACGGGCGTTCGTCGGTTTCACTCAGCAATAAAGCAACGTACGAGTAAAAGCCACAGTTAGTAATAACCCGAGCAAAATTCGGTCAGGGGCCAAAGGTCTCTTAGTAAACATATATGACAGGTGCCGAAGGGAGCGTAGGAAGGTCCGGCATACTGCGCCCGGCTCCCGGAGCATTCGAGACAAATTCAATTTGCGCGAACGCCGGCGACGACGGACCAGTTTGCGCTGCTAACTAGCTGCGACGTGAATGCTGCCTCCCTTGTCTTCATATATCTATAAGTATTTATATATGTAACTTAAATCTTTTCGTTTTAAATTAAAGATTGGATGAACAATATATTAGATGCAAAGGGGAATAACTCATTTGTGTAACACATATTTAAGATGATAAGTTAATACTTCAAAATGTATGTACCCACTTGAATACTCGAGTATCCTAACAATCTATTAGCTATTGTGATGAAAAATCGTCTGTCCTTAAGATGCAACTCTCTTCCTACCAAATTTCATCAAGATCGGTACAGCGGTTATACACAGTTACTTTAAATTTCTAAAATATTATAATCTAGAACTATTACCATTATACCCGAACAAGAATTTATCTACATCTACACTGAGATTATACAGATGAATGAGTTGTTTTTTTGTACGTTTGTTTGTAATGAATAGGTTCCGAAATTACTAAACCGATTTTCAAAGTTCTTTCACCAATGAATAGCTTAGTTTTCTGACTGGATAATAATTTTCCCATGGGAACGAGATTCACTCTGGTTAAATCGAGGGAAACAGCTATAGGGGATTAAATAAATAAAATTGGTTTTTGTTCTTTCTTTGTTAAAATGTTCCTTAAAATCCAATAACAAGCTATTGTTTTCAATCAAGATCCGGGAGACACGAGGCTAGCGGAGCTCTAATAGCGAACGAGAGAAAACACATTTGTCTTGTCCCGGCCCGTTAGCGTACATTACGCTGTGCTGAGACATCCCTGTTGCGTGCTTCTTCACTTAGTTCTCAGCTCTAAAAGTCTAAGTTTTTCATCATTAGCCCTAAATTACAATTCCATACCATGTAGGTATTGTTTGTCATTTTGATAGAACGGCAGTAAGCTACGATTTTTAAAAATACTGTTTTGTTTGTTACCGCACATTACCTCACGGGATATGTCCTCTAGGTTACTTGTTTTTTGTGTTCAATGTATTTTACACTTTTAAGATTTTTATTTATATGTAAAATACATGGTAATTTAGTCCCAAACTAGACATAGCTTGTACTATGGGTATTAAACAGTGGATAACATATACTTAAATAGTAAAAGTAAACACCCAGACTCGTTGCCAACAGATGTGTTCATGCACACAAATATTAGCTCTAGGCAAGAATCGAAACCGCTACCTTTGACTCAGAAGACAGAGTATAGTCACTACTAACAGTTTGAAATTAAATTATTTATTTATTATTATTAATTTTCCAAAATCTATTTGAGTTTACTTTGCTAGGGCATGCATATTATTTTCTGTGAAACAGAACCATACATATAACCAGTATAAACTATAGTTAACGAGATATATAAGTGCTCTCGTCAGTTTACTGCACGATGCAGATTTCTCAAAGCAGCTTAAACAAGAACAAATTTTACTGCGGCAAGAGGCAGCACGTTGCCTTGTGGCTTATTAAAAGTTTATTTTTCAAATAAAGAAGACACTTATAAGAAGTTAACTTTATGACAACAACCGCCCCGCTTCAAGCAAGAGGTCTCGACGATAATGAGTAGAGAAAAGCGTCAAGACAATAATGGATTATTAAAAGAGTTTCACAACTATTTTTTTTAATTTATTTATGATTAATTACTGATATGGATAGCAGACAAAATAATCAAAATTTGAAAAATACAAATTGGTTTTAACGAATAGTACTAATAGACTATTATTTTCATAGCATCCATTACCAACTGTTACTAAACCTATTATACTGCTAGCTGGTGGTGGGATAGTCATTTGCTGAGGAGTTCCATTCTCCACAGATTTACACAAACTTATATGGGACCAACCTTGAAGTAGGTATATACAATGAAACGAACGAAAACGAGCTATAAAAAAAGGTAAAAAAAACATACGTGACGAATTGAAAACCTCCTCCTATTTTAGAAGTAGTAATACTAGTAGTAATACTCGTATATCGTAATATTACCTAGTTTTATTAATATTTTAAAATACTGCATCTAATAATTCATTTCCACAAACTGTGAAACTCATAGTCACCTCTCGTAGATAGCGAGAGACTACGGCGCAGCGTGCTACGGCTACACGCTATGACCGCTACGCTCGCAAGGCGCTGCAAGCACTTTTGTAACAACTTTCATTAAATTCGTTTTTTTTTTAATTTAATTCGTTGTTTACCTTTTTCACTTTTTCAATAAGACCCCAATTTAAGGTAACAATATTTTAACTTCAAAGAGTATCTGTGTTTGTGAGATTCGAGTTGATAATGCAATGAAGTTTTTTGTTTAGATTCCCTTTAAAATCTTTTATATTTCTCATTTTTTTTTTAAAAGAGAGCTATTTTTGACAATTTCTTTTTTATTAGACCGGATTATTTATTAAGTAACTAACGTATTGGGAGATATGCAACGAAAGAATATTTTTTTCCATTTTACATGAAAAGACGGAAGGTAGCGCACACAAAACGGTTACACGAGTAGTTATGACAAAGTAGGCAACGTCTGGCGCCATCGCGTCTCCTCACTTTTGTCCCCTCTAAATCTTATAGCAACACGGTGTCATAATGCAAGCAAGACACAAACATGTCTACGTGCGCCAAGCTTGTTAAGTGGTTTGGAAGAAAAACAACGCAAAAACTTTTTTATTGCCGTATGCCATTTAAGCCATATTCCTTTGTTACCTACAAACGTTTTTATGTTATTCCACTCGCAACATTTGCTCTAACTGGTTAATAAGAAATCTTTTAATTCCTTTGTTAGTACAAACTCTATAGCGGCGGGATGCGAGAGCCTCCGGAATCGCCCCTCGAGAAGTTGGTAAAACAACCCTCGTCCCCCAGTTTTTGTGGCAGACTTCGTAATAATAACCTTTGTAATTCTTCAAGTGAAATTTCACAAAGTTTATAAGAGTGCCTCAAAGCGAGTCCACTGCCGCTCGCCATACATTATGAAACGATCTGTTTCCTCTTGCAATAGTCGTGCGACTAAATTTGTATGAAAGAAAACAGTTCCATCGTAATTAGAATCATGGTTTATGCGTTTACGATCATAAATAATGAATATTGACTAACTTTAGCTTACCTCTGCTGTTTATTACAATAAAATCGAACCCGAATATAAAGTTGTGGTTGTGTGACAACGATGCAGCAGCATTTTACCATATAAAAGCTACATAAAGTTTTACGGTTGTCAAATAGTCGTAAAAGGATCTACGGATAATAAAGATCGAATTTCAAACCCTCCTATATTAGGCGAGTCCTCTAGTCGTTTATGAATGTATGAACACGTTCAATATGTTGCCTGCCTAAATATACATAAAATACGCTTTAGTAAAAATTAACCTACCTATAATATTACAAATATCTGAAAATTTCTAGATTACAACTACTCGTACTTTTAACTTTTAGTGGTATTCGGTGGCGAAGTTTTCGGCAGGGAAGTTGTCTTAGAAGAAATTTTAAACAGCATGTCAGGAGCCGACGCGGGCACAAAGCCGGAGACGTCAGTCTGTCGAGACTCCGCTGGCCGACTACATTTGCGGGCCACCCTGCGCCCCTTGCGCGACCCTGGCCCTCTACAGCGAGTATTTTTTGTGGGGACATAATAATAGCTCTGTATTACTTCAGGAGAAATTCCAAGAAGTTTATAACTCGAGATGAGTTTCGTGTTCCTTGTCATAAATAATAAAGCGGTCGTCGACTACAACGTTGTGCAGATTTTAAGTGAAGTAAAAATTCAAGAAATAATTTTTCATTTTCGGGCCCGAAGTCAAAGGGAAATGTTGGAAGTTTCTTAAATTAATGAAGATTTCATGGAGATTGTGCGACTCGAAGTTCGAACCTTGCCAGTCGGGAGAATTTGCAACGTCCACCACGTTGCAAATTCTCCCGACTGGCAAGGTTAAGTATTAAATAAATACAATACACCTACTCAGGATGATAATATATTATAGCAGAAGCCAGAACACGTTCAGTATGATCGGGCCGTTCGTTGTAGTCACATAATGTAGAGGGTGACTCGTCGTTATTCGCTCGCCGCTGCTGTCGCGAAACCAAATTCTTTTCATACACACTGCATGATAAATTACAAAGGGCGAACTTCTAAAATAAAATCACGTTTTTCGATCGGTCTACCCGAGCCAAAACAACCAAAGATAATATCAATCTAATATCATAAATTTTGTTTAACGTTCAAACTACTACACGGTTGAGGCACTATTCTCCCCGTGCTGTCTACAGATTCTACTTAAGTTAATGGATAAGTTGCGAAGGCACGGAGTTTACTTTGTGTTTTCAGGTAGACGGACTTGATCGAAAAGTTTTCTACGTTAATTTGAACAAGTCAGGAGCTTCACAAAACTGTCAGGATAGTTTGAAGAACAATGTTCTTAGATTGTAGAGTTTATAATTACCTTGTACCAATTTGTTAGTTACCGAAATACAAGTTAAATTTTATACTACGACTGAATCAATTCATGCAGTGGGACGTTACGTAAGTAACTATATTTTTGAACCACATGCACGGAGTAACAAAAATATTCAGACCCACACGAAACCAAAACCTAAACGAAGTATGATTTTCTGTGTGTTGGTTCTCTTTTCACGGCTAGTGGGCCAAAAAGTTTGCCAGCGCACATCTTTAGAAACGCTATAGGTTACTTTTAAAACCACATTGGGACGAAAGTCGCGGGGCATATATTATGTTGAGTGAGATATATTATACAGCCTACAAAGTAAGTTTAGGTAAATGCTCATTCTTAGCCTACTAAGTATTCTAAGATGTAACAAATTACGACAGAATTACAAATTATTTCCAAAAAAGAAACTTGCTCTAACTTTCCCCGCCTAAAGAATTATGAAGATTAGCATAACAAAGTAAGCTAAAACTGTGTTCGAAATGCGCTGCCTTCTGCAACTTATTGTTACACATCTTGTACTGCGTTGCGTTCCTACCTTGTTTATTATCATACTAGCCACACCCGCGACTTTCGCGTTTAACTTCATAAAAGAAAAGGAATTAATGGCGTTTTTTGCTCTTCCTATGTTAATAAAGTGTGATACTGATGATTTGTGATAGCAGACTATTATTGCTTAGACAAATTTTACAAATCCGAGCCATGATCTATCTAGTTTTGTACAAATTACCTGCTACAAAACGAATGTAAATAAATAAATATAATATATAACAGCAGCTTTATTGTATACATTTCCCATTTTTTTTAAACTAGTACACACAGAATCCAGGTAGCAGACTATTATTGCTTAGACAAATTTTACAAATCTGAGCCATGATCTATCTAGTTTTGTACAAATTACCTGCTACAAAACGAATGTAAATAAATAAATATAATATATAACAGCAGCTTTATTGTATACATTTCCCATTTTTTTTAAACTAGTACACACAGAATCCAGGTTTTATAATATTTTCAGTCACAGCACGTTATTGCGCATTGCATGCGATTGCGACGTGGATCCACGAGGTAAGAAGCCACGTTGCGACCGCATCGAAAGCACAACTTATGTTCGAACATCGGGTTCTACCAATTACTCTAATTGCGTTCTTTTACTAAAGCTACTGGTAGAAAATTATAATGGAGCTCTTCTCAAGGTGAGGGAAAGAAACAATTTTTCAATCATATAAATTTCACTGTAAAACGTAAACCCAAGTCAATAATTTCACAAACTATCTTAATCTTTTTTTTATTAGTGTAATGTAAGTCTTGGAAAGATTCCAAAACTGACACTGAGCCAAAAATCAATTGCAATTTTGCGCTTATTCGCATATTACACCTGACTCAAGGACATTTGAAAGTTGTTGTACATGGAATCTTGGTTGGATAGGTTATGCGGAAATACTACATAAAACTGCATCAAAATTGGTCCACTATACTTTTTCAAAACTTTTATAAAAAGTATCAAAATAGGTAATTAAGTATTTTTTTTATAGACAAAGTAGTATTAATTGTAGCCCAGTCCGATGAAAATGAAAAAATGTTTTTATTTCTGTAGGTACCTAATTAAAATGAATTGTGTTACGCCATTATTAGGGTTATACAGCTACATCAACTAGTAATCTGAAAAAAGTGTATTAGTTGCAGAGAAAACATTTGATCAGGCCCAACCAATTATATAAAGTAACGTACATTGAAAAAGATAATAGAAAAACAGTTATTATTTTGCAGCACTTCTTAATGCAATAATTAAAAATTTCTAAGTTCCTCAATAACAGCGTATCGGTAGTGGAGATTTACCAAAGTTCCTGTATTAAAAGTTAAAAAGTAGCCCTTTATAAGTATAAGGCGTGTACGTGTTCTTTGTCTCAAGTTTGTGTTCACCTCTAAGGAAGTTCCCCCTCGCAGCAACTAATATTAGTCAATTAGGTATTCAGGGCGCGTGCAGCGTACCCCGCTCGTTGCGTCTAGCGACTGGAACGGGCCATTCACGGGCCGGCTGCAAGGCTGCTTGCAGTCCGCCAACCCGTTGCAGCCAACTTGCCAGACCTTTCAACATTCATGGTACACCAGTAAGCAGACTGCAAGTTAGTCCACATGAATATTCGTTAATGAATATTTTACTTTCAGGACTGACTTGTCACCACATTGTACTTTTACTTTATCTCCAACCAAACTTAACTTAGAATCTTTTATTTTTATTTGCATAAAAAGTTAACTGGCTGTTCTAAAAGAGCAATTTCAAATATTTTTATTCGGACATGTTATTATATTATGTTATACAACACTCCAGAAAGAAACAATTTTTATCGCAGAAAATCTCTCTCCTTTCTGCATAATTCATCGCTATGAAGTTGAAACCGAAGTCGTAAAAGAAATCGCTCTATGATTTCATGTCTTTGGCGGGAAACTTTCTACTTGTCTTTCTTTTGAATCGATGGTCGCTGCGGGGCGTTGTATATTATCCGTGATTGCACTTTACGAATCGGTCTTGAGCAGCCTTTGAGAGTTTATTTATTTTTTAAGTAGGTAGGTATGTATAGAGGTTTACTATTTATTTCCTATATTAATAAAACAAAGATGTTTAAAACATAATATTTATTTTACCTTTGTGGAATGCACCAATCTAGTTCTAAAGAGTCTATGGAGAGTCGGAAGTATACGTAAAAGGGTTTTTTTTTCGCATTTATAATATTAGAAGGATATCAGATTAGGATTATTTTTTATTCATATTTTATAAAGCAGTTTATTTATTTGTCTTATTTTAGTATTTTATTTGGTTTATTTATCTTTGTTTTAGTTTTAGTTTAGTGTAGGTTATTATTATTATTAATATTTATAACATAATAATATATTAAGTAAGTATACATAAGTATGAACCTGTATTAATATTATTTAAAAAAATAAAAATTTGTTTTTGTAAATTTAGTTTATGTGCAGCACGAGCGCGAGGCACGCCGTCTACTCCCGGGGTCCCGCAAAATACCAGCGCTGTGGCTAATGCTGCAGCACAAGCTGAGTGGGGTCCCATTAGGCACTTTTTGTTAATTTTTATTTTATTTCTGTTTTTACTTATTTTTGTTTCGTGTCTAATAAATTTATTTTCTTTCTTTCAAATTTCATCAAAATACGTCGAGTAGTTTTTGCGTGATATGTGCACAACCAGACAGATAGACTTAGAAAATTTCAAAAATGTGTGTTTTGATATCTCTACATCGATAACTGTCTACACTACCGCAAACATTTTCAAAAAAATATTTCATGTAGACACGGCCTCGCTACAATTTAATTATTATGTATAGATTGCCCTGCACGATTGCTAAAAATACCGTAACAAAATATCTACTATTACCCGTCTGACCAAGAATAATTAAATCTGTTAGCCGTAAGTTAAGCATAAATGCGTCTTGAGATCGCGGTGTGCTTGTGCACTTATTTTACTTTTTGCATTTTGTGGTCTGTCTAACTCCGGGGCACAGTCGGAAGCTTCTTTCCGAGAAATGCTTTAAAGTAAATTCCAAAAATTTCTCCTCGACATTGCGATTCACAGAAACAAACTTGTATTAAAGTAATTTAAATTGCGTCTTTGCTATTCTTTACTCGGAGTTAGAAGTTGTGTGTTTTACATGTTTGTCGTCAAGTGACAGAGTCGGAAATTCTCTTACTTTGATATCATGTCTCAGTATTCATACACTGAAAAAGGCATAAATATGAATTCTGAATCCTTTTAAGGGTATCTAAGAGGTAATAAATTTTTTTAACCGCATCGTTTTTGAGTCTGTGAAAATTTATAATTTATAATTGTAATACAAAATACTCTTAAAATATTGACGTACTGTACCACATATTTTTGAAAAAAAATAAGAGAAGATAAAATTTACAAAATAAATTTTAATAAGAATTGTTTTCTAGACCCTCACAGACACAGACATCATAACGAGGTAATCGTGAAATATAGAGCTTATCTAGCAACTTCGACAACCACTCCTTTGCAATAGCAATATGGCTCGCTGCCTAGACCGGGTTCCCTATGTCATATCGAAACAGTGCGTAGCGTGCCTTTGCGGGGCCCCGTATAAGAATTTGTTTGGGGGCCCTTATAAAGGGTAAAAATTTCTCACAAAAGAAAAAGAAAATGTATGCATAAAATTAAAAGAAATATTTAAGGCTGATTCACGTTACTGCACCAGGAGGGGTCCGGGCCTTCATCTTAATTATCTACCTGTCACTTTTCCAAAATTTTTACAAACAATAGAAATGAAATGTACACTCTCCTTGCCTTTTTTCGGCAAACTGATTTATTAAATCAGCTGATGATGACTTTAGTTTTCCTAATGTTTCTGCTTCTATGGATAATAGTGACAGGTCTGACAGGCGTTCATGTCGCATCGAAATTCGTAGGTAATTTTTGATCAGTTTTAAAGTTGTTATTAATTTTTGTTTACGCACTTCGGGGGCCCCTGTGCCCCGGGGGCCCCGTATAATTAGCTACGCCCCTGTATCAAAAGTCGCTAGGCAAATGTCTGGTTATCGACAACGGTGCATCAATTGTTTGCCGCATCTACGGTACCTACCTACTTCACATCGACGCGTTGCCATATCTAATGTCTACTTATTGGACGATTCTACATCGATAATTTGCTGCATCTACAGCACTTCATATCGAAAGTTGCCATTAAAATAACAATTGATCAACACTACTGGGCAACGTTCGATTCCTGTGCGGTTGTAGTATTCATTGGTAACCGATCGAAGCTTCGTTTTTGCCCATATTCGGGCATAAAATCATGATTCGACCATATTATAGGAGTCTTGATAATATAATAATTAAGTATTACTTGCAATTATAATTTGATTAAATTTGTTAATCTCGTATAGGAACAGCCGGAGCAAAGGGAAAATTCTATCGTATTATCTTAGGCTGTATTTTTCATCAAATTCTAATTTGATTATCAAGGACTTAATTTATGATAAAGAAAAAAGTATCCGTCCATTGAAACAAGCTGTTGCCAATATTAAATTCTTAAATCTTACGTACAAGGTAAAAATTAAATTATTTCCCGTCGTAGCGTTACCCCGGATTAGGTAAGTAACATTCATATAGGTACATAGGTACTATTGTTTACATAATAATACTAACAATCACTGTCTGATATAAAATAATTGTCCTCGAGTCGTTTTAATAATAGGGTTTGTATGCATTTGGGAGAAAAGTTTTTCAACACCACCCTTTACCGCAGTTATAATTTTTTTACGATTTCATTTTATAATACCTTCCAACACCAGTTTACAAATCACGCCCATTTATATTCAGTAAAGCCGATTTCTTGCTGATTTAATGTGAGTATGGTATTATAATATAAATAAAGCCAATCTACCCCACAGAATGGACCGTGCGCCTACCTAATCCTGTAATAAATCATCATTTAGAGCGAATAATCATCATAAACCTTACGGACGTCGTTCGACGGACGTTGGACGGGCGCGACCATCGCCGATCGCTCTCATACATCATGCTGCGATTACTCGTATCAAATAAATATTACGCGGACTCTCCTTTTCGTATTATGCAGGGGGCGCGTGCGGTTTCGCCAATAACGGTATCGATTTATTTCGGCCTCGAAATAGATTTATGGTTAGTTTGTTTTTGTGTCTTATTTATTGCAAACTAGATAAGTAAGATTATAGAATGTTTACAAATACTTAATTATGGTCCCATAACATAACATAGCTAACTAGTTTGACAATCAGATGATCCACAAGTAGCATGATTCTGACTTGATGTGGTTATAGTAACTGTACCAGTAGTGTAGTCTGCCATACTTATTGTTATAATAAATTCACATATTTCGTTACAACAGCTTTCTCCCCGTTTTGTTAGCCCCTTAACGAGAAAACCATTCACCCCTAGGAATTTACAATACTTATCTATAATACATTTTACCACATAGAAAAACATTTCTTAAATAAAACTTTATGATCATGTACTAGAGATTTTGTTTTCAGAGTGGAAAGTAATATGTGCATAGTACGATATGAATTTTAAATCCGCGTTGGGGTGCACAGAGCCGGCGGCTTTGCCTCAAGGTTCCCGAACGACAGCATCACGGACGGTTAAAAATTCGGCAGAGCAACTGAGGGGCCGCAGGTACTATCAGTAAAAGTTCTGCCTGATACACCAAGTGTCATTTTAGCGAGCAGCTATCTTTTCCCACCCCGTGGCGAGAAAGCCCTCACTTATAGTAACAATGACAATTACAAAAAGTGTTTCTTTCATGTTTATGACCATTTAGTGTCAATGAATGAATCGGAAAGGAAAAAAATACGGTGTTACTGGCTTTTCATTTTTTAACTTTAATTAAGGTTGGGGTAATAAAACTTGAGCTTACAGGCGACAATTCTTTCAAATGTATCAGGCTTAGCGTTTGCTGATAGTACATACGAGTTGTACCTCCCCCAAACATATGACTTGAATATAACTAAAAGACAATTTAAAAACAAGATCGACGACTTTTTACTTAATACGGAACCATCTATAAACCTGTTCCATAGAATAGTTGAGTATGGAAATTAAAATCGTTAAAAAATATTACCTCAAAAGACTTCTAAAAATAGATTGTTTTATTTTCGTTTCACTTTATAGCAGTAGCAGCTTACAAATTTGTTACACACAAAGTTACGTAATTGACATGATGACAATTGACTTTAATTTACCATTTTAAATTTGGCTTAATTACTTACTTTTATACTACAGACACTACATATTGCCATATTACACTAAACAAGGTTATGTATGTACTTACTTTCTAAACAAACAATCTGTCTAACCGATTTGCAAATTAATATATGTACGTACCTATCATCTACTATTTTGTACAATGCATATTGGGTTATATGAATTTTACTATTAAAGAAAATGTAAATGATTAAAAAAATTAATTGGATTTACATTATTCACCTTTTCATTGAATTTAATGTATTGTAATAAAGTAAGAATAAAATTTATAATATTTTACCAGTTACTAGCTGTTGCGCGCAGTTTCACCCGCGTAGTTCCGGTTCCCGTGGAAATACGGGGATAAAATGTTACAGGGATATTGTAGCATTCTAAAGGTAAAATAATTTTTGAAATCGGTCGAGTAGTTTTTGAGTTTATTTGTTACAAATATAGAAAAATTAAAATCTTACCTCTTTATAATATATGTGTAAGCTTATATCAATTGCAATTCCTCACATAGGATAGAATTTAAAAAAAATGGTAAAGACGGTAGCAACATGGGGTTGGTACACACTACACCCCTAATGCACGCAAATTAAAAGGCGCGGGGCTCCAGGGACGCCAATTGTGAATCGGCAAGATTTTGTGGGGTCCACTGTTCTCCACAGACTGGGTGCAATCGATCATTAATTACGTTTACTCACATTTACACGCCACATGTTACTATGAGTGTGTCCAATGACTAATCCCCTAGTACCTTCGGGTGGCAGAGTCAGATTTTAGAAACGAGTGTTAATAATTTAGTGAGATTTTGTTGTAATTACTTAGTAAGTATATTTATTGTAATCAGTTAGTAAATATATAATAAATTAAGATTTAAATCTTAGATTGTATAATGAAACGGCTCACTCGTATTTCATCCGGTGATGTGGAAAAAGGGAAAATAAAACTCATGTTGCTGTAAACACAAGTTATAAGTAAACTATAATATGTTTGCAAGTTGTAAGTAGGTAGTCCAGCTGTAGGTACTGTATACCAACCTTGAACCCTCGCATTGGGAGAGTTTGGCAGCACGGTGTCCCGAATGGAGAGGTCTTGATCTCCCCAGATGCAGGTTTACGAGTTCGAAGAGCATCGTAGATCTGACCTCGACTTGAAACGCGACCAAATACAAGCCCGACCACCTTCGGCAACCCAATATAATTAGGTGGCTGGCACCCTCAAGTGTTTACATTGCTTGAGGGTCTTTACTAAGAAGATTGGCTACGTTAGCCACATCAGGGCGCATGAGCGCCGATTCATTGACCGAGGTCGACAGCGGTCGCCTTAGCCGAAATCGACTGGAACCAATCATCATCATACTAACCGATAAGTATGAGTAGGTTATACATTTTTAGTGTTTAGCTGTAGCATTCCTATCTATCTCCTTTTTTTAGCATTCTAGTCTGCGATTTTCGTGTCGCACACGTAGGTACTTACATTGTTATGGTAGATAAATACATAGTGCACTTACGTAAGATACGTAGGTACTATATTTATAAATAATAAGGAATCGTATTTCGAAAAGCATAAAATAAGAACATTGATAAAGGCATTGAGCGCGTGTGCAGATAAGCATCTGCTGAGTGGTCCCCTTCTGTTTCCCGATCGTGTTGCTATTAATTTCTGCGCCCCGTCACAAAGCCAACACACGCTTGGACGTAATGTGATTGTATTTGCAAGTAAAATGCGGGAGCGACGATAATTTCACACAGACACACTTTTTGGTGAACAAATCTAATAAAGATGAATATACGTAATAATGTATTTAAATATAAATAAAATAAAATTTAAGATACATTGTACACACGGTTATTTAGTATGTAGCAAACTATGAAGCTATACTATTAATAACTGGATGTTAATGCGCACAAATGTTAGACCCGGGACGGGAATCGAACTCATATTGAGGTATAATATTTAGATATTTTGTCTAAATTTTTTTTTTGCATTTTAAAAATAATCCCGGTTATAGTTTGTTAATTGTACTTTATTCTAAATTAGTACTATAAGATCTTACCAGAAGGTCATCACCAAATCAAGTACAACACTAACAAGGTAAGTAGGAGTGACCTAGCTAAGGGTATCGTTATAGTGTAACCGCAGAATTCCAACTGCTTGTGGTTCTATCTATTGATAGATCTACGTAATAAGTATCGTTGCAAGCAGCTATCAACATTCTGAAACATTCTAAAATGTGACCCCTGGCAAACATAAAAGTTTTCCTTCACCTTGAGTTGCCAATAACGACTCCTCGTCCCTTAAAAATGCAAAGTGAGGGGAGACGTTAATAAAAATTCCTCGCTGAAACAACAAATTAAACGAAGCCGAGCCACTCGAAAAGCCATAAGTACTCATCTCAATTGCCACCGATAAGAAATCCAAGCCTTGGCAATGTATTCCGAGCACGTTTCGGCTCACGGTTTTTTCGCGCTATGCTACTGTGCCGTTTAAAACGAATAGACTCTTAAATTCTTCAGAATGAAATGTTGTCGGAGTTTTATTAAATCGAGTGTAACCATTCCTGACATTACGCAAATGGTGGGTCCTCCCCTACATCTGTCGCAGGGATGCAACCCCCTTAATAAGTGTTAACGCTCGCCGGCTGCGATGAACACTCCGTCCCGGCTCAAGCTAAATCTCTACAAATTCTTGATACAAATTAATGCCGCGGGAGGACCCCGGCAGCGTCTCTTGTAATTTCATTTCGTTATACTACTGAGTAGTACAGAGTCATTGCCTGCGACGTGCGAACCATTACAATAGCTACTTATATATACCTACTAAATAATACTTTGCCTTCATTCTATTGCTTGAAACATTTTAAACAAATACTTATAATATATTGTAGGTGCATCAGTCAAGCACCGACCGTGCGGTTCCAATGCGCAACAAAACAATTTAAAATCATTGTGTCTCATTTTCTTGTCTTAAGAGGTTAATCTTTAAACATTAAAAATAAACTTGCAATTGTTATATTTATGAGTAGTAGGTATGAAGTAGCTAACAGCATTGTAAATAAATAAAATGTTGGCCCCGGGCGGGAAATGAACCCGCGACCTCCGACTCAGAAGGCAGAATCACTACCAACTGAGCCAACAGGCCCGTCAATTGTTTTACATTTCCCGTCGACTAGCTTTTATATCGTGACTCTACGAGGACTACAATAAAATTCGTTGACCTTGTTCATTCATCAATCATAAGTAGAATTCAGATATAACATACATTCATAAATTATAAACATTAAGTACCCAGATTCAATATACAATAAATCCTCCGAAATTACCAAAATCCGTTGTATCCATTGCGCACGACTATTATCATCATACAAATTGCAATTCATTTCTATTTTTCAGACCATTAACTCTGCACAATAACACAGCACGGCAACGGAACGGCGAGAGTAAAATAAACGCTAGCCGAAATAGTTCGAAACTGGTATCATCGTTGCGCAAATGTAAATGAACAATTAAAGCGGCCACCGTGGCCAGGGACAATGATGATAATTATTTTAGTTCGGTGTCGGCGCGTTGTCAGTCCGCGCCGGGCAGCGTCCCGCCCGCGCCCGCGCCCATCGGAATGCTCCTCGGACCCCCATTTTCGCCATTAAACAGCGACACTCCTGCTATTCGTAAATTATTATCAGCCAGCGCTTTCATTACTCCGTTCTGTAACAAAGGAACTTGCCGAGTGTACGAACTGATTCAACTTTAGAAACTTGGATTCTAGTGCGGCTCCGCAGCTATTGTTCACGCCAGAAATCGTGACTCATATTAGGCCCGAGGTGAAATTGTGATTAATTCGTTACTCAGTTCCCGTTTATCGGTAGTTCCGGGCGAGGAAGTTTGATGAAAGGACACTTTTGAGGTACCTACAAACAATAGAATTCCAATGCATTGGCGTACTTTGTCCAAGAAGTGCATTTCTATACTAATATTATAAAGGGGAAATATTTGTATTTTTGTATGTCTGTTACGAATAAACTCAAAAACTACTGGACCGATTTTAAAAATTCTTTCACCAATGTAAAGCTAGAAGGTCCCTGAGTAACATAGGCTATATTTTATTCCCGTATTCCCACGGGAACGGACAACACGCGGGTGAATAAGTACTTTAGTAAACGACAGAACCTTTAAATTATAGATAGTGCTATCAATCTTTCGAATACAATATTTGTCAATGAAAAACTAATGAAACCTTTATATCGGGCTATAAACTTAAAGCAACAAAAAAAATCTTTGCCTGGAGACATGACTGGCCCACTTCCACTTCAGCGTACTGATTCTCCGCTCGATATCTGTCGAATGACTTCATTCCGAATTCTGTAGAGCTGAGAAACCCCGAGCATCCTGCAGACAAACTGTCTTATACAGTTTTGCTGGGAACGTTATTAGTTTTTAAGAAAATGTTTTGTTTAATTAATAAAATAAATAAATAATAATAATAAATATTCGCTCGTTCCATCGCACTTTGAGCGACTTTGAATTTGTGAACCAATCCACGTTTCGGATCCGTTTGTCATTATAGTCTAAGATACGAAAGAATAGAAGGTATAGGACGACCTTCACCGAGCTGGTTAATTGATGAAAAGTATTTTATATCAAATTAATATTATGTTAAAAATGATATCTCGAGTGGGTTGGCTGAAAGATTTCAGTCCAAGATATGATTATAAATATTTTAAAATTACCTATTTTTAAACATTGCACTAGTTTTGGTTTAATACACAAATTACATACCACTCAAAAGCATAAAGAAATTCATTAACTATATTAAAGTAATCGAATCGCAGTCCATTAAATACTTATTATTGAGTAGTTCTAGTGGCCATCTGTTGTCTTCATCATCAGTTTCACTTCACCAAATTGTACTTTCCGACAGCACATGCACGAGTTACTCGTAAAAATACCCAAACTGCTATATGAGTGCCTATAATATTTAAAGTTCCCTCTATTTCACTAGGATCCCTGACCTGATGACAATAGGACCAGATGGGAAGAATCCACTGTCAAAGACAAAATAATTTTCTAAATCTATTTATCCGTACTCTAGAAATCGAACCTCCTTCTTTTTAAAAATCGGTTAAAAAAAGATATACTATACGTACCTACAACAAAGATCATTTTTTTTACTCATTTCAAATGAGCCGTCAATTGAATTTCAATGATTCAACGCTCATTTGTGAAGTGCCTCGCATGGCTACGTATATCAGTAGCCACGCGAGAGTTGCACCGGAATGAAAATGGTACGCATCCGAAGTGGCGATGGCGGAATGCTTTCATCCCGCGTAATTCAGTTAAACGTGTAATTTATGACCGCCCAAATTACTGGCATCACTACGTCTGGCTATCAGATAGATTCAAAACAATGTAATTCGGCGTAATTAATAAATACAATTTTCTGAAATATTACCAAAATTCCCCAATAATTATACATACGTGTAAACTGTAAATACAATGGTATGCCAATTACTTTCAGGATACAGTATTTAATCAAATATGGGGTCAGTTGCTTTGCATACAATATCATTATCCATATTATCAGCCTCGCCCGCCACAAGCATGCTGATTAAAAAACAAAATTTGTAGAGGTTGTGGGATGGGAATCATACAAGTCCGAGGTGTTCCGTATCTTTTCTATGAATATCATATAGGTATTATTAGTACGTAATTTAATTTAGTTCTTTTTAATTACATGACATCTCATTAAGTTGTTTATACAGTCAACATAAACTAAAACAAATCGTTATTAAAATAAATAAAAATAAATAAATCTCACGCCTTTTATGACTGGTGAAATCGTGGGTATTCCTCGCCTCACTAATAAGATGCGGGCCCTTTAACCATAGGGCTATCACTGCTCTGATCATACAGTCCTTATTTTTTAAATCGTCGCACGCAGATAACCTAAACTCACTAAAATAACTATTGCGACAAGCGGCACAAATATACCGGGCTCAATAAGGTCTACTATACATATTTGTGCCTTTTGAGATAGAGTAGGTAAATAAGAACCATATATAGGATCTTGAAGCACGACAGCTTATCAAAGAACTGTCAGCGCATTTAGTCAGGGCAGGCGCGGGAGAGGATCTGTCATGCAGCTGCCAAGCCTTCTCGGCACAGAACACTTTTACTCCTAGCGGAGAAGAATGCCAACCTCATACAAAAATATGGCGACAAAACTCGACCTACAGCGCGATCTCTTTATTGACCCTAAAAACCACTGACGTATCACCGTATGGCGGGATATTTGAATTTTATAGTGGAATGTTTAAATGTATATTCAGAGCCTATTCATATACTTCTCCCGGGGTACTATTCATATTATATTCTATTGAAGTTTTACTAAATAACTTCTCAGAATATGATATGAATAATACCCCGGAGAAGTATATGGACAGGCTCTGAATATACATTTAAACACAAGATTAAAAAACTTAATTTAGCTAAAAAAAAACTTTCTTAGGTATTGTTTTACTAAAATATAACATTTATTTACCAAGAAAATATACATTCATTTACAAAGAAAATATACATTCATTTACCAAGAAAATATACATTCATTTACAAAGAAAAATACATTCATTTACAAAAAATATATACATTCATTTACAAAGACAATATACGTATTCAATTACAGATAAAAAAATGTCCTCTAAAGTCAAAGGCGTTTATTGTCAGTAGGTGGTATTGAATTTACACTTAGAAAAGTCAATAGTTTATAATAACAAGGCACTCTAAACTCTTCTATGAAGACTGGCTAAATGTAAACAGCAGCCCATCTCCACCGACGAGTTGCTGGTTCCAAATGCAGTACTCCGAGAAGAGCCAGCAAGCAACTCAAGGGCAGCTCTTTTTAATCTCATGTCTTACTAATAAATATGGTTTACAATAATAATTATATTTAATAGCCTTACATAGCGTCGAGTCGGTTAATCCCATGCATGTTGGTCAAGGATTTGGTAACTTTAGATAATCGAAATCTAAAGAGGAACCATGTAGGCCAGTGCCCAGAAGACTGGCTGCATTCCCTCTCTGGATATCTAGGTTGATCCTTTCACAGAGATAGCTGCCAGCCCTCTGGTCATCTGGAGGCCCCCACGGTCCCATGGGGTTATGTCATTTAATTACCGAGTTCTCATGGCCATTTTCCAGCTCCATCATCAGACCCTGGTTACAATCTAGCACCAAAGTATTTGTCAAGACGAATCATACGAGCCCAAACTCGAGTGGTTTACGAGTAGTCATTGAGGAGTTGCGATATCCACCTCCTTAAACCATCATCAGATCAGCTTGATGGTACCATAATATTGCATTGTGACCAAACTTACATAAGTATACCAAATTTCAGCTCAACCGGTTGAAAATATCTGCTTCAAAATTGAGTTGCAAGATTCCACTTGAACATCTAATTTTATAATCCTATACAATTATTATGGGATTACAAAGTTATTTATGCAGTTAGTGTATCTAGAAACCTAGACCGAAATTTCAAATTATTTGAGTTTTTCCTTGATTTATACACTAAACCCTAATTGTATTCTAAATTTGAAGCTTCTACGACTGCTAGAAGTGCCTTAGAGTTTTGATGATCGGTCAGTGAGTCAGTCAGTCAGTCAGTCAGTCAGTTCAGTGAGTGACAAAATTAGGAAACTTTGAATATTTATAATTTTAAAACTACTGGTTCAAATTGGATGAATTTTGAAATATACTGTGTTTATACAATGCATGCTTGGTTACTGAAAATTCAGGCTTCTAGGTTTATCCACAACGAAGTTATAGGGGATCGAAAAGTGCGTGAATTGCTTCGAGAAAAGGATGGTACGGCCGTGCCGCTTTTTGCTCGACTTGGCGGGGGCACTGCCGTGCCCCCAGATCCGGGAAAAAAACTTGGCCCAAGATTCATAGCTGAAAACAAATTAAAATCATTCTTACAAACATTTTACGACAAAATTGACATAAGAATAATGTATGTATCATCCTAGCAGCGCCACACTACTCTGGGTACGAAATAGTCTTGAATTTCGTACCCTCGCCGTTTAGCAGATGTAGAGTTTGGTGGCGATGCCAAAATGATATATAGCATATTTTTGCATTTAGGCTACACGACGATTTCGTACTATTTTGTACTTTTAGGGAGGGAGTAGAACTCACACTAAATTCTTCGTGGACTTAAATATATACATCTTTTAAAGTAGGTACATCATATTTCTAAAATATGTTTGCAACATATTAAGATGCCCGGGTACGAAATAGTTTCAAAGAAAATTATCCACTAGATATCGCTTCTAGCATATTATAATACAATCATAATTTATCTATCGATAAAATGTCATTGGCTTCAATAAATCAAAGAAGGTACATACTAAAGTAGTTAAGCAATGTTGGGCACGGTCAGTCAGTGAATGGGTGACCGCCTAGTGGCATTTATATCACGAGCGCTTCCGTGTTTCGGAAGGCATGTTAAAGTGTTGGTCCCGGTTTTAGTTGTTTACGAACAATGGAAGTCGTTAAGCCATGTCAGATACCTTTGGGTGGCTTGAAAAATTCCGCCAGTTAGGTGGCCACTAGCCTAATAAAATCTCCCAATCCGCGGTGGGCTCGCGTGGGAGATTATAGCCCATATACTTCCTCAGTGTGAGGAAAGACCCTTAGCTCAGCAGTGGGCTGTTACGGGTTGTCGATGATGTCGATGACATACTAAAAACTTATTTTTAAATTACTTCATCAACTTACAGCAAATGCCATTACAATAAAATTCAATACAGGATTGGTGATCCAGGTCTTTTTCTTAATATTAGCCCGTAACACTTCTCCAACGGAGTTTAAAAAAGCTGCTTTGTCAATAGTTTTAAATTTTTCCACAGTATTCTTGTTCATTATTGTTCCAGTCACAGTTATATAGAATTGCTCAATATCAGGGGTCCTAGAAAAATAATTATGATTAAAATAATAATTACAGATCTATATGCAGTGGTTTTCAGAAAAATGAGGGCTACATTCAGGCAAATGGTTATTTTCATCCAAAAGTATAGGCTTAGACTGTACTATGGTTACTAGATATGTCATCTGATTTAGTAAAGTAAAATGAAATGAAAATGTTTTTATTTCTGTAGGTAATTAAAATTACACTTAGAAATGCCAATAGCCTAATAACAAGGCAAAATAAACTCGTCTATGAAGATTGAAACATTACGTACTAACGTCCTCACGAGTACTAAATGTTGGTGAAGTTATATACTATGAAAAAAAAAAGACCTTTATTTACGGATACAGGTTTTGGTGCTGCTGTAAAGACGTCATTTTGGCAAAACCACCAACCGCGAGGGTACGAAATTCAAGACTACTTCGTACCCAGAGTAGTGTGGCGCTGCTAGGATGATACATACAAAAATAATGTGTAAATATTGTTACTTACCTCAATATATTTGTTGCTCCGGGGTTAGGAAATCTGTAAGCTTTGATGTCCGAATCTTCCTTCGGCTTTAGCCCACATTTCAAACATTTTCTTCTGATGTTATCAGCCATAACGACAAACAAAACACAAACACCTTTTCTATCTCCTCGAGTCTCTATCTCACAAATACTTCGCTAGCACTATAGCAAGCACGTCAACACTAATGCGGAGGAACAAAAAGACTCAACCACGGCTCAACTCAATGCAATAATGAAGAAAAGAAAACTGTAAATTGTAATTTTAACACACAGACATGACAGACGAGACATCATGATGACAGTTTATGCCATGGGGCTGCCAATGTTTAATGATGTTCTCTTACATAAATACTTTTTATGTATTTTTGAATTAATTTTTTTAACATATTTTGGAAAACAATACATATAATTAAATTATATATTATTATATATAAAACAATTTTTTAAATACTCCCTTTATAGAATATTGAGTTAACTTGTCACACAGAAGTTTCCCCATTAGGTATGACACCCAAGTCCCATACCCACTTGACGCCGCCTGCTTCTCGGTCACTGGATTTTACACGATCGCTTTTTGACATTAAAGTGTATAAGATGCAAAAAACGGAACTCTTTTAATTTCGTCCCGTCTGTCCGTCCGCCATCAGTAGGTATCAGTTTTCTTGGAGACTAGTAGGTAGGTACCTAAATGAAATTTGAAAGAAAAGTAGGTGGTTTCTATGAACAGCTTTATAGAATTGTGATGTGATAGTACAATTAAACTGAAAGATAAAATAAATATATCAATGCAAATAGGATTTTGAAGAGTGTTGCGGTTCCAAACTTACCTAAGTAGTAAGTAAGTAGGTACATTATTATTTTTTAGTCAATCAATTCTAAAGTCAGAAAAAGTGTGTAAATTGTACTTTTTTAACTATGATTAATTCATTAAATACAGAGAAAAAACCTCGATTGACTGACTTGTGAACGCACAGCCGAAACTACTGAAGCTAGAGATTTGATATTTGGATCGTAGATTCCTTTTATGACCTCGGGGTCGGATAAGAAAGGATTTTAGGAAATTTACAGTGTCAAATTTTTCAACGTCCTTAAAAATATTATGAATCATAAACATAATTCTGCTGGCGATAAACGAAGGATTTTTACATGTAAATAGTTTTTCTCAAACTTGTTTGGAAATTTGAGCATTATTTTGAAAACCTTCTTCGAGATAAATTGAAAATGCTGTACCTACTAGCCAAATACATGCGAGCAACGGCCGCAAAAAGTTGTGTTAAAACCAAAGAGATTTAAATATAATAGGTATATTTTAATCTCTTTGGTTAAAACCAATATCTGTCGTGTTTTAGCGGCCAAATAAATTACATAGCAAACTCATATCATATGCGTAGCATCTCTACTAAGTCGTGCTCATATCTGTCATGTAATTTAAAAATGGAACGATCTTGAACTCGAAACATGGCAACCAAGGAGGTAACTTATCAAAGGGTTTACTTAAATTTGGAACTGGCTTGCAAATAAACAGCTGTTTATTGAAAAAAAATGAATACTTTATCGCGGGAAAAAATATTGTTCTTCGTTAATCGTCATTGATTTTAAAAAGTAAAATAATTGTATTTTCAAATAAAAAGTTCTTGTACCTATAGACCAGGGTAGAAGCAATAAAAAGTGAAAAAAATAATAGTAGGATGAACCCATTAGAAATGGAGGGGAATATTATAAAAATTAAAGGAAAAATAAATTACGGGCGATCTGAGGTCGGGAAGGGGATGGGAGTGAGTTTTTAAGGGTAAGAAACGGTTTTTCTCGATTTCCGGCAAAAATAAAAGTCCTATCAAAGAAAGTCAAATGGCAAAGTTGTAGGTAATAAAAAGATCTAAAACTTTTGTATTTACACTTTTTTCACATAACCTCAAAATTTATGTGAAAAATTCAAAAAACCAAGTTTTTGGTTTTTTATTTTTATCTTGTACAATTTTTTTTTATTTTTAACGAAATTTGGTGAAAACTTACCTTATTATGTCCCAAATACGCTGTAATTTTTGCGAATTTTATGTTTGAGTTGATTGATACAGATAGAAACAAATAAAAATCGTTATATTTTCTTTAAAAAATAGTATGCTTAACGTAACATAACCTAAAGATTGAAATTAAATGATATTTTAGTACAAGATTTTTAGCATTTTCTGAGAAGATTTACTAGGGTAACATATTTTTTTTTTCACCATCGGAAAGTAGAGATTTCAACGAACAGAAAACATACCAACTTTTTGAAAAAAAGCTGATATTCGAAAATTAGGGTGTTATTTCGATATTAATTCAAAATAAGGTGAAAAAAATAAATATTTTTAATCAAATAAATTACAGCGTATTTGGGACATAATAAGGTAAGTTTTCACCAAATTTCGTTAAAAATAAAAAATAAATGTACAAGATAAAAATATAAAAACCAAAAACTTGGTTTTTTGAATTTTTCACATAAATTTTGATGTTATGTGAAAAAAGTGTTAATACAAAAGTTTTAGATCTTCTTATTACCTACAACTTTGCCATTTGACTTTCTTTGATAGGACTTTTATTTTTGCCGGAAATCGAGAAAAACCGTTTCTTACCCTTAAAAACTCACTCCCATCCCCTTCCCGACCTCAGATCGCCCGTAATTTATTTTTCCTTTCATTTTTATAATATTCCCTTCCTTTTCTAATGGGTTTCATCCTACTATTATTTTTTTGGTTTTAAAAATTATCTACCCTGGTCTACTAGTGCTTTTTAATTACAACGTTTTAATTCCCGGGCAATATTTGAGAAAACTACTATACAAGGCTTGGCCACGACTAGGCATTGATGAACATCGCTTCGCCTCGGCCCACATTTACAAGTTCGTACATCAATGCCTCTTTTGCTGGCCGCTGCAGTAATGTACTATATCTCGAATATGATACCCTTCACTAGTCGTTGTCCAGCAAACAGTTGGCCTGTTTTATTGTCTATTTGACAATGACACACACGCCCATCGACGAACAGCCAACATTCCTCCAGTTTAATTGACACCTACATTTATTTTCATCTTTTCAGTACATTTTAATAAGCTGTTTATTAAAATACTGTTCCGCGCGGTTTCACTTGCGTAGTTTCCGTTCCCGTGGGAATAGGGGGATATTGCCTATGTCACTCCCTGATAATGTAGCTTTCCATTAGTCAAACCATTTTTAAAATCAGTTTAGTAGGTATTTTCCGAGTCTTCAATACAAACAAACAAATCTTTCCTCTTTGTAATATTAGTATAGATATATTATGTAGATACCTTTAACATTGTTCTGTAACCACTCCTATGCCTCAACAGATAGCCATTGGCAATAAATCGCTGACTCTTGCAAATCTTCTTCGCGGGGGTTCGTTAGTAACGGCGTAATGGCGCAAATAAGAGCGTACTACGGGAGATAACATTTATAACAAATGTATTTATTATAATTATATTTGAAAATTTATAAATAAAAAAAATAATAAAACAATAATCCCAAGCCTTTTATCGGGGGCAGGCCGAGGTATTCCATTTCTGGATATACCCAATTTTCATATATATTCTTTGGACCTTTAAACGTGATTTTACACATGTCACAGCTAGTGATAAATAAATATGTATAATATGTTTTTTTAAAACTTACGTACCTACCTACCTACTCATCACTAGCTCGACGGTGAAGGAAAACATCGTGAGGAAACCCGCAGATCCCAGAATTAATTCTGAGGCATGTGTACAGACCCGGTTCGGCGATGGACTCACCACCTATCACGTTTTGGGGTCGAATATACTCGTGAAAAGTGGGTTTTTCGGGGATAAAGGAGTGAGATATTTTTTTTACTTTAAAAAGTACATGCAACAGCTATGCTAACATGGTAAGTATAGTTGCACAAAAGCACAAATAAAATTACACAGTTTTATTATTGGTTTTAGTGTGATTCGGGCACGCCCACAGAGAGTTCCGTACCTTTTGCTAGGAATATCTATCTAGAGAGTGATAGCCTTACGGTTAAGGAGCCTGCTTCACATGATGATATCAGTGAAGCTCGGGTTTGAATCCTGACTTGTACTAATGAGTTTCAAAAAAACTTCCGTACATATTTACTCATCACTAGCTCGACGACGGTGAAGGAAAACACCGTGAGGAAACCCGCAGGTCCCAGAATTAATTCTGAGGCATGTTTAACAGACCCGGTCCGGCGATGAGCTCACCGCCTATCACGTTTCGGGGTCCAAAGAATATCTCGGGAAAAGTGAGTATATACAGAAATGGAATACCTCTGCCTGCCCCCTCGGGGATTAAAGGCGTGAGAATATTTATTTAATTTTTATCTACCAATAGGTATTATATTAGTACGACATACAGTTTAGTTAATTTTTTTTTAACTCCATTTGGTTTTAGACTTCTAAAAAAACGAGATTTGTAGTCATCGTTTTATTTTCTAGTAGATATTTTTTCAAAATTCAGAGAATGGGTAGTGACCTTACCTTTCAGTGAACAAAAATTTAGAAAACATAATTAAAAACTGCATTAATATTTGATTAAATAAGCAGCTGTGACAGACAATCAGGCAGACATAGTGGCATAGGGTTTTAATATATCACTTTGCTAAAAAAACTCTACATACAAAAAGAGTTAGGTACCTAAATTCGAATATTTACTGTGGATTGTGTGAAGACAGTTATATTTTTATTTTTATTTGGCCTATCTACTTTTGCATAAATATTTCGCAATTTCTTATTTTTACAAATACCTATGTAGATAGGAAAGATGGATGTATAGAGACGAAAAAAATCTCTGTCTCCATCTTTTCTATCTACCTATCCTATCAGGTATCGCAACCAAGACACTTCTTTAACTATCTTTCACCGCAAGTAGACCACTAATTCTTCACTGGTTTAGTCACAGACCTAGAATCGCGCCTCTAATTTTGGGTTTAGTAATAAAGCATGTCCCAAAAAATTATAAATATTTAAATTGATAATAATTTAAAACGTGTGTTGTTATTTGATGGCGGATTTACTAAAATTTTAGAACAGAGCGATGGTCCACAAAACACAAAATCAAACGAGATTTAGGTGTCTCTAAAAATAATAATTAACCAATAATGTCAAAACTTTACACTAGATATTACCTCCGAGGTACCTCATTTTACTTTCTTTAGTGATCATCCATTCATCACTGCTCCAAATCTTTCAATAAGATTTCTTTGATTACGCACATAAGTAAGTAGGTGTTGTTCTATTTCGTCACCGCCCACCAGGCAGCCTCAAATAAAATAATGGAAATGATAATTCGGTAGAGTTCGTGCCGACGCAATGTGGAATGTTGTAATTAAAATCTGTCTTCGGTTTAAATTACTTTTGCATCTTCTAAATTTTTCAACTAGCTACAGTAAGTTTCAATATATTCAAATCAAATAAGTATCTAGTAGGTATATATACATATATCCCAAGTATTGCAATGTCCATTTTTCAGGTAGAAGAGAGGTATAAAAGACATTAAAATTAAATAGAACGAAAAGTGAGAGGATGCTAAATATTATTTTCTGGCAATAATATTCTAATAATTAATACGAGTAGGTACTTATGTAAAGTTAGATTTATAAATTAAGAAGTACAAAATATTTATCAGAAAAAATCTAGCTTTATATAGCTCTTACGTAACGTTAACATTTAGCTATGTATACAATTATGAAAACCCCATAAAATATGAATTTTGTTTCTATTAAATACTTATTACGAGTTTTTTAAATACCACTTCCACTTATACTCCTACTACATGTTACTTATATATAAATACCACATTAATACTTAAATACAAAGTACTGAAAAAAACTATTGAGAGAATAAAAATTACCTACTTAGAATACAGAAAGAGTATCGTGGCCTCAATAGGGTTGTGTCCTACCTAGTCAAATCAGTTACTTTTTACGATCTGTCAAAACGAAATTTTACTATGGAAAATGTACTGAAATAGCAAACCGTGACGTCATAGTTTGTAGTACTCAATTGCAGCACTTTTTTTGATTGTTTATTATTTTTAAATTTGCTATAATTGTAAATTGAAAATCGAAATACATATTTTGAGGTGTTTTGGGATAATCTTTTTAATGTATGACTACTCGCAATTTAATTTCGATGCTGTCAACTACCCAATTATTTTTCTGCAAACATTTTTACATGCCTCCTTTCGAACTACAATATGAAGTAGACAAAATGTACCTGAATTTGTGAGTGTATTATCACCAAGCCCAGTGGAAGTATCGACATCAGGGCGCGCGTCAGCCGCGACGGCCGCAAGCAGTGCGCATGCCCACGCGCAGCCGGCCATCACAAGCCGCGCGCATGGCTCTCTACAGCCCCTAGGTTCCCGAAGCCTGGCCATCTCACATCACCAAACTACTAAGGTATATTTTTATTATTATACGTATTATTGCTATTTTATAATCTCTATCAATGATTACATAAAACTTTTAAGTTCATCTTCAACTTTACCAAAAGTCTCTACAACTCAAATCAAAGAATTCAGATAGTTTTGAAACTTCATCAACTTTAATTTAGAAAAAGGAAACATCGAGTGCGTGTATAATTTGGAGCCGCGCGGCTTTATGAACTGGCTTAGGAAGTGTCTGGTGTGGCGAGAGCGTAGGTTCGTGGTCGCGACGACACTGTTCGCAGCGCGGGCCATCGCCGCGACCGGCTCCTCCGGCGTCGCAGCATCTCACACCAGGCGCTAGGAGGGCCACTGCGCGCGCACCGCCCTCACCAGCCAATCGCACTTCGGGGGAGGGCCCGCGCTTAAGACGTACGGAAGTATATGCGAAGGCCTATGTACAGATGATAGCGGACAGGTGGTTTCGCAGCTGTAATTAGGCTCCTGATAACTTATTGTTACGTAGTAGAATATGCTTAGCTGCTGGACGTTTACGTTGGGATTTTAAGTTTGCGCAAAATAAAAAATACATTGTAGTGAAATATTATTTATATAGCTATTACTATAAGCACGTCGAAAAATTGTAAATAAGTAGGTACAATTGTAAAAACGCTACATTCCGTGACCATGAAACTTTAACTAAATTACCATTCTACTAAGGTAGTAATATAAAACTTATGGGCTGTGTATGTCCTGTAGACTGAAATTATCAATAATTAAATAGAATAAAATAAACTATGCTCGCCCAGTGGTCGAAATTCGACCATAATGTCAAATACATGGTAGTGGTGTACCTAATGTTTTTTTTATTGATTTAATGTATTTTTTATGCATTATAATATAATATGGGTGCATAAAAATAATTGCTTAATTATAAATAATTTATAAATAAATTATGCATAATTTAATAAAAAATATTAACATTCTGCACTTCTTCTCTATACCTGTAAACTATAAGTGTGCGAAATTTCATACTCCTCCGTCCGCGCAATTTTCGTAATATTAATATATTAAACCCATATAAATTACTAAGAGATGATTTTTGTTTGTGAACAAATTAATCTTCAAAGACATTCCATTTATATTAAAACCGTATTATAACTAAACTACCAAATGAAATCGGGATTGTTTCATAAACTATTATGCCGTAAAATCTGGTCTTCATGAGTTCAAATGTGGCTGACTAATGAGAAATTGGAAACAAAAAAACTGACAAGTGCGAGTCAGAATCCCAGGTCAGAACCCTCAGAACACTGAGGGTTCCGTAACGTAGAAGAAAATAATAGATACAAAGATACGATAACAGCTTAGTACCTACTTACGCTATTAAAGTAATATGCTTTCTTTTTTTTTTGGACCCCGTAACAATTTCTTTTCCTCAAGTTTTTTTAGCTATATTTAAAGCACAGCAGTTTATAAATTTTCTAACTTTTTATACATATTATGTAGGTACTTCAACCTCTAATTATTTTAAATATTTTATGCGTTTCGGTCTTGCCAAACTTTGGAGGAAAGTAGATACATAATGTTAACTTTTTTGTAATTTTTCAGTAAACTGTGTATAGGTAGGTATGTACCTACATACCTACAGCATAAGTGTCAAAACATATTTTGTAATGAGCAAATAAAGTCTCATACCCATTTTGATTTAGTACTAGCGGTTCTGTGCGGTTTCACCCGCGTAGTTCCCGTTCCCGTAGGAATACGGGAATAAATTATTACCTATGTTACTCAGGGATATTGTAGCTTTCCGTTGGAGAAAAAAAAATTAAAATCGCTTTAGTAGTTTTTGAGTTTATTCCAAATACTTATATACAAATCTTTCGACTCTATAATATTAAGTGTAGAAGACCTTAAAATGTCCTTTTTTTTTTGACCGCTTTTTCAATTAAAATAAAAAGATGTTGAAAATGACTTTACTGGCAAGGCAATAAAAGTCTGCAGACATTATTTAAAACTATGTAAGTACTAGCAGCGCCCCGCGGTTTCACCCGCGTAGTTCCCGTTCCCGTGGGAATACGGGGATAAAATATAGCCTATGTGTTATTCTGGTGTATAAGCTACATAACTGTAAAGTTTCATCAAAATCCGTTCAGTAGTTTTTGCGTGAAAGAGGAACAAACATCCATCCAGACATCCATACATCCAGACATCCATCTTTACAAACTTTCGCATTTATAATATTAGTAGGATTCCAAATTTCTAGTCGTTTGCTTTAGTAGTTACCTACCTAGTTGCTGAAAAGCAGCTACACTGAGAGAAAAGACCGCCCAAATTCAGAAGGTATTTCCATCCGTATTGACTCAGTGGGTAATCTACCTTCCAAAAGGGAAGGAAGAGGTTGTGAAATCTTACCATTTAAATTTCCCATTTAAATTTCCAATTTCCCAGATGGCAGGTAATTTATTTTAAGGATACCTTCTAAATTTACCCACTGAGTCAAAAAGGAAGGTAATTTATTGGGAGGTAATACCAACATCGGGAAGGTAATTAAATACCTTCTAAATTTACCCACTGAGTCGAAAAGGAAGGTCATTTACTGGAAGGTTATACCAAGCGAGATTCTGGCTTGCTGTGCGACTGCTGCTGTTGACCTTGAGTGAATGTTGTTGTGGGAGTGACGTCAGTGATGGCGATGCGATGCTGCTTCTGAAGTTTGCGCTGAAGTTCAGGTGTTCTAGAAGGTTTTCGCTGAAGTCCAGGTGAAGGTTGCGGCTGATGTCCAGGTGTCGAGGGTCACCGATATGGAGGAGCGGAGGTGGAATGCTCTTCCATCGTGAAAAGGGAAGATCTTCCGCCAGGCGAGATGATCGTGCCTGGGGACCGCGTTCCAACGGTTGATGTTGAACAGTTGTATTTATACAAACTCATTAGAAAACTCCGATAGCGCGGTTTAGAACTCAGCCGTCTATTGGCGCGTTCTATGTAGTGTCGCTATAGTATGGTTCGGTAGGTAACATTTGATTTTCCTTCCAGACCATCAAATTACCCATTGAAATGCGAAGGTAATAAGCGAAGGTAAAGAAATAATTAGGAAGATAATAAAAGATTTCCTTCCAGATTCTCCAATTACTTTCATAGTTACCCCCTATTGCGGAAGAAAAATACGGAAGGCTTTTGTTTGATTCGGTAGGTAAGTTTTGATTTTCCTTCCAGACCTTCAAATTACCCATCGAAATTAGAAGGTAATAAGCGAATGTAAATAAATAATTACCTTTTATTTAAAAACCCTACCAAATTAGTGGGTTAAAGCTAGAAGGTATTCCAAAATTCAGTCTAGTTTATCACCTTACCTTCCGAAGTTACCTACCTTTTTAAAAACCTACCAAAGTAGAAGGATTGGTATGGATAGTAAGAAAAAATTCCTTCGAAAGCAGTTCCTCCTAAAATGTTACCGTCTAAGATTTCCTTTTAAATTTGGTGGGTAATCAATTACCTTCAGATTTGATCGGTAACATTCAGAAGGAAACAAGTTTTTTTGTAGGTAATGCACTTAGAAGATTCAACAATTCGAATTCGCCAATTTACACGAGACATCAGGTAAAAATTTTGTAATTGGTATCTAGGATTTATAATTACTTATTTTAGCTGCGCTCTGAAGCGGATTTCCCTAAGAGCTGGACTGGGGCCGCTTATTAAGGACAACGTGATGGATTGAAGATTTCTTGCACCAAGTATTGATATAGACTGCAACTGTTAATAAGCTTAGTGCCGACATAGAAACCATAAGTATCTCAACTTCCGATCTAATTGCACCGTGGAGGATCTCGTAGCGACATAAGAGAGTTCCGAAATAGGTACTTACTTAATTAGGTACTACCTAAAACGAAGTCTGCCGAATTTGAAACTGAGACTTAGACCCATTGCGTACCTACCTAGTTGTTCAAGATCGAATCGAGATAAGATCGAATTGAGATAAGATTACAGGCAAGGGTATTCCATTTTAGGAAATACTCACATTTCACCAGATGTAATAATATCAATCTTTGGACCCCTTAACGTGATAGGTAGGTGGTGAGCCGGACCGGGTGTTACACATGCTTCAGAATTAATTTTGGGACTTGCGTATTTTCCTCACGATGTTTTCCTTCACCAGGTATGTAGGTACGTATGTTAGTGAAAAACTCATTGGTACATGCCATGATTTGAACCCGATTCGAGACCTCACGCATGAGAGGCGGCCTAGCGGTTAAAAACCGCTGGGCTATCACTGCAGTGCTAGCTAACATATGAAAAAATATTTCTTATCTATCTCTATCTATCCATATCTTTCTTATCTATTTTTATAACAGTCTCGTGTCACAGCACAGCACAGTGTTTGTGATTGTGATGGGGTTTTTTTTTTATATTTGGTAGATAGGTATTTTTAACCCTCCTATCCCCACTCCCCATTTATAGGAATGGCAGGACGTTTGCCAGGTCAGCTAGTATCTAATAAAATAATTAATAAATTAGCGCAAACGCAAGAGCATGCACTCGTCCTCCCATTACCTCGATTTAATGGTACGGAAAATCGCTACGACTCTGGGGGAGAGGTCAGATGATGTGTCTGGCCAGTGATAACTATACTGCCTCTACCATCGCCCCATCACCTTGTTAGGTCCGCCAAAGTGAGTTGCCTATGATAACCACAAAAACGTGGCTGTATGCGCTGAAATCCTTTGTGCTGTCATTGGGAAAACAACAAAAAAAAAATTGTCATGTCATACTCAATGTCACTCGTTGTGTCAATTGTCGGGCCGCACTTATTTCCACTATAGGGCTGCCAGCTATAAATCACGGTTGCCAGTCGCTTAAAAACCGTAATTTTAAGGTACTAGAGTTGAAAAACCGGTAACTTCCGAAATATTGAGCGAATGTGCATTTAAAAAAAACTGCATCGGTCGTTCTCTCTCATTCATCAACTCCGGTTTCAGATTGAGCTGAAATTTTGCATGCGTGTATAAATCGGATGACATTGCAATATTATGGTACCGTGGAGCTGGTCTGGGGTCGTTTGCCAACATCCGGTAATGGCGGATCATGTTTTTGTTTTAATTCTCTTATTTTAGTTTATTTGGGTATGTGTATGTATGTTTAATTTGAGTCCGTAACACCGGAGCGCTCGAAGCACTCTCTGATATAAAACATGCAAGTTGAATCTCAGTTACAACGTCAGAGAGTCACCTTCAGGACACACTTCACACACTTTGTTTTATACTATTTAGTGATTATATTACATCAATGCAAGGTTTTATTATCCTAAGAAGAAAATTTGTGGTACTTACGATATAAAAGTTAGGTAGCGAACTCAAAGAAGATGTAAGGGGGCGAACTTAAAAAGTTGGATCAAAGAAAAACTTGCAAGAAAACTTTTCTTTGAGTCTGGGGGTGGGCGTGGGGACCGTTCGTAAACGAGTAAAAATCACTCTGAGTGACAGCCCTTTTCATGTCATGTGAAGTTTTACCCGTTTTCGAACGCTCCCCACGCCCACCCCCAGACTCAAAGAAAAGTTTTCTTGCAAGTTTTTCTTTGATCCAACTTTTTAAGTTCGCCCCCTTACATCTTCTTTGAGTTCGCTACCTAACTTTTATATCGTAAGTACCACAAATTTTCTTCTTAGGATAATAAAACCTTGCATTGATGTAATATAATCACTAAATAGTATAAAACAAAGTGTGTGAAGTGTGTCCTGAAGGTGACTCTCTGACGTTGTAACTGAGATTCAACTTGCATGTTTTATATCAGAGAGTGCTTCGAGCGCTCCGGTGTTACGGACTCAAATTAAACATACATACACATACCCAAATAAACTAAAATAAGAGAATTAAAACAAAAACATGATCCGCCATTACCGGATGTTGGCAAACGACCCCAGACCAGCTCCACGGTACCATAATATTGCAATGTCATCCGATTTATACACGCATGCAAAATTTCAGCTCAATCTGAAACCGGAGTTGGATCAAATTTAACTTGCAAGATTTCATTACAAACAGACCGGCAGACAACGGTACAGGTGAAACTAACTATAAGCTTGTAAAAAGAGTATTAAATCTGTGTAAACAATGCTAACGCAATATGGAAGTGTCCTAAAAAATTCTAACTAGTCCGTCAGTTCCTTACATTTTGATACGATATTATTACTTCGTCAAATTGAAAAAAAATATACGTGTTTAATTTTTTTCGATATACTAACTGACGGACTAAAATCGATTTGTTTTATCCAGGACATTATTGTTATTTGTTGTAATTATGTAGATGCTTTCTAATTTACTGGCAGATGAAATTGACGCATTTTACATTCTATTTCATTCAATCAATTTCACATACAAAAATGTTTCAAAGAAAAACAATTGATTCATAGCAAAAACAGGAGACATTTGAGAAAAACAGGAAATCTGTAAAATTGGAAGATCTGGCAACACTGTCATAGTAAGAGTTAATAATAGGCTGTAAGAACTAGAATCCAAAAGCCATTAAATAATTTAAAAAAAAAGAGTTAATAATTTTAAAAAAGTACATAGTGCCATGACGTCACGTTGCCATGGCAATATAGTGGAAATAATGTAAACAATGGTCATTTAAGTCGATTTTGGCTTGAACTTTACATTTCACTCCTGTCATTGGAAATAGAGTTGGGTCAACAAGGACAAAGTTTACGATTCGCTTCTATGGTTCACGGTTAATTGTCTATGGTTCATAGTGGAAATAAGTCGTTCGCAATTGTCGTTCCTCATTCATGTCATCAATCATTTTACAAAATCCAGATTTCAGTCTTGCTCTGCTGACGATTTTTCTTAGAAATCTGCTTCATTTTCAAAAGAAAACGTGATAATAACAATATCCAACATACTATGCGCATGTAATCAGATGTAAATTAAGATGGAGCAGAGTAATCGCCCTAGAAGAAATGATTTAGATATAGATAGTTTTCGAAGTGATGAACCAGGCTTCGACAGAGCTCGTATGAGAAGACAATCAGGTGGCTTTGTAGATCTGGGAAATGAATCACAGTACGGTAGTGGTGGTCACCAAGCTTCTGGAGCCAACGAGATCTTTGCTGATATACAGGTATGCCTTGACTGATTCTATATCCTTTCATTGAGAACAAAAAAATTACTTTAGCTGTTTTTAGTGTTAATTTTTAATTGCAGTGTTTACAATTAATTTCTGATAAGGTGTTCTTATTTCTATCTCTATAACTATACTAATAAAATGGACCATGTTAAGAATGAATGAATGTGTTAAATATTACATGCATATAATAACATACATAGTTGTACCTAAAATACACAACAACACTATCACTTTCCTATTTAATATTAAATCCTCTGTTTTACAAACTATTGAGAATTAATTGTTAAGTACCTACCTAATTTATTTTCTTTTTGACCGTATTTCAGGGAGATGTCCCATGGTGGAAATCCAACTTCTTTATATCACAACCAGTACTCTTTGGAACATGGGATGGAGTGTTTACATCTTGCCTCATCAATATTTTTGGAGTTATTGTGTTTTTACGATCAGGTTGGCTTGTGGGACAAGTTGGCCTGGTTCATGCAATACTTATAGTCATTTTTACTGGTATGTTAAATATGTTGCTAAAATATACTCAATTTAATATTGTTACAATAACAATTGCAATTTACATAAAAAAAATTAGTGATGCTGTATGTTTTATCACTACATAGTTTATAAAACAAAGTCGCTTCCCGCCTGTCTGTCCCTATGTTTGCTTAGATCATTAAAACTATGCAATGGATTTCGATGCGTTTTTTTAATAGATTGAGTGATTCAAGAGGATGGTTTTAGTATCAGTATTGCACTCGTGCCAAGCGGGAGCGGGTTGCTAGTCTATCATAATCAGTGTTGTTATAAAAATCATTTTCTTATAATACTGTCCAAGAAATTCATGCTCATACTTTCAAACTAAACAAAGTCAACCATTTTGTATAATAAGACAATATTGTTTTTGTAATGTTGTATTCTATTGTATTTTATAAATTATGTATACCTACCTATCTATTTAATACTAGTTACATCAATGATGTTAAATACCAAGATGGCGTATAGTCATACGACGCTGGTTTAAATAATTGTTCCGCTACGAGTGACTATGACATGTACATACTTACCTCTTAGCGTATTTATAGGATACATCAATGACGGCGAAAGATGATACGGAACGAATGATATAGAAAGAGACAGTATCTGTCAAGAGTTGCGTTTAAAATACGTCAACGCAACATAGACTAGGTGAAAAATGCAAACAGTAGGGACATTAAATAAAACAAGCTATTGGCTTACAATCACCAACTTTCTTTCTTTCTTTGGTATGTTTGGCTTTTTGTAGGTAACCAATCATATTCACTTCTTTCCGCCTGTACTATGCTGACTATTGCTGATCCATTTATGTCGCATAAGCTCGTCACTTGGAAATCTGGATAACATTAAAACATAATAGTGGCTGCTAGTTATAATACTTACATAATATGACACGATTATATTCGTAAAATTATTAAAAATATAACCAAAAAATGTGTAAAAAAAAACTTGAGAGGTGTCAAGGGACACCCGGATGGAACGAATTTCGGTCATCATCATCATCTCATCTCATCATCATTATCTCATCATCAGCATCATCATCATCAACACCATCACCTCATCATCATCTTATCATCGTAATATCATCATCACCGTCTCATCATCATCTCATCATCATCATCTCACCATCATCATCATCTCACCATCAACATCATCTCATCATAATCATCTCGTCATCACCATCTCATCTCATCATCATCGCATCACAATCAACCATCATCATCATCAGAAGCAGCACATAATCATCATGACATCATCATCATCTCATCAGCATCATCATCATTTCATAAACACCATCATCTCATCATCACCATCATCATCATCACCATCAACGAAGTTCCATCCGGGTGTCACTATCTTTCTGAGAGAGAGAGAGAGAGAGACACGCGCACGCCGCACGGCTTACAACTATAGCAAAATGTGTCGTTATAAAAAGTGTCGTTACAACTTTTGGTCTTAATTTTTTCACAACGCGCGTTAAGGAACTTCTTTCCAAAAACTCGGTGTGTTTTACACATGTCTCAGAATTAATTCTGGGACCTGCGGGTTTCCTCACGATGTTTTCCTTCACTGTCGAGTGTTAGTGATAAATATGTATGTAAGTTTTCAAAAACTCATTGGTACATACCAAGATTCGAACCCGAGCCTCACTGATTTTAATCATGTAAAAGCTGATTCATGTTACACTGGTTTCAATTTCAATTATATTTATTCCACAAACAATAAACACTGTGTAGGAAATTAGTCACAATAATACATAATATACAATTATAAAAACCTTAAATAAAATTAATTATATGTTAAGAAATTCATTTACATCATATGTTTTAATTTTTAATATAATATACATGAATCAGCCTTAAAGCAGGCTCTTTAACCGTAAGGCTATAACTAAGTACATGATGTTGTAAATTGTGCCTACGACTTCGCTTCTGATTGAATAATCTATGAATGGCGGACGTGCTCGCTATCTGGCCTTATCGCACTGCAGTTGCCGTCCATTTTCGCTATCCCTTTTCAACCATAATTTCAAATATTTAATAATATGATGTAATTTTGATAAAATATTAAAATATGACGACATTTTTATGTATTTACGCGTGGTATGTAACTCCTTGGTCCTTTTTTTATTTTTATACCATAGTTTTTGCATTTTCACAGTACACAATGCGGCATTTTGAGAATATCGCGAGTAGTTATGATAGGCACATTCGGCACGCGCTTACTCATGCGCTGCTATAACGCGACTAAACAGTATTGCGCTAATTAGCAACATTTATCGGCCTCAGTTATCGCGCTGTAGTACGAAATCTACCTCTTTTTATATTTAACATCATTGAGTTACATAGGAATATCATACATAACTTAACTCATATTAAAATGAATTACAATAACAATTATTTTTTGTTTCAGTATTTGTAGCTCTGATTTCAGTCTTATCAGCAGTGGGTATATGTGATAGATGTAGAATAGAAAGTGGAGGAGTGTATTTTATATTGGCACACACTTTGGGATCAAGAATGGGTGGATCTCTTGGTATAATTTACTGTTTTGGTCAGGTACTTGTTTTATTTCACACTATCATGTTTTAAAGCTAGATGTTATCTATGATAATGTTATCTGTATTTCATTGTCAGAATAATCAAAAAGCAAAAGTGATTTTGTTTGTTTGTTACACCTAAATCACTAAACCGGTTTAAAAAAAATTCACGATGGGAAGCTATATTGTCAGGAAGTAACATAGACTATATTTTATCCCCGTAATTCTACAGGTACTATGCAGGAGAAGGTGCTGCTAGTCTATACTAATATTATAAAGAGGAAAGATTAAGATTTTTAGTTTGTTTGTATTGAGTAGGCTCCGAATCTGCTGGACCGATTTTAAAAATTTATTTCACCAATGGAAACCTTACTTTTATGGTAGTAACATGAGCTTTAATTTTTCCACAGAAATGCTACTTATGCAGGTATAATCGCATGGAACAGCTAGTGTACAATGTTGTAGGATGATTATAATTTAAATAAAGATTAAATTACGACTAACTACGATAAAATTAAAGAAATATACCTTAATTCATGTTTAAAAACTGCTAAAATGTGGATTTCAAGTTTTCAACCCACACATTCATTATTTGTTTCGTTTTTACTAATGCAGAAACTTAACTTTCATCCGTTTTACTTGATATTTATCCTTGTTACAGGCAGTAGGGTGTGCTTTGAATGTTTATGGTTTTGGAGAATCCATGGCAAACTTATTATTTGCTAGCGACATTAACTCCAACTTCAATCAATGGCCTGCCCGAGGTTTCGCCATTGCTGCTCTAATTTTACTCGGCACTATAAATGTGGCTGGAGTAAAATGGGTCATAAAACTGCAGTTTGCACTGCTTGTGATTATTTTGTTAGCTGCACTTGACTTCTTCGTAGGATCATTTGTTAGTGAAACTGGTAAGTGTAAAAAAAAAATTACTTCAATAAAAAATAACTTATAAAAAAACAAATAACTTCAATTTTGTTTCGTCATTTTCGTTGAGTATAATAAAAAGACAATAAAACACAAATTTAAAACTCTGAGATACTATTATTGATATTGATTCTGTGTTTAGGAGATGGGATTTAGGGTAATAATATTATGAACAAACTCAGATGTGAGATGTCTGTCACCATTTGGTAAAGTTTTAATAAATATAACTAATTCCAGATGAACAGTTCCGCGGCTGGCTCAATGGGACAATAAGCAATAATACCTGGCCGCTTGAACATGGTGAATATAATTGGTTTAAGTGCTTTGGAGTTTTCTTCCCAACTATTACTGGAATACTCGCTGGAATTAACATGAGTGGTGATTTGAAAAATCCTTCTGTTAATATACCTAATGGATCATTAGCAGCTATTGGTACTGGGTAAGTAAAAAAAGCATATTTATTTAAAACCATATATATATATATATATATATATATATATATATATATATATACAGTGGTGGTCAGATAATTAGAAACACTGCCAACGGTCCTTGACATTATGTAAGATACTTCTCCGCAATCGTTTTTATTTTGAAAATAAACAATAAATAGGACAACAATATGTTCAACGATTTATCATTGATTAGAAAAACAATATAAATTCCATTACACAAGGGCAGTTTTAATATTACATTACGGACAAACATTTTAACCCATTTTAAGTTATAAACAATAATGGTCAACTAATTAGAAACAACAACAAAAAAGTATAAAAAACATTTTTTTAAAGTATTAGTAATTAGTATTGTTATTTATGAAATAGCTACTATCCCAAACCTATCAATAGTTATAATTAATATTAAGTGGCGTATCCCTTAATGCCAATAACAGCACTGCAACGACGTGGCATTTTGATTCAATCAATTTCGTAAAATTTTGTAGGGGGATTTAATTCCATGCTTCAAAAAATGCTTCATTTAGTTCGTTTTGACTGGTGTTACGTTTGTTTGAGACTTTATTTTTAACAATAAACCAGAGATTTTCTATCGGGATTAAATCCGTACGATTTGCTGGCTAGTCTAAAATGGATATACGCTGTTTGCTAAGGAAACATTTGACGATATTGGCCGTGTGTTTAAGGTCATTGTCATGCTGAAAGATCCAGGTTACAGGCAAATGATCGTCCGAGTATGGAATCATTGTGTGCTCTAAGATATTTTAGTATTGCCATTGATCCATTGTACCTTCAATCTCCCGAACGGGTCCAACTCCATATCCGGAAAAACACCCCCAAACTTTAATGTTACTGCCACCGTCCTTGACTATACTCCTTGTGTATTTATAATTAAAAGCATTGTTTACAGGACGTCTAACATAGCACTTTGCGTCGGAATTTACCATATTTATTTTTGTTTCATCCGAAAATAACACTTTTTCCATTCTTGTACCGTCCAATTAACATATTTTTTTAGCGATTAATAATCGCTTTTCTCGGTGCTGCTTGGTAAGAAGCGGTACCTTTCGAAAGATTCTTCCAAACAATTTAGCTTCTACTAATCTTCGGCGTATCAATCTTGGCGAGATGTTTCTCGGGTCATCAGGCGAAAAAACTTCATTTATAATCTGGTTGGAGCCTTTAATTGGGTCTTTTTTAGAAACACGAACAACAACTTATCTTCTCTGGGAAAGGTTTTTCTTTGCCGAGCCTTTCTAAGAACATTTTTTCAACAGTTCCATGTGTTTTGTAATGATCAATTGCATTAAAAACTTTCTTTACAGAACAATTTAAGTGCTCAGCTATTCTTCTGTACGCCCACATATGATCTATACGTAAATTAACAATGATTTGCCTAGTTGACGCGTCACATCTTTTTTTTTGGCCCATTTTGAACAAAATAAAATTCAGATTAAATTTTGAATTGCCGCTAGAATAATAGAAAAAGCCACGAAAGAAATGTTATTCTCCAATTTCCAAAAAAAGAATGAGCTATGGATACTTTTTTAAAATGTTTCTAATTATGCGTCCAAGCGGCAAGTTACAGAAAATAAACTCCTACATGTGTAAGACTCATTTTGTAATTAAAAATAACATATGTTTTATATTTTATGCATTTAATGAGTTTTTTATTTGAGTGGCTATATTATTGCATAATTATTAATTATTGAATGTGTATATTTTTTACGAACATTTGTACGTTGAAGTTATACTTTCCTTATTCATAAGAAGTGTTTCTAATTATCTGACCACCACTGTATATATATATATATATATATATATATATACAATATGTATCAGAAAGGTGAAATAATATTGAAGGGTGTATATGTATATCGTGTAACGAAATACCTACAAAAATATCAGATCTAATATAGCAACTTTTTTCTTTCATATAAACTTAATAATTACTTTTTATGTGTGAATTTTCGCCAACCCTGTGATTGAAGAATAAAAGCGTAGGGGCTCCCTACGCGCTAGTGTTGTTGACCGTAGTAGTGGCAGGTAGCGCCTGCGCGCGCAGCTGATCGCTCGCGCCGAGCGCCGGTCGCCGCCCGCGCCTTAACATACCTAAAAAAGAATAAAGGTAAAAACGTAGTTTTTATTCAATAATAAATTTAACTGATCAAAAAATTGACATTAAACAAGTAATACCTACCTACATACTAATCATGTAGTTTCATCAAACTTTTACACTTTGGGTCCGACCTACTATTGGTTTACACACACATTAATACCGCACAATAACTCAAAATGTCCACCCGTGCGCAGTGGGTACCATCGCGCCGCAGGTCCCGGTACCACGAGTAGGCGTACAGGCGCGCGACCTTGGGGGGTTTGAGCGCGGAACGAACCAGCCTCGCGCATACGCAGACACCTGACAAATTCTCCCGAAGCAGCTGAAGGATAGTATGCGCTGCTCATCCAGCGATCTACCTTCGGCGAAGCGCACGTGACACAGCTCCCTAACTCGACTGATATTGCCATCAGGAGCACCGACACAAAGTCATTTCATAAGATTCACTTGAATAATCGCGAGACACTGTAGCGACGGTTGCGAGTCATATTTTTTGATTATAACACATCTTCACTCGTTGATAGATAGGAAGCAACTAAGTTCATTGATTTGAAAATGAAGGAATTTGCCGATTTTCTAAAATTTTGTTGTAGGGTTCAGTTGAAAATTAAACATAACCCTATGAAAATAAAAGACGTAAAAATAATTCTACGCGATACAAGGATAATGAATCAATTAATTACATAATTTACTTTTGTCAATTGTGAAATAATAATAACGTGAAATAAGATAAAAGACTTAGAATTAGGAATATTTTTTAAAACATACGGAACTACTCAATAAATAGAGGGTGGAGCTAGAGTCTTTAGTAACGCCGCCGCCGGCCCTTTGACCTTTGCGCAGTGTCCTTATTGGCCAAAAAGGAGCGGACGGGCGTTCCTAGTAATCAATGGATTTTTCATTGATCTAAGACCGCAATCCACGTGGACTACAAAATTCTATCAAAGACTAATAATGTCAGATATTTACGTAGGTAAATTAGTAGGTTTTCTTTAAAACTATGGGAAAAAAATTAAAATAATGATGGAGTATTATCGGGCCTGTTGGCTCGGTTGGTAGTGACCTTCAGAACCGGAGCTCGCGGGTTCGATTCCCACTGAACAACATGTTGACCTACAGTTGTGTGAATGAACATATCATTTTTCTTCGTGACTGGGTTTTCAATAATTATTTAAGTATGTCTATTAGTTATTTAGTACTCATAGTGTAGGCACAGTCTAGTTTTTCGTAGGTAAAAACACGATGTCTTATCTGTACCATGTTTAGTCACTTTAAAGAGAGTTCAACAGCATTTAGCAGCTGATTTAAGGGTTGAAAATGATTTTTTTTTATGATAACTTCAACGTTGTTTTACTCCAAATTTATAGGATATATTAAACAAGAGACATTTTTCACGTACTGTATATAAGCTACTTTATATGACCCTTAATTATTATTTCACCTTTCTGATACATATTGTATATTAAACAAGAGACATTTTTCCCGAACTGTATATAAGCTACTTTATATGACCCTTAATTATTATTTCACCTTTCTGATACACATTGTATACTATAAATTTGGAGCTAAATGCTGTTGAACTCTCTTTTAAGTGACTAAACATGGTACAGATAAGACATCGTGTTTTTACCTACGAAAAACTAGACCGAGCCTACACTATGAGTACTAAATAACTAATAGACATACTTAAATAATTATTGAAAACCCAGTCACGAAGAAAAATCATATGTTCATTCACACAACTGTAGGCCAACATGTTGTTCAGTGGGAATCGAACCCGCGAGCTCCGGTTCTGAAGGTCACTACCAACTGAGCCAACAGGCCCGATAATACTCCATCATTATTTTAATTTTTTTCAATAGTTTTAAAGAAAACCTACTAATTTACCTACGTAAATATCTGACATTATTAGTCTTTGATAGAATTTTGTTAGTCCACGTGGATTGCGGTCTTAGATCAATGAAAAATTCATTGATTACTAGGAACGCCCGCGCGCTCCTTTTTGGCCAATAAGGACACTGCGCAAAAGTCAAAGGGCCGGCGGCGGCGTTATTAAGGACTTTTATCTTATTTCCCCGCCCGCCGCCCGCGCCTTAACATACCTAAAAAAGAATAAAGGTAAAAACGTAGTTTTTATTCAATAATAAATTTAACTGATCAAAAAATTGACATTAAACAAGTAATACCTACCTACATACTAATCATGTAGTTTCATCAAACTTTTACACTTTGGGTCCGACCTACTATTGGTTTACACACACATTAATACCGCACAATAACTCAAAATGTCCACCCGTGCGCAGTGGGTACCATCGCGCCGCAGGTCCCGGTACCACGAGTAGGCGTACAGGCGCGCGACCTTGGGGGGTTTGAGCGCGGAACGAACCAGCCTCGCGCATACGCAGACACCTGACAAATTCTCCCGAAGCAGCTGAAGGATAGTATGCGCTGCTCATCCAGCGATCTACCTTCGGCGAAGCGCACGTGACACAGCTCCCTAACTCGACTGATATTGCCATCAGGAGCACCGACACAAAGTCATTTCATAAGATTCACTTGAATAATCGCGAGACACTGTAGCGACGGTTGCGAGTCATATTTTTTGATTATAACACATCTTCACTCGTTGATAGATAGGAAGCAACTAAGTTCATTGATTTGAAAATGAAGGAATTTGCCGATTTTCTAAAATTTTGTTGTAGGGTTCAGTTGAAAATTAAACATAACCCTATGAAAATAAAAGACGTAAAAATAATTCTACGCGATACAAGGATAATGAATCAATTAATTACATAATTTACTTTTGTCAATTGTGAAATAATAATAACGTGAAATAAGATAAAAGACTTAGAATTAGGAATATTTTTTAAAACATACGGAACTACTCAATAAATAGAGGGTGGAGCTAGAGTCTTTAGTAACGCCGCCGCCGGCCCTTTGACCTTTGCGCAGTGTCCTTATTGGCCAAAAAGGAGCGGACGGGCGTTCCTAGTAATCAATGGATTTTTCATTGATCTAAGACCGCAATCCACGTGGACTACAAAATTCTATCAAAGACTAATAATGTCAGATATTTACGTAGGTAAATTAGTAGGTTTTCTTTAAAACTATGGGAAAAAAATTAAAATAATGATGGAGTATTATCGGGCCTGTTGGCTCGGTTGGTAGTGACCTTCAGAACCGGAGCTCGCGGGTTCGATTCCCACTGAACAACATGTTGACCTACAGTTGTGTGAATGAACATATCATTTTTCTTCGTGACTGGGTTTTCAATAATTATTTAAGTATGTCTATTAGTTATTTAGTACTCATAGTGTAGGCACAGTCTAGTTTTTCGTAGGTAAAAACACGATGTCTTATCTGTACCATGTTTAGTCACTTTAAAGAGAGTTCAACAGCATTTAGCAGCTGATTTAAGGGTTGAAAATGATTTTTTTTTATGATAACTTCAACGTTGTTTTACTCCAAATTTATAGGATATATTAAACAAGAGACATTTTTCACGTACTGTATATAAGCTACTTTATATGACCCTTAATTATTATTTCACCTTTCTGATACATATTGTATATTAAACAAGAGACATTTTTCCCGAACTGTATATAAGCTACTTTATATGACCCTTAATTATTATTTCACCTTTCTGATACACATTGTATACTATAAATTTGGAGCTAAATGCTGTTGAACTCTCTTTTAAGTGACTAAACATGGTACAGATAAGACATCGTGTTTTTACCTACGAAAAACTAGACCGAGCCTACACTATGAGTACTAAATAACTAATAGACATACTTAAATAATTATTGAAAACCCAGTCACGAAGAAAAATCATATGTTCATTCACACAACTGTAGGCCAACATGTTGTTCAGTGGGAATCGAACCCGCGAGCTCCGGTTCTGAAGGTCACTACCAACTGAGCCAACAGGCCCGATAATACTCCATCATTATTTTAATTTTTTTCAATAGTTTTAAAGAAAACCTACTAATTTACCTACGTAAATATCTGACATTATTAGTCTTTGATAGAATTTTGTTAGTCCACGTGGATTGCGGTCTTAGATCAATGAAAAATTCATTGATTACTAGGAACGCCCGCGCGCTCCTTTTTGGCCAATAAGGACACTGCGCAAAAGTCAAAGGGCCGGCGGCGGCGTTATTAAGGACTTTTATCTTATTTCCCCGCCCGCCGCCCGCGCCTTAACATACCTAAAAAAGAATAAAGGTAAAAACGTAGTTTTTATTCAATAATAAATTTAACTGATCAAAAAATTGACATTAAACAAGTAATACCTACCTACATACTAATCATGTAGTTTCATCAAACTTTTACACTTTGGGTCCGACCTACTATTGGTTTACACACACATTAATACCGCACAATAACTCAAAATGTCCACCCGTGCGCAGTGGGTACCATCGCGCCGCAGGTCCCGGTACCACGAGTAGGCGTACAGGCGCGCGACCTTGGGGGGTTTGAGCGCGGAACGAACCAGCCTCGCGCATACGCAGACACCTGACAAATTCTCCCGAAGCAGCTGAAGGATAGTATGCGCTGCTCATCCAGCGATCTACCTTCGGCGAAGCGCACGTGACACAGCTCCCTAACTCGACTGATATTGCCATCAGGAGCACCGACACAAAGTCATTTCATAAGATTCACTTGAATAATCGCGAGACACTGTAGCGACGGTTGCGAGTCATATTTTTTGATTATAACACATCTTCACTCGTTGATAGATAGGAAGCAACTAAGTTCATTGATTTGAAAATGAAGGAATTTGCCGATTTTCTAAAATTTTGTTGTAGGGTTCAGTTGAAAATTAAACATAACCCTATGAAAATAAAAGACGTAAAAATAATTCTACGCGATACAAGGATAATGAATCAATTAATTACATAATTTACTTTTGTCAATTGTGAAATAATAATAACGTGAAATAAGATAAAAGACTTAGAATTAGGAATATTTTTTAAAACATACGGAACTACTCAATAAATAGAGGGTGGAGCTAGAGTCTTTAGTAACGCCGCCGCCGGCCCTTTGACCTTTGCGCAGTGTCCTTATTGGCCAAAAAGGAGCGGACGGGCGTTCCTAGTAATCAATGGATTTTTCATTGATCTAAGACCGCAATCCACGTGGACTACAAAATTCTATCAAAGACTAATAATGTCAGATATTTACGTAGGTAAATTAGTAGGTTTTCTTTAAAACTATGGGAAAAAAATTAAAATAATGATGGAGTATTATCGGGCCTGTTGGCTCGGTTGGTAGTGACCTTCAGAACCGGAGCTCGCGGGTTCGATTCCCACTGAACAACATGTTGACCTACAGTTGTGTGAATGAACATATCATTTTTCTTCGTGACTGGGTTTTCAATAATTATTTAAGTATGTCTATTAGTTATTTAGTACTCATAGTGTAGGCACAGTCTAGTTTTTCGTAGGTAAAAACACGATGTCTTATCTGTACCATGTTTAGTCACTTTAAAGAGAGTTCAACAGCATTTAGCAGCTGATTTAAGGGTTGAAAATGATTTTTTTTTATGATAACTTCAACGTTGTTTTACTCCAAATTTATAGGATATATTAAACAAGAGACATTTTTCACGTACTGTATATAAGCTACTTTATATGACCCTTAATTATTATTTCACCTTTCTGATACATATTGTATATTAAACAAGAGACATTTTTCCCGAACTGTATATAAGCTACTTTATATGACCCTTAATTATTATTTCACCTTTCTGATACACATTGTATACTATAAATTTGGAGCTAAATGCTGTTGAACTCTCTTTTAAGTGACTAAACATGGTACAGATAAGACATCGTGTTTTTACCTACGAAAAACTAGACCGAGCCTACACTATGAGTACTAAATAACTAATAGACATACTTAAATAATTATTGAAAACCCAGTCACGAAGAAAAATCATATGTTCATTCACACAACTGTAGGCCAACATGTTGTTCAGTGGGAATCGAACCCGCGAGCTCCGGTTCTGAAGGTCACTACCAACTGAGCCAACAGGCCCGATAATACTCCATCATTATTTTAATTTTTTTCAATAGTTTTAAAGAAAACCTACTAATTTACCTACGTAAATATCTGACATTATTAGTCTTTGATAGAATTTTGTTAGTCCACGTGGATTGCGGTCTTAGATCAATGAAAAATTTATTGATTACTAGGAACGCCCGCGCGCTCCTTTTTGGCCAATAAGGACACTGCGCAAAAGTCAAAGGGCCGGCGGCGGCGTTATTAAGGACTTTTATCTTATTTCACGTTATTATTATTTCACCATTGGCAAAAGTAAATTATGTAATTAATTGGTTCATTATCCTTGTATCGCTTAAAATTATTTTTACGTCTTTTATTTTCATAGGGTTATGTCTAATTTTCAACTGAACCCTACAACAAAATTTTAGAAAATCGGCAAATTCTTTCATTTTCAAATCAATGAACTTAGTTGCTTCCTATCTATCAACGAGTGAAGACGTGTTATAATCAAAGAATATGACTCGCAACAGTCGCTACAGTGTCTCGCGATTATTCAAGTGAATCTTATGAAATGACTTTGTGTCGGTGCTCCTGATGGCAATATCAGTCGAGTTAGGGAGCTGTGTCACGTGCGCTTCGCCGAAGGTAGACTGCTGGATGAACAGCAGATGCTATCCTTCAGCTGCTTCGGGAGAATTTGTCAGGTGTCTGCGTCTGCGCGAGGCTGGTTCGTTCCGCGCTCAAACCCCCCAAGGTCGCGCACCTGTACGCCTACTCGTGGCACCGGGACCTGCGGCTGGTGGTACCCACTGCGCACGGGTGGACATTTTGAGTTATTGTGCGGTATTAATGTGTGTGTAAACCAATAGTAGGTTGGACCCAAATCCCAAAGTGGAAAAGTTTGATGAAACTACATGATTAGTATGTAGGTAGGTATTACCTGTTTAATGACAATGTTTTGATCAGTTAAATTTATTATTGAATAAAAACTACGCTGTTACCTTCAAATTTTTTAAATAAATGATTACTGCTATAACTTTTATTATTTCCAATAACGTTTACCCTAGAATAAAATAGGTAGGTATGTTAAGGCGCGCGCGGGCGGCGACCGGCGCGGCGCGAGCGATCAGCTGCGTTACCTACGCTACCTACCACTACTACGGTCAACGACACTAGCGCGTAGGGAGCCCGTACGCTTTTATTCTTCAATCACAGGGTTGGCGAAAATTCACACATAAAAAGTAATTATTAAGTTTATATGAAAGAAAAAAGTTGCTATATTAGATCTGATATTTTTGTAGGTATTTCGTTACACGATATACATATACACCCTTCAATATTATTTCACCTTTCTGATACATATTGTATATAATAATATAATCTCACGCCTTTTATCCCCGAGGGGGTAGGCAGAGGTATTCCATTACTGGATAGACTCACATTTCACGAGAGACATTGAACCCCTAAACGTGATAGGTGGTGAGCCCATCGCCGGACCGGGTCTGTTTACACATGTCTCAGAATTAATTTTGAGACCTGCGGGTTTCCTCACGATGTTTTCCTTCACCGTCGAGCAAGTGATAAATATGTACGTAAGTTTTTGAAAAACTCATTGGTACATGCCAGGATTCGAACCCGAGCCTCACTGATTTTCAGTCGGCTCTTTAACCGTCCGGGCTATCACTGCTCTTTCTTTATAAAAAAAAATAATTAAAAAAATGTATTTACTACAATCATATTATTTAGCATAGCTAAGTACTTTTCTATACATAAGTATAATGAAACTGTTATGAAATCGTGTCTATAAATGAAATAGTTTTTGGAAATGTTTGCGGTATTGTAGATAGTTATCAATTTAGATATCAAAACACAAATTTTTTTCTGCCTGTTAGCCTTTCCGCGATTTTGATGAAATTTAGTGTGGAGATAACTGAGTAACTGGGTCAACATTAAGGGTACTTTTTTCTACAGGAAAATATGTCATTCCCACGGGAAATTATAAAAACTGGTTAAAAAGTACGTACGTACTACGTAATACGTACTACTCCGAAATGATTACACAGAAACTTGAAAACTGTATTTACATGTCGTAGGAAACCGCTATGAAGGGATTTTTGGAGAATCCCTCGGGAACTCCTCTTTGAAATCTTTATTTGCAAAGAACCGACAATTTTAATTAAAGGAGAGTTTAAAATTAAAGTAGGTAACCTATTCCTCCAATATTAATAAAGCATAATGTGGTAACTCCAGGGGAGCTACTATAAATTACATTTGCATTTATTCGATTTTATACTAAAGGTAAATTAATTAGTAAATTAAAATGCAAAATTTTTTTCCTAACTAGAGTGAAGCAAAGCAAATATTCAGAGAGATTTAAATACTAGGGCATAGAGGGGGCATTGGGAATATTTTCATACAAAACTTTGAAGCCTAAGCGTCAGTGCTGGTATCTAGATTTCAATAGCTGAAACAAGTATTCAAACAATTAGAAGTTGTTTCAGCTATCGACCGGTAGAGGTCACGCTGATTAAAAGGGATGTTACTATTTCATACCAAGTTATCGATAATATCAGTTTATTGACAAAGTATAGGTATATACAACAAAATCAATTTCAATTATACCTACTACACTCCCGGACACATCTATCGGGCCACCTAGTGTTTTTAAGTTTTGATGGTCCCTAGCTAAAAACGTCACACGAGATCGCGGTCTTCCTTGACAACAAACGAAGCCGCCAGTCTCTAAGTACCTTTAATAAACTCTTCGGACAGTAGTACGGCTTAAATTTAATTGTGCACTCACATTTCTTGGGCTATGCCCGGCCTGCAGAAGTGCCACAGCTTTGGCGGCAATTTCAGGCCGAGTATCCATATTTTTTGGTCAAAACTTTCTCAAAGTTTGCAGTAGCCATATTATTGAACCAATAATCAGAAACATAAATAAAAAAATCCAACTTTCGCAAAATTAAAAAAGTTTTCTCCTCCCTTGCATCATTGAAAACAATGAACAGACTCGAATTTTCTTATTTTTTTCACAATTCTGTATTCGAAATAAAAAAAAACATACCAAAAGGTTGACCAATAAATCAGCTTCATTAATTACTGCAGGAAATCTATAACATTTTTGAACCAAAAAATATATGTTTCTATATCGATATTAAATTATTTATTAAACTGTTTGTATTCTTAAAAACAGTATGCCTATATTTTCTACCTAATAAATAAATATCGATAACAAAAGTCGATAAACAGCACCACATCACTTATTAGTAGTGAAGTAGTGGTATAAGCTACTCAACAGCAGAGGGCGTTAATTTACAAGATCAGCAGAATGTTCTAGAACGAATATAAGAAAATTATTAATTTTGTTCTTTTTTCTGAGTAAATATGAAAAATACTTACGAAAATAAACTAAAATCCCTTCCAGGCGTTTTGCCGTAGCGTGATTTGCAACCTAGCAAGGCGCATCTCGGCATATTTATTTATTTTGGCGAGATACGAACGAGACAGAGAGATTTAAATACTAGGGCATAGAGGGGGCATTGGGAATATTTTCATACAAAACTTTGAAGCCTAAGCGTCAGTGCTGGTATCTAGATTTCAATAGCTGAAACAAGTATTCAAACAATTAGAAGTTGTTTCAGCTATCGACCGGTAGAGGTCACGCTGATTAAAAGGGATGTTACTATTTCATACCAAGGTATCGATAATATCAGTTTATTGACAAAGTATAGGTATATACAACAAAATCAATTTCAATTATACCTACTACACTCCCGGACACATCTATCGGGCCACCTAGTTTTTTTTAAGTTTTGATGGTCCCTAGCTAAAAACGTTGTCACACGAGATCGCGGTTTCCTTTCCAGATTCCTTGACAACAAACGAAGCCGCCAGTCTCTAAGTACCTTTAATAAACTCTTCGGACAGAAGTACGGCTTAAATTTAGTTGTGCACTCACATTTCTTTGGCTATGCCCGGCCTGCAGAAGTGCCACAGCTTTGGCGGCAATTTCAGGCCGAGTATCCATATTTTTTGGTCAAAACTTTCTCAAAGTTTGCAGTAGCCATATTATTGAACCAATAATCAGAAACATAAATAAAAAAATCCAACTTTCGCAAAATTAAAAAAGTTTTATCCTCCCTTGCATCATTGAAAACAATGAACAGACTCGAATTTTCTTATTTTTTTTCACAATTCTGTATTCAAAATAAAAAAAAATATACCAAAAGGTTGACCAATTAATCAGCTTCATTAATTACTGCAGGAAATCTATAACCTTTTTGAACCAAAAAATATATGTTCCTATATTGATATTAAATTATTTATTAAACTGTTTGTATTCTTAACTCATATCATCCTATTGCTCCATTATTGGAACGGTTCCTTTTTCAATTTTTATATTATTTTTCTAAACGCTTCCGAATATTATTTCTGTGTTGTGGCAGAACTTACATAATGACCTGTCATATAGTTTTGTAAGTTTTTTATAAACACGGGAATAACGTTCTGTAATTTTTAAAAAATATACGTGATCATTGAGAAAAAAAATGTCACGCCGGAAAATTTTAGTATTATTTATTTATTTTTGTAAAGTTATATTTTTTTTTTATATCAGTTTATCAATAATACTATAAACTATATGTTAGTTACGATAGTATATAAAAATCTGAAAGTGTTTATATAAATATTGAGTATTTTTTGTACCGATCCATTTTTGGAACAGTAGGAATGTATACCTCTGTAACATACTCTACGAGAAGGTAGTATTATTTAGGTTTGGTATGAGTTTTGTTATGCTTACTTTCTATTTATTTCGTTTTTGATTGATCGTAAATGAGATTATATTACATTTTGATAAAGATGACACTGTTTTGGCGGCAAATTTGTATATAACACATCAAAAACCTCACCTAACGAAGATAGCGGCGATAAAAGCTAGAATTGCACTAACCCAACACGTTGTGTCGCTTCGCTATCTGTTTTGTAAATAAACTAGGGTTAGATAGAGAACGAAGCACTATCTTCTCCACGATGTATTTCTAACCATACTAAATGTATGAGACCGATAGGCTTCTGGCGCGTCACGACACTCCAAGCTGATCTAGTGTTGTTCGAGCTGAAGATTTGAGCGATATAAATCACCTTTGTAGGTCTCGGTTATGAGCAAGGGCCATATGAAACCATAGCATGATTTACTTTCATTTACAAGGAATATTGTGAATATATATCTTCAAACAAAACATTCAACCGCGACCTCCTCGGCCTCAAGAACGCCGCTGCCTAGGTCATCTCTAGTTGTAATAAAAGGCATTCCAGACAGTATATGATTAGACAAAAAGACGCAGCATCATTTTATAGAGTAAAACAAACATCCCCGGTGCGGTTTGTGTCTCAAAAATATAAGGATGAAGTGCGATACTTGCAATATGTAGCTCAGCATAATAAATTTTCAATTGAGTTCCATAATAAATAATGATTTTCTATTATAATATTATAAAAGATAGCTTCGGTATATAAGAACATAGTAATAATAAACAAAATAAACAAAATACACAGGAATTTCCTGTTATTTACACTTTTATTTATATTTTGTTTAAATCATATATGAAGGAAAATACATCGGCATATTGTCCTGCTGTTCCATTTTTGGAACGGTACTGTAATAAAAAAAATAAAAATCATGATTTTTTTTATCGATATTTTTTTGTTCTTTATGCTGTTTGTATGCCCTTCTATGTGTTTGATACAAATCAGATGAAAATAGACAGGCTTGGGATGATACGAGTTAAAAACAGTATGCCTATATTTTCTACCTAATAAATAAATATCGATAACAAAAGTCGATAAACAGCACCACATCACTAATTAGTAGTGAAGTAGTGGTATAAGCTACTCAACAGCAGAGGGCGTTAATTTACAAGATCAGCAGAATGTTCTAGAACGAATATAAGAAAATTATTAATTTTGTTCTTTTTTCTGAGTAAATATGAAAAATACTTACGAAAATAAACTAAAATCCCTTCCAGGCGTTTTGCCGTAGCGTGATTTGCAACTTAGCAAGGCGCATCTCGGCATATTTATTTATTTTGGCGAGATACGAACGAGAGTTGTTATTCGGACGAGTTATTCCACTGTGGAATAAGTTTTGACTTCAATTTTTTCGGGCTTTGTCCCCTCTATGCCCTAATATTTAAATCTCTTTGGAACGAGAGTTGTTATTCGGACGAGTTATTCCACTGTGGAATAAGTTTTGACTTCAATTTTTTCGGGCTTTGTCCCCTCTATGCCCTAGTATTTAAATCTCTTTGCAAATATTACAAATCTATCATTCCACAATAACAAGAGGCCCCAATTGTCTTGATAATGACTTTGACTTTGATGATAATGATCATTTATTTGCAAGAAATATGGTACAATAGAGTTTTTGGGGTTTACATAAAATGTAGTACTCGCATATTTCACCAATCAGGCATGCAAAGGTATTTTGAGTGACGAATTGTCATTAATATTTCCATTTTATATTACAGGACTTTTCTTTATCTAATGTTTATCATAACGGTAGCATTTACCGTTACCAGAGACGCCCTTCTTCTTAACTTGTCAATAACCGCGAAGGTCTCCGCTGTGGCCGTATTGCTCCTAGCGGGCTTATATGTCAGTTCCATGAGTTCGTGTCTCGGAGCCATGTATGGAACTCCGCGAGTACTCCAAAGTATCGCTAATGAAAGAGTTATTCCTGGACTGGACATTCTAGGTCGCGGAGTGAGTAAAACAACAGATGCAGAAATTGAATCTCTAGTACTGAAACTACCTTCTCAGTAATTTGATTAAATTTCAGCATGTTTAAAGTAAATTGTAAAATGGAATGTCAGATTTCAGTAATTTGAAATATTCTTCAGTACCCTGTCTAACACAGGTAAATTGTAAAGGACTCGTTTACCGCCGTATTAGAAAAAGTTAAAAAAAATAATCATAGTGAAAACGAAATCTGATATCTAACTTCGAAAGTCTAAGGTCCCTGTGACGAGAAGAAATAAATTTAGTAAACAATGAACTTCTACTGAGTTACCTAGCGACAGTAACCAAAACCTAATACAGGTAATACGAAACTAACACGCAATTTGAATTTGTCGGATTATATTTTAGAAACCACCGCCGTCATCCAACTATTGTGGTACAGGGAAGCGGGATTGTAAACATTCGGTCTGCCATTTTGAAGTAGACGCGTCGTACTCAAATAAAAAAAAATACGAAAATAGGATTTCTAATTTAATGCAAATGTTGCATACTAGTAAATGTTTGTTTACGTAATTTAACCTTCTTGTGACGGGGACTTAGTTGTTATTAAATCTTCCTCACTATGGATACCTAATACATGTTATTATGTATGTAAAATTTCTTTTACACTAACTGATCCGATCCGTTATCTTCAAATCCCATATAAAAAAAAGCATTAAGTTTTTTCCCCAGTTTTCCGGAAAACTTTTCAATTTTTTTCTTTAAAATGACAAATAAGTCCTGCCGTTCTCAAGTGATACGCTTATCAAGGAACAGCATTTAATTTTTATTCATATTAGTACATAGATAGATTCGATTGAGTTAATGCATTGAAAACTTTATTTTACAGCGTGGCCCAAATAAAGTACCAATATATTCAATGGTGGTAGTAGCCGTAGTAACAATCACATTCATCATTATCGGAGACATAAACAAGCTTGCACCCATCGTCACCATGCCGTTCCTTATCACATACGCTAGTATTGACTATTCTTACTTTGCTCTCGCCCAAACATTTGATTTGCAACATAGACGTGAAATGAGGTATGTTTTTTTAAATCCTATTAAGTTTTTGATTTATTTCAATCACTATTTCATCCATCATTTCATTATCGATTTTGGTAATATAAAATCAATACAGAAGTTTAAATTGTCTTATCCAGATTCCAAGGACATTCGCAACGAGAATCTCAAGTTTATGGTGCTACGGGCAGCGATCTAGATTTGTTATTCCCTGAAAGGATAAGACACAAAACTGTTGGAGTAAGACCATTTGGAATTATTGTTAATTTGTATTTAAAATAAAATACATATTCTCACGCCTTTTATCCTTGAGGAAACCAGAGGTATTCAATTTCCGGAAATACCCACGTTTGACCAGTATATTCTTTGAACCCCTAATGATAGGTGGTGAGCCCATCGCTGGACCGGTTCTGTTGCCTCAGAATTAATTCTGGGACCTACTGGTTTCCTCACGACGTTTTCCTTTACCGTCGAGCGTGATAAATATTTACGTAACCTTTTTGAAAAACTCTTTGCTACATGCCAGGATTCGAAACCGGGTCTCGCGAATGACAAGCGGACTCTTTAACCACTGGGCTATCACTGCTCTTTATACAATATCTAACAGAATAAGCGCAATTCCTGAAATTAGTTTGTGCAGTATCGACTACCTAATCGATTTCAGCTATTTTTAATGTGTTAAATTTTTCCTAAAAATGAATTAGCATAGCTGAATTTAGTGCTACCTATGGAAATCTTACTATTATTGCTCTGTACCTAAGAAAATTGGTTAGACACAACTAAAGTACGAAGGTATCATGGTGTATGAGGAATTGCACTTATTCTGTTACGCGTTGTATTTACATGCAACTATACTGAACATTGAATAATAATAAATACTTATTTCTAGGATTTTACGCCTTCCCCGACTGATTCGGCAATAATGAATGGGCGCATGTCAAATGGCGACGTGCAGCGACCAAACGTAAATGTGCATTCGAAAAATAAAAACTGGTATTCCCATCTGTGTAACCGATGGCTTTCTCTAGTGGGGGTATGTACCGTCCACACAGATTGCAGACTACATTAATTATTCAAATTCTCGTGTTTTGATACCTTTCACTTACGGCCACATTGATATATCTATTTAAATTCAAGTTTATGAACACATGTAACAACATGTGTTCAAAAATATGGCAAAATAAAAATCCAGTAATTGCCCAAAACTTGTTTACAAATAGTTTTTCAATGTTGCAATTAGTATTCAAAGTGTATTCTAAGGATCGTGAAAGTATTGTTTCGAAGACGTAAATCTTTGCTGAATACCCACTTAAGCAGTCAGTTTTCGATATTAAAATCCAACACTTTCCTTAAGTTTACCGTAGGTATGTCATTTCTTCCCAGAATTCGATCCTTATTAGCGACACTACTGAATGGAGCGACACTATCGGTGGTGTGGTGTGTGGAATCAACGGGTTCTATTACTGGCTAGGAATATTGATTTAAAAAAAATCTAAAGATGCAGTTTTAGTTTTCACCAAAATCGAGCCCGAAACTCCGTTGAGTGCTTTTCGCTATTCCTCATAGTTTCTGATTTAGCCATCCACGCCTACTTGAAAAATTCACCCTATGTATATATATATTTTAAAAGCTCGGGTTTGTTCGAAAACTGTCGGGGTGTTTTCAGTATTGAGTTTAAAAAATATTTTCATAAAATACTTAGAAAAAAAGATGGTTGTCTGTAAAGTCGGTCATAAGAAAACATTGATGAAAAATTGCATACTAGAGTGGAATAAAGATAGATGCGTCACAAGCCGAACGTTTAGGCTGATCGTGCCTCTCTATCGCTTGTTCAGCGTTGTCGCTTGCACGCTCGGCTCAGGCAGAACGTGACACTTTTTCGTGCGTGCAGCCGGCGTTCATCGATTTATAAGAAATTATCACGTCAAAAACGAAAAACAATTTTGTTATACAACTTACTTACTATCTGTCGCTTTATGACAAGAAAAATAATAACTCAACCCCCTGTAGTTAAAATCTTGAGTGAAATCGTACAAAATGTTATACTTTTCAGGTTTTGATAAAAATTGTATTAATGTTCCTGGTTAACTGGGTGTACGCTCTTGGCTGCCTTTCTATCCTTTGGTTATTGTGGCTGTACATTGGAGCAGCCAATCCTGCTGTTAAACCTGGCAGAGCCTCAGAATTCAGATTTTTCCATTGGCTGAGAATATCGTTTTTGCAGATGATTGGGTAAGAAGTCGCATGTTTATATTACATATTAATATAGTCTGAAATAGTGCTATTTGTGTAGTTTGTGAAATAATCATGCTGAAATAGCAAAACTGATTGTTGCTTGCACCAGGGAGAATCCAAACCAAACTGATAAACATAAAACACTAGCTGTTCCGCGCGGTTTCACTAGCGCAGATGTTAGTAATATTGTAGCTTTCCATTGGAGAAAGAATTTTTAAAATCGGTCTAGTAGTTTTTGAGTTTATTCATTACTAGCGACCCGCCCCGGCTTCGCACAAGTGCAATGCTTATACTAAAACCTTCCTCTTGAATTACTCTATCTATTAAAAAAAACGCATCAAAATCCGTTGCGTAGTTTTAAAGATTTAAGCATACATAGGGATATAGGAACAGAGAAAGCTACTTTGTTTTATACTATGTAGTGATAGTGACAAACATACGAAAATACAAAATTTAAATACTAATCTTTCCTCTTTATAATATTAGTGTAGATGTAGATTCTTAAATTATACAGACCTGAATAATAATAATAATAAATACAATATAATCTCACGCCTTTTATCCCCGAGGGGGTAGGCAGAGGTATTCCATTACTGGATATACCCACATTTCACGAGATATATTGGACTCCTAAACGTGATAGGTGGTGAGCCCATCGCCAGACCTGAATCTCTGTGTTAAATAAGTACTCTGTGTAATAATGCGTATTGCTTATGTGCATAAACAAGATTGTTTTTCACAATTCACGCATTGTTATCTAATCCCAAACAGGGCAGAGCCTGTGCTATTGGTACCACACACGAGATTAAACTAATTATTAGTTAGCTTGTACAAAACACCAAACATACTTATGTACATATCAAAATCCAGACACGAAACTAATAGGACATGTGCACACAAATGTTGACCCCGAGCGGTATTCCAACCCGCGACCTCCGACTCAGAAAGCAAAGATATTTATAACGTCCAAAAATCCGTCCATTTGTTATGATCATCATGTCCAGGGACCCCCCCCCCCCCCCTTTGAGTTTGTAGGCAGGGCAACTACTAAGTTTACATGGCGTTGATTATTATAACTATGCATTTGGAACCAGCAACTTGTCGGTGTTGATTAATCTAATTAAATGTTTACATTTAATCAATCCAATCTCCAGGAGTGCGTTGTTCAAAGAGGTTGGAAGAAAAACATTCTCTTTCCTAAACTTTTTCTTTAAACGTCTTTGGCGTTGTTATTAGACTATTGAAATTTGTGTAGGGTCAAATCTTTTTACCTACAGAAATAATATATTTTTTATAACCTCTATTCCAGAAAACGCCCCTTAGAATACGAACAACTGGTTGTGACGCCAGTCCACGCTGATATAACAGTAGAGCAAGAAAGACTGAATGATGACAACGAAGACTTCGCATCACGCCGTCGATATCACCAGTCTACAGCATTGCAAAGCCATATGATCAATGTTGAGAGTACTGCATAGGACTAGAACAAAATATCGTATTTTATATACAAACTATTTAATTTTGTATGATTTAACATAATGATTTAACGGTAAAGCTTATGTATATTACTCATGAACTAAATAGACTGCATGTATTTATAACATCACATTACGACCACCATAAATGAGAAAGATAATTAAGCTCTACTATTTTTTTATTTATTATTGGCCTATTATTTGTAATTTTGGCAGTTATAGCAATCAGAATATTAAATATAGATAACGCACAATAGTAATGTAGGTACATAATATACAACGCATAACAGTAAAAGCGCAATTCCTTATACACCCCAATTAGTATATTATTAATATAAAAAAAATATGATGAAATCGAACTTCAGTTGTGTTGTAATAATAATATATAATTCACGCCTTTTTATCGCCGAGGGGGTAGGCAGAGGTATTCCATTACTGGATATACCCACATTTCACGAGATATATTAGACCCCTAAACGTGATAGGTGGTGAGCCCATCGCCGGACCGGGTCTGTTTACACATGTCTCAGAATTTATTCTGAGACCTGCTGGTTTCCTCACGATGTTTTCCTTCACCGTCGAGCTAGTGATAAATATGTACGTAAGTTTTTGAAAAACTCATTGGTACATGCCAGGATTCGAACCCGAGCCTCACTGATTTTCGGCCGGCTCTTTAACCGTTTGGGCTATCACTGCTCAGTTGTGTTGTGTCTAACCAATTTTTTAAAATTTCGATTAATAATAGCACGATTTCCATAGAAAGCACTAAATTCAGATACGATAATACATTTTTTTTAATTTAACACATATTAAAAATAGCTGAAATCGAATAAGTAGTTGATACTGAACAAACTAATTTCAGGAATTGCGCTTATTCTGTTACATGTTGTATATTTTTGATTATATTCGTAGTAGGTACCTGTTTTGACCTTATTAATGTTTTAGCTAAAAAGGTAGGAAGAAAATAAAATTGTCTTAATTTGGAAAGATAAACTTATTCTAAAATCGTCTTTGGTTTTAATTTATGATATTCTGTTTGCTTGTAATGAAACGATTGCTTAGAGCTTAAGCGAGTGTGGATGTTAATTATTTATTGTAAGTACCTACTCATACCTTTACGTTAAATATTATGGACTACTGGACCATGTAATTGTATATTAATATATAGTTTAATAATAACTAACCTAGGTACTTATTTTTGTACGTAAATAAATGCATTATAAACTAAATCGTGATACGAAATATACAATTTTATTAATTTTTAATATGTAAGTACCACCCGTAATAATCAGCGCGTTCGTCACTTATTAGAGTGTAAAGGTGAGGAGGACTGTCTCATGGGGGAGTAGTTAAAAAGTGTCCACTTGTGTGTAACTAACTAGTATTGTTTAAAGGGTTTTTTAGTTCTCCTTACCTCGTACCTCGAGTAGAGGTAACTATGTACTTTTCCGTGACTAGAACTGAAATAATATATTAACTATCATAAAATATGATGGTAACACCTGGAGTTTTGACTTATACAGTTATCGTATATTAAGGTAGGGTCTCACGGCCTGATTTCGGACAGGCCAGATCGTGCCAGCCCAGACCGAACCACAGGCCATGGGAACCGTCGCATCCGATAAGGCCTGTTGTCGCCCGTTCGATCCGTCGGGAGTCTTTAAGTTCAAAGAAGCAGTGCGGCGCGACTGACTGTCGCGCCCTGTACGGGCTCGTCTGCGACGGTTCTAACTCATACATTTCACCTGCGGCGGCGCGTGACCGTACATGCACGTGATGGAGTGGATGAACAATCTAATATTCGAGCTTTTAACTCTTCGAAAATGAACCAGCGCTACAGGCCGACACACACCTTGGCCCGTGGAAACCCCTTTTTGTGGCAAGTTTGAAAGTGTGCAAGTGAATAGGAAAATCGATAAGATGCGTGGGTTGTTCATTTTTGGTCAAAAATGTTCAATTTTCCCTCAAGAAGTCACAATAAAGGCCTATTATTCTACTGTCCGAAGGGGGGATAAAGAAAGTATTGATGACATTGTATTTTTCTGCAAGGAATCTGAAGCATATCAATTTAACTAAGAATAGAAAAGACGAAAAGAGAAAGATTTGGTAAAGACTGAAGACGAGGCAGTTGTACCTTTGATCTTAGCCTGTCCAACAATATTGGTCAAAAAAAAAGAGATAAATGTCAAAGGGCTTTTTGGCGGGAATCCGTAGGAACGTCATGTTTTTTAGGTGTTTTTTGTTTTTCATTTTGATGTGTGTTTTAGGTTTTGGCCTTGTTTTTGCTCGATATTTGATAGTGTATTATGTGGGAAATGTATGGACGTTTTCGAGTTACCTCAAGAAGCCGCTTCAATCTTCAGTAAAAGTGTACTATCGTTTTACTGCTGATAATCAAATCAAGTGACATTTCGATAAGTTTTGAAGGAATTATATAATATTGTTTTTTATAGACTGAAGCAGAGCTAAAAATCTTGAATTTCGTGTCGTGCTTAGAGCTGATGGCTAAATTGCCAATGTCTTAGAAGAAAAGAAAACAAAAGTCAATGTCAAAATATTGTTATTGGCTAGTGGCGAAATCGACGAAAATCTATAAATTTTAGGTTTACAAATTTAGAAATAATGGCAGAGGACTTAAGAAATTATAAATTACAATTGCAGCAGGTATAATTACTATTTGGATTACCTACATAAATTTTTTGTTCTTCCGAATCAATGAATGCTTATCGCACTCGTTTCTTTTGTTTTAGGTGGAAGCAGCGTTACTAACCGATCCTCAAAATGAAGAACTTCTTAAGCTGAAAACAGATCTGGAAGAAGTAATAGAGTTGACACAAGATCTTATAAAGACTCAAGACGGTGACTCCAAAGTGCCTAATATTCATGGTTCTAGTAATGATGATGATGTTACAGCGTCCCTGCTGGCGGCTGAAGACTCTGCACCACCCAGATCTCTATCCAAATGGAGTGTTGGGGAAAGATGTTTAGCTAAATGGAAAGCAGATAGCATGTGAGTATGGTTCTTGTAAATGTTACGTGAAAAAAATAATGTGAATAGATTACTTCTGTACAAAAAAGTATTTGTTTATTCTAACATTTACTTATGACTTTTGTTCCTTGTAAATAGTAGCTTAATGGGGTTATCTAGGACATGTACTACCCAAAACAGTTAAGTTGGCATTGTCTAAACAAGTAATCTAAATTAGCATGCTCACACTCATTTCTGTTTTGATGTTGGTATTTTAGTAAGTTTTTGTGGACAAGTAGAATGTAGTATGAATGCTTCAATATCGCATAGAGTGGTGCAGCCTTAATTTTTGAAGTTTCACTTAAACAACACCCAACCTTACTGAGCAAACACACTTGGCGGAACTTACGCGCGGAACTTTCGGTGAGCAACATACATTACGGTTGACGCGGGAGGCAGATCCATTTATCTTTAAAGTGAAACGTCAATGTATGTTGTTGACGGAAAGTTCCGCGGCGTAATTTCCGCAAGTGTGTTTTGACCCTTAAGGTGTGTTATTTAATCAGCATCAAAATGTAGGAACATACAATTTCAATGACATTGTTGTTCTTGATGGGCCTGTTGGCTCAGTTGGTATTGACCCTGCCTTCTGAGTCGGAGGTCCCGGGTTCGATCCCCGCTCGTGGCCAACATTTGTGTGCATGAACATGTCTGTTGGCTTTCTGTCTAGTCGTTTGATATTTATTTAAGTAGGTCTATTGAATAACCTTGTGTGAATTGTGTCCCACAATTTATTATTATTATTTCTGTTGCTCCCTCTGTCATTTCTACTACAGACTAGACAATCATTTTATATGCACAATCAGGGAATGATAACCATTTCACCATTGTTAGGACCACCATAAAATAGTTTATCCTTGTGTATGCTTGCTTGCATTTTATTTTAAAATCTCATATCACCAGCTGATGGAAGTTATATGGCTGTTATAATGTAGTGTTGTTGTAGTTCAGATTTTTTTTAAATCTATTTCTTTTGCATTTCATTATCATTTTCTATTTTATTATTTCATATGGTTCAAATTATTATATCTATATATTGTAACAGCAGAAACTTGGATCTTCGAAGTAACCGATCTATGTATAAAATACTAATTATCTCATTTTGTTAATCCATTTAAAAATTGAGTAGAAACATTTCATTGCATTAAAAAAGTTCTTATACCTAATTACATTTCATACAATAATTACAGTTTCTATGAAGCATCAATTGAGGAGATTTCACATGATCATCTCAAGGTGAAATTTGATGGTTACACAACTCTAGAAGTTGTATCCTTTGATGATGTCAAGTCATTAGGAGTAAAGAGACCTCTTAGTGGAGATGAAAGCAAGTAAGTAACCAAACATTTCTAAAAATGAAATATTAAAATATCATATAATCTACACTAATATTATTAAGAGGAAAGATTTGTATTTTTGTATGTTTGTAACAAATAAACTCAAAAACTACCGGACCAATTTTAAAAATTCTTTCACCAATGGACAGCTACAATATCCCTAAGTAACAAAGGCTATATTTTATTCCCATGGGAACGGGAACTACTAAATATTTGTAAACATATTGTTCATGTAAAATTTAGTTATTTATTTATTTTTTTAGACATGGTAAAGCGTACAATAGAGAGTACCTAAAGAAGAAAAAGCAGAAAAAACAACAAAGATTCAAACAGATAGAGGAGGAAAGAGAAAGTGAAAAGAATAAATGGCTTTCCTTCCATACTAAAGCTGCCAAAAAAGCTGGCATAAAAAATAAAAGTATATTTGCTTCTCCGGACAATTTGACAGGACGAGTTGGTATTGGTACCTGTGGTATATCCGGCAAACCTATGACTGAGTACACTCCTGGAGAAAAGTGGAAGAAGGGTGGATAATATTTTGTACATAATTTACTGTAACTCACCTAGCCTAAGTTAGGCATGTTTCTTAGTATATTGTATTATTTTACCTTTACATAATTATTAATTATGTAGATAGGCATTTTTAAATATTCTTTAGTCATAATTACATGTATTTTGTATATAAATACTTGTAAACATAATATTAGTCTGTACATTCAGCAACCAAGTAACTGAGCAAATTGCACCATGTCACCATAATTACTTCTAGTATATCATTTTAACCAAATATTATATCAAACAGAAAGTAAACAATACTATTTTTCACTTCTCATGCTCTAAAAGTACTCCAATATAGCCCTACGAAGCGGGACTAAAGTGACCACTTTAGTCCCTAGGGAGTATAAAGTATTTTTTTTTTAAATTTCCTTAATGAGAAAAAGATAACCTCAAACAGCCAGTAAATATCTGTAGAGTGTGGACCATCTTCATTGCGAAAGTGTTAAGAGTTTTAGTTCCATGGTTTTTCCGCAAAGAAGGTGGCGCCATGTGTTTTAAATAGTTTATCTGCAAAAAGAGATTTAAATCTCTTTGTTAATCTGTGACAACCTGACTGGTGTAGAAGAAAAAACTGACCGCGAAAATTTCTGAATTTTTGTCGAGTGTAAATTTGTTGGGTTTTAAATAAATTTGTACTAAATTGACAATTTTTCTCGCACTCAAAGTGAAAAGTACAGTTTGCACCTCGAGACTAAACGCCAACTTAATATACCCTCGGTTTCATGACTCTGGTATATAATGGCTTCGTTTAGTCCCTCGATATAAAATATACTATTAATTTGCTTCGTTTCAGAAGACACTGTAAAGCTAATTAAAATATGGTCTGTCTGATCCTATCTGTAAATGTATTATATTAGCAACCTAAAATTACTTTATTACAGACAACAAAGTCATCAGTAACTTTTTCTCTAAGGCTCTTCCCCACAGGCGCGTTATTATCGGTCGGTAATGCCGGATGCGTTATTGCGATAACTATTTTCAGTACATTGTGTATTAAGACGGCCACGAAATTACACACACCTGCGATAATAATGTTAGTATTTGATATCGTAAGGACGGACATATGGTTTTTATCAGAGGTGTGGTGACTTATTTGTAATACTTGTATATAAAATGCAAATACAAAATACCTATTCTGTATTTTGCATTTAAATACCTTTTAAAAAACATTTTTTATTTTATGTGGAATACTTTTTGAGACATATTTTCTATTTTGAAAATGCAAAATACTTTGTGATTAACTTTAGTCAACATTACAAACTTCTTTTAAAATGAACGAATAGTGCTTGTATTGGCCACTAGAGGCGTTGCTCGTAATTAAAACTTTAACAACAAAATAGACCTCTTTTATTAAACCTTAATAATTAAGATCTTAAACCAATGTAAGTATACCTGAGTATATATTTTTGTAATTATTTGGAGTTTTTAATTAACCTTAGTAACTCTTAAACTAATGTAAGTATACCTGTCGAGCTGCTCGCCTCTGAAGCCCGCGGCAGATTAAGTATCATAAAACGAGAGGCGAAGAAAGGTTTGTAGGGACACACGTTTTGCTGACATGAAGTTTTAGGCTACGCGCTAGTCTGTCTGTTTGGACATCAAATCATAGCCCAAATGCAGATCGCCACGTATTTTTTATTTATTCATATTCTATTAACTAAACTAAAAAAAAAGAATTGGTTAACTGAATACAAGAGTTAGAAATGGTATCTACCTATTACTATTTGTTCCCTAAACGTATTGAGAGGGTTGTTGGTTATAAGTTGATGTCGTCAATGACATGGAAGGAAAGAGGGCTGCGGCCGATTGTACGAACTGGAAAAATCAAACGGAAAAAAAAATCGTGAAACATTGAACTTACCCGGATGGATATGGTCTCATAATGAGGCAATAGATCCCTTTGAGACACTGGAAGGTTAAAGGTGAACAGGAATCCTTACAACACAAAAGGGCTGTATCTACTGGCCGTAGCTATTCTGGACTATCACTGGTAGGTAAATGGCGTTATACGTCAAAAATATACTATAGGCGAGCGTGTACTTCTGTTTAAATCTAGGATTGAGGAAAACAAATGAAAATTGGTAGACCTACATGTCGAGAAGACAATTTGATATTTAAAGTTTGCGAATAAAGGCTCAAGAGGAGGAAGACTAGAGAATCGCTTTGCTTCATACCTAAGTAATTAAGAGTTGGCGCCAAACAATCAATGAACAAAGTTCACTAAATTACCTTAACACTTTAACGGGCAAAGGGCAAAAATAGTCGCCATCGAGTATTAAACTCTATGTAGGTACTTAATTTAAATAAGATTCAAAACTAGTGAAAAATGTCAACTGTCTATGCCCGTCATAGGGTTCAATTTTAAGAAATAACCAAATCAAATTAACAATATAAGTATTTTATAATCTCACGCCTTTTATCCCCGAGAGGGTAGGCAGAGGTATTCCATTACTGGGTATACCTACCCACATTTCACGAGATATATTGGACCCCTAAACGTGATAGGTGGTGAGCCCATCGCCGGACCGGGTCTGTTTATACATGTCTCAGAATTAATTCTGAGACCTGCGGGTTTCCTCACGATGTTTTCCTTCACCGTCGAGCTGGTGATAACTATGTACGCAAGTTTTTGAAAAACTCATTGGTACATGCCAGGATTCGAACCCGAGCCTCACTGATTTTCGGCCGGCTCTTTAACCGTTCGGGCTATAATTGCTCAAATTAACAATGCAACGTGAAATCTCCAGCGATAACTATTAACAATCCAAAAAATGCGCTGTCCGGACGACCACTCGCACGCAACGACTTGTGCACTATGCCCTCACGCCACGTGTGTGCCCATTCGGGTTTTCAGCATTTTCCGGCGAAATTTTATCGACGTATTCCCACGGGAACGGGAACTACGCGGGTGAAATGGCGGAACAGCTATTCTTTATAATTTCACCAGCGGTTCCACCGCTGTTTCATCCACGTAGTTCCCGCTACCGTGGGAATACGGGAATAAAATATAGCCTATGTTACTGCGCCTGGACAGAGACAGCCTGCGAACGATATCGGGGACCATCACTGGACACTGCTCACTTAATAAACACCTACACACCTTAGGTATTACTGACAGCCCTCTGTGTAGAGCGTGCATGGTAGCGCATGTGCTCCTGGAGTGCGTTGACGTTGCCCAGATCCGCAAGGAAATTCTTGGAACACCAGAATCCCTTGCGGATGCCCTGAGCAGACCCGGGTCTGATCTGCTTCTGGAGGGAGGTGGGCTGGTTGGAATGATCGGCCGCCATGGCTCACGTACAATGGTCCAAGCTAAGGACTAAGTGCGGAAACCATAACCCTTTAGAGAATAGCCTATGTTACCTACTCCGTGATAATGTAGTTTTCCATTGGTAAACTTTTTTTTAAAGAGGTCCAGTAGTTTTTGAGTTTATTCGTTACAAACATACAAAATAAAAATCTTTCCCCTTTTGGTATAATATTAGTGTAGATGGTGTAGAAATGTAGTTACCTAGTAGATAGTTACCTAGGTAGTCTTTATTTAAAGTACCTACATAGTCAATCATACGGCCGGACTCGATTCCAGAACTCTTTATAATACCTATGTGTATGGAACCCACGGTGAGAGAGTCCGATTCGCACTTGTCGGTTTTTTTTTAGTCGAGGAAGGGTTTCCTCATAATGTTTTCCATTACTGTCAAGATAGTAATAAATCATGCTTGTTTACCTACCTAACGCGACTGCTCTATCGGTTTTTATGTCTGTCACAAATGCTTATTTCAGAACTGCTAACAATTGGGGATCCGTATTAGAAACGACTATCACCCATCTGTTTAATGGATGAAAACTATTTAATACTTATCAAATTTTGTATGTTAAAAAATACATCAAAAGTGGGTTTTCTAAAAAAAGTCCTTGTTGGACTACGATTAATAAAAAATCTAAAATGTTTTTTTATGAGTTTAACGTATAAATTTAATGCCAACCGAAAGTATGAAGCTACTGGGTTGGTAGGTCTAAACAGGTAGGTAAGTATGTCGATTCTAGTTATTTTCACCCATTTGTTTAAAAAACAAGAAATAACAACTGTTCAAAATGTAATTGTTGTTAGTCGTATTGTTAGTACCTAGTGTTCATAATCTTGTCGGCCATAGCCATCTGCAACACCACCGATGCGCGATCTTTGAGAAATTTTAAATTAACTAATTAATTTCATAGCGCGAAGGGAAAATTTAGGTAGGTAGGTAGGTGCATCATTTAATGCGTTCCCATTATATAATACCTATGTAGTTATTGAAAGTTACATATGAGGGATAAAAAAAACGACGAAGCGTTTCGAGAAAAGAATTTCATATCTACCTTTTCGCTTTGTCGTAAGGTAGGTACAGTCAAGAGCACGTAGAGAGAGTTTGACACTTCGGACTTTGAACCGGTCCTATATTCTTTGGGGCGCACAGTATAAATCAGGGCTCAGCTTAAACTGGTAGTGTAAAGCTTGACTTGCTCTTGACTGTACCTGTGCTCTTGCGCTTCGCTTGGCTCATCTTCCCGGGTCACTATTGTGACACCAGATACAGATGTTAAAAAGAAATAAGAAGTCAAGACACATACACACATATTCCTGTGTTTACCCTGTGTCCACTTAAACCTAGTGTAAAGCAAAAGAAAACACACCAACCACAACACAAAATAAATAATATCACTAATAAACAACACGTCTGTCGGCATCAATAGCTGTACATTTCTATGACCCTTGCATTAATGAAAACAAAAAAAAGCCAGGTAAAAAAAATATATAAAAAGTTTTAACACGTGGCCAAAAAAAAATTCTGTGTCTTGACACACATAATTTTTTTTTGGCCACGTGTTAAAACTTTTTATATTTTTTAACTAAGCAACGGGAAAATGAGATAGCCCTTTTTAAACTAATTCGTCTTTTTTACAACGCCAACTAAATAGAAAGCGTCAAGTAAACATGAACAAAAATTTTAACTATCCTTCTGATTTATACAGTGCCATCTAATTTACTAACTCAGCCACTGATTTTGCAACTCATCACCATTTTACGTTTTACAGCTTCAACACAAGTACCTCGAAAAAATATAATTCAAGCTTGAATTGACAACATCATCTAAGTATTATAACTTAGCGTGTAGGTAAAATAATACATCTTATTCTTTTATTGAGAAAATAGCCACTGCGCGATTTGACGGAAGTTCGCGAAACGACAGCGACCGGCCATTTCACCAATCAGAGAGCGCTATTCGATTCAAGTTAGTCGCGTGTATTTGTTTATGGTCGTGCGTCCTGTTATATATTACCTATGTATATAATAGTGCTCACATCTTCATACAATATGTCTTGTCAGCAATTTCTGATAGTTCGCTATATTTTTATGCAATCTTCCAGTCAGTTCGAATCTAACATCCACGCGCGACACTTGCCCTCTAATCGAGCCCAAATTATTAATTCTCAGTAAATCTTTTCAAGTTCATTAAAGTCTTTTTTTAAAAAGGCCGTTGGCCGAATCCTTATAACAATTTGGTGGCAGCGGTGGGATACCGACGGTGAAGGTATCCTTGCGACGTCTCCGTTCGGGCTCATTATAGTGAAGTGAAAAGTGACCTTGACGCGAGTGTCAAAAGTGCCAAAATCACGAACTCATCTATCTACTTATATCCTGTTTTCTAAGTCCTGTGAAGAAATTCAACTTATTCTATCAAAGTATGGAATCCTATTATGGTCAAAGCTATCAAGTCATCATCATCGTAGAATTCAGAAAATCTTGAAATACTGTATCTGGAGACTGCAGTTTGTTGCTCCTGTTCCTAAGAAAGGTGGTCATGTTCCTGTCATTTTCTTCGTGATCCTGTAAGTTTTGTTCTCATAATACTATTCCAGTGAAAGTGCGAAGTGAAAATCAATTTTCGTTAAACAGTGCTTGATTTAAGTGAAAATATTTTTCTTTAATTAGTCTATCATCCTTAAGTTACAACTAAGCTATTGAAATATTATTGTCACGACGATTCAATTCTTAGAATTAGCCTCATCGCTTATCTAGACCACACAGTTGCGAATTGTAACTTAGTGGCCGTCTATTACACCGTATCAGAATATAATATTATTTCTTTTGTTCATAAATATATTTTTATCAATTCAAAATGTCTAAGGAATCGGTTTCAATCGGAACATTATTTAAATTCATAAAACCTTTCGATGGTGCACGCGAAAAATTAAATTCATTTTTGACCAATTGTGACAATGCAATTAAATTAGCCAATGAAGAACAGAGAACAATTTTATTCAAATTCATCTTGACCCAACTTGAGGGCAAAGCTGAGACAGCTTGTTCCATTAAAGAATTTGATTGCTGGGAACAACTAAGTTCCTTCTTAAAAACGCAGTTTGGTGAACGAAAACACTACAATCATTTATTAACTGACTTGCAAGAATGTCGCCAGTTCAATAACGAACCGGTCAATCAATTCACGTTGCGGGTCGAAACCAGCCCCAAGCAAGCGTCCTTCATCTTTCAAAATCCAAGGACTACACGGGTAACCAGCCCCAAGCAAGCGTCCCTCATCTTTTAAAATCCAAGGACCACACGGGTAACCAGCCCCAAGCAAGCGTCCCTCATCTTTCAAAATCCAAAGACTACACGGGTAACCAGCCCCAAGCAAGCATCCACACAGCTTCTAATAAAATTCCACATAACAAAGATCCTTCCCATATCTCCGAAATTATAAAATCAAATCAAAATGAATGTAAAATATACGAAATATCATGCAATCCTAATAAAATATCCTTACCTCATGTCTTTATCCAAACATCTGTATCTAGTAAACCAATTACCTTACTCGTTGACACTGGATCCTCCGTAAGTCTACTCAAAAAGTCCTCCGTTCAATCATATCCCGACCTGAAACTTAAAAATGACATAATTAAATTAAAAGGTATTGACAATAATGAAGAAGCTGTACCTACTGTTGGTAATTTTAATATGAACCTTATATTTGGCAAAGAATCAATCCCTTTTACATTTCATGTAGTAGAACAGATAAACCTGTTGTATGATGGCATAATCGGAAATGATTTCCTTACCTTTTTCCAATGTTCCATTGACTATAACCGAAAAATCCTTAATCTAGGTAAAAACAAAATCAAACTTAATTTCACTGATCCAATCTACCAAATTCCACCTCGTTCGGAGGTCACCATAGAATGTTCTGCCGCTAATCCCGAATTATAAGAAGGTCTTATACTTGACCAACATATAAGTGAAACACTATTTGTTGCAAATTGTATAGTGAAGGTAAAAAACAACAATCGTGTAATTCTGACAGTCCTAAATACATCTAAAAAACCTGTTTCCTTAAATTCCAACCTCCAACTTGCTCTACACCCAGTTGACTATAGGTCCTGTCAATCTTATAACACAAATCAGTCATGTCTAAATAGAACTAATGAAGTGCTTGAGCTACTACGCGTTTCACACCTAAATTCCGAAGAATGCGAAGCTCTTTACGATTTATGCTCCAAGTATTCAGATATATTTCATCTACCAAATGACATACTTACCTCGACTGACGCCATCCAACACGAAATTCGAACCCCATCAGATCAGCCTATTAACGTCAAATCCTACCGGTTTCCAGAAATAAATAAACAAGAAGTAAATTCCCAAGTCCAAAAAATGCTTGATCAACAAATTATCCAACCCTCATTATCTCCATGGTCTTCTCCAATATGGATAGTTCCAAAAAAAATAGATGCCTCTGGCCAAAAGAAATGGCGCATCGTTATAGATTACAGGAAGTTAAATGACATCACTATTGGTGAAACTTACCCAATTCCTAATATTGTCGAAATCCTTGACCAATTAGGTGACTCCAAGTATTTCTCAACCCTAGATCTCGCTTCAGGGTTTCATCAAATTAAAATGGCCCCACAAGATGCTTGTAAAACCGCTTTCAGCGTCCCTCAGGGACACTTCGAATTTACCAGGATGCCTTTCGGCCTAAAAAATGCTCCGTCAACCTTTCAACGCCTAATGAACAACGTTCTTACCGGTCTCCAAGGTGAAAGATGTTTCGTCTACCTAGATGACATCGTTATATATTCTCATGATTTAACTCGCCACATCCAAAATCTTACTATGGTCTTTCAGAAACTACGTTCCGCTAACCTGAAACTTCAACCCGACAAGTGCAAGTTCCTGCGGAAGGAAGTAGGCTACCTTGGACATGTTATCACTGAAAATGGCCTAAAACCAGATCCAAGTAAAATAAAATCAGTCGAAGAGTTTCCAATTCCAAAATGTCCAAAAGACATTAAATCCTTTTTAGGTCTTATATCCTACTATAGACGTTTTATCCCTGAATTTTCTAAACTCTCCAAACCCCTCACATCCCTCTTGAAAAAAGATACTTCTTTTATTTGGACAAATGAACAACAGTTAGCATTTGAAATGCTAAAAAACAAACTCCTTACTGCACCAGTTCTCATATATCCAGATTTTACAAAGCCCTTTACCCTCACCTGTGACGCATCCAATTACGCAATATCCGCTATTCTATCCCAAGGCCCTATCGGAAAAGATCATCCTATAGCTTATGCATCTAGAACCCTAAATAAATGTGAAACCAACTATAGTACAACCGAAAAAGAATTGTTGGCTATAGTTTGGGGTTGCAAAACCTTTAGGCCATACTTATTTGGCCGTAAGTTTGTCATCGTAACTGACCATCAACCTTTGAAATGGCTTTTTAATCATACTGACCCGAGCAGCAAATTACAGCGTTGGCGTCTTCAATTACAAGAATTTGAATATGAAATCGTATACCGAAAGGGTAAATTAAACTCAGCAGCTGATGCTCTTTCCCGATATCCTGTCAATCCTGTTAATCCAGTACGTCCCGAAAACGTACCTGATAATGAGCTAATAGATCTTGGTCCACTAAATTTCAGCCCTTTTAATGCGGAAAATGTAGATTTCAGTCCTCTAAGCCCTCCAAGTCCAGAAAATCCACCTGACCCTCTTCCTCGCTCGGAATCCTTACCTGAAAATATTAATCCAAATTCAGCCACTGAAAACGCGAATCCTGAAATAAATCCTCCTATTGAGAACACACTTGACCCCAATGATACTTACACAAAATTCCTGAAAACTCCTGCAACAATTAAATACGATACAGCAATAATCGAACATAATGACAGCCTATTGAAAAGTCAAAATAAAACATTAATAATACCTGTATCTCTTGACCTTGATGAATCTAACCCAAATGTCCAAGAAATCTTATCAAATTCTTTAGATTCCGAATCATTTATAAATTCGGAAAGAACCCTTCTTTCGTACAAAGTACTCACATGTAACAACAAAAAATATTGCTTCCTTTTTACCAAAGTTCATCACTGCGATACCTGTTCCTATAGTGACATCTTTGAATCAATAAAAAACATTCGGAATTATTTAGTAGCCGAAAGTGAACCTGTTGATAAAATCAGTATTGCAGACTTCAAAAACCCATTTGATAAACACACTTATATTAAAATTTATAATATCATAACACATCTATTCCACAATACCGGAATCCAAATCCATATCCATCGTAACAAAATATATTATCCCAGTCCTTTCGAAGTCCAGAAAATCCTCCACGAAAATCATGATATCCCAATTGCTGGACACCTGGGGACCACAAGAATGTTCAACAAAATCCGCGAACAATATTATTGGAAAAATATGCGTACTGAAATAGAAAACTATGTTAAAAATTGCACTTCTTGCCAAACAAACAAAGCCCTTAGACAAATTAATCGAGCACCGATGCAGATAACTAGTACTTCTACCTCTCCATTCGAAAGATTATCTCTCGATATTGTTGGTCCACTGCCCGAATCTGGCACAGCCAAAATTAAATATATTCTCACCCTTCAGGATGACTTAACCAAATACTCAGTGGCATATCCTATTCGTAGTACTACCGCTGAAGAAACCAGCGAGTGCTTAATCCACTTCATCTCTTTATTTGGTATCCCTAAAACTATCCTAACTGACCAAGACACAAATTTTACATCAGATATGTTCAAAGAAACATGTAAATTTCTAAAAATAAAACAGCTTTGGTCATCTCCTTACCATCCCCAAACGCAAGGCGCCCTAGAGCGAAGCCATTCTACTTTGAAAGAGTATCTGAAGTCATATATAACCGAAAACCAAGATAACTGGCCAAAATATGTATACACAGCCATGTTAGCATATAACACGGCAACCCATTGTACAACTAATTACACCCCCTATGAGTTAGTTTTTGGTCACAAACCCGTACTTCCTAATTCAATATTTGAATCCGTTTCAAGAGCTACTTATCCGGATTACATTAGAATGCTACAACACCGCCTCAAATATACACGTGACCGAGCTGCTGATTATATAAATAAATCAAAAGAATCCTCCAAGGCTCATTACGACACCCATAGTTAGGGTTGCCACCTTTTTTTAGGACGAATAAAGTATTTTTTCATTTTGTTAGGTCGAAAATAAAGTACACAGCATAAAAAAAGAGTATTTATTTATTTGTTCTTAAAAACATATTTTTGGTTGCTCTTTGCAATTTTTAGCAAATATTTATCTTTTTCAAAGACATTTAACACATCTTTGCACTCATACTTTAAATTAAAATATATAATTAACTCATTTTTAATTAAGTTTAGGGAAGCTCTATTTCTTTCATCTCTCCACTTTACATTCATAAGAGAGAAGACCCTCTCAGTGAAGGCTGATGTGGCCGGCACAGACAAGATAAATTTAATATATGACTGCAGAAATGCATATAAATCTCAATCAAATCATAATTCACATCACTGTTCAATAAAAGTAAATTTTGCAAAATCATAGGGCAATCTTCTCCTAAACTTAAAAAGTAATCTCTTATTGGTTTCCAATTTAAAAGTATAGTGTCTATGCAAGGTAAAAGACTTAACCATCGGGTTCCTACATGGCGTTTAAGCTCATGGAAATCACCATCAACACTTTTAACAAAATTTTTTAGATTTTCTCTTCTGACAGCTGAATGTGAAAAGTGACTATAAATTTTCAGAATTACATTTTCAATATCATAAGATAAGAAGTTCATGGAGTGTCTCATGCAGTTATGCACTATGTGTGCATGGCAATTTCCCTTTATTAAATCAGGAATCAACTCTTTCATGTTAGTAAACAAAGAATGGTGTGTACCAAAATTAGAATTTGTGTTGTCTGCACTTAGCCCTGATATTTTATCAAAGGATAATTGATGCAATGCAATTGACTCCTGTATAGCTTGAAACATGCCATCAGCTGATTCATTGCTGTTCTCATAAAAATCAATTAATTTGTTTTGAATTCCATTTTGTGCTGTGAAATATTGCACCACCAATGGGAACAATTTTATATTTTTCTTATTTGATGCATCAGTCTGCAAACAAAAATATACATTTTCAGTATTTAAATCATCTATCACATGTTGTAATGCATATGGCCCCAACACCTCAGAAACCAAAGCCTCCATTTTAGTTCTAGCTAAATGAATACTAGTGGCTGTACTTGAATCCACATAAATAATTTTATTCAGTTTGATGGTGCAGTCCATACTGTTATATGATAAGTTGTGTTTCACAGTGTGGTATGTCAGAGCAAGTTCAGCAGCAGTTATTTTTTCTCTACTATCAGATACTTCAGATGTACTTGTAGTAGGTGTAAGAAATTTATTAAGAACTCCAGCTGTTTTCTTTAGTTCAGTTTTAGATTTGTGTATCTTTGTTTCTTGGTGTTGCTTTATCTGTGAACAAGAAAATAACCAACACCATAATAACACCAAACACACACCAACCAACACCGCAAGCAGTTTGTAGGGCAAACAAACAGATCACCCCCACCAAACAAACAGTTACTTACGTGTCCAATTCCAGCCGAAGAAATACTAAAAATTACTCCACAGATTTTGCATTTCGCGTTAAAACTATTCTCTGGATCGTTTGTCAGCCATGTATATTCTTTTTCCCAGAGCTTTGTATACTTCTGGGGTCGTTTTTTTGGCTTATCTAATTTTCGTTTTTTAGGCGTGATAATCCTATCAAAGGACGCACTAGAAGCGACATCTTCTTCATCCATTTTAATTGTTAATTTTATGCATGAAATAACTGACAAATATTCACAAAAACAGTAGAAAATATAGGGAAATAATGCACTTATACTCAATGCTGCGAGTACTCAACCTAAGAAGAATGTCATTTTTGACATTTACTTGTCAAGTGGCGTTATTTTTTTTTGTTAATTTGTCCATTTCGGAAAAGGCAAAGAGATCGAGTTCATACTGCCTTGTCCTTGTCTGATGTAAGTATTATTATATAGGGTAAACGGTCAATATTATGAAACGCTGTGGATGGATAGGATTAGGGATACCATCTCACAAGGACTCGTAACAAGTAACGGGCCAGTAATAATCAGTTTTACGTAAATAGAGTATTTTAGCGTACTTTACTGGTGGCGTAGATTATAAAGTACGCCTACATGAAAAAGAGGACAATACTCTATTTTAGAGTACGGGTGGGAACCCTACCCATAGTCGCCCTTTTAGCTATAATGCTGTTGACTATGTTTACTTGAAAAATCATCTCCGAATGCGTAAAGCTTTATCACCAATATGGAAAGGGCCATATAAAGTTATGAAAATTAATGGTAGAAATAGTTTAACATTGTTAATGAACCGGCGACACGTAACTCATCATTTTGATGAAGTAAAATTAGCCCGGCGTCGCGATACTTAATTTAGTTTTAAGAAGACTACATTTTTTTTTATTTTACTTTTATAAAGTTACACTATAATTAGTTATTTAGGTTAAATAAATTAATGTAATTAAATAAAGCTTATATTAATTATTTCCTTGCAGTTCCCTGTCTTCCGCACAGGAAACATTCATTGAAACATCGTTGAATACTTCCGGCATATACTTTGATCCAGTAGGGTCACTTAGAATAATAGACGGACATTTAAGTGTTGTAATTCCTATAGACATTTCATACATAGAACCACAAATTAAAAACCTGAACGGTGTGATAGGCACCTCTAAGTACCTATGTAGACAAAATGCTCTCTACTCTGATATCGAATGTCTTAACATGCATCAACCACTTTTAACTAGATATAATGACATAATTCGCGACTTTGAATCAATATCACATTTGACTGAATCTAGAATCAAAAGGTCGACTTGGATTGGTGGAATCGGCACTATTTTCAAACATATGTTTGGGACTATGGATGAAGATGACGCAATCCGGTATAGTAACGCTATTCAAGTTAAAGAAAATGACCTAACCAATATATCTAAATTAGTTAAACAGAGTATTCTTGTCACAACTTCAACTATTTCTTCTTTTATAACACATTTGCTCGTAAAAGGTGTCTTATTTCACCAATTTTAATATCGTTACCTATCTCATTACGCCCAAGTGCGGTAAGTGTAAAGTAAAACGCACGGTTTATCAAGATGCTCCGTCTTAAAACGAACGGTACTTTTTAAAATCTCAGCAAAGAGTTTTTATGTCAAAAAAGTTGTCAACAATTAACTTTGGGAGATAAAATATATTAAAGAAATATTTATGTACATAATTATTTAATTTAAATAATTTTGACAGTAAATTACAACCAATCTCTAACAAAAACACAAAAATATTATTTTACTTTATTAGTAATAAGTACTGGCTGTTTTTTGTGCCTTTTCCTAAAAAAAAATGATGATGCGCGCCGCGTGCGTTTTCTTAACGCTGTATTGTTTTTATTCGTTTACCATAGTCGGAGTTTTATTTTATTTCCTCGCAAATGTGTTATAAAACGTCGTATGACATACGTGCGCTTTGATAATTACAGCCTCTGCTTACTTGTAGCCCTCGCCTACGGCTCGGGCTAGCAATATCGCCTCGGCTGTAATTTTCAACCTACCGCACTTATATCATAATGTACTATTAAAGACACTTTGAATAAGATAAGTGTAAACGAACAACAATTAAATAGCGCTGTCGACGCTTTAACTCTTGCCCAACAAAACTTAACATTGTTATCTGATAATCTATATTTAAAATCAAAAATAATTGAGATATTAAATATGGTGGAGAGCATCCTGATAACATTGTCTTTCAAACTGGAGGACGTAATTAATGGAATAATGTTTAGTAAATCCAATATTTTATATCCTTCCGTCATAACACCAAAACAGTTGTTTACCGAGCTTGTCGAAAATTATAGATTTTTAGCTGACTATCATCAATTTCCTGTAAGTTTGTCTTTAGAAAATATTTATACATTAATGAATGTATCTGAAATCGCTACCTTTTATACTAATGACAAAATTGTATTTGTTTTGAAAGTACCCTTGGTAAGTTCAAAGAATTATTATTTGTATCACAACATTCCTTATCCAATTTCTATAGAAGACTAGCGACCCGCCCCGGCTTCGCACGGGTGCAATGCTAAATTTTCTTTGCTATAAACCTTGCGGACCCCGAGACCTTTCCAACGAATGCAAAACCATGTAAATCGGTTCGTCAGTTCTGGAGTTAAATCGTCAGGAAGGAAAACCCGACTTATTTTTATATAGTAGATAACACATATGCAACTATAATACCGTCTACTAAGTATATAGCTATTACTAGGGATAGGTCCTACTATTGTAAGTTAGAGAGTCTAAGTAATTGTAAGGTAATATATAATGCAAATTATATTTGTGACATTCCAGATGTGTATTCTAGTTCCGTTACTCCGATCTGCGAATCGGATATACATATTTTCAAAAGCTTGTAACACCCTGTCCCTAATAACAAATATTAAATACTGAAAAAATATAAAACAGCTTGGTGGGGCTGTAAACATGTAAACACATGTGAATATAATCAGAAATAGAAAATTATCAAAACTTAGGAAAAGTTTTAAAATAATGAAAAATCAGTAAAGTAGAACTTTGATTAGTCAAAGGGATGTTAAGATAGCATAAAAGTTTCATAAAAGTAGTTAGAATTAGGTTTCAGTAGGGTTTAGGAAAAGTTAAAACATCTTCCCATGGAAGGAAATGCGAAACAGGTCTCGTATTGAAATAAACCATTAATTGGTAATAACTCCGGAACTAATGGAGTTAGAGAGATGGGAAGCATATCGTTGTGGTACTGTTGAGGGACACTACGATATGAAAGAGGTTTCATCCAAATCGGAGATAGTCGGGTTTTTCCAATTTTCCGCTGCGGGACACGAAGATAAAGTCTTGGCATATATGGTGAGGGAGGGTGCGCAGCCAGGATGCGAGGCTGCCACCTCAACCATAGGTTGGACTTAAGATGTATGATACATAGGTCGGTCTGTTGAGCGATGTTGAGCATAATGGCAAATAAATATATAAATATATAAATAAATAAATTTATAAAATAAATAAATTTATAAAATTTTCATATGGCGTTATTGGCTGGAAGGTTCGTTAATAACAGAAGTTATGAGGACAAGGCAGGTAAGGGTACCCTGTCTGATTAATGGAATATGATAGTTTTATGCGATATTCTAGACGAACCTAATATATGAAAGCATGGCGAATAAAAGTAAATAACAGAGCTGGACTTATAATACATCTGGTTTCCCTCCCGCTTATAGGGCAGCTAACGCTGTCCGCTTGAACGAAAATATCGGGACAAGGTAGGGGTTGTAGTGTTTGAGTTATTGAAGGAGTGTGTAGTACTGCCCGAGTGGTGCAGCGGTTGTGTTAGTACGTTTCACCGTTCCATGGTCGGTGTTATGTCAGCACGTTACACCGTACCGCGGATGGTGTTATGTCAGCACATACCAATGTTAGCTTGGCGGTGGCGGCACCTCTGATCTTTGACTTGCATTATGACTTCTTTGTGATGCAGAGGCTTACGCTTCGACACAACGATCTTGTTCAACACTGTTTGGCGACAAAGTGCGAAAAGGTAAAAAGTCCGTGCCTCGAGCACTGCCTTACGGTACGGCAAGGTGATGTTATATAGACTTAGTTTTTGGACATAGTCCATAAGCTTTGTTGGATGTAACGATCGCTCAAATATTACACATTGGGGCTAGTAGTGGAATGACTGACGACGCACCTCTTAGCGCTGTCTTGTGGTTCACAGTAGATACCCCGGGACTGCTTCTGAGCTTCTTGATGCTAAGTAACGGAGACGATGGTATCGACTAACACTTAATTGATGGAGGTTGATAACGTCTCTCATTGAAATGTGAAAAGCAACATCTAGCTTGATCGTAGACCTGACGGTTCGAAATGGGCATTAACATAAGTTATCTTCGAGGAGTATTGTTGGTCTAGTACGCGAACACTCGACCAAATCTTCAGGAGTAAGCTCTTCGGGGTCTGGAACTGAAGTCATGTTGGCATTCGTGTTGGCATGGTAAAGGGTCTAGAGACTTGATTAGCTTGACGGGGATGTCTGTCACAATTCTGTTGAGTTTGATATTGCAATAAAGTGATACCACGAATGATCGAGAAAGGGAGTAACGCCTCATATATCTTATGATAACCATGTATTTTGCAGAACGTACATCGGTTACTCCATACTATCATATGAGTGCGCGCGCGACGCGTACTAATATAAATTAATGGTTTTACCATTATAAGCTCATTCAGGGTGTGACAGTGCCTCTGATGGCTGAACGAGAATCGATGGCTCGTAGGGACCGAGGTCGGGTTATGTTAAGCATTAAGACCTATGAACTAAATATCCTATGAGAATTATTGCCTTACGGGGCTTACTGCAAATGATCCTGAGGTCGTAAAGACCAATTCAAACATGTTCGAGATTGCCTTACGGGGCTTGCTGCAAATGAACCCGAGGTCTTAATGACTGGCGTAACTCGCCTTCGGGGAAACACGACTACGGTCGCACCGGTCCCTTCGGGGCAACACACGGCTACGGCCAAACCACGACTACGGTCGCACCGGTCCCTTCGGGGCAAAATACGGCTACGGCCGCACCAATCGACTAAGGTCGCACCGGTCCCTTCGGGGCAAAACTCGGCTAAGGCCGCAACAATCGGCTACGGCCGCACCAATCAGCTTCGGCTGCAACAATCGGCTACGGCCGCAACAATCAGCTTCGGCTGCAACGGTCCCGCTTCGGCGGGATATAAGACCGGATGTCCGGCAAAACCGGGACGTTCGGGGGGGTCGCAAACGCAATTGTGGAATGTTGCGGGTCGGCGACCACCGTATGAAGCGAGGCGGAGCTTCCTACTCTTCCCACCAACCACATTTTTATTTCTTTTCTTGAAAGGAGGTGAGAATGTGGGGAAGGCGATTTTATCTCGAGTCTGTCATCAGATAAGAGATAGCAGGGGTGGGGAACATGAAGTGTCCTTCATGAAATTATTGCCTTAGGCATGAATGACGCTGAAGTGGGCAGCGTTATTAAATATTAAAGATTAAAAGCGAAAGACAAATTTTATAAATACGCGATAGATAATTAAAGGTATAGGTTGATTCAAGTTAAGATTTCTTTTGATGGCAGAGCATGATCCTCAAAAAGGATCTGGATTACTATTCACAAAGTAGTGTCCTACACTCTAGACGATAAAAGGCCAAAATTGCAGGAGATATTTGACGGTGTCGACCTATTTAGCGATGCCTCCAAAGTAAATACTTTGGAGATCATCATGAAGCTAAATTTTGAGGTCGTTTAAAAACTATGCGTAGGACGTAAATGATGGTTACTCATATACGTCTATACATGTAAAATTGATAATCGTTTGCTACAAGTGAGCAGCGGAATGTCATACAGTGGATTCTCTCTAATTCCGTGCAAGAGAACATGATAACAAAATATTGAAACGATATCTTGTGAATGAGATCCTTGCTTTGAGCTGTGCAATGCTTGCTTAGCATTATATGGTGTTTAGCTTTGCATGGCTGGGAATTAAATCTATTACGTTGGAATTGGTGGTTCCAATGTATAGAGAGATAAAGGAGATTTTAAGGGGGGTTCAGTTACAATTTGGTTCCGAAGTGACCAGGATATGGATCAACGATTCGTATTCTGATCTGGTGTTGGGTTGTGGCTTGCTTAAAGTGGGCTTCATGCCTACAATTTGCTGTCCGTGAAAATGGAATGAGTGATCATGCTTCAGACACCTAGTTATAAGTCCTCTCAAAGAAATGGTTAATAATGGAAATGAAACTAATGAAAAATTTCTTTGTTACAGGTGTCTGATTGAATAAAATATAATAAGGAAGGAAGAATAGGAAAAGTGATTATTGTACATAAGCCCAATAGAGGAAGATTATGTGGATATAAAAGGGACCACTTTAGTTATTTTATTTTGAAGTTTATCAAGACAATTTTTTGAATTTTATAAAACAGTGATTATAAGACAGTGCCTTTTAAAATTATAAGTGTATATAAATAAACAAAAAAAAAAAAAAAAATGTCGGATTACGAGGATCTGGATCCACCTCATAATGAGAGCGGTGGAGATGACGAGCCACCTAAAAAGAAAAAGAAGGTTAAAAAAGCGAAAAAACAGAATAGCCCAGTCAAGGAGCCTGGGGCTTGCAGTTCCAAAGAGTACACATTGTTGTATAAATTAATTCTAAAACAGAATAAAACTTTGGAGGCATAATTGAGGAAGTTAAAAGAAGAGGTAAAGAATAACTCAGATACCCAAAAGAATAGTGGAGCAGGTGTCGCTAATCCTGATAACCCCATTCCAAGGAAAGACATAGGTCCGTTGGCCAATAAACAGATAGTTTATTCTATTACGAATTTAAATTCCGAAAAGCCGAAATTTAATGGCCAACCAGGGAAGACACATCCAGTGACTTTTCTGGAGGATTTGACGGCATATATAAGGAAAATACCTGCCCAAGGAAATGAGTTGGCAACTGTGATGGAGTGCCTAGAAGGTCAAGCAAGAGATTGGGGCAGAGTTTATAAAAGTCGTTGGCAAAATTACGAAGATTTTAAACGTGACTTTCTTTTGACCTTTTGGAATGAAGTTGAGCAAAATAAAGTACGTAGAGAAATTGTAAGCGGAAAATGGGATCGGAATAAAGATTCCACTATGATCGCTCATTTTATGAAATATGCTGGGCAAGTAAAGATGTTAACATATCCAATGAGCGATTCGCAATTGATATCAGACTTGATGCGTCATTTTCCGCGTAATGTTCAGCAGCTATGGACATTATCAAAGCAAGATAACATCCTCGCCGCAACCGAATTTTTGCGAGAGATGGATAATATCAATCAATACGAAGAAGAGGATAAGGGATCACATCAAAAAGGTAGCACATGTTTCGCTCCTCCAGGAGCGCAAAAGACTTCCATCAAGTATAAGGATTGGAAGAGGCCGAGAGGAGACAACACCGGTTTCATGCGAGGCGGGACTGGTGCAGTGAAGGCGCCCACTGTTCCGGTTACTGCATCCTTGGAAGCTGTGAAGGCCATTGAGGAACCTCCAAAAAACTAGTTGAGGCTGGGTGTAGCTCTGCCCTACAGCACTCAGCTAGGAAACGGGGCACAACCCCACAGGTCAATTCGATCGGTTATAAGATTATGATAAGGCAAGGGTGGCAACCCGGTCAGTCATTAGGCAAACATAATAAAGGTATAATAAAACCAATTGAGGCGAAGGGCCAGGTGGGAAAAACTGGCTTTGGTTATATAAATATCATAGAGGGTATATCGGGTCTCATACGAGACCGTTTTAATTTGCTTTCAGCTGGAAAAATTATTCAGAGTACACATTTAAATACAGTATTCGAAGAAGATGAAAGAACCAAAGAATTGATTGGTGGGGTGCGACCTGATATATTAGTCAAATGTGAAGGCCTTAAAATCTTGACTCTGTTAGACACGGGTTCAGATATCACATGCATTTCAGAAGAAATGTTTAATGAAATAAGTAAGAAAAACGCTAAATTGCCAATCATACCAGTCAAAGGGTTCCAAATACGGGGGGCTGTGGGACAGCGCTCCTCGAAGATAAATAGACAAGTTATATTACCTGTTGAGCTTACTAAAGGATTAGTTTTAGAAATACCCTTTTTAATCGTTCCCGGTCTTACAAGGTCTATGATTTTGGGGTTTGATTTTATGACACAATATAAGATTGATTTTCAATTTGATAAAAGAAACGGTGTTTGCATAGTGCACGGTGGAAAGCGATTTTTAATTTTATTTGATAATTATAATGATTTAATGAGTGTAAATAGGGTTGATTGTGAATTACGTGCAAATACTGACAAAAGGTTCGAAGATGACGTGAAGTTCGGCTGTGAGGATGACCACGGAAGTAAAGAGAAGTTGATTAATATTTTAAAGAAATATGATCCATTATTCACGACCAAATTAGGTCGTGCAAATTGTTATGAGCATAAAATTATAATGGAACACAATAAACCAATAGTGATCAAAAGTTATCCAATCCCATACGCTTATAAAGCAAAAATGTCCGCTAAGTTAAATGAATTAGAGGAAATGGGTATTATAACGAGGGCTGCCACACCATATTCAAGCCCGTTAACATTCACCTTAAAGAAAGACGGCGTCGACATACGAGTATTACTGGACGCCCGAGGAATAAATAAACATATGGTGGCGGAGACAGAGAAGCCTCCTATGCAGATCGACGTCTTAAATTCATTTCATGGAGCAAAATATATAACGACGATCGATCTAAATAACGCTTACTTTCAAATACCCATTAGTGAGGAAAGTAAGAAGTACACGGGGTTTACCTTTGAAGGTAAATCCTATGTTTATAATGTTTTGCCGCAAGGGCTTAAGACTTCTGTGGGAAGCTTCAGTCGGGCGATGGACATCATCTTGGGACCTGATGTAAGAGAATTCTGTGTAAATTATCTTGATGACCTGGCGATCATTACTTGTGGCTCGTTGGATTTACACTTAGAGCACATTGATAGAGTACTGCAGAGATTGCACCTAGCAGGCTTGACATGTAACTTACAAAAATGTGAATTTATTTGCAAAGAGGTAAAAATGTTGGGATTTATAATATCAACAGATGGTATTAAAACAGATCCTGAAAAGGTTAAAGCAATCAGGGAGTTTCCTGTTCCCAAGAAAGTTAAACATGTCAGAGCTTTCTTAGGGCTCTGTAATTTTTACCGTCTATTTATTCCTGATTATAACAGGAGCATAATGCCTTTGTGTGAATTGTTAAAGAAAGGAAAGAAATGGGCATGGGGCGATACAGAACAAAAGGCCTTTGAAGCCTTAAAAAGTCGATTTATTAACACAATAATGTTACATCATCCAGATTTTACAAAACCGTTTTATGTGCAAACTGACAGTTCAGGCATCGGCCTAGCCGGTGTGTTATATCAATACGATGATGATGATAGTATGAAAATCCTTGGTTTTCATAGTAGAGCATTAAGAGGCGCCGAATTGAATAGGACGACCACAGAACAGGAGTTTTACGCAGTGATCAGCACTTTTAAAAAGTTTGAAACTTATTTACGTGGAGCAAAAGTAAATATAAGAACTGATCACAAGGCCTTGTTGTTTGTAAACAATATGAAACTGTACAATAGTAGGGTAACTCGTTGGATACTCTTCATCGAACAGTTTTATTACACTTTCGAACATGTGGCAGGGAAGATGAATATTGGAGCAGATATTCTATCTCGCTACCCTCCAAGTAATGAAATCATACAAGAAGAAAAGACGATTTGTCCGGAAATAGCTTATATGGAAAGTTCACCAAATAATGAGTTGAATAAGCAATTAAGAAACATAAAAGAGATTCAGGATGCAGACTCTGTGGCATCCGAAATTATTCGAAACATAAAAGACAAAAGGATAGAAGGAGCAAACAGGCTGACTCCACATTGTTTTATCAAAGATGATAAATTACACATGAACGCTGGAGGGAAAGAAGTTCTGTTCTTGCCTGCTACCTTAGTAGAGAGTGTAACGAAGCAGGTCCACGAGGAGATGGGTCATCAAGGTGCATATAAAATTATTAAATATGTCAGAGACAGATTTTATTGGCCTAACTTAACAAAAGATATAAAAAATATTGTAAATAAATGTCGAATTTGTCAATTATCAAAGTGTAATAATTTTAAATATTTTGGGCCTTGTCAGTCAATTGTTACACAAAATATTGGAGATCTAGTAATGGCTGACATCTATGGGCCATTACCAAGTGGAAAGTTTGGTTACCAATATATACTAGTAGTGCAAGATTCTTTTAGTAAATTTGCTAAATTATATCCAATGAAAAGTGCAACTGCAAGATCAGTTGTCACGAAAATCAAGCATTTTATTCAAATAATAAAACCAAAGGCTATCATGACTGATAATGGGCGTCAATTTATCAGTAATTTATGGCGGAAAAGCTTGAATGATGTTGGGATAAAAACTATTTACACGACAATAAGAAATCCTAGGCCTAATAGTACCGAAAGAGTAAATAAAGAGTTGGGCAGAATGTTTAGAACATTTTGCCATGATAATCATAAAAGTTGGGCAACGCGGTTGCCTGAAATAGAAAAACTCTATAACAATACAACACATGATAGTATTGGGTATACACCCTGTGAAGTATTGTATGGGGAGAGCAATAAATTGACGTTTGATAGATGGTTAAAATTGCCTAAGGATAAGCTAAACTTACAAGAAGTAAGGAAAAATGTTAGAATAACATTAAAACAGCAAAGCGAATATAGACAAGGCAAATTTAATTCAAGCCATAAGTTGATGAGTTTTCATGTTGGGGATCTAGTGAAAATTAAGAGAGTGACGCAGTCAAGTGCAGAAAATAAACAAATAAGTAAATTTGATTTATTGTACGAAGGTCCCTATAAAATTGCCTCAATACCATTTGAGAATGTGTATATTTTAGTGCACCCAGAGACTGGGGAAGTAAGAGGCAAATATAATACTATTCATTTGTCAAAGTATTATAAATAAAAGTTATGTGCAAGATGTAAAATGTAAACCTTGAAGTGTTTAAAAAGGTAAAATTTTTTTTTAAATGTAAGAGTTATGATTTATGTAATAAATGTAAATAATGATTGTAGAATTGGCCAGTTGTTTTTATAATATATTAAGATGCTAATTGTATTCACAAAATTGTAATAATTTGGAAATAAAGAATAAATAAAAGAGAAAAAATAATTAAAGAATTGTTGCGTGGTTCGGGGAATGGCATTAGCACATCAATCTGGGATGACTCCCTGTTCCAATTCCTTACGATATTTCGAACTAAATAACTTTGGAAAGATCATACAGTATAACCACACTCAAATAGAGTTGAACAGGGGTGGACATCATTTGATAGATGTGGTAGTAGGGGAGGTTGGTGGCCGTTCTTTTAGGTTTTATAATTAATAAAGAAACAGATGGAAATAAAAAGCGTCTATTATTCAGCTCCTATAATGAATAAAGAAACAGATGGAAATAAAAAGCGTCTATTATTCAGCTCCTAAATGAATAAAGAAACTGATGGAAATAAAAAGCGCCTATTATTCAGCTCTAAAAATTCTCTTCCGTGAATTACAGAGAATTTTGGGGGCTGGTTGTAACACCCTGTCCCTAATAACAAATATTAAATACTGAAAGAATATAAAACAGCTTGGTGGGGCTGTAAACATGTAAACACATGTGAATATAATCAGAAATAGAAAATTATCAAAACTTAGGAAAAGTTTTAAAATAATGAAAAATCAGTAAAGTAGAACTTTGATTAGTCAAAGGGATGTTAAGATAGCATAAAAGTTTCATAAAAGTAGTTAGAATTAGGTTTCAGTAGGGTTTAGGAAAAGTTAAAACATCTTCCCATGGAAGGAAATGCGAAACAGGTCTCGTATTGAAATAAACCATTAATTGGTAATAACTCCGGAACTAATGGAGTTAGAGAGATGGGAAGCATATCGTTGTGGTACTGTTGAGGGACACTACGATATGAAAGAGGTTTCATCCAAATCGGAGATAGTCGGGTTTTTCCAATTTTCCGCTGCGGGACACGAAGATAAAGTCTTGGCATATATGGTGAGGGAGGGTGCGCAGCCAGGATGCGAGGCTGCCACCTCAACCATAGGTTGGACTTAAGATGTATGATACATAGGTCGGTCTGTTGAGCGATGTTGAGCATAATGGCAAATAAATATATAAATATATAAATAAATAAATTTATAAAATAAATAAATTTATAAAATTTTCATATGGCGTTATTGGCTGGAAGGTTCGTTAATAACAGAAGTTATGAGGACAAGGCAGGTAAGGGTACCCTGTCTGATTAATGGAATATGATAGTTTTATGCGATATTCTAGACGAACCTAATATATGAAAGCATGGCGAATAAAAGTAAATAACAGAGCTGGACTTATAATACATCTGGTTTCCCTCCCGCTTATAGGGCAGCTAACGCTGTCCGCTTGAACGAAAATATCGGGACAAGGTAGGGGTTGTAGTGTTTGAGTTATTGAAGGAGTGTGTAGTACTGCCCGAGTGGTGCAGCGGTTGTGTTAGTACGTTTCACCGTTCCATGGTCGGTGTTATGTCAGCACGTTACACCGTACCGCGGATGGTGTTATGTCAGCACATACCAATGTTAGCTTGGCGGTGGCGGCACCTCTGATCTTTGACTTGCATTATGACTTCTTTGTGATGCAGAGGCTTACGCTTCGACACAACGATCTTGTTCAACACTGTTTGGCGACAAAGTGCGAAAAGGTAAAAAGTCCGTGCCTCGAGCACTGCCTTACGGTACGGCAAGGTGATGTTATATAGACTTAGTTTTTGGACATAGTCCATAAGCTTTGTTGGATGTAACGATCGCTCAAATATTACACATTGGGGCTAGTAGTGGAATGACTGACGACGCACCTCTTAGCGCTGTCTTGTGGTTCACAGTAGATACCCCGGGACTGCTTCTGAGCTTCTTGATGCTAAGTAACGGAGACGATGGTATCGACTAACACTTAATTGATGGAGGTTGATAACGTCTCTCATTGAAATGTGAAAAGCAACATCTAGCTTGATCGTAGACCTGACGGTTCGAAATGGGCATTAACATAAGTTATCTTCGAGGAGTATTGTTGGTCTAGTACGCGAACACTCGACCAAATCTTCAGGAGTAAGCTCTTCGGGGTCTGGAACTGAAGTCATGTTGGCATTCGTGTTGGCATGGTAAAGGGTCTAGAGACTTGATTAGCTTGACGGGGATGTCTGTCACAATTCTGTTGAGTTTGATATTGCAATAAAGTGATACCACGAATGATCGAGAAAGGGAGTAACGCCTCATATATCTTATGATAACCATGTATTTTGCAGAACGTACATCGGTTACTCCATACTATCATATGAGTGCGCGCGCGACGCGTACTAATATAAATTAATGGTTTTACCATTATAAGCTCATTCAGGGTGTGACAGTGCCTCTGATGGCTGAACGAGAATCGATGGCTCGTAGGGACCGAGGTCGGGTTATGTTAAGCATTAAGACCTATGAACTAAATATCCTATGAGAATTATTGCCTTACGGGGCTTACTGCAAATGATCCTGAGGTCGTAAAGACCAATTCAAACATGTTCGAGATTGCCTTACGGGGCTTGCTGCAAATGAACCCGAGGTCTTAATGACTGGCGTAACTCGCCTTCGGGGAAACACGACTACGGTCGCACCGGTCCCTTCGGGGCAACACACGGCTACGGCCAAACCACGACTACGGTTGCACCGGTCCCTTCGGGGCAAAATACGGCTACGGCCGCACCAATCGACTAAGGTCGCACCGGTCCCTTCGGGGCAAAACTCGGCTAAGGCCGCAACAATCGGCTACGGCCGCACCAATCAGCTTCGGCTGCAACAATCGGCTACGGCCGCAACAATCAGCTTCGGCTGCAACGGTCCCGCTTCGGCGGGATATAAGACCGGATGTCCGGCAAAACCGGGACGTTCGGGGGGGTCGCAAACGCAATTGTGGAATGTTGCGGGTCGGCGACCACCGTATGAAGCGAGGCGGAGCTTCCTACTCTTCCCACCAACCACATTTTTATTTCTTTTCTTGAAAGGAGGTGAGAATGTGGGGAAGGCGATTTTATCTCGAGTCTGTCATCAGATAAGAGATAGCAGGGGTGGGGAACATGAAGTGTCCTTCATGAAATTATTGCCTTAGGCATGAATGACGCTGAAGTGGGCAGCGTTATTAAATATTAAAGATTAAAAGCGAAAGACAAATTTTATAAATACGCGATAGATAATTAAAGGTATAGGTTGATTCAAGTTAAGATTTCTTTTGATGGCAGAGCATGATCCTCAAAAAGGATCTGGATTACTATTCACAAAGTAGTGTCCTACACTCTAGACGATAAAAGGCCAAAATTGCAGGAGATATTTGACGGTGTCGACCTATTTAGCGATGCCTCCAAAGTAAATACTTTGGAGATCATCATGAAGCTAAATTTTGAGGTCGTTTAAAAACTATGCGTAGGACGTAAATGATGGTTACTCATATACGTCTATACATGTAAAATTGATAATCGTTTGCTACAAGTGAGCAGCGGAATGTCATACAGTGGATTCTCTCTAATTCCGTGCAAGAGAACATGATAACAAAATATTGAAACGATATCTTGTGAATGAGATCCTTGCTTTGAGCTGTGCAATGCTTGCTTAGCATTATATGGTGTTTAGCTTTGCATGGCTGGGAATTAAATCTATTACGTTGGAATTGGTGGTTCCAATGTATAGAGAGATAAAGGAGATTTTAAGGGGGGTTCAGTTACAAGCTTTACATTCCGTGCCTAACTATTGTAAAACCAAATTTTTTCGAGGTCATCTAGACATCTGGCAACAACTATCTAATAATAAATGGCTATATGTTATTACAAACCCATCTAAACTATCTATTGATTGTCAAAAATCTAACACTACTGAAATAATCATATCAGGCACAGGTGTATTAAGCATACCTATGTGTATAGGTATGCTTAATCGGCTCTAAATTCAAAAGAATGTTTGCTGTCAGTACAACGAATAATAATAATTTAAAAAACGAATAAACACGCTGTAATGGTAAACTGAAATAAAGTTAAAGAAATATTTATAAAAAGTATAAGAATTAATGGAATCCCTCTGCCTCTTTGGGGATAAAAGGCGTGAGATTTTTTATTTTTATTTATAAGAATTAAATAATTAATGACACAATTTATGTTATCGTAAATAACACTGGATAGACATTCGCACAATTCGGTTTATTAGTAATAAAGTAATAATCTCTCGCCTTATATCCCCGAGGGGGTAGGCAGAGGTATTCCATTTCTGGATATACCCACCTTTCAACAGATATTTTTTGGACCCCTATACGTAATAGGTGGCGAGCTCTTTCCCGGACCGGGTCTTTAACACATGTCTCAGAATTAATTCTGGGACCTGCGGGTGTCCTCACGATGTTTTCCTTCACCGTGGAGCTAATGATAAATGTGTACGTAAGTTTTTTGAAAAAGTCATTGGTACATGCCAGGATTCGAATCCGAGGCTCACTGATTTTCATCATGTGAAGCGGGCTCTTTAACCGCAAGGCTATATTACTGCTCTTGAAATTACATTAGATAATTACTTTAAAAATAATTTTGTAAAGTTCATATTTTGAAATAAATATGTTTATTTTTTAAATTATAATCAAAATTAATAGTTAAAAAAATAAAATAAAAAGACCCCAATCCGATTTAAATAATAGTTTAAAATAATCGTCATATGAGCAGTAAGATGTATAGACAAAAGAGAGGGTAGATTCTTTTTATTTTTGTCTATGTAGGTATTTTCAACTTTAATAATTAACCTATCACGTGTAGGGGTCCAATATATCTCGTGAAATGTGGGTATATCTAGTAATGGAATACCTCTGGCTACCCCCGGGGGTATAAAAGGCGTGAGATTACATATATATTTTTTAAATAATTAGCAATCTTTTTCCACCCTGCTCCGTGGCGACAAAGCCCTCTCTAATAGTAACAATGACAATTACAAAAAAAAAGTATTTCTTTCATGTTTATAACCATTTTGTGTCGAATGGGTGGGAATGGAATAAAAAGACCGTGTTACTGGCTTCTCATTGTTTAACTATAATTAGGGTCCTGGTAATAAAGCTTGAGCTTACAAGCGACAATTCTACCGAATGTATCAGGCTTAGCGTTTGTCGTAGGTACATGTATCATTACAAGATGTTTCAATAAATATTATAATAAAAACTTACTATCTTTTATTGAATTCTTTATTTTCATTGAAATTTTCGATTCTATATAGATAATGTAAATAAAACATACTTAGATATTGGTAGGTAGACAATAAACACCCCTCCTTTACCATTTGCGAAGTGCCTACCGCATTTCAGTATGAAGTACTTTCAGTCAAGAGGGTCGACCCTGAATCAGTCCCAACAAAATCATAGTCACCCTATACAGTAACTTTCCATAGTAATGGACAAATCCAATTTTCTCTTAAACGAATAAAGTAGTCGTAGAAATAATATTATGAGCTATTTGTCGTGACTAAACGGTTTCGAATTCCTGTTAGGTTTATATTTAAATGCATGTTTCACTAGGATTTTTGACGTTAAAATGGTGGCCAAACTCAAGACATGCTTCTGAAAAAAAGATCGCTTAATTCTCTGTCCCTATTGCGTCACATATGTAAAGAATGTGTTTGTAGCTGTCACATATTCCGTCACATTGGTTTATTATGTTAATTTCGCCGGTACATGGTGTGATTCTCTTGGAATTCGACGATTTGTCTGAAAACCATAGACAAAGCATGTGAACCTCCGTGCCACCTATTTTGATCCATCCTTCTGCGAGGAAGCCGTCACAATCAAAATGATAGCAGAAATCAGCGTCACAATCACCGTCACATTACTTCTAGGTGGTTTTCGAAAAGAATTAAGAGGTGGTACGGAGGACCACATGTTCACAAATAAGTGATCTTTTTTAATAAGCGCGGAAGCTATTTACATACAAGTTTCAAAGGTTATTTCCTTGATCTCCGCACCTTGGAAGTAGACTTGTTTTAAAGGGGGAAAGGCAAAGACACAACCGCTTGGATTACACAAATTAATGTTTAGTGTTAATTTGATGATAGTTTGTATTATCAGAATATCGAACATCTCATTTTTATAATGAGGCGTTTTCGGTGACAGCTGTCACTTGAGTATTCAAAGGTGTCAATAGATGGTGCTGAACTGCATTTTTAATAAGCTGTCATAAACTAACAGCCATGCCACACACTTACACATAAAAAACGAGAAGTTGACATGTTGATAATAAATAAATATTAACACTGAGAATTTTTTATTGCTACAATCTATCTATTTGCAGAGACTACGATATAATTATGTTGTTATTTTCAACATGCGTATATGTGCCATCGTTAACTGTATAAATGGAGGCGTTCATACATATCCAACTGATGAGACCAGTGGACAGGATAGATGTTCAACGTAAAGTCGGGTGGAATCAGAGTAAATATTCCTGTGTTTACCCTGTGTCCACTTAAACCTAGTGTAAAGCAAAAGAAAACACACCAACCACAACACAAAATAAATAATATCACTAGTAAACAACACGTCTGTCGGCATCAATAGCTGTACATTTCTATGACCCTTGCATTAATGAAAACAAAAAAAAGCCAGGTTATTGGGACTGTGGACATCGCCATCTATCTTTAGTGAATGAACTAGTTTTTCTTTTTTAAAAAACGCCTCATTTAATATTACTTAATAGATTTTAAATGCTATATTTATAATCTGTAGTCACCTGACTACAAACACCAATAGGAACTTATGACGGCACTAACCGTAAAACAAGCTGTCAAAGACTGTTTACTTCTCTGCATTTTCTTTCCTTCTGTCTGCAATCGCGACCAATGTTTTGCGGTTAGTGACGTCATGTCAGTCGCTTGACAGTTGTAGTGTTTTAGCGGGAAAATTCAAAATTACTTTATTTTTGTATATTTTCTCATCGAAAACACTAACATTTTTGAATAAAATATTTTTTTATGGTAAACAAGAGTCAATCTTCAAAATAAAAGCAATTCCAAAAAATTGTTAACATAAATTTTGACGATCAAAAATCAATACCTACATAGGATGAGTTACCTACATTTTAAACGTTTTGAGTTATTTAATTAGAAGATAATATAATTATTTTTTTGGTGCCATTACATTAATATTTTAGAAGTTGACTGCTTGAATCCTTGTTAAAAATTTAGATGCTAAAAAATAACCTAAAAAATAAAATTGTATTTAGAGGCTTGCATAGAAGATAATTGGGTAGTTCACAGCATCGAAATTAAATAGCGAGTAGTCATACATTAAAAAGATTATCCCAAAACACCTCAAAATATGTATTTCGATTTTCAATTTACAATTATAGCAAACTAGCAGCGCCCCGCGGTTTCACCCGCGTAGTTCCCGTTCCCGTGGGAATACGGGAATAAAATATAGCCTATGTGTTATTCTGATGTATAAGCTATATAACTGTAAAGTTTCATCAAAATCCGTTCGGTAGTTTTTGCGTGAAAGAGGAACAAACATCCAGACATCCAGACATCCAGACATCCATACAAACTTTCGCCTTTATAATATTATTAGTAGGATTTAAAAATAATAAATCAATCAAAAAAAGTGCTGCAATTGAGTACTACAAACTATGTCGTCACGGTTTGTTATTTCAGTACATTTTCCATAGTAAAATTTCGTTTTGACAGATCGTAAAAAGTAACTGATTTGACTAGGTAGGACACCAACCCTATTAGTGCCTAAGATAGTAAGTACTTACCTATTATCAGACGCGCGTTGATTGTGGCTGACTTAGTAATTTAGAAGGCGATGTAGATTTTTAGAGGCGAATAATGCAATTAAAAAGAAGTCTGTTTAATTAGCACCTGATGTAAAATATGGGAACAGGATTACAATGCTTGCCTAATAGGTTCCGCATAATACTAACGTGCTAATACGCTTAATAATAACTACATCGAAGCGAGTGTAGGCGGGCCGTGTGTAAGCAAGTTCGTCATGTTTGCATGAAATTGTTTACAAATACACGGCTCAAATTAGTGGCACTTTCATTCAAGCAGGATTGCTAGACACAATTCTGGAATTTTGAGATCTTTTAGATTATACTTATACGATGTTGAATTTAACACTTTTGCACCTGCGAGTAATTACCTACGTAGGTAGGTAGATCATCATCATCTACCCTGAACAGAACAGCCCACTGCTCAGCTCTTTCCTCATCCTACTTCCTACTAATATTATAAACGCGAAAGTTTGTTTGGATGGATGTCTGGATGGATGTTTGTTCCTCTTTCGGGGGGCACTGCTAGTATATTATAAAACTAGCAGCGCCCCGCGGTTTCACCCACGTAGCTCCCGTTCCCGTGGGAATACGGGGATAAAATATAGCCTATGTGTTATTCTGATGTATAAGCTATATAACTGTAAAGTTTCATCAAAATCCGTTCTGTAGTTTTTGCGAGAAAGAGGAACAAACATCCATCCATACATCCATCCATACAAACTTTCACATTTATAATATTAGTGGGATATTGGCTATAATCGCCCGAACGCCCTCCGCGGATTGGGAGATGGTGTTAGGCTAGTGTAGAATTTTTCAACCCACCCAAGGGTAACTTCTATTATGGGTAATACGGAAGCGCTCGTGATAAAAATCTTCCTAAATCATTTTCTACATTTTATGTAAGTAGAAAGAAATAAAAGTTGGCAATCAAATAAACTCATTAAGTGGTATACATGATGGGTACCTACTGAGAAAGGGGCAGCTGGTACCTACTACATAGCCTGGGGCCTAGGGCGGCCAAGACTGCAAATCCGCAACTGGACTATAATTTCAATTTTTAACCGACTTTAAGAGTGGAGGACGTTCGCAATTCGACGTGTAGGTATGTTTTTTTTTAAAACGGTTTTATTTAGCTTGCCCTCTTTGTTGTGTTTTGGGTCAAAATTAGTACATACCTACTAGAAATTTTATCCCCTTCCTGTTGACAGATTGATCTGATATTTGTGGTACACACCTTTAGTTCTAATCTGATGACAATACAATTTAATATATTCAGACCCCAAAGGAAAAAAAGTTCGTGCCATGTGTCCGAACTTCGAATCGGTGTTCAGACTATAGTTTTATCATTTAAAGCTGTTTTCCAATTTTAAAGACGAATACATACATACATACATATAATCACGCCTCTTTCCCGTAGGGGTAGGTAGAGACCACTTCTTAAAGACGAATGTTGTAGATTAAACAACAATTTTCTCTAACATACACACACAAATAAAATGTTGATGTAAATTAAAATACTTAAACCTACTTTATATGGAAATTTCTTTCATTACAGTATCAATAAGCTATACTTAGCCTAAGACGTTTCAAGTAATTTTGTTTGAATCATCCCAGGAGTACCTTACCTAATATAGTAGGTTAATGAATCAATTTGAAAAGAAAATATTTTACCAGTACCTAACTCATTAAATACGTCCCGTCAAGATAATGTTCAAACAAACAAGCAATTCGGGATGAGTGAAAACCAGTAATGGCTCTGAATAGAGGCTGGGCCGTGTTTACACTGAATAATATCCAGATGTTGCTGGTGAACACGTCTCTATATTTTGCCTTACAAACAAGAGAATAAAGATACCTACCTACCTACGCAAGCCCCTACAGCATTTCCTTCCCCATTACCGCATTTTCTCGTAAAATGCGTTTCTTTGTGCTTATACGCATCATCTTTGTTAGATCTTCTCTTTCGCATCGTAGACAAGCTAAAAATACTCAATAGGACCTTAATATCTTTTTTGCAGGTGAAATCCAGCTTAGACCTTCACTAATCTAGGCCTTAAGTTCGCCATGTGTACATTTTCTTGGTACATAAAGTTAAACAATTAAATAAATAATCTAAATAAGTTATAAGAGTTATCCCTAGTTACTTTTTATGACCTTATAGTGTACAACCGAGATAGGGTGAATCACGGAGAACAGAGTTATTAAATATGCAAATAATAACCAGGCTTTTTTCATTTGGGAGCATTCGACTGCAGGTACGATGACCTGAATAGTCGGAGGTGGCCAACAATTAGAGTTAGGGCGGCGACAGAGCAGAGGCGGCGGGAGACAGGCGTGTACTGAGATACCAGGCAGCGCTCGCTTTCAAGAAAGAACTCGGAAAGTTTATTACCGGTTGGATTAGCCTCCATTTATTTACATGATCGATATGTTGATCCTGATTCCAATGGTTTACAAAGCTTAGAAAACAATGAAGCAACAATAGAACGAGCCATGAAAAAGTTCGCCCGATGAGGGTGGCGCCCGCCTCGCGGAGCGTGAGCGACCGCTGCCTTAGGCGGGGGCTCCCGGCGAGCGATGGGGCGGGCGGGTGGCGGGAGTCGGCGCGGGCCGCCACCGCCACGGCCAGTCGGTGCCCGCTCCCGCGTGCGCCCGGTGCCGCCGCCCGGAGCTGCCGCTGCCGGGTATTATGTCGGCGCGCCGCGGCCGCTGCCGACGTGCCGCGAGCTGGCCGCGCGTCGCGTGCCACACCGATCCCGCCGCGCGCGCTTCTCGCTCCCTAGCGCACGCGTTTGCACGTCCCGCGTCTCCCGGAATGTAAATATTTATGGATGTCAGTTTTCAGTTGTTTAGATTGGCTGTGAATTTTAAGGTACGTAAGTAATATATGGTGTTTAGATTTTTGCACGACCATGTTTTAGAGTCGATCGCGTCCGACCCAGAAGGAGGGACGTTTTGAACCGTTCGTTAAGAAATTATAGCATGCCTCTTCGTATCGCATTGCGCTTTGTGCCTATGTACATAATTGCTAACAATGACTTCAGTTAACGGCGTACAAAGTACCCTGCTATATTTGGATCGATAGTTTACCATTTAACGCAGGTAGTGTTGAGTCGAACTGATTTTTGCACTACTTTACGTGATTAAAAACTTACGACGGCGTCAAACGTAAGTGCGCCGCCGCAAATAAACCAATTTAATTTTTATAATACCTACTTACCTCTCATAGCTGAATTTGTATATATGAGATAAAAATACTACCTACAATGTTACTTAAAATGTGGCTTTGCATTTGCAATAGAGACGGTTTATACCCTCACAGCACGAAGTCTTTTGACCTTTCACATTTGACCCCACAACCTTATAACAGTTATAGGTACATTTGTACTTACCTAACTTATTTTAAATAACAATTAGCGGTGGCTTTATTAGTAGCAACAAATAACACAATAAGATACTCATGCCTAACCTACAGGGACGTGCCATTTGTGCACATTCTTATTACTTTAGGTACCTACTACAAACAAAACCCTGTCTGATTGATTACAAGATTTGTCTTTTTTCCGCACTACTCTACATTACGCATACTTTCGATAGTGTTTCTTCTACGTTTGTTATTAATCATCCTGCGACTCCAATGATTTTACTTACTAAAAATATTTTTAATCATTGATGAAAATTTACATACACTCATTGGCATAAATGTTTAGGTGAAAATGAAACCGACAAGGCGTGTTCGGGTACATGAAGATGCAATACGACATAGGTAATATACTACAATTTTTTTACCTTTTTTCGTAGAAACTGCGTAGAAGTACTTTACTTTTCCAAATAATCTTCAATTAATTGGAAAATTTACTAATAAATTTTATTTGCTATAGTTGCTAGTATATTAATTTAACAATCTAAATCTAATTGTATAAAGCTGACAATCTAAAATACTTACATGAAATTTTCGTTATTTATTTTAATAAATTAATGACTATTTAAAATTATTATTTATATAAAAAAAGTAACACAACAATTAATACAAATAAACTCTTTGTACATAATTAATAGGTACACTTTCAATAGCTCTGACCGTTACCCGTAGTACTCCTTTTCTAGCTATTACTTTTTTCCATTATAGTTACCTGAGGATGATTGTAGAGTTGTTATTATTAAAATTTTCACAAACAAACCATCTCATAACATCAGCTGAACTTGACAAATGAGTATCTGCATTAAAATAGAACAAGTTTTTCATGACATCCCTTTGGTCAAGAGAGATAAAAGTAACTTCAGGGCATTATTATACCTAAGCAGGTGATTTATGTAATGTCGAGTACCTTCCTCCTACTGTAGGAGGCGTCCCTGCATTGAAATGACAGCCCCCTGAATAATAATATTTCTATAGGTACTGTGAATTGAGATGATTGTGCAAATTATCTATTCTTTCGATGGTATGTATAACATTACAGGAAAATTATTTTTCTTTCAACCTAACCCCATCTCACTTTCTTTACGATGTCGTAATCAGCGTTGTAAAAAAAAAAAAAAAATCTCACGCCTCTCATCTCCGAGGGGGTAGGCAGAGCTATTCCATTACTGGATCTACTTACCCACATTTCACGAGAAAATTAAAAAAATAATGAAATGTATTTTTGAACGATTTGTTAATGTATAAATGTACTTCCTTCGTTTTCAATTTAATATTGTATAAGTAAGATCATTTTCAATCAACTGCAAATATTTTAAGGGTAGGTACAAATATGTAAGAGAAATAGAATCAACATACACTCGAGAACAATGAATCCGGGTCACTTAAGCAAACCTAAAAATCTCGGAAACTAATAATGCTAGCTTAATGAAATAAATTATGTTTAATAGACAATATAATACCCCTTAAACTAAAGTAATAAAATTTCTGAGAGACTACATTTTATATACAAAAAATTTTAGAAAGAAAGAAAACTGCTGATCTCGCCTTAAAACAAAAATAGGAAACATGTAATTTTTGAACAACATTACGATTTTCTTGCATTTTAATACTTTGTATTGCCTCCTCGTGCTTCCATTACTGCGTTTCGCGGTTTGGCATGCTGTATATCAAGTTCTTTATACGGTTTTGGGAAATATTCTCCTATTCCTTTATGAGAGCAATTTTGAGCTCACGAAGCGTGATTGAGGGAGGGTTTCGTTGTTTTACGCATCTCTGTAGCTCATCCCAAGTATGCGCGATCGGGTTGATATCCAGGCTGCGTGCTAGCCATTCCATACGAGTAATGTTCATCTCTTGAAGGTAGTCATTAACAATCCAACCTGTATGAGGTCTGGCACTGTCATGCATAAAAATATCATACTCAATCAAATTGACCATAAATAGACCAACGTGTTCATTGCGGATTTCTTCCACATATCTTTCGCTAGTTTAAAGAACCGTTTTCTATGAACACCAGTTCTGTGCGAGTCTCAGAAGAAATTCCGGCCTACACAAGTACAGACTCACCACCGTAGACTTCTTTTTCTTCGACGGATATACTTGCTTGAATCTTTCCGCTTGTTTTCTATACACTCTGTGTCTTCCATCGTGCTTGTAGAGCATAAATTTTAACTGTAACTTCAGTTCCAGTGAGAAAGCGTTTACGAAGCATGGTGTTTACTAAGTATCGATCTTCTCGTGCTGAAGTAAACCTGGTTCTGCCTGTTCCTGGTCTGCGTAGGTTAGAACCAGTTTCTTCATAACGTCGGAGAACTCTTTGTACTGTTGACAGCGACAAACCGACGGTCCTAGCTGTATCGCGCTGACTCCGGCCGGTTTCCAGCATTCTGAAAATTCTGATGCAGAATGATCAGGTGTAAGCGACATGCTACAGCTTGAATAATATATTATATTGAACACTATCAAAATGGTTTATATACTTACCTACAATAACAGATTAGAAACAAAAGCAAAAACAAATGCAGTAGGTACCTAATATCCCAAGAGCCCAGGCTTGTCAGACCTTCGTCATTTTGTAAAACCTCAAAGTTTGTCTGTGTATGTCCCTACTACAGGTGTAAACGATCCCCGAACATGAAGTTTGGATAACGGTTCCTTTGGAAGTTATCAAGCAGCAAAGGTCCATAAAGTTCCACCTCAAATTCGTTAAAGTGTAAAGCCCAGTTTTTATATATATTTTATTCGGATTAATACTAGAAATCGCGTCGTCCATTGTCAGACACTTGGTGCGGTGGAAACCCCCTGTCAGACACCCTTGAATCATGGTGAATTGATATACTTATTGATATTTTTTTTTACACTTCTATACTTTGAGGATGTTATTGAAATGATACTTTTTATATTGTGCAATAAAGGAGATATAAGATAATATTTTTTATTTAGTCTTAATCGTTATAGTGTACTTCTGAGCGACGAAATTCTTAAAAAAATATTTTCAACATTTTGGTTTTTTGTAAGTTACTCCGTTTTTTTCTATGGACTGATAAAAAGTTTATTCCAGAAATGAATTCCTCATCCTTGAATTATATGAAAATGACATCAAACTCGGCCTAGTAGCTATATGTGGGCAGACATCATGTCATGAAAGTATACCCTCAATTCACCATGGTTCAAGGGTCTGACAGGGGGTTTCCACTGCACCAAGTGTCTGACAATGGACGACGTGATTTCTAATATTAATCCAAATAAAATATATAAAAACTGGGCTTTAAACTTTAACGAATTTCAGGTGGAACTTTATGGACCTTTGCTGCTTGATAACTTCCAAAGGAACCGTTATCCAAACTTCATATTCGGGGATCGTTTACACCTGTAGTAGGGACATACACAGACAAACTTTGAGGTTTTACAAAATGACGAAGGTCTGACAAGCCTGGGCTCTCACTCTATAATCTTCGAGTCTCCCTTTTACAAATTTGATTTTTTACATAACTTTACAATAACTAAGAAGTTTTAACACCTTCATTTACGGAGTATTTATTTGTCTATTAAACCCAATTTATTTCATTATTAGTTTGACGATCATTAGAAGTGACCCCGATTTTTTGCTCTCGATTGTATAAAGAGAAAAAAAACCTTAGATTTTTCTTGTCCTTTTCTAACAAAAAAATTATATTATTTGTAAACATGTTTTGCATAAACCCTCACTACCGCACTAAAACACCACTTTTGTCGGTTTTTTTTATTAATATACATATTTATTCTGTTATTTTCACGCAATTTTTGATTGGGTAATGTGCGTATTGTTTATGTACAGCGTGATAGATTGTTTTAAAATGTTTGTAATAATCGATGTTATCTACTAAACTAGAGTATGAAATATAAAAAATAATACTGAAAATACTTGCTTGTTAATTTTTTGATCTACCTTGAAATATTTGAACTAAATTTAAAATTACTATGTATAATTAGGTCGAAACCCGAAAGTTATTGTAAAAAGAAATTTAGGCATGAATTACTTTCCATTACGAACTCTGTCTATCCGACTCTCTCGAACCACTTTACCTAATAGTTTATTTGTGTAAACTAATCAATTCAATTCGTTAAAATAGCTATTACTCTATCAAAACCGCTACTGAAGTCTGAGTTTACATAGTCATTGTGTAAGTATTTGCTCCAATATTGAGATAAGTCCTCTTGAAACTACTGCATTGAAGAACATGTTGTATAGTTTACCCATGCTATACCTGAACTATATCCTACGTAGTTTAATTAGTGCATTACAGACCAGCAGGTACCTACGCAGCGTTTAATGTTTAAAACCATTACTGGAACCCATAATTAGTAACGTGCATACCTGACCCTCCTCCGTATATTTCCTCATAGCTCACTGCAATGCTTGCTGTAATATGAATATGACAATACTGAATTTTACGATGTTGGTTTAGTGTATTTGTTCACAAAAACCTGTTCATACTATTGAATAATATGCATCCATTTCCTACGTTCAATTTATTTCAATGTTGTATAAATGTTTTTTCAACACACTTGCTCATAAAGTGGCTCTAATTTCACTGCAATTAGGCACATAATGACACCTATAATCAAACTGAGACTTTTTGTTTGCTATTATTCACTAGTAAGTTATAGATTTTTTTTTTCAATTTTGTTGCTAGAGTTGCTTTGTTCTTAAAAAAGTTTCGATACAAAAAAGATCGTATTCAATCGTACTAATAAATTAATACACAAATATGGCTTGCTCATTTCATGCAACTTCGTATTTAAATAGATCATTTCAACTTGTACGTGTTTAATAAACAAAACTTTCACTCAAATATAACTTTGGTTTTCTCTGTAAAAACTTTAAATACCCCATTTTGTACGTGGCTAAAACGCTATCCACGACAAACCAAAGAAAAAGAAACCTAATTTTTTTAGTCCATGGCCGATCGCCATTGTAAGATGCGAGCGCATAGGAAAACGAGGCTGTATGGGCCTAGATCCTTTTGCCTTTTCCAAATTATATAAATAAAAAATTGGAAAACCAATTAATTTTCCCCGCCATTGCGAATGATTATTTTAAAATGATTTTTTAGTATTATTTATTCACAAGTGTGTTGAAAAACGTCGTATGATACACGTGTGTATTGATGATTACCGTCCTCGGCTCTCTTATGACCCTCGCCTACGGCTCGGGTCTCAATGGCGCCTCAGCGGTAATCACCAACTTTACTCACTTGTACCATAATGTACTATGAAAGTAATTTTATCAGAGCTAAACTCCGACTAAAAGACTTATACTTAGATGTAAATAAGCGATATTTTATTTTATAATATTCTTATAAAGGTGTGACAAATGGTAAAAAAAGTTTTTAGTGCTTAACTTGTGTAATGTACATACCTGTGTTTTTATTTGAAATAGAAAATTGCATCTGCTTGTTTTCATTTTGCAAATAGGAATACTATAAACAGAAAATATAATAGAAGATTATACAACAAGGGAATAAAGCACTGTTTTATGTCACGGGCGCGACATTGAATCCTGAACGTAACGAAGGACTCCTAGTTTTACTCCCGAGCGCAGCGAGGGAGTTATGATTTAATTCCCGAGCAAAGCGAGGGAATTAAGACTGAGTCTTGAGTTTAGTGAGGGATTTAAGCACCCAAGACAAAAACAGTTTTATTCCCGAGTTATATACTCTACTTTTCTCACCTTATGCGAGACAATAAAATGCAATTGCATGGTAGTAGATTATTGACAATGCCTATGGCATCTAGTTTAATAGACTCTGGAGTCCTTTCATCACTCGTCATTTTCGATATTCTTTTTGAAATGTTAAAGCTATAAAATGGATACAGCAACTTGTTTCTGCCGGCGTGACCTACTTGATTTAACAAATGAAGATCGTGCGAATCTAGTTGGGCTTCGGTTTTAGAAAATCGAGTTGGCCACGACCACCACATTTTGCTTAACGAAATTAGACTTTATCGTCATAGCAATAAGGATTATGAAAAGTGAAAATTACATTATTAACCTAGGGTTATAATGAAATTCCATACAACATTATAACCCGGCTAAAACCAAGGGATAGAATGTCTTGCTTTCGGTGAGGTTTATATGATATACTAGTTGATGCCCAGCGGCGTTGCCTGCGCGGATTCCGTTTATTCCCGTTCCCGTGGGAATTTCCGAAAATCCCTTCATAGTGGCTGCCTACGACATATTTAAGACACCTACATATACCATATTTCAAATAGCGGGTACCGTGCCCAGCGGCGTTTTCCCGCTTGGATTTAGTTTATTCCCGTTCCCGTGGGAAATTCCAAAAATCCCTTCATAGTGGTTGCCTACGACATACTTAAGACACCTACATACCATATTTCAAATAGCGGGTGCCCAGCGGCGTTTTCCCGCTTGGATTTTGTTTATTCCCGTTCCCGTGGGAATTTCCAAAAATCCCTTTATACCAATTTCCTATGACATATCAGACACCTTCATACCATTTTTCAAGTTTCTAGGTGTTATCGTTTCGGAGTAGTACGTATTTCTCTTTTTAACCAGTTTTTTTATTTTCCCGTGGGAATGAGATATTTTCCTGGAATAAAAAGTACCCTAGATGTTGACCCGGGTACTCAGTTATCTCCATACCAAATTTCATCAAAATCCGTCCAGTAGTTTTTGGGTGATGCGTGCACAACCAGACAGAGAGACAAAAATTCCAAAAATTGGCGTTTCGGTATCTATATCGATAACTATATACACTACCGTTAAAATTTTCAAAAAATATTTAATGTACAGACACGGCCCCGTTAGAGTTTTATTATATGTATATAGATAATCCGGCTTTGTAGAGCATGTGGTCAGAAAATTATATTATGTAGGTACTTATGTTATGTTACACAATAGAAACAACCGGGATATTAGTTCTTCATGGGTATTAGCTACCTACGTATATAAGAGAGTTTAGAAATAATTGTAATTCTATTATTACTTTACTATCATATTATCTCAGTGATTATGGCCTGATTCGTGTAGAAGCCGCTACGCTAGCGTACACTGAAAAAAAATTCTTGTTAACCTAACAATTTTTTTGTTGTCCAGACAAATATTTACTTTCATTATAGGGACAAACGAGAAAACAGTATATACAACAGATTTGACTTGTTTAACTTTACGGATTATAATGATAAAACGAACAAGAAAATGATTCAGTTTCCTTCCTTTTTTGTAAAAGAAACCATTTTTAGTTACTTATCTAACAATTTCATATTTGTTATATCTACTGTTTTGGGTTCGGTTAATGGCACCTTTGTAAATTATACAAATTTAATTGATTATTGACAGAAATAAATCATTGTGTTATTTTACCAATAAAAAGGTAACATTTTCCATTTCAATTGGTCAATTTTAAGAATATTTTGACTACGATGTACTGGAATTTGTGTTGGATTTTACTGTAAATGTTTGTTGAACGAATGAAAATTATATGTTCATATTAATATTTTTTATCAGTATCACTAAGTAATTTCTCAATTAGATCTAATAAAAGAAGCTGGTTACAATGACAGGTAACCCTGTTTAGTATAACAAATTATAATTGTAAATTTCAAGAATGGTATTGGTAGGGCACACTGAAATACGTTGTGTATTTTCTGTAAATGCTAATTGATCGAATAAAATTATTTGTTATTACTAATACTTTATTAGTATTAATAATTGATTTCCGGGTTAGATCTAATAAAGGCAACATGTTATAATTACAGGTAACCTTGTCTAATATGAGAAAATTATGTTGGTAAATTTTAAGAATTATCTTGGTAGGGTTTACTGAAATTTGTTGTAGAATTTACTGCAAATGTTAGTTGAAAACATAAAACGATTCGTTTATATTAATAATTTTACTAGTATTATTTATTGATTTAACAATTGGATCGAATAAAAGCATCAGGTTACAAGGATAGTAAACCTTGTTAATATAACAAACTATGTTTGTAAATTTTAATAATGGTTTTGATAAGGTTTACTGAAATAAGTTGTAAAATTTACGACTTAATCTATTTGAACGGAAAAACCTATTTGTTAATATTAACATGTTTTATTAGTATTACTAATTGTTTTCTCAATTAGATCTAATAAAAGCACTAGGTTACAGTGATATGTACCCTGTTTAATACGACAGATAATATTGTAAATTTTAAGAATAGTATTGGTAAGGTTTACTGAAATATGTTATAGAATTTACTGTAAATTAGGTTGAAATAATAAAAGTATTTGTTGATATTAATAATTTTACCACTATTATTTATTAATTTAATAATTGAATTGAATACAAGCATCAGGTTACAATGACAGTCAACCTTGTTAATATGACAAATTATATTTGTAAATTTCAATAATCGTTTTGGTAGGGTTTACAGAATACGTTGTGAAGTTTACGATAAATGCTGGTTGAATGAATACAACTATTTGTTAATACTAATATGTTTAATAGTATTACTAATTGATTTTTCAATTAGATCTAATAAAAGCAACAGGTTACAGTGACATGTAACCTTGTTTAATAAGACCAATTATATTTGTAAATTTAAATGATAGTTTTATAGAGGTTTACTGAAATATGTTGTAGAATTTACTGTAAATGTTAGTTGAAAGAATAAAACCATATGTTGATACTAATAATTTTATTATTATTATTCATTGATTTAACAATTGGATACAATAAAATCATCAGGTTAGGATAATAATTAAGCCTGTTAATATGACAAATTATATTATTAAATATTATGACAAATTTTGGTAGTTATACTGAAATATAATTATAGTAGTATTTACTATAAATGTTAGTTGAAGTAATATAAATATTTGTTGACAGTAATAATTTTCTTACTATTATTCATTTATTTGTGTGAGTGTCATGGGCACCTTTGACAGTTGAACCTGTTAATATGACAAATTATATTCGTTAAATTTTATAATAATTTTGGTAGCGCATACTGAAATATGCTGTCACTGTTAGTTAAACGAATCGAAACTACTAGTATAAATAATAAATTTCTCATTAAGGTGTATTGGAATACTTAGTTGATTTTGCTGACGCATTTTAGTTAAATTAAATGAAACTATTTGTAATTAGTAGCGAATTCTACTTATATAGTTAAACTATAAACATAATTTAGTTTAACATTTAGACATGACTAAATTACAGCAGTATTTACCAATTAAGAGCCCTCTATTCGCTTGAACTCCCCATTTTCGCTATTAAATCATGATATACTCATTTACCAATATTTTTAAAATTTATAAATTTTGTAATATTACCTATATACCGTACAATAACCCATGTTTTAGTTGTAAAACATTTACCAAAATCAAATAAACACACAAGTTACAAGTTTTTAAAAGTTCGGGTGTGTAATTTCCATTATTTACTTTTAATCGCTTGTATTTTTTGTGCATTTAATTTTAGACAATGTTTCACAACCAAAACATTGATTAATGTACGGGATATGTTATAAAATTAAAAGATTTGAAAAATATTGGTTGGTGAATAAGTATATCGTTATTCAATAGCGAAAATGGGGAGTTCGGACGAATAAAAGACTCTTAAGAGTTCTATTTAAATTACTAATTACAAATAAATTCAATTTATTTCACTAACATGCGTTTGAAAAATCCACCGAGGATTCCAATACATGAGAAATTAATTATGAATACTTGTAGTTTTAACTCGTTCAACAAAACGTCTACAGTAAGTTTCACAGCATATTTTCAAGTGTACACCCTACCAAAATTATTCTTAAAATAATAATAAAAAAAAAAAAACTCACGCCTTTCATCCCCGAGGGGGTAGGCAGAGGTATTCCATTACTGGATATACCCACATTTCACGAGATACATTGGACCCCTAAACGTGATAGGTGGTGAGCCCATCGCCGGACCGGGTCTATTTACACATTTAATTCTGAGACCTGCGGGGGTTTCCTCACGATGTTTTCCTTCACCGTTGAGCTAGTGATAAATATGTACGTAAGTTTTGAAAAACTCATTGGTACATGCCAGGATTCGAACCCGAGCCTCACTGATTTTCGGCCGGCTCTTTAACCGTCCGGGCTATCACTGCTCTTAAAATTATTCTTATAATTTACGAATATAATTTGTCATACATGGTTTAATGTCATCGTAGCCTGATGCTTTAATTCACATTTAACACATCATCTCAATAATGACAAAAATCTGATAGATCACTAATATTACAAAAAAATATTAATTAATTTGCTTCTTAAGATCAGTAAACAGCCGGATCAAACTCACGCCAATTGACTTTTCCGTAATTTTAGTGGCCTTTCAGATCTTGACAATAAGAACTTATAATATGACTTAGTCTAAAATAAATTATAACTATTATAATAAAGAAACAAATCGCTTATGTCAACTTAAAACAAAATAAGAATGTTAGAAAGACAGTTAAACACAATTTTATCTCACTAATACGTAAATTAAACAAAATTATGCTCTGAACTCAACTAGTGACTGACAAACAGTAAAGAGTGCAGTACCTATATTGAAGTTTCATTTTTCAATTCTTAAGCAAATTTATTTTTACTAGCAGCAATCCATTATTCTTTAATCAATAAGGTGTGAGGTAAATTTCTTCTCGAAGAAGTGTTATTGGCAATACAGCAAAGAGATTTAAATATAATAGGGCATAGAGGGGGCATTGGGAATATTTTCATACAAAACTTTGAAGCCTAAGCGTCATGTCCTTGTCATGTCAGTTAGTATGAACGCGAGCTGTCATTCGGTCGAAATTGTACTAGACTTATTCCACTTGGAATAACTTTTGACTTCAAATTTTCCTCGCTTTGTCCCCTCTATGCCCTATTATATTTAAATCTCTTTGCAATACAGTGATTTATTATTGCTTCAAATCTCATACACCACAAATTTCTTAGTGGACCTAACTTTCGCATGATATATGGATAGTATTTCTTATGTTTTTTTTTTAGGTTTTATACGCTTTTTGTAATTTTTTTTTTAATATACAGGCTGAATTTTCAAGTGGGCCTGGATGGCTAAATCAGAAACTATGAGGAATAGCGAAAAGTATTCAAAGCAGTCTCGGGCCCGATTTTGATGAAAACTAAAACTGCATCTTTGGATTTTTGAAAAATCAATATTACTAGCCAGGAATCAAACTCGTTGATTAAAAAAAACACACCTGTATTAATTACACCTTTTGATAGTGTCGCTGATAAGGATCGAGTTCTAGGAAGAAATGACATACGGCAAACTTAAGTAAAATGTAGTATTTTAATAAACAGATTCATATTTTAAAATAATGATTTAATTTATACCTGCATTACCTGTAACTTGTCCAAAACGATGCTCAATATTTTTCTGCGGGTCTGTGTTGAAACAAATATTGAGTATCATTTCGGATAAGGTACAGGTAATGCAGGTATGAATTAAAGCAGTAGTTTAAAATATGAATCAGTTTATTATATTCCAACATTTTCCTTAAGTTTTTCGTATGTCATTTCCTCCCAGAATTCGATCCTTATTAGCGACACTATCGAATGGTGTAATAATACAGGGTGAGATTTTTTTTACAAAATCAACGGGTTAGATTCCTGGCTAGGACTATTGATTTTTCAAAAATCCAAAGATGCAGATTTAGTTTTCATCGAAATCGGGCCCGAGACTCCTTTGAGTACTTTTCGCTATTCCTGATAGTTTCTGATTTGGCCTACCACGCCCACTTGAAAAAATCACCCTATATACTATCTATACAGGGTGAATTTTTGAGACGGGTCAGTAAGGGCAGGTACCTTAATTGTTATAGTTACAGGAAAACGTTCTTAGGGGACCACCCCTAACTTTTTAAGATATTATGAACTGCATTCAAATATTTTGGAGAAAATATACAGTCAGCGAAAAGAATGCTAAAATACAAAAAAATATTGTCATGCCAATCGATCCTATTCTAATTTAAGGTCCTGTCATTTCTAGTACTCATACCTTAAATGGTCCCCAATGAGTCTTTTGATCCCCACACGAAATAGGATCGATTGGCATACAATTTTTTTTTTTTTTTAGCATTTTTTTTCCTGACTATACATTTTTTCCAAAATCTGTGAATGCGGTTCACAATATCTTAAAAGTTAGGGATGGTCTCCTAGGAACGTTTTCCTGTAACTATAACGATTAAGGTAACTGCACTTAATGACCCGTTTCAAAAATCCACCCTGTATATATTTGTTTTTCTGTTCTTAGCAGCAATTAGTGTTCTTTTATTATTCAGAAAGGTGTTCACTAAATAAACCTTATCCTGCAGTAAGTATCACCATTGGATATAGTGTGTGGCGTACAGGGAAAAATTTGTACTTCACTAATATCAACCGCTCTGCAATCTTCCCCCAATTCATTAATATTTATATGGTGAGATCTTAAATGTTCATTGAACCCCAAACAAGTAACGCTTAAACAAATCAGTTTTGCAGCAGATTCCGTGGGAACAATATGTTTAAGAATATAAAACTGGTAGCCACTTGATGACGTCAATGTTATAATTTTACTAATTTCAAATTTAATACTGTTATATTCAACCCATGCTACCATTTTTTCTAAACAAATATTAGGATGTACACAATTTTGGTCCTCAGAAGAGAATGGAACAGTTTTACCAAATATTGTTTCATTTTTCAATTCTTGAACAAATTTATTTTTACTAGCAGCAATCAACTGTTCTTTTATCAACAAGGTGTGAGGTAAATTTTTCCTCGAAGAAGTGTTATTAGCAATACTTTTAAGTGATTTATGCTTTGCTTCAAATCTCATACACCACAAATTTCTTAGTGGACCCAACTTTCGCATGATATATGGATAGTGGATCATGAAATGGTGCTTCGGTTTTAAATTATCTTTAAATAACCTTACGTACTCCACATTGTGTTCTGTTATTAAATGTTCTAAATGACTTATTGCTTTTTCGTTAATAAATCTTTCTAAAACGGCTTCGGTAATTTGAACAAGAATTAAAAGAAAATTCCAAACAGAATCATCAATTGGCACCAAGTCTCCAATTATAAGGGGTAAATAATGAATTAATGACATCATTTCTGAAGCACTTGTACGTAACTTTCTACTTAATATATGTTCCATTTTGATAATTCCTGGAGTATTTCGACATGAAGAGAAATTAAATAGCTGAATTCGGTTATTTAAAGTGTGTAAATCAAATATATGTATGTCGTTGATAAAATATAATAATGCATGGCAAAGGTCATAATGACAAATACCTTCAAAGATGTCATGCATAATATCAACACTTAAGTTTTCCACAACATGAAACGATTTTAATGTATTGAAATAACATTCCTCGCGAATTCCCGTAATACGAAAGTTGTTTGTATTTACATCGATCTCATAATTTTCTCGAGTGCGCAGTAACTGATCATTCTGTTTGTTTTGCGTTATAGTTGCATTTTTATGCTCTTTGCAAATTCTGCAATAATAATTGCTAGAAAACGATTTGGTAAAACCTAGAACTGTATTGAGTCCAAGGTTATCACCTACAATTAATGCAAGTTTAAAATGTAAATTAACTGTTCCATGTGTAGTGTTAACCTGTACGCCGTTCTCTTCTAAAGTCTTTAAATCCTTGACTAGTTCACGAAAAATAACACCATTCCCAAACGATTTTTCTGACGAATAGTGCAGCATTAAAACAAATATAGTTTCAAGCAAAGAAGAGTATTGCGGTGGTAAACAACCTATTTGACAGTATGTTGCAGCTATTGACTGGCTTCCACTGTGACTACCTAATGGGTTACCACATTCAAAGTCATCAAAATAAATAAACAATGGAATTATCTTGTCTTTCGATTCAAAATCGTGCTTAATTTTATCTTTCCAATAAGTTGATTGTATGATATTGGAGATAGAAGAACTTTTATCGGAAAGTAAAACTTGCATATATTTTTGAACAGTATCAAAAACATTCGGCTTTTCAAAAAAGTTTTTGATTAATTTTGTCAGAGGTACAATTGTTCCAGTTAATGTTTTATTTGAAGTATTTACATGATCGTCAATAACAAAATCTCGTGGGGAAATAAAAAACCCTTTTTCTGTCCAATTTTTAAGTAAGTTATGTTCTGATAACGTACCACCGAAAGGGTCCAGACATAAGTTAGATAAATCTTCAAGAACCGGCATTACCGCTGATTCACTTAAAATAGGCAAAACATTTTCAGACAAAATCTTTCCAATAGGTTGAGTAACATGTTGACTTACGCGTGCAAGTATATCATTGGCAGTTTTCCTATTAAGCTCACTATGTCCATATAACCAAATACTTAAGGATTCTAATGAATGGTTTAAAGTTTCTTTACAGCTCTGATTACCTATAGAGTCTGTTGGCTCCGGGACACTTTCTATTGTTTTAATATTCTCAGACGTTAAAGTGGTAGGGGCAGAATAATGCTGGCTATCATTTGAAGATAAGCAAATAGCTGTATTATCTTGCAGAAAAAGAGGAGACAAGTTACTTGAGTGTGTGTGTAAATGTTTACGAAAACTATTGATATTATCATATTTCCTGTCACAATTACTTTGTTTGCAACAATATGTGGACCCCAATGTTAAGCTGTGTATTACCCTTAAATGTAGGAAAAGTCCTTTAGTTGTACAAAACCTATCGTTACAAATATAACAAATCCACATTATTATTTATCTTATATCTTACATTAATTTAATTCCTTAAGCAAACTCACCACCTGGCTAAACTTTTTGTCAGATTTAAGATGGATGTCATAAAAATAGTGTTGAATGAACAACCAAATTTGCTCACACTCTTTAGGGTATTCCAGGTTCAGTACTATAAAACTTTTAAAGCACACGTCTAAGGCTTTAATAACACTATCGAACCGGTACCTTATATCTTCAATAACCACATACGAAGCCTCAAGCTTGGCCGGCGTCCCAACGCACATGATAAATGGTTGGCAAGTTAAACCCTTCCTTTTAGAGGTTTGACGCTTATTATTTAAATGTTCTTCGATATCGGCATTGTTCTGAAACAAATGTGAATTTAGTAAGTTTATACATAATGTCATTTGAACGGTCAACACCATGCAGCAACACGTTGCAGCCCACTGATGAGAACTAACTTACGGTATCTGTAATATACGGGGAAGCAAGAGAACAATAACGAGCTTTTAGGCTTACAAAAGAAAAAACATCATGTACTTATTCTGTCATCCAAATATGGACCTGTATTACTACAAGATTATCCACTTACCTGGACAAGCATTATAAAAGCTTGTTGCGACTCGGCAATTGATACTTTGTAGTGCTTTTTGGCATCTACAATTTTGGAGGTTGGTTTTATTTTATGTGGTAGTAATGAAAGCACGGCAAAATTTTGTGTATCAGTGTCTGCAAAGAAAATGGAAATAAAAAAATAATAAGTGATTAGCCGAAAGAAAGAAAGAAATTTATTAATTACTTGAGAAAAACAGAACAGATTTTTATCATCATGTAAAAAAGGGGCTTCCTAGAAGACTCGTCGTGCAGATATAAAAAAACAATAAAACACTTACTTGCATTATCTTTTTCCAAGTAAACTTCTAAATTATTTCCATGAATTTCTGGCTTTATGATGTTTATTATTTTATCAATAAAAGTATCCCATTTCTCAAACAATTTCGATTGTTTTTCAATGTGTATGAAGCGGAAGTCAATTTCAACCTAAAAATTACACAAAATAAATATTTAAACAGATATCCTAGCTTTAAACATACTCAGATAAGTGTCTTTCAGGAAGTTTTCTGTATGAATTATTGTACAAATAGATAAATTAGACAGTTATCTGACATCCCTTAAAAAACACGATGAAACATACCAATCTATGTCCGTTTGTGCATCTTAGGCATGGCCATTCATTTAAGACATCCAATAATTTTTTTTCAGTGTCAATGTATGTTTTTTTTCTATAAGCGCAAGTTTCCAGCCATTTCTCCTCTACCACTGGCCAGGGATCGCGGTTATATTTGAGCCAGGTTTGGGTCTCTTCGTTATTTTCTAGAAATATGTAGGGACATTAGGTAAAAATTATAGTTGTTTAGAACGTTATATTAGCTTAATGTATAGAGAGATGTAACATTAACATCTGATCAGACAGACAAATAAAAAAAAAGTGAAAGCGAAATATTAAAATTGTACTAAGACTAAGCCCCTTTTCACACGTACCGGTTTCCGCCGGTCCGGCGGCGAAATGTATGGCCGATTGCCCGGTTGCCCGCCGGAACGTATGAAAGCGAACGTACATGGCCATATACTTCGCCGCCCGCCGGACCGGCGGAAACCAGAACGTGTGAAAAGGGGCTTACTTATGCAGCGATTCTTCGGATTTAAAACCAAATTTTAAGAAATAATTATGACGGTTTAAATCAAACTTTTATGAGCAATGTATACCAATAGTTCACTGTATGCATAAAAGTATTTTTAATGATTAGTATTCTAAAAATTCTAATGATATTATGTTAGCTTAAAAATATATATTATCTATAAGGGTGATTTTAGTATATTTTAGGAATTTACAGCTAGTATCACAACTATGAGAAAGCGAACTGTTTTAGAGGTATTGTAATATCATAGCTAAAAGTTGTATATTGAAAATCATAATTATTTCTTAATATTTTGTAACAGATCCAATTTAACTAAGCTTACCAGTTTCAGTTTCACTAGTTTCTGATAAGTGTTCAAATTGTCTTTTTCTTGGCAGCACTCCCGATCCTCTAAGAATCCGTAATTGGTTGTAATATCTGTCGACTAACTTGCCTTTTGCAGGCAAGTTTTGTTTCAGTCCATAGGTTCTGCTCGGGACATAGTAAGTTTCCTAGAAAATATTTATCAAATTAATTCATTGTTTACGTTTACAGAGCTACATTTCTTACTACCTACTGATCTTTAATTCAACATAACTACAAATAAAACTTTTACCCAGGACCACCTAAAGTATAGTTAATTTAGGGCTGATTTTAAAATAGTCAGTTAAAAGTTATCTGAAGAATAAACATCACCTATTGAAAAATCAGCCCTAAATATAGTTATAGGCGTTATAATAACACGTGAAAGTGCTACCACTTCTTTTTCAATGGCATAGTTTTCATAAACACTGTCTTCGATGAGCTAAAACTTTAACTTTTGGCAAAAACCACTGCTTTTGGTACAAGTTGAAATTCTAGCTTAAAATATATTGTTTCTGAAACAGCTATGTAAAAATAGTTTAGTTTTTACTTTTTGATAGCAACAAGCAAGTGTGCAAATGTTCTAGCAACCAAGATTTTTTTTATAAAGGTCAGCACTTTCGCTTTTTCTAATATCTTTGACTCTTCTAATTTTCAAATACCTACAAAACATGCAATCTAGAATACAAAATTAAATTAAAAAGAAAACCTTGCATTCTTTTGGGCATTGTCGAACAATTTCATCGGCAATAGTCTCAAAGTTAACTCTTGAGAGCTTTATATTTTTTTTTAAATAGTATTCAATTACACCTTTAACTAAGTTATTTCGTGATTTGTTGTCTAGTTTTTTAGCTTTTACAGCTGACATAGCCTGACGACCATGAATATTATCAGACAAGATTTCTAACAAATTCAACTAAAAAAAATCAAAATAAAACTATATTAGTAAAATTATTAAGAAAATTTGTTTATATTTTACAATATTTCAAAGATAGTTAAGGATCTCAGTTATTAAACTAATATTAATTATTAAAATACAATTTGGAAACAATATTATTATATAGATATAAAAATATTACTGTTTCTATAGAAAAACTATAAGTAACTCTTTATTAAGTTTTATAAAGAATTTTGAAATGTGATACTGAGACTGAGAAATGTATGTGTTCTTGATTTAACTTTAAATCAGGGTTCCAAGTGATAATATCTTTGATAAGTATAATCATTCACTAAATTAAAATAAACTTTTAACAAAAAAAAATTACCGACTACAAACGTAACATCAGTAATTCACTAAAATGTTTAAAATAATTAGTACCAAAATACCATGTGTGCAGACTTTTTCTTCCTAAAACATATGTTATCTAGAAGTCTTACGATATAATAACGAATATGAGGGTGTTGACTTCTAAAAAACATGTTTCAGGAAGAAAGTCTGCAAAAGTGTTATTTCGGTACCATCGATCTGCAGTATAATTTTTTTTTTAACTTTTTAGTGAATTACTACTGTTACATCTGAAGTTGGTTAATTTTTTTGCTTAAAGTTCATTTTATTTCATATTTTTTTGTGTTAATGGGTTAAATTGTAAAATATGACTACTTCTTATTATATCTATCGGTATAGGTTAGGTATCTTTCCCACAATTCTAAAGAAATCCGTTATAACACCAGTTCATAGATAGAAAGGATGTCGGTAATCACAGACCAATATCGGTTTTACAATCCATATCAAAAATAATAGAAAAACTTTTAAATAAACGACTTGTAAGCTATTTGCACAAATATAAAATATTATCAGATCAACAATACGGATTTAGACAGCGTAAATCAACCGAAGATGCTGTAACTGCTTTAACCTCACTAATTACTAAACAAATCACACACACACCCCAACACACACACAACATAGACATGCATCCTCGCACGCACCCTGATACCGTTTTGTTCGAATCTTCTATAGTTATAAGTATGATATATAATATCCTGTTATTGGCGTGGATCTACACACACCGGCACAATTAGCGGAACAGAAAAAAAAAGGAGAAAAAAGAGGGAATTTAGAACAATGAATGTAATTTTTAAACAATATATTATTTAAAATGAAACAACAATTAAATTAACATGTTTTGACATTCATTTGTAACACCATACTTAAAATTTTATAAAAATAAAAATTAAATTAAACAAAATGCATTTTTCTTCGATTTTTAATTATAGAGAAACAGCAGAAAATTCAAGATTTTCCAAAGTTTAACAACAATTTCAATGACTGTTCAATATCGAGTGTTTCCTCCTCGTGCTCTGATGAGGGTTTTCATCCGTCTGGGCATGCTGCGGATGATGTTATCAATGGTTTCTTGGGGCAACCTCTGCCATTCTTCAAGTAATGCGTTTCGCAACTCGTTGAGATTATTGGGAGGGGGCATTCTTGACTTTACACTCCTCTTTAGCAAGTCCCAGACGTGTTCTATAGGGTTCATATCGGGGGACCGTGCTGGCCACTCCATCACCGTTATACCAACATGGTTTAGGTATGTCTGTACTGTGCGAGCACTGTGAGCCCGAGCATTATCCTGCATTAGAATGAAGTTGTTACCAATAAAGGGGGCAAATGGCACAACATGTTCTTCTAAAATCTCCCTGATATACCGATCAGCATTCAGATTCCCGCCATCGACCACTACTAACTCCGTACGAGCTCCTAAACATATTCCTCCCCAGACCATAATTGAACCGCCGCCATATGCAACTGTATTTTCAAAATTAGACTGGATATACCGTTCTCCTTTGCGTCTCCATACTCGCTGCCTTCCATCAATTTGATTTAACATAACTCTGCATTCATCAGTAAAAAGAACCTGTCCCCAGTCGTCGAAGTCCCAATCACGATGTTCACGACCAAAGTGTAGACGGTTTGTGCGATGATGTCTCTCAAGTTTTGGGGCTTTGGCGGGCACATACGAGCCTATACCCACTTCTTCGAATCTTCTACGAACTGTCCGCTCACTCATCCTTACTGCTCGTACCTCTTCCAGTAAATTTCGAGCCTGCACCGCCGTTAGTCTCGTGTTCCGTCGGACTTGAAGTTGGAGAAAACGGTCATCCCTCCTTGAAGTACACCTTTTCCGGCCTTGTCCTCTCCTTCTCACTAAAGCATTCGTCAATCTGTATCGTTGGATGCTACGATAAATCGTTGATAACGATCGACGAAGGCTTCTGGCAATCGATCTGTAGGTTTGACCATTTCTCCTCATTTGATCTGCCCTAATGATTTCTGATGGCGTTAAATCAGGCATAATTAGATGCTCGTAAATTATCAATATGCGAAAAAACTCAAAAGCCTCAAAAACTGCAATTCAAAGCTTTTCAAATGGAATTCACGAACCTTCTAAAAACGGACAAGCGGTGGAAAAAATGAATCAATGAAAATTAAAACAAAAGAATGAAAAAAAGGGCAGTCGCTTAGTATTCCATTTTTAAATTAAAACCCAAATTTAAAAAAAGCTTGTTTAGCCGGCCAGTAACACGCAAAAATGCGTAAATACTCCCTTTTTTTTCTGTTCCGCTAATTGTGCCGGTGTGTGTATAAAACATGTATTAGATTAAGTCTTATATTATGTTAACAAGCTGTTAGATATCTTAATAAATAAAATAAATTGATCAAAATAAAAAATGCCTTACAGTTTTCCTCGATTTGAAAATGGCTTTCGATACACATTTATACACTTACACACCTACCCTCACCCACACCCCGACACCCGCACATCTCACCCTCACTCCAAGACACAAACACATTCATGCACAATATTATGTACCTACTAGTTTCAGCATTCTGCTTAGTTTTTGATCATTTTACCTTTTTCTTTTATATTTTGGTAATTAAATAAAGATGGCTATGAAAGAGTGAGGCCTCTACATCTTGATGTTATAACCTGTAATTTACTGAAATAAATTATTTTGTATTTATTGTATTTGTATTATTATTGTAAATGCACTGTCCATTAAAAACAAAACTTGTCAAGAAGATTGACTTGGCCATCGCATGAAAACCCAATGTAGGTATCTCACAAGTGATACATATTTATTATATTAAATTAGATTATTTAGTGTGATGCCAAGTCAATCTATTTATTTAGAACATAAAAGATTTTTAATATGGATATGGTCACTATAAGATGTTTTTAGGTTAGCTAATTACATAATTACTTAAGACAGTAGGTCCCTTAGTAGTGACTGAATAAATTAACCGACTTGGTATTACATGGATCTCAAACTTTTTATGGTAGAAGAACTGAGCGAGACCTGGTTTATTAAATACAAATGGATTGAGAACCTGTTTTAAAGTCGGTTTGATAATTATCACGATAATTATTAAGTGGCATATATTTTATCTTGATAATTTCAATTTCAAATTGACAATCCAAATAAAAAAAAAAAAAAATCCAATTTTAAATAAAAAAAGGGATTAAAAATTAAGGCAAACTGCTTAACTTGATCCTTGACTACCTATAAGGAGGATATAAGTATTAAGGGGCTTCAGAAGCTGAAGAATGTTTAGAGACATTTTAAATCACTTTAAACAAAAAAAAATATTTTATCCCTGAATTGTGATTTTTTTTAAACCTGAAAACCTTGATGACAGCCTCATACATCAAGCTGCTAATTTAACTTACTGAAGCCCCTTTAACTGTCAGCAAAATAGATACACCATAACATACCTCCAGGTTCTTCTGAATTGCTGCAGTATCAGTATCATCAGAAAAGATGAGAGATTCAATAGAATCGCATGAAACAGTATCAATGGAGTTAGTGTTCTGGAAATAACAGTATACTTAGTATTACTAAGGTGTTAAAGTTTTATTAAAAACAGCATAATGTGTAAACTCCCCCACCCCCACCCCTAAATTCCACGTCACTTGTACAGTTCTTCCGAAAATCTGCCTTTTTGTAATTAATTTAAACTGAAATTCTAAACTTTCTTACAAAACATTAATACCTATATATTGCTAGGCCGCTTACAAGAAATTATAGCACACCCAAGTAGTGTGGTGACCTACAAGCCAGATTAACACATTCAAGGACACAACGTCAAGAGGCGTTGCTCAAATTCCAAGATGATATGACACAACATCCATCAATGGTAACCTGAGTTGAAATTAAGGAGCCACTTACAGAGTGTAATGCCTGCAGTTCCTCCTTATAAGTTTTATATCCAGATTTAAACTTAATTCTGTCTCGGAGCTTATTGTCGGGTATCAAAATCTTCAATTCATCATCGCCCAATTCGTCTATGCAGGAAATGTCGATATTTTGATCTGAAAAGTCAAAACAATTGATATATGGTAGAGTAGGTACAAAGTAAGCATTCCTTTCATATGGCCTTCACCCACAGTGCCCGATCTGTGCTAAAAATACGATCCTTGAGAACAGATTGTTAGATCGGATCGCAAGGATCTTTACACTAGCTCGGATCCGGTCTATGATACATAACCATTCTACTTCAAGATTGCCTTTGAGATGGTTGCGTGACAAAATACACAACAGAGGTCTTCGAAAAGAAAGCAACATGAGTACCGATGAGCAAAGTGAAACATGTTCAGATAAAGAGCGAAGAGTAGGTAGAAGAAATATTCCTATTATCTTATGAGCAGTGATAGCCCCTACGGTTAAAGAGCCAGATGAAAGTCAGTGAGGCTCGGGTTCGAATCCTGGCATGTACCAATGAGTTGGTTGGTTGAAGATTTGCAAGATCGATGCCACGGCGATCACGCGATGACTGTCTGATGATTGAACCCGTTGCGTTCTGCCGCAGGCAGTGAAAAAGCATACAAGCGGGCAGCCGTTGGTTACAGAGAACGCATGCAGTCAGATCGCATCGTCAGATCTGATTCGCGGGACGGATCCCGCGCTGCGGGTAAAGGCCTATAAACCGTGTAAAAACAAAATATTGGTTGCGGTGCAGCGAACTGAACTGTACCGGTGTTTAAAATCATACCCCATACCTATTCGTAGGACACTTTAACCATTCCAAAAAAAGGCGTAGCCATGTTGAATGACGCTGAAATTACATTTTCTAAATGACAATTTTTCTCGGTTAAATTTAACGAAAATTTTAGTTGACTCAAATCTGTAGGTACTTAATAAAAATATATGATTTTATTGAACTCAATCCGTAAAAACGCACAAATTTGTCAAATTTTATGTGTGGCCTCGCAGCGTTTAGAATATTTACACAATTACACAGAAAAACACAGTGACACAGAAACAATTAACAAAGTATGTAGTACATACCTACAGTTGACCTACAGTGGTTTGTTTGAAGTTGTAGAATAGAGTAGGTACTTACTGCGAAAGACTTCTATAGTCTCTTGCGAAATGTCCCAGGATGCTAAAAGATCGTCCATGATGCCACTGCAGGTGCAGCCTGTCCTCAATAAAATAATCACTCACTTAGATCGCGCGTCGCAGGCGTCGGTTCGGATTGGGACCGACCGGTCAGTCGAATGGTCGATTAATAACGGACGGACGGATTTCAATTTTCAACAGAACAAACCATAGAATATAGATACCTAATTAGTGATGGGACTCGAATCACATTCTATTCGAATGATGACATGACGGTGAAAACTTAATTCGAATGAGATCCAATATTGATTCGAGCTGTCGAGTTAATTCGAATTTTCTTTACATTACAATTCGAATCACATCGATGATTCGAATTAATATTTATGATTCTTGAACTCTCTCAGGTTAAATCTATAATATTATTATAAACGTGAAAGTTTGTAAGAATGTACGCAAGAATGTACGTTTGTAACTCTTGATGTGGCTGAAAGGAACATAGGTAATAATAATAACTTTATTCTGGAACATTGTTACAATATAAATACAATAGCCTGCACCAATACTTACTTACTTACTACAGTACAAAAATATCACATGTGCCTGAACTAGGGAACCCTGTTTTTCAGGCGAGGTAGATTATAACTAGGATTAATACATAATCTGATACTTTATATTGCTATATTCCCATCGGTATGGTATTTACGCGGGTGAAACCGTGGGGCACAGCCAGCGATTAGGTCTATTAAGTGTTCGAAAACGTAATATTATGTATATTTTTATCTATTAAACAATTTTATTGATTCGAATCAAGGGTTTATTCGAATCATAGTTTGAATTTTCGCCGGGTTGTTCGAAATGATTCGAATAATTTAATTAAATCGAAATTTTCGATTCGAGTCCCAGCACTAAATTAGATATAGAATAAAATTCTAAATCTATGGAACGAACACCGTCTGTTCTTTTTTTTAAACTTATTTTAAGGCACTGGCTATTTAGCCATCAGCACTAAACACGATACGAAATTCAAGATTTTCATCTCTGCTACAGTCTATGCACAAAAATACTATAAGTTTTGATTAAAACTTATTGAAATGTCACTTGGTATACAACAGTAAAACGACAGCGTAATTTTCAAAGATATTGCAGGTACATACAATATCTTGGACCATTTTACTGAAGATTGAAGCGGCTTCTTGAGGTAACTCGAAAACGTCCATCCAGTGGCGGACTAAGCATGTTGGAGGCCCGACGCGGAAAAACTGAATGAGGCCTCACCGGTCTTAGAACTTGGTGTATTTTTATAGATTGTGTATTTGAAAGCAAAAAAAAATTTTAATAGGTACAAAATAAAAGGTAGGTAAATAATCTCACGCCTTTTATCCCCGAGTGGGGAGGGAGAGGTATTCCATTTCTGGATATACCCACTTTTTACGAGATATTCTTTGGACCCCTAAACGTGCTAGGTGGTGAGCCCATAGTCGGACCGCGCGACCGGGTCTTTTTCACATGTCTCAGAATTAATTCTGGGACCTACGGGTTTCCTCACGATGTTTTCCTTCACCGTCGAGCTAGTGATAAATATGTAAGTAAATTTTGAAGACTCATTGGTACATGGCAGGAACCGAACCCGAGCTTCACTGATTATCATCATGAGAAGCAGGCTATTTAACCGTAAGGCTATCATTGTTACTTTTTTAATCGTTTTCTTTTTTAATTTTAAATAATAGGTTATCCACTTCACTGGCGGACCAAGGTAGGAGCGAAAAGGGCGGTCCGCCCCGGGCCTCTGGTCCTGGGGGGCCTCCAAATTAAGCGAAAAGTTCCCTTAATAAAATCCTAAACTAGGATAAAAGGCAGTTGGGTGTTGGTAGGAGACTTCATACATACAAATACGATTAAAGCTATTCAAAATTTGGAGGCCCCCCAGGACCAGAAGCCCGCCCTGGGCCTGGGAGGCTTCCAAAATCCAAAAGTTCTAAGAACGGGTGGGCCGGGCCTCATTCAGTTTTTCTTGGCCTCCGACAGGCTTAGTCCGCCACTGATCCGCTTTAATCGTATTTGTAACTTTCGGGTATCAAACCAACACCCAACTGCCTCTTATCCTTAGTATTTGATTCATATAAATTTTCGCTAAATGTGGAAACCTCCCCAGGCCTGGGCCGGGCCTCTAGTCTTGGGGGGCATCCAAATTTAGTATAGTTTTAATCGTATATTTGTAGGTATCTATTGTGCCTCCAACCAACACTCAGCTTTCGCAGTCTTGTTGTTGTTTAGGATTTGATCAAGAGAACTTTTTGATAAATTTTGAGGCCCCCCAGGACCAGAGGCCCCGGGCCCCTACCTTAGTCCGCCAGTCCTAAGCATTTAATCCAGTTTCCTATTCACTGTACACTATCAAGGACATTTGCCACTTAATGCACTATCATTATTATGAGCCATAACCCAAAACACACAGCAAAATGAAAATTTTACAAAAAGGATGTAAAAAAAAGTAGGGAAATATCATCAACGGCACAAATGTGACATTTTTACCATTTTCTAGGGGTCTCGCATAGACTTAGCATCTGCGTAATATAATGCTAAGTCTCTATGGGGTGTCTCGATGTGAAAGCAATTGTTAGTTTTGACTTTTGACACTTGTTTTTTGTTATTTCAACTAGTACTATTTGTTTAGAATAACACTTCTTTAGTAGTTACAACCAATATTACTACAATTTTCTTATTTTTTTGCAGATTTTTTTTAATAAAAACAACCAACGCTTTTTTGTTTCTTTTAATATTACTTATCTAAATTAAATTTGATAGTTTTATTGTTGGTCTTACGAAAAAAAATCATTAAAATTTACGAAATTCACTTCATTATATTCAACAAAGGTGATTTTGTTATTTATACAAACTAGAATTTGTTACATTAACAAGGACTTGGTAGAATTAAACGAATTACTTGTCAAAAATATGTAAAAGCAATCGATATGTACCTTAGACACTTCTTTTGTTGTTTTAATTGGTATTATTTGTTTAAACATTCATTTAAATTTACGAAATACACTTTATATTCCACAGATACGACTTTGTTCTTTAAACATACTATGTCTCGTAATATTATAGTCTATTTCACGTAGCATGGGTTCGGTGATAGTTCACATCACATTTTTTTCTTTTACCCATGCTACTTTCGACTAGTAAACAATATTGTATTTCAAATCATAACACATTAATTATTTTTTCATAAAATATTTTTATTAGTCAAAAGTAGAAGGCGTGGAACGGAATAATTTGAACTGTCACCGAACCCCTGTTACGTAAAATAGACTAGGTATAACAAGGACTTGGAATCAAAACGAAACTAATTAACTGTCAAAAATGTGAAAGCAATTGTAATAATTTAAAATAATAAAAAATAAAAAAATAAAAATAAATAATCTCACGCCTTTCATCCCCGAGGGGGTAGGCAGAGGTATTCCATTACTGGATATACCCACATATCACGAGATACATTCTAATACATTCCAATGTAAATAATTACTACTGTGGATACCAAACAAAATAGTTCTCGCTAAAAACTGAGGTATTGTCAGGATTACTTTCAACCTACTATAGTCGATTGCTACAAGACGAGCTCTGTCAGTCTCAAAATATTTTATTTTATTATTTAAGGAATGCATCTTCTCGGCTTAAATCTGAGCTTTATTATTAAAATCAATGACTTGTTGAACACAGACTTTCCCTTTCTGTTGTGAAAACGCTCTATCTCTGACATCAACCTTTCTATTGATGGAGAATCAATAGTTGTTAAAGACAAAGCAAAATTTTTAGGAGTCATATTCGATTCTAAGTTAACTAGGATTCATCATTTAAATTATATAGCAAACAAATGTGACATAAATATAAACGTCATAAGATCTCTTAAAATAACACTTCTTTTTCTGTAGCTACACTACAACCAATAATTGCCTTACATATTACTAGAATTTTCTTAATAATCAATTAAATTAACCAGTTTATTTGCTTGTGTGCTTTTTTGGACACATTCTGGCTCTTCATAAAAAATTGCAAATGCCCTGTTAACCATGTTTCCTGCATTCACTCTCCTTTCAATATGACTGTCACACTTTCCGTCTCTTGTAAACTTACTTCCCAAGTACACAAACTCTGACACTTGTTCTACTTTCTCACATCCAATCATAATATTACATTCAGAAATATCCCTATTTTTCTCCATTACCGTTACCTTTGTCTTGTTTGCATTCACTTTCATTCCTTTTTTCTTGATCGCTTCATTCATGAGAGTTACAGTGTCCTGCAACTTATACGCCGATGGTTCAAGTATCACTTGATCATCGGCGTACAATAGGCATTTGACACGTAGGTACTCTCCCATTCGTACTCCACAATCTCGCTCTTTCAAATCTGTCAAACAGCAATCCATGAAAAGGTTGAAAAGCCATGGCGATGCTACACAACCCTATCTGAGACCTACAGAGGTGTCAAACCAGTCCGTGTAGGCGCCATTATTTCTAACACAGGCTCTAGAATCCTTATACAGTACTACTTTTATTTGTTTACAAATTCATTAAAATTCACGAATTTCACTGTATATTCAACAGAGACGACTTTGTACTTTATACAAAATAGGTTTTGTAATATGAAAAAGAATTAACGAAACAAATTAACTATCAAAAATGTGAAAGCAATTGTTAGTTTTGACACTTCTTTTGTTGTTTCAATTAGTATTATTTGACTAAAATAACATTTTGTAGCTACAACCAAAAATTTCCTTACATATTACCAGAATTTTCTTGCAGAAATCATTCAATAAAATCAACCAAAGTTTATTTGTTTCCTTTAATTTTATTTTTGTTAGTTAAGGTACATAGCACTATAATTTTTATCACAAATTATATTATAACACACATTCAAGTAAGTAAGTAACAACTCTTTATTGTACACCAATAAAAATATGCAACAAATGACAGTTATACAAAAAAAGTACAATGGGCTGTCTTATGTTGATGGAATGAATAGCACTGAGTAAAGAAGGGCGAGAAGATGGAGATCCCGGCGGCGGCAAATAGGAAGCCACTTGAGCTGCTTCCGAAATTCAGAGATGTGGTCATATTTGCGAAGACCAAATATGAACCTTATGCAGATGTTTTGGAGACGTTCAAGCTTATCAAGTTGGGCTTCAGTTAAATCAGGATAAGAGGCGTCGGCGTAATCAAGTATGGGCAACAGAAGGGATTATGCAAGCGAAATTTTAGTGGCAGTGTGTAGAAAATTGCGAAGTTGTCTATGGGATGCTGATGCAGCAAACATTTTTCTGATAACTTCCGCTAGCTAAGGGCCCCAAGACATTCTCCTGTCCATAATCAGTCCTAGATTTTTTACTTGAGCACAGAAAGGAATGTGGACGCCATCGAAACTGACATGCGGTAAGGAGTTCCAATCTACTCTGGCTATTAGTCTTGAGCTACCAAGGATGATAGACTGTGTCTTAGTAGGATTTACTTTTAGACCATAACGATTACTCCATTCCAATATGCGAGCTAAATCTAAATTAGTGTCGTATATGACCTCATCCAGATCTTCAAGCGAAGCGTGTGTATAAATTTGGAGATCATCTGCATACAGGTGGTAGGAAGAAGAGAGATTTGAAGAAATTAAATTGGTAAAAATTGCAAATAGTAGAGGAGATAATACGTCACCTTGTGGGACACCGGCGGAAGTATTGTACCACGCAGAGAAGGACTCTTCAATGCGTATGCGTTGCCGACGTTAATTTGTTTCTTTTAAAATTAACTAAGTTACATTTGATACTTTTATTGTTGGTTTTAAGAAAATAAAATGTTTATATGTACAAACAAAAAACGGTATATTTTAAGAAAATTTCATTAAAATTTACGAAATTTACTTCATTATTTTCAACAAAGACGACTTTGTTATTTATACAAACTAGGTTTTGTTATAGTAACAAGGACTTGATAGAATTAAACGAATAACTTGTCAAAAATTTATGAAAGCAATTGTTAGTTTTGACACTTCTTTTGTTGTTTCAAGTAGTATTATTTGTTTAAAAATTCATAAGAATTTACAAAATTCACTTTGTATTCAACAGAAACGACTTTGTGCTTTATATAAACTAGGTTTTGTAATATTAACAAGGACTTGGAATCAAAACGAAACAAATTAACCGTCAAAAATGTGAAAGCAATTGTAAGTTTTGACACTTCTTTTGTTGTTTCAATTATAATTATTTGTTTAAAATAACACTTATTATATTGTAACTACAAACAATATGTGCCTTACATATAACTAGAATTTTTATTCAATAAAATTAACCAAAGTTTATTTGTTTCTTTTAATTTTAATTTTGTTCATTTAATTACATGTCATATTTTTTACAAAAATTATGTGATGAATTTAATTTGTTTCTTTTAGTATTATCTACGTTAGATTTGATACTTTTATTGTTGGTTTTACGAAAATAAAATGTTTATATGAATAACCAAAAAACTGTATATTTTAAGAAAATTTCGAAATTTACTCCATTATATACAACAAAGATGACTTTGTTATTTATACAAACTAGGTTTTGTTATAGTAACAAGCGCTTGGTAGAATTAAATGAATAACTTGTCAAAAATTTATGAAAGCAATTGTTAGTTTTGACACTTCTTTTGATGTTTCAAACAGTATTATTTGTTTAAACTGACATTTCTTATTCAGTAGCTACAACCAATAATTGCTTTACGTATTACTAGAATTTTTTTATTTTCTTACAGAAATAATTTAATAAAATTGACCACTTTATTTGTTTCGTATAATTTTATTTTTGTTAGTTTAGGTACATTACATTTTTACTTTTTGCTAAAATTATGTCACAAATTTAATTCGTTTCTTTTAATATTATCTTAGTTACATTTTATACTTTTATTGTTGATCTTATGAAAATAAAATGTTTATATGAACAAACAAAAACGGTATTTATTAAGAAAATTGCATTTAAATTTACGAAATTCACTTAATTATATTCAACAAAGACGACTTCGTTATTCATACTAACTAGGTATTGTTGTTTTAAGAAGGACTTGATAGAATTAAACGAAAAACTTGTCAAAAATTTGTGAAAGCAATTGTTAGTTTTGACACTTCTTTTGTTGTTTCAACTAGTATTATTTGTTAAAAAATTCATTAGAATTTACAAAAATCACTTTGTATTCAACAGAGACGACTTTGTGCTTTATATAAACTAGGTTTTGTAATATTAACAAGGACTTGGAATCAAAACGAAACAAATTAACCGTCAAAAATGTGAAACCAATTGTAAGTTTTGACAATTCTTTTGTTGTTTCAATTATTATTATTTGTTTAAAATAACCCTTCCTATTTTGTAACTACAAACAATAATTTTCTTACATATTACTAGAATTTTGTCATTTTCTTGCAGAAATTCTTCAATAAAATCAACCGAAGTTTATTTGTTTCTTTTAATATTATTTTTGTTGATTTAACTACATTACATTTTTATTTTTACAGAAAATATGTCATAAATTTAATTTGTTTCTATTACTATTATCTTTGTTACATCTGATACTTTTATTGTTCGTCCTACGAAAATAAAATGTTTATATGAACAAACAAAAAACGGTATATTTTAAGAAAATTTCATTAAAATTTAGTGATTCATTTTATCATATTTAACAAATACGACTTTGTTATTTATACAAACTAGGTTTTGTTAAAGTAACAAGCGCTTGGTAGAATTAAACGAATTAATTGTAAAAAATGTTAACCGAGATGGACTTTGTTCATTTAACAATTCTGTTTTTTCAGTGTAGCTTACAACAGTGCCTATAGTGCTACCTCTTTTATCGGCAAAAAATAATAATAAATAATGTGACATTGCCCATATAATTTTACTCGTTATGTTTATGACTCTATACGTAGTTACCGCCACATTTCGAGTAAAATAACGATGTGGATGATATACCTACCTAGTAATATTTTTGCCGTTTAAAAGAGGTGACAGAACTGGTGTAAGCTACATTGCGTAGCGGCGTGTTTGGAAGAATCGGAACTTATTCTAGAACGCATCAATTCAGAGAAAAGTAGAGTTCACCTTTTTGTATAATGTAGATTGGTTGGTATAAAGGTGTTTTATAAACGCAATGATCTATAGTCGTAAATTATGTGTACCTACATAGTTATGTCTTATTTGACAAGACCCACACCACACCACTCATTGAAATCCGTGTCAGTATAACCATCATTTGTTTATAGTGTACCTACTCGTAAGTAGAAATTTGAATGGTAAAATACTCATAGTTATCGATTTGTGTGAATATGGGTCACAAAATCCATAAAGCGATACATGTGTCTTTATACTAGTAGGTAAGCGTACCTGTTTTGAACTGATACTCGCTTTAGAATCAACATTTAATTAACGAAACGTAACGTAACGTAACGAAAATCACCTAAATGTATGCTTATGAGTGCTTCTGAAACCAAGCAATATAAACACTGACGAACACTTATACTGCATGAAAGTACAAGTAAAAGTTTAAAATGTTTTAGAATTTGCGTGAAAAAGGGTTACGTTAGTACCCTACATAAAATCATTGATTAGATAAAACTAAAGAACGAATGTAGGTATCATATTTTTTTATATAAATATATACTATAATTGGGGTGTATGAGGAACTGCGCTTATTCTATAAAATCTTTTGTCCCGAAACACTGACTGACGGATCAGCTCACAGCCTAAACCGCTGATCGTAGAGACCTGAAACTTGGAGGGTGTGTTCTTTGTGTGACGTAGGCATCCGATAAGAAAGGATTTTCTGAAATTCTATTATTATATCTATTAGGAGTAAGGGGGCTTAAAATGGTTGCAAAGTTTGTATTCCTTGGTCCAATCTACTTCTGCATAACTAATCTTTAACAGAATTAATGGAAGTTAAAAAAGGGTTGAAAGTTATTTTGAGAGTTATTGGCCTCGAAGTTGATATCAATACTATAGTAATATAATCCTTAGTGCTTTTGATTTAAATTAAAGTAGATCATCAGTACCAAGTTGGTATCGTCGATTGAAGTAAATTACCTACGTTTTACTTTGACACATGTTTGAAAAGAGACCGTCAAGTATTTTATTCAAACAAGGTTGAACTTACATAAAAGCTTGGTGCAATACAAATACTCGAAAAATTCTATAACATATAATAAAATTGCAACAAGGCCGTGTCTGTAAATTAAATATTTTTTGAAAATTTCAACGGTAAAGTAGATAGTTATATCGATGTGGAAATCAAAACACCTATTTTTGAAATTTTTGTCTGTCTGTCTGCTGTGCACTCATCACGCAAAAACTACAGCAACAAGAATTATGATGAAATTTGGTCTGATGATCAACATCTTTTTACCGCGGGAAAATGTCTCATTTCCACGGGAAAATGTAAAAACTGGTTACAGAGACAAATACGTAGATACTACTCCGAAATGATAACACCTAGCTACTTGAAATATGGTATGTAGGTATCTTATTATGTCGTAGGCAACCCCTATGAAGGGATTTTTTCGAAAATCCCACGGGAACGGGAATAAACAGAATCCGCGCGCGCAACGCCGCTGAGTACCGGCTAATTGTATTAAAATTCCAAAGAAAAAATATTAAATAAAGATAAACGAAATAAAGATTTGATTTTTTGTTTGTTTGTATTTTAATAGGCTCTGATACTACCGCCGGACCGATTTTAAAAATTCTTTTGCCAATGGACAGAATATTTTTCTGGGAGTAACATGGGTTGTAATTTTCCCACGGGAGCAGGCCTAAGCCACGAAACCGATTTTAAAAATACTTTCACCAATGGAAAGCTACATTATCAGGGAGTAACATCGGCTATATTTTACTGCTAGGCTACACTAATATTATAAAGAGGAAAGTTTTGTATGTTTGTAATGTTTTGTATTGAATACTAAACTACTAAACCGATTTTAAAAATTCTTTTACCAATGGAAATCTATATTATCAGGGAGTAACGTAGGCCATAATTTATCCCCGCATTCCCACAGGAGCGGAAACTACTAGCTAGTAATATTTAATTGTAATATATTATTTATTAATGATTATAAAAAAGGAAATAATTTGATGTTTTGTTTGTTTGTTTCTATTGAATAGGCTCCGAAACTACTAGACCGATTTTAAAAATTGTTTTACCTATGTAAAGCTACATTATCATGGAGTAATATAAGCTATATTTTATTAACGTATTCCCACGGGAATGAGAACGACGCGGGTATAACCGCGCGGAACAGCTCTACGCTAATATTACAAAGAGGAAAGATTAGATTTTTTGTTTGTTTGAAACTACTAGGCTGATTTTAAATTTTTTTCACCAAAGAAAAGCTTATTTTTCTGGGAGTAACATGAACTATAACTTTCTCAAGGGAATAGGACTTACGCTGGAAAAATCACGCGGAACAGCTAGTAGATAATACGTATAGTTCGTTCGTATCTGCCTACCTAAAATAATTAAATCGGGTCAAAGCATTCCAAGAAATGATTCACATTCCCACATTGAGTTTTTTTTAATAAATATTGTGCAGGTTTATGTGCTGTAATAAAAACTAAACTCGTTAATGTTACTCGTATGATGACTGAATTATACCGGCTCACTTTTTAGTGACTGAAAAGCGAGAAATGGTTGATTCTATAATATTAGGTATAGCATTCTAATCTATGGCGATGGGTTTCGCCGAATTCCCAAATAGCAGAGAATTCGGCGAAACCCATCGCCATCGTGTATTTGTACTATGATGAAGTTTTGAGTGAACAATATTTCTATACATATTAATCACTAGCAGCGCCTCGCGGTTTCACCCGCGTAGTTCCCGTTACCGTGGGAATACGGGGATAAAATATAGCATAGGTATGTGTTATTCTGATTTATAAGCTATATAACTGTCAAGTTTCAGCAAAATCTACTAAACGGATTTTGATGAAACTTTACAGTTTTTTCGTGAAGCATGAAAGAAGAACAAACATCCATACATCTATCCATACAAACTTTCGCGTTTATAATATTAGTAGGAAGTAGGATTCATTGAAAAAAATATGTGTACATATTATAGTCATGTTGGGTATAGCCAGAAGTGCTTTTACCTCTGAGGTTTGTATAAATATATCTTACTAATTTATAAAAAAACGTAGAGTAAATCTAGGTATCTTTATGTAGGATAAGTAGTTTTTATTATTCAAATAGGGGTTGCCAAGCTGCGTTGGCAGCGCCGATGCAGTTTGTTACCGTTTCCATGGGAATTTCTAAAAATCCTTTCATAGCGGTTGCCTACGTCATATTATAAGATACATACATAGCGTATTTCAAATTTCTAGGTGTTATCGTTTCGGAGTTGAACTTTTTTATCCTTTTTTTCCCGTGGGAATTAGATATTTTCCTGTAGTAAATAGTACTTACCCTAAATTTTGCGCTCTATCCCGTAAGATCCACCATCTCCATCCCCGACCCAGTCACTTAGTTTTATCTCCACAGCACATTTAGTCTAAATCAATTAAGTAGTTTTTGCGTGATGCGTGTTCAAACAGACAGACATACAGACAGACAAAATTTACCTCAAGAAATCCCAAAAATGTTTCAATATAATATGTGAAGATTATCTACTATTTATAGATACTAAAACAAATAAAAATAAAATTTCATGCCTTTTATCCCCGATAGGACAGGCAGATGAATACCATTTCTGTAATACCCACGTTTAACCAGTATTTTCTTTGAACCCTTTCGGCGGCGCGGCTTTTGTTTTTCTATTAACTAATATAAAAACTAAATTAAATAATATATTTTGAAGGGAATGTTCGATTTGAATAATTCAGAAAGTAATCTACAGGTATTGAAACAGTCTCGAATATAAAATGATTTATTTGGATGAGGATTAATCCGTTATAGGTATGAATAACATAGTCTGATTTTGGTCGGAAATTTATTTAACTTTTAAAATGTAATTAGTAGTTATAGTGGCTTAACAACATTATGGTATCCCGAAGTTTTTTATTTTGATATGTCATTTAATATTGAAGAAGATTTTTTTCTTATATTGTGAATAGTTTCCGCAGCTCATGCGATGAAAGACATTTTATGGCAAAAAAAATTAGCCCCCTCGGGACGTTTATTGACATTTTAGTAGGCATACCAATTTTTTTCTGGTAATAAATATAGATAGCCTATGTTACTCAGGGATAATGTAGCATTCTAATGTGAAAAGAGTTTTTGAAATCGATCCAGTAGTTTTTGAATTTATTAGTTACAAACATACAAGTCTTTCCTTTCCTCTTTTGTGTCTTCGCGATGGTGTGTCGTCACTTGGCGCTGATACATAACTTATTTAAAAAAAACACGGGTTGCACTCCGGGAGTGCCGACAGAAGTGAAAACTTGATTTATCGACAAAAAAAAACAATTGATTGTTCGATTAATCGATTTCGATGTTACAACACTACTCTCCAACCGTCTTACGGTTTTTCGATCAGCACACGTGACCTGACGCGAGTTTCACAGTTTTTACCCATCCCACAAAAGTGCTCAATGCCGCTAAAGAAGTTTTCACTTCAAAAATATTTCGCGATAAAAATCATAATCTTATAATATTTTTTTCAGCAATGCACTTTTAGCGGCTATGATTATTGAATTACTTAGTAAGATAATTTATCAATATAATTTTAGTGTGAGTTCCCCATTGTACACATTTAGTAGGAATTGTATGCAATGACGGATTACATACCTTTCCGTTGAGATCAACATCGATGTAGGTACCTACACTACCAATGAAATTTTCAAAAAATATTTTATTTACAGACAGATATCGTTGGAGTTTTATTCTATTTATAGATATATCTATCGATAAATAGAATAAAGATGATGTTAACCTACAAATATTACAAATAATAGTACTTACTTAAATGAGTATCCGGTCGATCGGTGAAGGGATAGTTATTTATGGCATAAGAACATGTGCTTAGGATCTCGCTTCGTAATCAATAAAGGCCTGTAAATATTAAAAGCTCTATTTATAAAAAAAAAACAAACAAATGTGGGGTGTTACCTTCCTTGATGTTAACGATGGGGCGGTGTGTTGATTGCTAGGAAGACTAAATAAATGGTTTATAACAAGTTTATGGTTGCAGTGAGTGTAAGAGTGGCGGCGGCGACCGGCTGGCGACGCCGCGGATGTCGCTGCTCGGCAAGCCGCTCAGCTATCGCGCCACGCGACGCGACGCGCGCTACCGCCGCCTCCAGTCCAAGTTCTACAACTTTCTCGAACGGCCTAGGGGAGTAAAGGCCGTCCTCTATCATATGATTGTGTAAGTCTACTCTCGGAGATATTAACCCACTTTTTGCTATTTGTAAACAAACCCATTTATATTTTTATCTCGTTAGGACGTCGTTATTTCCCCTACAGAGCACTCAGAAAAAGTTACATCGATATCTGTAGTAAGGAAGTTTTTTTACTTATTTTACTGAGTGAGAAATAAAGAGATAAAAAATCTCACGCCTTTTATCCCCGAGGGAGTAGGCAGAGGGAGGTATTTCTTGAAATTAGGTATTTCCAGAAATACCTCGTTTCACCAGTATTTTCTTTGGACGCCTAAACGTGATAGGTGGTGAGCCCATCGCCGAACTGGGGTGCTGTTACACATGGCTCAGAAATAATTCTGGGACTTGCGGGTTTCCTCACGATATTTTCATTTAACGTCAAGCTAGTGATAAATATGTACGTAAGCTTTTTGAAAAACTCATTGGTACACTACATTCCAGGATTCGAATCTGAGCCTCACTAATGAGAATGATATACCTAGCTGTCTGTTGGCACTATTAGCACTAGGTACTCATCCAGTATTGACACCACCTACAGATACTTATTGTCATTCACAAATTAATAGATCTTTATGCAGTCTATGCAAATATACTTAATAAAAATCCAAATAATTTTTCCAAAATTCAATCGCTTCTAACAAAAACCTATCTACTTGTAGAGTCTGGCTCGGGGCCAATGTTTAGTCATACGCTGTATGCCCATTTATCGCAAGATAATGCGTATTTAGGTGCAGCCATATTTTTTGACTCATATTTTAGCTGTTCATTCATTACCTTCAGTGTTATTCTCATTGTTTGGCACAGGTTCCTGATGGTGTTCATGTGCTTGTCGCTATCTGTGTTCTCAACAATCGAGGAGTACGAGGCTAAGGCCGGAATCGTTCTCTTCTACATGGAGACTGTGGTCGTCATCTGGTTTGCCATCGAATTCTTTCTAAGGTAAAAATATAAGAAAGTCACTTCTAATTATAGAGCCGGTAATGATGGCCTAACAAAACATGCTTGATCTGATTGATCGATTTGCGAAAAAAAATCAATAAGCGTAGATAGACACAATAGGCGTATAAATTACATAATTTATATATATTTCCCTAATATTTATGTTTCCTTTAAAATGTAAGTATCTCACTCAGACGATGTGTTACTAACCACCGTATCGTCTTAATTATCCATCGAAGATATACATTATTATATAAGAGTAAAATATTCCTCACAGAAATGTTGCCGAGAAGATTGATCATAAATCACTTCCATTGATATCTTTGGACATGGAAAATCAAGGAATCGTTATTTAATAGCTGGCCAAATGTCAAAACCACCATTTCTTTGATATTTAAGAACTCATTATAACATAATATATTTTGAATAATTTTGGTTTCGCTTCCATGACTTATTTCTTTCAACTCAATTATATTATTGCTCTCGTAATTCTCCTACATAAACTCAGTATAGTGTGTATCTACTCAAATGAGGTGCTTGAAGATAAGCTGAAAGAGCTTTCCGCGCGCGTTGAGTAATTCGTCACTCAATGTAGACAGATGGATTGCTCGCCTTCAGGATTTATTATAGGCGGTATTTTCTTTTCCTTTGTCTGTCCTATAGTCAATGAGCTTTATTTGATATGCAATCAGAGTGATTCCTCTTGTTACAGCGACGAAACCGTCGTTTTGTCAATTCCTTAATTAAAATAAGTAACTTTTCTACCAATAAAATGTAGAGATTAGGTCATAATTTATTTGTTAGTGAGTATAAGTTGAAGGTTATTTTCTTTCGTCAAAGTATAGATACTTAAGATCAAAATATATAATGCAGATGATTTATATAATAATTTTTCACACAGGCTATGGTCATCAGGATGCAGGTCGCGATACCAAGGGTCGATGGGTCGCCTCAAATTTTTGAGGCGACCTTTTTGCATAATAGGTAAGTCCTAAGTTCTTAAAAATGAGCAAAAACATACAAACAAAAAACCAAATATAAAATATAAACTTCAAAAACCATGTTATCTACACTTTTACAGTACGGCCGTTTTAACTTGGCTACTAGTGGCCCGATTGTAAAAATTATTTCACCAATTTAAAGCTTACTTTTCTGATAGTAACAATGGCTATAATTTTTCCACGGAGACTGGATTTACGCGGGTGAAATCTTGGAGAACAGCTAATTAAGTATATCAATAATTAAAATCTTAGTTAGAAAAGCCTACAACAATATAAATTTAAACAAAAAAAACGACTTCAAACATGAAACAAAAAAAGTAAAAAGCACTAGTCTAGCACTCGCCACTACGATTTTCGAAGGTGCCTCTTGATTTCTCTTCGATGCCATCATCAGATCCTGGTTTCCTTATCATGGTACGACCGTTGGGATATCACCTTTCCATGAAAAAAAGAATCATCAAAATAGGTTCATAAACGACGAAGTTACAAAATACATATAATAAATATATATATATACATATATTTGCATTGGTGACCGTGGAAGTGAGAGGAAGGGTCGGCAGTTGGTCGTACATCACGTCACAAAATTCTTTTCATATGATTTTTCACATGCTACTCATGAAATCACCCACCTCTACACAAAACTCTCCTAACCAAGCGTAGCATGCATGACATGACAAACTCAGAATAAACATTTCGCTTTTTGTTTTGTCTGAGTCAACACTTGACTACCCGTAACCTTTTGCGTTTCTAAACATTTTTTCCACAAAACAACTTCTACCGAATGTTTACTCAAAACCTCAGCCGTCACAAACACCCCGCGGGCTCTAAAAATGTTTATTGTTCGATGGTAAAAAAGTATTTATAGAGTTTTCAAAAGCACGTAGCTACTTATTAACATGATAAAAGTTTTAGCTTGTGTAAATATTTTGAAAGTGTTATCGGCTTATTTCACCAGTTATAGTCATTGCAGTTCGTTTATATTTATATTTCAAGGCGAAACATCAATAAAGTCTAACAATTAGCATAAAGCAATGTTTATATATATATACTAGCGACCCGCCCCGGCTTCGCACGGGTGCAATGCTTATAAGATTTTCCCGCTTTTCTGTTGATATTTTTCCTGAATTTTCTTTGCTATAAACTTCACGGAGCCCGAGACCTTTCCAACGAATGCAAAACCGTGGAAATCGGTTCGTGCGTTCTGGAGTTATAGCGTCAGGAAGGAAAACCGACTTATTTTTATATAGTAGATATATATATACACTCAAAAACCTATCGGTTTTCTGTTGCGGACATTTTACGAGTATCTTCAACATTTCCAAGTAAAAGTCACGTTCCATCTATAAACCGTGACGAAGTGACCCTATTTCAGGTGCGACCAATCTGCTGTGACCTTCGCATTTTAGCCCTCGTTCCCTAGGCACTAGTTTCAGGCGACCGCTATTCCGCTCTCGGGGGACCCAGCCCGCCCGAGACCGTACCTACTCGGGCAAATATGCCTGCACGACACTACGCCACAATAAAATAAACCTACCGAAATAGTTTCACCAAAACTACATATTCAACCGATGTTCAATTATTTATGTCTCATTTCTTTCAATTTACGGTCCATGCTTGACTTTCATTTCTGCCATAAAAATGTTCTACTCGTATACCGGTTATATATGAAAGCGCATTAGCGATTCCAAAACCATTAAGTAGTGTAAAGGGCAGGTGTGATTGATTGGTCGAGTTCTTTGAAGTTAATTAGGATATTATTTATAGAATTAAAATTAATACTTTTGTTCCATTAATGTCTGAAATGCCATGAAACTATATACTTACCTACAGTTTACCTAGTTGGTCCTAATTAAGAGGTGGATGCGGATGACTATTAAGTTTTACTTTTGGTGACGTAACCCATTTTACAAGTCGTTCGTTTTAAATTACGGCGTATAAATGAATTAACCTAAATTAAATAATTAACAAAGGAAAAGTAAAATTTCATTAATGTATTCTTAAATAGAACCCTCATTTTTGCGGGATTTTGCCTGCCGAAGGTTAAAGTCGAGAGCCCCCGAGAATAATCAAAAGCCCCTCTTGAAATATCAAGATTATGATTAAAGGCTCTGGTTCTTTTATAAAACATGATTTTGAAACATTTTATTCGATTACGTTAGTCTTTTCGCTGGGATTTATTTAGCGAAGTTTCTTTTCTGCAGATGGTAAATTAATGAGTGTACATTGGGTGTAGATGTAACAACAATCCTGGCGTCGCTAGTGGTGCTGGGCATGGGCTCGTCGGGACAAGTGTTCGCTGCGTCGGCGCTGCGCGGGCTACGCTTCTTCCAGATCCTGCGCATGGTGCGCATGGACCGCCGCGGCGGGACCTGGAAACTGCTCGGCTCTGTCGTCTACGCGCATCGACAGGTAAAAAATCATCACACTTTTTGTTTTTAGTAATAATACGAATTCTGAAATCATCCATGGATGTTCCTTTGTTGCGTATTTATTACCAGTGCAATAAAATTATAGAGGTATAAATATTTCTTAAAAATATAACTACAATAGGTATGTACCTACCTAATGCAGTGTTGTCTGAAATATAAAATTACAGTAAATATTATAGTAACAATGTTACGAGCTTAAAAAGGATAATAGTACATTATGGTACAAGTGAGTAAAGTTGGTGATTACCGCTGAGGCGCCATTGAGACCCGAGCCGTAGGCGAGGGTCATAAGAGAGCCGAGGACGGTAATCATCAATACACACGTGTATCATACGACGTTTTTCAACACACTTGTGAATAAATAATACTAAAAAATCATTTTAAAATAATCATTCGCAATGGCGGGGAAAATTAATTGGTTTTCCAATTTTTTATTTATATAATTTGGAAAAGGCAAAAGGATCTAGGCCCATACAGCCTCGTTTTCCTATGCGCTCGCATCTTACAATGGCGATCGGCCATGGACTAAAAAAATTAGGTTTCTTTTTCTTTGGTTTGTCGTGGATAGCGTTTTAGCCACGTACAAAATGGGGTATTTAAAGTTTTTACAGAGAAAACCAAAGTTATATTTGAGTGAAAGTTTTGTTTATTAAACACGTACAAGTTGAAATGATCTATTTAAATACGAAGTTGCATGAAATGAGCAAGCCATATTTGTGTATTAATTTATTAGTACGATTGAATACGATCTTTTTTGTATCGAAACTTTTTTAAGAACAAAGCAACTCTAGCAACAAAATTGAAAAAAAAAATCTATAACTCACTAGTGAATAATAGCAAACAAAAAGTCTCAGTTTGATTATAGGTGTCATTATGTGCCTAATTGCAGTGAAATTAGAGCCACTTTATGAGCAAGTGTGTTGAAAAATTAATTAACCAACGTGTCCTAAAACTGGTTTTGTTCGAGTAGGATACTGACCTATGAAACTTTATTATAATAAATATACATGATTTTGGTGCAGAAAATAAGGTCCAGTTAAATATTATAAAATTTAGTTTACATTTTAGGGTTCCGTACTGACGTAATAACGAAGTTTTGCCACGTCTATCTATCCGCGGCTTAGCTCAGAGACTCTAATATAATCTCACGCCTTTTATCCCCGAGGGGGTAGGCAGAGGTATTCCATTAATGGATATACCCACATTTCACGAGATATATTGGACCCCTAAACGTGATAGGTGGTGAGCCCATCACCGGACCGGATCTGTTTACACATGTCTCAGAATTAATTCTGAGACCTGCGGGTTTCCTCACGATGTTTTCCTTCACCGTCGAGCTAGTTATAAATATGTACGTAAGTTTTTGAAAAACTCATTGGTACATGCCAGGACTCGAACCTGAGCCTCACTGATTTTCGGCCGGCTCTTTAACCGTTCGGGCTATCACTGCTCTTTGTACTTGAAAGCTGTTATTTGGCATACCAATATAAATTTACATTTTAGTCACACCTACGAATAATCTGGTATGGTGTGGGGTGTCATTGAATAAGTCGTTCTAAAATATTGCGAGTGAGTTAAAACCATTTTTCGGTTCAGGGATCAGCTTAAAATGTGCAAAATTTTGTTCGAGTGTAGTGTCCCCGCCAGCTAAATGGCTAAATGATTGATATGGAAAAACAATCACAATATTGCCGTGAAAGTGAAGGAAGAGCTTTTACAGCCAAATAGGCTTTCAATTAATTAAGTAGCCAATGGACTCGATTCTGCAGACCAGCTAAAATTCCAAATTTTAAGTAAGAAAAAGGACAGAAACAAACCATAGATTGAAGAGTAATGTCAAAAATGTAAAAACCAACTAATTTGAACCTTATGAACGTGCTTATCTGTCACTTTTACACACGACCTTTTTACATCGTCGCTAAAATTGCTAAACAAGCCTTATCTAGTTGACAGGACTAATTTTAATTTAATAGGACTAAATATCTAATATAAGTTTAGTCACTGTAATGCAGAATCGAGCCCAATCATATTATTTTCTAGAACAATGTGGACACGTGAGGGTGCCATTCATGTAATTAATATTGAGTTGCCGAAGGTGGAGCGGGATTTTATTTGGTCGCGTTTCAAGTCGAGGTCTGATCTACGACGCTCTTTCAACTTATAAAATCTACCTCTTCATTCGGGGCGCCGTGCTGCCAAACTCTCCCATTACGAGAGTTCAAGGTTGCAACTCTTCATATGTCTTTTCTGAATATCCTTAAATCTGAGGAGTTGACCGTCTGTCTCGCTTTAGCTTGCCCTCCTGGAGTTCAGAAACGAAGATGCGCTTCGCCACTAGCTCCTCCGCCATCCTAAACAAGTGTCCACACCACCGAAGTAGTCGTACAAATTTCTTCGTGCATCCTAATTTCTCAAGCACAATCCAGAGGGCTTCTCGTGGCACACTGTCAAAGGCTTTCTCAAGATCAACAAAGCAGAAGTATAAAGGCTCTACCCCACAGGCGCGTTATTACCGCTCGATAATATCGCGCACAGTGTTGCAAACAGTTAAATTAACTTTCCACCAGATTCAACATCTAAAACCACCAGAAAACCACTAACGAAAAATGACCTTACTCTCATAGTCGCTAAATGTTCCACTAAACGCTTTTTTATTAACAACATTTAGTTATTTATAAGTGTTAATTCTCTTCTAGACGTCATCCATAATTTTTGTCTCCATTTAAATAATTTCTTTGTGGGAAAAATAACCGCTTTTGGTTTCCTCTACCAGATGGCCTATTTAAAATCATCAGACGAGAATCGGGGGGTGTTCCACAAAGGAAATTTTAAAAAAAGGCGTAGTTGGCTAGAAGTGACGCACCTTTCCACTTGGCGTTAGAGAAATATGATTACATATAGGTGACAAAACCAAGCTCGCAAATTGCCATCAGAGGGTGCAGCAGTGAAAAAGAAAAGTATAAATACTGGTTGAAAACTGAACTATACAACTAAAAAAACTACTAGCCACTAAAAAAAATATTTTGCCACTAAAAGGGGGGGTCAAAACCACCAGTTTTAGTGGAAATTCCACTAAGTTGTCAACAAAAACAATCGCGATATCATCGAGCGGTAATAACGCGCCTGTGGACGGGAGCCTTAACTGTTACCCTTACTCTCTGCTTTTTTCCTGCAGTTGACGAATCGAGAAAATGGCCTCACAGGTGCCACAGTCAGGTAGAAAGCTAAACTGGGTTTACGGTAGTAAAGTATCTTTTCAGATACGACCTTGCCTGGCCTGGACATTCAGGCGTATAAGTAACACTTCATCAAAAACTGTAGCGAACAGATACTTAAGTTTATGTTTTTTACATCTGCCAGGCATGTCAGGGATCCTGTGTCATGTAATGCGAACTGAACATAAATTTTAACCGACTTAAACAAAGGAGGTTTTCAATTCGTTTCGTATGTTTTTTTTACTTTTTTTATGCTATTCCATAACTCCGTCAAATTTGAAGCATTACTAAATATATATTTTTTGTTTGTACGGGTAAACCTCAATGTTGGTCCCACATAAGTTTTGTGAAAATCTGATGATGAACTTCAGATGGAGAACGGAATTCCTCAACGGACATCAGCAAATCCTTCGCTACTAGCGCAATAGGTTTAATAATAGTAGGTAATGGATAAGTATATAAATAATATACATTTGTTAAATTTAATTTAACTTCAATTCAAATCCAATACTGAACCCAAATATTACTAACACGCTACGGACCTTGAACCAAAGGTTTGGTGTTCAACGACTGAATCTGTCCGTGCAACTTTTCATATTATAAAACATTAGTAGCGAACTTTAAAAGCCTTTATCATCAAATTCTTATTCCAAATTCAACTTTCACATTTCTATCCTCATTTATTTCATTTAATTTCTTCCTCCTCAACTTTTTTTAACTCTTTTTTTAAATAATTTTTATATTTTATAATAGCGAAAACTTTTCCGGGAGCTGCAAGAGGAAATACCTCTGTAAGAGTTGCAGTCGAAACGCTATAATTATGACGTAATAACATATTATGCTTTTGTAAAATTAATCGTAAATTTTCCATTGAGAGAAAGAGGTCTTCAGACCTATCAAATCAACAAACCTTTGTTAATTTTTTAAAAGCGCTTTTTTTACATTTATTAACTTAAATCTGTCGATACATGCTTAAATATAGACGTTTGATTGAACTGCTTGCGGAGCTCAGAGCCACATCTATTAAGAAACATAATCCGACAGAAATATAATAATATCCTGTTTCCGACATTAAGCTCCCTATCTCGCAATATACGAGGTCACCGCCATCAACAATAGGCCTATTCAACGAGGACTAGTTGATAAATGTACAGGGAAGTAGGATGTTTTTCAACAAATTTGCATATCTGGGCCACCAAAGGAAAACCGACGGAAAATTTAGTATTCCACACGCTACGTAGAGTTGGTCCGAACGTATAAAAAAGAGTCCTACTTTAATGTATCTAACAACGAAAGCAAGACAGGAAAGAGCGTGAATGATTAAGATTCTTCTGTTATCTACATCTAAGTAAACTAAAACATATTATAAAGAGGAAAGATTTGTATTTATCTTGTATTTTTGTATGTTTGTAACGAATCAACTCAAAAACTACTGAACCGATTTCTAAAATTATTTTACCATTAGAATGCTACATTATCCCTGAGTAACATGAGCTATATTTTATTCCCGTATTCCCACGGGAACGGGAATAACGCGGATGAAATCGGAACAGCTAGTGTTTACTCACTACCTAAGAAAATTTGGGTAATCGTCTCAAACGTTTATTTATAGACCTAAAAACATTAAAATAGACGTTATCTAAACATCTATCTATCTATACATAGGTATAATTAAACTGTTATGAGGCGGTGTCTGTACATAAAATATTTTTGGAAAATTTTAGTAGTAGTGTTGATAGTTATCGAAGTAGATACCAAAACTTAAATTGTTGTCTGTCTTTCTGTATGCCTGGTTGTGCACGTGTTAGAATAATTGGTTATTATAGTTAGAGATTGATTTATTCGTAACTTTGTTTTAACGATTAGGATTATATACGTAAATATCCTACTGACATTTTAAAAGGATAATATGATTAGATATATTAATTATTAGTATCCTATCACCGGTAAATAATATTATTAAGCAAAAGTGTAAAGTCGCTTGTGATTGGTCGAAATATCTCGTGAAACGAAATTAGCGGGAAAGGGTTTATAAATAGCAATGTCACTGTACCGGAGGTATTCATTGTAATAACATCTTACTTGTAAGTCGTTACTATGTTCATTTACCACGAGATTGTGTCCTGGCGCAGTTTATATACCTACCCAAGTACCACGATATATAAAGATAAGTATTAGCATAATTGTTTATAATATTACTATTGTGTGACTAGTATTGTACAACATGTAGTGACACACATGAAATTGTTCCTAGAAATTTTTATTGAGATGATATGATAAAAAATATAGTGTTGCTTTGGAGTTTCTTGCCAATTCTTCTCCTCAGCGATAACACACCGAATTGGCAAAATAAAAGATTGATATGAAATAGTTAATGTAGTGTTTGCTTATTACATCCCCAATAATTAGTTAAATAGTCATCCTGACATAATAATGTTAAGTAATTAGGTACATTACAGTAGTAGGTACATTATTCTGGTATAAACTAAACATTCTATTCTAATATTACCTGCACCTAAATAATTAGTTTCCTTTGTACCTACCAGCATTATGTTTTATATATGCCATTCAGTTGGTAACAGTTATATTAGAACAATAACAACAGTACCTACCTACCTTATCACATACCATGAGATATTATCCACCTATAACATATCTCTCTGAAGGTAGGTATGTTTTTAGAAAAAAACCAATTACACTATAAAAATCTAACACACGCATCACGCAAAAACTACGAGACGGATTTTGATTAAATTTGGTGTGAAGATAGCTGAGTAACCGGGTCAACCTCTAGGGTACTTTTTATTTCGGGAAAATGTTTCATTCCCACGGGAAAATTAAAAGACTGTAAAAAAAATACGTACTACTCCGAAACGATAACACCAATTTTTGGGAAATCCCAACAGGAACGGGAATAAACTGGATCCGCACGTCAAACACCGCTGGGAACCGCTATTTAAAATATGGTATGTGGGTGTCTAATATTATGTCGTAGGCAATCGCTATCAAGGGTTTTTGGAATTTCTCACAGAAACAGGAAATTAGTATTTACAAACTCGTGACTATGGTAAGCCCTCGATTGCGTTTCGGGTTTACATTCGTCTACTCGTTTGTAAAAACCAACTTGCCGCACTAGCTAGTATCATAAATAACTATAGCTACTCACGCTACTTTTTGAAAAAACATTCCTTAAATACCTATTCCACATAAAGGTGCACAGGGAAACCAATTTGAAAAGGTAAATCAAACAATAATTGGGCCGTTTAATTATATATTAATTTGTTTTTTCTTATTTAGCAGAATGGCTAGGCAAAGGTCATAGGTCGCAAACCAATTTCTCTTACCAATCACGCGACCACGGAAAACATCGCGAGGAAACCGGCAAGGCTCAGAATTAATTCTGAGGCATGTGTAAACCACCCGGTCCGGCGATACGCTGACCACCTATCACATTCAGGGGTCGAACATTCTGGTGAAAAGTGGGTATCTCCAGAAATGGAATACTTCTGCCTAGCCTCTCGGAGATAAAAGCCGTGTATTTTTTTTATACACGAGATTGCGTTGAATTGCATCATTGCTAGATAATGCCTTTAGGCATTAAGTTCACCATGTGTACATTTTCTTGGTACATGAAGTTAAATAAATCAATTGCTGCGAGCATTACTAATACTTAAGAGTTTTTAAGGTTCCGTAGCTTAATAAAAGCAACCAAGTGGCAACAGAACCCTAGTGCTAAACCTCCCCTGTGACCGCTGTACGTCCTTCTGTCCGTCTATCCGTGTGTTAGTCAGACTCGAACTAGGCCAGTTTTTTATTGTCTTGTGCCTATAAGGTACTCGACATTGAGATTGATAGCAAACAACTCTAAAGACCGACCGACCGAGTAAAGACCGACTTCAACGAATAGCACTAAAACATATCATCGATGTAAAAAAATTTAGACTTTAGTTGATTGTTTAAAAACCGCTTAACCAATTTTGATAAAATTTAAATTAACCTCTGAAGTATGATTTACCAAAAACAAAAAATATTTATCATTATTTTGTCGTTATAATATTCGGTCTGTGAAATATTAATGTCTCCTTTCGATAGGTATATGTATGGTAATTGCCGTACCAACATCATCACTAATGTTCGACCTTCTTCGCCGCACTTTATTAATAAGTACCTAAGTAGGTATATCGACCTACCTATTACAGACTTTACCTCACACATTCTTGCAATCTTATGCAAAATAAATACAAATTAGGTAAGTACAACTTTGTACCTAATTAGTATTTTTTTTATTTGTCTTTCTTTGTTAAATAAAATTTAATTTGTTATATTTGACTTACCTGAAAACCAATCAACCTATTAAGCCAAGAAAACGAGACAATTGATTTTTTATTGTTCTGTCGCTCATTGGAACTGGACGGTGTTTGACTGATCATAGAAAATATGTACCTACAGGCCACATATGTACCAAAACCATGTTTTTGTGAAAGAGAGAAAGAAAGTAAGAAAATGTATTTTATTCGAGTTGCTGGTTCCAAATGCAGTACCCCGAGAAGAGCCGAAGAGCGAGAGTGAAAAAATATAGGCTGGGCTTATACTTTCCGGCGCGGTTAGAGTCAGAATTGCAAACGGATTGTTCGCCTACTTTCCGGCGCAACTTGTTCTTATTTTTCATTCTAGTTGTCAGCCAACCGTTCGTTGGGAAAAATTGCAATCGATTTCCCTATCTATACATTTAATAAAACTGTAGCGAGGCCATATCTGTACCTACATCAGTATTCGGAGACCCACCGACAGGTCTGCTTGGTGGGTTCTTGAAGACGAACTGAAATATTTTTCTAAAATGTTGCGGTAGTGTCAAATAAATATCTGTTATCGATGTAGATATCAAAACACCAATGTTTGACATTTTTGTCATCTGTTGGTTGTGCACGCCTCACGCAAAACTACTGGAAGGATTTTGATGAAATTTGGTGTGGAGATAACTGGGTCAACATCTAGTCTTTTTACAACGGGAGAATTTCTCAAGCGAGAAAATTCAATAACTGGGTAAAAAGAGAAATACGTAGGTACCTACTACTCCGAAACGATAACAACTAGAGTCTTGAAATATGTTATGTAGGTGTGTTATACTTATCGTATGTCGTAGGCAACCGCTATGAAAGGATTTTTGGAAATTCCCACATGAACGGGAATAAAATGGATCCGCACGGTAAACGCCGTTGGGAACCCGCTAGTTAAGAATATCGTCGAATATTCTTCGATATTTGTGATTCATATACGTACCTATAGGTGCCAAGTTCTGTGTAGAAAATCTTAAGATTTTAGTTACAAGAACATTTAACATTCTTAAATAAATGTATTTATGTATTAATATCTTGTTTCTTGGTGCAACCACAATATTTTCTGAGGTAATATAAATTCTTAAATTTTAACACACAATTACTAATTAACAAAATACAATTATTTTACTTGGGATATAATTCAAGCTCAAGATTTGACTTGGTGGTTAAGACTTCAACATCCATTACCTACATGTATTGATGGATGTAGATGAAGCGCGAAAGGTGTGCCAGGATAAAAATATTAATAATAAAACCCATGATTTGCACTTGGTCTCGGCCCGTGCCTATCATTATACCAGTATAACCAATAGTAAGTTTTAGGAAAGAAAAGAAAAATAATAATAAATTGTGGGACACAATGTGCACACTGTTATTCAGTCCCAAACTATAGGCAGAGCCTGTACTATATGGGTACTAAACAACTGATAAACATACTTAAATAAATATGAAACACCCATTAACTACTAAACCTATTATGCTGATAGCGAGTGCTTTGCTGATGTCCGTTGAGGAGTTCCGTTCTCCAACAGTAAATTTTTTTTAATCGGTGTAAATTTGACAAAATTATGGATTAACATACAAACAAAACGGGTAGTTATACGTGACGAATTAAAACGTCCTCCTTTTTCAAAAGTCGATTAAAAAGCTCCAATTTCGTCACTGTCTCACTGATGAGTGATGATCATAAAAAATCACAGGATACTTCCTTAAGTCCTAGAAATCTGAAATTTGGTGCCTATGTAAGCTGGCATTATAGTACACAAACAAAACAACAAAAATCTAAGACTTCCATTAACCTAGGCGATGAAAGCTTGTAGGAGATTGAGTAATTTAATTTTATAGTGGGTTAGTTAATCATTAATATGTATTAATTATGTCCGTATACTTATACTTATCAAAATATAACTCGTCTTGAAAACATGTTAATAAGCTGCCGCGCCCAAGTAGGTAATAGTTGTATTACTCGTATTACCCGGCCGAAGTATAACCATGGTGAGTCAGCACTCCCCGGCCGCAATTTCCTTTGCCAGGCAGCTATTAAGTACCTACTGAATAAGTAGGAGGAATTTTGAATAAATCAAAAAATGCATTCTAATAGGTATTACAAATTGGACTGACCCTATAACAAAGCGATAAAAAACGAATACGACGAAATGTGTAATAATTTATAGGGATTTTTTTATGCTTTTGCCATCGTTTTCGATTTTGAGAATTTTCCATGTTTAAATAAAAAGTTACAAAGAAATGTCATACAAGAGTGCTCCATTTCCACGATACAAAACAACAAAAGGCGGAACTCAATATCTACGCACAATCAGCTCAGGTTAAAGTTGCATGATCTCAATGCAGAACAAATAAAGCGAGCCCGAAGCCGCAGTTCGCGCTCCTTCTGCTATGTTGACTAAGCAAACAGTTCGATTTGAAACAATACCGCGCAAACACAACTGCTGCAGATGAATTTGTACCGGGAACCCGGTAACGAAATCGGAGCAATCTGCAAATGGATAACCTACTCAAGCTAGTTAAAAAATCAATAAATATCGATTCTTTATCGCAACGAGTTGTAACACTTACAATAACTTAAATGGCACATCAATGGTTCACAAAGGTACGTAGAGGAATCCGAGCATATTATCATTGTGATTCCAATTATTAGATTTTTATTTTTTTTATGATATAAAAGGGGGCAAACGAGCAGATGGGTCACCTGATGGTAAGTGGACACCTGCAACTCAAGAGTCACAACTGCGTTGCCAACCTTTGAGGTGGGAGTAGGGGGAGGGGAGGGGAAGGGGGAATTGGGGCCTCCGGTTACCTCACTCACTCAACGAAACGCAATGCATTGCTTTACGCTGGTTTTCTGTGAGGCCGTGGTATCACTCCGGTCGAGTCGGCCCAAGCGTGCCGAAGCATGGCTCTCCCACGCTTCGGCAGAATATGAAATTGTCTTCTGATGAGGATTACAAGACCTGGCAAAGCGGACTTATCACCGCTGTTTAGTATTTTTAGAATGACATTTGGAATGTCATAGTGTAGGCACACATCAAGAAGGATTTAAAAAGGTCCCTTTGGGTCAGCACTACATTGATGACCCCTCTGGTTTTACAGGTATCCGTAGGCGGCAGTAACCACCTACATAACCGTTAAGCTGGCTGTCTGATGTCTGCCCGTATTTAAAAAACATCCAAATCGATTTGTGGGTTTGGGTATTTCAAAAACTAGTGATTTTATTAAATTTAATACTTAAAAGTATTGTTAAAATTATAAATTTTGAAAAAGATGACACTGATCAGAATCACTAGTTATCATGGACAAATAAAAATAATTATCTGATATATGTATACCTACGATACGAATACGAAGGCGATACGAAGCTTCAGAAAAAGTAAATATGTTAATATTTTTACAACGTCACTTTGCTAAAGTACGGAACTCTCGCTCCACTCACGAATTCTACTTGGAAACTAACTAGGTCACTAGTTCACTAATGTAGAATTTCATGAATAGGTACTATTATTGTTATAAATAATTATTGTCTACGCCAGACCTTCCTACAGACAAAATTGTTGACCTTAATGAGCTCAAACTTCATACAGTCTAGTCTTGTCTTCATACCTACTAGACTTTTGCTGCCGCAAGTGTCGCTGCAATACATCTATTAATAATAGAATTGAGCAGTGGGGAGGAAACGATATAGGAACATTGTTTATTTAATGATAATATTTTATTATAGGAAAACGCTTATTTTGTTGGTTGTAATTTTATAAAAATAATCATAATTCAATGAATTTATAAATATGACATTTGTGTTTCCTAAATTCATTTTGTATATTCCTAGGTCCGTACTCGCTACGCCACTCTTTACAGCTCATTTTACAACAATGCGGAAAATAAAATTTATACGCCCATTGTTTGCGTTCGTCGGTCGGAGCAGGCGACTCAATTTTGTGAATCACAGCTTTTATTACATTCAACTTGTCTAATGTAGCAGAAAAATCCCTTGCTAAGAACTTATCTATCCTATATAATATTCTGCTTGATAAGGACATTCATCTTGTTTTCTTACACAGATGAATGTTTATCATCTCATTTTACAATTAAATACTTTTGTTATAATTTAATCAAAATAACCGTGAATAAGTACAACAGTAAAAGTAAAATTTAAAGTTAAATACTGGTAATGACAGTAATTCCATCCCTTGCTACTGTTTCCTGAATTTAATCAATTTTTTTTAAGGAACTCGTTTTGTGCCTCGAATCCACTGCCACGATATTACATCGCGTCCTTATGGCCACGCCCATATCGCGCGTCAAATATCGCGGCAGTGTGGATAAAATTCTTATTGCGCGCGAATCGCGCGGTTTTGACGCAATCTCATACAAAAATGACGAAAATATCGCGTTGATATCGCGCCCGTCCGATTGTCAATTATTTGCGATTCGCGCGCGATATAGACGCGATATTTTGGTCATTTTTATATGAGATTCCTTCAAAACCACGCAATTCTACTACGAGGAGGATTATGAAAAAATCGGGTGATGGCATAGTAGCGTCCAGAGCGCGGGCGGGGCGTGGGCGGTGCGTAGGCAGTAGTGATACCAATTTTCTAGTTTTAGGACTTTACTAGAGTATGACAATTTACATTTGTATAACAATAATCATTTATTTCAAGTGACTTTTACACTCATATATATTGTTAGTACGTACTTATAGCTATGTTAGTGTTTACATTTAGGAATAGGTACAATTATTAAAAAATACAATTATTAAAATTATGTTTATAGAAGTACCCAAGCAGCGGTTAGACATTATAGGTACTTCTAGACACATGCATGCCGTCACAATGCCTCATGTGTGGGCAGTCAAACCTCTCGGCTATCAAACGCAGGATGGGGTTGGGGCTGGCCCGCACCCGGCGCACCAGGGATGTGCATCGCTTGCTCATAGTTGTATAAAAGCAATCTATGCGTGCTTCAGCAAACATCCCTGATGCGCTACAGAAGCGGGGCAGCCCCATCAGGACCCGGAACGCGTTGTTATATTGGACCCGGAGGGCCCCATAGGCCCGCTGCGTGTAGTATGCCCATAAGCTGCACGTGTAGAGGGAAGTGCAATATGCTCTAAAAAGAGTTAATTTCACCTCCCTAGTACAGCGCGCAAACTTACGCGCAATCATGTTTGCCCTCACCGACAGGGCTCTCCGTTCACGCTCGATGTCCATGTTGTCTTTCAGTTCTGAGGTGACAACATGGCCTAGATATTTAAAAGTCCCCACCCTTTCCAGTGGACTACCATTTAGTTTGATGGGTGGTACTTTGGGTATCCGATAACCAGTTGGTTCAAACACCATGTATTGTGTTTTACCTACATTATATTTGAGCCCATGATGGATGGCGTAGGTCTCACAAATACCCAAAAGTTTTCGCAAACCACAAGGCGATGCGCTCAACAAAACCATATCGTCCGCGTAACTCAAATTATTTAGACAAACTGTGTCGATATGGCAGCCGATATGAGTTTTGCCGAGCGCCTCGAGAAGCTCATTTATATAAAGGTTAAAAAGTGTGGGCGAGGTCAAACCCTCCTGTCTCACCCCACACTCCAACCGGTACAAGTCCTAAAAAGTACCTGACCATCTAACACTGTTGACCTGATTCCCATACCAATACCTCAAAATTTGTATGGTCTCATTAGGTAGTTTAATGGTTTCTAGTTTTTTCCATAGGATATTGTAGGCAACCAGGTCAAAAGCCTTAGACAGGTCTAAGAAGCACGCATAAACTGGCGTCTTTCTGTTCAAATAATATTTAACAGTGTGCTTAAGGCACAGTATTGCACTCTCCGTTGATAACCCTGGTCGAAAACCAAACTGGTTGGGGTGTATGTTTACGTACTTACTTAACTATATACGCATTATTACGTATATCAAACTATGATATGGTGAAACCAAAGAAAACACATTTTAAAATACTGTTTACGTAACGGGACTATACGATAGATTACGTGACTTCATATGTGGAGCGTATGTTTGTTTGGCAATTTTTTTTCGGCTTTATAGATATTGTTCGAATTAATAAATTTTAAAACGATATATAAATAACAGATTTTAGGTCAGAGACCGTCCAGTTCGAACTTTGGGTAAGTACTGATTTGCTAGTAGAAGAAATAGAAGAGAGAGCTGTAACTCTAATATCAAAAATCAAAATTTAGAATGTATGGCCAGATAAAGAAGTTAAAAGGGCAAAAAGTTTATAAAAGGGGGGATAAAGGAGGTCCGATAACGAGTACCTCGTTACAAGCTTATGTGTTATTCTGATGTGTAAGCTATATAACTGTAAAGTTACATCAAAATCCGTTCAGTAGTTTTTGCGTGAAAGAGGAACAAAAATCCATACATCCATCCATACAAACTTTCGCGTTTATAATATTAGTAAGATAATGCTGCGTTCTCTACCGACAACAACCGGGGCTGTACTAACCGCCTTCCACGTCCACTAATTGCTGTCTACCAAAGCCGTGGCCTTATTATCGCGCGCGATCCGAATTTTTTCCACACTGCCGCGATATTTGAGTATGAGCGGGACCAGAACGGCTCGATATAATATCGCGGCAGTCTAGGCTTTACGCGTTACTCTTGAATTTACTACTTATGATAGTATAAATTGACGGGTTTCTACAATTTCTTTTCAGTTTATAACGTTTTTTAACAATTATTTTCTTTTTCAGGAGTTAATAACAACGTTGTATATAGGATTCCTCGGGCTGATATTCGCATCATTTTTAGTTTACTTAGCAGAAAAGGATGTCGCCGACACGAAATTTAAAAATTTCGCGGAAGCATTATGGTGGGGAGTGGTAAGTCATATCTTTGAAGTAATCCAGTAAAAAAAATCTTAGAAATACTATAGTCTTTAAATGCCACCTAGTGTTAATATTGCAGTTTTTATGTACCTACCTACATACAGTAAAATAAGCTGAATGGTTTCTTTGAGGAACAACCTATTAAGAACTGTAATCACATTTTGCATTCATATTACAGAGGCTTAGAGAAATATAACTTTCCATATTTGTTATGCACTTACGGAAATAGAAAATCCCTTTTAAGAAAATGTATCTAGGTACTTTAATTTAGTTTAAGATAGATATTTTAATTCAGTTCAGGAGTCTAAAAAAAGTCAACGGGCGCTGAAGTTTTAAGTAGTTTAAGTTTGGCAAAAGTGTGTAACTAAAATTAATCACAATGTCACCGGTATACGAGTATAATACTCAAAGTAGTGTCGTGTTTAGAATAATATTAAAAATCCTAGTCACATAAGTGTACGCTACTGATCAACCGATGTCGAAAACAATCTAGGCATACCATTCTATTGTTCTGACTGATCAAAATACTAAAGTACAGCTGTGTGGGTGTCGCAGATCACGCTGTGCACGGTGGGGTACGGCGACATGGTGCCGCAGACCTGGCAGGGCAAGTTTATCGCGTCCTTCTGCGCGCTGCTGGGCATCTCCTTCTTCGCGCTCCCCGCTGTGAGCAACACTTACGCAAATAAATCTATTCGCTAGTATCTTCATTTGGTAATTGATGTACCAGTTTGTAAATATTTTAGTAGGTAACTCCTACTTCAAAACTCGAAACAAATGTTTGAGGCCAAATTAAATTTTTACAATTACAACAGAAAGGTTCTTAGACTAACGATTTAAAACAACAATTATTATTTTTTGTTTTTGCTTTCAAGCTTTTAATTAAACTTCGTTCATCAGCCTATCCCATAATTAAAATTAAAATTCAATATATATTGTTTTACCTACTGATTATTATTTTGCACGAACCATAACACAATAAATGTGATGAAAATTTCGAAACATAGAATAAAGAAAGATAAATAGAGAAATATCTCGTGAAAAGTGGGTATATCCAGAAATGGAATAGGTACCTCTGCCAACGCCCTCGGGTATAAAAGGCGTGATTTATTTTATTCTTTTTATTTTTAGGAAAGAAAGAATGAAGAAAGATTTCCAACAATGCATGACGATAGGTACTAATTGACCTATACAAAACAAGGCTTTGTGGGACATCGATCTCTTTTAACCTTTCTGTACCTACTTCATAAATTTACGAAGATTTTGTTAATTATAATAAACTATGTCACTTACATCCTCATGTGTGAGGAAAGATCCTCAGTAGTGGTCTGTTACGAGTTGATGATGATGATGATGATGATGATGTCACTTACTAGGGTATCCTAGGATCGGGGTTTGCTCTGAAAGTGCAGCAGCAGCAGCGCCAGAAGCACATGATCCGCCGGCGGCAACCAGCCGCGACGCTAATCCAGGCTCTCTGGCGATGCTACGCGGCTGATGAGCATTCCATGAGCATTGCCACCTGGAAGATACACCAGGTCCCATTGCCAAGCCCTCAGACGAGGTAAGATTTTATTTTATATTATAAATTGTTCGAAAATAATTTACACACGGTAATTTTGTCCCTAACTAGATAAACCCTGTACCTACCAGTACAATGGGTGCTAAAACAACTGATAATACTTAATAGTAGATTATGCAGTAAGAGGATAAAGCTTGCGTCGCTGGCGGCATATTGGACCCTGAGCATAACGAGGGACTCGGGAGTTAACTCTCTCGGTACGTAGTTACTCGTATCTAGCGAGTGTTACTGATATTATGTAGTGTCTTAAGAAAATCGAGGGGTCGGAAAAGACGAAAAGAGGCTTTTGCCCAATGGCGAATACTAATACTCTAATTTTCACACCTTCTGAAAGACAATAAAAATCCAGGACTACATAAAAAAAACTTATAGCGTCTGATTCAATAAACTCCTGAGTCTTATTACTATCGCTCGACAACATTTTTGTAATAATTAGTTAAATAACACCATCTTTTGTTTTACATTCTTTGCAGCAGCCAGTTCGATTTTCGAATAAAGTCTTATTAAAAAATCCCTGGCTGGCTGTATTCCTATGTGAACTTCACTGAAAAAACAATTGAGATCTAAATGAGTGCCAAGTTTTGTAGACGATCCTAAAATATAACGTACCTATAACATTCTTAAGTAAAATTAAACAATTTCTTGTTTTTTTTCACTCTACAACAACGCTGATATTTATGTATTTTTTGATGTTTGTTACGAATAAACTCAAAAACTACTGGACCGATTTTAAAAATTCTTTCAACAATGGAAAGCTAGAAGATCCCTGAGCAACATAGGCTATATTTTATTCCCGTATTCCCACGGGAACGGGAACTAGGCGAGTGAAACCGCGCAGAACCACTAGTGATCTATAAAACCGCAGCTATGACTTGGCTCGTTTTTACCAGCAAATCAAATAAATTATAACATTTACAATATAAAAACTATAACTTACGTAGGTATAACTTACCTATAGCTAATAAGTCCGTGATAAGTTGATTAAACAAATATAAGATGACTTGGTACATTTGAAAACTAGCCAAGTAATTGTTGAAGTTTAAGGCTTTTGTGAACGTAGTACCTAGTACTTATTTTAATTTAAACATTACCTACCTTATTGATTACCAGAAATTATACAAAATTTCTATGACTTCCACGTAGATTATGAAGTGATAAATACGAGTAGTTACATCCCATCAATTTTGCATAACTTGGTAATTTCAACTTACAAGTCTCGTCTCGTAACTTTGTAAACAAGCAGGTGTGAGAGATTAAACTTTGCACATTCACGGTTATCTTATTCAATCTTAACGATGTGTCAAATTGACGCTGAGCCGTATTAGTAATAAGAAGTGTTTCCTATAGTCGGGTGATGAGCGCGTCGTTCAAGAATAATGCGTCTTTCGTGTCAAGACTGCCAACAATCCGCCGGCATAAGAGCACGTCGCTGCACTCGCCGGCGCCGCACTCAAAACCGGCGCATCATCGGTACGATGTCAACGCCAGCGCAGAGAACCTTGGTAAGCATATACTACTTATTGTCAATATCACATACACATATATCTGTGGTATCATCTCAACAACGTGTGTTCAAGAGAAATAACTCGGTGTGGCTGTTACAGTCTGTTTGGTATGTTCAGTATGGGAACTATGCTTTATGTTTTAACAATTATTAATTTTCGGAGTGCTATTAACATGATACAGCATATTTTACATACCTGGCAACCTGTACTAAGTTGTTAGAATCCTTACATGACCCGCAGTGCTGTAATACAAAGGTAAATGGAAATTGTGTGGTCCGCAAACAGACAAATTCAATCCTATACAATACTGCATCTTAAACAAAGAAGACAATACAATAAAAACGAACCCATTCGTGATCGTCTAATCAAACATGAACAAGCCTCTAATTGGCAATAATCAAAACATAACACAAAACAAATAGAATAAAACGAGGCAATTTTGGACAGAGGAAACAATATCGAGGCACACGAAATACTACCAAAAGCGAACAGACTACAAGACGATCTTACTCTAATAGCAAAAGCAATTTATGCATGCTGAGATAAAAACGCCGCCGCGCACCCGCAGGTCCAACATGAACAGTTCAGCTATACAACACAAGAAAGGCGGATATTAATAATAGATAAGATTGATTTATGAATTTCACCAAATCCTAATAAATAACAGTGCTGTGTGCAGTCTTTATGGAGCGGAGTGTGACTTGAGTATTGCCCTGTTTCGTAGATAATCGTACGTCGGGCGGGGACCATGCGTGTTGTCTACTCCATTGTTGGAAAAGCTGCTTTAAAGGTTCTATTCTTCATCTTTTAGACGGCACTATGGCATGAAAGTTACAATCGATAAAATTCTGCTGCGTTTCTTATTGATTCTTATTAGTAAACTTTCCAGAAATATGTGAATACACGAAAGCGAGTATGTTGCCGGCGTGCCATTAAGCCCGGACAGAGTGTCCACCATGCGGTGACAATGGTCACGTCTCTAGCTCGAGACACGATTGCTGACATCCTACCTAACCTTCTACTTCATTCTATTTTTCACTTTTTGAAATAAAAATGCACCCGCGTAGATAAAATACCGCTTCGAAATAATACTGCAATTGAGAAGCTTCACATACATTAAATGAGAAAATGGCTTCTAAGATTATGATCGCTTCTGCGTATACTGTACTGCTAAGGTAGAGACGTGGAAACTATGAAAATCGTGTACGACAACTGCAAGGATTGCGTTAATTTAGCATCATATAGAAAGCGGTTCACACAATGAGTTTCCAGATTTGCAGGCCAACTTAGTGTACCTGATGTTACTGGAATGGCTTCATTCAAAGCTTTGTTTTGAGTTCAGATACCTAAAACCATTGATAATTAATATTACACTGCTTTTGCATTATTTTATTATGCATGCTCGTAAGATAGCTGAAAATTGTAAAATATGAACTTCAATTTATAAGCAGGTACTATATTTCTTATCCCTTTGTATGATCCTTACAGAAATGTATTACGATGAATATTTTGGACCTTATAATAAGACCTTGTAATAGGTACTAATTTCGAATGTAATAGTCGGTCCGTTTGTGTACGCTTTGTCTCTCCCTGCCTTTATATTGTATTAAAATTACTAAATTTATCTCGAATTGCAGATACAAAAGCGTATTTTGTTTGTTTTATCCTATATAAATAGACAGATTTTATAGGTACCTATTTTAAATGGAATTCCTTGAAGGTACTCCTGTGTGATGAACTGCGATTACTAATGATATAAATTTAACGTCAGTCTGGCACTACAAAAAACGAGACTCTTATCTCTGAAAAAATCTTCTCTATAATTCAGAAAAAAAAAATGTTACCTCAGTTTTATCTGTTTCGCCGACTGTATTTTTGCATACAACATACTTTTTATAACAAATACAATTTTCTCAGATTACTTAGCTTAGTCTAAACTCTAGATAGAGACGATGGGAATCTTATTATAAGAATATTGTATCAAAATCGAGCAAAATATGATAAAAAAATTTACCACTGAGATAGACACCCAGTTCATTACAATCACGCAGTAAATTAATAATGTAACAAATTTTGTCCCCATTTAATTATTTACTGAATATGTAGGTACCTTAAGTTTTTGTATAAATAAGGAACCCCGAAATATTGGTCTCGATATCCCTAAGCTGCCAGGTTGTTAAAATTGTCTACAAATGACATAAAATGTAAAAAATTATCATAGAAATACGAGTATATACTTACTCACGCATTTTAGGCTTTTTTCATATTGCACCGTGCTCCGTCGTTTTAATATGCAAAGTATAAAATTTTGCTATGTACCTATTGTAACGTAATTACTCAGAAAAAGTTATCTTTTTATCACTTTGTTATTATTATAAGTCAAAGGATTGAGCATTTTGATATTCAATTACTTACTTTCGCGACATGGGTGAAGCAAATTACCTACATGTAATCTGTGGTGAGTTCCTAAGAACGCGAAAGTTGGAGAGGATGGATGGAGTTATGAACGTTTATTACTCTTTCACGAAAAAACTACTTAACTTATTTTTATAAAGCTTTAGTAATATAGCTCATACTTATACAGAATAACACTTATACTAGGTACTTTTATCCTGCAACGCGGGTGAATTTTGCTGGCAAAAGCTAGTTTGACATACCTATTTTTTTATTATAATTAACTAGCGGTTCTGCGCGGTTTCACCCGCGTGTTTCCGTTCCCGTGTGTTACTCAGGGATATTCTAGCTTTCCATTGGTCAAAGATTTTTAAATTCGATCCAGTAGTTTTTGTGTTTATTCGTAACAAAAATACTAATCCTGCCTCTTTATAATATTAGTATAGATAGTATAGATTAGTATAGATTGCAATCGCCCGTTTTACAAAGTGACTGATGTAGAATTTTATCATAAAAATTTGCCAAATATTCCAGGTGACCTGTCTATTTTCAAAATATTAACTGAAGTGCCTGAGTAAAAAACAAGAAAAAAAGGTAAAAGCAAAATGTGACGGCCCATTGTACATTTTTTTTTCGTTCTTTGGTATTGATTTCGGTGCATCATAAAGAGTAAATTGTAAAATTTTACTGATCACAAACGACAAATATCCCGTAAACAACAAAAATTTGTGAGCCGTAAGTATACAGATTTCCGATGTGTCAAATTATCCCCTCTCACTTATGGTGGCGTATGTGAACTAGGGTCCTGGGTGTCACAGCCTGTCACAGCACTCGGTGTATGCGAAGTTTTAAAATAACGGAATTGGAAACCTACCGTAGTAAATACTCTAAATTCAAAATGATAACAGGAATGACACATGAATAGTAGCTAAAATATTTAGAAATAGTATATCTGTAGGTAATAAAACTCTATCATATATAATAAAACTCTAACGAGGCCCGCGTGTCTGTACATGAAATATTTTTTGAAAATTTTAGAGGTAGTGTAGTTAGTTATCGATTCAGATACTAAAACACAATTTTTTTAATTTTTTGTCTGTCTGTCTGGTTGCGCACGTAGGTATCACGCAAAAATTACTGGACTGATTTTGATGAAATTTGATGTGGAAATAACTGAGTAACTGGGTCAACATCTAGAGTACTTTTTACATCGGGAGAAATCTCATTTCCACGGGAGAATTAAAAAACTGGGTCAAAAGAGAAATGGTACGTTCTACTCCGAAACGATAATACATAGAAACTTGAAATATGGTATATAGGTGTCTTATATGTCGTAAATAACCGCTATTAAGGGATTTCTGGAAATTTTCACGGGAACGGGATAAAACTGGATCCGCGTAGGAAACGCTGCTGGGCACCCGCTATTTGAATTATGGTATGTAGGTGTCTTATATGTCGTAGGCAACCACTATAAAGGGATTTTCGGAAATTCCTACGGGAACGGAAAGAACGGATCCGCGCAAACAACGCCGCTGGGCACCAGCTAGTCACGTATAAATATCATCATTACTGCCGAAACCTGCTCTATACGATTCCTAAAATAAATTAAATAAAAGGTCCTAAGAACTAATCGCAGGGTTAAATATCATATTATTTATATACAAATAGTTATGTGAATACCTTATTTTGATTACGCTATTTAAAATATTTAGAAAATCCCTTACTAGCCCCAAAAACAAGAAATGTCATGATAGTCATGATAGTCACCTGGTTGTCATAAAAACAAAGTTAGTTTTCCCGACTACTTGTCCCATCTAGGTACTTACTCATTATTTCTTCATTTAGGTGCCTCCTATTCTATACACTGTATGTATCTGTTTTATATATGTATGGGTTTTGTTATAATGACTTTTGTTTCAGAACGTAGGTGGTGTAGGTAGATAGTAGGTTTAGTTTGCTCAACTCATTTATATATATAGGTACCTACTACGTCCATGGCTCAACTACACCTAAATACGCCATTTCAAATGTCGCAAAACATACATTTTGTTTACCGCTTGACATTTTCCTTTAAAGTTTTACTGCTTGATATTATTTAGGTATACCCGGTGTATACCCGGTGTATACCAAACCTAGACAAACTATTAAGAAGTTTATTAAACAGTGCTGGACGAATCGCGAAACATACGTTCTCCATGAGCTTTTGCACCTAAGCAAGAAAGAGATAACTAACCGATCGATAGTTTGCTCAGACATTAAATGGCAACTGCTGCATTGACCTCATTATTTAGGTGTTTCTTCAATGCAGCTTATGCCACTATTTAATATAGTTAAGGACCATACACATGTGTATTTATAAGCATTAGGTGTAGGTATTGTTTAAGTTTTCCTACTATATATAATATGTGTATATTATAATTATGTACTTATATACTTTGCATTTGTAATTATTTTTACATATATATATTAGATATATATGTTGATTGTTCGATATTGCGAGTAATTATATATCTATTCATATAATAAAACTCTAACGAGGCCGTGTCTGTACATGTAATATTTTTGGAAAAATTTTGCGGTAGTGGAGATAGTGATCGATGTAGATATCAAAACACCATTTTTTGAAATTTTTGTCTGTCTGCCTGGCAAAAAATACTGGACTGATTTTAATTAAATTTGGTTTGAAGATAACTGAGTACCCGGGTCAGGATCTAGGGTACCTACTTTATATTTTACAAAAATATCTAATTTGCACGGGAAAATATAAAAACTAGTTAAAAATAGAAATACGTACTACCTACTCCAAAACGATAACACCTAGAAACTTGAAATATGGTATCTGGGAATAACGGGATCATTGGGAAAGTAGTAAATTGGGTATGCTAATTGTCATATCCATACTCCTTTTTGCTTTACTGCTCTTTTCTTTTTCATTGATAATGTCTTAGTGACGTTTTTGTTATTTGTTCAACAACAACAACAACAACAATAACTCTTTATTGTACACCAAAAACAACACAAATGAAAACATAATTTTGTATTTATTATTTATTTATAACTTTGCATCATGTATAAGGTACAATTAATATACAGTGGACCCTGTAAGGGTGTTGCAAATTCACTTAAAATTAAATCAGTAGGTATTTACCTAATACGAATACATCAATTACACAACTATTTTAAATTAGAAATAAGCGACCATGAAGAGGCTTACAGATGTGAAGGAAGCGAAAGAAATATGCAGAGATCGGGCAAAGTGGCGATCTATCGTCTCTGCCTACCCCTGTGGGACAATGGCGTGAGCTTTATGTATGTATGTATGTCGCACTTTTGAATAAGTAAACTTTTTAATTTTATATTTAATTTATTAAATTATATATTTTAATCATCAAATATCATGAGATTCAAATCATGTTGAAACTAAAATTACAAAGCTTGAAACCTAATAACTACCTATACAGAATAATACCAATGTCAGGCAAACTGAATCAATCCACGTACCAAGGTCAGCCTTCCTTCACACATTCTGTTACACCAATTAAAAATGATTTTGATCAAATTTGGTGTGGTGATAGCTGAGTAGCCGGAACAACATCTAGAGTACGTTTTATCGAGGGAAAATGTCTCGGTCCTACTACTCCGAATCGATAACATATAGGAACTTGAAATATGGTATGTAGGTGTCTTATATTATCTGGTAGGCAACCGCTATGAAGGGGTTTTTTGAAATTCCCACGGGAACGGAAATACACTGGATCCGCGCGGGCAACGCCGCTGGGCACCCGATAGTAATAAAATGAAATAGGGCGATTTGAAAATAGAAGCGTTTTACCTGAAAATAAAACGCATATTAAATACTTACCTTATTTGAAGCTTACTAGTTTGAGATAGGCCCTCTCTGTTTTCCGCTTACTTGTCCTCCTTTTCTACCCGTATATGTGTGTCTCTTTTACGCACATCCGCCTTTTCCCCACCACCAGCAGTGTGCTCGACTATATTGTCGAGAACGGCTATGATCATTGAGTCGCAAAATACCAGGCAGGAATTAAAGTTAAGCTTCAAATAAGGTAGATAAGTATTTAATATGCGTTTTATTTTCAGGTAAAACGCTTCTATTAAATCCATGACCGTTATTTGAAGCTTACTAGTTTGAGACGTGTTTGTTATCGCCTGGTGGTGGAGGACGCCAAGGTGAAGACCAGCCAGATAGCTATTTTGGAGAAAATGCTAGTGGGTATAGGATACCACAGAACAGAAGGAGGATGTGCATAAACAAATAGGTTATATTTGAAAACTTTGAAAAATTGCATTTTAACGAAATGTAATATAGGTAATACTGTTATCAAACATAAGTATTTCATTAACAAAGCTTGTGTTCAATTACTTGATTATTAGAACTTACATAATATACTTGCTGAAACTGTGGAGTTGCAATGACTTTCAATTGATTTACAATTGAGTTTCAATAAGTGGACTTATAAGTCCCTACTTTGAATAAAAACACTTGACTTTTGAATGAACACTGATTAAATGGATTATAAAATCTCATGCTATTATTAAGAATGTTGTCTGGAGCTAGCATAACTTGTAAATAGTAGCTAACAACTTTATTGCAGGTACTCCAATAAAAATATGCAATACGAGACACAATTATTTAAGAAATAAGTACAAAGAGCGATCTTATCGCTTTAAGAGACAACCTTAGCTATCGAAGACATTACCAGATATCCCGCTTCCCCTAGGTAAAATTTTTTCAATCAGGAAATTATCCAACCAATTTTAGGTTGCTATAGCAGAACGCATGCTACCTGGGGAAGCTGTTAATCCGGCTAGACATCGATGATTTAACCCATCTCGCAATAGTAGCTGAAAAGGCAGCTTTAGGTTGCATAATATCTATAATATAAATTTATAAATAAATTACTAATCTTAGCAGCTATACGTTTCACCTTAAATACATAGTTGTAAGGTTCTCTTAACCCAATAAACAGGATCCAGGTTTTTGTTTTCGTGATTCATAATCAGTTTCCATTCCGACTGTCTATAATCGACACCGTCGATTTTTGATACAAATATTAGCGAGAAAGTAATAGAATTAGTGTTTTAATAAGGTGGTGTGAGTCTACCGACAACAAGGTTTAGTCGTCGATCCTTCCACCCGAACACAGTAATAATATAGAGGCGGTATGTGTAGCCGTTGCAAACAGTTAATTTTCATTTACACTAAGCAGACTGAAATGCTTTAGTTAATCTCGATTTTTTCAAGGCTATTGATTTCATAATATGTTTCAACAAAACATTTTTATTGAAGAGGCCAGCTTCCTTTCCATTGTGTAATGCAGAAATTCGTAGAAACTACTTTAAGCTATAATTTTTATATTATTGTTATTAATATTAATGACAGGCTTACTCTTGACCTCAGAATAGCCTGAAGGATTTATGCAAGAGGCTAACTTATTCTCACCTCCAGTGTCATTATTTTAATATGAGGGGGGAAAGTATCCCGGTTTATTTATTTAACTTGACAATAAAAAGAAAATGTACACCTGACGAACATAATGTTGCTGTGTCTACTAGGCACTCTTCGAGATTCTTAATAGTAAAAGGGGCCGCCACTGCCAGCGTTTTTAGACCAGTTTTCTAGAAAAAACGATCCCACCGAGGCACCACTAGGAGAAACATGCCCTGCGCTGAGGTGCGCTAGCACTTTGGGAACCAAGTAGGGCGGTGGAAATATCCATGCCAGAGGGTACATCCATGTTACGGAGAATGCAGCGTGAAACATCAGTCTCTTGTCGTTGAGACCTAAAGACACCTAGTTATCTACCATGTATGTATCTTCGGACGCAAATAGGTCCACCACAGGGATTTCGAATTTTCTAAAGGTTTTCTCCGTACAATGAGGTAGGAGATGCCATTCCGGTGATGATGGGTACCGAGATAGATGGTCGGTGTGTCCATTGTACTTTCCGTAAATATGGTAACTATTGTAAGCGAGCACTGATGCTTATATTTTAAATGTCTAGTAGGCGATACATTTGCTTTCTCGAATTCAACGTAAAGCTAAGGACCTGGGCCCGCCTTTGCTCCTTAGGTAGGCAGCCCTGACTTGTTGTATTAAACCAGAGTTGTGGGTTGTTGCCCGTTGTCCCCATTGACGATATCCCCATTGAGTGGGGACAACGGGAATTGAATAAAATTATTAAAAATACTTCCCGCTGTCCCCACTATCTGTCCCCATTGAAATAATGAAATAATGGACCGATATTGATTTTGCCATACAGCATTATGAAACACAGCCATGCTAGGCTCGGTAATGTAGTCTGCCCCAGGGTACGACGAAACTGGCGAGGTTCAGTAACCCGATCACGCTCTGCAATGCTTGCCTTGTCGTGTTGCAATTATGGTCGAGACTTTGGCAGTGAGTATTTGAATATTTTCCTTTGGAAGAATTTTTTTTCATTGGACCAAGTATCCCACTGTACTCCTAGAAATACGAGATTCCGTTATATTACGAACTTCTCTAAGTGCATCGTCCACATTAGGAACAGCAGTCTGTCCATTAAAATATACACCTGGGAGCGCAAGATCTCCTTGTTTGAAGCACAACGAGGGTTGTCTTCTGTCAACGAGGGAAACAAATTCCCTGATCTCTCAGACTGCGAGCGACCTAATTAGTCAGCGAGGCAAAGACTTTGGGTGCTGCACAAAGGCCTAACGGAAGGAAAGTCATCTGCAGTAGTTTTCTTCTGTAAATCAGACGAAGAAAATATCTGTGGCCCCGGCAATGGGCACATGACAGTAGGCTGTGATAGGTCTACTTTTGGACGAACCCTGGGATTCGAAAAACATTTACAAGTTTCAATGGCTCTGTGATGATGTAATCGTTTAGTTGTCTTAAATTGAATATGGGGCGAGCCAAGCTTTTGGGCACTAGTAATTCCTCTAGAACACCCTGTTCTTTCATTTGGTCTATGACCAAGGTCATTAATTTGGATTCCGAGTGCAGTAAGGGTTCACGGACAATTTTGGCACCACTAGAGGCGGTCTTTGTACAAAAGGTATGCGGTACCCTTTTAACATACGGCGAATGAATCTATTCCCATCGACTGCGAAAGAACCCCAGCTGACTAGCCTTGAAAATGTCCGAGTCAGTACTTATGTATTTTTTCAGAAAAGGGTATTTGACTGCACCGTATTAAATTGCGAGTAATTATTTAATTAAAAAGCTTATCCCAAAACCTCTAAAAATGCATTTCGATTTTAAATTTACAATTATAGCATATTTAAAAAATAAATAAATGTTAAAGCCATCAAGAAAGTGATGCAATAAAGTACTTATTAAAAATGACGAGGTCAGAAATTCCGTACTCATTATGTACATTTCGGTAGAGGTGCTGGGATCCATAGTAAATTTTCGTTTTGACACAGTAACTCATTTAATTGTGTAATAAAATACCCTATTGTAATCGGGAGTGTTTGCGGAACGCTTATGGTTGCCTGTGTTTTGATCTAGCAACTTATTGCCTTGTAGGGGGCGGAACCTTGAGCTGAAAACCATGCGACAGTCAGTGAAATTGTTGCCTTGTCCCTGCGAGGGACGACTATGGTTGCAACTCCGTTTGAAAAAACGCTTACGGTTGCCCTTGTTTTGATCTGCCAACTTGTTGCTTACCTCGGGATCGAAAGGAACCTCTTGAGCCGAAAAACCGCGTGCGACGGTCAGCGAAATTGCTGCCTTGTCCCTGCGAGGGACAATTATGATTGCAACTCGCGTTTCGGTTGCCCCTGTTTTTACCTGGCAACCTTTTGCCTTGTCGGGGTCGAAGAGCCCAAAACCGCGTGATACGGTCAGCGAAATTATTGCCTTGTCCCTGCGAGGGAAGATTAGCATTGCAACGTTGCGGTTGCCCTTGTTTTGATTTGGCAACCTGTTGCCTTATCGGGGCCGAATGGAACCTCTTGAGCTGAAAACCCATGCGACGGTCAGCGAAACTGTTGTCTTGTCCCTGCGAGGGACGATATGGTTGCAACTAAGATGAGCTTGCGCATTAGCACAGCATCCGTGATTTGTACCCTGCGAAAGCATATGGTATTGAGTCGACCCCTGCGGGGGGTGACGATTGGTTTTGTTGAAAACCGCTTGTGTAGCAGCAGCATTACTGTTGGTTCTTTAAAGGCATTATTGCCCTTCTCACTCCACCAGCTTCTCCCAGTGTTGAGACCAAGGACTCAGGGTTAAAACAAACTCCGACAGGTCGGTGGTATTTTACGAAACTCCGATTTGATCAGAGGGTCACGCACAGATTCAATAACCCCATCTCTTCACATTTGAGTTGTTTATACATACATACATCCATAAAACCCAAGCCATTGTCCCACAGGGGTAGGCAGAGACGATGGATCGATAATTTATACACTGACCGCAAACCATTTGCAATAAATCCGAAGATATTTTTGCGTAGGTAGGTAGTAGAATTTTTAGAAAAAGTTCACTCGTCTTATCGTGAATTGTTTCAAAATATATATTATTTGAATCTCGTGCCCATAACTTAAATTCACGAATGTTTGACTGCAAATCTGTTGTTTGAGAACGCAGAAGGTAAAAGCAGCATATGCTTTATCTGCCTAAATAAAATGCCGTGATGATCATATGATTTAATCTCTTTATAGCCAAGAGTACGATTGTAAAGCTTTTATACCTTGGTCCCACTTTAGACCTCTTTATGAATCGTGGGTAGTTTCACCTTTCTAAAATAAGTTCAAATAAAAGGACAAAGGGCGATTGTGCGTAACTGCGTGCCACGATTAGCATTTTGCCGCTCATTATTGTAAAGTATAAAATAAAATAAAAAGAAATAATCTTACGCCTTTTATTCCCGAAGGGGAAGGCAGAGGTATTTAATTTCAAGAAATACCCACCTTTCACCAATATAATCTTTGAACCACACCAAAGATTGTAAAGTATACCACAAGTAATGTCATAAATCAAAGAACAATTATCAATTTCATTACAGCACAGAGTCCAGTACAGATTACAGTAATAATACAACTTGGGAGAAGTAATATGTTTTAGGAGTTCACCTACCTCCAGAATTAGTTTTTGCAGGATGTCCTTATTTTGTTTCCCCCCCTTCGTTTGTTATGTCGGCGGCGTTGTGATCTTTTTCTCCCACGTGGCGACGTAGAATTTTACGTAATGAACGTACTTTTACTCGAAAAACTGTTGGATGAGACACTACGTTTCGACTTACTGCGCTTTTTTAAAAACGCGGTGCGGCCTTAGTTATTGTAGTATGTGGAGAATTATCATTCTCAACACGCTAATCATCCATCACAGTTCCTAATTCTAAAATAAGTGGATATACATATACACTTTCGCAAAAATCACGGCACAGGTAGGTAGATTAACATTAAAAATATCTACTCGAAAGAACCCGAACAGGTAGATGTGAAAAGAAAATCAATTAATTAATATAGATTAACATTACCTAATTCGCGGTTATTATTGAAAATAAAATGGGTAGAATTAGTAATTTAGTGAAATTAAAAACCATATAGATAAAGTAGGTAGAAAGAAAAAATTGTCTACATAAAATATATCGTAGTGTTAAAGAAGGGCTACAATGTAGTAAACTAATAAAATAATGAACTGTTAAAACAGTTCCGAACGGTAACACCGTTATTTAAAAAGTCCATAAAGTACTTACGTGCAAATAACGGCAGATTTTAGCACTCACCACTGTATAAGTTATACACTATCAGTTGATAAAATAATTATAATTATTTTAATGGACTTTATCTACATATTTCACGGCCTTTTGTACGACCGTACGCGGCGGAAAACAGGACGCCAATGATCATAGCCGTTCTCGACAACATAGTCGAGCACACTGCTGGTGGTGGGGAAAAGGCGGATGTGCGTAAAAGAGACACACATATACGGGTAGAAAAGGAGGACAAGTAAGCGGAAAACAGAGAGGGCCTATCTCAAACTAGTAAGCTTCAAATAACGGTCATGGATTTAATATACAGATATTTATGTTTTTAATAAAAAAAAGTAGTATGCTCACGCCTTTTACCCCATCCACGTTTCACGAGTATATTCTTTGGACCCCTAAACGTGATAGGTGATGAGACCATCGCCGGACCGGGGTGCTGTTAAAAAAAAAGCCTAAGTACTAGTATATTTTAGATGCAATATCTATTCTACAATTTAATAACGAAAAAATGTTTCCTAGGTAAAAAGAAATCGCTTCTAAATATCGATCAATAATAGCACGATTTCCATAGATAGAACTAAATTCAGCTATGCTAATTCATTTTTCGGAAAAATTTAACACATATTAAAAATTGCTGAAATTGAATAAGTAGGTAGTTGATACTAAACAAACTAATTTCAGAAATTGCGCTTATTCTGTAGTATACTGTAGTATATTGTAGATCTAGTTAATTCGATATTTCGTTTCTGAAAACCCCAACACAGTAAATTTTATTTAAATGTAACGTTGCCAAACACGCGATTACAAATAATATTTAATATACTTGCATTTACAATACTCTATTAATACAAATATTGCTCGTTTAATAGTATAAAACAAATAACTGATAAAGCCTTACAACATAAAATTTAAAAGGCCTCGTTCTTCAAGATTTTGCATAACCCTTTAATTTGAAACGAGATGAAAGAAGAATCCTACTTAGCATAAGCTATGGGGCACGCGCCGCGACAAATTTCATTTAGATACCTACTCATTCTATAAATTTAAAATGAAGGGTTTAAAGAGAAATGATTCCTTTTAGGAATAGACAGACTAGGACTATGGACATCCTGAAGGATGAAACAGGTATACTTAATAATGATTTTATTTTATGCTGTTTATTAGGAGCAGTGCTGCAGTGATAGCCTTTTAAAGAGCCCGCTTCTCATGATGATAATCAATGAGGCAAGGTTTCAAATCCTCGCATGTACTAATGAGTTTTGCAAAACTTACGTAAATATACTTATTCATTACTAGCTCGACAGTGAAGGAAAACATCTTGAGGAAACCCGCAGGTCTCAGAATTTATTCTGAGGCATGTGTAACAGACCCGCAGGCGTATTCACGGAGGCTCGACACCGTTTCCGTTCGATTCAGATCGTGTGAAAAATTTTCCGAAGTCCACTTATGTCAAATATGACATTCGTTTTCGATATTACCGACATCTCTGAATAGCCCATCTTCGACAGATTTTCCGATTACGAGTTGAATATCGAATATCGAAGCTCCGTGAATACGCCTGCCGGGCCGCCGATGGGCTCACCACCTATCACGTTTAGGGGTCGAATATTCTCGTGAAAAGTGTTTATTTCCAGAAATAAAATAGCTCTGCCTACCCCCTCGTAGATAAAAGGCGTGAGTTTTTATTTATTGTGTGTTGATGTGGGCCAAGTGTGCTCCGTTTGTTTCCGTTCCATAGAGAAGGTTTTAAAAAACCTTTTTTCAAAAATCTCAATCTACTAACATACCTATATGGTGAAAACCATAAATATATTTTTTTTTAAAAAAAGCTTAAACACATTTTTTCTTAATTAGATTTCAGCTTTACGAGAGATCTCAAATTACCATACAAATTTTGATCCCCTAAATTAAACCTTAAATCCATTTTTAGCCGACTTCCTATTCCTATCCTATTATTTCGTAGTTCAGAGGTTTTGGCACCAAGTTGATGAATTAGTCATTAAAAAAATATGTTTTAGTACCTACTGCAGTAATAGATAACATATGAGGGAGGGGAATGTACATAATCTAATCTACGTACATCTTCTACATCTATTATGGGTAACTATTATTGTCGCTTCTTCTCCTCAACTATACATAAATAATTCCCGGAGAGCCAAATATTGGTGGAGCTAGCTCTCCACCAATATTTACTATTACAAATAAAGTTTTAAAAATCCCCATCGATCCTATGATCCTATGTGTGCTACAAAACTTATTCGGGGTAAAAGGTCAAAATTTGAGGTTTTTTGGATTTTTCTCGAAAACGGTAAGTTTTATAAAAAAAACCTTGAACCAAAGTTGTAGATCTTAAAATTTTCTACAAGAATGGTCTTAATGATTTTTTTCCTGAGAGTTACCATTCCTGAGATATCGCGATTCTAAGTCACATTATACATGATTTGCACACATTTCCACGCCACCTGTGAGGTAGTGTACTTAGCGCGTTTTTTTTTTAACGTGTTTACCCCTGTAGACCCCTACTCCACTAACTGTTATGGCAATTTTAGGATAATTTAAGCGAACAATACCCGTAAAGTTCTAGATATTACCTTATTATTGATATCGCTATTGATTATCGCTATTTTATTTCTTTAGATTTTTTTTTCTTTAGATATTAATAATAATAATAATCTTTATTTCAGGCAATATTTACATTAAAAGATCTTAAATAACGTAAACAGAGGCCCATATTATATTAATAGTTTTGATTTCTTTAGATATTTTTATCAGATTCATACTCTTGAAAGTCTGTTCTTATGATGTAAATATGCAATATTTGTATTAGTGTTATATATCAATGTAATCCTCAAGATTACTACTTCCAATTATGTAAAACTATCATCATGTCCAAAGTTTGATGCGACGACAAATCGACATGATAAAATAAGATCGTGGTTCGTCGGTTTTTCGCAATGATTTTACTGTTTCTTTTCTGAGAACTTTTAATTATTAGTTGTAATTTAGTTTTTCTATTATACATTGGTGCTGCATATTATAAGCTATCCCTACGTCGTTTTTATTATTTCCGTGAAGCTGTAGTAGTTTGGCTGCTATGATGTTTTTAGTAACAAGGTAGCGGCCGCTTGGTGTGTTTTTCCGTGAATCGCGAAGGCGGGCGCTCAAGGCAATTGTGACTCTTAGAATCGCGATATCTCAGGCATAGTAACTCTTAGAAAAAAAACTATAAGGACCATTTTTATAGAGAATTTTAAGATCTAGAACTTTGGTCTGAGTTTTTTTTTTGATAAAACTTACCGTTTTCGAGAAAAATCTTTTAATAAGCCCATACATTGAATAAAAACATTTGATTTGATTTCAGTAAATTCGAAGCTAAAAAGAAATATAGCTAAGTTAATAATTAAGATCATAGTTTGTTTAGGCCCCCCTCTCCTGCTCCTCACATAACAAAAACCCGAGGGGACTGACAGGGACACAGTCGGATTCATATTGTTGGTTGGGGATAAAGCCTTAACATAATATACATTTTGTGTAGTCAGGTTGTTCAATTCGATACTTTATTTGCGGTGTCCATTTTGTAAAGCCACCCACAAAAAGAGCTGATTTATGGCACCTTTCGAGACGCTCTCCATCCCCCATTCGTGCCGATGTCCTCTGTCCTTTTTAACCGACTTCAAAAAGGGGGAGGTTATCAATTCGTCTGTATTATTATTATTATTTTTTTTTATGTTTGTAACTCAGAACTTTCAACTGGGTGAACCGACTTGGATGATTCTTTTTTTATTTGAAAGCTAGTGCTTCCAGATTGGTCCCATTTAATTTTCGTCCATAGTTCTGACACCGGCATCTATGAGAAAAACATATACGTTAAAGATTGAAGTCGGTTTTTTTACTCCTTAGAGTGGTTATTATAACTACAGAAACGGAAAAGGACAGTTTCGATAATTCTCTAAACCGTCGCGGAGCAGTCTATTTGGATCGTACAGTGATAATTCATGTAACTATATGTATAAACTTATTAATGAAATATATTTTTGTCACATCGAATACGTGCAATATGATTCGACGGTGAGGGAATTCATATTCAGGTTGTAAGGTCGATGAAAAACAGAATTATGGTGTAGATTTACGGTTAGTAGAATAGGAGTGAGTCTAGTGTTGTTGAAGTGAGCGTGTATAATGGGTTGGCAGGCGCAACGAACGGGCGTACCGGACCCACGCGGCCCATCAACCCTTCGTACAGCGAGGACTCTGTTGCCGAGACGGCGCTCTCCAAGAAAAACTCCGATGGTAAGAAGACTGGCCTAACTTGCAACTTCCGCAAGTACCTACCTAGTCAATGTTTCTAGATCTAAAACTGTTCGTCTGTTGACCCGCTCTATCTGTCGCTTCTGTAGCTCATTCTTTGATATTACCTAGGTTCTTTGAACAGGTATATGTGTATGTGATACGTATGTTATTTTATTAGAAATCATTCTGTAGGCACTACTTCTATTCACTTTGTACCAGTGTATTACCTATATTAAAATATTATATTAATATTACTATAATATAAACTAAATACTTATGTACTTATTTTGATTTTACTAATAAAAGGATAAATGTGCGAGTGTCATATTATACCTATAACATAACATAGAGTAAACACGTGCTTTTTAAATATGCAAATCACAAAACTGTTAACTGTACCTATCATGGATGCACTTGTTATGATTAGAATATAATTTACGAATACTTACTGTTATGTTTATAGATGAATGTTAGTGAGTAGACAGACTTGTATTGTTGTACGTTGATGTGGCTAATTGAGTAACTTGCGCATCAAACCGAGTTAATGGTGACAGACACCTGACACGTAGACGTGCGCGCTGGTGGGAGCAGAGACCGGCGAAATATAATGTAATAAGTTGTAAATAATTAGGTATAACCTTAGAGAATGCATTATTTTATTCCCTTTCAAGACTTATGTGTGGACTGCTTAGATCATATAATACATCATCATAAATGATCTGAGGTGGACTACGTTAAGTACAAGAATAGTCAACTTTTACCATAATTGATTTATATAAGGCCATTTTAAATCAAGTGCAAATATTTTAAGGGTAGATACAAATATAAGAGTTAGAATTTACATAATATACAAAAAAAATATGCGTTAGTTCTTTTTTTGTTCTTTTCTGACAAAATAAAAATATTATTTTGTAAACATGCTTTGCTTAAACGTTCACTGCCAGTGGCGGTAGGCCCTGGCCTAGGGCGGCCAGATATTAGAGGCGGTCAATCTTGAGAAAAAAGTTACTGATGATTATATTACAAGAAATGACTCAGAGTACCTAAATATACTAAATAGTCCCGTAAATTTAGACCAAAAAATAGGAGTGAAGTTACAAAAATTCCCAGTCAGCTGAAAATTGGTAGGATTGTTCAAAACATCATTATAATGATGTTTTGAACATTTATAAATGAAATCTAAAAAGTCCTCATCGATCCGAAACCTGGAAAAAATTAACGAAACTATAACACTTACCCGTAGAAACTTGAAATATGGCATGTAGTATCTTAAATGTCGTGGGCAACCGCTACGAAGGGATTTTTGAAAATTCTCACGGGAAAAGGAATAAACTGGATCCGCGCGGGTAACGCCGCTGGGCACGATTACAACTCTTTCAACTTTTTGAATTTTGAAAAAACTATTCTAAAACATTCAAAAAGGTTTTTTTTCAAAAAACAAAATCCATGAGTTAGTTGTATTAAAAAATCGTATAACAAAATAAAGTCTGTTTGGAAAGTAGTAAACAGAGAAACGGGTAGAGTGAAACCACGTGACCATGAATCAGCTATTCGAACGGACCACGGCCTATTTACCAAGAGTGAGGATGTGGCTCGGGAGTTTGAACATTTTTTACTAATATACCTATTTAAACAAATGAACTTCTGAACTTATCGACATCTCTTGCAGTATTTTTTTAAGAAAAAATGCAGTCTCTTAAATTTAGACACACTAGTCCGGATACCGTTATTAAAACTTTTAGAGAGCTTAAACTTAAAAATAACGAATATCTGGGGGCACGGCAGTGCCCCCACAAATCGAGCAAAAAGCAAATTAGGCCATTTTCAACCCCCTATAACTTCGTTGTGGCTAACACTAGAATCCTGAAATTTCAGTAACCAAGCAGGCATTGTATAAACACAGTATATTTTAAATTTCATCCAATTTGAACCAGTAGTTTTAGAATTATAAATAGTCAAAGTTTCCTAATTTTGTCACTCACTGACTGACTGACCGATCATCAAAACTCTAAGGCACTTCTAGCAGTCGTAGAAGCTTAAAATTTTGAATACAATTATTGTTTAGTGTATAAATCAAGGAAAAACTCAAAAATTTTGCAGTTTCGGTCCAGGTTTCTAGATACACCAACTGCATAAATAACTTTGTATCCCATATAATTGAATAGGATTACAAAGTTTTATGTACACCTCAATTTTGAAGCAGCTATCTTTAAGCGATTGAGCTCTTTGGTATACTCATCTAAGTTTGGTGACAATCTAATATTATGGTATCACCGAGCTGATCTGATGATGGAGCCAGGAAGTGGACATCGCAACTCTTCAATGACTACTCGTAAACCCCTCGAGTTTGGGCTCGTATGATTTGTCTTGACGAGTACTTTGATGCTAGATGGTAACCAGGGTTTAATGATGGAGATGGAAGACGGCCAAAGGAGCTCAGTAATGAAAGGATAAAACACCATCGAGTTTGGGCTCGTTTGATTCGTCTTGACGAGTACTTTCAAATTTATAATAATTGGTACTAAATGGTAACCAGGGTCTGATGATGGAGCTCGAAGATGGCCATAGGAACTCAATAATTAAACTACATACCTAACCCCATCAAGTTTGGGGTCGTTTGATTCGTCCTGACGAGTACCTACTTTGGTACTAGATGGTAACCAGGGTTTGATGATCGAGCTGGAATATGGCCATAGGAACTCGGTAATTAAACCCATGAAAAATATCATGTTTCTTATTTTTATTTTAAGGCGAGATCAGCTGTTTTTTTTCTTTATGTATTTTTTTGTAAATATAATGTAGTGACTTAAAAATTTTATTACTTTCATTTAAGGGGTATTATATTGGGTTCGATTCTGCATTACAGTGCCCAAACTTATTTTAGTTTAGTCCTGTCATTTTCTTTCTCATAGAGAAGAAAAGAGACGAGTGATATTTAGTCCTGTCAAATTAAAATTAGTCCTGTCAACTAAGGCATTTCATAACGTGTTTAGTGCTTAAGTAAATAAGTCACGACTAAAATACAGCCTCTGACAGGACTAAATTCGGTAGGTTATCTTCTATCCCTTTTCTTTTTTTGAGGTAAAATATAGACAGGAATAAACTAAAATAAGTTTAGTCGCTGTAATGCAGAATCGAACCCATTGTCTCTTAAACACAATTTATTTAACTAAGCTATCATTCTTAGTTTCAGAGATTTTTAGGTTTCTTTATGTGAGCAATGAATACATCATTGCTCTCGATAGTTAGGGAGGCGAGGTAGCTAAATGGCGTAATTCAACGGCGCCGTCGAGACCTATCAAAATCGAAAGATAAAATAATTTCGAAAAGAAAAGCTCGTATGGTAAAAACCATTTTAGCGGTGGGTTTGGCGTGTACGGTTTTTCAAAAATGTTAAAAAAAACAGTTAAGTACTTGGGCATTCTCGAGCGCGTCAGATATTCATACTACGTATGCCCCAAGTGCCTCTGATAACAACGGTATACTAATCTGCCGGTTTGCGTGGTGGGGGTAGGCATATAATGTAGTCAAAAATGCAAAAAAAAAAAAATTACTCGAGCGCGTCAGATTTTCGGAAGGGGTGTTAAGTAGGCCCCAAGGAAGCTCCCTTTTAAAAAAACTGACGATTTCGGGGTGACGATAAGTTACGATGACTTTTTGAAAATGCAAAAAAATATAGTTTTTTTGAAATACTCGAGCGCGTCAGATTTTTACAGGGGAGGTTTATCTCGGTATCCTGAAAGCATATTTTCTTAGTCTGACAAAAATGTTGGTGGGTTCTCTTAATCTGACCGAAAAAGGTTTTTTGGTTTCTTTTTTTTTCCTTTCTTTCTCCTTGATAAAACGGGGAATTATATATATGTTAGGGTGTACCGAAAATTCTCTTCTACCGCTTCTTTCCCCACCATCAATGTTGCGAAATAAAGGAAAAATATTGGTAGGACGGCATATTTCCGCGAAGCGCTCAGTCTGTATTACATATTTATGGCCAATTCCTCTTTTTTGCTTCAATTCTTCACTTCTTTTTGCTTAAGGTACGTCCAAAAAACAATTTAAGGATCAACAGGCTATTAAATAATATACATACATGAAACTGTACATGTTAATAATACTTTTGTATACAGATACGCGTAAATTTTTCCGAGTCCACGAAAATTGTCGAGAAGCTTGAGAAAAAAAAAATTGAGATATAATAAAAGTCACTTAATTTAATCATCGTTATTTTATATCAATTTTTTTAACACCCTCAGTTTTCCAGATAAACTAAAAAAACCGGGAGTTTGAGTTTTTATGATGCTTCAAGTCAAAAAGTTTTAACTTTGGACAAAAATGTAAAGAGACCTTTTTTGTGTAAAATAAAATTACCTTTTTTGTTTATTTAAACTTTTTTTTTGTAAAATGTATCGTTCGCGACTTATATGCCGCAACGCGTTTTTTGGAAGACGAAATGGCTCCTCAACACTTCCGGTCATGCGGAAACCGGCAGATTTTGTATTTTTAGTAAGTTTTAGATTGCATTCTTCAAAATTAAAAATAAAAAAATCGCGCTCGAGAATGCCGGATTAACGTTTTTTTTTTTTACAAGTTCGCGACCCTACAACTCGGCGGCGTCAAGGACTTATCGTCAGATTAGTTAAATTTAGTCTTAAAACACTAAAATCAACCCCCAATATCTTAATCTGACGCGCTCGAGTATTTCAGACTATCGATTTTTTTTTACTAATCTGATCGTCTATCCCAGGCGCGCGTCACTACATATAGAGCTAAATACTTTACAAGGTTGTTTTATTAGGTCTAAGGTATCTCTCATATCTTAAACTGCCACGCTCGAGTATTACCGAAAATTCCCCTATTCGCCTCCCTAACTACGAGTGTAGATATAGATAGATGAGTCTTAAAAAATTTACATCGATAATAACGTTTCTATGTCATGTTATCGTGTTCTGTACGGTCCTCAATAAAAAAAGAATAGGTAAGTATACCCTAAACTAATGGTCCATTACTACTATGAAGAAAGACTAATAGATCAGCTGTGGATTGTTACGGGTTGATGATGAGACTCTAAAGTCTAAAAAATAAAGAAATTGTATGAGGTCATCCAATACTATTTTAACATCACAACAGATTTAATTACTTAAAAAACATTCCAAGTCCGAGTCGAAATTCGGGCTATGAGTTACTAGCAGTTGACAGATTAATTAACATTTTGTAACCAACATTATAAGCTAAACCGCAAAACATAGTTTGTTTTGTGACCTACCGTTACCGATTAAAATTTTGTAAATTATGTTATTTTGTATAATTTTATATTATACACCATAATTCCGGGTTTATATTTTTTTTAAATAATATTCTGAGCGATGATACCTTTAGATATTCGCTGGAGACAATAAATTTAACGCGATTTTTCCAAAGCGTGTTAAAAAAATATTTTTGTGATTCTTTGTGATGTGCCATTGTCAAAATGCTCAAAGTTTTACTTTACTAATATATCTAACTGTAATTAGGCCACTACTTTCTATAAATTATGCAAAATTTTAACATTAACCTGTCTCACATAACATTCAGACGGACCGACGCGACGCCGAAGCGATTCTCTAAGTGTTTCGTTATTTAAAATTTGGTACGAAACTAATTGATACTTACTTTAAATACACGGAAACCTTACACAAACAGACTGTCTTTCCTAAAAAGATATTTTTTTTATTTATCGAACAAACATTTTGGGACATTTTTCTTTATGTCAAAAACTATTGGACATAAAAAGACCTAAAAATCTTATTTCAGAAAATACAAATAAAGCCCTTTCATTGATGGGTATCAAATCGGGGTTCAAGTGGGGTCACTTGAACCCCGATTTAGGTCATTTTACAAGTACTTGTTGTAGGTACTTGTGGAAATTAACGCTGTAGCCAGGAGCGAAGCTACCGCCGTATCAGCCGTATAAATTATACGGGGCCCCCGACGTGCGTAAGCAATAATTAATAAAAACTTTAGAACTGATAAAAAATTACCAAAGAACTTCGATGGGACATGAACGCCTGTCATACCTGTCACTATTGTCCATAGAGGCAGAAACTTTGGAAAAACTAAAGTCATCATCAGCTATAAACAATTTAATAAATCAGATTGCCGGAAAAATTAATTAGTTAATTACATAATTACTTAAGACAGAAGGTCCCTTAGTAGGGATTGAGTAAATTAACCGACTTGGTTTTACATGGATCTTACAACTTTTTACGGTAGAAGAACTGAGTTGCGAGACTTGGTTTTTTGACAAGTTTTGTTTTTGATGGCATCTTTTTGTAGATAGTCTTACTTTTTTTCTTTCCGGTACCTTCTACTTGCATACCAACAACTGATTCTTGCTCGAAGGTCAAGGAAAACATCTTAAGGAAAACCCCAGGTCCCAGAATTAATTCTGAGGTCATTTACAAAACTTCAGCTCAATTGGTTATCTTCCAGCTCCGTCATCAGACCCTGGTTACCATCTAGTGCCAAAGTTCTCGTCATGACGAATCAAACGAGCCCAAACTCTATAGGGTTTTGTCGTTTAATTACTGAGTTCCCATGGCCATTTTTCAGCTCCATCATGAGACCCTGGTTACCATCTAGCACCAAAGTTCTCGTCATGACGAATCAAACGAGCCCAAACTCTATAGGGTTTTGTTGTTTAATTACTGAGTTCCTTTGGCCGTCTTCCAGCTCCATCGTCAGACTCTGGTTACCATCTAGCACCAAAAAACTCGTGAAGATGTATCATACGAGCCCAAACTCGATGGGGTTGTGTCATTTCATTACCAAGTTCCCATGGCCATCTTCCAGCTCCATCATCAGACCCTGGTTATAATCTAACGCCAAAGTATTTGTCAAGACGAACCATACGAGTCCAAACTCGGGGGGTTTACGAGTAGTTATTGAGTAGTAGCGATATCCACCTCCTTGCACCATCATCATATCAGCTCGGTGGTACCATAATATTGCATAATAACCAAACTTACATAAGTATACCGAATTTCAGCTCAATCGGTTGAAGATATCTGCTTCAAAATTGAGTTGCAAGATTCCACCTGAACATCTAATTTTGTAATCGTATACAATTATTATGGGTTTATTTATGCAGTTAGTGTAGGTATCTAGAAACCTAGACCGAAATTGCAAAATATTTGAGCTTTTCCTTGATTCATACACTAAACCCTAATTGTATTCTAATTTGAAGCTTCTACGACTGCAAGAAGTGCCTTAGAGTTTTGATGATCGGTCAGTCAGTCGGTGAGTGACAAAATTAGGAAACTTTGACTATTTATATTTCTAAAAGTACTAGTTCAAATTGGATGAAATTTTAAATATACTGTGTTTATACAATGCCTGCTTGCTTACTGAAAATTCAGGCTTCTAGGTTTATCCACAACGAAGTTATAGGGGGTCGAAAATGGCGTGAATTGTTTCTAGAAAAGGATGGTACGGCCGTGCCGCTCGTTGCTCGACTTGCTGGGGGCACTGTCGTGCCCCCAGATAATTATGATGATTAAATGAATATTTCTTTTAATTTTATGCAAACATTTTTTTTTCATTTGTGAGAAATCTTTACCTTTGATAAGGGCCCCAAACAAATTTTTATACGGGGCCCCGCCAAGGCACGCTACGCCACTGGCTGTAGCAGACAGACACCCAGACGAAGGCGAACCATAAGGGTTTCTTTTTTACCGGAACCCTATTTAAGAAAAAATAAGTAGGTACTTATCTATTAAATAAATATTAGTATGGCCTCATATTATGAAGCATACCTACATTTTGAAGGTAGGGTATAGGTAGGTACATGTGAGAGTATTTTATGGCAACCCTGCAACTTACGGTTAAACGAAACGGTCATTAGGTATGGCATTACAAAGACTACGGGTACGAGGGAAACATAAAAATATTGCGAACAATTTTTTCCACCTGCCTTAGTCAGAGTAAAATGAAGCAAAAATTGTGCTCGAAGCCAATAAACACTGGTGTGTTTATGCCACATTTCTTTTTGTACTTATTCATTAGAATTCCAATCATTACATACCTAACTGGTAACTAGGTATTCCGCCGCGACTGCTGTTAGATATTAAGGTAACGAATAATTAAAATTGCTCAATTTGGACAATAGTTCACATCATAAGACCCATCAAGCATGGCTATGCTATTACATTATGGTGAAATTATTGCTAGAGACACAGAGCAATGTAATAAAATTGCCCAAGCCCACTGAATATTCGGTAATATATATTATATAGCCGTAGAAGCTATATCGTTGCAGTTTCAGTGTATTACTAAACTACCTCTGGGCCCTCCGGCAAGTACGTGTTACCGGGCAATTAATTATTGCATCATAGGCTGTTAAAAATGACGTAAAAAGTATAAAAATGGCCTGTATTTTGCCACCTAGGTTAGGCTTTTACATTTGTAAGATCAATAATTTTTGTATATTGTCACTTGCTAGAGATAGCAAGTAGGTAGTTTTTAACACAGCTACACCAAGAACTTTACTTGTGGATGGAATTAGTTCTTTTTGAAATGCCAAAAACATCGAGGCAGGCGTTTTGTTAATGACTAGGAAAAGACGGCGTATCTATTCTGAATAGTCCTATTGACCCCTTTGCTAAAGCTACTCGAAGCAAAGACCGCTCTACTTTCTAAGAGCGCTTACGAAATATCTACACATCTAACTGAGTAGACAGCTAGTAGATAAACTCTTGCACACAAAAGATACAACCAAAGATATTTGTACAATTTTCCTGCAGTAGGTACCTACACTCATTATCTACACTAATAGTATAAAGAGGAAAGATTTGTATGTTTGTAATGATTAAACTCAAAAGCTACGGGACCGATTTTAAAAACTCTTTCACTAATTGAAGGTTACAGTATCCTTTAGTAATATAGGCTATATTTTATTCCCGTATTCCCACGGGAAATGTAAATACGCGGGTGAAACCGCGCAGAACCGCCAGTCTCTAAAAAGACATTTCCTTCAGGCAATCATGCCTTAAAGGAGATGTAAAATTAATCGTTAAAAAACAAAAATAAAAGCCGGATAACGTAAAAACTAGCCAGCAGACGTATTCACAGAGACTCGATACCGTTTCCGTTCGATTTGAATCGAATCTATCGACATCGGAAACGAATCTATCGAGATGGGCTGATGTTGGTATCGAAAAATATTGTCATATGTAACGCCAACTGTCATATGTGACATTAGTTTTCGATACCAACATCAGCCCATCTCGATAGATTCGTTTCCGATGTCGATAGATTCGTTTCTGATGTCGATAGATTCGACTCGAATCGAACGGAAACGGTATCGAGTGTCTGTGAATACGTCTGCAGATCTCATACCCATCAATGCAAATTGAGAACGTGAATAATGTCATTTTAAGTAATTTTAGACAGTCACTTAGTGAAATTAATAAAATAATTGGGTAATGGCATCTCGTACCTACTCACAATGTATTTTTTTTTTCAAATGGATTATACATACATATGTTACGGGCAACGTGATTAACTGGGAATTATTAATAAGGACCGGCCATTATTAATGATGCCCAAGAGTGATGTGCAAAGTGATTAATTTATCACTTTGATCGGCCATTATTAATAATGCCCGACGGCCCGTGGTCCATGTAATAAGTCAGTGTTTGAGATAGCTTGAATTTATAACTTGGACCGGGCTGTATGAATAATTCCCTACTTGTAGCCGGGCAATGACCGCGGCCGTTGGCGAGGGGCGCGTACGTGCGGGGGGGGGGGGGGTTGTCACGCGCGCACACAGCGCCGTGTTAATTCGCAGTAATACTATAACTTTCTTACACAGTCCTTAATTATTAGATATTTCTGTTGATTTTTCTCAGTTGGCTAATTTTTAAAATATTGTTCATAAGTAATATTTTTATCAAATTAAAAGTAGGTAACTATTATGTTATTACATTTTTAACTGTTTATTTTTTTTATTTACTATTTTCAATAGTTTATTTTTTGTTGACTTTCATGAAATTTTTTTAAGTTTAATTTTATTTTATAAACAAAATAAGTACTTACAGTTCACCTATTTTATTACTTTGCCCAAGATAGTGGGGGCATTATTCATAATGGCCGGGAAAAGTGATTAATCATGTTGTTTTAATCACATTGTCCAATTGAGTCGGACATTATGAATACAGACCGACAATTATTAATAGTGCCCGGACTTATCACATTGCCCATAACACATACATAAATAAAGCTCACGCCATTGTCCCACAGGGGTAGGCAGAGATGATGGATCGCCACTTTGCTCGATCTCGGCATACTTCTTTCGCTTCCTTCACATCCATAAGCCTTTTCATGCCCGCTCTTTTATTCTTCGCACTCCGAACCCAAGCTTTTTGAAGGACGTCACTTAATTGATCCGTGAGTCTTCTGGGGCGTCCTCTTTCCTTGCATCCTTCAACATTTGCACCATAAATCTCTTTCGTTATTCTTCTTTCATCCATACGTTCTACATGACCAAACCAGCGTAACATGCCCTTTTCTATTCTTGTCACTACATCTTCTTTCAAACCACACCTTTCTTGTATATCAGCATTCCTCACTCTGTCACACAATTTCACTCCACACATTTTCCTCAACGATCTCATCTCCACGGCGTTCACTTTGCTTTCATGCTTCTTCTGCCACACCCAACACTCACTCGCATACATCAACGTCGGAACTAGAACCGCGTTATGCATAGCCATCCTTGCTTTGTTGGACACGACCTGGCTACTCACAAGGCTATTCAGGGCCCCATTCACTGCATTTCCTTTCATTACGCTTCTTTCAATATCTTTCTCAAACTTGCCATACCTTGTAAACACGCTACCCAAATAAACGAACTCTTTCACTTGCTCAACTTTCTTGCCGTCGATCTTAATGTCACACTCAGTCATACAGTTTTCTTTTTCAAAAATCATCACTTTCGTTTTTGCAACATTCACTTCCATGCCCTTCTTCTCAAATGCTGCATTCATTATATCCAACATCTTTTGCAGCTCGGACGCCGACGATGCAAGGATGACTTGGTCGTCGGCGTACAAGAGGCATTTGATGGTGGTCTCACTCATTTTTAATCCACAATCACTCTCACGTAAATCATCCAAACAGCTGTCCATGAATAGGTTGAAGAGCCACAGCGATGCTACACAGCCCTGTCTAACACCCCTTGAGATGTTAAACCAGTCTGTGTAGGCGCCATTTAGTCTGACACATGCACTGGAATCCTCGTAGAGTGATTTCAGTGCATCTATCAACCGGCTACCTAACCCAAACTTGGACAGCACATCCCACATTTCATTCCTCCTCACTCTGTCATAAGCCTTCTCCAGATCCATAAAGGCGCAAAACACCTTCTGATGTTTGGCGAGGTGTTTTTCTGTTAGGCACCTTGGGGACGAAGACTTGATCCATACACCCCATTCCCTTTCTGAATCCCGCTTGTACATCCCATATTTTCTCATCTGTCTCTCTCATCACTCTTTCGATCAATACCTTTGCATACAATTTGCCGACAGTGCTAAGAAGGCTGATTCCGCGGTAATTTTTGGCTTCTTGTTGCGACCCCTTTCCCTTGAAAAGAGGCACTATTACGACTTTTTTGCCAATCTTGCGGCACTTTACCGCTAGACCAACATTTTTTGAAAATAAGGTACAACCAAGAAGCTACCAGCCCTTTCCCAGCTCTCAGCATTTCGACACATATTCTGTCATACTCTGCACCCTTACCTTTCTTCATATTTTTCAATTTCTAATGGATTATATTATTATAATAAAAACTTCATTTAATCACTGTGGAATCTGGTTTGACTCGCTTATGTATAGGTCGAGTGACATCATGCTTGGTCATTATGTAAATATACAGAAACCCCAATGTCCAATTTACTTGAAGTTTGTAATTAAATATTTCAGGGTGGCTCACCACCAGTGTGTCGACCCCTGTGCTCTGAATTCTTCTCTTCCGTTTATCGGCTTCTCAGCCATTGTGTTTACAATATGCGTGACCTAAGCGAAATTTTCTTTAGCGAAATTAGAAGCAATTCATTCCAGCGGTTGCTAGCACATAATAAGCTCGTTGTCCAATGTATTCCTAACTTAAAACTTCTGTGCTATCCCGACAGTCCTATGGTTTTTATGACGGCTGAAAAATGCTGTTAATTTGTACCGTTACTTTACTATAAACGGTAAGTTTATATACTAACACGGTTTATTAACGTAAATCAGTTTGGTTGTTTGTGTACCGATCTTGAAGCCGGTCCGATATTCATGATAAATGGCTTATCCTCAATCAATTCGTTCGTACCGATTAGTAAAGTAAATTTTGCTAATGCCTGTATCATCAGACATAAATTATTATTGGATTAGATTTAAAGCTTCTGTTAATTTGCGAAACAAAACATTTTTTTATACATCTGTTTCATACTCTTTATAACAATTTGTTACACCGGATGGAAATAATAATGTCATTATTTAATGAGAAGGAAAACTGCACATATCCTTTTTTTCCGGAATAATAATATTTTTGTAATATGATGTACTAAGTATTATATTATCATCGATATAGAATTATTTTAAGTTTTGTAATGAGTATATTTTAAAAAAATCGGTTGTCTGTAAAGTCGGTGTACTGACGATAGTTGAACGTGACAACGTCATAAGAAAATACTGATGGAATGGATTGTGCCTCTTTGTCGCTCGTTGCGCGCTCTCGCTTGCACTGGAACGACGCATACGTCACACTTTTTCGGGAATGCCGCCGGCTCCATCAATTTATAAGACGTTGTCACGTCAAAAACTATATTTGTTCGAGAGTCTCGAGGAAAGTTCTGAACTGAATTTGATTTGGGGAGGGTAGTCGTACCGTTGTCAAATAAAGATCAGCTCCGATTGTTTTTATTTTGAAAAACTAATTCAATGAGTTTAAATTGTGTTTATTTTGGAATAATAAATAAAAAGACCTTATAATGAAGCTCTGAAAATGTTATCTGCGGTTATTTTGCACATTTCAAGTGGAAATCTCAACACTTACTAATGAGAGGCAATATTGTGAACAAGTTACAACAGAAAAACCAATTTAATAGAAAGCCGTGAAATAAAATTGAATATGTTTGTGGCGTCAAATATATCATGTTTCGTATATGTGAATAACTTGGAAAAGTGTTTTAAAAACCCAAGTGCAATTTTTTAGTGTGACGGTATTTCATTTTGCTGCTTGCAAGAACCACCCACATGACTCGTCAAAATCTGTCGATTTGAGAATATATCGCAGTTTCGTCACTTTCATATCAACACAGATAGCGTAATCAATAAGAGTGCAAGGCATTTTCTACGGGTCGCTGGTTCGAGCCTCGGAATAACACCTGACTGATGGAAGTGTTTTTTTTATTTTATTTTATTTTTTTTATTATTTTATTTATTTTATTTTAACATTTTCGGAAAACTTACAGCTATATTATAATAATGTAATACAAAAGATATGTTCATATACAAGCCATTTACAAAGTTTTCGCCTGTAGATCTAAAAAAAAAAAAAAAAATTAAATTTTACACTCAAAGGCATAATTAAAATCACAAATAAAAACAGTTTGCTAACGTTCGTCTAATAGAAGCCGGTGTAGCTGCAAAAATATCAATGGAAGCATTATTAGATATTATTAGCTTATTAAACTGTGAGATAGCTCTATAGATGAAAGAGTTTCGGCGATAGTTGTTACTGCTAAATGGTACATGAAAGGGAACAAATTGTCGTAACTGCCTACTAGGAACACAAAACTTAATTTCGTTTAACAACTGAGGACAATCGATTAAACCGTTCAGGATTTTGCTGAGATAAACAATGTCAGCAACATTTCTACGATACTGAAGAGGAAGAAAGTGATATTTCAAGCATCTTGTTTCATAGTTAGGAAGATACATTACATACATTATTATATACATTATACACATTTTTAATTTTTTCCTTTGTTTAAAATGTCAACTACTTATTTAATCATTTGACATTACAATTTCTTTGACATGCAATATTTACACGAAGTTTAAATAATTTATATTTGTTTTGTATTACATATTATGTAGTGATTTAGGTTTTTTTTTTTCGTTTAATTTGTTATTATTATTATTTTATTATGAGTGATTGTATTACTAGAATAAATTGTCCTCATTGCCCCGGTTCCTCGAGACAATATTATGTCGTTCCCCGCATGTACATATTAGCCGTGTACATAAAAGTAGTCAGCCACAATTATAGCAGACACAGACGGCTATAGTTGATGATGTTTCAACTTCATTTATCCAATTGTCTTCACTAAAAAAGAAAATCAGGGTTATAAAACATGTTCCTAAGGGTGCAAGGAGTCTGGCTGCGAGCAAATTATCACAAATCATTGAGAGGTGTACTCAGACTAATGACTCGAAGGACTGGTATAATCTTTTGACATTTTCTTACAAGTGCCTCAGAGTGTCTAAATCTGAAAACCAGAATCGTTCATTAACCTCTAAAGTGAAGGATAATATTAACAATGAAGATTCAGACGATTTTTCTAATGTGGTACTTCGTCTAATAGTAATCGATCTCTCTACAAGACTGTGGAATCAAAAGTTCACGATGGTGACCTGGGCGGTGCCGTTCGTATCTTGTTGTCGGATTGTTCCCTGGCAGATGATAGCGAGGAAACTTTGTCTGCTTTGAAACTAAAACACCCATCACCAAGTCGTGCATTGGTTTTCCCGCCAGAGCCAAATATTACAAGCGAATTTCTATCAGTTGATGCATCTGATGTAGCGCAAGCTATTACCTCTTTTAGGAGCGGGTCTGCGGCTGGTTTGGATGGTTTAAGGCATGAACATCTCAAAGAGTTGACATCTGCTGCAGCGGGTGATAATGGTGTTACGCTCTTGAATTCCTTCTGCAATCTAGCCAATTTTATGCTGAAGGGTATGGTCAATAGGGAGGTCTGTCCTTTTTTATACGGTGCTTCGCTTTGCGCCTTGAAAAAAAAGGATGGAGGTATCCGTCCCATCGCCGTGGGAAGCGTTCTTCGCCGTTTGGTAGCTAAGCTTTGCTGTCGCGCTGTTGAGGAGGATATGTCGTCTTTATTGCAACCGCAGCAACTGGGTTTTGGTATTCCTCTGGGTTGTGAGGCTGCAATTCATGCCACTAGGTCATTTGCGATGGCTAGGAGCAATACGGACGACATTATTGTTAAAGTCGATCTTAGGAACGCCTTCAATACTGTAGAGAGGGACACCATTTTGGGAAAAATTAGGGATCTGGCTCCATCACTATACCCATTTCTACATCAATGTTATTCTAAACCAAGCAATTTGTTTTTTGGTGATGACCAAATAGAATCTCAAGTGGGTGCTCAGCAAGGTGATCCCTTGGGTCCCCTGATTTTTAGCTTAGCAATTCAGGATGTTTTAGTTTCTCTCCGCTCTGAATTAAACGTTTGGTATTTAGATGACGGCACTATTGGAGGCACTCCGGAGGTCGTGATCAAAGATATCAAGAGTCTTGCTAGAGCTTTTAAAGATATTGGGCTCGAATTGAACTCACAAAAATGCGAATTATATTTGTGCTCTGGTCAAGCACCCCAGAAAGTTTTGCAACAAATTCACGCAGTGGTCCCTGGAATTAGCGTTCTAAATAAATCTAATTTCTATCTTTTAGGAGCACCAGTTTTCTCAGATGGCATTCCAGAGGTGCTTCTTTCTAAAATGCGTAATTTGATGGCAACAAAACAGCATTTGAAACAACTTTCAGCCCATGTTGTCAAAGTCAAAGTCAAAGTCAAAATGTTTTATTCAAAATAGGAACTTACAAGTCCACTTATTGAACGTCATTTCAACTCCACCGCTTCAGCATGTATGGTTGAGGAGAAGAAGCGGGGCAAGAAACTCCTCAACACAATATTCTTTTAATCAATTGTTACTTAATACTAAATTGGGTTACATAATTTCGTTTGTTTTTCGCTATCGTATTGCGCTGGACTGGAGGAAATCTGTTCCAAGCATCATTGTCATTTATATAGTCGTCTAGTTTGTAATATGCCATTTTACAAAGTACATGTTTAACATGAGTTTTGAACACAGTTTCAGGCAATTTCAAAATATCTTCTGGTATTTTATTATAAAAGCGTATGCAAAGCCCCACAAAGGAATTATTAATTTTACTTAATCGTGACTGAGGTTGCTCTAGTTTATTTTTATTCCTAAGATTACAATTATGCCTGTCACAGTTTTTAGTATACAGTAATATGTTTTTCCGTACATACATAATGTTTTCATAAATGTACTGACAAGGCATTGTTAAAATATTAATTTCTTTGAACAGTTCTCTTAGGGAATCACGACATCTTAACTTGTAAATGGCGCGTATAGCCCTTTTTTGTAAAATAAAAATAGATTCTGCATCAGCAGCTCTGCCCCACAGCAAGATGCCATAGGACATTATACTGTGAAAGTAGCTAAAATAAACGAGTCTTGCTGTGTCTACATCAGTAAGCCATCTGATTTTTCTGACGGCATAAGCAGCTGAGCTCAGTCTGTTAGATAATGCAGAAATATGAGAATTCCATTGAAGTTTGGAGTCTATCGTTATCCCCAAAAAAACTGTATTATCAGCAAAATCTAATTTGTCATTGTTTAAAATTATCTCATTCTCTACTCGTCTAACATTAGGGAGTACAAACTTTATACATTTGGTCTTCTTAGCGTTGAGCACTAGATTGTTTGCAGTGAACCATGTGAGAATTTGTTGAAGAGTGTCATTTACCTCGTCGAGCTTCTGAGCTTGTCTATCTACTTTGAAAATCAGAGAAAACAACACTATCTTTGACAAACTCTCTACCATGAATGGAAGATCATTTATATATACAAGAAAAAGAAAAGGACCAAGAATCGAACCTTGAGGCACCCCAATTTTTACGGGTGCGCCCTGTGATTTACAATCATTTATTTTTACTTTTTGTATCCTATTTTCGAGATAGGACTGTAAAATATCAAGCGCTTTACCGTTGACTCCATAATGATTTAATTTACATAGCAAGGTCTCATGATCTACGCAGTCAAATGCTTTTGATAGATCGCAAAAAACTCCAATTGCGTTTTGAGATTTCTCCCAGGCATTAAAAATATTCTTGAGTAATGCTATTCCAGCATCCGTGGTTGAACGACCTTTGGTGAAGCCAAATTGTTCGTTATGAAATAAGTTATTTAGATTGAAGTGTGAAATCATTTGATCAAGTAATAACCTTTCAAAAACTTTGCTAAGTACTGGTAAAACAGAAACAGGTCTATAATTTGAGGGGTCTTTTTTCTCTCCTGATTTAAAAAGAGGAATAACTTTACTATTTTTCATTAGGTCAGGAAATAATCCTTTGTCAATACAATTGTTAAAGATATAAGCTAAATATGGTGCGACTAAGGTTATGATGAATTTTAATTTTTAATAACGGTATCCGGACTAGTGTGTCTAAATATAAGAGATTCGTTACAGCTACTTACATTTTTTCGTAGAAAAGTTATGGCAAGAGATGTGGATGAGTTAAGGTGTTGCCTTAACAATACTTCGGAGTTGTTTATCAATGCCAAGACTCACATATACAGTCCGTACCGCTCCTGTGTGGTTGTACAGAGAGGAAGTTTTGAAATTTGAAGACATTTTAAAGGATTTGTTAGAGACAATCTTAAACGTTGATATGTCTTCCGTTCAATGGAGTCAAGCATCGCTTCCTATTAGACACGGTGGTATTGGCATTCGTCGCTTGCAGGACACTGAGCTTCCAGCATTCTTAGCTTCGGCACACGGGGCTCTGGAACTTGTCACTCGTATTTTGCAACTTAATGGTGATAGGTTCCAGATTCCTTTTGCAGACGAGGCTCTTGAGCTGTGGCAGGCTCGTTGTCCAGGAAGTGATCCTCCTGACCAGCCTATGTTTCAGCGTAGCTGGGACGAGATTATGTGCAAGATTACTCTGCATAGCATCATAGAACAGAGTACTGGTGTGGAGAAGGCACGAATGCGGGCAGTTTCCAGACCTGAGTCAGGTATTTGGCTTCATGCATTGCCTTCACCGCAATTGGGGACTTTCTTGGATAATGACTCCCTGCGCATTGCTGTCGCGCTACGACTTGGTTGTAGTGTTGGTGAACCTCTTCGATGTGTTTGTGGAGCACACGTAGACGCGCAGGGTCGTCACGGTCTACATTGCGTCCGTAGTGCGGGTAGGCTTTCGCGGCACCACTCCATCAATGATATCATTAGGAGGGCCCTCATTTCAGCAAATATACCGTCTGTTCTGGAGCCGCCCGGTCTTAGTCGGAGCGATGGGAAGCGTCCGGACGGTCTTAGAATGATAGCATGGGAGAAGGGTCGTTCCCTGCTGTGGGACGTTACGTGTGTATGTACTTTTGCGCCCTCGCATTTGGTATCAACGACTAACACTTCCGGTGCTGCAGCAGGCGCTGCAGCTAGGCTTAAATGTCAAAAATATAGTCAGTTATTGACAAATTATATATTTATACCAGTAGCTTTGGAGACGACTGGAGTTTGGGATGCACAGGGAAAGATTTTTATTAAAGAGTTAGGGCGTCGTTTGAGGGACCGTGGCTTTGACCGCCGTTCCGGATCATTTCTAATGCAAAGGATCTCCCTCGCTGTACAGCGTGGTAATGCTGCCAGTGTTATGGGGACCTTTGGGTCGGAGGTTATCCGGAATGGTTTTTTTTAGTTATACCTAGCGCAAGTAAAAAAAAAATAATGTTACATTTATTTTTACAGATTTTTGACGAAGCGTGTGCGGATTCACTGATGTATTTGACGAAGCCTGGGGTGGATAATTGACTGTTATAATTCTAAGATTTTGACGAAGCCTATTGCGGATTATTACCTTATTACAATAATGTGCATGACATTTGATGCCAATATGTAACCTCGGAACAAATTCAATCGTAAATAAATTTAGAAAAAATAAAAAACTGTAACTCGTTTCGGAATTCCAATCTAGAACAAGGGTCCTCCTGAGAATCTTCACATAGAAACAAACCCGGCCTCACGCACCCTTTCTTTATGAGGAACCTCAATTATGTCTCGAACCGCCATTTTTTACTGAAAGTGGAATGAGCTGAAGGTCGGTCGGGTCGTAGAGCTTCTTCCAACAAATGTAAATACATTTTAATTTCGTTGTGTGTTAATTTGGATAAAAAACTATGTAATTTAATAAAATACCCAAAAACCTCCTAATACGTGATGTGAGAAAAACGTATTCTATAAAAAGTTTGTACCTACGAGTATACATGGATTAATACAATAAGAACTGTATGTATCATAGTTTAACAAAATTTAAGTAACTATCTATAGCATAGTTGAGATACTTATCTCAACTTGCGAGACTCTAGTCACTAGTCACGGAAATATTCTTACAAAATTCTAGTGTCAACTTATACTAAGTACCTATTATGTAAATGGTAGAACAACTATTTTTACTATTATGTAAATGGTTATTAAACCATCTACTATGATTAGTGGCTTTGACCGGTAATAAGTTTTGACTGTACCTTAAACATAAAACTATACAAATTAACCTTCACCACTGTACGCAATCTTGTACAGTTCGACCAAAACCGCAAGCCCGTTAACCTCATGCCAGAACGTCTGGCCACATTTGTTTGTTGTGGTGATTATGATTAAAAATATATTTGTTTGTACAGACGAGGATGATGAGCCACGCTGTGTGACGCTCACGCCGCGACATAAAGCCGCAATTCGGTTTATAAGAAAGGTATGTACTTTTTGCTTTGTCACTTTACTCACATTATAAATAAAATAAATAGAACTTATTCAAGAAAGCATTTATAACATTACTATAATAATACATTTACTATAATAACATTGGCAGTATTGGAACTAAGTATGTACATCTCAAAGAATTTCAATCTAAGTATGTAGGTAATTAATGACCCGATAATCTCGTTAAAATGATTGTATTGCAAATAAGTTATTATTCCGTAATCCGTACCAATTGTGTTTCGTGAGGATAACTTAGACATTTGTGCATAATTAAGTTGACTTCAAAGTTAAGGTAAAGTTAAACGAGGCAGGTGACTGCTCGACACTGAATTAAAGTTTTAACCACGTGTTTAAAACACAAGCCAATTTCTGACCAGCACCTAACACTACCTATATCGTTAAGAATGATTATCCTGACATAAATCCATTTGCTTTAGTATTTGCAGTACTTAGTGTACTAAAAATGGCCTAGTTAATACAATTTAAATCAATACGAGCTTTTTTCATGGCTACTGGTATTAGTAGAAGAGATTTTACATTACATTATCTTGCAATATTACTAATATTTGTTGCAACTAACAGCCATGTTCTAGAATTTTTAGGCAAATTTACCAGATTTTCATCAGTGCGCCATTAAGTCTTTATCCGCAAAACTCACAAAAAGATAGATGTTCCTACAGAGTCGTATCAGGAGTGCGATTTTTGAATCTCACTAGTGATATCAAAATGTGACTAAAATTATCACCGATGACTTTTATGTCACCATTTTCCAAAAGCCGTATTTTTGAAAGTCACACCCTTTTTTCAATAAATCGTCGCAATCACAAAATATCACAATCGAGCTCCGCTGCTAATTCTTCCAAAAAAACATACTTTGGCACTTTTGTCAGATGGCACTACGTCAACTGTCAAAAACAATCGCATGGTGATTTCAATTACGAGTGGGTAGGTGCACTCGTAAATCGATATCATAGGTATGACAAATGTAAGTCACCGATGAGTTTCAAAAATACGAACTTTCGGAAATCACTCACATCCGTGAGAATTAGTCACTTGGTGAGATTCAAAAATCGACCTCCTGTAACATGAGAATGAAAAGTTTATAAAATTCTCCTCTTGTTCACTACATAATTGATCAGGGTGAAGAAGCAACTTAGTAATCACGGATCCCGCTGAATTATTGAGAATGTTTGCAGTACCCGGGTCTTATTGCGGGTCAATTCTGCCTGCAGTCTCTATCGTCTTTCTCGTAGTACCTACCTATGCGTTTGTTTACACTTGCACTGGCTCAACATCTTGGAAACTTTTTTATGACCGTGCCTCCTACGACGTGTCTCATTGCTATAGATGTTGTGACTGACAAAATAATTAGAACGAAAGCATTTTATGGGTAGGTACCTATAACCGTACCTTGTTTTACAGTCAGACGCTGCTATATACGAGTATGTACCTATAGTCATGGAAACAATTTGCAAAAGCTACCAGCGAAATATTTTAGAATGGGAATTGTAATAATTAAGTATTCAAAGTTACCTACCGTGAAAACTGCTCGTATATCTTGTTAGAGTCAAAGATATGTTTTACTAAATACTACTAATTAGCAGCTAATATAATGTAGGTAGGTACCTAACTTCGTATTTCGCAAATATCTACGTAAGTATAATGTTGTTACATTCTGACAGATGAAGTATTTTGTGGCCCGACGTAAATTTAAAGAAGCTCTAAAGCCATACGACGTAAAGGATGTAATCGAACAATATTCCGCGGGCCACGTGGACCTTCTGGGGCGAGTGAAAAACGTCCAGACTAGGTACTCAACTAGCAGTGAACCTACATGCACCATTTCTAAATTCCATACCTTGCTCTCGTCTGAATTGTACTACTGTCTTGCAATGTGGTCTATGTAGTCGAACTTGGCAAACCTAATCTACCCTTGTAGCTAGTGTGTGCAACGCTATTCATAATAACATTATTAACTTACATGACTACAGCGCTGAAAACTTTAGATTAACGATAAAGTACAGAATTAGATTTTTTTACATCTGTACTAGTAAAGTGTTCAGTGCATGTAATCAATACTTATTTACGACTACTACTATTATCATCTACAATAACAATTTCTAGCAAAATTCACGGTTTATAGTGCCGACTACCTTTCTACCTACTTGTATAAGGGCCTTTTCCGTGACATTTTACATGAAGAATTATGTAAAGAAATCTGTCTTCGTCAATTTTACGCGGCCATTTCAGCAGTTAACAGCATGTGATTCTAACGTATTTCCCAGACAATAGCACGGATATGCATCTAGAAATAAAGATTATATTATTCATCCTCGCCATGCGTAGCGTAACGCTAATTTACACAATACATATATTACCTATATTCACGTACTTACAACATCATTAACATTCGATATTACCTACTATACAGTATAAAATTATCTTGTGTACCTACCTACTTGTAAAATTGGCCATCAGGATTTGTTTTATTTTCGTGTAGCTCAAGTATTTTGTGGCACGCAAGAGATTTAGAGAAGCGTTGAAACCTTACGACGTGAAAGATGTGATAGAACAATACTCGTCGGGGCATGCTGACCTGCTAAACCGAACCAAGAACCTGCAATACAGGTGAGGCGTGAGGGCTGTCACCCGCACTGCGCCCCGCTCGTCGCCCTATCATCCACCCGCTCATCGAAATCGGCCCTTCTGAATTCAGCCACGATTAGGTGTACGACTCTACCTCTGTATTAATAAAAACACTATGCCTAAGAAAACGGAATAGTGTTTTAAATAAACCGAAGAACTTTACCTATAATTAAATTTTGATTTCATCTTCTCCATAATTACCTACGCCGATCTTTAAAGACGAAACTTCTAAACACAATAAAAAACAATGGTTTCAGTTGGTCAGTGTTATGGTTAGAATTAGTTAAATTTTCTTTGACATGCTGTAGGTATAATACTTAGGGTAAAATTAACCCAGATATCAACTACTATCCCTAAAGTATAAATTATTTCATTAATTAATTGTACCATTATATACTAAATAAATATAAACTTATTGTAACAAATATAAATAAATCATCATCCAAGTGTGACTGGTAATAGTAATATAATTACAGCTAAACATCTGTATATTGTATTTACTTATCTAGTAAACCGACAAAACAATGTTTTATAGCACAGATTTCGGGAATGATGCCAAATGGGTAGTTACAATGACAAGTCGCTTGTCTGAAGCAGGGTTACATCTACCGAAATAGTTTTGTATAAGCAAGATATATGCGATTCTGCTTATTAATCGTGTCGTTGCTTTACCTTAGGACATAGCAAACTAATTCTACCCTATTAGGTACAATGTAGGGTTTCATCTGTCATATCATCGCTTCCCACATTTTAATTATATTTTATAAATATATAGTCACTATCGCACATTATATCATTTACTTGTTAATATCTCTAATGACAGTACTTATTATCTTTAGCACCTTGTTGCATTTTCTTTACGTATAAAACGCATGATACTTCAATACCTGCCTACCTAGCATTCTTTGGTGAATTCTATATTTTATTATTATTTCACGTGAGTAATAAGATTTTAAAGTGAATTAATTTAAGCTTATAGTGCTCAATTCATGGCGTACAAAACAATTAGTGAAAACACAAAAGCATTGTGGAAACTCCTATTTAACTATTCAACTAACTTGTTTAGTGGAAAATTGAATGAAACCGTGTTTTAACAAAGAATTTTCGGTTCTCAACTAAGTATCTCTGTTATCTGTCTGTGTAGCTAGCAACAAAAAAAGGTAGGTAACAAATATAGATATAATACTGAAATACCGGACTATTAGGTAATTATAGTGCTGTCGTTCTGAACTCTGAACATTTTGTATCAGGCAGGTTTTGTTTCCAAAATGCTATTGTAAGTAAAGTAGTACCTACTAGTTCATAAAATTTACCTAGGTACATGTATGTTATAAATTATAATAAAACATTTCGGCATTTCATCTTTTGTAATTTAGCTGTTTGTTTTATGTTAAAAGTTTCTAAAAGTATGAGAATGGAGTCAATATATTATAAAATAGCAGCGCCCGCGTTTACCCGCTAAGTTCCCGATCCCGTTAGAATACGGGGATAAAAGGTAGCCTATATGTGTTATTCTGACGTAAAATCTATATAAC